>JAUJYP020000192.1:6186683-7573367 GCA_030674075.2 Linum usitatissimum
CAGCTCTGTTCCGCAGCTTCCGGTGAACACACCCTGCAAGTTTTCCAAGATAATCCAGATAGTATCAGGATTTTTCAGAGTGGATCTTGGTAAAGTGTTAAAAGGAGGAAAAACGAAAAAAGATCACCTCTGAGTAGAACTGGAAATCTCTGCTACCAGCATCAATGGCCACTGATACTGGCTGGTTTGCAACAGCTTTGAGCAGTGCGTCCTCGTCATTCTTGGGTACATTCTCATGTCCATCAATCGATACAGCTGGTGCATCCTCCTGCGGAAAAAATAGACGGAAAAGTGTTAGAAACCGAATGAAAAACAGAGGGTTGTTGATCTAGCTGAGTCTCGTGTATCTCATAGCAGACTATTAACCGATCAACTCCATGATAAAACAGCAAACTCTCGTTTGGTCCATTTGTGTGGTTTAGAGGTGATCTCATATTAGTTTGAAACAGAATGGTGTGGCTTCAATCAAAGCTTGTCCTAATTCCAAACGTTTTACGAAAATTTGAGGGCAAATTCTGAACCTTGATTTATTCCGATTTGATTGATGAACTCGGTCAAGTACCATAGGAAAACACCTGTGAATACAGATAGGGGTTTCTGAGGGTACGTACCTTGACAGAATCACAGGTTCCATCTTCAGCCTGATAAGGATAAGCATCCTCAGTTGCAATGCCACCGGTTTGCTTGATAAACTCGAATGCATACTCCATCAACCCACCATTGCATCCTTGATTTTCGGTAGTGTCGCAATCCACCAATTCTTGCTCAGACAAAGACACTAACTTGTTTGTTTTCAAGTAGTTGATCCCTTCTACTGCCACCACCGTCGAAAACGCCCAGCAACTACCTGCAATTCACACTCAAACTTAAGCCTCTTCTAAGAACCAATTAAGAACATAATAAGAAAATGAGAGTTGCTATTGCATAAAAAGGGTAGGATTCTCCATCACCAGTTTCACACAAGTCTTTGCACTTACCACATTGGCCTTGATCCTTAACTGGGGTAACAGCACCCTTCTGCCTCCAATCGACGGAAGGCGGGACTCTCGGGACGTTTTGATACATGAACGTCCCGTTGCTGCCTCGTGGGGCCCCACGGAACATGGCGTGGTGGCTGACCTTGGAGTTCGCATAAAGACTCTTGAACTCATGTGTAGTCATGTCAGCAAACTTGTTCAGCTTCAGCTTGTAAGGCTTGTCCATCTTGTTGGTTTCATGAACATGCATCACATTGTCCGCAAACACGTTAAACCTCCTGCGCTTCTCGTCGAGGCTCCTCGACACCGTGTGGTGGCTCCTCCACCTCTCATACAACTCCCGTAGGCTGTCCTCAGATGCCAGCTCGTGCTCGTGGAAATCGAAGCAGTTTGCAAGGCCTAGGAGTAGAGCCAAGGACAGGGCGACGAGCAGAGACTTTTTGATCACTCCTCCCATGTTGTGTTTGTGTATGAATGTTTGATGTGTTTTTTTTAAAAGAATAGTGAGGGATAGGGTTTGTTTATATAGAGAAACAAAGTGGTGTGATGATGGTAGGAAATGGGAGAAAGGTGGATGAAGAAGTTAGAGGTTGCTTATGGGCATCAACAATTCAAAGATCATTGAGATGATTGGGATTGGATTGGATGCATATGATGTGTTTGTGAGATTGAGGTGTGGGATCCAATAATGCAACACATGTAAGTAAGTTTGGTAAAGGAGATGGAAAATTAGAGGGTGTTCAGTACGGAGAATAGTAGAAAAGTGTTTGTTAAAAGTCGGAGGATGTTAGATTGTAAAGTTTGGGATTGTCGCGTCAGAAGATTCACACTTCATATCGTAAATTGTGGTTCCGTTTTTTACTCAAATGATTTTATTTTGACATATTCTCAATGATTTGTTTTTTTGTGTATTAAAGGCTAATTTCTTGGTTCGTTTTTGGTTTATATATATTCCCTAAGAGTAGGCGGATGAATCCTAGATTTATGTGTTACACCAAACTTTTTTATATTTACTTTATTAATATTCTGCAATTTTATTATAAAAAACTTATGTTCAAATGATAATCGTGGGATTCGAATTAGAGACATCTCAAATCGAGGATTCGCTGCCATTATCCGGGTTTTCCATTCCTATCTGGTTCCTTGAGGTGACATGAATAACACGCTACCTAGCATCAGCATCATCATCATCATCATCATGTATGAACTGGTAAAAGGAGAAGCATGACCAGTTAGGGGGAAAAGAAAATTGTTAGCAGTAAAGTGGGGATTCTGGGTTCTGTAACTATTTTTGCCTGCCTTTAACTGAAACTATACATACCATCACTCAGAGATGGCCTTTTCCAGAAACAAATCAGACTTTTATGTTCTTTTAATCAAGTATCGAGGATGTCATGCAGATAAGTTGCTCCATAGTGGGTAATTGAGGACAAAATAGAAACGTAAAAACTGATGTAAGTTGGCGCCGAAAAAGACTCGTGGAATCACGTAAAATCTCGATCAGTTTGTTCAGTGTGTGCCAGGTTCTTAATGCTTGGAGGAGTCATGTGGCGTAAAAGGGCAGCCAAGAACTAATAGGAACTTGTTGACAATTTTGCAGGTGGCAGTAATGGGAAATCAGATTAGGTGGTTTGCTATTGGCGTGCCTTGATCATCTTCACATTAAACAACCTATCATTGTTTTGCTTTTGTTGCAACACCATTCTAGAGGGTAATACTATGATTAGTTTAGGTTTCAAATCGGGTGGGGTTCAATCAATCAAGCCAAGGGCCAATTGGGTCACTAGATAATTTGATTGCGAGTTCATTGGATTACGAATCTTACCATCTTGATTACTAGTTCCTTGGACCGCCCGTGCTGGTTCGGTTTCGAAAACATTGAAATTTTTGCGGAACATCCGAGTCATCGTGTGAGAAACTACTCAAGCTATCAATCAGTCATGTCATTAGCTAATCAGGTCGCAATTAATCCGACTATAAGTCCATCACGTCACTAGTTAGTCGTGTTAGGTCGATCAGGTCATTTACTTTGGTAGTATAACGGACCCGGGCATGTTGGTTGTGTGGGTTCATTTATCTCGGCCGATTTTCGGCAGCTCTAATTAGATATGTACATGATGCACGCACCATAATAGAATGAATGACCTAAAGTCTTAAATCAGTTTGCATGAGAGTCCAAGCAACTTCTTTGGTTGGTCTAAATCGAGAAAATTCTGCCCGAACCCCATTGAATATCGGGTCACTGGTCACATGAGTTGCTTCCCTTTCCTCATTCGGATCCAGTATAATAATACAGCAGAAAATTGCTTGGTCGTTTGAAGGTAAAGCAAGAAAGAATGAGGTGTCAAGAACTTTGGCTGGAATGGCTTAAACATCAATCCTTGGGTCTCAGAATCCAGAATGATTTGGCTAGGGAAGGTCGGCAGTATAAAATTCTATGGAAAACGCACACAACTACCTCAACGAAATTCTGCACCATCTTTACATGAATGTCACTCACAAGTCATTGATTTAGAGGAGGGCAGCTAATCAGAAACAATCTTTCGAAACGAACAGTTCTCACGAATGCGACTAAAAGAAGCCTTTTGATTTGAGAGAGTACTATTTAAAACCAGTCTGCAAAAGAGGAGATATATGCTTCATTCTCAAACAAAGTAAATGACAAGGAATGAGAAAGACTGCTCAATCAAGTTAAGGTTTCGACACACAGTAAGAAATTGCATTAGTTCTCTTTCAGTGCTTGAATGCAAATAAACTTGGCAATCCATTTTATTTTCTCTACGGTAGAAGCTCTAGTTGGTACCTCGGGAGGGAAATTGACATTAGGGGACAGAGAGGCGTTTCAACCAAGAGTGTCCCTTTCTTTAGCCTGTTGAAGCAGCTCTTCTCTAACCCTCTTGATCTCCATTTCCTTTTCGATCCGTTCTTGCTGCAAAAATTGCAAAATAGATTTATCTTAATGATAGCTCTCAGTTCACAATGGCATGAAAAGTTAATGACAGTTCGGTTTAACAACACACAAAGAGTCATGCAACTAGGAACCCACGAGGAATCAAGGATTCAGATCAACGGAAGTTCCAAACATAGAGATCATGAAATGATTGAAAATGACCAAGATTGGTACAGAAGAACCCTGCATGTTTCCCAAGGTCTATGGCTACATAGAAGGTGAACACAACTAGAATGTCCAAAATCAGTTGCCATTTCAGCTCACCTAAAAGGTAACCCAAAAATCAAACATCTCAAAACAACCGACTGTTAGAACTATTACAACCCGTCCATCCTTGAATTACAATAAAGAACCAGCAGTGAAGATTCAGCAGTTCCACTCTCTACTTGCTTGAGCGGGGACAAGTAAAAGACTTGGATGTAAAAAAGATGATACATGACTGAAACTCAACCATCCATTAACAGCCTTTCTCAAACAAAGTTGAATTTGCCCCAATCACTGACTATCACAATACCACAACATCCATTTAATTTGCACCTGGGTTAAGACTTAAGAGCCGCATATTGTTCAAGGTAGAAATGGAATGACCTACATCCAGAACAGTGCTTTCCAGTTTCAAATCTCATTTACACGGTGTGAGTAATCAAAGTTTAATAACGTACAGATCATGCGCCATTAAAATTTGACATGAGGTCAATTAGAAGCAGCACTAAACCAGAGAAAGATATACACTGCAGAATATCATATTGTCGTACAAAAGCGAAATCATTTTCCCTCTCTAATTAGGCTTAATGCTTAGGTTTTTACACAATCTCAGCCCTACATTCACTGCTGGAGGCGGAAATGAAAACCAAAACGACTATATCGATGCATCTCTTTTCGATTAAAGGAATTGAGAGGCTGAGATTCATATTCGATTGACACCATTACAGATTCAGATAACGAATCCCGACTCCGCTGATGAAAGCCAGGTTGACTGATAAATTATTACCTTTTCATCCTGGTGAAGAGCGATCCAGACATGAAGCTTATCCATCGATTGCCAAAACACAAAGGCGCCCAATGTCATCGCGAAGTAAGTCGAGACCTTCACCATTTTCTTCTTCTTCTTGTTCTTCTTCACAAATCGCTTCTTTTGCTCGAGATTTCGCTGAGGCCGTCTAAACTCTAGATGCCGCGGATTCCCCAGAGAGAAATATAAACGGGTCTCCGGGTCGGATTCAAATGAATTGGAGATCGTTGGGCCTGTAATCCTAAGCCCAGTTTGTCATGGCATTAATGGCCCAAAATAAATCCATCACATCCTGAAACCACAAGGAATGGCATAGTTAGTTCCGGATCATCTTTAACACAACGCTACGGACGACACTGCTCCACCCGACATTTGACATTAATCGAAGGAAAAATAAGGGTACACGCATCACCGAAGTTATTAACCAATTAAACAATATACAGCATTTCTGTCGGCAAAAAAGCAATCAACTAAATCGGCCTCCAGAAGAACATAACTATATTTACAGTTAACTGTAATCTACGGGCCATCGTGCATCATTTCCAGATGCAAACGACTCCACTTTTATGCGCAGAGGCCAACGGCTTCCCAAGCCCACTCCACGAACAGCACAGAACTGCACTCGTATCTTCCTTAAGGGTGCTCACTATATCACCTTTGGCCACCGACCAAATGTACACTGAACCATCCGCCGAACCAGCAGCAACATACTTGTCGTCAGGGCTCAGACAAGACCGGCTCCAATTCGTCGCGATCCGGTTCCCACTAGCTCTCAGCATGGTACAAACTTCGAGCGACCGCATGTCAAAGATATTGTGAAGGTTGTCTCTCCCGCTGGTTAGTATAGTGCTTCCATTGCGCGACAAGGACAAAGACGTAATTGCAAGAGAATGAGCAGCCACTTCACTGAGAAGCTTCCCCGTCTGAATGTCCCAAAGCCGGAGATTCCCGTCGACGTGGCCTGAGCAAATCGTCTGTCCGTCCATTCCGAAGCAAACAGCGTTGCAGTTGCTGGGGAACATGATCGTGTTCGTGCAGTAGCCTTTCTGCAGATCCCACACTTTGATCGTACGGTCATAAGCAGAGCTTACGACATGGCGGCTCGAGACTTTGCTGACGTCCACGGCACAGACTTTGTCCACGTGGCCTGTCAAAGTGTGACGTTGGCGACCCGAGGTTACGTCCCAAACAAATAGGTTGTTGGAGCTGCTAGCTGCAATCACTGATTTATTGTCGTGTGTGATGGAAAGATCGAGAACGGATCCGAGGCAGCCTTGTAGCGTTCGAGTTAGTGCTCCTGTGTTTGTATCCCACATCTTGATTGACTTGTCGTGTCCGCCGGAAACTAGTTTTGTTGAGTTGAATTCGAATAATATAGAACCGCAGCCATCGTTATGAGCTGTGATCTTGTGTTTGCACGAAGAATGGATGGTGGATTCGACGAAATACTCGGCACCTTCCTCACTTCGACGAACCACTCCGTCCACCTGTTGCCGAGCAAGTTTCTCTAGGCCACTTGCCTTTAGCCGATCAGCCATCTCTTCATAAAGTGCATTCACCTGATAAATAACCAGATAGCTATGTGTTGAACCACTATATGCAAGGACTTTTCTAATCTTTAGTATTGCTGAAAAGATTCGTAAACAAGAACTCCATAAGTTAATTAATAATGTTACATACCTCATTGAGGCGCTCAGCGTCTTGCATCTTTTGCAACATCCAGCGATCAACCAGCATCTTGTTCTCGGCCTCAGCATCCTTAGCCTTGGTGGTCATCTCTGTCAATTGGTGTCTCAGCTCTTGATTTTCACTCACTATGAGTTCCAATCCTTTGATCTTCTCTACCAAGTCATCCTTCAGTTGGGAGCATTCATCCCTATGAAAAAGCACACATCAATGACCCCTAAACTGGATAAACATCCATGAAAAGATATTGAAGAAAGCAATTGTAAAATGCAACCTTAATTCAGTTAGTTCCTTCTGCAGATCGGCAATAGTTGCTTCTTTCTCTTGAAGTGAAGCTTTTGCTGCTCTGGCCTCTGCTACTTCAACCACAAGTTGCTCAGACAACCGAGATTGAGCTTTGTAGCATTGCTGAAGCTCAGACTCCAAGTTCTCTGCTTTCTCCTTCCATTCTGAGCCCTGAACCTCATAAAAAAAATACCACACCACAGCTAAAGCTATGTACAAGGGGAAGTACCGACGACAAATGGAATAACTCAGTGATGGGTAGACAACTATCTAATCAATTCAAGTAATATAAGCCAAACAAAATCTAACACTTTAAAGTGTCCCGCCGAAACAAGTGTAATAGAAGATCACCTATAAAAGTACAGCAAACTTCAGCTAAGTAACAGAGTTCTCTAAACGCATTGAATCACAATTAAGCATCCTCATGAAGCCAAACTAACGGCCTAGAAGAAGCTTAATGCGCAGCTCACAAAGCCCTATTTTCAAGAGGTAAATCTATATGTTCAATTTCCCAATTCCAGAGTACATTACACCTCAGACAAAATCAACAGAACATGAAGGGGCAAGAGATATACTCGCCTGAGAGACAAATGGCCTGGAAAGAGCGGCATAAGAAGGAGCATGTGCGGCTTCTTCAAGCAAATGCCGCTTTCTCAGAGCCTTCATCGCGTGTTTAATAGCTTTCCTCGAGATCTGATCCAGCGACCTGAAACAGCCGCCACGATCACAATCAGTAACCATTCCAGCTGTTTAGGGCAGCTGACAAAAACTATTATAAACTTTTGAATCCCTCAAGCAGTAGCTAAGGAGTTCATCCACTGTAAGATCAAACCAGCTAAATCTGGAAATAAAAGTGGAATTCGAAGTTGGGATTTCTGATCATATTATGATATTAAAGCGGTGAAATGGCGCGAAGTGGAGAGGCAATGATGAGGAATGATGGAGCTGAAACCTAATTCACAACTTACATTGCAGCCGAATCGGTTATTTGTTGTTAGAAGTTCTTGATTAGGGTTTGGGAAGAGACGGAGGGTGGAAGGAAGAAGATGAAGAAGAAGAGCTGAGGAGAAGGGGCGTTGCCGCAATTTTAATGAAAAACTATGACGTCTTTGCGATTGACTCGTCCCATATGATATGATAAATGCTAATTCCTCCTCCGCTTCTCTCCAATATCTGTGTTACACGTGGCGAGATTCTGCATATTTGTACTCTTCCATTGCATGCCAAATCATTGGTCAAATACTAAAACAGTCACTTGGATTTAGAGTGAATACCAAATCAGTCACTCCTCATAAGTTCTTGACAATTTTTCATAAACTTTTCATTTTATTCAAATAGCTCAATCAGCTCATGAGTCTATCTTCTTATATGAGTTCTGATTTTAGAGGATTGGTTGTGTCGTTTCTTTTCTATTTAATTGGTCCTCTTTTGCGATTTGTGTTTTAATTTTTTTATTCTTATTTATCGTGTTTTTTATCGATTGGCCTTAGTTAGAATGCCTCGTAATCTAGGTTCTCTCATCACCCCAAAACTTTTTTATTTTAAAAAACTTATGATGAATTGAAATTGTAACTTTCATGTATTTATATCCGATTGATACCACTCAAAAGTCAAAATATATGTCCCTACTTAGTCATTTTTATTCCATTTTTTGCCTATCGGCTAAATTGCAATGAACTTGTTTTGTATCCAACTAGAAAACAAATTTTTCATTCTCCCCAAATCCATCATTCGATCCTAAAATTTCCACTATATTAGCAGATTTAAGAAGAACCTCTCTCAACCCACGATCTCATTTATTTATCTTTAAGTTTAAAACACTAATATTTATAAGGAGAAGATTGTTTAAATTGGATAGTTTTCTTTTATAATCAAATTAAATTGGATAACATAATTGATGGGGAAGTGCAATGGTGTCATGGACGGAGGAGGAGCACAAGCTGTTCCTAATCGGATTGGAGAAGGTAGGAAAGGGGGACCGAAGAGGTTAAAGAGATTGAATTAATGAAGTGAGGTTGGACGGTGTTACTTGTTGTGATTATTTTCTTAATTTGGTGACCAAATTGTATTTTTTTCTTTATTAGCGTGTTATTAACATATTTCTGTATTTAATTTCAACAACCAATTACAACATGATTTATTGGAATCTCCGTCATATTTATAATATATATTGAATTGAATCCAACCTCGAAGAAAAGAAGAGAATGAGAAAAGCAATTAAGAGAAAAGTGAAGAGGTCAGAATAGTTTCTTTACCATTACCAATACCAATAATCCCATACAACAAATCCCAAACCCAATATGAAGCAACAAGCTCTACAACACCATTACTCCAACCCACCACCACACACTCTAAACTTTGTTTTAAGTTAACAACCCCAAAAAGCAAAAAGGAAACAGAGAAAATTACCCAAATGACTTTTTTTACCTGCTATCCCCCATTTGATGACACCCTTTCCCCCTCCTTCTGAACAAATTTTACAGTAGACATTATTATTATCCAGCCTGATCCTTATTTGTTTATCCAGCTCTGATCCTATCCAGCCAATCTACACTCTTCCTCCCTTTCTCTAGCTGATGATCAATGCTCCTCCTTGGTTTCTCATAGTACTCCACACTTCTCCTAGACCTTTCCATCTGATCAAATGGGATCTTTAACTTGTCCACTTTCTCAACGTTGCTGAACTTGAACTCGTGGTATTTCAGTTTTTCGCCTCTGTCTGTGCTTTTCCTGGGTTTCTCCCTTCTGTCTGTGCTCTTCCTCGCCACCTCGTAACGATCGATGCTCTTCCTTGCGACTTCGTAACGATCGGTGCTCTTCCTAGCTGCCTCGTACCGATCCGTGCTCTTCCTGGATTGTTCCATACAGTCTGTGCTTTTCCTGGCACTGCTTCTCCGTGAGGGTGATTTCTCTACTGTTATGATGAATTTCTTTAGATGTCTGAGGTATTCTGGATATAACTCTAGGTCGCAGTGGTTTCCTCCTTTTAGCCATAGAGGTTCGTATTTCTCTTGGCAGAGTTCCCAGAGCTGCTTCCCGTGAGAAAAATCAACTACTTCATCTGAAGTTCCCTGTATAGAGAAAAAAGAAGACAAAATGCAGATGAGTATACATGCCAAAACTACCATTGTATGAAAGATAGCATCTGGTTTGTTTCAATGCCGTGAAAAGAGTGAGTTCAATGCATCAAGTGGTAACTAAACTAATAGTTTATATATAGAACGATATGACTTTCTAGAACAAAAATTACCAGATCAAACTAGAAAATGTATTCAACGTCTAGGAGCTGGAAGGGAAAGCAAAATAAACTGAATTAAAAGGCCACCAGCAGTCCATTCAATTCAACTCCTAGTTTCCACGGGTCTAATCTGAACATTACAAGCTAGGCCAATCTTTGATCATTAGATAGAGAAACAACCAACAGAACTCTTCCAATACACAAATCTAGCCATGAAATGGAACCATATCTGCGAACTTTCCTTCTGTTTCAAGACATTGACGTCTGAATCCTATTATTTGCAGAAATGGTGGAAATTCCTTAAATTGAAATTGATAAACACTGAAGGCCAGAAGAGCGCATACAAGAGAATTAAGCTCCAAAGACTTACATGGATAACAAGTACAGGGCACTTCACCTGTGGAATCTTGTCAATATTCTGCACAACATCCAAATTGAGCAGATAAGTTAGGGAGACAAACACTACACTAAAATCCTCTCTACATGTAACTGTTAGTGATGAACATGTAGACTAAGAAAACACCAAGTGTAACCTTATAGATGTCGAACCAATATGAACGCTTCACCGGATACATGACCCTTAAGCCTGACAGTATAGGACTGTGCAGGACAACAGCTCTTAGTCGAGGTAAACGTGCCGCAAGATCAAGAGTAGGCCCACTCCCAACAGATTGACCATAGAGAATGATGTTTTCCTGCCTGGCACCATAGTTCTCTTCAAGACACTTATAAGCAGCTTCAACATCTGCATATGTATTATGCTCACTTGGCTGCAGAAAAGCACAAGGGAGTAAAAATTTAAAATTTGGATGCGATCATTGGTTTACCAAACGGAAATGTTAGCAGAGTGCTTACCTTTCCTGTTGAGTGTCCATAGCCAGAGTAATCATACCTGAATTGAGTATGAGAAGTAGAATCAAGAGGTTAACCACATTTACTATATTAAAACTTTGGATACAAAAAGCAAGAGATCTACTATTATCCATACAGATAGCCAAAACCAAAATGGTATGCGTCAACTAACAGAAGAAGTCAATGAACACACTCATGTATTAAATATTCGTTTACTTCGTTTTGTTCCATTGCGCAAGGGATAAGACAACTGCATATACCATTCCTGCAGTGACGATAAAATATGGCAATTCAAACCCTTTTCCACATTCGTTGAACTTAATTCCCTTTTTACTATCAATTTGCCATTTGTCAATGGAAATACTCTTCCGAGTGAAGCATTCTATTTCCGTAAACGCAATACAAATGTGGAAACCAAAGAGGAATCATCTGCCGACCATAAATGCCACACTTGATTGCTAACCTACAACGCAGATTCGCTGCCGATTTGCTCAATAGATTTCCCAAGGATCGCGGTGACAAATTCATATGAAAATCATCACTGTCTTCCAACCGCAGTTCCAACGAAGAAAATTACGAAAGTGTCACTATCCAATCTCAAACCTAGCTCAAGTCCTATTTCCACTCCAGTAAATAAATCAGCTCATCTCGAAGTCGTACTATAAAATCAGCTTCAGATTGAGCTTCTGATTCGCATGCATCGAAAAACTCAGCACAATCATCGAAAATTGAAAAACTGGACAGGAAGTTACCCCAAGAGATTGACGCGCAAATGGATGCTCAATTCGATGAAGAGCTCGTACATCTGGCCGATATCGGCGGCATTCCCGTGGGAGTAGAGGAGCGTGGTGGTGGCCATAGGGTAGCGGACGTAGACGGCGGCGATCTCATTTCCGCGGCGAGTAGTGAGGCGGAGGACGTCGACGTTCTCGCGGTGGGGGAACTGGTGGAGAAGGAGGAGACCAGTGGCATCGTCGGTAATTAGCTTGTAGGAAGGTGGGGTTGGAGGGAAGAAAGCGAATTTGGCAGCCATGGACGATGTCACCCCTCCCATTTCTTCTCGCCCCGCGCTCGATAACAATATTTCTGCACTTCCTCAACACGCCTGAACACTCAGGCAAACGTTTTGATTTGTTTCAGAAGCTCGTTTCACTGAGAATCGTCCAGAAGAAGTAGCAGAAGGTGAGAGCAGTAGATTAGCCTTCGCTTTCGGTCAGTCGGGGGATGAAACGGAAAAAATAATATTTAATATATTTTAATTGGGGTTTTGTTTTGCCCGTTTTCAGGACCAAAAAAAAAAAAAAAGAGGACAGGTCGGCTCAGGCTGCACCACCTGCCCCCATGTGTCGGATTTGAAAATTTAATCACTATCATTTTATTTTATTCATGTCACCATACCAACATTTTTTTTGCCTCGTCTAACTTGGATAAAGGAAAAGGTATTGGTCCAGCGTGTGAGTCGCACGGGGTTTCCAGGGTTGTGACCACTTGCTGACACGTGTGTTTCACTATTGCACGCTTCCGACGCCCGGCTGACGCTTTCCAGGGGAAACCCGGATCCTGTGCTGCGTGCAATTAATAACTACCGTGCTCCAGAGCCAATAATGATCGTCTGATTCCATCATGCTATATGGCCCAGTCTCCAGGGCCCACCACCCAAGGACAGGTTCGTCATATGGTGTGAGCTTATTATAAGTTGCTCTTAGGGGTGACGCTAAATGGTCTAAAATGGTGTTAAACATCCTAGTATTACCCAAATTTAACTGCCATTGAGCAGTCGTTATTATAAATGAATTGCACGAATTAGACGGTCTAAGTAACCTTGCGATTGGCTGAATTTGAAAGAAAACGGTCGTGTGGTGCGGGCAAGTCGATGGACGAGATATGTCACCCTCTACCTGATGTTAGTCGAAAGCGACTGCCTACTCGTTCTTCATTGACGACAAAAGATTGGAAGTAGAAGAAGGAAAGCATGAAACTTGAGATTGAAGCAACCTTTTGCTTTTCGAGTTCCATCCAACACTTTAAATGAATGTGTTGGGTGTGGAGGCATCGCCGCCTGGGGATGGGATCCATTTTAAGTAAAAGTGCAATACAGAGCAGAGAACCGATCATGGTGGGGATGAAACAAAGCTTATGGCTTATGATCCTGATCCCTTTTAATTGTTTATATTTTTTTCGATAAATTCATTCTTCGATGAGAAAATATATAAGGTCGATTCTATTTTTGGATTTAGCGTTCGAATGTCTTTTTTTTAAGCTCTGTTATCCAATTCGTTGGCCGATTAATTCAATCAAATATGGTTCCGAGATAAAAATTTTACTCCTCTTCCAACGTTGAAACGGGAGATCAAACCTTAATTCGCCCTTACAAATGCAACCCTTAACACCACTACACCAACAGCTTGTTGGTGACTCGATGCCTTTCTAATACTCGACTTAAAGACTGCTCGAACATTCGGTATTCTCATAGTTTGAACACATTTGAACTTGCATTCGATGAATTTCGTTCATTCAGTCAAATTCTTTCTTGTTCGAATCATTACAATGTGGCTCCCAGCGAAGGCATTTCCCTCCCCTTTTCGGAAGAGAAACACTCGACCCATCACCATTACAACATGGGCTTAATTCTTTTTTTTTTTTTTATATCAAGTTATAATTTCCCAGAGAACATTCATTGTGTATTATATATGTCATCTTTAATAAACCTGCACTTTCCTTGCTCTGTTGCTGTCTATAAAGGTTTCATTGCCATGACTCTAAACCTCAAGTAGCTTTCAACTTCTCTTTGTACCGACTCAAGTCCTCCGAGAAGAGTATGCCGCTGGGAGAGACGAGTCTCTGCAGAGCAAGGGCGAACCGAGACTGGGACATGGAAGTTCAAGAGTTAGTCACCAATAAAGGCAAAAAAAGACCATCAATGTGATCTTAGTATCTTACCCATTGGAATACCACAAGCGCAAACCAGCAGCCTGGCAACCCAAATCCTTTGCTGCTCGAGACCTGACCGGAGTATCTTACTGATATTAGCTACTGTTATGATGTGTTTAGAGGATGAGAACCGGAACCGATCAAGAAAAGTCTACATACCAACACTATTAGAGCTCCCAAGGAGAAGCATCCGGTCATTGACAAGCTAAGGAACTTAAGATCTCTTCCAGCCTAGATAAGAGTACACAATTTATCACAAGGAGTATGAATTGTATGAATGAGAAAGGTACGGAATGAGGAAAAATGCCTTGAACAGGGATGATAGACTACAGTATTTGTGAAAAATTATCTCTACAGAGCGAGTATTGATAAATTATAGTTCTGTTGAACATACCATCAATGTTCCTTCTAGACTGTGATTGCAGGAGGTCACAGCCAATGCAATAAAGAATGGAAGCAGAACTCCGTGTATCTGTGAAAAAACAAACTCACATGTCAAGAAACATGCTTGATGCCTTCACCAAGTCGCGAATTTCGGTAGATAGAAAGAGAAATAGTAAAATAGAAGGCACTTGGGATAGGGTATAGTTCAATAAATCACACGGAAGTAGCAAAACCAAGAGCAGACCTCATGAACTATTTTTGGGTCAGGAGTAAAGATTCTTGGGAAAAACCAAGGAATAGCTGAGCCAATTGCTGCTGAGGTCAATCCAAGTGCAGCTCCAATTACAACCAGGGATTTGAGCAGCTTACGTGCCTGTTGATGTCATAAAAATTTTAGATACATCAATTGAGGAACAAACCAACAAGAAAACTACCCTCGGTATTATTGAAGGAAATAAGAGAAGATCCCGTAAGCACAAAGTATATAAACTTTGGTGTGATGCCACAAGGAAACATATATCTGCAGTATCACCAACCTTTGACAAATCTCTCTTGGCCCCATATATTAGCTCGGGCATAAATGATTGTGCAGTTTGAGAGATAGGTTCACCCCACACACCACACATGCCAAATACTTGACTCATGACCTAAATTGAACCATAAGACGTCAATATAGACATCCACTGTGAAGAAAGAGAGCATAGAGTAAAGACATAACAGTATGTCAAAAATAGGCAACCTGATTAGCTGCCACCACATGCGTACCCATTGCTGTGGCAAAATAAATAATGAGCGAATAAAATGCCACCTGCAACGGAAGTAAAACGTTTGGTTCAGAAATTGGAACATGAAACAAGGA
The DNA here is from genome assembly GCA_030674075.2 of Linum usitatissimum. Classification (NCBI taxonomy): domain Eukaryota; kingdom Viridiplantae; phylum Streptophyta; class Magnoliopsida; order Malpighiales; family Linaceae; genus Linum; species Linum usitatissimum. Next base: position 6,201,858 of record JAUJYP020000192.1, read on the forward strand.
ATAGGTAGAAAATGGAGGTTAGACCTTTGATGTCATTGTAATAAACACTGGAGCAGCAATTCCAAGTATCCTCAGAAGATCATCTAATTTTGGGACAGAAATCGAAGTTGCATTGTAGCCTTTCTTGTTCAGTGAGTTGATCATCATAAAGGCTGCAACAACCTACTGATAGTTTCTATAAGAATACACCCAAGTAAATCATAGACAAGAAAATTTCATTAGGAACTAGGATTCATTCACAGACCTGGGACACCATTGTTGCCCATGCTGCCCCAGCTATACCATAACCTAGAAAACTGCACAGGACTACATCTCCTACACCATTTACGAGAGTAGAAACTGCTAGAGCTTTCAAAGGGCCCCATGAATCTTTCATTCCAAGACTGCAACACAGGCCAAGGACATTGATACAGGTAATCAACGAGTAGCTCCAAATTTAGCTAATTAATTTTCAGTCGATCAAATTAATCCAAGGGCTGATACATGCAGTAGTTTTATCTAACCATTCACATTAATAAGCAGCTAGATTCCTAGAGGGCCTAGTATCAGCAGTTACAGCACTAACAAAAACTAGTTTTACCTAGCACTTTGAGCAACCCATCCAATAAGAACAGCAGGCCATGCTAAGCCTCGAATCTGAAACAAACAGTAGACAACAGTCTGCTCTTTAGGAGTGCAAACAAGAGAATTATATGGATAATTGAGGAAAGGTTCCTCGGAATCAAAGGAACAGCAGAAATTCAAGAAGTGGTCAAGGCCAATAATTTTCAGAATGACTTACATGACAACAGAAATAAAGAAATAGAGCATAAATATTAGTGGGAGAATAGTGTTGCTCATTCTTCCTACCTTAGACTCATCAATAATTAGGTCCACATTCCAAAATAGACAACTGAACCTCTTGTTATCTTGCATGCTAAATATGGTAGCAGATATGGTATTGAGTTTTGACATCACATAGTTACACGCTTCACTAAATTGAGGAGGTAGACAAGATATAGACTATAATGGTCAAACCACCCTTAAAAAGAGCCAAATTCTCGAAAAAAACTACTTGAATTATAATCATTTCATTACTTCCTCCCCAAAAATCATTGTTCTTCGATAAAAAATGGCAATTCCTTTCCGAACAGTACCTGCACATATGTATTTGCTGCTGGTATTAGATCAATGTTCTTCGGTCCTGCAAAGGCTGAAAGAAATGGGGAAAAGAGACAACATGAGCACATTATTTTAATAAGGTATTTCAAATAACTTCACAAAAAATTCATGATGCAGATTGCAGCACCCTTAAGAAAATAATGTGATAAAGTAGAACTGCTCAAAGCTTTACCAGTCTCCATTACCAGTTAGTGCCCATGAACCACAGAATCTTGTAAAGAAAAGCATAAACACCCCACACACTAATGCAACGAACAGAAGTACAGATATTTGATGCTGCACTTCTGATTTGTCCTGCACAAGTTCGTCAACATTACTCACATTACTCAATGGCAGAAAGATTAGAGAAGTAAACAGAAAAATCCAAGAATGAAAGATTCAAGAAACTGCTAGTCCAGCCCCACAGGATAGGCATTAAAGTTCGTCGTGACTAGTAATGAAAAACAATAAGCTATGTACATTCCCTGCAAGCAACATCAAGCTATTTACTAGTGATTTTACCAAAGAACGCAATATAGCATGAGTGTGAACTACTAGTCACCTACTGGCTAACCTGTCTGGCAAGGGCAGTAGCAACCAAATTCGAAGTGGCAACGGAGAGAAACATGAACACATAACAGATATAGTCACACAACACCGTCCCAGGTCCTGTGATCCGCCACAAAGAAGACAGAACAACTTGAAGTTATTGAAAGATTCACCGAAAACATAGCACATCATCATTCCTTAAGAAACAAAGAAGCATTCTCTGCTGCACCTAAAGCCGCAAGCTCAATGGAGCTTCCCTGACCAATGACCACAGTATCAATAAGACTCATCAACGGTCCGCATAACCAAAGGCCAGTAGCAGGCCCCGTGAACATCGCGATCTCCTTGACTTGATTCCAGAAGCTCTGATTCTCCAATCCCTGGATGCTTACCTCCGCTTCTCCTTGCTCACCACCACTAGCAATCACAACCTCGCCCTCCTCCGCCATGCAATCAGAAAGCCCCTGCTCCTGACTTTCGCCAATGCAGTTATTCTTACTCCGCGGCACATCGCTCCTCCTCCTGAAAAATGGAAATTCAGGAGAGAAAGGGGCGGCGGCGTGAAGTCGTCGTGGAGTGAGCAAACAAACAGGGGACGACGACCTGGCAAAGAAGACCGAGGATTGGTAACCGTAGAAGCGTCTGAAGCTAGGGTTGGGAAGAGGAATGGGGAGTGATTGGTGTAGTGTTGAGAGCTGCATCTTTCAATTCAAGGTTTTGGATATTTTTCGTTGATGGTTTTTGAAATTGGAGATGGAGAATGAATGGAGTCAGGAGTGGCCTCTTTTTTTGGCTCCAAGTTCTCACTGTGCGTTTCTTTATGTTAAAAAAGTCAGCTCACAGTGAAATGGAAGTCCACCATTGTCGTGGGAGAATATGGACCATTGCATGTTCTTACTGTTTCCTAAGTTATTAAATTACAGCCAATAATTCTCAAGTTTTTACCAATTAATGATATCTTGATATTTAGTGTACTATTAATAGAAAGTTTGAACGAATCCATGATGAACTAGTCAATAGGGCCACAATGGTTGTTGATCGTTGAATGCAAGACGGTCATTGTTGATCGTTGGAACGTTATCAAACTAAGAGATTTCTAAGTCGGAATCACAATTTGAAAACCCTTATGCAACATATAGTTTTCAAACGAATCTCAAGTTAGTGGTTTTGATAAATTAAAAGGGGTAAGAATATTGGATCACAACCAAAATTTTGTGGAGAGCCGTCCTACACCTAGGAGATTGATCTACCGATTTCGTTTGTAGGTAACATACCTCTTAATTACATCGTCTCAAATTAGTTTTGCATGCAATCAACTAACGAAAATATGTAATTTTACACTTCGAGGACACGTTTGACCAATCTACGATGAGGGTTTTACACTCATCATCTAACCGATAAACCAAACGCTAACTAGTTTTAGACAATTTTCGTGACCATGGATTCCGAACGCCACGAAATCGACGCCAGTTAGAGAAATTAGGATTCGATTTAACCAATGAAAAAAATTAGAGTTACGTGCATAGTCAAAACTGAAATAATTAAGGAGGAGCAACACTTTCTAAACACACAGGAAAACATGTTGTAGAATCTTCTAAAGAACACATTGTTCTGAAATAAATAATGGGCACATCTCAGAAAATGGGTTGCCAAACAATGCTATTCTAATCTTTTGGGGATTTGGTCGATTACATTGCAGTAATGGCAAGGCCATCACAAAAGAACCGACGTAAGGTTTCTTCATAGGCAATTAATCAATCAATTAGGTGATGCATCTCGTACATTACAGCATTATGCGGAGGACAGCAAGCCCCACAGCTGATATGGACACAAGTGTACCGATGCAGTATTTGATTATGTCATACTTTGCTGTTTCAATTAACGCTCGCACTGCATTAGATTCCTGCACGTACAGAACCACCATGTTTATGTATATATATACGAGATGGCAAGTCGATCTGAGAGAGAGACGGTACTATATTTAGATACAGAGGCTCACCAGATCTAGCTTGTTTGCCAAGTTGTTAGTTTCCGCTTTTTGATTGGACAGCTCGTCCCGTGTCCGCCTGCAATTCCAAAGTAAGCATAACTGATGCTGCTAGTGAAGAATAGTTACACAGAGAGAGGACATCATTGCACAAGTGGTGGAGTTGGTACCCTCTTTCGAGATTTAAATCCAAGCGTTGGCCAGCGGTTGCTTTGTCAATTTCATACCTGTTTGTCAAGGCAAGAAATTAACAGTACGAGGTTTTTTGGTAAAGAACCTATCAATCATCGTCATGCATCTAAGGAATACTTACTCCCAACACAAACCTCAGTTCACTATATTTTTTGTCTATGTCACCCTGCAACTTTTCTTCTACTTTATTCATGTCACTCTGCAACTTTTCATGTACTTTATCTGTGTCAGCCTTTTGCTTTTCAGTTTCACGTTGCAACATGGAAAAATGATGATCCTGTATAACAAAGGAAACGTAGAGGAGTTAGAAATATGCATAATAGATTCACATATACTGCCAATTCATTTTTCAACAATGATAAAGTTTCTCTCTTGCACAACAGAGTAATAAAGTAATTAAACAACTAGATAATCTCACATACCAGCAAGCCTAAAAAAACTAGTGAAAAGTTGATCCTTGATATAAAAACGGATAAGTGCACTTAAAGATTGCTTAGCATATATTAATTATGTATCCAAGGCAAGTCTAAACGTGTCTCCTAAGGTGACAACCTTCTCTTTCAGTACCAGGATTCCTGAGTTGATATATGGCTGTATACTATTTGAAAATGACACACTGAAAAGGAGAAACCTGAACAATATGATAGACTTCAGATAGGAGTTCCCATATCACTGATTGGCCTGCAGGCATGTTGGTGTGGTATAGGCGTTCAAGAAATATTATGGCATCACACTCCAGTAAAAGGATGGATGAATTCGGTGGTGGTAGACGTATAATTAAAAAGTATGATGTCTGGGTGATTCCCAGTCCACATAAACACAAATAACTTCAACAATCTCTTACTTATCAGAAGTCTGTCTGGTGTTGATGATGCATCATCAGAACCAAAGATACTAGCTAAGAAACCTGACATTTCTAGCCATAGCATAGCTTAAATCAGTTCAATCTCAGAAGAAGTGATGAGCAGCGGTTCACTATCGCCAAGGAGCTCAAAATGAGTTAGGTTAGAGAGGACCATATAGGATCACATAGCCAAACAAGCATAAAGTGGAAAAAAGCTACCTTGGAGCTTTGTATCTCAGACTGGAACTTAGAGAAGTTGGATAGATGTTCATTCTGAAACTTGGAGAAGTTCGATTCCTGAATCATTTCCCGAGCTACCTGGGCGCTCTGTACTTCAGCCTTGAACTTTGAGAGGCTCGAGTCTAGAATCATTCCAATCTGCACAAGTGCATATAAGGAATAAGGAGATTCAGGAGTTAGCAGCAAACCAAATTCCTAAAACCAGATCGTTCCAACTGAAAAAGCCTACCTTCTGCATTTCTTCTTTGGAAGCGTAAGAATGCGATAGACTCTCGAAGCTGTCGTTTAAAACTGAAATCAAAGCCGTGGTTATCGCCTCTGCATGCTTCGATGGCAGTCCTTGCGATTCCAATCTCCTCACCTTAACAAACAAAATAACTCAGAAGCAACATAAAATACAGCAGAAAGAAGACAAAAAAACAGGAGAAATTACCAATTGTAATGTGTCCACAAGACACACACGGTTAGCGCTGTTAGGTCCGGAAAGCTCGGAGAAGTGCCTGCCGTACTGGAATTTACCACCAGGAGCAGCAGAGAAGGATGAGCTCTTATGAGTGGCATCAAGGAGACGAAATTTGACAAGATGAGCTCCCGATTGAGCAAACCGCTTACACAGAGCCATTGAGTCAAAATCCGATTAGGGATCTGAGACGGAGGAAGGGGGTAGAGACAATAATGGCGACTGCTGCTTATGACTGGAGTCGGAAACGAGAAGAACTTCTTCCGAGATGATTGGGGGTTTCGATGGCGAAGCGGAGCAGTTTTAATGGTGGCTAGCTTGTTGTGAAAGAAGTTTATTTCTCTTTTTATCCAATCTGTTTCGAGTTATCTTTTGCGGAAATGACGGGCATGGTCCTTAATTTTGTTAAGTTTTTAATTTAGTCCCGGAATTGTAATTTAACATTACAATAAAGTCTTTTCCCGTTAAATTGGAATTGGATGATTTTTTTTTATCAACGGAATTGGATGATTGGACTAGAGGCTGGTGGAATATTGGGGGACAATATTTTTTAAAATTTAATTTTTTTGAATATGCCAGTATGTGTATTTTAGAGTGTTATTATATATAGTTCGTATTTTATTTCGTGGAATTTTTATTTTAATATAAATGGACTAATATATTCTTAATAAAATATTTATTTACTATTTTGTTAAAATAACTCTTATTGTATTAATTATCGATACGATAAGGGTTTTATGAAAAGCGAATTGACGAAAAGAAAGATTTCTGTCATACCTGAAGCAGAGGAACTAGAGTTTGGGGATAGCAGTGTTTTCACGAATGAGCCCTCTAATTGACCATGGAAGAGCACAACAGAATCACCTCGCAAACATGAATAACTACGGCTAACTACGGTAAACAAATATGAATATTTATTGACTATAAGGAGATCTGACAGATGGTACACAATTTCACCCCTCTGGCCGATATGATCAGACGATTTGGCAGTGCACTCTGTAGTGTACAGAGGCGAAGTTCGATTGCAATTTGTACATAGAGAATCTTGGACTTTATTTGTCAGGCCTAGAGTCTCCATCGTAGAGCTTAACACTGAGCATGGCACCTGATACTGCATAGGGCTGGTGGGTCAGGGCATAATCTTGTTGCCGTTTGTTATAGAGGGTGAAGATGAACAGATCTTTCCTGAGGTCGACCTCCTGGACGTCGGGGATTCCGTAGTCTTGCCAGGCCTTCCTTGTGGTTTCCGAGTTCCGCTCCTTTTCTTATGTCGGGGTCATAAATGTCGTTCATGTTTGTAGTGTTTGCTTTCCTTTCTCCTCTTGGATTGGTTGTATGTTGACGGTGGTGCTGCAGGTACTCTTTGATACATTGCGGATCTGATTGGAATATGGCAGATTCTGATGAAGGAATGGTCAGAAGGATCCAGGACCCTTGTAGAGAGAGGACGGAGAGAACCATCACTCTTGAAAGAGCATTTTATGAGTACCTGCAGCACCACCATGCTTTCCTGGCAAAAAAAAGCCATGAACAGTCCTTCAAGAACGGAACAACCCAACATCGCAGATTTTTGAAGGAAAATACTTCCATCACACTTCCTTCCCTTGAAGCAAGTCTAGGATATAGACCATCTTGGGTTGGAGGAGTATTCTCTACAGTTGAGATTCGTTGACGAAAGGACTTAGATGACAATTTGGCTCAGCTTGTCGAATTAGTCCTTTACAAGATAAATGGATTTCCTCGTTACTTCCATATGCACCTAATACAAACCTACCTTCATAACACTTCTTCCGAATTTTCCAGTTCGGTATTTGAGTTAATCAATAACAACCAATGAACTGTCAGAACGGCTTGGATTAATGTTTACTGCAAACTCGATAACTCGAGTCCCGTCAATTCGGCTTGCTAAGCTGAACATTGAGGAAACCTGAGGGAGAGTATTGCCATATTACCTATCCTCAATGTTCAGCTTGGCACGTTGTATCGAGTATTGACCGATTCTTCGGTTACGGAGGTTCCTAGTCCAAAAAAAAAGTATACACTGTCCACTCATGATATAATGAGTAATGATTTACTTCAAGAGAGCCCAAAATGGCAAAATCTACTGAGCTGAAGGATTATTGAGCCAAAAGACAATTTTTACAGTCGTCAGAATAGAAAAAAACAAAAGGGTCTCCACTCTCCAACCAGCCTACCTACCTGCTGCACTGCACCATTCTATGTTGATACAAGTTAGAAATCACTGTACACACATTTCCAACGGTGCTCAAAATTCCTACTTCCTCCACCACCTCTCTGTTTGCTTCACACTGTATGAGAAAAATTACACGACGTTCCTTTTCTGCAATGTCCATTCTCCAGGAAATACTTGCATACCTTTTGCCCTCTACTATTATACGCTCTCGATCCGAAATCTCCTCCTCCGCCTCTCCCCGAGGAAGAAGAAGACTGTCTATTCCATGCTCTATCCCCGCCGCTTCGTCCACCTCCATACCCAGAATCTCCTCCTTGAGGAGTGCCTCTGTCCCTATTGCCTGACCCGCCGACACCATTGTTCCTTTCGTTCCCCCAGTTGTTCCCTCCTACACTAGGAGCTGCCACACCCCAACCGGGGTTGTTGTTTGCGTTTCCATGACTGATATACCCTCCTGAGTTCTGATTTGTAGAAGAAGTTGGTACGGGCGCCGGTGCCCAACCTTGAACTTGTTGATGAACAGCTGGAGCAGACCACCCCGCATTTGTGTTGCTCACTACCTGCTGCCCCTGAATCCAACCAGCATTCGCGTTTCCAGCAATCATTCCCTGATTTTGTGGTGGTACCCATCCCTGATTCGCATTTGCAGGCATGTTTCCTCCCCAGACCATGGTTTGGTTTCCCGGGATTCCGCTCCATCCCTGGGTCGAATTGGCGGTAGAAACCGGGTTGTTGTCTACAACTGCAACACCCATTCCCCATTGTGCCCCGGCCTGACCAGAATGTTGAACATTTGACTGAGCTGCCATAGGAGCTCCCCAGTTCCCATAAGCATTACTTAACGGAGCCACATGCATTTGACTATTATTGAGCTCGGGCCGCTGCAGTGAAGAAGCAGTTCCCCATGCTTGATGAGTCCCACTTGCAGCGCTCATGTTTGTTTCGGGCCTAGAAACCGGAACGACTCCTCCCATTCCCTGTGACACCAGAAGAGGATTATTACTGATAGTCTGAACCAAGCTCTGGAAAGCTACTGTATCCATAGCTGCATTAGTTGCAGCGCCATTGGAATTGGGGATTCGAAGCATATGGGAGTTGACCGGCACCGCCGGTGATGTAACCGGCGCCATTGATTGAGAATGCATCTGAGGAGCAATTGCAGAACTTACATTATTAGAGGACAGAGTATTCCTGTCATTACTTGCAGCAGAGAATGGATTAACTTCAAACTGAGAACCAGCAGTTTGAGGAGGTGTTGGAGACCATCTACTTTCCCTAGCTCGTACCCTTGATCCAGCTGAGGATGGAGTTGGGGAAGGGAGGCTCGTTTCTGAATTCCATCTGTCAGCAGAATTATTAGGGACCTCGACTGCAATGGGAACCGATCTTCCAGAAGGCCTATCATTTTCTCTCGCAATCCCGGCTTTAAAGGACGATGCTTTTGGACTCTGAACCAATGGAGTCTGGAAATTTCCATCTAATGCATCAGTAAGAAGTATATAGTTCCCTTCGTCCTCTGTGGCTTTCCATATTCTCAAATCAGCAGGGAAGTATCCAGATTTGTTCCATTTTCGAAGCTGTACCATTGAAAAGGGTCCTTGAATTTTTCCAGCCGGGTCTTTGTAATGCCATATCTTCTGTGTTTCATTTGCTTTGGAAGCTGAGTCACCGAAACCCGTCGAGGAAGGTCCAGGAGAAATCTCTTGTGCACTCCTGGAAGCTAATTCCGGCGTTACCACTGAATGCGAATTCTGTGGTTCTGCATTTGAAGCACGTTTTGGACTATCCCAACTCCGGGAAGGTTCAATCTCCCTGTCTCTTCCCCGACTCCATAAGTTCTCATCCGCTTTTTCGCTAGACCCAATTGTGTCATCCCCCCTGTAAGAGAACCCCTTGCCAGACGAGTTTCTGGTCAACTCTCGATTCGTATTTGAGAAACTTCGTGTTCGACCCCAGGATTCGTTTGGACTCGTTGCCCCTTTCCTTGGCGAAATTGACTCTCTTGCCCTCCTATTGAAGCCACTGCCTCGCAGCCTCAAATATGTATCTGCGCCATAATCAAAAATTGTAGTGGACTAAATTGATATGATCCACAATGTAGAAATGAATGAGACAAGAGAAATGTACCTCTACTCTTATTATCTGTTTCATCTACTTCTTCTTCAGACTCGTGACTCGGATCCATCTTTGGGTCAACGTGAATTTCAGGAATTTCTCCTAGCCTCCGCTGGCGCTCCTCAGGTGTTTTCAGAAGCTGCAACTTTTCTACACATTCTCTAAGCGTGATTAAAGGTCAAGGATCACTTAATAAAGTATGATCTTAAATGACAGCGTCATATGCAGGATACTAAAAGAGAGCTGCCAAACGATAACAAAGCCATAATTTACCAGCAAGACAACACACCAAAAGACCAAAGTACCACTAAGTCTTCCATCAACAGTGAAATCAAGAACATATACAGGAAATTGCAGACACACAAAAATGAGGTAAAAAAATTAACTGGCAAATAAAGGATATTCCTTTCTCCTCCCCATGTCACTTGCTCGATCGCGAAGATGACTGAGACGTGTTATTTCTGCATCCAGCGTCTGCAGTAGATGAAAAATAAGGATAACAAAAACAGGGAAGTGTTTAGAAGATTCAAACTCCATGAAACAAAACAAAAATCAACTGGTAAAGAACAAATAAAGCTGTTGAAACCAAAGAAGGCATGGCACAGGTAACATATTTTCTCCAAAATAATTCAATCAGGATTACATGAGATAAAATTCAAATAGTAAACGAAGTCTGAAAGGAGTACAAATTACTGAGTGCAGAACTATATAACTGTGGACGACAGCAACATCCAAAGCCAACCTCCTTGAAGTAAAAGAGAAGCAATAAATACATAAAGACAAAGATGCAACCTAGTAGGGCTGTATTATCATACGTAGGAGTAAGGTAGTCAAACTATAGAATATATAAAATGTAGAAACAGAGTCACAAACTCGAATAATAGAACAGTAAGAGTTTACAGATAACATAAAATTGACATAATTTGTCAGTACCAACGTTTTCTTGTAGAATACCATAACTCATAAACGAGAAACAAAAGAGAAGTAAGGATTAATCAGAATCTACCAATCTAAAGAATTTCATGCAAGAAAACAAGCCACAAACTCAATCCTTTTATCCTTTTCTAACCAAACAACAAAAAATTGAACCTCATGAAGTATTAGTTAGACATTCTTCCATCACATGGACGATACAGAGACAGTAACTTCATAAGGTAACTTCAAGGGCTGGATGAAATTGAATTGTTTGTGACTTACAGAAAAAAAAGAAACGAAACTTAAAATAAGTTTCTAGTCAACCGAACCATTACCACCAGCAAGTAACTTCTGAGCCTTACTTTTTACCGTGTTTAGCATTGTCGTCAAGTGAACATACTATCTTCAAGGAGGAAGGCAATCACTATAGCAGAGAAGATATCACAACAACAGCACATAAGACAAAACTTACATCTTGAACTCTAACTCCCTGCAGAGCGATGGCCTTTTCCTGAATGTCACCCTACAAGCAACAAATGGAAAATATAAGAAGGAATCTATAATATTCAGAAAGCACTTAGAATGTAAAGTGACATTACCACAGTCAATGGATTGAGCAGCTGACACTTAATGCTTTGCCGCAAACGCTTGCATTCATCCTAGAAAATCAAAGAAAACATTTATTAACAGCAGCAAACATGAAGATATGCAGATAAATGGAACACTCCTTAATTAGGATAATAGACTATGGTGGATGGGCTGTTTATTAGGAGAACGTCTCATATTATTCAGACACCTACTTATCTAAATGTATGCTTCAAGTCCAAATTAACTACTACTGAAGCAAGTGTCAGAAAATCCTCCGTGAGGATGTCATAGTACAGCAGTACTGCATCAATGATATACAGAGTTCTTTTCACTAGTCACCTCTGTAAATTCTTGATTCGAAATGGCATCAATTGAAATGACCTCGGTCTTGTTTAGATTCAATATTTCCAGCAGGAAATTAGTAGTCCTTTTTCCCACTCTATATGGATTATCAGCTGTCTTGGTGCCTGTGAAGAACAAATAAACAACTTTTTATCGTCTTGTGCAAACTCATGTCTCCAAAGCTCAGTTGCATAATCGGACAAAAAGATAGACAAACTGTTTGAACATTTACCTATAATTTGGACTAGCCTATACAAATCTTGCTTTTGAGTGTTTCCAGATATCCTTAATCTCACAAAAGAACCAACAACTTTATCATTAAATGTATCTGTGTCCTGAAGAAGTTCCTCCACCAAACTCCGCTTCAAGTAAATTAAAGTAATGTTGTGTGTGTCAATGGCACCATAGTCATCAACATTAGACTGCAGACCCTGGCCCTTCTTACGGGACCTCCGTTTCTTATCCTTGCCAGCTTTCACATCAGAGATCCCATCACCGTCTACCTGATTGCCTTCAGCGTCAACATTTCCTCGAGCAGCATCCATCTGAGAGTTCTCTTTCAAAAGAAAGTGAGATTCGAGAAGTTTTAACATCTCAAAGTGGCCCACTCGAGATTTTCCAAACAGATGTTGAAGCCTCGAATCACAAAGTATTTGACTTTTCCGACGTGGATCGCGGAGTTTATTCCTCTTTATATACTCCAAAAGAAGAGCTTGTACGTCAAACTGAGAAGAAACAGATTTATCACCGTTCTTCATGTGCATAACAAACTCTAGAAGCTCTTTCGATGCCCACTCATCATTATCTGAGGATACCCCAACCCCATTTAACTTCCTCTTACCAGCTGATTCCCTTTCCTTGCCACGAGTTTTCAGCCGTTTTTTTCCCTTTCTTTTCTTGGAGGCAGTTAATTCAGGATTGCCAGCAGAGCTATCTGATGCAGATCCTGCATCATTGGGAGCTTCGTACAATTCATCAAGAGAGTCCTGCTTTGCAGCAACTGAATCAGACCCTTTGCGTGGATGTTTTGCCGTGACAACTTCATCTGACGTAATAGATAAGCTTGTCTTCAGATCAATCCAGTAATCCTTGAAGAGATATTCCCAGCTGTTTTTCTCATCAACATTCTCTGAGGTCTGAGAAGAAGAAAAAACAACATAAGAAACAGATTTATATTCATACGGCACATAGAAACCTAACTAGATATTTGGATAGAATACTCCAACAACTTAAGAGAACGAGGCTGGTTCATCACTAAATGATAATAGCACTTAGTACAGTTACCAGACTGTCAGTAATGACATGAAGAAACAATCAAGATCTCGACTTACTGGTTCCTTGTCTCCTTGTTCATTCATCTCAATCAACTTGACAGTTTTCCAGCATGTCTCACAGAACCCTTTGTTACCTCTAACACAAAATATAGCATCCTCTTTGATACACCCTTTGCACAAAGAGAATGTACATGTCAAACACATGTAGTTAGCATTCTTCTCACACTTACTGCAAATATGCCAACCTGATTCAAGAAAGCAACGAGTTTAATTAAGCTCACATAAGGAAGAAAGATCACATATCCCTGAACAATGAAATATGCACAGCATATAAAATCTGGAAAGAGTCAGCTTAGCTGCCACATAAAGGAAGAAATATCACATATCCCTGAACAATGAATATGCACATCATATACAATCTGGAAAGAGTCAGCTTACCGCAATACCATTTTCCTTTCGTTTGAAAAAAAGCATCATCGTGGTTTACGCAGGAGGGATGGTATGCCTTTGGGCACCCCCTATAATTGTCATTTCAGCCAAACATTAGAATCTCACAAGTTAAAATAAAATATTATAAGCTGATTATCGAATAACCTTTTTACCTGCGATCACACAGGACAAGCTCCCCGCCGTCAAGACAAATAAAACATACATCCTCCTCCGTCTTCTTCTTTGATGGCGATTTACCAATTACGTTGGCATTCTTTCCCCGCTTCCTCTTACCACTGCTAGTTTGACTCACTTCCTCAACATTGTCTTCTGCTGCCACTTCTGTATCCTCTGCTTCATTCATTTTCTCATAATCACCTTCTTCTACTTCTTCTCCTCCTTCTTCCTCATTCATCTTATCATCCTCTTCGGCCACTTCAGTCATTTCTTCATCAGTATCTTCTTTGTCTTCTTCTTCAGCTTCATTCAACTCCTCCTCCTCCTCCTCCTCATCCTGCTCATCCAACTCATTGATATTCTGTTCTTCGGCTCCTTCTACCTTCACGACCTCTTCATTTGCTTCACTCGCCTCTGCATCCTCTTTTGCTACTTCGTTCAATTTTAGATCCTCTTCTTCCACTTCAGTCAACTTGGCAACCCCATCTACTGTCACATCAGCATTCTCTTCCTCTTTTTCAACTTCTTTCATGTCCACAACCTCTTCGTTTGCTCCAGTCAACTTCTGATCCTCTTCAGCTACTTCGTTCAACTTCACACCCTCTCCTGCTGATTCATTCAACTTTTCATCCCCATCTACTGCCTCATTGACTTTCTCAGCATCTTTTTCCACTTCATTCATCTCAAAAGCCTCTTCTTTCGCTCCAGTCAATTTGTGATCCTCTTCTGCCACTTCTTTCAACTTCAGATACTCTACTTCCGATTCATTCGACTCGTCATCCCTATCCATTGCCACATCAACATTCTCCGTCTCTTCTACAGCTTCACTCACCTTCACACCTTCCTCTTCTTTTATGTCGAGTCCCTCATCTCCCTTATCTTTCTCCTCAATACCATCATCCACCTCCATCTCGTCTACTTCCTCAATACTCCTACCAACATTAGCTGTTTCATTCTGTTCAGAACCGTGGATTTCCTCTGTTACATCATCTACACATGCCCTATCCACCTTCTCTCCGCCATCATCCTCCACATTCCCACTTCCATCAACGTTCTCTCCATTCATATCTTTTTCTGGCACGGGACCAACCTCCATTTCATCCTTCTTCTCGACACCGTCTTCCTTGTCTTTCATGGAGACCCCCTCAACCAATTCAATCTGCTTCTCGTCTACCTCATCTTTGTTTTCCACATCATCTACCTCGTCCTTCTTCGTGGTTTCCTCAACCACCAACGCATTCTGCTTCTCCTCCTCTGCCTCGTCTTTCTTCTCCGTCTGCTCAACTTTTTCAACCATCGAGAATTCATCCACCTCCTGGCTTACCAGTGTCTCGCCAGGAGTTTCCTCCTTACCAGAGACGTCCACATCAGCCTTACCTAGTGAACCGACATTGTCAACAATAACGCTGCTCTCCTGCTCTCCGACAACAACCCCAGCAGAGGAGTCTTCTCCTCTCACAGCAACCTCCTTGCTCTCTTCAACGACCAAAGACACGTCCTCTGATCCTTCAGCATGATCTCCAAGCTCATCAACGGTCATTTCCATTTCACTCGCCGCTGCCTCGTCAGCAACTGACTGAGACTCCTCCTCACCGCCGGGCCCGCCAGCCAGCTCTTCATGGCTCCGCTCAGAATCCTTCACTCGCTCCTCGAATTCATCGACAACCTCCGCCGCTTCCGACTCGTGATTACTCACCGGCGGTTGCAGCTCACTGCCACGCAACTCGTACGGCGTCCCTTGAGCGTTGTCCACGGATGTACTCACTGGCTCAGCTGACGGAGACTGCTCAATCGGCGTGGCCGTTGGGAGCGGTGAAATGGTATCCGCTTGAGAAGGTGGGGAGGGTTCTGAGGAGGGAATTGAATCGGGGTCCTCTTCGGGATCCATGGGAGAGGAGGGGAATTGGAGAGATGAAACCCTAAGGAAATGAAATTTTAGGGTTTTGGAGGGATTTGGAATTTTCGTTTGGTTTGGAATTTCGCAGTTCGTGAGTTTCTGGGTTGCATAGAGCTGGAATATTGAAGAAGTTGGCAATCGCAGCTGGGAGAGACGAGGGTCGTAATTGGTGGAGTTGCTGGTTTGGACCTAACAAACGGGCTCAGTAGATTACAATAGTCCACGCTCCTAAACGGGCTCGCAAGTGTGGGCTTATTATCTATGGGCGTAGTCGGTTTCATCGTTACCTGGTTTCGTGGATACGGCGTCGTTCCCATTTTCCAACTCTTAAGGGTTAAATTCTTGTTTCTGTTGGTTCGGTATATGAAGTGACGTAACAAGTTATGGGAATGTGTGATTAAATCCATAGGTTATCTTTTTCTTTCTGGGTCGTAACGTAATCCACCCAACAGATGTATTTATGTTCCTAAATTCTATCCATGAGATCATTCAGATTCCCTCTGCACGTAGTCTCTGCATGCAAATTTGGAAAACAGAAAGTGCAGATACAAATTTCAAGTAAAGAGGGAGATGAGTTCATACGTAGGAGTGTGCTGACTTTCTGTCAACTGGATTCAGTATGCGAGAATCATGCTTTAACATGTTATACCACATTTATATGGTTATTTTGAAGGATTTTCTCGACAATTTTCTCGTAGTTCGGTCCGAAAATCATATAACTTCACGAAAATATAGTGATTGGATCATGCGAACGAAACACAAAAATTGCATCTTCTTCCAACTATAATTAACAAACAACCACTATTCGCAACAAGTTGCCCTAATCAGATCCGACCCAATTTGTTGACCCGCTAGAACCTCTATTAATTACCCAAGTTAGAGTCAGTCCTAACGTCAAAATGCCGATGAGTCCAACATTTTTCCAGCCTAACCATGTCACCTATTTCTAGAAATCCTTCAAATTTAATGGTGCTATTTCAAAATGGTTAATGCTTTCTAATTGGATGCCACTCCAATACACAATTTATTCGGTACATTAATTAAAATATAGGTAGATTTTAATTCAACAAATCTTGGAATTTATTAATTCAAAACCCATAAGTTGGAGTAGAAAAAAACATGAAATATGCATCTGGTAGCCAACTATTTATCACTTCATGCAAATATTTGAATAAAATTAAAGATGATCGAAACCCTTATTAATAATTTTAATTTTAAAAATAACGGTAATTATGAATATGAGTTTTTTAGGGCTAAAAAAAGTTGCAATTTTTATGAACCTAATGTTATACAAATTTGGAAGTACCCGAATCAAAATTCAAACTACTTATATATGATATATTAGTTTTAGACAAAGAGAATTTTGGTACTACGATCAGAAGAATACATCTTCATATTCGACTATGAAGGAATCAATTATTATTACTTTTATTTTTCAAAAATAAAAATCTAAATGACCCCTAAATGTAAAGATAATCGTAAAACCAAAGTGTTCTGAATAAATTATCGGTACAGTTCATACCGACTGATCTTTGAATCGTTTATTAAAATGATATTATACAATTATAATATAATTACGATTCAACCACTACCATTTATAATGATCTAGACAGTTGAACCACAGACCATTATACTTATTCATTAATCTTCTCGAAATGGCTCAGAAAACCGGTAGATATACCCGTCAAATTGTTGTGGGGGAATCCCACGTATTCGTCACACTCTTTTCTTTCATATACAGTTACATGTCTCTTTCTTTCTCTAACAGTATGACACCATCGCTTCTCCGCCTCTCTGCCACCGCCGCCGCCTCCAACCAATTCTCTAACTGTCTTTATTAATTAGTGACGTCGGCCAACACACATCCCACCCTCCGCCTCCCAACTATAAAAAACCACCACTGGCAGTAGTTACCCTAACCAACTCAAACCACCACAACACTATAAACTTCTTTGATATGAAGACTACTCTTTCCCTCCTCTTCCTTCTCCTCCTCGCCAATTCCTTCCCGTCATCTCTCTCCGCCGCAACAAACTCTGGTCGCCGTCGCCATGACTACTCCGACGCCCTGTCCAAGTCCATCCTCTTCTTCCAAGGCCAGCGTTCCGGCTCCCTCCCCAGGGACCAGCGTCTCGGTTGGCGTGCGGACTCTGGCCTCTCCGACGGCCGGGGAACATACGGTGTCGATCTCACCGGCGGGTACTACGACGCTGGTGACAATGTCAAGTTTGGATTCCCCATGGCCTTCACCACCACTATGCTCTCCTGGAGCATCATTGAGTTCGGGGACGACATGCCTCCCGCCAAGCTTCGCAATTCCCTCGTCGCCGTCCGCTGGGCCTCCGACTACCTCCTCAAGTCCGTCTCCCAGCTTCCCATCCGTATCTTCGTACAGGTATTGTCCTTATTGCCCAGCTTTTGAATTTCCCCTGTTTTTTCTCACAACACGTACCTCAAACATGTCGTTTCTATAGGCACAAATTTCAAATTTACAATATAAAAAAGTAAAAAACTCATTACTAATAACCTGACTTTTTTTTATTGGACTTAGCCTTTTCGGTAAGTAAATCGACTACCTCGCTAGCCACCACATAAATCTGCCACTAAAATAATTTCATAATTATTAGTTTAATTATAACTCATAAATCTTATATACATCTCTGAAAGTTACATATATATGCAATTGATTATCCAATGATGTTTATGTAACCGATATGATATGATATAATTGTGTTTACATCGTCACAATGTATCGTATGCATGGTCGAACCACCCCACATCGACCTGGCTAGTAAATACAAACCAAGTTGGTAGATTCCGAACATAATCAGTTTAGTTGGTAAACCAAAATTCTCCGATTATCAGAATTTAACCCATTATTTCCCTTCTTTTCAAACATTAATGTCAAATTTTATTTCACAAAATTCTTTATTTCTATAAATTAAACCATCAAACCTCATACCACTATTCGTATTTTCGGTTTAATGACTTCTCCAATCGTTGCTGTTCACAGCCAAAAATTGTTAACATTCACATATTTAACGTATGTCCACTGCCACAATTCACACTGTTTAGCCTTTCCTGGCAAGTAAAATCACTCCGAATAAGCCAACAAAAAAACAGAGGATGCATGGGAGGCAGAGCATTTCATTCTGAGAACATATATAATTAATGAATGTTCTCGTTGTTGGCTGTGGTGTTATATACACAGGTAGGGGATCCAATTTCGGATCACGACTGCTGGGAGAGACCCGAAGACATGGACACCTTAAGAACAGTGTACGCGGTGGATGCTCCAAACCCAGCATCAGACGTGGCAGGGGAGACCGCCGCAGCTCTGGCTGCTGCCTCCATTGCATTCCGGCAGTCAGATCCCGGTTACTCCCAAACGTTGCTGAGAAACGCCGTCAAAACTTTCCAGTATGCGGATACCCACAGAGGAGCTTACAGCGACAACTCTAACATTAGAGAAGGTGTCTGCCCCTTTTACTGCGACTTTGATGGATACCAAGTAAGCTATATATATAGCTAGTTATTTCTCACATTACTCATTTCAATCTTTGCGATTTTGACTAACTCGAATCGGATGGTGCGGGGTGAATCAATTGCAGGACGAGTTGTTGTGGGGAGCAGCTTGGTTAAGGAAGGCAACAGGGGACGACACATATCTCACTTATCTCGAAGACAACACCAGAACACTCGGCGCCGATGACAACATCAACGAGTTCGGTTGGGACAACAAGCACGCCGGCATCAACGTTCTCGTCGCCAAAGAGGTCGTACAAGGAAAAAACGACGTCGCATCACTCCGATCCTACAAATCATCAGCAGACAGCTTCATCTGCACGCTAATCCCAGACTCCCCTGCATCATCACACGTTCAGTACACTCGAGGAGGACTTATTTACAAACCAGGTGGCAGCAATCTCCAGCACGCCACTACCATCTCTTTCCTCCTCCTATCCCACGCGAATTACTTGGACCGTACTCACCAACCGCTCAACTGCGGAAACGACGTCGTTTCAGCTGACGGACTTCGTTCGCAGGCGAAGAGGCAAGTGGACTACATCTTGGGCGACAACCCTCTGGGAATGTCGTACATGGTCGGATACGGGGATACTTACCCGCGACGGATTCATCACCGGGGATCTTCTCTACCGTCAGTGAAGGTTCATCCGGAGGCGATTGGTTGCGGTCAGGGCTCGGTTTATTATAAATCGGCTGGTCCCAACCCGAATGAGCTGACCGGTGCTGTGGTGGGTGGACCGGGAGAGGACGATGAGTTTTCGGATGATCGGGCTGATTTCAGGAAGTCTGAGCCAGCGACTTATATTAATGCGCCGTTTGTCGGCGTGCTTGCTTACTTTGCTGCTAATCCTGATTTTTAAGTTGATGATGCTATTGTTAGGGTTTGTATCCATGGATGGATGCCAATGTTTTTGTGAGCTGGCATTTGGATTTGAATTGCAGGGTTGAATTAAGGGTTAGTGTGAGCCTCTCGTCTTAATTAGCCTTCAAGGCAAAGAGGGTAGAGGTTTTTTTTTATATAATCGATTGTGGGGTTTATGTATGATCGAACGAAATTTATGAATTTATGTTTTTCTCTTGTATTCTCATATGATATACATTAAATGATTTTTCCAAGTATATATTTGTCGTTGAATATATTACTTAATTTGTTGATATAAATACGATCAACGTATCAAATGTTGTTAAACTCGAGTGAAACCATAAAGGAGATTCGAGTGGAGGGAAAATGACGATCACTATGACCCCTTGATATTACTCTCAAAGTTTAGACATTTTGCATGGAGAGCAGGTCGAGGAGTCTTAGCAAAGATAAACAATCTTCAACATAAACATGTGTCCGTCCCGTGGCATTGTGGTCTATGTAAAACTGCATTGACAATCATTGGCATCTCTCCTTTGGATGTCCATTTGCGTAGGAGTGTTGGAGCGAAATTAATATGGCGCATACGGTGAGCGATTTTATGAACCACAACGAGTTGTGGGATTAGTGGTTTTCGATTGTGTCCAAAGAAACGACGTCCGACACTTTTCAGCAGACTAACAATTATGTGGATATTATGACGTGAGCGGAACAACAGAATTTAAAAATTTGAAACAAAATCTCAAATCTTATATAGAAAAGAATCCAATTTTTTAACGAGAAAAATCAAAATGAAGAAAAAAATAAATTCCCAGCCTTACAATTAATGAGCTTTGAAACTATTGATCTTTCCTACTTGCCGTAGTGCACTCTTTAATTGTATATTGGTAGCATTCAACTGCAAAATACAAATTTCCCAAACTAGAAGTAGTTCGTTTGAATTCAAAATATAATCTTCAAATACCCCAACAGTCATTTAAAAGTCACTTTCTTATTGAACTACTCATTTACAAATTATTTAAAATATCACAACTCAAAATAATATAATTTATTTTTTAAATATCAAATATATTATTTAAATTAAAATAACTCTTCCAAACAATCCATAATCCCTTTAATAATTTCATTCCGCGTAAGAGAAGGCAGAATCGGCGAATTGGAATTTTCTTTCCTCCTCCCCCAATCGTCGATGAACACGTCTGCAATTTTTACGGTCTACCAGAAACTTGCTGGACCCCACGTTTCCATTTTTTGACGGCAGGACCCCACCTTTCTTTTATTATCCACTTTTACAACAAATGAACAAATATATACAGTACTCCTTTTCATCTATACCGTAGATCAAACACACCCACATCAATCTAACGGCAAATACGATCAAGTTCAGAAAATCTTCAGCTCGATATTCTGTATGCGAAGCATGCGATTATTGCTCAGTCGTCATGCACCCCAAACGGCACCTGAGAGAGTCTGAGCACACACTGATAGAGACCGGCAACAGCAGGGGCAGAAAGAGTAACCTCTCTCCCTCTGTTTTTTTCTGAAAAAAATTCGACTCATCTTCCTCCAGAGCACGTTAGGGTTTGCATTTCCCAGCGGCCCTTCTCTGGAATTGAGAGGATTCGTGGTATGAGCTAGTTTGATCATGGATTCAGAGTAGCTGTTACTGCTGCATTTTGCCTATTCTGCATTTTTTTTCCTTACTGCTGCATTTTGCCTATTCTGCATTTTTTTTCCAACTCAGTTTCTTCTTCCTTGCTTTTCAGTGACGATAATGGAAGCTCGACCGAAGACCTCGCCTGGAAGTCAATCGGCGCCCACCGCTGCTTCACCTTCGGCTTTCTATTGTACTCTTCTGCTCTCTCTATGTCTTTACGTCTGCATTTTTCTATTTTCCTTACCTTCCTCCTGATGTAATGTAGTTTGCTTCTTCAAGGGAGGATTTTGAATTCGTAATCAGTGGAATTTTTCCTTGTGAAATCGATTTTTCAGCTATGTTTTCCACGATTTAGTCGGATTACACACGGCAGAGAAAATTTCTGTAAATTAGAGATTGTTTTGCCTACTGTTTTCTGTGGTGAGAATATTGAAGGACTAGCGTTCAACTTTTTTAACTTCTGTGATAATTCTTGTTCTTCCTAGATGACTCTGATTATGCTCGTATTGAAGAAGAAAAAGACTTGGAGGAGTTTATCAACCAAAAAAAAGAAGCCTTGGAGGCCGGTGATTTTGGAAGTGTTTCCGAGGATATTAGGAAACTTTTGAATCGGGTGTCCAGAAAACGTCCAATTGTAACAGATCATGCTGCTTCCACTAACGTTCCTGAGGCGAAAAGGGTTCGACGCTCAAATTGTCATGATGTCTGCTGCAACAAGTCTGTGGCAGCTAAACCAGCAGGCGATGTTGAAATTATTACCATAGATTCCGACGATGAAGAAAATGGAGAAGACACGGCGATCAGTTCTTTTCAGGATGTTGTCCCGAAGACCCCAAATGTTGTTCGTGGTTACTCTAAAGCAGCCCAAGCACAAATTGTGGCAAAGTTCAATCTTGATGGAGAAGACAGTGGCGAAGACATGTCCATTTCTCCCTTGCGGGACGTTTTCCCGACAAGTCCATATGGACAAAATCCTGCAGAGGTAAACTTCCGACAGATCGTCAGTTTCCATATCGATTACACAACGGTAACGTATGCTTGTTTAATGCATTGACTAATTGATTGTTTCTAAAAGTATGATTAAGATCATTGGGGACATTTTGTTAGGACTTACCTCCGTTATAATTTAAACTAATTGTATTCATATATCAGGAGTGTTCCGTTAATCTTGGTGGTTATCAGGCCATTGACAGTGATTGGAAGTCGGGAAGCATTGCTGACGATATTGGCTGCGATAGAAATGAAACCTTTGACAGTATTGGTGGAACTTCAACGTCAAAACACCTGACCAATGATATAGGTGGGAACAAAGTCGCTCGTAGTCATATTGAGATTGTCGAAAAGGTGGAGACTTTGGTGCCACATCATGATATTTGTGGTTACTCTGTTACAAGCAACGCAGCAGCTCAAGTACAAACTGTCGTTGTCTTGGATTCGGATCGAGAAGACAGTGACATGTCAATTTCTCCCTTGCGTGATGATGTTGCTGTGGCAGATCTATACAGACCCCTTTCTGCTGACACACAGGTAACCACTCCTACAGCCTACAGTTTCAAAGTTCATTTAAGAATGAATGCTCAACTCCGATATTAGTTGTTTGATTTCTGTAATGTCTAGTTTCTAATGGATTGATGTCAAACCTATGAATTAACGTCCTGGGAGAACATATTGTTAACACAGCAACACTTTGTATATCTTCACTCAAAATTTTATCCTTACTCATATCTCAATTTGTGAAGACAGTTGTCTATAGCCTTTAAGAGAAACTAGCGTTGATGAATAATTTTTTCCCTTCCAACTCTCCTCATTTAGGCTGTAGGGTCGATTGAAATTGTGAGCAATGATGATCCCATGCCAAAGAAGAATGGATCAGAACATCTTGCTAATGATACGGTTGATATTGTGAACAATGATGATCCCATGCCAAAGAAGAAAGGATCAGGACATCTTTCTAATGATACGGTTGAAATTGCGAACAATGATGATTCCATGACAAAGAAGAAAGGATCAGAACATCTTTCTAATGATACGGTTGAAATTGTGAACAATGATGATCCCATGCCAAAGAAGAATGGATCAGAACATCTTTATAATGATACGGACCATAAGGAAAATTTAACTCTTGATACTAGCATGACTAGTGAAGATCCGATGCTTTGGAAGAGTGGCTACAATCCTAAAGAAACTGAGTCTGACGAAGATGGGCTGGGAGACATTTGGAAGGAAATGTCTATGGCATTGGAACACACAGAGGTACTTCAATCCAGCTCAGTCATTAACTTTGTTCTCGTAGTGAAATACTTATTATATTTATTAACGATTGTTGATTGTATTTACTATTTTCATTCTCTCTTGATCTCAATAGAACGCCGAGGATCTTTCATCTAATCCACAAGACTATGAAGCATGGTGTGAACACGATATAATCCACAAAGAAGATATCGGTGATGTATGTCGAATATGCGGGGTTATAACTAGAGATATCACCTCGATAGTCGATATCCAATTTATCAAGGTAACATCATTCCTTATATTCATTTCCTCATACTTCATCTCTTATATTTCATTGATTTTAATTTTAATATGTTTGTGCTTATTTGAAGATTGAACCTCTACGCTGTTGTTAGCAATCCATTTTCAGCAAGTCCTATGAGAAACTTAATCTCTCAATGCGCCTTCCTTTGAATCAGGCCAAAAGAAGCGGGCGCACCTATCTTCCGAGCTCCAGGAATTCCAAGAACGAGAGTTCCAATGAGGCTGTTGATGTTCGCCAAGCAGACATTACCACCACCGAGATTTGTCCTCATCCGAGACACAGAAAACTAATGAAAGCTCATCAAGTGGAAGGTTTCAATTTCCTCTGCAGCAATCTGGTCTCCGATGACCCCGGAGGATGCATCTTAGCTCATGCACCCGGATCAGGCAAAACCTTCATGATCATCAGTTTCATGCAAAGCTTCCTTGCGAAGTATCCGAATGCTCGACCACTAGTGGTTCTTCCCAAGACAATCCTGCACACTTGGCGGAAAGAGTTCGAAACATGGAGGGTCGAAGACTTCCCTATTTACGATTTCTACGCAGCGAAAGCAGAAAACCGAGCTCAGCAGTTAGATGTCCTGAAAAAATGGGTTGACAAGAAGAGTGTGCTTTTGTTAGGATACCAACAACTATCCTCCATCATATGTGATCATGGGGGAAGTCCGGAGACTGTTAACTGTCAAAAGATACTCCTTCAGCAACCGTCACTTCTCGTTCTGGACGAAGGGCACACTCCGAGGAATGAGAATACGGACGTTCTGCAATCTCTGGCGAAAATTCAGACGCCTCGGAAGATTGTACTCTCGGGAACCCTTTATCAGAATCATGTGGAGGAGGTCTTTAACGTTCTGAACCTCGTACGTCCTAAATTTCTCAAGTTGGACACGAGTAAACCGATTGTCAGACGGATTTTGAGCAAAGCACACATACCGAGGGGGATGAAGCAAGTTAGAGTTGGCGACGAAGGCACTTTCTGCAAGGTAGTTGAGTACACATTGCAGCAAGACACGGATTTCAAGAGCAAAACGTCTCTCATACATGATCTCCGCGAAATGACCAATAGTGTCTTACATTACTACAAAGGAGACTTCTTGGACGAGCTCCCGGGACTTGTCGATTTGACTGTGGTACTCAACCTCAGTAATATTCAGCGGAAAGAGGTCGAAAATCTCAAGAAACTGCCAGGGAATTTTAAGAAAATGGCAGTTGGTAGTGCTGTGTATCTTCATCCTAAACTGAAATCACTCTCCGATAATTTGGAAGCTACTGGGAAGGTAATGGACGAACTGGTGGAGAAGATCGACATACGAGATGGAGTTAAAGCAAAGTTCTTGCTGAACTTGTTAAGCTTATGTGAGAAAACCAATGAGAAAGTGTTGATATTTAGTCAGTACCTCACACCTCTAAAGTTTCTTGAGAGGTTGCTGACGAAAGAGAAGAAATGGAGTCTAGGAAGAGAAATGTTCATGGTCACAGGGAAAAGCGAGAAGAGGGAAAAATCTGTGGAGGATTTTAACAACTCGGAAGATGCTAAGGTTTTCTTCGGGTCGATTAAGGCCTGTGGGGAAGGAATCTCCCTGGTAGGAGGATCCAGGGTGATTGTACTGGATGTGCATCTGAATCCTTCGATAACTCGTCAGGCTATAGGGAGAGCATTTCGGCCAGGGCAGAAGAAGGTGGTGTATGTGTACAGACTGATTGCTGCTGAATCCCCAGAGGAAGAAGATTATCATACCTGTTTCAGGAAGGAAGTGATTGCAAAGATGTGGTTCGAGTGGAACGAGTTCTGTGGGTTTCGGGATTTTAAAGTCGAACCGGTCGAGGTGCAGGAGTGTGGCGATCGATTCATGGAGGATCCTCGAATCGCTGGAGATGTGCGGACTCTGTACAGAAGGTATGCATCTTAAATATGCATTTCTTCTTCAGCTTACAGATAACTAGTATCCCACTTCTGAGCTTCATACAAATCAAGTTGAAGCCAGGTTCGGACCAGCCGATTGTAGTACTCCGTTGCACTCAAGTTACCTTGCTTGAAATTGTAGAGTTTGGACTCAATTTCGAACAAAGCGAGATGAGTTGTCTTGCGTGGAGTAGGTTTCTTTCACATCATCCCAAAGCTCCTTTGCGGATTGATGTAGAAGATAGTTGTCGCCGATATCCGGTTCCATCGTGGAGATGAGCCGGAACCGAACTTGATTGTCATCATTGTCCCACTTGGTGAAGGCAGTGAAGTCGGATTCTTCGGTTTGCTTGCAATACCAAGAAGATATTCCCTTCGTTTCCCGGTGATGAACATCCGGACCGACCGAGACCATTGGAGGTAGTTGTTACCATTGAATTTCCTAATGGAAGCTCCTCCGAGCCTGGTTCGGATCCGAAATTGTTGTTGTTGTTGTTGGTCGCCATCTCGGTTTCGGAGATGACGGAAGAAGGATGAATGGTGGAAGAAGACGAGTGTTTTGGAAAGGAAGAAGGTGAAACAATCTTGTTGTCCGTGGTCATGATGAACCAACGGTGAGATTAACACCGACGGCGGAAGATATAGCCGGCGGCTCTGATACCATATTGAATTTATGAGAGGAAGCTTTTCAATAGTATTATGATATATTGGATTACATAAGGGGTACATGGGTTTATATAGAGTTAGGATAGGAGAATCCTTCCTCAACTAGGAAAACTCTTATTACTATTCCTATACTAATAAGGAAAAATATTGAAACTTATTCCTATACTAATAAGGAAAATATAATATTTTTCAACACTCCCCCTCAAGCTTGGTGTAGATGTTAATTAACCCAAGCTTGGACGAGAAGTGGTCAAACACATCTTTTGAAAGAGGCTTCGTAAAAACATCTCAGATCCGTTGCTTCGTAGGAACATATTCCACTCGAACCACACCGAACTAACATTTTCGGTTATAAAATGACGATCTACCTCCACATGTTTAGTTCGATCATGATGAACGGGGTTGCGGACTATGCCGATTGCCGCTTGACTATCACACGAACCGGATAGGACCATCGATCTCAATCTTCGGCTCATTCATGATGCGCTTCAACCAGATACTCTCACATATTCCAAGTGCGAGAGCTCGGTACTCAGCCTCTGCACTGCTTCTAGCCACAACCTTTTGTTTCTTACTTCGCCATGTCACAAGATTTCCCCAGACATAACTACAATAACCAGTTGTAGACCTTCGATCTGTGAGTTCACCAGCCCAACTTGCATCAGTATAGACGGTAATTCCCCGTTGAGCGAGTTCTCTTGAAATAGATTCCCTTTCCGAGTGAACTCTTCAAGTACCTTAGGATTCGTAAACCATTCCCATATGTTCTTCATTAGGACAATTGCATGTGCTTGGTCGACAATCCCAACCGCAAAAGCTATATCGGGTCGAGTGTGAGCTAAATAAATCGGTTCCCAACCAATCGTTGATACCGACCTTTTTCAACTGCAGGAATATCCTCCTCCCTGCTAAGAGTTTTATTCGACTCCATGGGAGTGTCGATAGGCTTACAGTCAAGCATTCCCACTTCCTTTAGTAAGTCCAAACATATTTTCGTTGAGAGATTACGATACCTTTCTGAGATCTCGAAACTTCCATTCCTAGGAAGTATTTAAGGTTTCCCAAGTCTTTGAGTTCGAACTCTTTTGCCAGTTGATCCTTGAGTCTCTTAATTTCTTCTACATCGTCTCCGGTGATTATAATATCATCCACGTACACAATGAGGATGGAGATCTTCCCCGTAGGTGAGTGCTTCACAAATAAGGTGTGATCGGTCCGACATTGGTAGTATCCTCCTTGCTTCACGGCCTTGGTAAATCGTCAAACCGGGCTCGGGGAGATTGTTTCAACCCGTACAAGGCCTTGCGAAGCTTACAAACTTCCCCTTCTCTCGGATTTTTCACTCCGGAGGAAACACCATATAGACCTCTTCTTCAAGTTCTCCGTTAAGAAAGGCATTCTTCACATCAAGTTGATGTAACGGCCAGTCCAGGTTTGCTGCCAGAGAAAACAGCACCCTTATACTGTTGAGCTTTGCCACTGGTGCAAAGGTTTCATCATAATCCACGCCGTATGCTTGGGTGAAACCTCTAGCCACCAGCCTAGCTTTATATCTTTCAATCGATCCGTCCGCTCTATATTTAATGGTGAAGATCCACTTACAATCAATCGTGTTCTTTCCATTCGGAAGGGAGACAATGTCCCACGTATTATTTTTCTCCAAAGCTCGTAACTCCTCCATGACAAAGACTTCTCCATTTTGGATGTTTCATAGCTTCTTCAATATTCTTAGGTATTTGTTCCTCGTCAAGAGCAGTATATAAATGCTCGTGAGAATTGCTAAGACCATCATAGCTGATTTGTCGAGCAATCGGATATTTTGTGCAATTTCTTATACCTTTCCTTAGAGCAATAGGAACCTCTAGATCACTCAAATCATCACCCTCTTCTTCAATCTCTTCAATTATCACTTCTCGATCAACATTCGTAACTCCCCCTCCACTATTTTCTCGTCTCAAGAGTATCATCTTCAATCACAATATTCTTTCTTCTTTGATAAACAAGAAGAGGTTTTTCTAATGATTCCGCCGATGACATTTGAGACTCCCCCGACTTACAACATCGGTTGGGAGCTCCCTCTCGACTCACAACTTCGGATGGAGTGTCCTCTTCCTCTAAACAAATCGTATCCACGAGGGTATGACCGTCATCATTATTTGTTTGCTCCCCCGAATCAGCAGTAGTAGGAAAGTAGGTCCGTGATTCAAAAAGGTAGCATCCCGAGTGGTGTAAACTCGTTTGGTCGGAGGATGGTAGCACCTATAGCCCTTTCCGGGTTGAAGAGTAGCCTATAAACACGCATTTCAAGGCGCGCGGATCTAACTTGGAGCGGTTGGGTGCCGAGTTGTGAATGAAAACCGTGCAACCAAATACTCGAGGAGGAAGATCACCGAGAAACCGGCAAGATGGGGAAAATCGCAGAAGAACATGTCGAGGAATCTTGAAGTCCAAGACCCTACTGGGCATGCGATTGATTAGGTATGTGGCTGTTAGAACAGCCTCTCCCCACAAATGCTTCGGAACATTGTGTGTAAACATGAGTGAGCGAGCAACATCGAGTAAGTGTCTATTCTTGCGTTCGGCAATGCCGTTTTGTTGAGGGGTGTCGACGCACGAACTTGCATGAATGATGCCATGAAGGTGTAAAAAAGAGCCGAGGTCTTTGTTGAAGTAATCGTGGGCATTGTCAGTTTTCAGAACCTTGATGTGAGTCCGAAATTGGGTAGCTACCATTTTGTGAAATAGCTGAAAAATCCGGACCGTTTCGGACTTTTCTTTCATTAAGAAAGTCCACGTCATCCTTGTGTGATCATCAATAAATGTTATGAACCAACGAGCCCCATTGATGTTCTTGACTTTCATAGGTCCCCGCATATCGCTATGAACTACACTAAGAGGTGTGGTAGGTCGATAGCCGATTCTAGGATAGGAAGAACGCGTATGCTTCGCAAGTTGACACACATCACATCTCAAATCCTTTGAACCTTTATTCCGAAATAGTGCAGGTAGCAACTTTTCAAGATAAGTAAAACCGGGATGACCAAGACGGAAGTGCCATAACATGGCTTCATTCTCAATGTGTTCAATACTAGAAACAACATTAGCACTAATACTACTATGGGCTTTACCGGAACTAGCCTCATCCCGAGTTCCCTTCAACAAGTAGAGACCATTACGCATTTCACCACTTCCAAGCATTTTCCCGTCTTCACCTCCCGTAACACACAATCGGGAGAGCGAAACTTAGCTTCACACCGAAGATCATGTGTTACTTGATGAATAGAGAGAAGATTGCGGTCAAGTTTAGGCACATAAAGTAATCGGACATAGAGTAAGATCCTTAGTAACCCTAACAATGCCTATTCCTTCCACCGGTGCTATTGATCCATCGGCAATCCGACACCCGAGGTTCTAGGGTAAGGTTTTAAGTGTTCTATCAACTCCTTACAACCAATCATATTGTCTCGTAGCTCCGAATCAAGGATCCAAATATTTCGAGAATTTTGACTAGAAGTGTAAACCGAAGTACCTTTTTTGTCGAACATACTAGACATGTAAGATTTCTTGGGGTCGGCTTTCTCGGTATTCATGATTTGTGCAAACATTTTCTTCGTAGTCTCCAACCGACCAAACCTGAAAACCGTGTCGTATCATCGCTTTGGTGGCGACTGCGTTCGCACGAGACTTCGCTTATTCAAGTTCAGTCCCGGGTCTCCATCCTTGTGGTCCACCAACTATTTCCCAAAGACTCCTCTTTCGTATGAAAGGGTCGTTGATGAGATCACACCATTTTGAAGAGGCAGCGAAGTAGGATTCTCGTTTCCCTTTGGCATGGTTGTTCTTAACAAAGAGAGCCGTGGTTGAGGTCTCGGTTTTCGTGGCCGAACCGCCGGGTTCGGAGGTTGTCTTCGTCTCCGTAACCATCGGATGACGTCGACCTTCTTCTCTCAAAACCTCGGCAAACGCCTCCTTCGGACTTGGAAAGGGTTTCGTTCCCATAACCCCTTTTCAAGCATCTAGGTCTTGATTTAGTCCAAGAAGCAGTTGAACTGTCCTCTTCTTGTCCATGAATGTCCGGAATGTTTTTGCATCATTCGGAGTATCCCACTTCTGAGCTTCATACAAATCAAGTTGAAGCCAGGTTCGGACCGGCCCGATTGTAGTACTCCGTTGCACTCAAGTTACCTTGCTTGAAATTGTAGAGTTTGGACTCAATTTCGAACAAAGCGGATGAGTTGTCTTGCGTGGAGTAGGTTTCTTTCACATCATCCCAAAGCTCCTTTGCGGATTGATGTAGAAGATAGTTGTCGCCGATATCCGGTTCCATCGTGGAGATGAGCCGAACCGAACTTGATTGTCATCATTGTCCCACTTGGTGAAGGCGAGTGAGTCGGATTCTTCCGGTTTGCTTGCAATACCGGAAGATATTCCCTTTTCGTTTCCCGCTGATGAACATCCGGACCGATCGAGACCATTGGAGGTAGTTGTTACCATTGAATTTCCTAATGGAAGCTCCTCCGAGCCCGGTTCGGATCCGAAATTGTTGTTGTTGTTGTTGGTCGCCATCTCGGTTTCGGAGATGACGGAAGAAGGATGAATGGTGGAAGAAGACGAGTGTTTTGGAAAGGAAGAAGGTGAAACAATCTTGTTGTCCGTGGTCATGATGAACCAACAAGTGAGATTAACACCGACGGCGGAAGATATAGCCGGCGGCTCTGATACCATATTGAATTTATGAGAGGAAGCTTTTCAATAGTATTATGATATATTGGATTACATAAGGGGTACATGGGTTTATATAGAGTTAGGATAGGAGAATCCTTCCTCAACTAGGAAAACTCTTATTACTATTCCTATACTAATAAGGAAAAATATTGAAACTTATTCCTATACTAATAAGGAAAATATAATATTTTTCAACAGTTATTTCTACAACTATAGCTAAAATGAACATCTTGGAATTCACTTGTTATATGTTTCAGGTAGATGCTGAAAGACAGGTGAATATCGAGTATTTTGGAACGTTTTTTTATGTCTTTCTATGGCTGAAAGACCCAGAGACTGATTGAACTACTGATTACAAGTTTCGAAATGTAATTATTTTGATGGGTGACTGATTTTGGCTCTGTTATGAAGTATAGAAGGGGCAGTGGAAGATTTGTTAACCTTAAACAACATTGTCAAAGTTTTTGCATTAATTTCAACGACCAATCGGCATCCGATCATAAGTACATAAAAGAAGCTGACGTTCTACTTTACTCCATCTCCACGACCAATCCTAGCGAACTTTGCGTCATCTGTGTCCGGAGGAAACAATAAGGAAATTAATAGTTGTCTACAACAAAGAATATCAGATAATCTGTTATTACAAGGCATTGTATGGAATTGTAGCCTCACCTGGCTTTTACATTTCAGACTGGTTCCTTGAGGAGCAAGAAATATCAGTTTGCCAGTTTTATCAGACACACCTTGATTAGCTCCACTGATTACTTCTATAACCTGTTCCTTGATACAAAAACGGAAATCAACGTAAGTGTTTGCATGGACTAAAGCTAAAGCTTCAAGCTCGAGGAGGAATCATTAATGAGGTTTTGGAAACGAGAATCGAGAGTTCACCTTCCTGGTCAGTAGAATCTTCGCCATTCATCCCGCGAGGCCTTGAATTAAGGTCTATTAAATCATTACCAGCTACGGAATGGTTCTCCGTTGCGGTAGCATTCCTATTATGCTGTGTAGTATCTGCTTCCTGTTGATGATTTCGGTCCATCCTGACATGTCCATTATGACCCTCAGAATGGATAGGTTTATCACCCGGAAACTACGAAAACGACGAAGGTACCTCATTCATGTTAATTTTCTGATAATCGTTTTACCCAAAAAACAAAAGTTGGAAAAAGGAAGAACAAACCTCGACTCTCTGCCGGAGTAAGAGGTATCTACGGTGGGTTCTTTTCCCACCGACGTGGACAGCCGTATCGCATTGGAGGCAGAGTGAAGTGCCGTCAACCTCGCAATAGAAGAAAGCTACACGGATTTCTCCACAAGGAAAGAAGCTCTTATTGCTGTAACTTTTTTGTTTTGTTTTCTGTAGGGAATGATTAGCCAACATCACCCTTGCAAACGCGCAGAGATTTTGTGGTGAAACCATACACAAACACCATACATATAAAAAACAAAGAAAGAGGTTTGTTTGACATACCAGGCACATTCTCGCAGATGTCACAGCAAGGGGTGGCACTTGGTACAGCGAGGGCTACTCGTACATGTCTACTAGCTAGCTTGTTACACAGATGAACCTGTCACAAATACAACGATTTGTTTAATTATTGCTTATCGTTGCAGATAAATTTGTAAATTTTTATAATTCAGCTCAACATTTTTTTGAACTCGGCTCTATATTATAAGTAACTAAATAAATTTGGATGTTTTCCAGTTCAATTGTAGTTACGAAGTTCTACCTCCTCTGTTCTTTCAAAGAAAAGAAATCACTTCAAATCCAACCAAGTCCATACTCGATATTTCAAGTTCCGACCCCGTTATACCGTTAGAAGATGATCAGATTGATGATCGGAGAGGTAGACGACCGAGTCAAATCAAAACCATAAAAGGACTTGACCATAACAATATTTACAGACAGTTGAGCTTCAGAACAGTAAAGAAAAACTAACCTTGTCATCGCAGGCGCGGCAGAGAGAAGCCTCGTCGGCGGCGCAGAATAGGATGGCGGCAGCGCTTTCGCACACATCGCACAGCGTTCGCATTTTCTACTCTCAACTACTTCACTATCTTCTTCTTCTTCTTCTTCAGTAACTTGGGCCTTAAATATTCTGTATCCACCTTAACTCCGTAGATTCTTCCACGTACGCCGATGAGGAAGATGCAATCATATCCTTCCGATTGAGTAATGAAGAAAAAGAAGGATAAAGGGATGAAGCAAGCAAGAACGCAAAGAAAAGGGAGAGTTTGGGAGATTTATAAGGAGAGCAGGAGATTAGAGAAGCCACTTGCACATTTTTTTCACCTACTCAAAGCACATAATGGCCATTAGTTTGGAATATACTGATTTAGTGGCCTTGCTTCTCTCTCTCTCTCTCTCTCTCTCTCTCTCTCTCTCTTGCCTCTTCTGGAAAAAGATTGCCTCCTTTTTCTTTCATCCATTTTTATCTCTCAACCGTTTTTATAGACAGTGCCCCTTCTCCCTCTTGCCCCGTCTGCCTTTTTGGGGAAGAATCTACTCTTCATTATCTCTTCTTTTGTGCTCATGCATCCCTTATTTGAAATCTCACATTTCCCTCTTTGCATCTCCCTTGACCTCTTTGATTTTTTTGCTCAATGGTTCTTTGCCTTGCGCAGATGCTCTAGGCCCCTTTCAGATGGGATCGATAGCTGCCTCCTGCTGGAACATTTGGAAAGCGAGAAATGCTCTGATCTTCTGCAAGAAGCGTCCTTTTCCTCTCTTCACTGCGGAGTCTACTGCTGTGGACAAGCATGATTGGGAAAATGCTGCTTCTACTGGAGGCCCTCCGAACCCTTCGACCTCCACCATCGTGGGTCCCCCCCTCGACCATCCTCCCCAATCAGACTCACCCACCCCTACACCGCTCTAGCCCTCCGCCAAGTTCCCTACCTTTTAGGGTCCATTGCTACGGATCATTCTTGAATGGTTCCCAAAAGGCGGCTTTCGAGTTATCATGACTAACTCCGACGAACAAGTGTGTGGCGGCAAGTCTGGTTCTTTCTTCTGTTCCGACCCCATTATGGCGGAAGCTCGTGCACTGCTTGAAGATGTTTCCATTGCATCGTCTGCTCGTGCTCTGTGCGCGGTTTTCTCGGACTGCCTCCGTTTGGTCCAATGCATCAATGCTCCTCCTGCTCAATGGCCTTGGGGATGTTACGGGTACCTTGGCAGCATTGTTGCCCTCCTCAGGGAGTCGCCAAACACCTCCGTCCACTTCACAAGGCGGACCATGAATCAAACTGCAGATTGGATGGCAAAGGCAACCCGTGAGAGCTCCCTCCCGGATAATTGGCAGTCCCTTGTGGTGGATCTCTTGTAACTTCTTCTCTGGTTGTGGAATAGATAACCCCATTAAAAAAAAATTCAAAAGTTTTTATATCGTAATGCACAAATGAAAGTGGAAACACCTTTTTATTCAGAAACTTTTAATCATAAAATGTCTGTATGAATGAGCGAGTTGGATCGTCATAGTTCATTATGTAGCAATGTAAGAACCTGATGATAAAGCTTCAACCTTTCGATGACTTATAATTACCACTAAAATTAACGCTTAAGAAACTGTCGATTCTAGCTCGGATTCAAAGACAAAATCTGGACCTCTTTCGGAGGCTGGAATTAGACGAAATTAGACCCCAAATCCAATGAGATGCCATTTGGTGGCCGCGAAAATATATATTTGTGGAAATTGGTTGGGCGTCTAGAACGGACCCCTCCCCAAATATACTTTTATAATCATTGATAATACATAATTATACAATTGCCCTATACACAACGAGGCACTACCAGAAGATTACAACAACAGCAATCAAGAGAGATGGGGGGTTACTAACTCAATGAAGACATCCGTCCATCACTCTGATCATCATCGTCGTCTTCTTCTACTACTACTACTACTGGCTGGCTAGTGGCTAGCCGCTGCCTTCTCAGTGAATCTGTTAATCCAAAAAACCAAAGGAGGCTCCTCTGTTAAAAAGCTAGTTCAAACCCACTCTAACGAACATTACGACGGTAAATTGCAATGTTTTAGTCTGAAAAGATGGACAAGTGTGTAGTAGAATCGTACCGACTCTTTCTTTGATGGTATCGGCATACTCTCCCCCGTGTTTATGTGCAAAGTTGTATATGTCTTCGTACATTCCATAAGATGGCTCGACTCTTGAACTCTCCATCCACTCCAAAACCTCTATGTATTTCCTCCAGTTTCCAATGGCTAAAAGATTCTTCAACAATACTGAGTAACTGTTGACATTTATCTCAGCGCCCGATTCTATAATCTTGTAAAATAGCTGCATTGAAACACAACCAGCAATAAAGAACACATCTTTAGAAAGATTTGTCGCTGCAATTGTAGAAAAATCGTATCGGGCATTTCAAAGCAACCGTTGCCATACTCAAATGATTTTAAACCTTTTCAAAATTCCAACGGCTTCAAGAGAGTACCTTTATCATAGAATCGACCTTCCCACTTTTTCCGAGAAGATGAAGAAGCTGATTCAAAACCCCAACGGAAACCACAGGGAATGAAGGCTCAATCAGTCGAGCCAGGTCAATTGCTTTCTTCCATTCTCGTAACCTGCAACAATATCCTAGAAAGATGAGGACCATAGTGCAGAAGAAGAAAATTCAACATATCACTAAGTAGGAACACTTACAAGCTACAAGCAGATATCATTTCGAAGAAAATTGAATCGTTGAATGGGATTCCTTTATCATTCATCC
Source organism: Linum usitatissimum (assembly GCA_030674075.2). Lineage (NCBI taxonomy): Eukaryota > Viridiplantae > Streptophyta > Magnoliopsida > Malpighiales > Linaceae > Linum > Linum usitatissimum. The sequence goes on from JAUJYP020000192.1 coordinate 6,237,809, forward strand.
GCTGAGCCAAAGCAAGAACCTGGCCTGGGTTACCTCCTTTATTGAAAGCTCTCATTAGAGACGAACATGCAACAGTATCTGGTTGAATTCCATTGGCTTCCATTTCTTGAAGTAAACCACAAGCTTTTTCCCAGCATTCTGACATCAAATGAAACATTAAGGTGAGCTGTTAGCTGATTCATTAGCCATTCCAATCTTGCTTTAAAATTAGATGTTTGGTACTGCACCAATTTCAACATGTGAAACTTACCTGCTAAATTGTACGTGTGTAGCATCATAGTGTAGGCAATAACATCAGGATGAGAACCAGATGTCTTCATCATGTTGAATACAGATTCTGCTTCTGCAACCAGGCCCTAAAAGACAATAAATTGCTCATAAATAAATAAATAAAAAGAAGTTGAATTCATTTACAAATCAAAGACACGTAAAAGCATTTCTATTCAAGAGCTTGCCTGCTTGCTGTAGGCAGAGATCACAGAAGAGTAAACCTCCTTGGTCAAGGTCATTTTTGAATCTACCATTTTGCTAAAAAACTCTGTCGCATCACTGTATTTAGACATCTTGCAGCAGCCACTTATCAAGACGGTGTAAGTGACAGAATCATGAAATACTTTCCTTTTACCCATTGATCGATACAATGCAATAGCCTTCTCATATTCCCCAACGTTCATATACGCTCCAATAGCTGAATTATAAGCCACGGTGTTCAATCTAATCCCCCGCATGTCAGCTGCCGATAGCACTGCATCGATATTAACTTTTCGGCCACAACGAGCACAAGAAGCTAAAAGAGTGCTTACAGACACTACATTTGGCTTAATACCAGCAATCTCCATTTCCCGTAAGATGGCTACCGCTTCCGCCAAGAGTCCATTAGATCCATATGCATCAATCAATGCATTATAACTGATAATATTTGGTTTCAGTTTTTCTCCCTTCATCATCTCAAACACCTCCCTGGCCTTCACTGGTTGATGTGATCTTCCATAGGAACTCAGCAAAGAAGTGTAGGACACAACATCAGGACTAAACCCGTTTTTCCTAATTTCCTGAAAAGCTGATAGTGCTTCATCACTCATCCCGCGAGAAGCATATGCTCCGATCAAGGCATTATATGAGACAATATTAGGCCTCATCCCCTCGGAGAGCATGGTGTTGAACACAGCCAAACAATTTTCAATCTTCCCAATTGAAGAATACAAATGGATGACAGTTGTAAAGGTGACAACATCAGGAAGGCAATCTGCTCTCTTATCCCTCATGGAATTGAAAATATCCAGCGCTTTCTGATGTTGACCACGCTTCACTAAGCAATGCATCACAATGTTGAGTGTTGTTGTATCTGGTCTAATGTTTGTTCCTTTCATCAGCTCAAAGTAAGACAAGGCTTTCGAATACTGAGCCCCAGTCTTGTAAGCAGATAAAACAATGTTGTGAGTCACTAAATCAGGGCCAACACCATTTTCAGTCATTTTCTTGCAGATCTTCAGCGCCTCTCTCCAATTACCACTGGATCCACAAGAATTAATCAAATTATTATATGTGGATCGACTAGGTGTTATCTGCAAGTAGTGAACAAATATTACTTGATAATCATGACATGACTAGGTCTTCTAAGTTTCGTTAGCTAGTATTCCTAGTATTCACGAGGTGTCATCAAAGTTGATAACAACCGTCAACCAAGTTACATCGCTAGCTAAAATTGTGGAAGTTTAGCAGATGCAGTCCTCAACCTAGTCAAATTTCGAACATGAACTATCTCATAGTATTGGCATGTACAATTATACAACTCAGAAACTTGTATAGATTTCTAACTAGTAGAAATCAGTCATTAAATTCAAACGGCGGTTCTAACCCATGGCCTAAGCCAGAACTAGAAAACACTGAAAGAAACAGCACGTTAGCTACCATACTGATTATCATTCTATATCAGATTGCACAAATTGTAGTCATTTGTCTAAATCGGAGTTTGGAAACTAAGTATTAGAACCAAAAAAGATTGATTTAGGGAAAGGTAAACACATACAGCTTCACGAAGCATGTCTTCCATTATATTCATTGCCCACCGCGATTGCCCTGCTCTGCCGTGAGCGTTGATAAGTGCATTGTAAGTCTCAACATCAGGTTTGCACCTAGCAACATCACACATCAAACGAGAGAATTGAGCTATCTTAACATTCAAAGAAAAAGAGCTTCTTTGTGAATCGTTGTATCAGTAACCTCACCTCCATTTCTGCATTTCAAAGAAAAAACCCCGAGCCTGGTCAATCCGGTTATGCCTAGCCAGCAGCTTGATCATCCTATTATAGATGTCAGTGGAAGCACGGTAATTCTGCAGGTTTTTCATCCAACTGAAAACCAACAGACTGTGCTCAAGCGATCCCTTCTCCGTTATCTCCTAACAACACCCAAAGCAAAAAGAAGAGAAACACAATCATCTTCGGCCGGCCAAATCCGGAATCGAACAGGAAAATACAAAAATTACCTTGATGAGATAAGGGAAATTCCTGCGAGCGAAGCGGCCGACCCAATGGTTCAAGACCCGCTCAACATCGTCACGGCGAGGGTCGAGCTCGAGAACCTTACCGACGACCTGAGAGAGTGACCAGTCCTTCTGGAACCTATCTCGATCGACTCTCAGTCGGTAACGTCTAGGAATTTTGTCTTGCCTAACTCCGCTGAGCTCAGTGGAAATGAGGTGCTCGCCCTTGTCATAATCAACGAAGCCAATCTTCTTCTCTTCGAATGCTGCGTGGGTTTTGGACGTATTGCAGACGAAGGAGGAGGTGAAGTGGTGGCAGCCGTGGAGATGGTGGTTTAGCATGACCGCCATTGTCTCGCCGGCCGCAAAGGACCCAACGTAAGAGCAGCTGAGCAACTAAGTGTTGGATATTTGAAATTTCGTCAGCAATTGAGATAGATATGATGTGAGGGCCGCAAAATCAGTAATCAGACACTTTCTTGGGCCAAACACATAACAGGCTTTTTGCGGGCCTAAAATAGACGTCAGGCACATTCTTCTTTGAGTTCGGCCCAATTTCATTTTCTCTTATGGTTCGGCCCGCATATTATAATATTGAAGGCGTAGACTCTTTTTTGAGGGGAAATCTGGCAGAATCTTCAGCCGTCCAGCTAATATAAATATCAATAATCAGGCAATCAGCTGTAAATAGAAGTAAGTATGTCGTAATAAAAACAAATTAGCTACATAAATAAAGGGAAGTAAGGTCAGCGCGTGCGCTTGGGAGACGTGAAAGTGAAAAAAGAGAAACTAACTTCACGCTTCACAATTCACATTGCCCCCCCCACCTCTTTTTAATCTTTAATTATTTATTTCGGAGCCCACTGACCGCCACTGAAATATATGGCCACCACCACCACTGCCACCACACCAAAGTCCACCACCAGAGGCTATAACAACTCATCCTCTTCTTCCACCGACAACCGTGGTGGCTCCCCCGGTGGCGGCGGAATGGGCTTCCTCCTTGTCTTCTTCCCCGACGACAACAAGGCCGCCGGAAAGGAACAAACTCCTCACCCCTCCCCTTCCGCCGCCTATTCTCCGGGAAACACTACTTGCAATTACTCCAAACAAACAACACCAACAGCCATTATCAAACGAACAAATTCCAGCAATCCAATCCTCACCAAAGCTCAGTCCACCATCTCCATCTGCTCCTTCTTGCTCCTCTTCTCCTTCCTCCTCTTCGCTCTCTCCACTTTCGAGCCCCCTGTTCGGCCTCCCCATCCCGCTACCATCCGCCTCACCTCCCGCCGCTTCCTCTCCGACGTCAACCCTCCTGCCAGAACGACTAACAGCCTGTACTACTGGCTCACCGACACCGCCGGCTCAATCGTCCGACGAACAGAGCTGGAGGAGGACGATGGTTCTGCTGCTGCGTCCTTTGCTCTGCAAGGTATGGGCCGGCTTTACCGGCGGGGAACCAGATCCATGGCCGACCTCCTGGTCGGACACGTGGCGGAAGATACTAACGCTGAAGAATTCCGTCTGTTTCTCCGGATGCTTCACCGGTCCGGTGTCACCTCCAGAACCGACGTCGTATTCCTCTTCCCTTCGTCTTCAGATTCCAGATCCGGATTTGAAAGCGTGATTCTAGAGGAGAACGACTCCTTCTCCGCGCTGATTCAGCAGCATTTTACCACCGTGAATCGCTCCCCATCGGCGTTGCTTACGGAGAACGCGACGGTAGCGGAACGTTCGTCCTTGATGAGATTCGACGCCACGCGCTTCGTCAGAAGAAGATCGACTAACAAGGAAACTCAGATGGTGGAGCCCACTTTGTGGGGTAAGAAAATTCGACTCAACACTACCAGCACTGTCATTAATGCCACTGACGACGGTGATGGCGGCGAGTCAACCCGGCTGAGTTACGGGTCGGTGGTCGGTTTCGAGGCGAACGAGCTCGACCCGGAAAATTCGCTCCACGGTTTCTTCCAGAGCCCGCAGATGGGCCTGCGACGTTGGGCTTGTTACCCGATGCTCCTGGGGCGGGTCAAGAGGAACTTCAAGCACGTCATGCTGGCGGACGTGAAATCCACGCTCATAGTCGCCGGCGACCCGATCGGTCGGGTCAAGAACCTAGCACCCGAGTCCGTCGTGTATTTCACTTCGGCAGCAGCCAAACACAAAAAGGGCGGGAGAAGGGAGAAATCAGGACATCGGACGGCGGCGGTGAATCCGGCGATTGTGACTGGCGGAGGGAGAGGAATCCGTCGATTATCGGCGGCGATGTTGACGGAGATCGTGAGGGCGGCCATGCAACAGCACAAAAGGAAAGGCGGCGGGGTTGTTACCGAGTCGGGGATTTTGACCCACCTGCTTATCGGGAGCAGCAGCGAGCACATACTGAAGAACGTGAAGTTGACGGCGTCTCCGGAGTCGATACCGGATTGGGGCGTGGTTCGGGAGTCCGACTCTTCTAAGTACTCGATAATCCAGCGCGGTAATGATAAGAGTAGTAGTGACGATGTAGGCTCAGTAATTATGAAGAGAATATGTGCATGCGAGGATAATGTAGATTCTGTTTACAGGGATTGCTGCCACGGTAGAGAATTATAAATTCTGCCCAGAAACCAAATTAGTTTAATCTTGACATTTTACTATTTAAATTTACTGCTTCATTTTTTCTCTAGTGTATAATTTTTTACTAAGGTGAATGGTAATGGAGATCATAATGATAGCGTAGGCAAAACAGTGACACAAGTGAAGATTTTTTGTATGTCAGTGTACTCTAGAAGGCAAACAATGTTGGATAATCTTGATTACAAGGAAAAGATGTGAAGGCTCGCATGTATAGTCTAGCCAATCCCTTAGGGAGTGATCGACAGAAAAAAAGTGAGTGACCAAGGTTTGCGAGATAGTGGGCGTTATAATTTGCGTTATGGTAAATGTGATGAATAGTAACCTTCCAATCACAGTGAGCACAATCGACAAACTGAAGCCATAGTAGCCACCCACGGCATACTGGTGATCGAGTAGCAAGCACAAAGTTTTGTACTCGTTTTTCATACTTATTTGCACATTTAATGCACTAGTTTTTACACAATCCACATTTCGATACTCATGTACGCACCCTGATCGAGTATACAAATCGATGGCAGAAGTGGCGGCAACTTGTACGTCCTCCAATCGATATGATCATATCATATTCCGACAACGTAAAAAAAAGAGAGAAATGAGGGATGGAATGAAGAGATTGGGGATGATGGATAGGGGTTGTAATCCCATTCCTTAAGCTGGTTGGGTGCTGCATGATTGGGGGCTGAAAAGAATTACAAACAAACACGACGACATCTGCATTCTTTATCTTTTTATTCTCCCGCCAGTCCCCTTTTAAGGCCTATTTTCAAATACATAATAATATTGAAATGCCAGCAGGCAAAGGAAACAAAGCACCTGCTGTTACATTAAAGAACAACCCGTAGTAGCTAGTAAATGAAATCACATGCTAGCCTACTGTCATTATTATTATTAGCTGCAGAAAAAAGTGCATGAAACTGAGCCAACCAGCTGCTCCAGTGGCCAGTGGCGGAGAAAGAAAGAGAGCAGTTGGATTTTCATTGGGGAAATGAGTCTAACTTCAAATGCTTACGTTTTCATGCAGTAGTCGACAGACACTTGCTGCTTGTATCTTGGAGTAATATTATGTTAACTAATGCCCTCCGAGTTTGGACGGATCGGATAACCACAACGATAATTAATTATAACGGCCATCGATGCGGAAGTGGTAAAAGGAAAGTTATGAAGATCGAGTTTGTAGGGCATACATCGAAGCACAAGAGAATCAATCAGTCCCCACAACTTATCTCTTCAGATTTGCATCTTAGTGACTGACAAGTAGGACCATAACCAAAACCCCGTTATGGAATTATGCCACAGCTAACATTTAAATGCAGACTCCCATCTGTTACTTTCTTAAGCAACCGATGATTACTACTAGTCACAGTCTCGGGCTCACGGCACAGTTCGATTTTGTTGTTTCACTAGACTTTAAACGAATCAATTGTCGACTCACCCACGCTATATATGCTTAGTGACTTCAAAGCCTGGATTGTCATCTATCAATTATCATTACCCAATTTTTATTGCATACTTGGCAGTTGCAAGTAAGCCATGCCTAACCAGTGCTACCCAGACAAAACAAACAAGCCACGGAATTTTGGTACAACCGAAGAAAATAACACATCTCTCCAACACAACTGAAACGGACAACAGCCAGAGCTTTGTACCAAAATACCACCAATTCTCAAGTCATCTTCCAACAAAATACCCACTAATGATCAAACATCCTACACTAGAAACTGACAACATTATTTTATTAGTCGCTGTCGACGTCAACGGCGGAGTCTGGCGGTGGGTTTTTGTTGTATCCACTCGCTTGATCTTGGTAACGTTTCAAGTCTGCTTTAGCCATCTCGTTAAATGGTTGTTTTTCATCCGCTGCATCACAGAATCCAACAAAACAACTTAATGTTACAAATATATCAAAACACCTACGGTTTTCAGAACCGTACTACTGGTACGTCGAACCGGTAAGTCTAATGTAGTAAAACCGCCTAAACCGTCATAAATTGAAGTTCAACCATTATTTAACCATAAATATATCAGAATTGTAAGGGACTGTTTGATGAGTAGTTTAAGGTCCGGTCCAACCATTCCGACCGGTATAAAAAACGTTAAAAAGGAGGGGTCATATACCTGACATTGTCTTCCACTTGTCACCAAGCGCTTTTGCAACATCCCCGAATGAAATTCCAGGATTACTCTTCTTAATATTCTGTTTGCCAAACAAAACCACAATTATTAGTATACAACAACAACACATCAACCAGCAATCTGAAGTAAGGAAAAGAAAACGAAAAAAAGACACTACCTCTCTCTCATTCTGAGAGAAAATTAAGAAACTAGTCATAGCTTTCTTTGGTGCATTGGGATCTTTCTTCTGCTTCGGTAGTTTCCTCTTCTTCGAACCATCTCCCTCACCATCTTTAGCTTTCTTCTTTGACACAGGCTTAGAAGATGAAGCTTCCTTAGAAGAGGCCTCCTTTTTCAAAGGCTTCTGGAATTCAGACCAACGGTTTCACAAGGTCAATACCAATTCTTACACATAAAACCATGCACTTCCATATTTCCTAGGGATTAAACAAAAATATTTATGTAACAATAGCAAGGCTTGCCTCTTTCTCATTTCCACTGTCACTGCCATTTGATTCATCCCCGGAATCATCTGTAGGTGATCCTGAATCATCTTTCTCGGCAACAAAGTCTTCATCCTGAGATTCACAATCAAACCCTCCATTAGTATGCCTGAACAAACTAAAAATCCCCAGGCTCATTGTTCAAGGTTCAATCGCATACACAGACTCAAATTATGTGCAGAACATGCATCAATGCTGATATTAATAATCAGTCCCATGCGCACACCAGATAATGAACAAAGGACAGAAACATCAAATAGCATAATCATCTTATAATAAGTGTCAGTCTCAATTATTTCATGGGATTCAAAACTTGCAATTGGATTTAACATCTTTCAAGATCCCTATGGAGAAGGGAGAATTGACCCAATATCTAAATTATCTGAGGCCATAGAAATAATGTACCTCCTCATCACTTTCTTCTCCACCACCAGCTTCATTTTGAATTTGCACCAAATAAGAGTCAACTGGATGATGGTCTACAACACTATCCATAATAGGCACTCCGGCTGTTGGTTGACTACCTCCCAGGTTCATAACCTTCAAACCCTTCCCACTACCAACAAGAAGCAAACAAAACCTGTGAAATACTGAAAAAGAATAACCCTACGTGTGAAAATCACCAACTCCACATACCGAACAAATTCAAAGAGATTATGGTATTCATTCCTCTGGATATTCCGAAATAGATGTTCTTGCTCAGTCTTCAGTTTAACTAGAAAATCAAAGTACTGCATGTTTGAGCCACCGGCAGCATGCCTCTCAAACTCCACATAGTCAATCTTGTACAAAGAATTAAGAAAATACTATGTCATACAAAGCAAAATTTGAAACGATTACATACATAAACATACAAAATCAGAAACTCAACGGTCATGTGATAATGATTCTCTATGACTGAAATACATATGACATAGTAGAACATAAAATTATAAGCTTAATGAGTTACCTCTTCATGAAGAATAAGGGTTGGCGGTTTAGGCAAGAAGAAGAAACTCTTTTCAAGAGGATACAGGAGTCCATCTTCAGCTTTCAAAGATGACTTCACAGCATAACCATCTTGAGAGCTACGGAATTTTCCTGGCTTCGTTACTTTTGCGCTAGACAAACCACGCAATATGGTAGTGAACACTTCGTGAATAAGGCCCTGTCATAAATAGTGTGTACATTCATATGATGGACAAAAGATTACTGATGAAACTTGAAAGAACATATAGGCAGGACAGGTAACCAGGGCCAACCCAATCAGAAGAGTACCAGAGCTAAACTTCTTGGGAAAAATTCATAGATCTTTAAGACCATTACACTACACAAAAGATCAAAGAATACCTTATAAGATGCTTCTAATTTGTCCTTGTACTTTGTATTCAAAAGATCATCGTTCATTGTCAGGGTTTGTTCTCCCACCTCATCTGTGTTAAACTACGCAAAACAAAACAAACAAAAGGTAAGCTGTATGAAAACCTTTCAGTATTCCTAGAAGGAAAGGAGGGAGCACGGAAATAAAAGATAAAGACTGAAATTAAACTTTCACCATTATGAGGAGAGGCATCAATAAAATGAAAATCCACATACCTGCAACACGATATGTGGATATAGAGTTTGTCCTTTTCGGATGGGAGGATCAAGAGTCACAATAACAAAGGTATGAGGTTGGTTAGACTGCAAACAAACAAGTTTCTATTCAGGGTGGTTGTCCAAGCATGTGGCCCAAATAAATAGAACTAATGAAGGAAAGAATAACATATAGATGAGAACGCACAACTGAAAGATATTACATGATAGCCACAATAATGAATGAGGAATTATGCAACTACATGTATGGAGAAATGGTCAATACAAGGGGATAGATGAAAGAACCTTTGGAAGTAAAAACAGTCGAACTACGCTGCTGTATTGAATCTTGAAATCATTGGCCTGCCCTTGGAGACGTAGGAAGGATAGATGAAGTTCAACATTGTACCGACCCCTACAGAAAGCACATTTTTTCAGACCAGCTTAATCAAACTCAAAAACTTATATAAGTGAAGCATGCATCGGGATTTCAAAACTCATACCTTGGTGTGAGAATGCCAACACTCTCAAATGTAACAACAGCTTCTTCAGCCCCAGCACCAACATCTGCCATTGACATAATTTTTTCACGGAATACCTGTAACCAATAAAGTTACAGAGAATATTTCAGAGAACCGATATAGGAGATATGTTGCAGCGGATTTGAGGTTTAAATAATCATTTTCGGTAGTTTAGGGCTGATTTGGTGAGCCATAGAAAAGAGGTATTGACTTCGATACTGTGGGGCGGTGGCATCATTATATGACACAAAGGACTAATCGGCAATCACAACCATAGAAGAAACGCATATCACAATCCTAGAGCATTGTCCATTGGGAATATCTTAAAACGGCTAAGTGTAAACACGAGCTTATGGTTAGGACAAACACGAGTGATTCCCTTCCTACAGGACTAATACTGCCAACTCAAAAAAACACATTTTAAATGACTCATTCAACTAATGTTCAAAATAACTTCCAAGTGATAAAAGGATTAAAAAAATATGTAAAGACTATTCTTGATAACAAGTTCCTATTCTCCATGAAAAAACAAATTGATTTCGAACTCACCTGAGCAGCAGGACGGTTCTCGTCACCAACAAATTGGGTGTTAGAATTAGGTACGTGAAAACTCAATTCCATCAATGAATCTTTCTGCAGGCATACCAGATAAGCAAACAAAGAGTTTCATGTCAGCATATTTGGAGATAATGATTAATGATACCATATCACCTTAGTCAACAATGCGAAAAAGGTACAAGGTATGGTTAATTTCAAAAAGAAGTTACAGGTAGCTACAAACTACCTAAGTTGCAACAAATAACGATGATAAAAACCTTAAACAGACCTCATTAGCTCCTGTTGTGTCATCCACATGGAACTCTAAAACGACATCATTTTTGCCTTGCATTGAAGTCTGTGCAACATCTGCTAAGGATACCTCGAAGGCTTGCTTTGAACCCACCAAAAAGGTAAGCATATTACCTGCAAACATCAATCCCAGACAATAGACACAAATTAACCAATTACATGAGTTCATGATTTGGAGACAAAAGTTATCCACCAGAGTAAATAACTAAACAAGTAAATGATGGGCATGCATGAGAGCATACCACTTAAGTTAATGTCCCCCCAGTTGCGCCCAGAGACAGAAAGCTGCTTGTCCTCTGGCGTCATACTAAAATAGCTTTGGAAAAAGTTGTTGAGGATAGTCACGTCCTGCAAGGACAGCACAAGAATTCCCAAACTAGGATTAGAACCCAGATATCTATCCAAGACTAACGAAATTCAACAGGTTACAGCAAAATGATGATAAACAGACGACATAAGCACCAGTAACACAACATTTTCATGCAACGACCAAAACGTCATGTCAGCCTATTCGTTAAGTAGTTAGGCATGAGTAAATTACTTCCGGTAGAAATTAAATATAAAGAAACCTGGTCGCGGAAGCCAGTAAATTTGTAGTATAGTCCATCTTTGATTTGAACCCCCAGTTGATTGCTTCTTGGTACTTTCATCCACGTCAATCCAGCAACATCAGTTTTGTCAACGTCCACTGTTTTACCACCCCCCTGTTTCTTCCAAATTATGCCACCTGAATAAATCTTGCACTGCCCGAGGTTCTGGATTGCATAGGAAAAGATAAGAATCAAAATTATAAGCCAAGGTCAAGAAGACATTAACAATACTAAACCATTCAAACCACACAAGGTTCTTAAGAAGAGTTTATTGCTCTGACATGAATGCCTATCCTACATGAAGCACAGTTCTTTTCTCCGTTTTCATGAAAAGCTCATAGAAAACACATGATCAGGATAAGGGTAATGAATGTTAAAAGAAGTTGACAACTAGGGTTCAAAAGTCCCAATTCCAAGTGACACACCAAACTCAAATCCCTCATCTAATAAAGAACCCTAATCACCACTCAAGGACAGCAAGGAAAGCAACCAGAGATTAGAAAGCAGTACACAAGTCATGGAATTAGATTCAGAAGTCTTGTGTTAGGGCTCCCAGTGAAGACAATCAACAGCAAAAAATTTGCACATCTACCCGTTCTAATCAAATTAATCCAGACTTTCTAGGGTATCCGAGCTATTAGGGTTTCGTAACAAACACGGAGACAGCGAAGACGGAGAACAGCAAAAAGACAACGAGATGTTTTCATCGATCATCGAGGTAGAGAAATAACTTACGGTGCCGCCGCGGCCTCCGATTGAGATGTTGTTGTACGAGTGACTTTCCGTCATTGATTTCAGAAAACAGGGAGAAGCGAGAAACGAAGAGGCAGAATTTGGGGATGCCGCGTTTGTGTAGTAGCGAAAAGAGCGAGGTGAGCTAACCCTAATGCTTGATAGGGATTCAACCAGCGGCAGGAGTCCAAAACCAAACCGACCCTTACAACCTCACTTTCTCTCTCAACGATAATGGAACCACCAGAGCTTTGATTCCAATCACCACCGTTAATCTATATGCCTGCAGCCAAACACTTGGGCTGTATTCTGAATCGCTCTTTTCCAAGCCTCACGCTGCCCTTCTCCGATTTCCCTCCTCTTCACTTCACTCGTTCATTTATCAGCTAACAGGTTCCCGCCACTGGATGCTCTGCTAGTTGCCGCCTTCGCCCACAGATTCTATATCGGTACAAATTAGGGTCATTTTGGTCATTAGACTTTCAATTTTTTTTGTAACTTAACGATTTTTTCATCATCCGCTCTTGATACACAAGAGAGAACATACAACAATCTAAGAGACATCAATCAAAAACGCCGAAGTACTATAGAGCTTCAACTGCCACTTGATGGGAGCGTTATTATCCTGTTGCGATACATGACGAATGCAAATCATATGACATGCTACGACATCCCAAAAAAACAAGCCTACACGAATATTAAGAGAGGAGAGCGCACTACCTAACAAAGTCGATGAAAATTATGAATAGTGGACAACGCGCACAGGCTGATATGGGAATAGTCTAAAAGGAATGGAAATTGCGAAAACCGAGGGGAGAGATGAACACCATTAGTTACATGATGTGCAGTTGGAAGAAGAAACATAAATTCTATGCACCCGCTATCACAAACGCCCAGAAAGGCCATCCCAGTAGAGAAGCCGGATAAAGTCGGGGAAAAATAATGCCGGTGAAAAAAACCAAGAGAGGTCCCAAATATGATAGGAGTCCGGTAATAACACCGATCGTGAAAATGACTTGAGAAAGTCTTGATGACTAAGACAAAAGAGACTTTGACTAAGACAACAAAACGAAAATTCAAAGGAAGTCTCGACTCTTGACCACGGGTTGACTTATGAAGCTCAGCCAGTCCACAAATGGGGGACTCGTCTTTGTTATTTCTTAGCTAGCAAGCAAGTGAGATAGAAGACGAGCTAAAGAGAGGAGGAAAAGAAGAAAGTGGCAGGCTGCAGGTATCTAGCTTCCGTCGACTCGATCAGGAAGGCAACAGGAGAGATGGCTGTGTGCGGGGAAGAGATCTTTAAGCCTCGAACGGACAAGAGGGAGTACAGGAGGATCGTCCTCAGCAATTCTCTCCAAGTCCTGCTCATCAGCGACCCCGAAACCGATAAGGCAATTTTGTGTTTCCCCGCAGCTTCCTTCCTCTTCTGTATGGCTATATTCTGTTCCAGACTTCGATCGTTCTTACTTCATTATTGTTTCAGGCTTCTGCTTCCATGAGCGTTGGCGTTGGTTCTTTCAGCGACCCCGTTGGACTCGAAGGCCTTGCTCATTTCCTCGGTCCTCTTTCTTTCTTTCCTCCCTTCCCTTTTCTATCAATTCTGTATGATGCTTGGAATTCGTTCAGTTAAAGTTCTAGTTATGCCATGAAGATCTGATTGACGTGCACTGCCTTTGATTCAGGGATTCTATGTATTTAATCGAGCTTATTTAAGAATATGTGACTCCGCTCTTATTTTTTTCTTTCTGTTTTTTCACAGAACACATGCTGTTTTATGCTAGTGAGAAGTACCCGTTGGAGGATAGTTACTCCAAGTACATCAGTGAGGTATGTATGAATTTTCTTCATCCATTCTCATGAAGTTGGTCAGTTGCTGCACTTTTCACCTATTTGTGGCTGAGTGAAACGTTACATGAATTTTCAGTATACTTGATATCAACCAAGTTCCACATCCATGTCTGGTATTGGTTAATAAGTGAGTTCGTCCACTAGGCATCAGATAATTTAAGGTTCATGTACTGGTAGTTTTTTTCCAGCTTGTGTAACATTTTCGAATTGGGAGGGTTTTTTGGTTTCTCAGCAAATGGTTGACTTGCCTTCTTACCTGGGCAACAACGCTCGCAAACCGGCCTCTCGAGAACTTTTTTTGATTTAGCAAATGGTTGTTAGTGCTGTGGCTTTTGTACCCTGGTAACTATGGTTGAGATGGTTTTTTATTTATTATGTAAATGCGAATTTGGGAATGAGAACTCGGCACACTTTCAATGCTTCTGGAAATTTGGCTGGCACCGGCATCATGTCATATGTTTATTTTGGTTACCATTTTTCTTTTGCTTGAGTGGTCTGCCTCTCTCTCTCTCTCTCTCTGCTGGATTTGGAAATTTCATGTTATAATATTAGTCATTAGAACATCTCTCAGCATACCACTGAAACTGTTGATCTACGGGTTGTGTGTGATTCTTAGCATGGAGGGGGAACCAATGCTTTCACTGCTTGTGACCAAACCAACTATCATTTTGATGTCAACAGCGATTGTTTTGAAGATGCATTGGACAGGTAATTGATACATTGTGTAAGCTACTTTTTGTGCTATTGGCATTAAATTTCGATGAGCTGTTTGTTTGCTTGTGATTGCTTTTCAGATTTGCTCAATTCTTTATTAGACCACTCATGTCAGCTGATGCTACGACGAGGGAAATAAAAGCTGTTGATTCTGGTAGCTATTACTTCTCAACGAGCTTTTGCTCCTAAATTGCGCTCGGAATTGTGTATCTTTGGTTTTTCATTTGGGTTGATAGCTACTCATTCCTGTTGTTCCTTTCTCTCGTATACAGAGAATCAAAACAATTTGTTATCTGATGCTTGGAGAATGAGTCAGGTAATATCAGGCACATTCCTGTTTTTGCTTGATGATCATGAATTTTGGAGATGCTAATTTCAAACACCCTGGTTAGAATATTTTAACCCTCGTAGACTTTCTTCCTGAAATATGTTCTTGCAGCTTCAAAGGCATTTTAGCAAGGAAGGGCACCCATACCACAAGTTCAATACAGGTCAGATATGTATCATCTTCTGCACTGAACATAATAGCAGCTTTCGATAAATAAGATGACATACCTATTGTCTTCTCTGTACTTGTCGAAGATCCTCAACGTTTTTTCTAAATCAAAACTTCTACGGCCTGACATGATTGACGCCATTTTAGATGTCGGGTACTTTAGGAAACTTGTGGCAACAACTTGACTTTGCTATTTTGTCACGATTTGTCTGCTAGGTTCGAAATTTAGATGTTGGTTGCTGTTCAGTTAACCTGCTACATATTGGAATAATCACTAGCTATCTGGTAGCTTTAACTGCCTCGCAGGCTTTAGTTAGGATGTGTGGTATCTTGGTGCCTCCTCCCGGAGCACCCCGAATAGAAAAAACTGCCTCATACTAACGTGACTGTTCTGCTGACCCAAAGTTCCAGAGTCATACTTACACGTAGCAGTTATGTTCTTCTCACCTGTGACTTTTATAGTTTCCCAAGACATTAATATCATAAGTGACTTATAGGTAACTGGGATACTCTGGAGGTAAGACCAAAAGCAAAGGGCTTGGATACAAGACAAGAACTGATAAAATTCTATGAAGAGCATTATTCAGCCAACCTCATGCATCTTGTAATTTATGCAAAAGGTTAGCAGATGTCTGATTTCTGTTATCACGAGTTGTTTATATCTTGGCAATCATTTATTTGCCTTCTCATGGAATGCTCAGAAAGCCTGGAAAAACTCCAAGGCATAGTTGAGGAGAAATTCCAGGATATTCAAAACCATGAGAGGAGCTGCTTCTCGTTCCCTGAGCAACCTTGCTCGCTAGAGCATTTACAGGTGCGCATGACACTAACCTGTTTAAAAAATATTATTATTTTCGTTGGCAAGCTTTTATTCTTTGTAAAAGTATATGTAAGAAGGGTTGAGATATTTGGTTTACAACAGATACTCGTCAGAACAGTCCCTATAAAACAAGGCCACGAGCTGAAAATTTCATGGCCGATAACCCCAGAGATTTTTTACTACAAGGGTGGACCTGTGAGGTATCTTAGCCATCTTATTGGTCATGAAGCAGAAGGATCTGTATTTTATGTATTGAAAACCTTGGGTAGGTATGCTCTATGAACATCTTTAAAGGCTACTTTAATCAATTCAAGCTTCTCACTCTCGGGCTTCACCCACACTTTTTGTAGAGTCTTGGCCTTATGTCGGATTATAATCTGGTTTAGAAAGTTCGATTAGATTCTCTATGAAAATCTGTGGGGTATAATTCGTTCTAAGATTGAGCTTCTTTGTTTGGAATTGCAACCCATTTGTTTGTCTTTAAGTAATTGGGTATTGAAAATGGCTACTAAACTGTACTTGTGGTTTTATTTAGTTTGCTAACATACTGCAATTTTGTTTAGGCCACTAAACCACAATTTTTCAGGTCTCGTCTTTTATTTGATTTGAGCCGTTGAACTGTAAATTGGGTCCTGTATATATAGGTCATTAACTACAAATCTACTTACCAATGTGATCAATTGCACCAACAGTTTGGTGATTTTTGTATTGGCTTTTGACCTTATGAGACCGATGGTTAGTACAATTACCAAAATGAAACTAAGGTTGTTCAGAAACCTAACTTAATAACAAGTATAATCTAGTGATAGTTGATGCAAGTTACAACTACTATTCTGGGTTAAAATTGTATGACCTTTGCCCAAATTTCTATTTTGAATCAAGAAAACAATGACGTCCATAATTGCTTAAGTGATATATCTGACATATGCAACAGTGCTGATGACTTGTAGTCGTAGACATGTTGCCATTATCTCCATTCTGCCTCATTGCACCGTTGATTTTGGCTTTCAGTTCTCTTTTTTTTTTAGCAAGCTTTCAGTTCTCTTCAATGTGTCTCTTTCGGTGAGTTGACTCACTATATTATGTCACTAACTGTAAAACCAGGATGGGCTACAGACTTATATGCTAGTGAAGACAGCTGGACAAACGACTTTTCTTTCTTTGAAGTGGCAATAGACCTCACTGATGCTGGTCATGGTTAGTTCATTCTCATTTCTGCTTCTCTCGGGTTGTCATCTGTTCATAACCCTTGTAATTGCAAGCAAATTGTTTACTCTTTGTAGAAATTCGTTTGGTTCTGGTGATTCTCATACTTGAGCTGGAGTTAATTAATGTTGACTCTTCAAAATATTTTCTTCATTGAACAACAGAGCACATGCAAGATGTTGTTGGGCTACTATTCAAGTACATAAGGCTCTTGCAGCAGTCTGGAGTATGCAAATGGATATTTGATGAGGTTTGTGCTTTGCAATAACATATAAAAGAATCTATCCCTGTGTAATTGAGGATGGCCTTTCCTTTAGCAAGATAGACCGTAGTTATCCATTGTTCTGCAAGGTAGTGACAATCCTGGTGTCACGGTGATGCAGCTTGCAGCAGTTTGTCAGACGCAATTCCATTATCAAGACAAAATCCCCCCCATTGATTATGTTGTCAGTATTGCTTCCACTATACAAGTAAGTTAACCACCCTTCTATGAACTTTACTTGAGTGGTGACATTTACTTACCATAAACAAAAAAAACATTTTTTGTTTGTGGCAAGTTTTTTCTTTATGAATGAGCCTGGGTTACTTAAATGACAGGACAAGATTTGTTCTTCTAATCAAGAAATATCCCCCAGAAGAGTGGCTTGTAGGGTCAGCTTTGCTTTCTGATTTCAGTCCAAGCACAATCCAAATGTATCTCAATCAACTTTCTCAGGAAAACGTCCGGTGAGTATTTTTCTAAATCTGTGGAATTGGATTGAGAATCAGAATTCTGTTCAGTTATCATGCAACTATCTCATGGTGCCTTTCTAGCAATATAATCACAAAGTTCTCATAAGCCATGCTTAGCTTAACGAAATATATCTCACTGTCTAGTGACATTGCCAGATGAATGATTGACATGTTATATTAAAACATTTCTAAGGAACATGTACTAACAAATAATTTTAAACTAATCAATTTGGTCCATACCTAATAATGGTGTTGAATCGGTGAAGTTGAAAAGTTTTATGGGAGATCAAGCCATTCTTTACTGTATTTCTGTAGTATCTTCTGGGTCTCGAAGAAATTTGAAGGTGAAACGAACATGGTTGAACCATGGTATGGAACTGCATATGACATCGAGAAAATCAGTAGCTCCATGATTGAGGTAAAAAAAATTTATAAAGTTAAATGTCACTTACTGGTTATGAATGTCATTTACATGACTATGGTAGATAATGTTAATTGTTATCTCAATGTTGCAGGAATGGATGCAATCAGCTCCGGAAAAGGCTTTGCATCTTCCAATACGTAATGTGTTTGTTCCCACCGACTTATCAATCAAGGCTGCAAAAGAGAAGGTTTAGATTGATGATAAGCTGAAATTGCTTTTTGGCTCGGTTATTAACATTAATAGTGTTCACTTATGACAGTATGCTTTGAAACAGGTTGTATCGCCAACTCTATTGAGGAGATCATCCAATTTGTCCTTGTGGTACAAGCCGGATACAACATTCCTTACTCCAAAGTCATACATAAAGATCGATTTCAGTTGCCCTCTTGCTAGTGTTTCACCTGCAGCGTCAGTGCTTACAGATATTTTTGCTCGATTGTTAGTGGATTACTTGAATGAGTATGGTGAGTTGAAGTGTTGTTCTCTTTTGAATTTGAGTTAAATATTACTTTGTTTTAATTTCTCTAACATAATGGTTATCTTTGATTCTTTTCAGCCTATTATGCGCAAGTTGCTGGTTTATACTATGGAATTTATAGCACAACCCGTGGTTTTCAGGTGCTTTTCGTCCTGATACTTGCAATCGTTTTGTAGAAGTAATCATACTCTATTACTTAGTTTCCATATTGTCGCCTTTTTAATCCCTGTTCTCCTTATTATGACGACAGGTGACTGTGGTTGGTTATAATGACAAATTGAGGATTTTGTTGGGAACTATTATAAAGAAGATAGCTACATTCGTTGTCCGCCCTGACAGGTTTGTTGTGATCAAGGTAATGCTCAGTTTGTTCATGGTTTCTTATTTATGAGAGGACTCCCAAGCATGATTTTAATAAGGCCGGCGTATCATTTTGTGTTGCAAAGTTGTTTATATGAGGATACTTCAAGGTAAATCCATATGCTATTCATATTTCTCAGAAAAGTGGCCGTTGTATGACCATGCTGTTAAAGCTACATAATGTTCTTTACAGAATACACGAATGTCTTAACTTAAGATTCGACACGGTTAGTTAGGGCTTCCTTTGAAACGGTTCCAACAATGTCTTCCGCGCATGTCAAACTACTTCCTCTCATATACTAGTTAATGTTATTCATTTTTGTGCATTGGAGGACAAGCATTTTTACAGCAAGCTAGAGTTGGTTCGCTTTCAACCTTGTAAAGTTTCCGTGTCTCATGTCGTATCTGTTTCATGCCCCGAGCTATAGAAAGATTTTGTTAGTAACTTTCTTGGATTTTTGCAGGAAACCGTCATGAAGGAATATGAAAATTGCAAAGTCCATCAACCTTATGAACAGGCCAACTATTACTGCTATTATATACTGCAAGATCAAACATGGCCTTGGATGGAAGAATTTGAGGTTCTTCCTCAACTTCAGGCTGATGATCTTGCTAGGTTTGTACCAATGATGCTGTCAAGAGCCTTCTTGGAATGTTATGTAGCAGGTGTTTTTTCTTTTCTACAGGCTCATCTCTATTCTTTAATGTTAAGTCTAACCTTTGGAGTGCCGCAAAACTGACTAAAATTATAAAATTGCATATCCCCTCCAACACCATTTTGTCTCAATCCATGTATATCAGTCAAAGGGTCATTATTATTTGTTCTAAGATCTGGTTTGTGGTTTATTCAGGGAACGTTGAACAAGATGAAGCGGAATCAATAAGTAATAAAATCGAACATGCCTTTTTCAAGGGTCTGAGCCCCCTGTGCAAACCTTTGTTCTCCTCTCAACATCTGCCAAAAAGAGTTGTCCAGCTTGACATGGGCATCAGCTACATCTATCCAGTTGAAGGCTTAAATACAAAGGATGAGAATTCTGCTTTGCTGCATTATATTCAGGTAGAACTAGCCCTTATTACCTGAAACTGAATTCTTAACATTGGACTAATTATCACTCATCTGAATATTCAGCAACTTATCCTGTTCAAAACGTCTTGAGATTTTTTAATTATCTGAAAATTCAGCAAGTATTGGTTCTTATGAAGACCTTTATGCTGTAATAGGTTCACCGGGATGATTTCAAGCTGAACGTTAAGCTCGAGCTTTTTGCTTTAATTGCAAAGCAAGCAGCTTTCCACCAGCTTAGATCAGTCGAGCAACTTGGTTACATCACTTCCCTCGTTGAGACGTAATGATTATATCATATCTGAATTCTGCATCCTGTCTGGAATTTTCTTGTGTCTCATTTAATAATGGCTGACTGTTCGTTCTTAATTCGCCCAGGAATAACTCTGGTGTTCATGGACTGCAGTTTACTATCCAATCGGCAGTGAAAGTGTGTTGTACTCTTTCTGTCCCATCCTCTTTCCTTCTTCTTCTAAGCACATCAAGTTTTCTAATCTTGGTTAGTTCGCAGGGTCCTGGGCAGATTGATTTGAGAGTCCAGGCTTTTCTTTTAATGTTCGAAGCCAAACTGCGTGAGATGTCAGACGATGAATTCAAGGTGAAATAATCACCTGCTGCTGATATTTAGTTTCCTTCTTTTCTAAACAATGCTACGTACTACTGTTTTGTTGGACACGTCTGTATGTACTATGTACATTGATTCTTGTTCCACGAAGCTTCTCAATGACATGGCAAAACTGGAATCTTTATTCGGTTATCATACAGAAACATGTGACTGCGTTGATCGACGCGAAACTCGAGAAGCTGCATAATTTGAGTGAAGAATCTTGGTATTACTGGAGCGAGATTTCATGCGGGACACTCAGGTTTGACAGGAAGGAACGCGAGGTGAACACATTGCGCGACTTTCGTACCCTTTCAACTTAAAGTTTTGTGCCACTTATTTTGATTTTTTGTCCTTAAGAATATGGTTGTATGAATGAAACAGGTTGCAGCGTTGAGAGAGTTGAGTAAAGATGAGTTGATAGATTTCTTCAACGAGTATATAGGAGTAGATGCATCTCAGAAGAGGTCTCTGAGCATACGAGTTTACGGGAGCCCGCATTTGGCTGAAATGGCAGCCGATAAGAGCGAAGAATCGTGCCGTCCTAACCATGTTGAGATCGAGGACATCTGCAGTTTCAGAAGATCACAACCTCTTTACGGTTCTTTCAGAGGCGGCCATGTCTTTGGCCAAACGAAGCTGTGAAAAATGGATCACTGTCTTGGGTTCCAGATTGTGGGATTGAAGATCTTGATTAATGTTAGAGAAGAAACTTATGGGATTGAGTCATCAAACAAACCGGTAGATTCAGGCGGATAGCAATTTTATCAGAACCGAACGAGAGGTTTAACCTCTATATCAATCTAAAATAAAACACAATATAGTAATTCGACATATCTTATTGTTCAATTCGTAAGTTCATATTCATAGGTTACACAAGAGAATCATCGTTTTACTTTTAGTAGAGTCAATAAACCGCTAAACCTGTATGAAATTGCCCGTGAGATTCTGAATGTCTGGTTTAATAACAGACCATAAATGGTTTTTTTATTGCGAATCAAATCGGTTTGACAGAATGTTGAAGGTTTTTAGCTTCATAGTATTTTCTGATCCAGTCATGGTGGAGAGTGATAGAAACCAACCTGCCATGTCAATCCACATATGGCATGTCTGCCAATCCAGCCATAATGTGAACTGTTTGCTTCATGTCACGTTCAGTTCGAAATTCTGTGAATCACTTTTGTTGATCACTCTTCTAAGTAATCCAATGCGTGGCGATGAAGATTAGTTATGATCGTGGTAGTAAATCCTCAAGCTTTTTCAGTAAACAAAATAGTGACAGGATAAAGTTTCCGAATCGATGTTATCGAACCGTTAAAACTTTCGAAATTGTATGTACCTTTTTCGCAGATTTGAGGATACTGATTCAGATAGAAACATCAGAAGACTTCCGATACCACAACACAAAGGAATACTGAGTCTGCCTTGGACAGAAAGCAACCAGCAACAACAGACATTGGAAGCAAACAGAATTAAAAAAATTCTCACAACAATGAAAGAATCCAGAAGAACAATTTTGATAGAAGAATCAAGTTCTATACATGTAAGCAAACTAATCAATTGAATCTATGACTCCTTTTTATCTTTCCTTGGAGTCAATTAATCTTGAATTCTTGATCTTGGCCTCAGAGAAGAGTAAGACGCACCAACTGATGCGCAGAAGAATCAAACCCCCCCAAGGAAGCCTCCAAAGCAAAACCAGCAGCAGCAGCGGATTTGCTGTCACGAGTCGATTTGTCGCAGGCCGGCTGAGCACTAGAGGCAGCAGCGCCGGCGAGGTGGGAATTTGAAGGAGGATGGTAGTAGAGGCGAGCAGTTTGAGGGCAGTGCGTGTAAAATCTCCCGGCGAATCTGACCGCGGCGTCCAACAACTCCACGTACTTACTCATCGTCTGACCGTGTAAAATCTTCCGGCGAATCTGACCGGAGCTTTCTCTCTCTCTCTCTCTCTCTCGTAAAATCTTTGCGTTTGTGCGAGAATTGCGTGGCGGTTACTGCTAGTTTGATGAACACGCGAATCAAAAGAGAGAGGTTTTGCAATTTATTGGAGGGGGGCAGAGGGAGGACTCCTTACTTTTCCCCCTTTTCCAACGGAATTTGAGGTGGCGCCTAAATCGAACCTTCCTCTCTCCTAATTTTGTGGGAGCTCATATTACGACATTACCCTTGAGGTTCGGTGCTCGTCCGAGTGGCAAGGGGGGGGGGGGGGGGGCAGATGGGGAATTTTTCGAGAAATGTAAGACAACAGAGTCAAGCTTTGGCGTTACGCGTTGTTTGTGCGTTTTTACATTTTTGACGGACGGCGGTCGCTAGGAATCCCAGGTCAGCACGGACTTGTATTCTATATTTTTTTTTACTCTTTATTGCCAACAAATTAACGTTAACCGAGTCGTTTTCTTTCCTTAGCTCACAGCTTGATAATGAGTTGGTAACAGAAAATATGAAATTTTTAATTTAATTTCACTTCAAAAATATGATATTTACTTCTTATAAAAGAGCCGAAACTGTTCTAGATTTATATTTGAAAAAATCAATATAAAGCCTGAACTTTGTCTAATTACCAAAAGAAAATAGCCCAATACAATACACAACACATTAATGGGTTTGGATCTGGCCCATTCAAAAATAATCCAAATCCATTGAGAAGCCCATATACATGAGATCCAATGAATAAAGTTCCAGTTGACTTGCCCTTACAAGCCAGCATGATATCAGGATATTGTACCTCTACCATATATGAAAACCATCACTTTGTGATCGTACCTTTACTGTTAGTAGCTTTACATACTAATGTAGTGTATATATATATATATATTCATCCACTGAGCTGACCAATGACCAATAAGCATTGCCCCTCCTATTTCCTAGTTGGTCTTCTCAGCAACCTGCAATTATTGTGGACACAGTTCTCCAGTTCTTATTCACCATGATCGATCACATATCTTCTTAAATTCAGTTCTTTTAAATGTATATTGCGAGTGTACCTTGTAAATATAAGGATCCTGACGCCCTCCTGAACCTGATCTCTTAATCTCCTCTCGCCTTAGCAACCTGCAACCAACCAATGTTCTCCTATGCTCATATTAGAACCCCGAACGTCTGATGTCATTGTGAGCAAACAAACAAACAAACAAGCTTCATCACATTTTGGAAAGTATGGAATGGATGGAGAGAGTAAGAAATAATACATTCTTAGGGCTTTGCTTGTGTCAGGGCTGTCACCAAGCACTTGACGCATCCTGACTTCGGAGGAACAACCACGAGACAGCAGCTGCAGGATTGAGTTAGCTTGGTGATTCATGTGTTTTGAACCAGAGCTGAACCCTGCTTGTTTCTTCCTCCACTTCTCCGCGGAGCTGACCTCTGTTTTCTTAGTACCTCCGATGTTGTACCAGCTCCTCGAGCTAGAACTGGCACTGGAAGTACTCGAGAGGCATGAGTTCTCCGTGGAGAGTGATTTCGCTGGCACCTTTGCTGCACATCCTAGGACGACTTCCTTCTCTTGATCAATGGGGGTCCAGTAGACTTTTGATCGCTTCTTCCTCACCACCTGACAAATGTACAATACAAATAGATTAGAATAGGCGAGGTGACCGAGATACTCAATCAGATGAAAGAGCGAGTGATAAGCTGGATACAAAATCTTAGCGTGAATGTGCTGTTTGGAAACGAATCAGGTGTAGTTAATTAATTTACCAAGCTGCTGTACAAGCAGGAACTCCTAAATGAAGATTTGTAGTCGATCGACAGTGAAACTAGAAGGATTCCGAACTCCGGATTTAGACAGTGAAGCAAGCAACATTAAAAGCAATTTTAATCGGAATTTGAATTAATTTAACCCGTAAGCTAATATATGAAGAACCGATACAGAAGAAGAGTATGAGAGAAGAGACAATAGTGTTCTGTGTTCATCATCCAAACAGCAATGCAAGAAGCAGAGACGTTAATGACCTTGGAGGTAAAACTGAAGTAGCAATTCTACTCAAACTTGCGATCGGTTGAGATTCATTTGAATGAAAACGGAGCTCGCAATCAGCCAAACAGATGAAAATTGAAACAACAATTGAGATCTAAATTGCCAAACAGAATATCGAGCAGATCTTTCAAAAAAGGAAAAACAGAACAGCCAATCAAAAGAGAGCATAAATCAACAGAGATAGAGAGACATGTAGAGAGAATTAACCTTGAGCTTCATGTCATGGTCGAGAGAAACAACGGAAACTATCCTGAGCTTGTGAGCGGGAGTCACATCAGGCGATGAGATGCAAGATCCTGAAGCGGTGGAAAGCAGGCTCGAGCTCTCTTCACAGAGAATTTTTCTCTTCAATTCGGTGCCTGTGCTCAGCGACTGAGCATCAAGAGTAGGTCTACAAAATGAGGAAACAGAGTATTGATCAGTCAGAAAATGAATGGTTATAACACGATTAGAGATTCTGAGGCGTTTCCAGGCATCATTCAGTACTCTGCGAAAGAAGGAGGTGAAACAGATGGAGAAGGAGCGTCGGGGATGGTGGTTGAGAGGAGGAGTAGTGAGGCAACGGCGGTTCGTTCTAGAGTTGACGGGAAGGGAGACTGATCTGCAGGCATTCTCTGTTTCTGTTTTCGGAAGAGATGCGCGAGGTTTCGTGTGGTTTGCTCTGCTCAAATTGGCGGGATGATTTTAAACAAATTCGAAAATTCTATTTTTGTTATTTTTTCAAACTGATTCTTGATGATAAAGAAACCCCGTTTCTTCGGGAGTGTTGTAATTTTACGAGCTTACTCCCACGGTCCCACCCACCGGAATACAAATTTCACGACTCACACGAGCTTCATATTTTGGTGTTTTACTTTTTAGTTTTTAGAGGTTGGGAGTTTGCGCAATCGTCACTATTGACATTCGGAATTGTGTTCATGATTGAAAATCATTCGAAAAAGCTTATTTAAGAGTAATCGAGCTGCCTTAATAGTAATGAGGTGAAATTGAGTCAATTTTGATTAGACTCTGAAAACTATACAAGTTGAGTTAGACTCGTGATTCTCGTTGAGTCTGATTCGTGGCTGGTTATAACCTCTTCCTTTTTAACCATTCAATCTATTCACGACCAAAGCTCATTTACAATGATTATCAAACAAATTATTATAACTATCGAGTCAAGCAAGCTCTATTCGACCTTGTTATAGCTATCGAGCTAGCTTGTACAGGATGATATGAAGTAAAGCCCTAACGTTATATTTTCTAATAGAGTAGAGTTTGAGCCCCTGAATAAATCATCAACGAGCCTTATTTTGTCAAAGGCATAATTTACTCTAATCATCAACAACCCTTATTATAATAGTATGATAACTTGATATGGTAGATAGATTTTATTTGGCCATAGGAGCAAAGAGACACACCTCAATTTAAATGTGAGTTTGACAAAAAGATATGATCTCCTTAAAAAAAAAGAAAAACACTTTTTTAAAATTATCGAATACTATTAATATTATTAGATTCATTTTTAGAAAATAATCATTTTCATATCAGAAGAATAAAAATAATAAAATAAAAAAATTATATTTGAAATAAGGTAAAAGAAAATATTATCGATATTAAACTTTGTAAAAAGTCCAAAAAAAATTACTCTAATAATAAAGCAACTCAAAAATTTTAAATTTAAATCTAATATACTTTAAAATGAACACTCTTTGTTTTTTATCTTCTATATTAAAAAAAAACTCATAAAATACGTTAATCATATTTGTCTCTTTTTACGTAAAAATACAACAATCAATTGAAAGTAAGTATAAAAAAAATTACAACCCCAAACTGTTTAGTCAAATTTGGGCGTTTTATAGCTGTACAAATTTCAGCATCGCGTTGAATTTTTTTCCGAGCACGGCCAATTTAGACTCAAACAAACCCAATGGTACTATTTTTCTATTTGATCCGCTGGGAGACTTCAGCCACCTGCCAGCACCCTCGCCGGCAACCACTCCCGCCGGCCATCTTCCCCCTTTCCCCGCATTACCGGTGAGAAACTTTTAAGATTCAGTGAAGGAATCCCATGAAGTTGCCTCCGTAGGCTCCTCTGTGTCCTTCGTCTCCGATCACTGACTTTGCCGCGCTCCGGAGCCCTAATTGGTCAATGAAGGCCTCAGCCTTTGCTTCCCGGCGACGTTCATAGTGTCCTCCACGGCGGGAATCGGGACAACTTGTGAATGGTTGGTGTCTTATCATTTTCAGTGCATGGAGTTCCCATTTACCATCTTTGTAATTTCACCCCCCCCCCCCCCCCCCCCCCCCCTTTCTCGTTACAATTCACGTGACTGGTTAAGATTTAGGAACCCTCCTGCACACTTAATATTGTTTGTTTGACTCTGAGTTGTTCACTGATCCTGCATATGATTAAATTTTATTTCATTTCCCTCATCGAGTGGAGGTATTGTCAATGCACATCCATATCTCTCACAAGTCTCAAAGTTTATGAACAAATTTTACATCAAGTTCCGGATCGAGCTACATGAATACACTCAAAAACTCATTTGGAGTTAATTGCTGTAGTTTTTCCCCCTCTTATGTGCAGTGCAGCAGTTGTGATCTTGCTTACCGATCCACGCCCTCAATCTTGTCCTCAACTTCAGAGTATAGCTGCTTCAATTTCTCTATATTCTCCTCAGAAGTCTCCCAGTACCCACGTCCGTTGGCCTCCAAGAATGTCTGCACCAGCTTCCTGAACGAATTTGGATTGGTGTCCAACAGCCTTTTCAGCATCTCCTCGTCCTTGATGAAGGTTGTGTTGGCCTCTTCATACACCCAGTTGTCCACTTGCCCCGAAGTTGCACTCCATCCAACTGTGTTGGTAAGCCTCTTCTCGATCTCTCTAACACCTTCGTAGCCACTTGACATCATCCCTTCGTACCACTTGGGGTTCAGCAACTTGGTTCGCGCATCCAGCCTCACTGTCTCCGATAGCGTGCGTACCTGGGATGAGAAAACATGGATAAGCATTCGACAAAATAATGTGAAATGGATAAGAGTTATTGAGTTTAATTTCATTTGATTTGCTATCTAACCTGAGCATTTGCAGTGGTGGTGTCAGCAATATAAGCACTGGGCTTCTTTTTGTCCTTCCTCAAGCTCTGCACCAGATTCGTCGGGTCCGAGTCAAAGTAATGGCTGACATCAGTTAGTGAGATTTCTGAAGAATCAAGGTTCTGGAATGTGGCTTCAGCAGTGCTCAGCGCCATCTCGAACACTTTCCTCTTCTCCATCATGCCTGCTCCGGGTGCATCGCTGTCGAAAGCAAACGACTTCCTGCTCAAGTACATATCCTGAAGCTGCTTCTCATCGTTCCAGGACGAGTTCTCAACTGCAAGGTTAATGTTCGAGGAGTAAGATCCAGATGCATTGGAGAAGATTCTAGTTGCAGCTTCTCTGACATCAATGCCAAGGGTTTTCGCTTGCTCAAGAGCGTGCTTCCTGACAAAGTTTTGCTCTTCTGGCTCGTCCAGCTCAGCAACCATTTTCACTGCCCTATCAAGGAGGTTCATCTGATTGATGAAGAGATCTCTGAACACTCCGGAGCAGTTGACAACAACATCGATCCTAGGCCTTCCAAGCTCTTCAAGGCTCACAATTTCGACCCGGTTAACCCGACCGAAAGTATCAGCAACCGGCCTTACACCGATCATCCAGAGGACCTGACCGAGCGACTCTCCGTAGGTTTTGATGTTGTCAGTTCCCCAGAGGACAAGAGCAACCGTCTCGGGATACTTCCCATCGTTATCAATCTTCTGCCTCTCGATCAGCCTCTCCACGACAATTTTGGCACTCTGCATTGCTGCTTCTGTAGGAATAGCCTGCGGGTCAAGGGCATGAATGTTCTTCCCTGTAGGCAAAACTTTCGGGTTCCTGATCGGATCACCACCGGGACCCGGCTCAACAAACTTCCCTTCCAAGGCTTGTTTTAAACTCCCCAACTCATTGTCAGCAACCACCAGCTTCAAACACTCCCCCAAGAACTTGAACAGCACTCGGAGCTTCTCTCTGTCTGCTCGGTAGAAAGTCGTATTCGACAAGTACTGAATCCACGGCTCATTGATGCCGAACCCTAGGATTGAAGTTAGCTTGTCTGACACGTCAACAACTTGACCTTTACTGTTAGTGGTCTTCTCGACAAAAGCCGAGACAGCTCCTCGCGATGTATCAGTTATCTGACGAAGAAGCTCCACGTCCTTGAGAATTCCCTTGTCACTGCATCGATAAATATCTTCGATCTCGCGTCCAACAGTCTCGGCTAGAATTGACGGAAGCGATGATATCCCTTCTTCAGGACGGTCCAATGCTGCAATGTTGACCAAGGTTGCAACAGCTTCCATGGCTGATGGTGGCTCGCCGATGACATGAAGACCACATGGCAAAAGCCGGGACTCGATTTCCATGATCTTGGAATATACTTTGCCAACCACATTGTCTCTCTCTTTGGCAGAGATCTCAACTCCCTCATCAGGTAATTCAACATCCTTGTCAAGATTGCATTGTCTAGCTGTACTGATGATGGAGCTCACAATCTGAGGTCCACGACCGGAGTCTTTAAGCGATTGGTACGATGAAATGAGCTCACTCAATTGCTTAAGTCCCTTATAAAGACCAGCATTCTCTGCTGGCGGAGTCAAGTAACTGATTGTGTTGGCATAGCTCCGACGTTTCGCTATGGTGGCTTCAGACGGATTGTTCGCTGCGTAGTAGTAAACGTTAGGAATATTGCCAATGAGGCTGTCAGGGAAACAAGCATCACTCATTCCCACTTGCTTCCCCGGCATGAACTCGAGCGATCCGTGTGTGCCGAAATGAAGAACAGCGTCGGCTTTGAAGATCTTCTCGACGAAAGAATAGTAAGCAGCGAAGCCATGATGGGGGCTGGCCGATTTGGAGAACAACAGACGCATCGGATCACCCTCATATCCGAAAGTCGGCTGGACTCCGATGAAGACGTTGCCGTACTGCTTTCCGTAGACCAGAAGATTCTCTCCGTCGGAGTTGAGATTCCCCGGAGGTTTTCCCCAGTTCTCTTCCAATGCTGTTGCGTAAGGAGTGAGGCTCTGGTACTCTCTTACTCCCATCTTGTAAGCAACGTTCAGATTCGGGCTGCTGAACTGCGCCTCCTTGTCGTGAATGACCTCTTCGATTAAGGCCTCTGATGTTTCCGGAAGTCCCTCAACGTTGTAGCCGTCTTTCTTGAGGTCGCTCAGGACCGAGTAGATCGAAGAGAAGACGTTCAGGTATGCTGCAGTTCCTACATTTCCCTTGTCTGGTGGGAAACTGAATACTGTGATTGCTAATTTCTTCTCAGCCTGCATCAATGGAGCTGACGTCAGCAACTAGACAAAGCATCATTCATAACAACATACAAGCCATTTTGAAGTATGCAGGTAACCAAATTTTACTTATTTGCAGAGCGCTTATTGCAAAAAGCTGATAATTAAATACAAGTCCAAGCCGTTCATTGATCGCTTCTGTTGTCATTAGCTTTAAAATTTATTAGATATAATGACATAACATTTAACACAAACAAACAAGGGAGAAGAACCAAGACATTCACGCTTTATTCATATAACCAGTAATTAAGGTAGTTTATGATACCAAAATGTATTACTTGCCGGCCGTACCAGTTAAACTACGTATCAGAATACAAATCATTAGGAATATAGAACATAGCAGGATTAGGGGAATAATATTACCTTAGACTTCCTCTTCAGCTCACCCCATCTGATTGCTCTAGTGCACAACTGCTCCACCCTCTTGTGAAGAGCATGTGATTTTCCTGTAATCACAATTTGTAACTTCTTTGTTGAGCCACACATGCACACACAGAAATGTAAGGTTCGGCATCTAGAATCATGTTTTGCTGAAGTAAGGGATAAACTGATTTCTAAAGAAAGTTTAATTTCCATTTGAGTAGTTTAGGAAACATAGTTCCACTTGAAATCTTTTATATCACTTTATTCAAACCTTCCTCCTACAATCTATTCCAACCTCAACTCTAGGAGTTGATATTCGGTTACGGTCAACGGTTATAACTAATTAACCGACCGTTAGTTAATTGGTTAACCTAAGGTTTTGAGATCTGTTAACCGAAACTAGTTTTTAAGACTCTCTTCATATTTATACCTATTCTAACCAAAGCCGACCTACTTCAGTTGGACCGATCATCACAATATCGGTCGGTTAATCAACTAACCTTTTTTTTTTAAATTTTAATTGGCCGACCGAATATGGTCGGTTATCAACCGCCCTGACCACTCCCATCCCTACTCGACTCAACGTTCTTCAACTACTATCCTAGGAAACATGATTCTAGATGTCCACGTTTACCGAAGAAACAATCATAGAAACACCAAATCCATGCTTACCTGATCTGGGATCGCGGCCGGCGAAGACAATAGGCTCCATACCACCATCAAGCTCAGGGAGAGCAACCTGCAGAGCCACCTGAATAGGATGAAGCCCCAAGGTACTATTCAACCACTCCTCGGTAGTCTGGAACACAAGAGGCACAGCAACAAGGTAAGGCACATCAAGCTTCATCAAAGCCTCCACAGCTCTAGGATGATCCTGCCTCGCCGGTCCACCAACGAGTGCAAACCCGGTCAACGACACCACCGAGTTCACCATCGGCTGCTTCGTCACCGGATCGACAAAGTACTTCTCCACCGGCCCCGAGAAATCCAACCCTCCTGCGAAAATAGGTATCACCTTTGCACCTTTCGCCTCCATCTCCATGATCACCGCCACGTAGTGGCCCTCATCTCCTGTCACAATGTGACTCCTCTGCAACACCAATCCAACCACCGGAGCATCCGATCGTTTATGAGTAATATCCTTTCTGGTATCGTACCAGTTCAAGTACTCCTTCACATCATCAAACATACAAGGAGCCAAAGGATGCCAGATTCCAGTATCCAGAAACAGAACAGGATCAGAATATTCAATCTGTGTCCCCTTCAGTGCAGGAATGTAAGAACCAGAAATCATTTTGACAAAATTCTGCAGGTTGTCAGGAGAGCCTCCGAGCCAGAACTGGAGACTCAAGATGTACAGCCTGGCATCCTGAGCTTTGTCACTCGGCAAGTACTTCAACACTTTGGGTAAAGTTCTGACCAATTTCAACATACTGTCTGCAAATCCTGCACCTTGTTTCTTCTTCTTGAAGAGCTGGAAGAAGGGGGATTTGGATTGACCAAGCTGGGACATGCTGAAAGATCCCAACTTGTTGAGCCTCATTACTTCCGGCATCGAAGGGAACACCAAAACGGCGTCTAGTCGGTCCCTCTCTTTCTCCACGGCGGATTTGACTTTCAGGGCAAGCTCCTCTATGAAGATTAAGGAGCCGATGAAGACGTTGGCGTCTTCCAGGTCTTTGCAGAAGGTTTCATAAGTGGATTTGTCGCGTAGCTCCTCGACTAAGTAGCCGACCACCTCGAAAGAAGCGAACTTGTTGGATTCCCTGTTGAGGGACTGGACTGCTGCTGAGAGTGAGGATTGGTACTGAGCTTCCAGGACGACGTAGACGATTTTGACCCTGGGGAGGTTAGAGTCGTTGTTGTCTGGGACAATTCGTCGGACTTCTTGGCTGGTCTGAGTGAATAGCCCGTTTCCGATTGCTGAGCATTTGAACTTCATCAATGGCGGTTTGGAGGAGTTGGGTGAGGTTGATGATGGGTTTGTTATCTTCTTGGGGAGAAATGAGTGGAGGAAGTAGTGCTTTTGGGAGAGCTGGTCTGGCTTTGATGATGAGATAGTGAAAGAAGAAGACAGCAAGGACGCCATTGTTGAGCTTAGAGAAGGTACACAACAAGGTCCTCTGTTTTTGTCTCTCCTCTGTCTCTCTGTTTCTAAATTAGAGAGAGAGAGGGAGGAGAAAGGAGATCAAAAAGGGGAAAAGAATGTGAATTTGGTGTTCCTGGGTTCTATGAATTAAAGGGTTCTTCTCCCTCTCTGTTTTTTCTCCTTGAAGAAGTTAGAGGTCGAGTCTTTATAACTCTGATTCAGCTGAAGAAGAAGAGAAGCAGAGGAGGAGGAAGAGGAAGAAGTTAATATGGTTAGTGGCGAGAGAGGAGGACACGTGGCGAAATGTGTAGTGAAGGGGTTCGTATGATTGATTGGGAAGGGCAGTGGTGTTTTTTGTGAGGTGGTGCTTTCATTTGGGGGGGGAGAGAGAGTGGGGAGTGTGGAGAGTGTAATCTATCTAGTGAGGTTATGGCGATGGAGTTTGGAGAGCTGTGATTGGCTGAGTTGGATTTCCCCCCTAAATTTTTTCAAGAGTTGAGGTGGATGTTTTGAATGGGGGATGATGCTGAGGTGGACAAAAAGCTTTCTGTAGTTTCCATGGAGTGTTTGACGTCAACTTGGAACACCTTTGGGCCATGTAAAAGATATCTTTGGTTTGAGTGGGGGGGAGAGGTAGTTTGTGAATTGTGACCCTCATTGAAAGACCATTTCGATATTTCTCACCTCATTGTATTGTATTGT
Organism: Linum usitatissimum; assembly: GCA_030674075.2. Taxonomy (NCBI): domain Eukaryota; kingdom Viridiplantae; phylum Streptophyta; class Magnoliopsida; order Malpighiales; family Linaceae; genus Linum; species Linum usitatissimum. The sequence goes on from JAUJYP020000192.1 coordinate 6,271,018, forward strand.
TATATTGTTGTATTGTATTGAGAATGAGTACAAATAAATACCACAGGGGCCAACAGAAGAGAAACGACAACAACTTGAAGACATTCTGGATTTTCTCGTGTGAATAGTTTGCATGATCATCGATGATCTTATTCTTTCTTGTAAGAAATTGGTTGGTTGTGAGGGTTTGGATGTGTATTTGCAGATTGATGATTTGAACATGTTATTGATTGATTTGAGAACTCATGTGGATTTTGAATAGAATCCAGCATAAGGGTTATATGTACGTCGACACAATTTATCCATCATTCGAATGGTTTCATAAACTGGACTATTTTAGTAGGATATATTGCAACTTTTGTTGTAGAGGTTAAAAATTGATAACGGTGATCTTAAATTAGTCGAGAGATGTTGAGATTTTTAAATATAATGGAACTCAAGCCTTACCGGTCGAGAGATACGAGTCTCTAAACAAACATTGATCACAAGAGTTTTAGTAAAACATACACGAAATCAAGTTAATCAGTCACAACTCGACGTGCAACATTGAAAATGAGCGTAATTTAACTTCATTAAGACGTAATACAATTTCAATCAACATCCTTTCGATTCGACATAATTTTTTCCAGTATTGCTATTCAAAAGTAACGGTGTTAAAATGGGATCATTTTTAACAATTCCAATAGATGTATAGAGATTTGACAATGTTGCTATACTGCAGGCCTTCTTTTCATATTTACCCTTTAAAGAAACTAAAAACTCTCAAACCCTAAACCCTTAATCAGGCAAACTGAAAACTCTCATCTTTGACACACGGATTGACGGATTCTTACTTTCCAGTGTCATGGCTTGCGATCCCGCCGGTTGCCAATCCACTTGCTATCAGAACGAACAATCTGTCGAAGAAAACTCGACTCCAGCTCCAACTAGCGGCCACAGCAATGGTGGCCAGCAGCAGGTCATGTGCCTTAAGTGCAAGGTTAACCCCCCAATTTTCAGTGGAGGCAGCGGCGACGACGCGCGCTTCTGCGGGGACTGCTTCAGGAATAATTTATTCGGGAAATTTCGGCTTGCAGTTACTTCCCACGCCATGATTACTCCTTCAGACAACGTGCTTGTGGCTTTCTCCGGTGGCGTTGGTTCCAGGTTGGTCTGGTTCTTTACTTTTCTTGTTGATTGCTACTCTATGAAGTTCAAGTTGGATCTTCAACTATTAGAGTTATTACCTGGTTCATTTCTCCCACTGCCTATCTTTTGTGATGAAAATGTGATCTGCTACTACGTTACTTGTGTGCCAACCATAAAGGAAAAAGGCAACATTATGAAGTGATTTAAAATCACGTTAGATGACGCATATATAAAAAATCTGAAGTTAGCGGAGGTTCATTTTAAATGCTACAGAGTTACGACGTGTGAGCAAGTTAAAACCTGAATCCCAGTTTAGTATATGCTGTAAGCTGATAGGCATTTGTGAAAGGTGTTCTTTCACTTGTGTATTTTCAGTTTGATGTTTATTTTGCTAACATTCGTTGTTATTTGTTCAGAGTGGCTCTGCAATTTGTGCATGATATGCAGCAGAGAGGACTGAAAAACTATGAAGCGAGCAAGGATAGGTCATTGTCCGTCTTTGGTGTTGGAGTGGCATTTGTTAATGAAAGTGCTGTTCGTTCAATTCCCACGGATAAGGTTGAGGAAGCAATTCAGGAGATGAAAATGACAGTGTCAAAGCTTGCTCCACCAGTGAAGCAGTTTCATGTTGTTCTACCTGAGAGCGTATATTCTTCGAGTTCAAGTGATGACAAAGACAAATTGATGAAGTTACTAGGTGCTGTTAATGATACCACTGGAAAGGAGGATCTTTTATTGCATTTGAGGATGTTGGCATTGCAAAAAGTTGGTCTCCCCCTGTATGAAGCTTTTTTGTTCTGTGCCTGTGAAGGGGTCATAATTAAGTGACTCAAGTTTCGGATTCTGCTGACTTTGCAGGTTGCTTCTGAAAATGGATACACTAAACTTGTTCTTGGTTTGTGCACCTCAAAGATTGCTTGCCATGTACTTGCTGCAACAGTGAAGGTTTGTCTACCAAATCTTAAACTTTTTTTTTTCGAAATCCAAATCTTTAAATTATTGAAGAATTATGTGATATGGATTCCCTAGACTTTGATGTGCATAATTTGTAGATAATTTCCCTTAATAGAACATATCACAACTATTCAAGAAGTAGATTCTGGTGAAAGTGCCTTAAAAGTGGCCTTGTTGAGCTATTCATCCAAAATGGAAGGGAAAAGGGAAAATCATGTGTACTTGAGCATTATCTTCTCTCCTAGTTAGAGAAGTGGATTGGTTAGATTATCCTCACAGCCTTGATTAAAGCCTTCTATATGGCAAACTTGCAGGGCCAAGGATATTCTCTATCAGCCGACATACAACATGTTGATGCAAGAAGCGAAATCCCTGTGGTTCTTCCACTTCGCGACTGTACTGCACAGGAGCTTAACATTCTTTGCCGTATTGATGGGTTTGTGTTCACAACTTTTCCATTGTCATCATGCTTATTGCTCTCTATAAATGTAATATAGGAAAGATAAAAAATTGGGGACTACCTGCTGGAATTATTAACAATAAGTGCTATCTTGGCAGGACAGTTTAAACACGTTGCAGTTGGTTAATGATTCACCCTCTGGCATCAATGGTTTGATTGCTTCATTTGTACGCCTGTTGCAGGTACTTGTTCATAGCGACAGTATCAGTCAGTTTTTGCATTTACTCTGTTGTTGTTTGCAGCTGGCATGACTCGTGACTCACCAATGGTTTTCTATTACAGGAAGAGAACCCTTCTCGGGAGTGTACCATAGTCCGAACAGCTGCGAAGCTCACTCCGTTTCATTTCAATAGAATCCCTGAGATCAATGATTCAAATGTTCCTTTGGCAATGCGAAGGAGGCAAAAGAGATACAACCTCAAGCCACATGAATCTATTTCCTCGGAGTCATTCTGCCCTATCTGCAATAGCCCAGTTAATAGGCCAAGTCAAAACAACTCGAAGGGCTCCCAAATCACAGAGTTTGCTGCGTGCTGTTGTTCAAGCTGTCAGTTTCAGATACTGCCTCAGGATCAGTCGTCAATGAAACAATTCTACTCCGTTTTACCAGAAAGAATAGTTTCCCGAGCTAAGCCCCAAGGCAATGGTAACCTGGACATGCTAAGGTGAGAGTCCCAGGTTGCTGAACTGAGTTTCTCTTCTTTTCTTTCCCTACGGGTTGAGAGACTGGTGATTGTTTCCTCTTCCAACAATGAGTGTTGCTTTTGTGTTGGTCGTGGAACTTGCAAATAATGAAGCTCTGTCATAATGCAGGGAGCAAATCCAGGACTGTTTGCTGTCTGACGACGAAGTCGAGACTTAAAGCTCGTGTAAGCAAAAGACGATATGAATATATGGTCGGGTTGGTTTTTCGAGCATTTCCTGAAACAACCACATCGACATGGCAAAGTAAGTAGGTTGCAGGATAATGGCCCAGGAGCTGGCTTCTGGGGCATGGTCTGTTCCTTTAAGTTGGCTTTTCAACTGTGAGTGATGGAAGGCACCATTGCAATGAATTTAGGCAGAAAGCTGGTCAGAGCAATGAAGTTAACAACACTTCATCAACGAATTCTGCCAGTAAGATCAAGATGTTATAGAACTGCTTCCCTTGTTTTTTTCTCTCCGGCTTCATTCTGACAATTCAGTCCATTAAACCATTTGTAGTAGAAATAAAAGATGCGAGTTTCTGATAATTTCAGGTTTAATTCTTGTGTCATGTGAATTGCTGCCATGTTACTGTTACATTTTTTGGGGCGAAATCAGGGCCAATTTTGTCAATACAATCATTCCTTGTTTTTTTTATAGAAAAAGAGGGATTTATTCATTCAATCAGACATTGTAGGTTCGTTAGATGGAAATTACCTTCGTTACATAGAAATCGCCGATCCCTCTAGGCTCTAAGAATCGACCGAGAGTTGTTAAAGCAGTCGATGTGCTTCATTCTCCGGTAAACATCGAATATCGTAATTAAAGGCCGTCTTTAAGTCTAATTAAGTGACAACTGTGATATATACAAAGTTAAACGGCTGAGATCAACTCGCACAAAAACGGCATAGACCCTCCCTGTAGGCAATCCGATTTGTGGGTATAAGGACGAAAACACCCTTGGATATTCGGTGCAAGGATATTATTTGCAAATGTAACCAGAAAGTCCAGAAAGAAACGCCACGCGAGAGAGACTGCAGAGTACCGAGCATATCCGAGAGAAGCAAAACACCGCCGGCGGGGATCTCCGCATTCAATCTATACCTTCTACTGCAATGCTCCAACTACACCTTCACCATCTCCATCTTCGTCCACAGCAGCCGCTCCTCTTCCGCTCCCCAAACTCCTCCGCCTGCTTACTGCCGATTGCAAATGTAAATCCGACGCATCGACGACCGAAGCCGTTGATCGGAGCTAGAACCGTCCGGTGCATGGCCAGTCCGAGGAGAGTGAAGATGGTGGCGAAGCAGATTCAGAGAGAAATCTCCGACATGCTTTTGACGGATAAGGTCTTGCAGTACGCGATTCTCCCTGAAGCTGCCTTGGGAGCTGATAGGTATCTTTCCTCCATTACCACCATCAGCGACGTTGAAGTCTCCGGCGACTTGCAGGTACTTATGAATCTCCTTTCTTATCTCTGAGTATCAATTATAGACCTGCAGCTACATGTCGCTCTGCGTGTTGGTTAGAAGTTTCCAGGTGAAATGCTTCAAAATTCAAATTGAGGAATTCTGGGTCCCTTTCCAGTTTGAAGGGAACCGTGAGCTTTGGGTGATGATGTTATGCAGTATCGTATAGAGGTTAAGCTAGATTGTGTTATGCAAACCTATGTGGTTTAGATTGATGATAACAAGGGGAGTGTTTGGATGAAGTAACTAGATACATTGTATTCGTATTGAATGGAGATAACGCAAGGGAAAAACCGTAACAAACAAGCTTCATTCCTGAGTTAGAATTGTCAAGGCTTGACAGCCATGATGGCAGATACAAGGATACTTTAGGCTTTACGGTATGGGATTATCACTGATGTTCTACTGACAGGTGGTTAAAGTATATGTATCTGTATTTGGAGACGATAGAGGGAAGGAAGTTGCTCTTGCTGGGCTAAAATCAAAGGCCAAATACGTAAGAGGTCAGTTGGGGAAACGAATGAGGTTGCGCCTGACTCCAGAGGTGCGGTTTCTCGAAGATGAAGCCATCGAGAAAGGAAGCAGGGTAAATAGTCGCATTGTTTTACTTCTTCATTTTGGTTTACAGAATCTGACATATTGCCGTTGAATCTGTTTCCCTTAGGTACTTGCAATACTAGACAAGATAAAGTCAGAGAAAGAAACTGCCCAAAATAAGAACGAAAACAACCCCGAATCATCTGGCTCGGCTGAAGATGATGACGATTGGGAGGATGATGATCCTGAAGAAGGGATTATCTACGTAGACTAATGTTTTTTTATGAACATATCCCCTCACGGTTGGTCTCTTCTAGCAACTATACCAAAAGATGGTGTTGCTTGGTTTTAAGTTATTGCCATGTCTCCCGCCTTCTTTAGTGTCTGATAAGCCATGTGATTCGTTTGGAGATTCTGGTATAAATCCTCTTGTTATAACAGTAGTTGGTTGTCATTTGTCGACCTCGCATTGCTTGGACCTTGCGAAATATGCACTGTATTGAGGACCTGAGCATCCGGCAATCGTTCATCACTTTTTTTTAAGGCTGATGTATTATTGGTTTGATTTGCCTCTTCGCATTCCAGGCAGCATCCCGCATTCCAGCGAGGGCCAGCGCTTGTTCGTTAATCGGAGTAAATTCGCCTCACCCTGTCCAAATATTGTGGAGCGGTTCTGCAGAAACTCAATTTTAGGGCTGTTGCCTGTTGTCCTAAAGTGGTCAGACTAGTGCTGAACTGCTGCTGTTGTATCTTTGGCCATGTATTGTAAAGTTGGCGCGCAATAGAGACTAGCTCTATCGATTAAATTCCGTACACTTCTTGGCAAGTCTGATTGAGATCAAGTACGGACCAAAGTGCTACTTAGCTTCTGACTAATGCATAAACTCATTAAGCGAGATGAAAGGTTGAGCTTCTGCTTCCAAGAAGAAGCACATCCTGCTGCAGGTGCATCTTTTTGGGTTTCTGGTTCAGATGGCCGGATAAAACTTAAGGTTCTAACCGCTAACAAATGCAGAAACAAACTAAGTGACTCAAATTGCAGCAAACAGACGACGATTCCAAAACCGAAAGCTCAGTATTACTAGGCAAAGTACGATGAACACATTCAAGCATCCACTATTGCCAATAACAAAATTACATGTGTGCCAAGTTCGAAGAGAGAAGATCCTGAACCGAATTGCAAGACCAATAACGGTCCTGCTGTAAACTTTGGCCACGAAACGACTAATGAGTCATATAACACTTTTGCGTTCATGCTCTTTAGTGATGAGCCTTTGCTTCAGCCTTCTTATGTGATTTGGCCTTCAGTCAATCGAACATCAAACCATGAAACGGAATAAGCATGGAGCAAATACATCAGGCATTGAATAACAAGTTATCTTGACAATATCGAACAAACCAGAAACAGATATGCAGTTTCCTATAACCATGAAGCATATATGATACACAAAGTACTGAATAAAACGCTATCGTCACTAGATTGAAAGTGTTCACCAACATTACTAACTCATATTGTTCAACTAATGACCATTGTGAATCAAAGGTTGGTATCTTTATAACTCTAGCTAGTAACTACAAGCTTAAATACAGAATTCAGAGGCTAAATTAGGCGGAACTGAAACTCCAAAATGACTCCATCTGTCATTTCACTGCAGTCAATCAGTAGATAGAAAATTGATTCTATTTTGACAGCTTCCTCTAGCTAGGTTGACTACTTAACCAGAACATCTCCAAGCTAAAATTGGGAACCGACTTATTGAGGCATTACGTGAGAATCAATTGAGTGATTCACACAATTGATTTATCAATCTTTACACAAACAGCAACAACACTCAAACTTCACATAGCACGGAACAGAAGATCTGAAAGGACACAATAATCAATTCCATCAGAAACCACGCCTTGGCTGCATGTTCAGGGAACCGATATTGCGGACACAAGAATTTCAAACTGCCAACAATCTGATTCTCTAGTAGCTAAGTAAGAACCCTATGAGTGTGATTCAGAGATCCAACGCGGACACTTGAAAAATAACTGCAAAAAAAGAAACTAGCAAAATGTACCTTGAGATACTTGAGCTTCAAGTTGCCATAGACGAGACCAGTGGTAAACGCCGCTACACGAGCCACCTAACAGAGTAAAAACAATCGACATTAGTCAGAACCGAAATCAACGAACTAAATCAAGTGATCTTAGTAGGAAACATCTACAGAATTGGCTCCCTAGACAGCACGACAGATAGATTTGAGAATTTTCAATCCCAATATCTACTAGATTGTATGCGTAGTTTCGTCACAACCAAAAAAAAAGTGAAAGAAATGGACAAAGGGGGAACAAATCGTACCAGAGCAAGAGTGCTGGTGCCGGAGTAAGGTCCAGGAGGAGGAGGCGGCATTTTTGTTGAGATTTGATTCGCTCGTCCGTCGGTATGGAAAAGCCTTGCGATCGAGGGTTTCTCACAAAGCAGTCGGAGAGGGAGAGAGCTTTTCTGGACTGGGAGACGAGAAATTGCAGACATTATTCTTTATACCACGGAATCATCTATTCAGTGCTTCAGCATGCAAGCCTAGTCTGGGCAGTTTTGTGAATTCTTTACCGTTAGATGCATCTGATGGTTGTATCAGATACCAACCAACCAACCATAAGGGCTTGATAATTTCCGTGGGCTTATGGGCCAGAAGTCCAGCAAATATAAAGCCATTAATAAGTCCACCTGCTTGTGGAACGGGATCAGCTGTAAAAAAAACTTTTAAAACGACATTATTTTCCTCGAAGATTAAATAAGTCCTACCAGATGTCGATTACCAATCAAGTCTTGACATGTGGCACCTCGAATAGAATTATTTATATTATGAAATGACATTACAGTTGCGTGTAATTTAATTAATAAAAAGATTTAGTAAAAAAGGTTGAAGATCATAATTATTAATAAAAATGATTCGTGGAAACAAAATTTTAATTATATCGACAGCAATACAATCTAAAAAGAATTAATATAGTACCGTTCGAAAGGTTAAAAAAATGTCTATAATGAGCAAAGAGATTCGTAACTCGATTACCTATAACAATAACCGTCCAGTCATGATGAAGGAGCTAGTGCAGCTCCTGTATGCATGCATGCATCCATATTGTGGGCAGCTCATTTCTTTCTCTACTCTCGTTACTTTTCCTCTATATATATAAAGTATCCACTCAATTTTTCAAATAATTTATTTTATATGAATAATTTTTTAATAATATTTTCAGGTAAATTTCAGAATTATCGGCTGTTCGCTCAAATGAATGTAATTTAGCCTTTTTATTCTGGTATATTTCTGTTTGATGACGAAGTCTGTGGTGCATGCCTACCTACTGCTTCAAGGTGCGTGAATCTAATAATTATTTCCATTAGAGATATTTATTTATACAACAAAGGCATCCAAGCATGCATGGTAATTAAAAAACATGTATAGAAATGTTTTACAAATTAATTATGGACACCTTCCAATAAATTAATAGAGGTTAATTATTACGACATGAGAATTTTTTTTATTGTCCAAATTAATTGTAACAAGTCTTTAAATGGAATCTTATCACCTCCAATATAATAATTTCATATAAAAAACAAATTTAATATACATGTATAAATTCGTGATGACATATACGAACTTTAATTTTCTTTTCATGTTTTAAATTAAATTAGTTTCTTCTATGGTTTTGTTCTTCTCGTATTATTTTAATTTACGTGAAAAAAAAGGTGGCACGACCCACCTCACTGCAGCCTATTGACTATGGTTATTTAAGGTTATTATATATTACACCAACTTGCATATAAACATATTATTACTTTTTCATTCTTGTCATATATATAATTTGGATTAAGATAAACGAATTTACAGGAAAAAAAATTTTGGATTAAACTACACAAATCACAATTGTAATTTTTTAAAATCATTTTCTCAGAGTTTAACTTTTCCCTCATTTTAAAATATGTTTAAAATTTGCCATGGAGCCAAGGCTCGAAGATGGCGGCTGGGGAGGAAGTTGTTGCTGAGTGGACCCTTTGCTCAAAACATGCATGGAAGGTCGAGCGTGCCGATGTGTGGTCATCGGCATCCACCCACTCCGACGACTGTGAAATGCAACGTGGACACGGCGATCTTCATAAACCCGATGCGTGAAGGAGCATGGATGTGCTTGCGGAACGAACGGAGAATGGTAATTGGCTATCGAATGGCATGCGAGAGGAGTGGTACGCCTTTGTTATGGAGAGGGAGTCATGAGCAATCCTCGCCATGTTGATATGGGTGAAAGAGGGTGGCCACAAACGTGTGGTGTTCGAGACAGATGCTAAGAGAGTGGTCGACCGGCTCGTTAGAGGACAAAATGGTGTAACGGAGCTGAGTGATGTTTTGGCTCAATGTCGAGAAGTATATGTTTTCATGTAGACATTCATTTTCGTACTGATTTCTTATTGTAGGGATGACATCTTCATCCTGATTTCAAAAAACTGTTAATGATATGTGTTGGTTGTCGAACTATTAATAACAGAAAATTTATTTAAAAAAAAAAGAAATTACAGATTTTCTTTTGGGGTAAAATTATAGATTTATACAATGATATATATAATTGTTTACTTTATTAGAAAAATGAGAATAAATATATGAGCGGTCAAGTACTAGAAATTCCAGGAGTCATTGCCAACAACACAAACACTGGAGACACAGTCCACAAGTCTTAAATACAAATTTAATTTTTATTATCGTTTTCGTAGAACCATTAAAAAAAAACCTAGAAAAGCGAACTCCTTTATATACATAAAATAATATATAAACACCACTTTTCCTTCTGCTATTTCATTCACATCCGATCCCGCTCTTCTTCCCCCCTTCGTCCACCATCCAAATCCCAACCCTTTCCTTTCTTTCCATGGCTGCCAACGCCTCCACCACCACCTTGGCCGCCGCCGCCACCATCTCCAAACAGTCAGTTTCATCGCTGCCGTCCAAATGGCCCTCCTTGCCTTACAAATCCAGTGTTTTCCTCCCCCCAACACCCAAAACCCTCCATAAACCCTCCTCCGCCCCCGCCGCCTCCCTCTCCCAAACCCGCAACCCGACCTGCCTCTCCGCAGCTTCTCCTCATAGGAGCGAAGATCTCCCCCTCGATCCTTGCTATTACGATGAACTCGACGAGAAGCCACGCGAGGAGTGCGGCGTGGTGGGCGTCTACGGCGACCCGGAAGCCTCTCGACTCTGCTACCTCGGCCTCCACGCCCTGCAGCACCGCGGCCAGGAAGGCGCCGGAATCGTCTCCGTCAACAACGAGGTATTTCACTCCGTCACCGATGTTGGCCTAGTCACTGATGTCTTTAACGAGTCCAAAATCAATCAATTGCCCGGCGACATGGCAATAGGCCATGTCCGATATTCCACCGCCGGCGCATCCATGCTCAAAAACGTTCAGCCCTTCGTTGCGGGTTACCGATTCGGCTCCGTCGGAGTCGCGCACAACGGCAATTTCGTCAACTACAAAAAAATTAGGGCGGAGCTTGAAGACAGCGGCTCAATCTTCAACACCAGCTCTGATACAGAAGCTGTTCTCCACTTGATCGCCACTTCCAAGGACAGGCCGTTCCTCTCCAGAATCGTCGACGCCTGCGAGCGAATCCAAGGGGCTTATTCAATGGTGTTCGTCACAGAGGATAAACTCGTCGCCGTAAGAGATCCTCACGGATTCCGTCCATTAGTCATGGGAAGGAAGAGCAATGGCGCTGTAGTGTTCGCTTCCGAGACCTGCGCTCTCGATTTGATCGACGCTACTTACGAAAGAGAAGTCAATCCGGGAGAAGTCGTCGTGGTTGACAAAGATGGAATCTCTTCACTCTGCTTGCTAATGACTCGCCATCACGAGCCTAAGCAGTGTACATTCGAACACATATACTTCGCTCTCCCGCAATCTGTTGTGTTTGGCAGGTCTGTTTACGAATCGAGACGCTTATTCGGAGAGATTCTCGCTACCGAATCGGGAGTCGATTGTGATGTTGTGATTGCTGTTCCGGATTCCGGAGTCGTTGCAGCTCTCGGCTATGCAGCGAAAGCCGGTGTTCCATTCCAGCAGGGGCTAATTCGGTCACATTACGTTGGGAGAACGTTCATCGAGCCGTCTCAGAAGATTCGCGATTTCGGCGTGAAGCTGAAGCTATCTCCAGTTCGAGAGATCCTCGAAGGGAAAAGAGTTGTGGTAGTTGACGATTCGATTGTGAGAGGGACGACTTCCTCGAAAATCGTTAGGATGCTGAAGGAAGCCGGAGCGAAAGAGGTCCACATGAGGATTGCTAGTCCTCCGATTATAGCGTCGTGTTACTACGGAGTCGATACTCCAAGCTCCGAAGAGCTGATATCGAACAGAATGGGCGTGGAGAAGATTCGGGACTTCATCGGGTGCGATTCGCTAGCGTTCTTGTCGTTTGATAGTTTGAAGAGGTTGCTGAAGGAGGATTCTCCGAACTTCTGCTATGCTTGCTTCTCGGGGGACTACCCGGTGCTGCCACCGAGTGAGGATAAGGTGAAGCGAGTTGGTGATTTTGTTGATGATGGTTTGAATGGTAGCGTGGACTCCATTGATGGCGGGTGGGTTCAAGGTGTGAAAGTTGAGAAGGAAACGGATGAGGACCGGTCGTTGTCTACTACATTGGCAAGTTAGATTGTTTGTTGCAGGAGAAGAGCAGCGTTGGAATGTTATGCTTTTTATAGCTATAATTAGTTATGCTTTTTTAATTATTTGCAGACATCTCTATCTTGTTACTTGATCTTTGGTTAGAACCAATTTTGACATTATTAGCAGATGAGTGTTTTTCTTGCGGAAGTTTTGTGTTTTGTTCCACTCCTAGAGTAAACGAGTATAAGCTACAAGAGCTGTATGATAAGGCACAGAATAGATATCGAAACTTAGTATATAAACTGTAAGAATCATGTCGAAATGATCGGTCGCAGTGAATTTCCTGAGGGATTGATTCATGTTAGGACGAAGGGTTTTCAGTACAACCGACTACTTTCCTCTTGGAAACAAATGATAATACGTCTTGATCACAGGTCTTGTTTATATATATATATAAATTAAATTCAAAATTAAATAACAAAATATGAAATAAATTTCTATCTACGATGATCAACGAATATGAGCTATACTCATCGATTATGATAACATTTCTGTAGTAATATATCAAAGAAGTTTTTTTCTCCAAAACAGCCAATAGCTTCATCCACGAGGGTGCCTCACTGGTTTGCTTCTGCTTTCGAGTTTGTTCCGTTTCGTTGTTCATGCTGCTGCTGCTGCAATTGGTTCATGTTGCATTGAGATGACATTTGCTGCTGCTGCTGGAACATTTGAGAGTTTGCAGAAGTATGGTGCTGGCTACCTTTTGATGGATCTGCACTGTTCTCGCTAATTTCCGCTGTTGCTATCTTCAGTCGTCTAACCTCAGCAGTCAAAGCTTCATTCAGAGCTGCCAAGAGTGTAACAAATCGGTTACACAACAGTTTTGCAAAAAAGAAATCAAAACTATTAGGCTGCGGCCATATGAGGCATCTAATCCCAGTTCTCAGCTCTAAAGTGGGAGAGTCAAAGCCAACATCACATTTGCAGATAATTCTAACAAAAGCGTGTAGATCTTGTGCATTGCCGTCTCGAAACTACGATGGAAATCTATCACAAAATGGAGAACTAATGCATATATCTTAATGTGTGTGCATACCATCCCGAAGTTGTGCCTGTTGCTCCATGGCTTGTAGACGAAATTTTAGTTCGTTATTCTGATTCGTGAGTCCAAGTGAATCTCTCTACATAACCACGAAAATAGCAGATCAGTAAAAGCCACAAGAAACTGGATGAGAGAATCTATTGAGTCAATTGAAGCTATTTACTTGTAAAAGAGTAAGCTGGGCAGACAATGTAGTAGCTTCAGTCTGAAGAGTCTGAACCTTGTGTTCAAGTTCCGATATGTATCTCATCTTCCTTTCTTTTGACCGAGCAGCAGACTGACGGTTCGCCAAAATTCTGAAATGATCCATCCAACAAGACCAAATGAGATTACCTTTGACCGAATAACTAAATCATATCAACCATAGTGAAAAGGGAAACAAAAAGGATACCTCTTTGCACGCTTTGGATCAGTTAAAGCAATCTCAGTGAGTTTCTCATTTGCCATAATTTTCTTCAGCTCAACACTGTTGAACTCCCCATTCCCAAAATCCAAGCTAAAGGCACTCCCATCGATCGAGCTAGTCGGAGACAACTGTCCAGGACGAGGACCAGGCGAAGGGGGAAGCTTTGGGGACTCATCACCTCCAAAGTTCAACTTCCCCATGAAACTATCCAAGGAAACACTTCTGTGATGTCTTGAAGTTGGAGCAATATCCCCCTCAGCACTCCTTTTAGTCCCTTCCCTCCTTGGAATGCTACTCCCACTCTCGTTAATGCTGCTCTCGGCTTCATTATCACTGCTATCACCACCATTCGTCTTGGTTCCACTCGCCCTGCTATCCAAATCCTCGCGATTCTCGTTCCCATTCTTGTCATCAGTCCCTGACGAATTCAACGAGTCGAAGTTATCCAGATTCATATACGCCGAGAACAAATCATCCATGGCTTCACCTTCGGGTTTCCTCTCACCCATCCCTTCTTCATTTTTAACCACCTGAGCTAGCTTGTTACCAAATTTCAGTGGTGGAGAAGACTGCATCACAGTACTAAACCCAAACGGTATATCACTATTGGACCGTCTATGAGCCTTCCTCGGTGGTAAACTCTCACCAACACGAGGAGCAATTGAGGAGGACCTACTATAAGGAGACGGTGGCAACACGGAATGATAGTTCCCATCCCTATCCACCTCCATGGAAGCATCAGTTTCAGAAGTTGGTGAATGGTCTCTGAATGATGCAGGACTTAAAGGTGGAAGAGAATCAAGCGAGAAAAACGAGGATGGTTGTGATAAAGATCGAGAATGGCCAGGCTTGTTGGTAGTATTGAAACTCTGAGAAGACCCCATTTGGTGGTGGTTGACTGGCCTGGTAGACACCGGGATCTGAGAGAAGGGAGAAATCGGTGTGATCTGGTTCGGATGTGAAGGCGGAATCCCAGCTCTTTTGTTATTATTGCTGTTGCTATCACCACCGCCGCCGCTAAAACCTTGCTGTTGAGCAAAGTGAGCAAAATGCCTAGCTCGCATTTGATTTTGACTCAAAGGTGGGATATCAATCTGCCTTGGTGATGATGAAAACGGCAGCTGCTTCAGCATTGAAGACGACGTCGATGACTGATTTGTCCCGAACGACGACTGCAATCGCTGCATCACATCAGTGCTCCCTTCTTCCGTATCACCCATTTGTTCACCCCTAATCAGCTTTAATTTAACAATCAAATCAAATCCCGCTAGTTTGCTGTTCTTTCTGTGTCGCCTACAAGAACTCCCGAAATCGGACACAGCTGATAAAAGCAGTAAGTAGAGCAAATCAAGCTCTTTCTACTCAAATTCACTGCACAAGTAGCAGCAGAGAAAGGGAATTAAGCACACAAAAAAGAAGCCGAAGCTTGTAACAGGAAACTATAAACGAGCAACAAACGGACAAAAGGGAAACAAAAGGGAGGTAAAGCAAAGCAAACCTCTATCGGTAGCGGGGAAGGGCGAATGATTCGGCGGAAAAATCAATGGAGTGATGAGGAAAGACAGAGAGGAGGAGAGTTTTAAGGGATAAGGGAAGGAAGCGCATTAGTCAACAAGTTTCCACCATCGGAAATGCCGAGAAGAGCGGAGAGGAGAAGAAGAAGAAGAAACAAAAGAAACCAAAAGGAAGAAGAAGAAGAACAGAGGAAGAAAATGAGAGGCTTTTTTATTTTAATTTTGAATTTGTTTTTTGGGTTTAAGACGACGAGGTGTACGACACGGATTTCATGAACGGGGATGAGACGACGCGTGAATTTATTAATAAATAAATAAGAAAAGCGAAAAGAGGATATGATATGAATAATTAATAATATTTATTTATTTTAGTAAAAATAAATAAAAAGGGAGTGTGAATTTGGGGGTAAGAAGAAGGTGAAATGAATTTGGGCGGAATTTGAATTTCATTCCGACCTCATTTTCAGGCACTGTCTACGCAGCTTATTCAGCAATCAAATCAATATAAATATAATTTTTTTTATTGGAAAAAGTAGGGATTATTTATTTATTTTATTTATGCGTTTTGGATTCTTTCTCCGCCTCTTTCTCTCTCCTCTTTATTACATCTTTTCAACTATTCCTGCAGTTACGTGGCAAACGATCGCCATTCCACACTGCTCTTGGTTTTTGTGGGTAGCAGTGGGCCCGGACTTTAGCCATTAGTTCAATGTTTGTTACTTTTTTAAAATGGACTAACTAATTGCATTATTTTTCAAGGTTTCAAGCCTCACCTATTCGGTAATTACATATATGTACACATTGTTTTGGAAATTACTCATTTGGCACAATCTGTTTAAATTTTTTCAAATATTGGCCTACGATCAGTTTCTGTCCATTTATGTTGATACGAGAATGTTACGGTTATTTGGAAAGCATATCGAACATTCTCAACTCTTCCGGGCATATTTGAATCCATTTCACGTCTCGCAAATGTTAATATGAGAATCTTACGGTTATTTGGTAATACAATATATATTCACGGGTTGTTTAATAAAGATATCATTTGTGGTATAAAAATAGAGAATGTATGTGACACGTCTAGATAAGTTATATTATTGATTGCCATAAACCATCGTTGTATTTTAATAATTTGAATTATAAATAGAGGGTTTAGATTAGTTTTTATATTTTTATCAACACATCCTTTCAAACGGAAACTCTCAAGACAGCTGAAGTCTCCATAGTTTTGGTAAGTCGGGTTGATCGGATTGGAGGCTATCAGGATTCGAAACGAAAATCTCTAGATCTTTACATGCTCTGATATAACATCATAAACAGTTACATTCCAATAATTCGAATAAATAAAACCGTAATAAAATTAGTTTTATATTATGATGTTGGTCAACCAAATGGGGCTGGGAGATTCGCAAACATTTGGCGAGACATGAAACATCGTATATTAAAGTAATTATAACCAAGAAAAAAAAAAGAAGTGAAGAAAGCTAACGCCAAGAAGAAAGTCAGTGGCTGACCTGAAGATTATTGCACAACCGACAATTTGTCAATTAGGATGGTTATTGTTGTTAAATTAAAGTACGTGATGTAGTAGCCAAGCCAGAAGATCCATTGCCATAATACTTGAAAGATGTTCGGAAGATATGTAAGAGCCCTTCTCGCTACTCAACGAACAGACTTGCAACTTGCAAGTGACTCCCAAAACTAGCCGCCTAGTATAAAAGACTTCCGAAATCATAACAAACTTGTGCGTAAACGATGCTGGTCGGCAGATTGCTAAGGAATGACCTCATTCATCATGCGCTGCATCAAATAAAATCAGCATACGTGCAAAATATCCTTGTAAAGGGGACAATCATTTTTCGAATTAGGTTGACTACAACATCCAGAGAAAGACAGACTGAAACGACTTCCCTATCCACCATCTTCCCAGTTCCGCTGCAAGCAAAACCCAGTTGCTTTTTTTTTTCCAGCAGCAAGCAACAACGTCTAAGGATCTTCCCATACAAAATTAGAAGAACCGACTAACCCAACAAGAGAAAAAGACGCCTACTTTATGGTGATGTATCGATTCGTTCCATGTCTAGCCCAGTAGTCCTTGAGATCAATAGGTACCGCCAGATCATGCCCTTCTCCAGCTAGTCTACTCAGCAGCTTCGTGAACACACTCCCGCTCATCTTCCGCCCCCCAACTCTTGCGTGACGTTTGTTCGGAAGCTGAGGAAGCGGATGGCACGACATTGTGGTCGTGCAGCACGAAGATTGCCACCCGCCGTTCCCCCATTTGTAGCATTGGTGGGCTGTTCCAGTGCAGGAGCAGACCGGTGCCGGCATTGTCGCTTCGTCGTAGCTTATCAGGTTCAACCCGACATCCAGCGTGTCCCATTCCGTTTTGAACTTCCTTCCTTCGGTCACGTGAACTACTACTCTGTTCAGATCCTCCCCTACGGATTTGTTGTTCCCTTTCCGTGGCGATTTGTTCGCCTTTTTCGATCGCTTTGGTGGTTTTCCAGCAGGAATCGTCGTTATCGGAAGGGCATCCATGTTGGTTACTTCAGAATCGTTCAAAGAGCGGTACACGGGATGAGGAATGCGCTTGGCTGAGTAGTTCATCGAAGATTCTCGATATTGCATAGCTGCAAAGGCTTTGTCTCGTTCCCTCAGGGCTGTATCCCTCTCAGCGAGGGCTTGTTCTCGTTGCAGGATCGCTTCGTCTCGTGCTACCAAGGCTTCTTTTCTCTCAGCTACGGCTATGTTTCGCTCTTGAATGGCGGCATCCCTCTCGGCAAGGATGCTCAGGATCTTCTTGTTCATTACCAAGGCGTTCGGCTGTTGTTCCTTTGATTGATGCTGTGGCGTTATATTCCACTGTAATAATACATGCGTGCTCTTTCCAGCTTTTAGAATTTGTCAACAGTTAAACCAGACAGCAGGATGAAAGAAATGAATCAAATGAGGAAAAGGGAAAGTGGTCAAGAAGAAGATTGTCTTACCGGATTATGTGCTGCCTTGTAATAATCCTTGCACCTGCCGTTTTGATGCTGCTCGCCGTCATCCATCTTCTATTGAAACTGTTTAGAACTATCCGCAATGTAGTATGAGTCCCCGATTCGAAGCCACTCTTCTTCTTAAGAGATTTGACAGTTAGCAAACATGAACCATTCTGTTTCAACACACAAAAACAGTCAAAAGACCGAGGCTTTCATCAAGATTCTACAAGTGTGTTGAATTCTTAAGATTACTAATTACATGACATATCAGTTTGCACAGTAATGAGTACATTGAACTTGGAAGTAGCAGAGTTTGAAAACTCAACACTATTCCATGTTCAAGGGGAAACTTAGTCAAGCAAAACTGATTCATTGTCGATAAACCACTGTACTTCACACAAATCACCCAGTAACACCCCCTGGACAAATTACAATCAAACAAGAAACCAAACAATGTCGGACATCAAGCACAAAGCTTTTCAATAAAGTTAAAAGAACCACCATAAATTAAGCAACCTACATAGCATTGCAGCTAAAAACCCAGGGAATCTGCACTAACACAGTAGGAAAAATCCGTAAAACCATGCCCTAATAAGCCAAGCAGAATCACCATACTTTTACCAAAGCAATTTACGACAGCATGAACCCAGAAAATAACAGAATGAAATGTTGGAGTAGGTATCCGAGCTGCGGAACAGATAAACCTAGAAGATGGATAGAGAGAGATGAAGACGCAGTGGCACAACAGCTACAAGGAGAGATTGAGGAGGAGGAGGCGGTGAAATGGGACTTACGGAATCGAGTAATCATCTCAGTAAAGACATTGATTCGGAGAAAAACCTTCCCAGCAGCATATATAAAAAAAAGAACTCAAATTTTTGTACACGAACGAACACACACGGAGAGAGAGAGAGTGAGAGAGAGAGAGAGCGAGCAGTGATGGATGAGGACGGATGGGCGTTTTCCCCATTGCATTCTTCATCAAAACGACATGCCCTTTATTTTTCATCCAAACAATGTCGTCCTCTTTGATAGAATCCATCACTATACGAATACTCGACATCATTTCTGTAAATTTGAAAAATGTAAGCTCTAAAGCATCTTTAATTCGCTTTGTGAAGAAGCCAACATGTTAAATTTGTAATTTCAAAGGTTAAGCTTGTAAAAATATGGAATTTTTTAATGGCCGATGCTGCTTTAGTGCTTTATGCGACATGCAAAATACTAGGGCACAATGCATTACATTTATTACAGGAACAATGAAGTCTAGACGCATACGTGGATTGTGCTGTACATTCCGACCGTTATAACATGAACCGTACGTTGTTCCGACCTTTCTTTACTTTTTCTTTTACACTTAAATGTTTTAATGATTTGAATGATGTTGTTGTGGTAACTTTTTTCCATTTTCGGAACGTTTTGTTCCACCGATTGTGTTTCGACGTACATGCATTCCATTTGTATACGAACGGAATGGTCTCCTTGATTCTCCTAGGAACATGACTCTTTTGTACAAAAGGTAAACATCCGGGACCATTAATAGTTTAGTGACCGAAATGTGGAAGTACTTTCATTTCGTGCAAAAACGACGTGCCGTTTGGGGGTTTCACTTACTCTTGGAGCTGGGAAACTGGGAAATTTCTTCCCTTCTCAGAGCTCCGATCATGCTTTATGGGTTTCGTACTTCGGTTTCGTCCGAGCATTAATTTTGCAACAGCCAACCAAACCACCGTCTTCTGGACTCAACTTCTACGGGGCCACTGCTATTAAATGCCGCCTACAAGTCAATAAAACGAAGAAATTATGTCCTATGGGTGACCCACATCAACCCAAAGTTCTCTCTTTTTACACTTGGCCGATACTAGTGAAAGGATCCGGCTTTTGAGTTAATCCGATTGGGGTTTTCTGGAAAAGAGTAAAACAGAGGGAATGGAGTTTGGGATCGTGGGTATGCTGGAAGCTGCTTGGGTTGCAGGCATACTGCCATTGCTTATAGCTTCACTGCCTTTTGCTAAACTGCGTTGGTTTAATGAAATTGTGCTGGGGTTTGCTAAGAGGGGAAAGATCATGCAAAACTCCCCTGCCTATGTAAGTCTTCTGAATTCTGAATAATACTGGTGGGTTACAATTTTGAGCATATTCCAAAATGAAATTTGCTTTGATCTGACTATTAAGAATGTCCTTTGTCGCCTGTTGGAGTTTCTTGGATTGGTCAACTGATCTTATGTATTATTTGATAATTGCTTGTATATATTGAATATCAATTAGGTCAATTCTTATTGGAATATAGAGCAGATTATTGATCAAGTCATTTGTTCTTATGAAATGGCGGAATCAGGGGTGGGCGAAGCTAGCCACCGCTCAGGGTCACTAAGCTTTAAATTGACGAAATTCTATGTAAATTTTTCAAATTTGAAGTTTTTGTCCAAGTGTGTTTTCAAATTTCTTCCCGTGTGCTTTCAAACTCAAGCCAACTTAAAATCCTACCCAGTATTGAGCTTATGAATGTTGAGAGAAGGATCTTCATTTTTGTGTGTTTTTGGTGGATGGATGATGAATCTGCCTCATTTTGAATTGTAGAAGCTCACGGTTCCTCAAAGATTCTTCTGTCATTTCTACGTGGTGGGTGTGGTTTGGACAACGGTCTTGCTTTCTGCAACATGGATTTATGCAAGCAACACGGCAGCACTCATGGTTTTTGAACCATTCATTCCTCTTCTCCAAAATAGCCACCAGCTATTTAGCTGGGAGAAGTCCAAGTTTTTTTTCATCTGATAAAAATCTCATTCCGTTTCTGTTCATGCAGAGATATGAGTTATGGCTTTCTGTTTTTCTACTTGTGTTGATGGAAGCTCAAGTCTTGAGAAGGCTTTTCGAGACCATATATGTCTTCAAGTATAGCCCCTCCGCTCGGATGCATATCTTTGGCTACATCACTGGCTTATTGTGAGTGTTCTGCTGAGATATGAGAAAATTTGTTTGGACAATCTTTTATGTGTAGATATAGAAATGAGTATGGACTTTTTGTTACTTCCTCTGATTGTTATTTCTCCTGATGCCAGCTTCTACACGGCAGCGCCTCTATCATTATGCTCTCGATATGCGTCCGAGGTGTTCAAGTATGGTGCAGATGTGGTAACCTCGTCTATTTTCGAAGGCAAAGGCTTCCAACTTGACTGGTGGGGATTTTTAAATCCTCTTTTGAAGCTTGGATGGTTGCCATGGATCGCTGCAGTTATAATTCTCTGGGGTTGGATCCATCAGCTTCGATGCCATGCGATTCTGGTCAGTAAAGTCAACTTTCATGAATTACTTCCGTAGAGTTTACCTTTCAGTAGTAATTTTTTCATGTCTGTCGATGCAGGGATCGTTAAGAAGCCAAGGGAAGAAGTTGGATGAGTATGTTATCCCGTGCGGAGATTGGTTTGAACTTGTTTCATCTCCACACTATCTGGCTGAGATTGTAAGATTGTTTATCTATCTCTCTTCCATTTCTGTTGTGTGTTTCTTCAGATGATTATGACTGGTTTAACTCGTGCATTATAACAGGTTATATATGCTGCTTTTGTGGTTGCTACTGGGGGAAAAGACCTTACTATTTGGCTGCTCTTGGGATTTGTGGTACTGTTTCATTGCAGATATTTGCAGTTGTTTCTTTCTTAAGGATGAAATCTTGTTCAGCTTTCTGTGACTTGGTTCGTGTAGGTGGCTAATCTGGCCGTAGCAGCTGGAGAAACACACCAGTGGTATCTTCGCAAGTTCGACAGCTATCCAAGGAATCGTTTTGCAATCTTCCCCTTTGTTTATTGATATGCTTCCGCTGGTAAAGAAACATCATTTGCACCGTTTTGTAATGCTAGACAACTGGTTGTAATTCTGAGAACAACTAATCAATTGGCAGAGGTCTTCTAAGCAACACTAACAACAGTAATGGCGCACTAGCAACCGACTGTCCAACTTTCTGGTAAAATAAAAACAGGCTTAAAAGGTGTGAGTCCACTCCAACTTTATTCGGAAACAAATTGGAGATTCGGCAACCATAAGCTGGATCTACGCATAGAGATCGACCCCCCAGAACTTGGCAGGTTGGTTGGTTCTGTACTTCCTGTCCATTCCTTTGATCAGCTCCATGTCCTCTTTGCTCAGCTCGAAGTCGAAAACTTTGAAATTCTCTTTCAGCCTCTCAACCTTTGAAGATTTTGGGATGACAACAGTTTCTCTTTGAATCCCCCACCTCAGAGCGATTTGAGCAGCTGTCTTCTTGTACTTCTCACCCAGACTCTGCAGTGAAAAAAGAAGAAGATTTGTGTGATAAGTTTGAATAAAACCCAAACGGTAACAATGAAAGAATGACCGTTCTTGGCCTCCATCGCTTACTTACTTTGAGAATAGCATCGTCCAAGCAGGATACCGAGCCGAACCATTCAGTATTAGCCAGAGAGCCTCCGAGAGGGGTGTGAGCGGTCACTGAAATGCCGTGCTTTAGACAGAACTTTACGAGAGATTCGCGCTGAAAGTAAGGATGAGTTTCGATTTGATTCACAGCTGGCTTCACTTTCGAGTAGGCTAAGCAATCCCTGGTTAGGAAGATGTCATAGTTGCTGCAGTAATACACAAACGAGTAAATAAACAATACATCAGAAACACGAATATGCAGACACGGTAAAAAAAACTGCCCTCCAAAAAGATTAATAAGTATTATGGAATGCAAGTAAATTCAACTACTTACAGCACTGGGAAAGGAATGGAAAGGAACAACCACCATTAAAGTTTGCTGTTAGCTATTCTTTGTTTTAGGCATATCCAGTACAGAACATTAAGGTAACAGCTAGTACATGGAGAGGCTATGGTCCACTGGATACCACTATTTATAGACCAAATCACTATTCTTTCACACTGTTCATCAATTTAAGGCCAAGTCTGAATTCTAAAGACAGGATCTATACTACCTAAAGTGAATTCAGCACATCTCTCTCTATTATATCCTGAATCCCGACATTTTGGATGCTTTTGAGATTGGAGATAAATTACTAACCTGATACCAATGCTTCGAGCTAAACCCTTGGATACCAGGTCTTCCATGTCATGCCAAGTCGCTTCCAAAGTTATGGTTGTGTCTATTTCCAGAACTCCCTCGGCATCCAAAGCACTAGACGTCGTGCCAACTCCTAAACACAAGATCGAAGACATTAGTAAATGACTACGACTTTGAACTTGCAGCAGATTTCAGACTTATACTGCACAATGAACACAGGAAAGCAAAGAGAATAGCTAGTGTGGATCAACTTGAGTTACGGAGCTGACATGGTTCTATAAGTAAACCACTACATATACTATTTCAACAATGCAGCAAAAGGATTTAAGTGGCAAGACCAGTATGCTTTGTTGCAACTGGAAAGTGGACAAGGTAGAGATCCAGATAATCAAGCTGCAGCTTCTTCAGACTGTCTTTGCAAGCCTCGAGAACATGGCCGTGATCCGAATTCCAAAGCTGAGTAAAGAGCAAAAGGAATCATGAATATCAACCTAGCCTATTGGATCATCTCAACATCAGGAGGAAGCTGAGAGGGGAGCATACATTACCTTAGTAGTAATGAAAAGATCCTCCCTTTTGACAAGTCCAGTCTTGAAAGCTTCAGCAAGTGCCTCCCCAACTTCAACTTCATTCTTATAATCAGCTGCGATAGACAAGCACCCACATGATTCAATGATCAATCGAAACCTCAACATTGATTGAAAAAGCATCCATCTTTTTTTGAAAATAGCTGACCATCAGATCCTTACAAACAGATTGAAACTCGCTAAGTGTAATCAAGAGACCAGAGAGAGTAAAAGTACCGGCACAATCGAAATGGCGATAGCCGATCTTGATAGCGTTAAGGATGAGGTCCCTAATCTCTTTCCCTTCCATTCGCCAGACTCCCAGACCGAGTAGAGGCATTTTCAAGCCATTGTTCAGTGTGATCGTCGACATCCTTGTTTCTCGTTCCAAATCACTAATCGGAAAAGAGATTTGCTTGGAGGCACTTGGTTGCTTCACTGACGAACTGAAATAGGTAGGTGAATCATCTGCTATCCAAAGGTTGCTCAGTGGCAGCAGGATTGATTCTCTTATGTTTTTGTCGATATTTTTCAGGGCATTCTATAATCGGTTTTGACGTACGTTTTGATTGATTCCCCTTTGTCGTCGAATGGGCCGGAGATGTTCTCAAATTCATGGACCTTTTGACCCAATCCAGTGATTTCATTTTTCTCATCAGAGTTATGGGCCGGAGATATAAAACTATAATAAATATTATATAAAAATGTTTTATGAATTGGATTTAAATTTAAAATTTCGACATCATCGATATACATTTTTACTATTATAGTAACTTCTTTAGGACTGTTTGTTGACTTGTTGGGATATAGATCAAATGCAAAAGGATTCAAATTCTCACGATCATTGGATTGAGTCATTTTTAGTTTAAATGGTAATGTTATTCCTGATTTTAGACGGACAACTATAAAAGGCTTTGCTTGAGATGCTGATAGTATGAACTTGAGATTTTGCTAGATTATCACGGCAAAATTGAAAACAATTATGACAAGGTTACAAATTATTTGGAAGAAAATATATCGAAAGGTAAAAGTGTAATTGAATTTGTGTGCTACGATCCAATTCTAGTTGAGGGAGGTTGTGATCACATACAAGAGCTCTTCTCAAGTCACTAACTTATGTGACATGTTAGATCATAGTTGGAGGATCAAAATTAAGCATATTTAATAGAAAGACAACAAAATAATAAAATTTTTAATAGGGTGCGTTCGATATCTCGGTCTCCCCTCCATTATTGGGAGGAAAAAGAAAGATACATTGCATTTCCTAAAGGAGCATATGTGGTCTCGAATCCAGGGATGGAAGCGTCGATTTACAATAACTAGCAGGAGGGAGATCTTAATCAAAACAGTGGCGCAAGTAGTGCCTTTGTATTGTATGGGAGCCATTCTTATCCCTCCAACAATGGCCGAGGAGTTGGAACGAATGCTAAATAGATTTGGGGTGGGGTTCGAACAAAGAAGGCTGTGGAGGAATTCCGTGGATGAGGTGGGAACGGTTGTGCATTTGGAAGGAGTTTGGTGGTATAGAGTTTTGCAACCTCCGTAGGTTCAATCTCGCCATGTTAGGTAAGCAAGGTTCGAAATTTACGACAGAACTCGATGCTTTGGTTACACGTGTGTTCAAAGCCAAATACTTTCCCCGAGAGAGTTTCTTATCGGCTAGGTTAGGGTACCGACCAAGCTATGTTTGACGAAGCATTATAGCTACCCAAGGTGTGATACGAGAGGGTTACCGATGAAGACTCAAAAGTGGCTGTAACATTAATATTTGGACGGAACCGTGGTTTCGTGATGATAATAATTTCTTTTTGGAGACGGTTCCGAGTGTGCAACTTCATGAATTGACGATACCAAATATGAGACTAAATGCATTGACGGTTAACGATCTTCTCATCCCTGACCTTTGGGAATGGGATGAAAACTTGATCCATCAATTTTTGTGTGTTCGTGATGTTCAGGTAATTCAGAAGATGGTCCCTCCTAAGGAAGAAGGCGAGGACACCGTCATATGGAAACACGAGAAGAAGGGACAATACTCAGTTCGATCAGCGTATCGGGTGGCGATGGATGCACATACCCCATAGGTTCAGCTTCGAGAGGAGGGTGCGTGGGATCAATTATGACGGACGAACGTCCAACAAAAGATTAAGTAACTAGTGTGGCGGCTGGTCAAGGAGGCGGTAGCAACCAGAAGCGCATTACGACGACGAGGAGTAGAGTTGGTCGACGAATGTGGCTGCTGCATGACATCGGAGAAGAATGTTACTCACCTTTTTCTCAACTGTGAAGTGGCGCAAGCATGCTGGAGAGTTGGTGGGCTGGACACATGGGTTGAAAGCATTGAAGGTTTTGGCGAGGACTTTTGGAGGTGGGTATTCAGAGTAATTATGTCAGGTGCAGCAGACATTAGCGATAGTTTGGGGCCTGTGGAGGGAGCGTAACGAATGCGTCTTCAAAAGAACATCATCTACACCAGATACAATAGTACGACGTTGCATGGAGGAATTGCGTGATTGGAAGGAGGCAACCAAATTAGAGGCACCTGCACGTCAACTTCGACCAAATGCTTGCTGCCGCTGGCATTCTCCACCAAGTGGAGCTATCAAATGCAATATTGATATTGCTACTGTCCCAGGGCGTTATGGTGTGGGGATGGTAGTTAGGGACGAGCACGGATCAGTTCTAAATACCTTATGAAGAGCAATGGAGGAGGACTCTTACCGAGGGAGGCGGAGAGCGATGCAATGCTAATGGCTATCGGGTGGGTGCGGGAGATGGGTTATGAACGATGCATCTTTGAAACAGACTGTCAACCGGTGGCGTTGGCAATCAATGGAAGCGATGTGGACTTCTCAGAGTTTGGTACTACTATTGCAGCTTGTTGACGACAACTATATCAACAACCTCATTACACGGTGTCTTGGGGTTAGGAGAAATAGAAATGGAATGGTACACTAGTTAGCTCGTCGTTCTCCTCATTTTGTGTCCACATTTTTAGGTGTGACACCTCCTGATTGGTGTAATTCGTTTGTAAACAATATTTATTACGAGTTAACACATTAATAATATTTCAACAACCGTTTATACAATTAATATTTAGAATAATCAATGACAATATGACGTGTGACACAGGTACCCGATGCCTGCATGCACCGAAATCTTTTATATATATATATATATATGTGTGTGTAGTAACTAGTCAGTTATCGTTCTTCCAGCTTCCTGAATCAGTAGCAGCCCCTTGAATCTGGAACTCGGACTAGGCCCGAAACTAGAATCTGGAACTCGGACTAGGCCCAATAGTTTCAGGGAAAGCCCCATAAATTCAGCCCATCCCATGGTCTCCAACCGCACACGTGGCGTGCGTGAACAATACGCACCTGCCACGCACATGAATTCTTTTCCTGTCTTCCCAGTAATTCCTTGTTTGATTAGGCAACGCTTCTTTTTTATTTCTCCAAAGTTTTCATTCAATTCTCTCTTTGCTTCTCCATCCTTTCATTCTCCCTAACTTCCTCGGAGCTCCATCTACTCGGCAAATCCTCCGTCTGTACTCTGCAGTCGGCGATCGAACAGGTGAATTTTTTTCACCATACGATTTTGATTTCTCTTCTTCGTTCCCTATCCCCCCAATGACCTAGATCCCAACAACTTCTGACGTTTCTTGTGCTTGAAGACAAATTCGTCTGTTGGGTTGCCACAGTTGAAAATTTATGTAGCTTTGCTTTGGTTTGGTTCGATTTCTTCCTTTTGGTTAGAGGAGGAGGAGTCCGGAACAATATCTGTGGAGTTGATTGCAACAAGTGGAATTATGGGCGAAGTTCAAAATTCGAACTGACTTGGTTTGCCTTTTAGATGAATGGGTTTTGCTTTAGGATGGAATCATATACTGTTTTGGATGGTTGGGTTCAGTAAAGTGCATAACTTGATTCTAGTGTTCCTCATTTACGTGTCAGTGCTTAAGCAACACTTGATTTTGAATGTATCGTTCCCACTTATGTATTTATCTTTCATCCTGCAGGAAATCGGACGCTCAACTAGTTTGCTTGCTCTTTCTGCATAATCCAAAAATGGTGCGTTGTTTGCGCACTGAAGTTCTGTTATTTTCTTGGGTTTAATTTGGTCATTGAACGTTGTTCTCTAATATCGGGGATTGAAGTTGAACTTTCCAAATCATGTGAACAGGAATTTGAGATAGAATATTGAAGTTTGAAACATCTTCATTGCTTAGAAACTATTTGTTAGACCAGTAGGCAAGTTCTCATCCTGTTAATTTGTGATGCTCATAGCACATATCAAGTACTTCAGTGTTATTTAATGCTATTTGTTATTGCTTTGAATATGTAGCCATTATGGGGATGCTAGTATGCTAAAAGCATTGTCAGTATTATCATTTTTAAGTTGACTTTTGTCGAATTGTCCGATTGATTGTTGCTTGCTGTGTAGTTTTTTGACGGATATGGATATCATGGGACGTCCTTTGAACAGACTTACCGGTGTTACCCTGCCTCATTTATTGAGAAGGTTAGTTGATGTAGTCTGCATGTGTTGATTACTATTGGTGGTATGTTCTGTCTCCATTCATAGATAAAACAGCTTATCGTCTGTTATTGTATAAAGAACTGCAATTATATACTTACTACTGTGATCTAATGCTAATTGGTTTTCTTTCTGAATTGTCTTGCAGCCTCAAATTGAAAGTG
Organism: Linum usitatissimum; assembly: GCA_030674075.2. Classification (NCBI taxonomy): domain Eukaryota; kingdom Viridiplantae; phylum Streptophyta; class Magnoliopsida; order Malpighiales; family Linaceae; genus Linum; species Linum usitatissimum. The sequence continues at coordinate 6,299,181 of JAUJYP020000192.1, forward strand.
GTGATAAAAGTAGGTTTCTTTTGCAACATGGCTGAGTATTTGAGAATTCCTTTCTGTATTTTGTCATCTTTTCTCACCCTTCCCTTTCTTTACATTGTTACAGTTATAATGCCTCCTTCAGCACTTGATCGCCTTGGTTAGTAGTCTTAACTGTCCTTTATGTGTATTTTGCACTTACTTTGCCATGCTTCAGATGGATTGTGATAACGAAGTTCAATGCTGCAGCATCCCTGCATATTGATTATCCTATGCTGTTCGAGCTAAGAAATGATGCTGCTGAGAGAGTCTCTCACTGTGGGGTTCTCGAGTTCATTGCAGAAGAAGGCATGATCTACATGCCATACTGGGTAGGCAGTGGCTAAAATCATATCCATTTTGAAGTTAACTTACTTTTGAGAGATTTTGTTTATGACACTTACTTTCCTCTCATGGTATTGCACATTTGATTTTCCAGATGATGGAGAATCTGCTCTTACAAGAGGGCGATATTGTGCGACTGAAGAATGTGACTCTTCCCAAAGGAACATATGTCAAGTTGCAACCTCATACAAAAGACTTCCTGGATATTACCAACCCAAAAGCCATGTGAGTTTTATCTTCAGAACATATAGCTTCGGAATTATTCATTGTAAAATCGCAATGGGTGTTCATTATTCCTGCTTTTGTTTTCAAAAAACATGCTAGTTTCAAGTTTATGGATTGAACAACTAAAGGAATGAAACCAAATCCTTGAAATTATTTGTTTATGAGCAAAACACTGTCAAATTACTGCTCTTGCTCATCACTGTGGAAAAACTGTGCCTGTGGCCCAAAAAAATGCTGATGTCTGATTTATTTGATAGAGTTAGCTTGACGTCTTTGAACATCCTCTTTTATGCCTGAATTTTCCATATGTGGTTGAAATAGCTAGCCTACCCCATAGCATAAAGTCTGGTCTTTGTGGTTCAATTTATAATGCTGGAGTTTATTTTGTCATGCAGCTTAGAGACGACATTGAGGAATTATTCTTGCTTGACAACTGGTGACAGTATTATGGTGGCATATAACAACAAAAAGTATTACATAGATATCATAGAATCGAAGCCCGCAAAGGCAATAACCATCATCGAGACTGATTGTGAGGTGGACTTTGCTCCTCCTCTCGATTACAAGGAACCTGAGAGGCCTTCTGCATCTGTTCCCTTAGGCAAGGCTCCGTCTCAAGGTGTGTGTTTCTTTTTATTACTACGTTTATTTGTTTTTACTGGTTTCTAATTTGCCATGATCTGTAGGAGTTACATCTTGATATAGTTTCATGACTCCAATCTACTGAATCTTCATTTACATAGATGTTATCTACTTATCCACAAGATATTTATTGCTTTCTCCGATGTTCTTCCCAGTTCCTCATGAACAAAACCTGTATGTTGCTTGTTGCAGTGGAAGAGACTCCAGAAGAGACGGTGCCGAAATTCAATCCATTCACAGGAGCAGGGAGACGTTTGGATGGTAAACCATTGCCGTACCAGCCTGCTCCAGCACCTTCATCAAAAGACAAAAGCCCTGTTGCAGCCAGTAGCAGCAAACAGTCATCTCCTGCTGCTGGTAGTTCCAGTTCACCGAATACTTCGCGCCAAGCCCAGGGAAAGCTCGTGTTTGGATCGAATGCGAACCGCGCTCCAAAGGCAACACCGAAGGTATCGTAGAATATTATCTTGCACTTGGAGAGTAAGTCCAAAGGTTTGATGTAAATGGGTTTTTCTTTTTACCTTTGACATTGCAGGAAACTGGGAAAGAGCCTAAACAACAAGAGCAGGCAGAAAAGAAAGAGGAACCCAAGTTCCAGGCCTTCTCTGGGAAGAAGTACTCATTGAGGGGTTGATATTTATTTCCCAAACTTGCTCATTGTTACTTTTGAATTGAGTATCATAAAAAGCCAAAATAGAATTGTATTGAGATTCCGATTCCCATGGTGGCTGTATGTATCATGACAAAAATCTAAGGGGTCGTTTGGATTATTTTGAATGTTTGGTATTTTGGAGTAAAATGATGTTTATGTGGTATTTTTGTGGTGCAAGAGTTGTGAGAAAAAAATGGGAATTATCTTGAGTTTAAGTTAATTTATTGTGGTATTTGGTAAATGAAAACGTTAAATTAATTGAAATACTGTGGTATTCAAGAGATACCATATATTATTTTTTAGATGTTAGGTGAGTCATTGTAACCTAAATATTTCATGCAAACGACCCCTAATAGCTGAAAGGAGTTAGGTTCCTCATAGAACCAGAGTAAAAACAGACCAATTATTCAGCTCATTGCCAAATACATAATACTATAGATGGGCATCCTCCATTTTGATACAAAAGCTAAGATCTTAAGTTACTGACAGGCCTAACAGAAACAAAAGTTGCTACCTTTGCCATCTGGTCTGGCTCTAAGTTGTTCTAACCTACTGTTAAGATATACCCTTGTTTCTCTTCTGCTCAGCTACATACTCTCTGACTAGGTCGGCTTTGTTTCTCATTTCGTCGATGATCTTCTCCGTAGCCTCCATTGTTTGCTTACGGAGCTGCACTTCCATATAGTCGAACCACTTCCTGGCAGTCATCTTCTCCAGGTCCACCATTTCTTCTACTTCTCCCTCACTCTCTTCCCCTCTTTGCTTGCTTGAATCACCATGGCCATTCGTTTTCGGCACTTGTCCATCTGAATTCGATTTCTGACTCATCTCCATTCCTTCCCCTACCATGGCTTCACTTGGTCTTATGTTGTCAGCACTACTGTCAACAACTCCTCCATTCCCGTCTCCTTCTCGAGCTTCTTCAACGAAGCTTACCGCCTCTTCCTTGATTTCCACCACAACCGGATCAGGATTCTTCACCGGAATTTCTGGCAAATTCTTCTTTCCTCTCCTCGTTTCTGCCGGACGTTTTTTCTCCAATTGAATCCCCGATTCTTCAGAGCATTCGATTTCCTTCTTCATGCTTCTTGTGACACGCGCCTCCGTGTTTTCGGCCGGCACCCTAGGTTTTGGCGGCCTCCCTCTTCTCTTCGGAACGTTCTCAGCAACAGCAGCAGATGCATCGATCGGCTCCAGATTCTGGATTTTGAATACGAACTGGACGGCCATGGAGGTGACCCCTCCGAGCTTGATCTGGTCGCCACCGCTTAGGTCGGAAGGTTGGAGAGGAGCGAGCGGGGAGGAGTTGAGAGTGGTGCCGTTGGAGGAATCGAGGTCCTGGACGGTCCATTTGCCGCCGGATTCGGATATGATAACGAGGTGCTTGGAAGAGATGCCGGCGTCTTTGATTGCGAAGGTGTTTCCCCGGACGAGTCGGCCGATTCGGACGGTGGATCCGGGGCGGAATTCGAAGGTTTCTCCCTCCCGAGGTCCCTTCAGTATTGACAGCACTAACCAAGGCTCTTCTTCCATTTTGGATGTTGATGAGAAAGAAAGAGAAGAGCTTTCGAATGATAAAGAGGTCAGGTACTTCAGAGGTCAGTCCTTCAGAGCTCTGGTCTGGGCTTTTTGAAATTGGGTGTTGTGGGGGGGAGTCCTTTTCTGTTCATTTCAATCCTGCACTTGCACAGGTTTCAAATAAGTTTATCCAAATTTTTTTCCTGCATTGGTGGTCACTCCAGTTTGAGATAGATCATATTTTGGCCATCCAATTTTGTCTACAACTCAAGTTTTGGTAAGAAAGATGATCATTTTGTCCATTTTCGTATGAAAATCTGATTGAAGAAAAGGAAACTGTTGTTTCTTTCCGGCATCTGAGCTTGTGTGGGTGGAGATGGAGTCGCTGACAGAAGTTTGGTAGAAGGATCGTGATGTTTGTGAAAAAAGAAGACATGTACATATTTTAATTATAGATAAGTGAAATGACCGTTAGTCATTGATTTTTTAATAAAAGGAATGATCTGAATAAGTGTAACAGAAGGACAAAAAAACTAATGGCATGATAATTTGTATTGATTTTGTAATGAAGTCTATTAGTTATTATTTTCGATAAAAATTGGATGGAATGATCATCTTATTATCTATCTAAAATTTAAATATTGAATGACCGAAATGTAACCGACATATAACTTGTGAACTAAAAGAAGGAGAATAAGAACTCTGACAAAAAAGAGGAGAATGAGACTAAATAGTAAATAGCCATCCATTCAGTAGTAGCGGACGACGGACAGTTGCATGCAAAAGGATTAATGAAATAAATAAATAAAGAACTTCAAAATTATAGAAATAATAATAAATAAATAAAACGCTGGGAATGGGTAGAAACTCAAGTGAAGACGCCGGAGAAGGTAAAGAGGATGCCGGAAGGGCGACGGGAAGAGTCAACGAGGTCGCTGTGGAAAGCGCGTTCCAACGGCTAGTTTTCACTGGAAGGGACACATCACACGCGCACCTTGGCGGGTGTTCAAAATCGCTAGGATAAGCCTCTTCGCAACTGCTACTTCTTTCTCCGTTGGGTCTCATTTGTGTGATTTAAGGTTTCCATATATAAATCGGTACTAACTAGCCGTTGACCAGACCATCTCTTCATTCTTCTTCCTTTCTACGATCTCTGTTCTTCGTTTCTTACTAGCGCTCCTGAGAAATTGCTGTTCTTGTCCTTGTTGTTCGAATTTCTACAAGCTCTGTTCTTTTCTCTGTTGACTCAAGTCTTCTTCCTTTCTACAATCTGTTCTTCCTATTCTTACTAACGCTCCTGAAATTTTATGTTGTTGTTGTTGTTCGAATCTTAACCCTTCTCCCATCTGTTTCGGTTGTTGTTGTTCTTTGTTTCGTTTCCACAATGGTGATGAAGAAGACGGTTGGAGATGGTGCCGTTCGAGTACGCCGATCGGGAAGCAGCGGAAGCGGATGCGACAATTTGTTCATGCTGGCTGAGACGGGCGTTACAGTGAAAGAATGCATCGGTACTTCTGCCGTCACTCCGACCCGGCTACTTGTTTCTCCACCGTCGTTAAGAAGAAAGAAGCGTTTCTGAAAATCCATCATTCTCTGTTTCATCACCCTCGTTCCAGTACCAAAAGCAGAAAGTCGTCATCTTTGAAGCGCCGTCGGCATCTTCGCCCCTCTCCATCAACGGCGGCCAATTTTCGTCAGGGAAGCTATGTTTTGTACGGTGCACTGTGGACGCAAGAAAAGCAGAAGTTGGAGGAATTCCAATGGAGATCAGCAGCAACATCAGCACTCTCACCCACCACAAAGAACACTCTGTTAAGATTTCATCTACCAACACCTGTTGCTTCTCTGATCTTGATTTGTCACTGAGATTGTGAAAAATCTTAGCTTTTTTGCACTACTCTGGTTAAAACTAGCAGTTAGGTAGATGTTTATATGTTCTTAGCCATTGATTGTATTCTGGAAGATTAGAACAGAACCTTTCTATTCTATGCTCTGTAAAAAGTCCAGATTTTTTTTGCATATATTTTAGTCCACATTCAAATTAATAATACAGATATTCTTTGGCATTGCTTTTCCTTATTTCTTTCGTTCTAGTATGTGGGTTGATCTACAATTACAGATATTCTAGAAAAGTACTACTGAGCTATTTGAGTCCTGCTTGTTTATCTGATGAACATTCGAAAGATTTATATGAAAACGACCCCGTCTTCGAAAATTGGAGTGTCGTTACAGCGGTAAATTATGACTCGCGTATGGTTGCGGGATCATACAAAGCTCACACAATACTCAGCAACATGTATACAAATGAATCATACGATTCAGCTGCTCAAACACTTGATACTCCAAAAGCTTTTTTTCAGACCAGGGAAACAATCCCAACTTCTTTTCATATGAATCATATAATCCAACTAAACATTTAGAAGATAAACCTTCTGTCACATCAGCAGCCTATGGAGTATTATTTCCTGATAGGAATTAGAGTTTACAAAAAAGTAACATTTCCAGAGTCTATCTCATCTCTTTTCCCTGCAGGAGCTTCATCCTCCACTTTAAAGAATAAGCATGAACCAAATATATAACATGTATCTGTAGCAGTCTTATAGGATCACAGGATGGTTTTAAGAGCATCTTTCACGTAGGGATATTTGAACCTGAAACCCAACTCCTTGGCCTTTACAGGAACTACCTTTTGCCCTTCAAGCACCTGTGATATTACCAAATACTTCCTTTCAGTAAATTGCAAGCAAACGTTGGAAACTGAAAACACTGGAAGGGCCAAAATAGTAAAGTTCTTCTTCTCACCACAGTTGCGCCTTCCCCAAGGACTGCTTTCAGGGCGAAATCAGGTACTGGAAGCCATGATGGCCTGCCTAGCACGCCTCCCAATTGGTTGCACATCTCGCCTAATCGTACAGGATTCGGTGCAGTTCCATTGATGACTCCTGATGGTTCGGGTTATCACATTCCAAATGAAATGGGCGTTCAGTTTATGGCCTCATCTGTGTTTTAAATCCAAACCATTTGAAAAGAGTACCTTTGTAAGATGGATTTACCAAAGCTTCATATATTAGGTTGACTATGTCATCCAAGTGAATCCAGGAAAACCTGCAAATGTAGGATAGCATTAAAGGAGTTGGCAAAATATGGGAGCTTGCTTGTTACTGACAAATCTCTATTCTTAGTAAACACAAAGAAAGAAACTTTTGTTTCCATTCTTGGGATTCATAACTCAAAGTAGCAAACTACCTTCAAGTATCATCTACTGATTTGCAAAGATTTCACTACGTCCAACTCAAACCAGTTTACATAACTTGATTAAGCAAGCAGAACAGCGAACGGAAATTAAGTTGGATCAGGCTGCTGTCTTGTTCTAATAGTAACGTACCATTGTTGTCCAGAGCCCAAAGGTCCTCCAGCAAACATCTTGAAGAGAGGGATCATCTTGGCTGCAAAAATGGTTCAGGAGAATCAGATCAGAGGTATTTAAACAGAAGGTCCAAAGCCAATCAAAAGCTGAACTTCACACAGATTTGAAGTTGATGTAGTTATCATACCCAAAGCACCTCCGTCTTTCCCCAGAACAACGCCGATGCGAACAAGAGCTACTCTCACATCCTTGTTTACTTTGAATGCTGTCTCTTCCCATTCTCTACACACCTGTACATACAAGATGACCAAGCAGAACAGACATGCTAAATCTCGAGTACCACAACTAAACCTGCCACAAAATGCAAAACAGGAAAGTTACAAGTAATTTGCTAAACTACATGTGTTACCTCAGCCAAATAATCATTTCCAGATGGACTACTCTCGTCGAAAACCTGTGTCTCACTCGTACCTGGAAATTTAGTAGGACAGCAGCAGCAAAAAAGAGAAGGAAAGGAAACTTTAGTATCCCGTCAAAAAGGAGGAAAGTTTAGTATGTACCAGCAAATTACAAGCATGAAGAGATCAGAATAGTGTAACTTAAAACATCCAAAAACAAGTGCAATCATGATCTTTGTTCTTCTCATTGTTGAAATATGTCTCTTGGCATCGAATAAATGTCTTTATGACAGTGGTTGAGACAACACGATACAAGATGTGGCTTGGAAAACAAACCGTAGTAACCAACTGCTGTGGCACTAATAAGAACAGCAGGACGAACATCTTGTGGTGAATTGTTGATTAACTCTACAACCTTAAGAAAAAGAAGTAATAAAAATTAGGAAAACAAATGTCATGCTTATGTGGCCAACAAAATTGGAGAACTATTAAGAAATGTAATAATCACCTTTGAGGTGACTCTAACTCTGCTGTTCTTGATCTCTTTCTTGATCTGCAATGCAATGAACTGATGAATTAGTATATCCGCTCAACAAAGAGCAAAGCACAATGAAACTGCAGCACTCACCGCAGGAGACCATCTTCCAGTGATGGGCATTCCAGCCAAATTGACAACAGCATCGGAACCATGAATGGAGTCTTTCCACTTTGCTTCTTCAGCAAACATAATTCCTGGGAAGTCCCTAACTAATAATGCCAAACAATGAGTAATCATGCTGCAGCCAACATTACTCCATGATTCAGGAATTTAGCAATTACTGTAGCATCTGTTTTCCAAAGTAACCATGATTCATCCGGAACTGCAGAAAGCTACTAATAAGTCCTAATGAATGGAGTCTATAAAGTAGCTATTTACCTTCTTACCCGGAAATATTAACTCAGCTTTGGATCGGGATCGTGTCAAGACATGAACACTATGATTATCTGCACAGATATCAGCTTGCAGTGTCATTAATCATTATCCATGTATAATCAATGTCATTCATAATCCACTTAAATGAATGAAAAAAGCATCCCCCCTTCCATACACACACCTCCTTGGAGTCTTTGCACCAATCTTCTACCAATGAAACCTGTAGCTCCAGTCACTGACACAATCATCTGATTTGCCAAACAATATAATGGATCAGTGTCTACAGAAAAGTCACAGCCTTTAATTTGTTGGTAGAAAATAGGGTAATGTATCATCCTTGATTCTTCTACAGCCCATTAGTAGTCTAAGTTACTAATAAAGCGACAAAGGAAACAACATTCAATTATTCAAGCAAGTGCAAAAGGGATTGCAGAAGATGACCTTGCCAGTTTGGTCAGAAGCACACCACACCCTGAGTCTGGCTGAACCACGAAACTGTAATGCATAGCAGAAATTTGGTGAGATAGCCATAATTAAAGTCATAGAATTCAGAGAAAAGAGAGGAGGTAGTAAGACAGACTGAGAAAGATGGAGGAATGCGGAGGGAAGTAGAATAAGGAGAGACAGTAGAGTGAGGCCAAGTTAGAGATAGTCTGCCACAGCATTCCATTTTTCTCAAATCAGCTCGTGGAATCCTACTAGCACTCTATCTCAGAGTTTCAGCCTCTGGGTTCAAAATTGGAAGCATGAAATTCTGAAGAAATGGGAATGAAGCAGCAAGCTGGGTTGGCTGGCAATCGTGTTTCGTCAGGAGCCACATCAACCAAAGGCCACTCTATCTCTCTACCACACCACTTTTTTCAAAAAAAGAATATTTTTTTCTCTGGAACTATAAAAATAATACAGGAAATGCACTCCACAATTTGGTCGCTGCCTTCTGGATTATTGTAATTTGTTCAGATAGTTTTATATTTTTTGCCTTTTATAGTTGTAATTAAGGTTCTCTAGTTTAGTTTGGTTTTCTTGGTTAGTTTGTTGAACCGTGGTTACGGTTGTTATGTTTTCGGTGCAATAAAATTTGATATTTATTAAAAAAATGTAATAATTTAAGCTAAAGTGATGGTCAAAATATATTGAAAATATATAGGTTTTTGAATCAGGTAATGAAGTGATAAAAATGATTATTCCCACGATAACTCAGGACTAATAATTATTATCAATTTTCTAAATTATATATCAAATGATTTTGATGGTTTTGAGGATTTATAATTGGATAATCTCATCAGTAATTACTCATTATGCCTGGATCAACCACGCACTATCCAATCATTTAATTTGTCACTTTCACATTTCAAATAGTATTAAGTTTGATTTATCCATTTTATTATTGATAACACAATATCTTATAATTATCATCGTTTGTGTAAATTATGATGAGAATTTATACTTGAATTTTATCTTCAACTTTTCCATTACAAACCCTCACTAAAAAGTAAAAACACCGAAATACAAAAAGTAAATCTACTATATATACTTGAGAAATCAACGAGACCTTGCTTGGGAAGATGGAAAAATGCTGCTCCCCTCTGGCAAGAAGTCTCCCACTTCTTGTTTCTTTCTTTCGATGGTGTCTGTCATCGACGAATGATCCAGAGAGCCATTTTATGGGTCATTTGTACCAGCTGCCCCAACCGTTTCAATTGAATTCACTGGTCCCATGAGCACAGTTTAAGGCATAGCCATTAATTTTCTTCGTGGCACCGCATCTGATCACATCGTCGTTGTGTTTTGTAGTGCAATTTGCAACCCATCTTAGTGGATTAGAATGGTGATTCAATAGCAATCGTCAATGCGAAACGGAATTATCAACAAAATTGGACGAAATACATAACGGAAGGACACACTCGGTTAACTTGCCGGGGAGTGAATGGACAATATTATCCCATTGTTATCAATCTCCCATCTCTCTCACTCTGTTCGTTCTCTACCAGTCTACCATCCATCTTTCTGGGCTTCATTCTTCCTCATTCAGCTGAAATTGATTCAAAAATTTAATCAAAGCTACCTCTTGTAAACTGGAATGGCGATATCAGTCGCCCCTGCAACTTCTTCTTCTTCTTCTCTGCTCATGCCCACTGACCGTTCCGGCCTTCGTTCAAATTCTCTAACTGTAAACCTTCCCGCCTCCCCTCTCCGCCTGCCGATTTGCTTCTCCAAACAGAGTAATCGAACGACTCCCATTTGCTGCCTGCCTACTGTTCCTGGAAATGCACCTGCACAATCGCCGATTTCATTTAATGAGGTGAGTTCCGTTTACTTGACTCTTATTTCTTGGAATGATTCTGAGTTGGTTACTGATGGCAGGTGATTGAGTCTTTGATCAATGGGGTTAATCTAACGGAATCTGAGGCCGAGGCGTCGCTGCATTTTTTGCTCGGTGATGCTAGTGAGGCTTTGATAAGTGCTTTTCTTGTCTTGATGAGAGCAAAAGGAGAGACCTTTGAAGAGGTAAAATTTTGTCTAGTTTTTTTGCATTGAAGAGGTAAAATGTTGATATTCTTTGCTGCTTTCTGTTTGCCAATAGATTGTGGGACTGGCAAAGGCCATGCTCAGCCATGCTGAGAAGGTTGAAGGGTTGGGTGATGCAGTCGATATTGTTGGAACCGGTGGGGATGGAGCCAACACTGTCAACATTTCTACTGGAGCTTCGATACTCGCTGCTGCTTGTGGTGCAAAAGTGGCCAAGGTATAATCGTATTGCAGTTGTGCAAAGAATTTTGCAGGCTGCAGAGTGCTTATTGCTTCTTTATCTGTTCTTGATCGAGTCTTTGTTGGTTTTGTTTCACAGCAAGGGAGTCGTTCAAGTTCATCTGCATGTGGGAGTGCTGATGTACTAGAAGCGCTTGGGGTGGTGATTGACCTGAGTCCAGAGGTAGGCTTTGTTGTTCAGGCGTAAAATTGAGACTTCTCTCGTGAGTTTTCTTGCGTACTAGCTTCAGAGGAGTTTTTTGTAATGGTTTCTTAAATTCATTCTGTAGATGGTTTGATTTCGATATTCAATGGTGGAATGTTTAGATGGTAGATAGGCAGAAACTTGTTTGGATATTGAAAGTTTTGAAGAACAGCAAGGGTGAATTTCAAAAATTACTCTCAATTATTGGATTATTAGTCAAGTTGATCAGCTTCATGTTGTTCTTAATCTATGATTCGTGTTATCCTTAATGCTTAAGCCTTGCAGACTTGGGAATTAGTTACTTGCTCTCGTTATTTCACTAGTTTTGTGTTCATTTTTATAGACACCATTGCTTATGTTGCATCTTTTTCTATTTTGTGGCCTGAATGCTTGCACAAAGTTTAAAATTTGTACTAAACAACAGAAGTTGATTGGTTGATCATGTTTACCATTTGCTACATAATCCCAGTTTACTGTTCTTTTTTTGCGGAATCAGGGAGTGGCGAGGTGTGTGAATGAAGTAGGAATTGGTTTTATGATGGCCCCAAGATACCATCCTGCTATGAAGGTTGTCAGGCCTGTAAGGAAAAAGCTTAAAGTGAAGACAATATTCAATATATTAGGCCCAATGCTGAATCCTGCAAGAGTACCTTATGCTGTTGTTGGTGTCTTCAATGAAGAACTGGTAAGTTAATCCCAATTCTGAGAAGCTCTTAGTCAAACTGGTTCGTCTTGTAAGCTAATGATGTCACTCATCCTTAACACCTGTGGATTTGCTTGCTAAACGGTTGCAAGTTCGAGTGGCATATTGCATACACTGAAATTGTTTTGGAAGTTAACATATAGACACACATGGCAACCAATTCACTTGGGAAAGTATTGGACTTTGGTCATTGTGTAGGTCCAGAAAATGGCTGGAGCTCTGCAACGTTTTGGAATGAAGAGGGCATTAGTAGTTCATTCGGAGGGCTTGGATGAAATAAGTCCTCTTGGTACGGCATATTCATGGCTTATCCCCATGCTCTTTCAACTATTAGCTGTATTAAGACAACAATTATCTTCATGCAGGACCTGGTACAATCCTTGATGTAACTCAGCATGGAGTCGAAAAATTCTCATTTGACCCCTGTAAGCTACCCCCCCCCCCCCCTGCCCCTCCGGCTGGCTTCTTATTGGCTCTCAATTTCGGTTTTAAATTTTTTGAAAATGTGGCATTGGAACAGTGGAGTTTGGGATTCCCCGGTGCAGTTTGGAGGATTTGCAAGGTGGAGGCCCAGACTACAATGCGGATGCACTGAAGCGTGTGTTATCGGGAGAGAAAGGGGCCATTGCAGATGCACTTGTGAGTTTCTTTCCGTCTAATTTTGTATGGCCATCGGATTCATAGATCAACTAACATGGAAGTTGTTTCAGATCTTAAATGCAGCAGCGTCCCTACTAGTAAGTGGCAAGGTTAAGTCTTTGAGGGAAGGAGTTGATCTGGCTCGAGAAATGCAAGTATCTGGAAAAGCTATGCAGACGCTTGACAACTGGATAAGAGTTTCTAACTACCGTAAGCATCTCTCTCACATGACCATCCATTTCTTGGTTTTAAGGTTTTGCTAGAATCTGGATCACTAACAAACGTTCTTCTGACTGCCCAATTCCACCCTAGAACCAAATTGTCCACTCAGTACTCGAAGTCTAGCTCGCCAACGGTGTTGAACCCCAGCTCCTCTCCCTGAACCTCAGACTTACCAGCAACAAGATCATCAATGGCGACCCAAAACGTTCCAACCTGGAGAGTAACTCATTTCAAGGCTCCGAAAATTGGACCACGAAAGACGATGCCAACATGGGGACTGCTAGCTTCTTCAACCATTGTATGGAGCCATTGTTGGGCTAGTTTAGCTTCTCCTATTTGTTTCAAGATGAGAATGCCAAGTGTTTCAAATCATAGTTTTGTCTCTGTATGTGCAGTAAATAATATGACATTCTGCTACATGAAGTCATTGCTCTGGGATCAGTATTGCATAAATAAAGTCCTGCAAGTATTATGCTTCCACATGTTGATTTATGGTTGAACCAGTCAGACCAACCGATCTGATACAGTTTTTTGAAGGACTAAAAATCAATTCAAGTCTCCCGTGGGCTTTTGTTTCGTTAAGAATCGTAAATCTTATTTGGGCCTCCAACTTCTCTCGACCCGACTTCATAAACCCCCCGTCCTGTAAACGGGCATTTTTCTCTACTTCGAACAAGAAAGACGGGCGGACATGGCGACGGCGATGCAGCGAGGCGGCGGGGCTGCGAGACGGATTGTCATGGCGGCGGCTCAGCAGCAGTCGTCATCTTTCTCGTCACTGGCACTAGTTTCTTCATCAGCAGCGTCAGGGTGCCCGATTCTGTGCGGTCGGGGTGACAAGAAGACGAAGAAAGGGAAGATATTCAAAGGCACGTACGGTAACTCGAGGCCGAAGAAGGAGAAGCAGATCGAGCGCATTAAGGACAAAAATGAGGTTCCCAGGTCCACTCCCTGGCCCCTCCCCTTCAAGCTCATCTGAAAGAAATTGGTCCGTGGCTAATCAGATTTCTTTTCTAGGGTTTTTGAACATCTGTTATAATCTTGAAATAAGCTTCTTCTGGCTATGAATTTGTGGGGCTAGTTTTGTTATCTATGTCCGAGTTATCACTGAACAAATTCATATCTCTGTTTGCTTAAGAGCTAGCTTCTTCAACGACTGTATGGAGCCATTTTTGGTCTGTGAGTGATTGCTATTTGTTTAGCTTCTTCAACGACTAGTTTAGCTTCTCCTATTTGTTTCAAGATCAGAGTTGCCAAGTGTTCAAAATTTGGTCTGTGAGTGATTGCTATTCAGTTACATCATAGTTTGGTCTCTGTATGTGCAATATGGCATTCTGCTACTCGAAGTCATTGCTGTAGGATCTGTGTTGCATAACTGGTTGTGGTCGAGAATGATTTCTCAGCTGACTGAGGTTTGAAATCCTGCGAGGTTTAGAGACACTAAAAGGTATTTGAACTTTTTCCTGTAAATCGAGTCATCAAGCAATGATCTTTGAATCAAAATGATGTATTGCTGGCAACTGTGGAGCTTCACTCCCCAGTAGTGATAGTGAGTCCTGTTGAATAAAGATTAAAGAACTATTGCATACCAGTTACAACATGGTGCAAATTGCTTTAGACGAGCTAAGATAGTTAGATATGTTGCATAATTTTTATTTCTTTGCCGTGCAAATGTCAGAGTCCAATGATGAAATGCACAGTAGTGGTCAGTTAGTAGCTCCAATGGAGATTGTTTGCCTGTAATGCGTGCTGTCTCTTCTCCTTCCAAATGGCAAATCAACATAGAAAAAAGGAAGACAGTTTCCAGAAACATCCCAGCAAAACAACAGCACCTCTGAATGCCGATTTGTACTCAACAATGCCAATTCGCACTTACAGAGTGAATATACAAAGCATCGTACAAGTTTGTGTTCACTTTGTATGTATGAACTGCGTTCAAACTACAAACAGAGTGTGTACAATGGTGTATGAATCGTGTAAAATCTCATATAGATTGTGTACACTTTGTATGAATCGTGTACAAACCTCGTACTTACATCTGCTAATCCTAATGCAATTTGGATTAGCAATTTCAGATGAACTCTTTTGCAACTAGAACTCAGAACCCGTGTCTGTTGTTAATTGCGATTCCTCTTCCTGAATCCAGTCGTATTAGCTGGAGATTGGTTGTCTATTTACCAAGCAATTCGATCTTTGGTTTAATCTCCTGAGCAATCAAAATCATTTGTCGGAATGTCGCTGGTTACATTATCGCCGGGGGCAAGAGATTGGGCGTGGCTTCCACAAAGCATCCTCGACTCCATATTATCCAACTTGTCCTTGCAAGACTACCTCCGATTTAACTGCGTCTGTAAGCGCTGGTTTTCCGTCGCTGAAGAACAGAAACAACACCGTATCTCTACTAGCCACAAGCAAGTCCCTTTCCTTCTAGTACCGACGAAAAACCGTTCCAGTAAGCGGTGAAGTCTGTACAGTGTTGCCGGCGAGGGCAAGCTCCTTGATTCCAAACTTTATGCCCCTTATCACAGGAGGTGTTGCGGTTCTTCACATGGTTGGCTCGCTTTTGTAGAGAAAGACCACCGCGTCACGCTTTATAACCCTTTTACTAAATCCGAAATATCGCTCCCTTCGATTGGGAACAAAAACTATCAAAGATACCACCAGAAATACTTTCAGTATTTCGCCAAGAAAGTCATCTTATCGGTCGATCCGTCTCTTTACCCCGATGATTACTTGGTCGCGGGGCTCATTGATGACCCGTTTAGGACATTGGTTCTAATTCGACCAGTGCGGGACTCCGAATGGACCCACTTCACCAAGTGGTCGAATTACGTGGCCAAGGCGGGACTCACGTACGACCTGATATTCGACAAGAGATGTAAATGGGTGTATGCCTCGGGGCACGGCGGGATGCTTGGCCGTGCAAGTGTCGACACTTTGGTCGCTGAGCCTGTTGTAGATATGGTGGTGGGACCGTGGGGTCCCACGTCGGTGTGGGTGCAAAAGTACCTGGTGGAAACGACATCGGAAAGTGGAGATATGCTGATGATTTTGCGCTTCTTTGAAGAGCAAGAAAAGTGCTGAGTTTTCAATGGAGACGAAAGACATAAAAGTGTACAAGCTTCAAGATCATTCGAGCTTTGTGGGGTGGAAGATCTTAACGGAGATGCAGTGTTATCGCTGGAAGACCTTGAAGCTGATGACATGAAGTCAGCGATACGGTGTATTCATTATAACCAGCGGTGAATCTAGGTGTGGTGGTTCTAGTGGAATCTTTATGTTCTTTCGTCTACTTTCTCTTGTAATGACATTGGTCATCAATGTTTGTCCGATTTGTAACAGAATAAGCAAACGCAGAACAACTCGCAGGTCCCCTTTCTGTCATTTTCATTCAACCATTATCCCATACACAAGTTATGTTACCAGGACACAAGAACAAATACACAGGTGCAACAAAACAGTACTGAACATGGGTTTCTACAATCTCCGCCTTCAAATGAATAAACCAAACAAGAGACAGAGGATCGTTGCCTTCTCCAAGCATCATATGGATCCCCGCTCTCTGCATAAAATGGCACAATTGTTCCGTGAGCTCGTCATCGTAAAACCGAAGAGTGCAAATACACAACATTGCATTGATACAGACAGAAAAGAAGTTTTAGAGTAAAAAAGAACATATGATCCAACAGTTACATGATGCCATGGCTGAGCTTTGGGCCTTGGTGGGGAGAAAGACGGGGTCTTTGGTTAAGCAAGAATCTCATCCATAACGAGTGACGACGACAATGAATTTCGGCAGTGTACCTTTATTAGTGCCCCCAGTACAGAGGTTTCAGTCATTATCTTCTCGTCCATAATTGTAGATGATCTCTATCTGCATAACAAACCAAAAGATCATATGAAAACACATGAGGCTACTTTAATACCATTCCAACTTTACTTTCACATGCAATTTATATTAGCAGAGTCTGGCGGCTGTAAAAATAGTCAAGAAAGATGCTAGGACGCAATGCATAAAAGACAGAAAGCAAAACATCTAGTGGACTAGAAGAACAGCAAATCTCTATCTGTGAACGTTTATGTACTCAGAATTCCACCCTGTCCATTTCATCACGAATCCAACATAAAACTGCATACCCAATTCCAATTCTTACTTGCCAAAACTCAAGGTTCAATAGCAGTGAGGCAGCAGAAACGAGAGACCTAATCAAATAGAGGACTTTGTAGAAAAAATTACCCCTTCTGGCGGAGTTGGGTTTCGAGTGAACTTAGAACCACCAGGAGCCCATGGAACTGTATATAAGAAACAAAAGTTAACTTAGAACCACCAGGAGCCCATGGAACTGTATATAAAAAATAAACGGGTAGCCTAGAACGAGAAATTTATGGTAATAACAAAGCAGTGTAGCCCCAGGCAGAAGGAAATAACATTATCATCTATGACAGGATGCTGCAAAGGGCTAATCCAGAACAAGAACAATGGAACCAATCAGATATTGGAAATACTACTTACCAATGTACGGATCAGGGTGCCGCCACTTGTTGTACTGTGCCTCGCAGTCAACAATGAGCCTATCTATTGTGTCCAGATCCTCCTGAAAGTCCACAAAACAGAAGCAAGGCACCAAGCAACTGAATTGTAGGATCACAATGAAGACATGGTGAAAAATACATCACAAGCTTTGAAATTGACAAATAAATCGGATACTATCAAAGACAATTAGCATACATCAAACAGGGAGAATTCTGTTAACAAGAACCCGAGTTTTAGTTCATAGCTTAGATACAGCATTGACCGTCAGACCATATGTAGCTCTGCTTAATGATGACAAATTTCACTAGATATGAAATACCAAGTTGATAAATGAATCAGCGAAGTAATTCCCTGACTACGAACTGGGGGAAATGCAGTAAAACACGTTCAAAACAACCGATTGTGAAGTGTTGATAATCCACAGCAGCAGACGATAGAATTAAGAAAGTCTCCAGTTGCAATAGCTACAGAATCTCAGTCCCGCAAGGATAAACTAAGGACTCCATGGAACAAAACCCCCTAAACATCAATACAGATTATGAATACGAAGAAGATGAATTAGAAACGCACCACTCCTTTGTTCACCTCAAACCTGGCGCGAAGATTGTCAGCCTGCAAGAATAAGCCCACATAATTGACACGAGCAAACAATTAAAGGAATCAGTAACAAAAGAGCAACGCAATGCAGTGGAGATCAAATCGCGACAAGGAAATGATGGAATTGTTGATGTTCGTACATCTTCATAGAAGAGGTGTCGGTGGACTGCCCAGTTCAGAGTGTCCTTGAGAGCCCGGCGGTAAAGGATCCGAACCCGCTCCCTCTGTGCTGCCCGCCGAGCAGCGTAAGCCGCCGTAGATGCCAAACTCATCCCGCTCTAATTCTCTCTCCCTCTCCGTCGGTTGGTGGAGTCTCTCGTCCTTCTTCCCGGAGGTCGGAGATGAATGAGATCATTTGAAAGGCAACCAATTCCATGGGCTTACATGTAAAGCCCAAAATGAAACGGTTTGTTTATCTGACATTATGGATATGTGAAATAATTACTTTAAACTTTATCAAAGAAATAATTACTTAATTTTTATTAAAATAATAATTAAACAGCTCAGAGGGTGAGTTTGATGAGTTTGGCTTGCGAGCTAGCTCATGTGAGACTCCATTACTAATTTAAAAAAGGTTTGAGAGTTGGTTCGAGCCTGACTCGATTAATGTAGCGAACCAGTTGGTTTTAGAGATTTTAACGGTTCAAATGTTTTTATGTTTTCTTAATAATGAATGATTGATATTTGTTCTTAATAATTAATTACTTAATTATATTATAGAATCGAGTCAACTCCAAAATACTGTAAAGTTTTTTGTCAGTTTATTCGAATGGCAGTCAATATTTAATTCGATTTGTTAAAACTGCAAACGAATAAAACTCAGCTCAAGTTCGTTAAGAGTTACGAACGAGTCAAGCTCGAGCTCGAAATAACAATAATTTTTTTGAGTCGTACTCGTTCCACTGCAAACAAACGAACCGAATTCGAACAAGTGTATTGTATACCTTCTCACTCACACATTTTAAAACTTCAAAAAATATTAAAATAATCAAGTAATATAAAAGTAAGTAAACAAAAATAGTTTTCATTTATTATATAAACTTTTTTATTTTAAATTTTCACAATGAAAAATAAAATAAACCATCAATTGTTAAGGTCGAATATTCTTAAAATGAAACTTTATGAATCTTGGGTTCACAAGAGTTAAGACTTAAGACATAAAAAAATAAATAACGGAAAAACGTGATAATAATTTATATTTGTAATAATAAAAATAAAAGTGATAAAATCCACGTCATCATCAAGTGTAAGGTTATGGGGTAATGGCATTGAAATGGTGGGATATGGGAGCTCCTGCCAGGATAGATAAACATAGTAATCGGAGCAATAACCAATTCCCAGCTGGAGTAACCCTTCAGCCGTCATGTCCTCCGCCGCCGCCGCCACCACCACCTCCGCCGCTCTCTCTTTCCCTCCCCACTCTTTCTTCTTCCGTAAAGCCTCTTCCTTTCGGCCTCACCAACAACGCTACCTCCCACCTACCACCTCCTCCTCACCTACTCCTCAACCCCACCTTACTTTTCGAGTCAAAGCTTCTTCCTCCGACTCTTCCTCATCTTCTTCCCAAGGTCTGAATAAAGAAAGTGGACTGAAGTTGAGAAATTGTTAGGCTTTAGATGGTTTTTAGCAACATCTTCTGATAATGCGAAATGTCTGTCTAATTCGAGGGTTGAGCTTTGATTTTGTGGCTGAATTTCTATGTCTTTGGTCTGGTGATGATAATTTTTGGCCTTTTATCGAATCATATGTTCCTATTGATGTTTTCAAAATTTTGAAGTGTTTTGTTGTGCCTTGAACAGTAGTATGATGTTCTCTTACGATGCAAAGAAACTAACTTTGGTCAATGCTGATCGTAATTTATGGTTTGATCCTGCAGTGAGAGGCGCTGAGAATGTGGTAATCATAGGTTCCGGTCCTGCTGGATACACGGCAGCAATTTATGCGGCTCGAGCGAATTTGAAGCCTGTGGTTTTCGAAGGTTATCAGGCAGGTGGTGTCCCTGGTGGACAGTTGATGACTACTACTGAAGTGGAGAACTTCCCTGGTTTCCCTGATGGAGTTACAGGTCCAGATTTGATGGACAGGTAAACATTAAACAAAGAGCTAATCATCCGATGAAAGCTTAGAAAGCTGGTTTCTTTGGTTTGTGAAAAAACATACTGCTGTGCATTTGACCTCATCTTGTGGAACTTTAGGATGCGGAAGCAAGCCGAGCGTTGGGGTGCCGAACTGTTCCAGGAAGATGTTGAATCTCTTGACGTTAAGAGCCATCCTTTTGTTGTGGAGAGTGGTGAGCGTAAGGTGATGTATCCTCATGTCATTTTGTTCAAGTACTATACCAATTGCGGTTCATACTTGTCTTAGGACTTTATTTTATGTGTCTTTCTGATGAGCTGAACTTCCGTAATCATAGAGCCGTTGCATTATGTAATGGCATTGTAATTAAAACATAGATGTGTAGAAGGAATAAAAAGGAAATAAATGGTTGATTATTGAGCGACTCCGGAGAAGAGCTTCCATTCCTTTTGCTGGCTATGTGCAACATGAGTTCACACATAAAGTTGTTGCCTTTTGCGTCGAACTAGTCTTAAAGAATACTTATTTCAGGTTAAATGCCATAGCATCATTTACGCCACTGGGGCTACCGCAAAAAGGCTCAAATTACCCCGTGAGGAGGAGTTCTGGAGTAGAGGAATTAGCGCTTGTGCAATTTGTGATGGAGCTTCTCCACTGTTTAAGGGGCAGGTTCTAGCTGTTGTTGGAGGAGGTGATACAGCTACAGAGGAAGCAATATACTTAACAAAATATGCTCGCCATGTTCATCTACTTGTACGTAGAGACCAACTCAGAGCATCTAGAGCAATGCAGGATAGGTGAGCTTTTGTGGATTGTCTCCGAGATACCTCCTTATAGTACTTTGGCGTGCATGTCTTTTGTCTTTTAATTCTTCTGTTGCTGTCACCTTCTGCATGGTAATCTGTTTTCAAATTTCATAATTAGTTGCTCGGATCTTCGCCTCTAGTTAAAGTTTCCATTTTCAGTTTCTTCATTGGTTACTTTTGAAGCAAGAAGTTGTTAAGTCATGAAAACTTGTCTGTTGAGTTTTCAACTTCCTGAATGTTTGTTTAACAGGTTGATTATCACGCATGTTTCAGAGTGGTCAACAATCCAAACATCACTGTGCACTACAATACAGAGACTGTGGATGTGGTTAGCAATACAAAGGGCCAGATGTCTGGTATTTTGACAAGAAAAACTGATACGGGCGAGGAAACCGTTATCGAGGCAAAAGGCTTATTTTATGGAATCGGGCATTCACCAAATAGCCAACTATTGAAAGGGCAAGTTGATCTTGACAGCACAGGCTATGTATTGGTTCAGGAGGGTTCTGCAAACACATCAGTGGAAGGTGTTTTTGCGGCTGGGGATGTACAGGTAAATTTTGCTGAAGCATCCATTTCATTGTGCTGCTTTAGTTTGTTGGTCCTGTCATAAGATTATGATAACCAATTCAGCATTCCAAGCTCATGCTAAAGCTTACATTGCTATGTAGAAGTATTAATTTCATGAAATGCTGCACTTACTTGCGCCTTGGCTTCTACTCGTTTCATCATGTTAAATATGTTTCAGTAGTACGTAAGGAAAAATCTCTCTATTGGAACAAGCAATTAGTTTTCTCATGTTGTTGTAGAGTTCTCGTATCATAGTTGACCATAATATGTCCAGTGGATGTTGATCTACCAACTTGGAGTCTAATTAGAACTAGCATTCAAGCTGAAGATCGACATAATGGACACAAGACAATTATTGAAGTTAGGCACTGGAGCTTGACCTAATATGTTTCCCTTCTTCTCCTTTTTTATAGTGATGCACATATGGTGGGACCCCTAACCGTTTTCATTTATCAGTAGCTTTATTCATAACCATTGGCAATGTTTATACTTGTCTGAAAATTCACTGTCATTCTGTTACTTTATGCATTCATAGAACTTAATTTGATGAAGTACCAATGATCTTGCATGCGACTGTCTTGAGCATTAATAGGATCATGAGTGGAGGCAAGCAGTCACTGCGGCTGGATCGGGATGCATTGCAGCTTTATCAGCAGAAAGATATCTTGTGAGCAATAATCTGCTAATAGAGTTCCACCAGGTTAGTTCCTATGCACTTATATTGCTTCCAGGTTCCTAATCTACTTTTTATTTTGATTGTTGACGTTTTAATATGCATCTTGTTGAGGATTTAGTGATTCATGTCTTGCAGTCATTTCTAAACAAATAACAAGTATCTAAGAGAAACTCCAAACCTCAATGATTTCCTGGATCTCAAATAGATTTTATTCAATTCCAGTTCAGTCCTGTATCAAAATATCCACAATTGATTTCCTAGCTCGGTTTTGGTAATTGACAGCCTCAAACTGAAGAGGTTAAGAAGGAACTGAGCGACAGGGACGTTCAGCAGGGCTTTGACATTACCCGTACGAAGCATAAGGGCCAGGTGCTTATTTCAGCCTTTATTACTATGACTGCTACCAATGGTGGCAAATTTTGCATAACTGTATCGGCCGTCTGATCTTCTAGTAATGCATGAAAGTCTTTAAATTGTTGTCCATTTCCATGTGTAGTTGCACGAGTATAGTATAGTAACCTTTGATTGAGTTCTGATGTTACGCAGACAGGACTGAAGTATCTTACGCCTCGCGCTTCTTTGTTTGTGTTTTTAGTATGCTTTAAGGAAGTTGTATCATGAAAGTCCAAGGCTCATATGTGTATTATACACGGCACCAACTTGCGGTCCATGTAGAACTTTAAAGCCAATTCTTAGCAAGGTAAGCCATTCTCTACAACTTATGCACTGTTCATACCTCAAGTTTCTGAGAAGTTAATCTGTCAAGTTTCCTAGTATGTGTACGTCATCTGCCCCCAGGCTTTCTTAATGATCTCAATGTGTCAAGTTCTAGGTTCTGTGCATTAAAAAAAGGTCCATTCAGTCTACATGGTGAAGTAGATTTTCGTAATGGTGTTAACTTGTTAAGTCCCATGATAGCCTCTTTCTTTAGCATCTGAACTTTTTAGTTGGATGATGGTGTCAGGTGATTGATGAATTTGATAAAAATGTACATTTTGTGGAGATCGACATTGAGGAAGACCAAGAAATAGCAGAAGCTGCTGACATTATGGGGACACCGTGTGTTCAGTTCTTCAAGAACAAAGAGCTACTCAGGTTAGCTAATTATTCATATCCTTGGAAATGTTTTTGGCAACTGTAATGAGGTTGTAAAAAGAAATGGTCATTGTTGAATGTTGCAGGAAGGTGCCAGGGGTGAAAATGAAGAAAGAGTATAGAGAATTCATTGAAGCAAATAAATAACAAGGTTTAAGGTGGAGAAGCAAGACCCCCATTTTGTGATCTGATAGTAGTGTTATATTTAGTTGAATGAATCAATATCTTGTTTACTGTTCTGTCAGCTCATTACATTGTGCGGATTATTATACATGTTGAGTCCCAGCGGAAGCAGATAAATCCTGCTGCATACTTTAGCTCAGTAAAGCAACTTAGACATTTTCAAGCCACTGATGCCTCTGCATCTGATAGTTTAAAGATCATGCATGTTTACTAGGATTGGGTGAGTCACCTCCATATCATCACATTGATAGGTAATATACTGATTTGTTGCAAACACTAACGGTTCGTCATGAATAACTTAAATTTGGAACCTTTGTAATCGTTCTGTACATGCTCAAAACGTTTGTCTACTTACGTTTCCTACCTTGTATATATGTAAGGGGTTTATTCGATGATGTATAATATCATACTATACCGACATGGTCGAACGATTGGAATTGCACCATATATTGATTATCTGGACGGTTTGGTGTAAAGCCCCAGTAGGCTTATCGAGCCAGGGCAATAGGTTCAACCAAATTAATTCTTTATCAAACCGCTACCGTCACCTAGCATGTGAAGCAATCTTCAATAAGAATTTTCAAGCCAATGTTCAGTGGATACTAAAGTTCATCACTGTCGTAGTGTCGTTAGAATTGCTCATTTTGTTATTTACATAAATAGCTCCAAACAAGAAGAACCGGACCGAGATAATAACATAACCATTGAAACTATCAACCCAAACCACTATGTAGCTGAAATGATTCAACGATCCATCCCAAACTTATAAAGGGCCATACGTACAAGTACTGTTCAAGTACATCATTGTTGCATCTTCACAGTTCTGAAGACATACATAAGCAAAGTACATAATAGGCACACTCACTCAAAGGTTTTGCTTCTAACTAAGTCGACAGATAATTCCACTACATCTCTCTCACTTTCCATTCCCTGCTTTTTGCTTGGCTTTCTCTATCAGAGGTTTCAGTTGCTTCTTCTCAGCTAAGATCTTCAAAAAATTGAACAGAAACGGAATGTAATTGTGCTTCCTCCTGATATTCTCCGTTCTCCACTTCTTAAACTTCTCTTCCTCCATCAGTATCTTCGCCGTCGCCGCTTCTATCCCGGCATTAACCTCTGACAAAGACTTGCTCAGAGACTCGAAGTTTACGCCCTCTCTTTCTGACTGGGAAGCCGCTATCTGTTGCAAGATGCGCTCCCTTTGCCTCTGAAGCTCCTTCAGTTCACCGGTATACATCTCTTTCCGATTCTTTATCACCGCTAGGAGATTGAACCTTATCTCGCTGTTGGAGTACTTCTCGATTCGCTCCTGGATTACCGGCTGCACCAGACGCAGCCAGTCCAGATCGTTGTGACCGCCAGCGTACTGGCCGAGGCTGATGGGGCCTTCTTTCAGTCCGTCAAGCTCGTAAAGCACGCCGTCGACAGGTAGATAGCTAATGAAGTGGTATACGTCGTCATCTTTCCCGGCGACCTTCTGCTCATCCGCCACGAATGGCTCTGGTCTTGCGAAACTGTTATGTGCAGTTCGTATGGCTTCGCTGTTGTTGATGGCTAACCCTTTGAGTTCTGGTGGGAAATTCTTGGTGAACTCTTTCAGCTTTGATAGCTCGGGTCCAATGTCTAAATCTGGAGAGTTCATCAGGATGGATAGAATTGCTTGGGTTGCACAAGCATTGTTGATTACCTACAATCAATAGTAGAAGAAGATACAGTGAATTAGGTCACGAAAGAAACTGAAATTAGATTAAGAGTATTGATTGTTCATAAATGAATAAAAAGGTTCTAGGATTGTACCTGACTTGCAAAAAAGAGGTCAGGATTTGGATCCTTAATTATAGGACGGTCATCCTTTTCACCAGGGCGCCACTTGAAAAGAAAGATCAAGCCATATACTGGCCTGTAATGATGTGAGATAAAAAAAACTGACGAGCTCATCGGATATTAACAGTTGACACAATAATTGTATGAATGAAGATTCAAATGGCAACAGATGATGTGAAATCTGTAAACAAACCTAAGACTGTCGAGAGAATCAAGGTCCAAAGAATACAACTCCTCAACCTGAGAAGACGAACAAAGATACCGATGTTGGCATGGGAATATAAAAGCAATAGGATGGATAAACAATCAGAGCAGAAACAGAACCTAAACTAATGCATTATTAGCATCAACAGGTGCCACTTTCGCAACACTCGAGTTCTTTGGGTGAATCTACAATTCTGTTTGTTAGTTCATCATGACTCAACAACATAATCCACGGACCACAAGAACATGATTTGTTTCCAACGTTTCACATCATGAGTATTATCCTACCCTCTTAGATAAAGATACTTACTAACTCAACTCTATCGATAGAATAATTGTAGTTTTCCATGAAAATGCATATCGCTTGTTTACCATTCGACTGAGTAACACAGCAGCAACAATAACATTCGAACTACATGTCTTACGATTGAAATCAATCACTTCACCAGAACTGGTTATTCCCAGTCCAGTTAGCAGTACGTCCTTTCTAATGCATAACAATTACAGTGTGAATAGCGAACACAAACTGAACTTTTAACTGAAGGTGCTCTTGTACATATGATAAGGATTAAAATCAAAGGAACTTCTGGAGACCCAAGACAACATATCGCACATGGCAAAACAAGCTAAACACCTCCACAACTACAGAGCAGAAACAAAAAATTCCGGGCTCCGTTCTGTGATTTCTTCTATGAGAGCATCTATCAATTGGCAGTAATGGGAACAGTGTACTCCAAAAAAAGACAATCCAATTCCAGCTATTTTCATGTACAAAGGGTTACCTGAACTCCTTTAACTTGCATTTGTTGTATGAGCTCCGTGAAGACACCTGAAAATGAAAAGGGAATATTTTACAAAAAAAAAGAACATCAGCCAGTGAGAAGCAATGATGGGAAAAAACCACAAACGAACAGAAGGGCGTACCGGGATCGGACTCAATAGTGCACCAAGACATCGCTATTGGCAGGAAGAAACTTCAGAGCTGAAACAGAAGACGAGAGGTTTCGCCAATTGGTTTGCTGAATAAAATCAAAATAAAGGAAAAGGAAGAAGAAGAAGTTAAATCGGAGCTGAGGATAAACCCTAAAATCAGAAGCAAGGCAATGTCGAACGGAAAGCTCCTGCCTGTCTGCCTGCTTGTCATGATCAGAATCAATTTGCATTAATTAAGAAGTTGTAGACTGTTTTGCAATTTTTCTAAGTTATTATATTTACGCTTTGTTGGGGGACCATTTTGGATATTTTCCCCAACGGAGGTTATACTCGCTTCTGCCACTGCGTTTTGGCCGTCTACATTGTAACGTCCGTTCAAGTTTTTTAGCTTGTAAATCCAGTATCAACGTATTTTAACGCTCAAACTTAACAATATCAACAGCAATCCACGTGTCTTCGATGTAGACTCCATATCATACAAATATTCCTTTGTAATTAAAATATTTACAGACTACAGTAGTCGAGAATGATTGAAAAAACAACGTACACCATGTAGTGTACCTTTGGTGCAATGTATTTTCACGATTTACGATATACTTTGATATAATGTATTTTCATTATGCATCATGTATCGTGTGTGGTACAAGTGCCCTTTCGAAAATCACTTATTATAATTGAAAAAGAATTTAAAAACAGTGATGGTTCATCCTCTTCTAGGAAGCTTGGTGTTTGGTGATAAACATGATTTGGAGAAAATGCAAGCGTGCTTGCGATGGATCTCCTTGCGCCCCCTTCGGAGATTGGTATAGTCATATTAGACGTATGATGTTGTAGCTTTTTATGCGTAGAATATTTGACTTGACGTGTCATTTTTCGAATTGTCTGAAGTGAGTAAATTTTTTGGGTTTTATTTCAGGAACAGACATATACCCGCTATACATGACACTTCTTCTATTTTTTGTCAGATTTAAAGTTTTTTGTCAACACTCCAACCCAATTTAATAGTTTTGTTTAAATCCATCATAGTATGTATCTGGTCATCGCGAAACCCAATACCACCTAGACTCACCGCTCAAGTTAATTCTTTGTCTTCAGGAAGCAAGAAGTCAACTTTAGTCTTGGTCAGCCAAATTTAATTCTTCATTTTCCTTTAAAAGAGAAATTACAATTTTGAAAAAAAATCTTTCTATTTCCAAACTTTAGTCATTGTTAAAGTGAGGTAGTCACTAATTAAAGATTACTAAAAATGGAGAAATATTTATTAAATTAACAATTCAACTAGTAATATCACATACAAAAATGAAATAAGTTTTTAAGAAAAAATATTAACTTTGTAAAGATAAATTAATAAAAAAAACTAGAGGTAAATTATGGTATACATCTCATCAATGGAAATCATTAACAAATTGATGAGATGGAAGTTTTTAAAAATTATTGAACAAGTTAATTTTCAAAATTATTGATGTACACGATAACAACGTATCTATTAAAAATTATTAAAGTATAATTTTTGGGATGAAAATTATCAAAATGTTGTTAGGAGTAGCGGAAATAAAATGTTAATTATTATTATAGTGTGCTTAGGTTCTTGTTGCCGGAGAAAAATCAATTGACGAAATGGATGCAGCGAGAACGATAATGGATGTACATCGGCAATGGTAATTAATTAAAATGGAGAATTATATTCCTCGTCATTTTATAAAGAAACTGATCAATACTTGACTTTGTGTTTGCATGTACAAAATTGTACACATATAAAAATTATATAGTTTTAAAGATGCCATCATCTCTCGAGTACAAAAATGAGATAGTCTTAAAGGTGCCATAGTAGTCTGTATATATATATATATATATATATATTAATGATGTCGTCGGAGATAAGATCAGGCAACAGGGGAGGGAGCGACGGCGGCAGTTGGAGATTCGGAAGATTTCTCACAGCACAAGGAAACCCATTGGTTGCAGCACAAGGAGGACTTATTCATAGTAGTAATGTCTGCAGCAGTCGGTGCCGGAGCACCTGCTGCGATGTTGCTGCTCTGATCTCCGTCTGCTGCGGCCAAGTTGCTGCTTTGCAGGAATACCAATGCAATGCAGAGGACGAGAGCGACTGCCTTGTTCGTTGCGCTACCCATTATTATTATTTGCTTTTGCATTACTCTGATTGGTTTTATCGTGTGGGTTGAGTTTGGTTTTTTGTGGGATGGCTTTCGTTTGTTTATATATCGGTTTCTAGCTAGTGCGTGAACAGAGGAAGTTCTATAAATAGTTTACGTTGGAGACCACCAATCCTCGGGGCATTCTCCAGCGACGATTTAGACGCCCAATCGACCATCTTCCTTGCTCTTTTTACTTGGGTAATTTATGTTTTTTGTGTGGTTCTGGAGAAGTTTGTGCTTCTAGTATGAAATTTAATAATTTATGCTTGTTTTATCAATATATATTACATGAATTTTATCTACAATATTCTAGACCAGAAAAAGATTAATTATTTTTTTATTTTTCTTTGTTTCTCAACATGTAAGAACCGACACCAACTTTAGCTGGTTTTCTATATATTAACGATACTCAAAACTTATATATTAACCACTTCAGACATCGTGTAATAAAATTAATCAATTCTTCAACTTAATTTAAAAAGAGGCATTAACTTTGAAAACAATATAGAATACATTAATCAAAATTGGTTGGTTGGGCTAGCAGCTGGTTCAGAAGCGGAGGAAGAAGAGGCTGAGTTCAGGTCCCGACCCGGTACAGATCCTACTGTCAGGGTTCAACATGTGAAAAGCCTCCGAGTCACGACTCCCCGCAACAACCCGCTCAAACTTAGCCCTCATATACAACAACTCACCACCACCCCCGCACGTGGAACGAGGAGGAGGAGGAATAACCCCGGCCCCCACCGAGACGCTGCGGACGGTGTTTAGCACGTGCGAGTCAAGAACAGTGTAGCTCCACCGCGCCACCGCTTTCCCGCCGCATTTCCTCCCGTTGCAGTACATACTCCACGCTGGCTCCTTCATCAGCACATCATCAGACTTGGTGTGGCACTCGAGGGAGATCCGGACGAGACCGGAAGCCATGTCGTCGAGGAGGGCGGCGGTGGAGATGGGGAGCTGGAGGAGGAGGATCGGGTCAGAAGTGGTGGTCTTGGGATCGTAGACGTGGACGGCGAAGCTGACGTGTCCTCTACGGTAGCCGAAGAGAGTACACGTCGTCGTCACCTTCTTGCGGGGCAGGATCATGATTTGTTGTTGTTGTTGTTGTTGTTGAATGATGGAGTTAGGTGGAGAAAGGAAGTTGAGGAATATTGTGCGGAGAAAGGAGACGGATTTCATGTATATGTTGACTTTGACTTTCCTGTTGTTTTGGTCAGATGGGATGAGGTGGCGGCGGTGGTGGTCATAATATTGTTGGTCGGAGAAGGAGGTTCTGGTGGTAGTCAGCGTGGTACTATTGTAGTAGTAGTTTGAATATGGGGATGATGGGGTGATCCTTCCGCTTGATGTTGATGATCTCCGGCTGCAGTCTCTCTCCGCCGGCCAGTATGTATACATTTTCGTTTGATCTTGATGATCGATCGGAGAGAAATGAATTGTTATAATTAAGCTGAGATCGATGAAATTATGGGTTGGAAGAACGGGCTTATATAAGAAACGTTGTTGATGAGGAGAAGGCACATTATTAGCGTGTGAATGAGGATTTCATAATCATTATTTGTTAATTGTTGTTTTCTCAATTTCTCCATGTCCTACCTGTTACTTCCATTTTATATTATAAACACTTCACTTTCTCCTAGGGCTGGGATCCCGGCCGGGTCAAGTTAAACCTGATCCAGTCCAATTTAATTTTATTGGGTTTTGGTTTATTCCGATTTTTACTTGAATTTATATATTTTATAAATTCAAACTCTACTTAATTATAGTTAATTCAAGTTTTGATAGCCTAAAACTTGATTTAACCAAGTCGGATTGGATTAAACCCGATCAAATCTAACCCGATTCCAACCCCTATTAACCAATTAGATCATAAAAGTTAAATCCCAGTAAGTGCAAATAATAATTGATATTTTCAGCCTTCAACGGTAATTTTGGCCTTCATGAGCATGGGAACACTAATCTTAATTAAGTTTGTATTTCACCTAGTGCATTCGTTAAAATAACCATTATACCTTTAATAAAATATTTATTTATCATTTAATTAGAATAAATTATATCGTATTACATAATTAATCATCAATATGACGGTTTTGAGATTTTTCCAAAATTTATGAGCTAAGTAATGGCTGCTTCGGAAAAAATCTCTCTTTATAGATTCACTTTTCACAAGACCCTTATCGTATTAATGATTAATACGATAAAAATTATTTCAGCAAAATAATACAATATTTTATTAAGGATATATGAATTTATTTATATTAAAATACATACGAAGCATGTAATCACATTCTCACCAAGACTGATACAATTGTTTATTTCACAGAAATATCTCAATCACAAAAATATCTCTTATCTTGAATCAAGAAAATATCTCCAATCCTATCAAACCATGTTACATATATAAAGTCTTTAGTTTTATTTTGTATAACCAGATATGCGACAACTCTTTCCTAGTTTTTTTTATAAGTAGATTGAAACATGAAACAGATTCCATATTTGTGCCAACTCTTTCTTAGGTGACCATCAAACTCAATTATGAGGGCAAAGGGTAGAGAATTGAGATCTTTGAATATCAAGGACAAAATAATATATATATATATATACACGATTACCAAAAGCATTATATACTGTCAAAATTTTTCTTTATAAATGTGGATTATGATCTTTATATAGTTGATTATTGTTTTAATTTGTCCTTTACAAAAAACGTGATAATTTGTCTGTTTGTTGAAAGCCCGCGCGCTGTTCGAAAGTAGAGTTCCAATCATCGGAGATTTTTTAGAGAGTGATTGTTGAACAAGTTCATTATGTGTGATTTCGTTACTATACTTTCTAGCAAAAAAGGTAATAAAGTCACTCGACGTTGTAGGAGTAGGACTCCAAATTTATAACCGCCATCGACAGTTGTGTTAACACGCTTGCACCACCACATGTGTGCGTCGGTTTCAAATTGAACATTTCGGTACCCGCTGCACTACACCACCGAAAAATAGCTGACAAGGCTCCCGCTTACACTCCTTTACCTCTAAAACTCCCCACCTCGACCGTGCACCATAACCAACCAAACCATCGGTGCCATTACGAAGAACCCAACCATAACCAACCCTCCAGCCAACTTGAAAGACTACGGCATATATCCTTATTACACTTGAAAGTATGATCAGACGGAACATGCCTATTTCAATCACACAAGCCTGCCACTTCTGGTACCACCAACTCGTCCCATAATTCTCGTCATCTTCTACTCTTGCCTCTTGGAGCATTTGAAGCGCATGCCAAACAACAAGATTCGTCATGATAGCCTTATTGCTCTAAACACGATTGTTACGTTCTCTCCAAATCGACCACACCACCACCATTAGGTTATCAAATGCCTCAGCCCCGCACTCGACAAGTACACGTTTTGCACCCTCTCTTGGAAAGACTCACTCAACTCATCCACCCTCCTGACCGTCCAAAATCCAGGCCCAATTCCACCCCAAAAACAAGGCCCACAAACCCACAAATATCTGGCCACATAATTAAGGAAGAAAATGGGTTACTGACTAGCCCAGTTAGCGTCAAGGTTGGTGAATGTCAAAAAGTCAATTAGTCAAGTTAAGACAATCTCTAATTCTTACCTCAGTAATTCGGTAAAAATGTTTCCACTGACCCATTTTCAAGACAGTTAATTTATCCAGACACGGAGACCATTTGAATTAATCGCCAGTAATCAAGGGGAAACCAACACTTGATTAATTCTTAATTGCAGATGCCATCTCACTGTTAACACTACACGTGGCACGTTTCCTGTTCGTGGCCGATAAACAGCCGTTGGATCGGATCGGCCCAGGTTCCCAAATTTAACGGGATAGATCCTCCCCGCAAAGATTTGAATTCGAAAACATACCTTTCCTGCAACCCGAAAAAGTTTAACGTTACACAGAGCCAGAGTATCTATCCATCATCACCTTCCCTTCACTGCCGCCTTTCCTAAAAATTTGCTTCTTCCTCTTCTTCTTCGTTCTGTGAATCTCCGCTTCTTCTTTCGTTTTCTTGGGCTCTTCCGCCATTCCAAGAGGACGAGAGTAAGCGAATGTGATTAGTCTTGTTATTCAATTTCCTCTGCCTTTTAGATTCAAGGAAACAGATCGTAAATTGACCGCCATTGTGTGCTTTTCCTTCAAGGGAAACAATGGAGAGGTCCACCACGTCTGGGTTTTACAACGTCTTGGCTTCACGAAAAGCCGAGGAAGCTGGTACGTCTCGTAATTGTTTTCCGTTCTGTATTCTTTGCTTGATGTGAGAAGACGAATAAGAAGAAAGAAGAAGGAAGAGATATTGTTTCTAGATTAGGCTTCTTTCATCGGAGTAAATTTAAATTTCAAAGTCGAAGTGTCAATCTTTCCGCCCCTTTCTTTCAGTTTGGAGGCGTTACCAAGCTACTGAGTGGCTCGAAAGCCTAGTGGGTCCGTTGAGTATACCGAGCCATCCGTCGGAGAAAGAATTCATTTCTCGATTGAGAAATGGATTGATTCTTTGCAATGCCATTAACAAAGTCCATCCAGGATCAGTAACTAAGGTGCAATTATTGCTGAAAACTGTTCCATTCATGTTCATTTTACTCCAATTTAAACTCTGCTGATTATGGGAATTGTTTTAAGGTTGTGGAGAATCACGTGCCTGTGCAATCCCTAACTCGAGAATCCCAACCATTACCAGCGTATCAGCACTTTGAGAATGTAAAGAATTTCCTAGTAGCTATGGGAGATTTGAAACTTCCGGCATTTGAAGCTTCTGATCTAGAAAGGGTTAGACACCTTTTGTCCTTGTCCTCCTCTCTATCTTCACACCAGTTGCATTAAGGATGCTGGCTAAATAAATGTACTTTGGTTTTTGGAAAATCTTTGTAAAGGATACATTGGAACTGGAAGCAGGATCAACTGCTAAGGTGGTTGATTCAATCTTGGCCTTGAAGTCATACCATGAGCACAAGAATATGAATGGTAGTAATGGGGCTTTCAAGCCTACAAAATCTCCTATGGCTGCTCACAGTGTGCCGAGGAGCAATCTCCAGGGGTTGTCGTCAGATTCTTGTCGGCGATTGGAGATGAATGTAGCATGCAAGGGACATCTATCAGGCAATGCTGACAGTCAGAAACTGGAAGGTGAATGTGATGGAATGCTTGCTTGTGTGCTTTTTTGTCCAGGGCGTGTTGTTTACCATTGGTTTCTTATGTGCTATTCGGTTTTTGCAGATGAACTGATCAAGGTACTTGCAGAATACATGGCTGATACAAAAGAAAACATGGGTGACTACTTTCTCACCTCTTTCCGAGCTGGGAATGTGGTAAGATTTTCATCAATTCGAAAAATGAGAACATAGACTTGGTTATGAAACTCTTGATGCTTATTTTATGTAACTGTTCATGACTTGTGGAATAGGATTCAATGAAGCTATTTGGTAGGATCGTGTCAAGTTGTCTCAAGGACAATCTACATAAGTTTCCTGAGGTAAGTGAAAGAAAATCGTAGTAAAAGAATCTCTTTGTCAGCATTTAGCAATTTAGGAATGTCTTTATAATAAACAACAGTAGTTACTCTTTACTAGGATGATGTCATCAGTGCGGAAGCAGCAGAATCGAGTTTTATAATAAACAATAGTAGTTACTCTTTGGCGTAGCTGGTTTTCAATGTGAGTCTAACTTTATGTTACTTACATTGTTCAATTAGGGCCAGACAGTGGTCATGGACACCTTGAAAGAGAGTAGTAATTTACCTGCTCATTTGGAAGCGACTCCATTGGATGACATATCTGATCGCAGAAATAGTAAGGTATACTCAGTTTAATTTTAGGCACTATACGTCATCTGATCTTCAATTTCAGTGGAATAACCTTGTAGGTGTTATACCTTGCATGTTAAATCTAATAATTGATGGATCGACATTCTGTAGTGTTGTCGAACATGCTTAAGGAAAGGCAATTGCAATCACAGGCGTTTACTGCAAGCCCAGGAAAGAGAACTTCAGGTCAGTGTCAGTTGGTGCTGCTGATTATGATACTTGCTTATATGAATGCATGATATCTGTGGATTTAGCAGACGTTCACCTTAATGATGTTGGAATCTAGCCCTTAAAAACTGGAACTTGCATAGTTGCATTTATTTTATCAATTACATTAGTATGCTCGAATCCATTATTATGGTATTTCAAAAGCAAAAAAAAGGCAACTAGACATCAGAAATTTCATTTCTTTTCTAGACTGTTTGCTAATCAATAATTCTGTCTATATTACAGAACCTGAAGACCTTGTTAACTACAACAAGGAAAGAGTTTGAAGGCTTGCAATTCCAGTTGCAGAGCGATCTGACACAGTGCAGTAAGAAAAAATGTTTAGTACTTTTCCTTTCCTTCCAGCACGGGCACCAGGGCTAAATTTTCTTCAAGAAAACCTAATAGTCGGATAAAGTTTCTGTTTGAGCTTCACCTTAACATGCTTGCAGGCATTCAGGTTCAGGAGATGTCTAGAGCTGCTCAAGGATATCACAAAGTGTTGAAAGAAAACAGAATTCTGTACAACATGGTTCAGGATTTGAAAGGTCGGTTAACGTTTAGAAATTTCAATCCTTTTGTCATGTTGTTACTCCTTGTTTTAGAGGTTGTAGTTAAGTATAGACTATTTTAAATCTTTGTTCTTCAGGAAATATTCGAGTTTATTGTAGAGTAAGACCATCTTTCACCGCTGGAGCAAGCAATGCAATGGAATTTGTTGGAGAGGATGGCTCACTAGTGATTGTAGATCCATCAAAGCCCACGAAAGATGGAAGGAGGCATTTTCAGTTCAACCAGGTTTTTGGTCCTACCGCCACCCAAGGTAATGTTCTAAGTTGGTATACCGCTGCCCCCCACACTGCAGCCGAAGCTGATTATTTGAGAGAAATAGAATCTAATATTCATTTTTACAACTGAAATCTTAACTGCAGAAAATGTGTTTGAACATGTCCAACCCCTAATCAGATCAGTGATGGATGGCCACAATGTATGCATTTTTGCTTATGGCCAAACCGGCTCTGGTAAAACATACACAATGGTGAGTTAAAAATCTTAAAAGCAAAGTTTCTTAACCCTTTTATCTGCATAATTCAAGCCATCTGGTATGTTGTGTGTGGTTACAGAGTGGTCAAGGTGGATCTACCAAGGAGCTGGGAATAAATTACCTGGCCCTCACTGACCTTTTCCAGATGTCTGATAGAAGAAAAGATGTCGTAAACTATGATATACAAGTTCAGATGGTGGAGATATACAATGAACAAATACGGGACCTTCTTACTGAAGATTCTTCAGCCACCAAATATCCTTTTATGCTTTCAATTACTAGGTAGATTTTGAAGTAGTTACAAAGGCAGCAATACAAACTGAGCAGATTTACATTTTTTCTCCTTAACTGAACATTAAGTTGGAGATTCGGAGTTGCGGTGGGGATGATGGTCTAACTCTTCCGGATGCTACGTTGCTCCCTGTGACATCTACTTCTGATGTTCTTAATTTGATGAAACTTGGTGAGGTGAATCGTGTTTTCAGTTCTACTGCAATGAATAATAGAAGCAGTCGTTCCCACAGGTTAGTCCTCATGCAACTATGATTCAACTAGCTCAAGTTACTCCATACTAATTGAGTTAACCACTTTCCATTTTTGACAGTGTCCTGACAGTTCACGTGCATGGCAAAGAAGAGTCTGGAGCTAATCTCCGCGGCTGCCTGCATTTGGTGGACTTAGCCGGAAGCGAAAGAGTTGACAAATCGGAAGTTACCGGGGATAGGCTCAAGGAGGCAACATATATCAACAAATCTCTTTCATGCCTAGGGGACGTGGTCACAGCATTGGCACATAAGAATTCTTACATTCCATACAGAAACAGCAAACTCACACTTCTGCTCCAAGATTCCTTAGGTGGACATGCTAAAACACTGATGTTTGCTCATGTGAGCCCAGAAGAAGACTTCTTATCAGAGACTATCACCACCTTGAAGTTTGCTCAGCGGGTATCCAGCGTTGAACTTGGCGCGGCTAGTGCAAAC
Organism: Linum usitatissimum; assembly: GCA_030674075.2. Lineage (NCBI taxonomy): Eukaryota > Viridiplantae > Streptophyta > Magnoliopsida > Malpighiales > Linaceae > Linum > Linum usitatissimum. The sequence continues at coordinate 6,335,488 of JAUJYP020000192.1, forward strand.
AAAGAGAGCAGCGGGATTATGCAATTGAAAGAACAGGTAACACGTTTTTGTATCTCAGTTTTCATCAGTATGTAACATAAGCTGAAGAAGGTTAAAGGTTTTCTTGTTTCCGTAAGCCTATAACGTGCTAAGAGTTTTGTTGATCATACAGGTTGAGAACCTCAAAAGGGCCATGACTAACAAACAGTCATCTAATGAAGCAAGATCTCCAATTGGGAAATCAAATGCAGGTGCTGGAAGAACACCGCCACGGTCAAGGAGACTCAGTATTGAGAACATCAGCAGCAACAATAAGCTGACCAAGACCACAAACCATGATGACAGGAAGGCATTGAAGACTCCTCCCTTGCCTACCCGTTCTCGAAGGCTAAGTTTGGAAGCTCCAACTTACAGTAAAAGGGATGAGGATTTCTTGACAAAACAAGCAGATGACGAAACAATAAGGAAGCCCCTTCGGTTTGAACGGACACCAAAGCAGAACAACCATTCACAGGATGTAGAAGCCACACCAAAGAAGAACAACTATTCTGCAACGATTAGCAGCAATTCGTCCGCAAAGATTTACCAACGTACTCCTCCTAGAAGTCCTACTAGTTCCTCATATCAAAGGCAAACACAAATTCTTCACCTTCATTTGCCATTAGCCACAGAAAACCAAGTGGTTGCGAGAAATGAAGTTCAGAATCTGATGCAAAGTCAAGTTGTCAGTTCCGCAACGGGCAGTGTTAATGGGAAAGGGTCTCAGATAAGGAAGTCCCTTCGGACCATAGGAAAGCTGATTAACGGATCTGAAAAGAGGTCAGAAAAGTGATATTATGTAATTGGTAAAAGGTTGCTGTGCTATGCTGGTCATGGAAAACCAATACATCTATTTTGGCAAAACTTACAGGAAACAACGGAAAGAACAGTCCCAAGCAATTTTGAAGAGTTTGAATGAAGAAATCAAGTCACCAGTACGGAGTAGCATCAAAAGGGCAGCAAGGAGGCAATCACTCACTGGAGTTTACAAGTCCTCAGTTGACTTAGGTGAGAGTTAGATTAAAAATAGCTTGTGGTTCAGTTTCATCTTTATATTTTACATCCATACTAAGAAAAACTCTGCCTTTTTCCTGCATTTGTTTGTTTTTGTATCAGATGACTCGACAAGGAATGCAAAGACACCTCCTCCTGCTGGCCATACACCTAACAAAAGATGGATGTAGGACGTAGAGTTTAACTAAAGAAACAAATGTTGTTTGAGCATGGTGCTTTGACTCGAAGCATATAGTGAAGAGATTGACCAATACAGCAGCTTCTTGCCATGTACATACTTAATATGACCGTTTGATTCGATTCCCGAGGGAAACAGGCTGTGTATTGCAGGGGGGCAACATCAGCAAGTGGAGAATCCTAGGTCTGCAAAAACCAGCTATCTGATTGGTCTTGGATAGATCTCTCTCCCACCATTATTGAATGAAATAGTGAGTTTATGAGGTCAGTGTGTCAGTGGGTAGTGGATAACCAAGTCAAGTTGTAGAATTGAATAATGGTGAAATACGTGGGGCCCATTCATGTGATGTCTTTTGGGTTATGTAGTGTAGGAAGATGATGATGATGATGAAGATGATGCTGATGGCATGTTATATGTCTGACAACATGTTCTTGTCATTGGGGTTTGTCTGCATCACCAGAAATGTCGTCTTGTTTTCCCACATCTCTCGTGTTTCTCCTTTTCTCTGCTCATCTATGTTGTTTAGTTTGGGTTGTGGCTTATAGAGCAATAATCTTTTCTTTAATGGCGAATTTAGTTTCTTTAAAACATATCTTATGAAATTAAAACGATATAAAGAAGATAAAATGTTTTATACAAGAAGACGACATGCATGAATTGAAAAATAATCCTATTGATCCTGCCTTAGTGGTAGAAATGTTGTTTCTATTTGACAATGTTTCATATGAAGTCCCTCCGCTTATACTCTTACATTTATATAAAAGGCGAATTTAAGATATGATGAGCTTTTTTTTATCGCGCATATTATTGTGAATACAATTTTTTATAAGAATACAATGTATCCTCACACGTTAACATGTTATTAGATCACTGTATAGATTTTATATGGCTCGGGTATTAATTTGATTTCTAGTGTATTTTACTACAATAATGATAAAAAAAAATACATAAACGTTGTAAAGTAATGTGTCAAGTTGTAATTACACAATAAGGTAATTACTAAGATATTTCTAGGGTATGTGTACTTTTTTTACGTGGTTGTCACCTAGTAATCAACTTATCATCAACAATGTAACATCTCGTTATTGTCTAAATAACAGTCAGTAGAAAGAAAATACATACCTCAAAGGAACACATGCCCTTCAAGTGAATGTTAGCATGAACGACGTGTCGCCTCATTTGACGTCAAAGTACTGCCACGTACTTACCGCTATCCGTATCCACCGGAGCGGATATCAATAATATAACTCTAACGCCATTTTATCATTTTCTTTCTTCGAAAGAACTATTTATTCGAAAATAAATATCAAATATATAAATGAAAAAAAGGAAAAAAAAAATGAAAGAGCCGTTGGCATGTGGAGAATAGTGGGGGTGCGAGCATTTGGGTATTTTTGTATGTTTTCATTGAGTTCTCATTGGATGGATGGTGGCCTGGAAACATGTGAATTTATGTCAGGCAGCCCTTTTTCCACTCATGCCAGCACCAATTTAAAATTCTCAACTCCACTAATACCACGAAAACCAAAAACTATTCCATTTCAAAGTTCAAGTTAATTCATTATTAGAAAAAGTTCGGAAATGACAAACAAATTATACATAGTAAACTAAAATAATGTAGGACGAAGATGAATAAATTCCTCTATTTAGCTACGCATTGACTGCTACCACGAGGAAGATTCTTGATAGTTAACGGATTATGGTTGATTTTGTACGTACTCCAGTCGCTTAACCTGAAAACATAAAGAGTTGTGAGAGAATTGAAGAAATTATAGTTGGCGGTCTATAATATATAAGTTATAAGTCTTTGAACAAAAATAATTAATTTATTCATATAAAAATAACTACAAAGTCTTCTCCGGTCTCTTTCATAGTTTTTTAGCTCGGCAACCACCACACATCTCCTCCTTTATATCTATAGTGGAACATTTCGATTGATTTGGCTCCTTTATATTTATTGTGGAACATTTCGATTGATTTGACTATCAGATCAATATCTGAATTGTATGGTGTATCGATCATATATATGTGCGCTATGTTGTTTATTGGAAGCCTTTTTAACAAGTATTGTTTTTAGGAAACATTAATTGGAAGGCAATTAATGTTTTGTCTGTTTATTTGTTCTTAACAAAGGGACCGATGTTGTGTGAAGTTTGGAAACTAATGGACAAGCACAACCCCAACGTTAATGGTGCAAGCAGCAAAGGCTTGACTGGTACAACCTTTCCTTTTTAAACAAACACAAGCACACCCACCATCAAATGAAAGGGATTCCCTCAAGTTGGTGTCTTTTAAGGTTGTACATATTCTGCCTTTGGAATCTCATGCCCCTAGGAATCCGATGCCTACCAACGCGATCAAGTGTGTCACTTCAGTTCTATATACTAGGGAATAAATTTGTTGGTAAAAAAATCGAGATAGTTTAGCGTTTTGTCAAACTGGCTAATGGACCAATGAGTGGTTTGATATGATGGTCAGATTGATGGATAGAATGATTTGTCTTTTTCGATGAGCGCATAACTAGAAGTTTTCAGGATAGTTACTCACGAGGTTCTTGTGCATTGGAGTAAAAGTAGTAAAAAATGGTTGACGTTAGGGGAATAAGGCAAATGAGAGTGTTCGAGAGACAAAGAAGTGTCAAAAATGTGTTGGAAAGCGTATGACCAGTCATAAATATATAGTTTTTGGTAGCATATAGCGTAATCGTATGAGAATAGAGATTAGAGATGTAGTTATAAAAGTATATTTTATATGCATAGTCAACTAAGGATCATGGTGTACATGTAATCTCCCATATATTGGGTAGGTCACAATATTGCCCCTTACTGAAATCAATTTTGCTAATCGGCGGATAGGCAAGTCTATTCACCGTAACGGATATGATTTTTAGTCGTTGGATCGTGTAAAATAAAATTTAACGAGTTGTAGAAAAAGGAAATAAGATACCATTTTAGAATGTAATAAAAAATTTATGATTATTGTTTGTCATTTATGGTACCGTTATATGACCATTATATGAATGTTTATGCTATATAACTGTTCTGACATGCTTTTAGAGTAATCTTATAAATAGATATAACAGTTATATAATGCACATGTAAAATAAAAAAACATACTCGTAGAACATAACAGTGATAGAGGCATATCAGTTTCGAAATATAATTGAATTCTTCACAAAATTTTAACATATTATGAAATGTATTAAACATTTATATTCATAATTTGGTGCTACTATTTTCACTTTTCCTATCATTATTTTTAACTTCCAACTCAATCAATTTGATATTTTTTACAGTCCAAATAAACCCATAATTCATATCAGACAAAACAACCATTAAATTATTTTTGTGGATGATCCAACGACCGACAATCTATCCATTGGGGTGGATAAAAAGGCCTATCCGTCGATTAGCAAAATTGCAGTGAAATTACATCTTATAAAAACACACAGCAGTTGTATGTCCATGTTATTCAATATCCTTAGATACCAAAGCTACTGAAATTAAATTTAACAAATCATGCATATTTCAAAGTATTAAGTTCGTTGATTGAACCACACAATCTTAATTTGTTGAGATGATGTGTCCACCTCTCATCTCTAAACTCCCATTGATTCGGTAAATGTCACGAATCTCATTGGCTTTGAGAAAATATGATTTCACAAACCACCATTATTTTTTTATAACACAAACAACCGATCGATATGAGTTTTTTCTCGACAATTCGATTTATTAGGATGCTACACTTTATAATATAGTATCAAAGCTTTTAAAACACGATATCACGTTTCCGTTTCAATTCCAATAGTCCAAAACCCGTTCAGATAAGTTACCAAAACCATGCAAACCTTAACTATTTTGAAATTTATTATTAAAAAGCGTAATAATAAATGATACAAAATTTAATCTGAATCATCTCCCCAACGACTCGAAAGATAATAACACAATTTCATAATAATCATGATTATCATTTCTCATATTGCTTATGTACCCAACAAATTTTCACATAACCCAATAAGTGTTGTATCATTTTATACATTTACAATCCAAACATTAGACATAATTAAGTCACATTTTATCAAACAATAACAATCATTGAGATTCCTGCTGTCGATGGTTCCTCATAACATTACCAATCGCATAACCATAAGCTCTCCACAACCGCTTCCGAAACCTCTTCAAATCCAGTACCACATTCTGCCCGTCGAGATATATCGATTTCGTGACCTCCCAACCTCTCTGCGAAACCCACTCTGGGTCCCGCAAAACAGAATCGTTCTCGTCGTACTTTTTGTATAACGAGCTCTCCCTCGGGAGAATTCTATACCCAATGTACTTCAGACCCATCTTCCTAGCCGGTTCGCCGTAGTAGCTACCGGCGGCCCATTCCGTCCCCAACGGAATCACCTGAATAAAAACACACCCGGGCTTCATGAACATGAAATGAGTCATTGCCGCCCCGTGAACTCCTATCATCACGTCGCTCGAATTCAATGCCCGGTATATCTTCGCCAACTCGGTGGTCGGGTTGGGTCGAAGCACTTCCACTTGAAACCCGATCCTCTCCGCCAGTTTCACCAACAACTCCTCGTTGGTGATCGCTCGTGAACCGGTTCGAGAAACGATCACCAATTTCGGAACATTCGCTATTCGAGATGGCGGAGATAGAGACATACTATTTCTATCTCCAACCTCTCGTTGCTCGTCGTCGATTAGTCCCTTGATTCGAGGCCAATAGGCTCGATCAAGGACCTGACGAAAATCGACCATGGACTTGTTGGTCCCGGTCTCGCCCTGGATCATCATGGCGGGATTAACAGTGAGCTCGTCGTGAATCCTGAGACCCACGACTGCTTCAGGGAAGCAATGCGTCCTCTTGTCGCCGGAGAAATCGATCGCCGGGTAGACGGTGAGCTGGGAGAGGACGTCGGAGTACTTAGTAATCCACCAGTCGTGGTATTCCAAGATGACGAACACCACCTGTTTGTTGAAATGCTGGGATGTGATGTAGAGAGGGATTAGCCCGTCGTTGAATTCGTGGTAGACGTTCCCCGTGTACCCTCCCGTGGAGAAGACCACTGCCGGGACGTCGTGGGTGACGTCACAACGACGGCGGCTGTTGTGGTGTTCTTCTTCTTCTTGACCCGCTGCTGGCTTGGAGATGAGGTGGAGCTCGTCGATTGTGTTCATAACACTGGACTCCCATTTTCGAGTGTAAGGTCTGATCTTTTCGTGGTGGATTTTGGATCCCTGTTGTTTGGTGAATAGGAAGATGGAGGAAGAGGTCGATTGGGTTAGGATGTCTCCCTTCATTACACAGACGTCTGTACGGATGCTGCTGGTTCTGTCACAGCAAATGGTTCCTGCCCAAAAAAATACAGAAACAAAAAACAGAGTAATTATAAAAACCAGAGAAAAACAGACCACATAAGAAGCGTTGGAAATCGACTGAAGATAAACTGAGATAAAAATGGATCGAAAGAGACACAACACAAAGCGATTTTATGTGAAAAAAACTCATCTAGGAAAAGAACCTGAGGGACGGAAGCAATTATGGAAAACAGAGTATTTATCGAAACAGAGTAATTATAATAAAAATATAGAGGAAAACAGAGCATAAGAAGAAGGTTACCGTTGGGGACAGAAGAGCAAAGAGGGACGCTGGAGTCCATATGTGAAAGAGAATCGAGCGAATCTGCAAAAATAAGGAGGATGATTCCATGAAATTATTTAGAGGAGATGCTAACAGTACGAAACAGGGAGAGAAGGGGAAGAGAGATGCGTACAGAAGGAAGGGAAGAAGTGAGGAGTGAGGATGAGGAAGCAAGAGAGGAGGGAGAGGAAGAGGAGAGAAAGAAGCTTCGGTCTAGTCGTTGCATTTGCTAATGTTTGTTGCCTCTTTGCAAACATAACTAAAATTCCTCCTCCTCCTCCTCCACCACCGCCGCCATTAATCTCCACATCGTCTTCTAACAACGGCTGCTGCTGAAGGTGGTGGTGGTGGTGAAGGTGGTTCTTGGGACGATGCTGGTGCAACCCCATGGCTGCATTCCAGTAAAGTTTCTTGCTTTTCTTGCTCTGTACAGCCAGCTTTGATTATTTTTAAAAATCAATGTCTTGCTCTGTAAACCCAGAAAGATGGGAGAGAGAGAGAGAGATGGAAGATGGATAAAGGTAGTGCAGTTGTCTGCAAGTGTTGAAAAAGGGGTGGGTTTTAAGATGGCGTTGGAGTTGGGGGAGTGATTTGAGATTCCCACTGCTTGCTTTTCCGACTCTGTACGAAAGAAGGCAACCCCGACTCCGGCTGAAATGATTAATTTATTATTATATTCTTCTGTTGGACTCCAACTCTGCAAGTGGGTCGTCATTCATTCATGTATGTAATAAGAAATCTAATCTAGTCTTCTGGTGTTCATTCTTTGGGAGACTTCTTAGTGCTGATTGCTGACAATGAAATTCACATATTATTTACACTCTCTCCCCCTAATAGTGTTGTGTGTTTCTTTTTTTATGAATAATTAGATTTTATTATATTACAAAAAAACTATAACCCTCAAGACAAAAGAAACAAAGAATGGTAAATCGACGAGTTACATCGAGTTTCAAATCAACTAATATTTAACATACGTGTTAAAAATAACTACAAAATTAAATTTAATTATAATAACCCTAATAAGTATATATTGGTTTTGATCAATACATATTTGCCTTTGGCCACTAGCTGTGCCAGCTGAGCTGTGGTGATAGTGAAGGAATCCGGTGCTGATGCTGTCTGCGACTGGCAGACTGCTTCATGACCTGCTGCTGCTGCTTATTGCTTAACAAAAGAACAAGGAGAGGGAAAAAGAAGAAGAATCCAACAAGTAGACAGTACGGCATTCTTGGAACTGGGATTTTTCCCCGTCTTAGACATCCCCCATCCATCGCTTTCCTTCTCTCTATCCTTTTTACAAGTCTTTTCATTTTTTAACACCACCACAATATAATACAAGTGTAGGTGAGGTGGAATTGATAATATATAGGTTTATTGTTTGAGCGTGCTTATGGAGTTGACGATATCATCATTAGAAATACTGACCTCCCTAATTACTTGGTCATTGACTCTAAATGCAAATTATTCGGAGGGTCTGGTAATGATGTGGTTCAAACACCAGACCTCAATCTTATATATCCTAAGTTCCTAATTAGTTGTTGATCAATAATGACTCGACTTTCTTAGATGGATCGGGAGGAATTTACCTAGATGCCTTGTGTATTTTGGTTGGTGGACCTCAACAACATGTTCTCAATTCTTAGCATGAATCTTACCATAAACATACCGATAAGCCCTCAACAGCCTCGTCTCAAACCTCTCAACATCCAACACAACATTCTGAGCATCAAGATAGATAGCCTTGGTCCAGTTCCACCCTCTAGCCGAAACGCTCTGCGGATCTCTTAGCACAGGGTCATTCTCGTCATACTTCTCATACAGCGAGCTCTCCCTCGGCAAAATCCTGTACCCGATGTACTTCAACCCCATCTTCCTCGCGGGCTCTCCGTAATACGTCTCCGAAGCCCACTCCAGGCCCAACGGAATTACCTGGACGAACACGCTCCCCGGTCTCATGAACAAGAGATGCGTCATCGCCGCTCCGTGCACTCCGATCATCACGTCGCTCCAGTTCAGCGCCCTGTATATCTTCGCCAGCTAGGCGGTCCTGTCGGGCCGAAGTACTTCTACTTGGAATCCAATTTTTTCCCCCAGTTTTACCAGCGAGTCCTCGTTGGTTACGGCTCGGGATCCTTTTCGAGAGACAATGGCTAGCTTCGGGACGTGGGGTTTGCTGTTGTTGAATATATGACTCTCTACCTGCAGTGGAGCGGACACTTTTAAGATTCGAACACTGCACCCTAATAGTATTCGAACATGAACATTTTTTTAGTCCGTTTTTAAATTTACTTCGTATAATTTATTTTTACTAACATAACCTATTTTTATATTACATGTTTTTATTAACACGTTCAAAAAAAACGGACTATATAAGGAAAAAATGGGCTGTGCGAAATAAAAATAAACTGCTGAAACAAAAAATGGAATGTACAAAATAAAAATGTATTGCGACAGTAATTTTTTCTCGTTAAGGGTATATTAGTACGTTTATGTGAACATATGGACTGCTCAAAGTTAAAAATGAGATGCACAAATTAAAAACTGATTATGTTAATACCTTTTCTTTGTTGAGTGTATATTAGCTAGTCTGTGAAGTAAAAGAAGGACCACATATAACAATTTACGTAAGTGCTTTTACCTGGAGGAGGAAACTGATTCGAGGCCGGTAAGCACGATCGAGGAGGTTGTGGAAGTCCACGATGGTGGTCCTGTTGTTGCTCAGGGAAGGGTCGATCGCGAGCTCATCGTGGATTTTGAGGCCGACGATGGCTTCCGGGAAGCAATGCGTCCTGTTGTCTCCATTAAAGTCAACGGCAGAGTAGTTAGAGAGCTGGGAGAGAACATCTCCGTACTTGGATATCCACCAGACGTGGTACTCCAGGATGACGAACACCACCTGTTTGTTGAAATGCTGGGACGTGATGTAGAGCGGGATCAGCCCGTCGTTGAACTCGTGGTAGACGTTGCCCGTGTATCCTCCTGTGGAGAAGAACACTGCGGGAACGTTGTGGATGGCGTTGCAGTTTTTGTGATGGTGGTCTGGGATATTTTTTATGATGAGGTGGAGCTCGTCGATGGTGTTCATGACGCTGGTCTCCCATTTTCGGGTGTATGGTCTGATGTTTTCGCGCTGGATTTCGGTGGAGGAGTTGGTGGTTGATGCTGATGATGTTGATTGTGAGGTGTAGAGGATGAGAGATGCGGACGGGGAGTGTGTTGAGATCAGGCATCCTTTCATTAAGCAGACGTCTGTTCTGATGCTGCTTCTGTCGCATGTTATATTTGCTGCCAATATACACAAACTTTGCTACATGAAAAAATCAATATAGTGGGTGCGTGGTCAATGTTTCTAGAGTCGTGTTAATTAACCCAGTAAAGTTGCAAGACAAAACGACCCATCTACATATGTAACGAGCCCTAATAACAACAACATAAAAGACGAGGAAATTATATATTGTGTTACGTACGTGCGGAAGGAGGGAAGCTATGAAGAAGAGCAAAGATGAGGATGCAAGAGGGGAGGAAGAGAAAGAGAAGAAGGAGATGGAGAAACTTTGGACGACGATGCTGCTGCTGATCCCACCCCATGCCTGCATTCCTGTAAACGATCATTTTGTTCTTCTTGCTTTGATTGCCCATCTCTGCAGCCAAGAAATCTCTGAAATTACAGAGCGAGATACACGAGTCAGAGAGAAGGGACCAACTTAAAACAAGCCTTGTGGGTTTGGCAAGTTTTTAATATGATTGAGTTTGCCCTTTTTCACTTCTCTACGGAAGTGTTAAACTTCCAACCACTGATGATGAACTGAAGACAAACATATAAAGATATTTGCATGCCGTTGAATGTAAATCTGTACGTATGAATTTGAGACTAATAATGATTTTGAAATGAAACCGGTTTCAAAAATGGGCCTAAAATCCAAGAATACTGCACACACGAGTTGATTCCTTGGGTTTCAGTGATAGACGCTCTCCGGTTCTGAGAGAGAAAGCCCATCAATCCAGTGGAGTGGAGTGTGATGAGCAGAGCGAAGCAGCTAGAAGCGGAACTGCTACCAGAATCGGCGGAGGAGGAGAAGAGAAATGGTTCGTCGCGTGGTGCCCGTCTTCCGACAAGCTGGGCGAGCGCTTGAAAACTCCAACTTGATCAATGCCTTACGATCAGAGATCAACCACGAACTCTCCACTCCCACTTCCTTCCAGGTCTCTCCTCTCTCTCTCTCTCTCTCTCTCGATTATGATTTTACCAAGTATAGAACTCTACCACAAAACCAACAGAAACTACTGCTGCTGCTGCTGTACAGAACAATCCGGTCGCCTTGCCGGAGGATTTTATCATGGACTGGGATTCTTCAGAATCCGAGGATGTAGTGTTGAGGAGGAAAACAGAGTCCGGCGAGGAAGTTGCGGTATCTGCGTTGCTGGGGCCGCTTCTCCCTGTGGAATGGGGGCCGACGTTCCCGAGAGATGTTTTGATGAAGGTTTGCGTTAAGAAACCTGGATGCAGCTCTTTGTTACAGTTCGATTGTCAAGCGTATGAGGGTGCTCCGTTGTGTATCCGTGCAGCAAATTTTCTCCAATCAAACGACTGCCCCCGTCCTTCTGCCTACAAAGGTCCCTTGTTCAGGTGAAACTCGAATTCTCTGTTTCCCTATGCTCTTGGTTTGTTTCTTTGGGTGCTAATAACGTGCTGAGAATAATCTTTAGCAATGTGGAATTTATGGAAGCTAACTGTAGGTTATCCTTCATTTTGTGTCTATGTATAGTAATTGCTGTTGTCAAACCCCATTGCTTTCGATGTTGGAGGTCTTACTGAGTAGTATTCTACACTAGGACGTGTACAGTATTGGCCACTTTGGGCTTTCTGGAGATAACTCGATACATCCTGGTGACTCTGAAAATATGATATGTTCTCTGTCTTTGTCTGGTTGTTTTCATTCCTCTGTGCCAGAAAGAATGGGAACAGAAGTGCCTACATTTAGATTGTATCGGACATGATAGGAAGAGTAACTATCATGCATCTGCTAAGGTTTTAGACTTTTAGTAGAGGGGGGTGTCTTAGTGCTTCTGGTGGAATGAAGGAGCCAGTTCATTTTATTACTCTATCCACGGGTGATTTATTTTCCTCCCGAACCTTTGGTGGTATGCTTTTGATCCATTCCGAAAATGTTGTTCTAAATGTGATGTGCTTTCCCTTACTCTATAGAGGCTTCATAGGTATGAAGTAATAATGCCATGTTGCATGCAACTTGTGTAACTAGCCCCGATGGATGTTGAAGATATTTTCCGTTTTGACAATGGTGACTCCGATAATCTCATTGTCTTTACTAGAATCCGAAGTCAGCTTGTATATGGTTTGCTTAAACTCCAGTTGAGCAAGACCTCCAATATGTCTCAACTTGTTTGTCTTCTACCAACTAGAAATTACATCAACAAGGGAAGGGGAACTATGTTTGGAGGAGGATGAGCCCTCATCGGGACTCAAAACCTCCATCATCGAGTTTATCAGATTGATGTCAAATGCATGTTGTTTGGAAATCGCTTTAGGATCTTCCACGTCATGCTCAGTGAACAAACTTGTATGCACATAATGTTTGCTCGTTGAACTTGCCATCTGAATTTCAACTGTTATTATCGTGTCCGTGCAGTACGTTGGACGCTAATTTACAAGGTGCGTTTCAAGACTACCTGCTTGCAAAGGGAATTACTCAATACCTCCTTTACTTTCTCCTTGAACACTTGCACAAGAAGGAGCAAGGTCAATATGTGAGTTGGTTGCAGAAGCTTGAATCAATGATTGCTGGGAAGACAAAACATGATGATGCAGAATAAGTACAAGCAGTTCTGTTATGGGAATTTAGATGTATTACTTGTAGCTAACTTCAGTACCGTTCAAACTCTTTTTAGATGGTTAATTGTTGGAAGCTTTGCATTTTTCTACTCGCAAGTTTCATGAAGGTGGTGCAATTTGGAATGTTCAGTTTGATAGTTCGCCCTCTGTTTCAACTTTATAGGAAAGTTAAGTTAGTTAATGCTGCTTTGTGGAAAGTTTAATAGAGCAGTTTATTCTGATCTTTTGTAAAATCATTTTTCAACTCCATTGGAAAATGCCAGAACTATAGCAATTCGTTTATTTGGAACTGGCTATTGTCTAACTTAACATGTTAGAGTCATGCCTGCTATTGCGATCTATTGTCACACCGGATTTGGGTAAGTATTGTGCACGATATGTGTACTCGAGAGTACACAATCATGCCGATGGAGGTGAGTATCTAGCTCCTAGAAATCAATACTCGAGAGTAACACTCAACTCGGAAGGTTTTGTCAGTTTGGATATAAGACAAGCCAGCTATAGGAGGATTGTTCCGAGACAATAAGAGGTGATGACTCTCTACTTTTAGTATTAACCTGAGTTAGGTATGTGTTCGATTATTAACGCAAAGTTGAGTGCTATTATTACAGACCTTATTAAAGATTGGGAGATAAGATATAATAAAATCTTAGTAGAGCTCGATTCTCGTTGTGTAAATAGTTTATTACATCAAAGAAAATTGCTTACCAACCACCAAAAACAACAAAAAATAATTTGATTAAAATTTCCAAATATCCTATCTCTTCCCCAAAATTTCTACTCTTAAAAAATTTGAAATCTTCTACGAAATTCTTTCCAAAATCACCAAATCTAATCATATCCAATTCACTAATTCAAATTTCATATCCAAACCATCCTCATTTTTCTCGGGTTTCTTTTTGAAAAGGAAGTGTTCAAACATTTAAAAAAGGAAGTCTTAAGCTATGGCGCTGCCGCTCATTTTCTATTTTTAACCCACCAGTCTTAAAACCTCTACGCCGTTTCCCCTTTTCTCCCACTCTCCTTTGGTGCCTCCGGCGTCCCACTGCGTAGCCGAAACCGATGGACAAGTACTTGAAAAACTTCGAAGTTGACCACAAAAATCCGTCAGAGGAAGCTTTGATGCGATGGCGGAGAGCTGTTACCATCGTCAAGAACCCTCGTCGGAGGTTCCGCAACGTCGCCGATCTCGCCAAGCGCTCGGAGGCCGAACGCAAAAAGCGCAGTATCCAGGTCTTCCTCTAGTTCTTAGTTTCTCATCGCCTCTTTTCTCCCGCACTGCGCTATTTTTCCTTTTCCTTCTCCATTTGGCTTACAACTATGCTGCTACGAACCTGTAGATTTAGCGTAGATCTCTTTGGTCTTCTTGTTGAGTTGCATTTCTGATTTCTCAGCTGAACTTGAACACAATACCAATTTCCTCAGCTTCATTCAGTTTTTTTTATTGCGTTATGTTGCTCTCGTTTTAATTTAATTCTCTCGAGTTCGTCCTCCGTTTTCTCAAAACTCAATCATAGAGCGAAGCTAAGGATTGAAGATAATGATCCTTTTGCTCGCCGAACAACTTCGTTTTTTGTTCCGATTCTGTATTGCTGTGCTTTCCCGCGAAACAAACAGAGCCTCTGTTATTTGCTCTTCTTTGGATCTCCGTCGTTAGCAGCATTCATTGGGAACTGAGCCAGATCACTTTCCTATCCTCTGGTGAGGACTTTCCAATTCCATTGATTCGATTTTTATTTCTACTTTCCATCTTGAATCCAAAGTGCTTTTGAATTTCTTTCCAGGAAAAGTGATCTTTCGTTTCGTCAACAACCTACTTGCTTGAAATTAAAAAACGCTTAATGGCAAAACTTGAAAGCGCCTGGTGCGTAAGATGGCGTTACGCGTAGAATCCGTGTATGTTTTGAATTTGGTTTGAATTCCGGTGTCAAATTTGTTCAAATTTCCGTAGAAATATTGCTGATGTGGGATGTTTGACCCGTAACCGCCATTGCGGGCTGGGTCCTTCTCTGACGTCCTTGCCCCTTGCAAGTTGGCTATGCAACAAATAGTCAACGCAAAAAATCTGTTAGTTGGGAAATTTGTTAGTTTGTGACATTTGTTCTACTAGTCTGATTGTTTTATCTGCGAAATCTGCTAGCTTGTGACATCTAAAGAACTAGAACTTCTTCATTGTAGAAGAAGAATTAGGACTTCCAAGTTTTAAGATGGACGAAAAAGATAAGAAATGGTGGGGAAAAACTTAGAGATGGGGAATATGGGATGGGGTTTGGGTAGCCTGTCGTTATCCAATTAATAAAAAATGGGAAGGTGGATGAGTGACACAGCATTCTGCCTATAAATGCACACTTTCTTTGCCTTTACCTTTCGATAATGTCAAGCAACGAAATTTCTTGGAACCTTCACTCCATTTTCATAAAGGATGACTCTATTACTCGATCCAAGCAATTTATGCAAAGCTAAGCCAGGAGAAATAGTTGAACATATCATCTTAGATAGGGTTTACAATTATTTTTGGTGCGAGCATTATAATAGCTTCATCTATGTCTTTTTATTCGTAATTATATGTTATTTCCATTACCCATGACGTGTTCCAATAATTAACTAGTTATAAATGTGATAAGTTGCGACCTCATCTCGTCAATGAAACGTTTTTTTTTCCAGACTTCACCTTTGAAATGATAGTGCTTTTCTCGAATCTTTTAAATCTTTGCCATCGCTACTTTAGAAAAGTCCAGCTACTTTTTTATCACTAAAGAGATTTGACATCTCATCACCTAGTTTTTCATTAGAGAATCCTACCACCTTATTGTTTAAGTTTACCAGGCACTCGATGTTTTCCCGTCATGGGTCGGTTACGGCTAGTAGCGAGGACAATCGATTCTCTCCTAAAAGTAGATTAAATTATAATAAAGTGAAGGATAAAATACAGAGTAAATTTGATGGTTGCCTGCATCTAGTCGGTCTAATGAAACTATTTGGTCAGGATGATAATATGATATGTGTCAGTATGTAATCAGATTAAAAAAATTTAACACTGCATTCTTGTGATTTAACATCATTTTGTTCTCCGGTTTACCTTTTGGGCACATGGAAACCTGCTCTTGTTCCTAAGTTTGGTGCTGGTCCCTTATTTATTTCTTTGACCAGTGTGGACCTTGCGGTGTCCAAATGTCACGACTCATATATGGAAGATTATTTTGTAAGTGAAAGTCCTGTTAAGAAACTCTGTTAGATTGTTAGACTACGAGGTCTTCCACTAGATCGTTCATCTTTTTAATATTCGAACAATGAGATCAAACTAAATGATGTTTCATGTGTCTTGGTATCAGACGAGGATTCTTAACGTTGACAACATATTGAAAACAAATGGGATTAGCTTGGTTGAGCCTTTGTTGTTATCTCAGAGCTGAAAGACTCAAAACCATTTCTTCAGCTTTTTTATGTACTCTGACTTTCTCTTCTCTCAATCAGGAAAAGATACGAGTTGCACTATACGTCAAAAAGGCTGCATTACAGTTTATTGATGGTATGATACTTTATTCAAGCGTTTATTCAACTATTTGGGTAGATCTTCGTCTGTTGTTAAATCTATTCTGCTCTGCTCTTGTATTTGTTTCATATTCGCAGCTGGTGCTGCCCATGATGTTACAGCTGGTAACCAACCTGAGACCAAGGTGTCAGATGAGGTTAGAAAAGCTGGTTTTGGAATTGAAGCTGATGAGATTGCTTCCATTGTCCGTGATCACGATCTCAAGACTTTGAAAACCAGTGGTGGAGTGGAAGGGATCGCAACAAAAGTGGCCGTTTCATTGAACGAAGGTGTTCACGCTAACTACGTACATGTTCGGCAAAGTATCTATGGCAGCAATTCTTATACTGAGAAGCCCCCTAAAAGCTTCTTCATGTTCGTTTGGGAGGCACTGCAGGACTTGACTTTAATTATCCTTATGGTATGTGCCGTAATTTCAATAGGGGTCGGGATTGCTACTGAAGGATGGCCAAAAGGAATGTATGACGGGTTGGGAATTTTGCTCAGTATACTCTTGGTAGTCATGGTCACTGCTATAAGTGACTACAAGCAGTCCTTGCAGTTTCAGGATTTGGATAAGGAGAAGAAGAAAATTTCTATTCAGGTCACAAGGGATGGGCGTAAACAAGAAGTTTCCATTTTCGATTTGGTCGTGGGAGACATAGTCCAGTTATCAATTGGAGACGTAGTGCCAGCTGATGGGATTTTTATATCCGGATATAGCTTAGTAATCGACGAGTCGTGTTTATCCGGTGAGAGTGAGCCTGTGAATATAGATAATTCAAAACCTTTTCTTCTCTCGGGAACCAGAGTCCAAGATGGATCAGGAAGCATGCTTGTTACGGCTGTGGGGATGAAGACTGAATGGGGCAAGCTGATGGAGACTTTGAACGAGGGTGGAGAAGATGAAACACCACTGCAGGTAAAACTGAATGGTGTAGCTACAATCATTGGAAAGATAGGCCTGGGTTTCGCTGTGCTGACATTTGTGGTATTGACAGTGAGATTCTTCTGGACCAAAATATCAAATAATGAGCTCACGGAATGGTCCTCAACTGATGCATTGACGCTTCTGGACTATTTTGCAATTGCAGTAACCATAATTGTTGTTGCTGTTCCTGAAGGGTTACCGTTGGCAGTTACTTTAAGTCTGGCATTTGCAATGAAGAAACTAATGGATGAGAAGGCCCTTGTTAGGCATTTGTCGGCTTGTGAGACGATGGGTTCGGCTAGTTGCATCTGCACAGATAAGACCGGGACATTGACAACGAACCACATGATAGTTGATAAGATATGCATAAGTGGGAAAACAAAAAGTATAAGTCAAGATAGTTCAGGAATTGGATCTTCTGAAAGAGTTCTGAGCCTTCTTCTGCAAGCTATATTCCAAAACACCGGTTGTGAAATGACCAAAGATGAAGATGGAAATTCCAAGATATTGGGAACTCCAACAGATAAAGCGCTGTTTGAATTAGGCTTGCATTTGGGGGCAGACTTGGATGCACAGCGTAGAGAATTTAATATACTGAAAGTTGAACCATTTAATTCTGTCAAGAAGAAGATGTCTTCACTTGTAGCTCTTCCTGAAGGTGGCTTGCGAGCTTTCTGCAAGGGTGCTTCAGAGATAGTACTAAAAATGTGCGATAGATTTGTGGACGAGAATGGAGAAGTAGCCCAGTTATCAGAGGAACAGGTACGCACTATATCGGACGTGATAAATGACTTTGCTTGTGATGCACTGAGAACTCTTTGCCTGGCTTTCAAAGACCTAGATGGCGCATCTGAGGAAACCAATATCCCTGATTCTGGCTACACATTGGTTGCTGTTGTTGGAATTAAAGATCCGGTTCGTCCTGGAGTCAGGGAGGCAGTCCAGACCTGCTTAGCAGCTGGAATAACTGTTCGCATGGTTACTGGTGATAATATCAACACTGCTAGAGCCATAGCCAAAGAGTGTGGGATACTTACCGAGGATGGTGTGGCCATAGAAGGGCCGGACTTCCGTAGCAAGACACCTGATGAAATGAGAGCCATTATACCCAAAATTCAGGTTTGTATTATTGGATCGGAAGGTTTAAATTTATCATCTCAAAAGTATCTAGCAATTTTAACTTTACCAGATGTTCTTTTATTTTTTTATCGGGACAGGTAATGGCTAGATCGTTGCCGCTGGACAAACACACCCTCGTTACGAATCTGAAGAATATGTTTGGGGAAGTTGTCGCAGTTACTGGTGATGGTACCAACGATGCCCCGGCTTTGCATGAGGCGGACATTGGACTTGCAATGGGCATAGCAGGAACAGAGGTAGCCTAAATTTTTTATTGGTTTTCCGATTATTTTGCCTGTGCTGGTGTGGTGTTTCGCAGCATGCCTGACTGATGTATTCGCCGCAGGTAGCAAAAGAGAATGCTGATATCATCATAATGGATGACAACTTCAAGAGCATTGTGAATGTTGCAAAATGGGGTCGTTCCGTGTACATAAACATCCAGAAGTTTGTACAGTTCCAGCTGACGGTCAACATTGTTGCACTGGTACTCAACTTCATTTCTGCTTGCATATCAGGTACGAATCCTATACACATCATGTCATGGTGCTTCATCAACTCTACATCTAATAAATCTGTTGTTATTATATGCTGATCTGATCATATCCTTAACTATTTGTCTCGGTTCGGAAAATTTTCCAGGGTCTGCTCCGCTAACAGCCGTGCAGCTGCTTTGGGTAAACATGATCATGGATACACTAGGAGCGTTGGCACTGGCAACTGAACCTCCGAACGACGCACTGATGCAGAGACTTCCAGTCGGTAGGGGTGCAAGCTTCATCACGAAAACAATGTGGAGGAATATATTTGGTCAGAGTATCTACCAACTGGCTGTTCTCGGAGTTCTCAATTTCGGTGGGAAGAAGATACTAGGACTGGAAGGTCCAGATGCTACACTCACTCTGAATACTTTGATATTCAACTCTTTCGTGTTCTGCCAGGTAAACGAATCGAAATTAATCTACATCGAATTCCAACCGTATATGTATTGATTTCGCCCTTTTGCAGGTATTCAACGAAATAAACAGCAGGGAAATAGAGAAGATCAATGTGTTGAAAGGTATGTTCAGCAGCTGGGTATTCATGGGGGTAATGGCGGTGACAGTCGTGTTCCAAGTAATCATCGTGGAATTCCTCGGAACATTTGCAAGCACTGTTTCACTCAGCTGGGAATTGTGGCTTCTGAGCGTTGGATTAGGAGCGGGAAGCTTGGCGATTGCCATAGTATTGAAGTGCATCCCTGTAGGAGGAGATGATGCTCAACCCAAGAAGAAGCAACACGATGGTTACGAACAACTTCCCAGCGGCCCTGAAATGGCTTGAACAAACAACAACACGGTCTGTTTCTTGTTTCCCAAGTTACATTTTATTCACAGAAGGTTTTAGGGTTTGAGCAACTTGTATCTCTCATTTTCATGGTGAGTGGGACAGTGACGTATTATCAAAGAGGGGATCTTTGCATTAGGGTTGGAATCAATATGACATGTTATGCAATAGAAAGAAGAACTGCAGCAGCTCTTCCAATTCGGGGGGATTCCTACATAGACAAGAAAAATATACAAAATACAACACAACAAGAATGACAGAACCTCTCTCTCTATTCCTCTACTTACTGGAAAAGGGAATCAAAATTTCAGCATGGGAAGCTGAAAAAAGTAAGAAAAAGGGGGGAATCAATGGCAGTGGGTGAATGATTTCATCTAAACCTTCTCTTGGCCTCTCCATAAGCAACCACACCGAGGACTGTAATGGTGTATCCACCGATTCCGACGACTGTGACCGGGTTCCTGAATATGAATATCGAGATTACGACAGCTACAGCGCCTTTTGCGTTCCCCAGCACCTGCACAGAATGTCCGAATCATTCCTCCAGTCAGGTCATGACATTGAAATGATGGGATGTGGAGGTGAGAGGAATTCGAACCTGGAGGGTTAATGCACTCGTATGCTTAGTGACCAAGAAGTTTGTTAAGTTGGCGGAATAGGCCAGCGTGGAATTGAGTATAAGTAGCAACCACAAGAACTTGTCTTTCCTTCCAAGTGACAAGGTGATACTCAGTACATCAGGCTCCATCACGATTACTGCGGGCACTAGCACGAAAACTGCAATCGGTGACATGTAGAGTAGCAAGTTCATCGAATTCAATTTCTCTCTGCATGGACACAGTTTAGTCATGTCAACAAGATAAGTACAAGCCTGAATTACGATTAGATGGAAAAGGTTTAGTCATGAAAACTGCTTCGAGAGGCAAAGTATGCATACAAAAATCCAGTGACTGCCAGTAAATAACCCTGACCTGATACAATACTACTTCACCAGTCTATTAGATGGAAAAAAAATGAAAGATTCGCATGAAATACTTCATATTCTTCAGCTGAAGCAGTGAATATTTTACCCGTCTGAAGAAAGCAGAATGCCTTGAAGAACCGACTTGAAAGCCCTCGCAGCAGTTGCGCTAATGCACATGATGAATCCAAACAAGTGAAATCCTGGCTCACCCTGCAGCCAACCAACAGCAGATCTCATTCATTAGTCTAATGCTCACATTTGCACCACGTGCAGCCATGGATAGAACAAAAGATTCAGAATTATGGACCAATGTAACACTTTCAGAGCCATCTAGCTGTTAGCAACAGGCAAGGAAGTCAGAAGTAGCAAATCCATTGAATAGAAACAGCTTAAAGGGCTCATTACTATCCCAGACCACATTGCACATTGCACCAAGCCACCAACTTTGAACAGTCAGAACAAGTGAAAGAGGCAGTCAATGTTCGTTTTAATCGTGGATAAACTGAACAACCACCATTCATTCATAGCCAAAGATAACTAACAATTTCGAGACTAGCAGCTGCATTGATTCAAAATGAGTTGCTTTCAATGTGAATCAATGGAACTGATAGTCTTCCAGAATCGTGAATTATTACCAAGATCACTTGCATTGATTCAAAACAATGCAAGCTGCAGCTCCATTGATTCAAAACAAGTTGCTTTCAATGTGAATCAATGGAACTGCTAGTCTTTCAGAATAGTGAAATTGGAGGGAATTTAAATTCTCCCAAATGAAGACCACATTCAGCTCATAAACCAAGCATTTTATCACCAAAAAGGGAAATGCCAGAAGAATAATCTACAGTTTCTAATAAAAGTTGAGATCCCAGAATCCAACACGAGATATAGTCCCAGATCTGCATTGCTGAAATTAAGTGGGAAATTTCAAAGAGAGATTGAGATTGGAAAAGATTACCCCGCTGGCGATGACGACGCCGACAACGACGGGAACGAGGGCGCAGTAAACGACCCAGGCTTCCCGCTTGAAGGTCATCAAGTAGGCAAAGACGGCGGTGAAGAACGGGGTGGTAGCTCCGACGGCCTGATTGAAAGAGACGGGGAGGTAGCGGAGGGAGACATTGCCGCCGACGACGGAGGCGCAGAAGACGACGCTGAGCGTTGAGATCTTGAGGAGCTGAGGTCGAGATTTCAAGGTCTGGAGAGGGACGACCTTGAGGAAGACGATGGAGAGGTAGGAGAGAATTGCGCAGGCGGACATGTGGCACATTGTGAGGAAGATTGGGAATCTGAATCCGTAATTGGAGAGGAGGTACTTGTTCAGGAGGAGCACTCCGATGTTCGACGAGTACCATAGGGTCACCAGGGACACTATGAATACGGCTTGTTTCCTCGACGAGGATGGAGAAATGGAGGAGGAGGATGAATTTGATGATTGTGCCGCCATTTTTTGGTTTGAATTGGGGTTGAGGATGAGATAGATTACTAGATCGGGAGGTGTTGTTGTTTCATCAGATGTCGGTGGTGGTGGTGGCCGGAGATTGGCGGCGGTGGCGGTGGCGGTGGCCGGAAATGTTTGTTGTTGTTTCTCTGTTGAAAGTTTAGAGGGGGAGGAAGGAAGGAAAGAAGGGGGGCGTTTTCTGCGGATTTATGTCTGGTGTCCTCGGACACGTGTCCTCTAAATGTAAATCTCTCTCAATCAATTTAAATTTAATAATAATAGAAGGAAAGGAAATAAATAATAAAATAATGGCTGCCTAATGTTTAATTAATTAATTGACGATGCAATACAAAGTAACAATCAACACTAATTAATTATCATGATTATTATGATATTACCTAGGAAATATTTGATGGTAAAGTGACATGTTTATGTTGAGGGTCCGTGTGTCTTCAAATAGAGTTAGGTCATATGTTAGCTTCAATTTGGATGATTGATATTTCGTTTTTCGTTCGTTGTGGTATCGACGTTATTGTGTGATATGTGATGTGACAATCTTATATTATAACCATAAATTCAAATAACCAATGCATTTTGAATTGAAGAGGCCACTTTCTCCAATCACAAATTTGCTGTTCATTGACAAAAGAGCTATACTATAACGAATAATCTAACCAATGTTTAAGATACAATATGCTTAATACAATATTGTAGGTGGGCACAATAGAAGAATTTGCACGGCAACAAAGAGGTCTAACAGAAATACAAACTCACATATCGAGTAACGGTGGATTGGATATATCTATACAATATGATCTATATCTTAAAATATTTTAGTTTATTTACGGACTTTACGAAGTAAAAAATGAATTGTATATAGCATTGGGTTTAACTAATTATAAGAGAAATGTGAATATCTATACGGTGTCGTTCTTGGCACCACCGTACGTTGTCGCTCTGGTCAATCCCTCACTCTGGTATTACGGTGGGGGAGATAATCAGTGTTTTCGGCTCTGGAGATCATATCGGAATCACAAATGGAGACGAAGCCGAGTGAGATCAGCAGTTCGAAGATGTTCGGAGGATACAACAAGAGATACAAGCATTTCAGCCCAACTCTGGGCTGCTCCATGACTTTCCACATCTATTTCCCACCGTCCTCTTCTTCCTCCCAGAAGAAGTTCCCTGTAACTCCACTTAACATATTTCCTTCCTTTCAATTTCTCATCTTTCTCACTTTGATTAACAAACCCTTTTGCTTATTCTCCTTTATTTAGCCATCACCAATGCAATTTTGCCCAATTTTAGCGGGTTTTCTAGTTTATGTGCATGCGCTTGCTAGCCGAGCTATTTGAATAATCTCCACAATTTGATTGAATGGCTACAAGTGAGAAGAGTAATATCTATCAGTGAGAGAAAACACTTGTTGGGAATACGGCTCAGGGTTGAAATGGTATCAATGGATGTTAGCCTGTGACTTCCAAATGATTATTTTTGTCTATAAAGCTTAAACCCTGACTTACACTGTGATTAATTGGAGATAGGAATGTGTTTGATGGTTTAGATTGATTTCTGCTTCTGTTTGCTTCATCTAAGTAGTGTCAAGTGTGTATATTTGAATTTTGGAAGTATGTTATGTAGCAATTTCTAAGCTTTGGGTGGATTGCTTTAGGTGCTTTACTGGCTCTCTGGCCTCACCTGCACTGATGAGAACTTCATAGTGAAGTCCGGTGCCCAACGTCTTGCATTCGCTGATGGCATCGCTTTGATTGCCCCAGATACATCTCCAAGTAATAATCTGCAGTCCCTTGTGGAATTTTAACTGTTGACTATCAAGATTAGTTGATTCTAGATTTTTACTGGTGTGTTGTTTGCATACGGCAGTAAGGATAGTTGAGGAATTATGTTGATGAATTGACCTGTTGCAGTTCTTGCTTAGTGTTTCTGATATGAATCTCTTTTCAAGTTTTCATAAACTATAGTCACCTTTCTCATTTGGTCTGGAATCTTGACGCTAGGAGTTATTTTGCTTAGATTCGCCTCACCTTGTTGAATTTTGGTTGCAGAAACCAACTATATGACTTATCATACACCTATATCATCCTGCTGACCGGTTTACGAATTGTTTCCCGCTGCAGGAGGATTAAATGTAGAAGGAGAGTCCGAAAGCTGGGATTTCGGTGTCGGTGCGTACTGTTAGTTTCTTTCCGTGTTTTGATAAGCAAATGTACGATTAATCTCGACTAGCTTTCTTGTTGAGATAGGTGCTGGATTCTATCTCAATGCCACACAAGAGAAGTGGAAAAACTGGCAAATGTACGATTATGTCGTGCAGGAACTGCCGAAACTTCTGACGGAGAACTTTCCTCAGCTTGATACATCCAGGGCCTCCATATCTGGTCATTCAATGGGAGGCCATGGTGCTTTGACAATCTACTTGAAAAATCTCGATAAATACAAGGTAGTCAATCTCCTTTTTGGTATTTACTTTCTGAAACCTTTCAGTTGGAATGCTCATTTATGCTGCTTGTGTTTGATTCAGTCAGCATCTGCCTTTGCACCCATTGCAAATCCTATAAACTGTCCCTGGGGCCAGAAAGCTTTCACTAACTACCTTGGTGGAAATAAAGCAGACTGGGAAGTAAGTTGCATAACTACTCATATGATGAATACATTACAGCTTACTTGACTGTAATTTGACAAATGGGGTTATGACTTTTAATACAGGAGTATGATGCTACCTGTCTTGTTTCCAAGTTCCATGACGTATCTGCCACCATTCTAATCGACCAGGTAAAGATTATCTCGTCTTTCTCTTCTATTCGAAGTTGTTCAAATTTATCTTATATCTGGTATTCATGATGACAAGAAGTTTTCATCCTTCTGTTTCGTCTATTTGATTTTCATCATGTCAATGGAATAGAGGACAATGGTTATGGTTCTGTTTTTCCTCTTCATTAGAAAATAACTAGCTAGGTGAACCTAACTAGCTAGAAGAAAAAGTAATTGGTTACTTGTTAAAAGTAACTAGTTACGAGGGAAAATAACTAGTTAAGATAGAAAAGAACTAGGTATGAGAGAAGACACTAGTTGATGATTGAGTTACGAGGAAAAATAACTAGTTATGATAGAAAGAACTAGTCATGAGAGAAGACACTAGTTGGTGATTGAGTTACAAGAAAATAACTAGTTACGGACGGTTGAAGCATGCGGTCCATGTACCATTTATGCGTCTACCTATTGCTGAATAAACACCTCAGGTGTAATTATCTGGTTTAGTTTCTTTTTATGTGTGCATTGTTAACTTCGGTTTTTGGACAGGGAGAGGATGACAAGTTCCTGAAGGAGCAGCTGCTGGTGGATAAGTTTGCAGAGGCGTGCAGCGGTGTGAAGGTTCCTGTCCTGGTACGAAGGCAGCCGGGCTATGATCATTCTTACTTCTTCATTGCCTCATTCATTGACGATCATATCCGCCACCATGTCCAGGCTCTGAATCTGTAGTTGCGCTAATTCTGATAATAGTTAATAACTGAACGGTTGCACCAATTCCTCCTCTCTGTTTCTTAAAGTGGGGCCATGGACTTGTGGGTTTGTTTGAAGGGATGGCAGTCTCTTTAGTGGCTCAAAAGGATGACAGTTTAGTTAAGGTTGGCTTCTGGGAAACGGGAGCACTATGGGAATAGTACATGTTTTAACAAAGGCCAACTGTATGTTCGTTTTTTACTTTGTGCAACTCGTATTTTAGCAAATTAATATAAGAATGGTAACAAATAATAAGCATAGAAGTGAACACTGATGAAGTAACGATCAGTAATAAACCTGGTGGTTTTCAAGTTTCACCAGCTTCATCCCGACAATCTTCACCTCTAGTTCCTCCACCAGCTTTCTGAACTTTTAATGTTGCTTCCGCATGCCCTCCTGCCTTCTGCGTCGTCCCTTCTCTCGAGCCCTCCCCTGGTGGCCCCTCCTTCCGCTTGGGAGCATCTTCTTCCTTCTTGCCTGAAGATCAACGTTATTAAGGTGGTGTTCGGATGTCTTGGTGGTGTCGCGGCCTCTCCGTGAGGAACATGACTGGCTCTTGCTTAACACATAATGGTATGACCTATCCTGGTATTACTGACCCTATGATTTGGAATTTTTGACTATTAAGAATATGTATGTCTAGTGCTTTTAATTGGAGCTGTTGAGTGGTGGATATCGAGAGAACGCGGAGCTGTTTTTGACGCATGTCCAAGAACGGAGTGTTAGGTGCTCTTCTAGGGTAGTATTATCACCGAGATTCTTGCCTTCTTATCGACCCGGCTTGAATTGATACTTAAAATATTTTATGTTTTTCGATCTACCCGCTCGGAGCTATGTATGACAAGATGCCTGAAATTAATTTTTTTAGAACAAGTTACAGTGATGAATGGAAAAGGGCTACCAGTGGTGAATGGAAATGAGCAACTTTCAGTTCTGCTCCCTATTATCTCGATATGATATAAGACTCAGAGGTAACTGATTGAAATTATCAAGGAACCAGACGAGCAGCACTATAGCAGCCAAATTCATTTCCCATGTCCGGATACCCTTATCATCCTCCTTCCGGCTACAGCTACGCCGGTCCTCCACCGCCACAACCCTACGGAACCTCCGCCCCTCCTCAATCCCAACAGTACGGATCCTCCGCCCCTCCTCAATCCCAACAGTACGGATCCTCCGCCCCTCCTCAATCCCAACAGTACGGATCCTCCGCCCCTCCTCAATCCCAACAGTACGGATCCTCTGCCCCTCCGCAATCCCAACAGTACGGATCCTCCGCCCATCCGCAATCCCAACAGTACGGATCATCCGTCCCTCCACCGCCACAACAGTACGGGGCATCCGCCCCTCCACCTCCACAACAGTACGGATCCTCCGCCCAGCAGTATGGCTCCGCCCCTTCCTATAGCTCCCCTCCGCATCAGCAGCCCCACGGCGTACCCTCTGCTCCATACGGCGCACCATATGGAGCCCCAGCGGGCAGCAACAAGCCACCGAAGGAAAATCCATACGGTGCGTCTGCTCCGGGAGGAGGAGGGAGCAGTTATCCTCAGTCAGGGCCTTACGGAAGCCCTTTCTCTTCCTTGGTGCCGTCGGCTTTTCCTCCAGGGACCGATCCCAGCATCGTAGCGTGCTTCCAGATCGCCGATCAAGACGGGAGCGGTTTCATCGACGATAAGGAGCTCCAGAGAGCGCTTTCTGGCTACAATCAGAGCTTCAGCTTGAGGACTGTTCGCTTGCTGATGAACCACTTCACCAACACCAGCACAATGAAGATCGGTGAGCGAGTCACTTTCTCGGTTTGCATTTTAGCGAATCTGTCCTGTGCTTTCTAAATTGCGCCAAGGGTGAGGAGGAGTTGGTTTCTTGCTAATTTAGTGTAGAATGCTATAATTCATACTCTTCAACTTCAACCTAAAGTAGACTTATGAGGTTGGTATATAGAAGATTGTGCGTCTTTGTGGATGTTCATCAATATTCTGTCTGTTCTGAAGGGAATTGATGAGAAGCTGTGTAATACTGTATTGACATGGATTGAGTTTACCAACTGACAGGACCAAAGGACTTCACTCAAGTATTTTACAGCCTTCAGAACTGGAGGGTAAGTGCAAATACGTATCTTGATGGGTTAACTGTTGGAAAGAACAATGAGCAACGTTGATTTGGTTTCATGGTGGTGGGTTGATTGATTGTTACACAATTGGAGAACAGGGGATTTTCGAGAGATTCGATAGGGATAGGAGCGGGAAGATTGATGCCAATGAGCTGAGAGAAGCGTTGTTAAGTCTGGGATTTGCAGTCTCTCCGGTTGTTCTGGACTTGCTGGTGTCTAAGTTTGATAAAACCGGTGGCAAGAACAATGCCATTGAGTATGACAATTTCATTGAGTATGTGTCTCCACTTTATGTCCTTCCTCTTCTCTTCGACTGCTGATAAATTATATGAATTTCACTGATTGCTTTCATGTGTTTATCTTGGGTGGATACGATGCAGATGCTGTCTTACTGTAAAGGTGAGTTCATGACCTATAATAAGGCATGGTGTTTAATGAACTTATCGTTGAAGTATCAAGTATGAGAATGGGTGTACTCTTCCTCTTTTCTTCATGCAGGGACTGACAGAGAAGTTTAAGGAGAAGGACACAGCATACACCGGTTCAGCAACTTTCACCTATGAAGCTTTCATGCTCACCGTTCTCCCCTTCCTTGTCGCATAATGACGAGCAAAAGCCAGGCTTTATTTGGAAAGCAGGTGCAACAGGGATTCCTTTCTCTGGTATTGTAAAGCTCAGTTTCGAAGTTGTCATGAAATGTGGTTCAGCTGATGAGCTTGTAGGAAGAACATGTGAACACCGTTCAGCAACTGTTGGTATTTTGTTATGGAGTGAGCGGGTGCTAGCTTTTGTATGTGTAATCCTTTCGAGTTGCGGAACCTTCGAAAACCGTTGCTTGATGCTGTTCAATTCCATTCATGTTTCGGTTGTAATTTGATGGGATCTGTTGATGCAAATGAAATAATAATTCCATTTGTAATAGTTTATAGCATGATTAAGCAACTCTACCACTCTGTTATTCTCATGTCATCTCAACTGCTCCTCTTGCAGGTAGTTTAGCTCTATGTATTATGCTGAATGCCTGAGTTTCTGAGATATTCTGTAATGTTAAAGAACGGAGGCGCCTGATAATCCAAAAAATAAATCAACCGTTGTATTGTATTCCAGTTAGACACGTGTAAAAAAGGACACCCTGCTGGCCTGTGAGAGCGCCACTCCACTTCTTGGAGGGTTCTGGAGTTGTCGAACACCATTCCAGAAAGAGCCCCTATTTCCCAGTATATAATTGGAGGAGACGTCTATGAATGGACCACCAAAGCAAACTAAAAAACCGGCGAAACTAACCCCCTGATTGCAGAACCATGGCAGCTTTCAGATCAACGGTAAGCCTTCTATTCGAATTTCTCGGTCTCATTTACTAGTAAGCGTTTTGTGGTAATTTCCTCTTTCTGTATGCAGGGCGTTTGGAAATCTGCAGTGAATTCTCTCAGAGGCAATAACGGAAACACCTACACTACATCAGCAGTAACCAAGATGAAATCGTACACCTCTCCTGCCGCCGCCGCCGACCAATCACGCAAGGATTCGGAGTCCAGGTGGTGGCCGCCGAGGAGGGATTACATTCCTGTGTATGTGGTGCTGGGGTTTATAGTGATGGCGACGTCGATGGGGGTTCACACCTTGATGCACCAGGTCCGTCACAATCCGTCGGTGAGGGTGAAGAAGAAGGAAAGGGAGACGTTGCCGGAGGTTGTGGAGCCGGATAAAGTGGCGGACCAGTCTCACAAGTTTCTGGAGAATTCCTGGTTCAGGAAAGTGGCGCATGTTCAGGAGTTCAACAGCGGGATCCAGAACTCGCCTGATACGAATACTGGCGATGTGTATGCCCATCCTCCGCGTAAGGAGTCGCTCAAATCCGTAGGAGTCGATCCTAAGCAGCAAGCAAGCCAGCCAGCAGGAAGATAGAAATGAAATGAAACACCATGTTCGTCGTTTCTTTAAATACTGGAACTTTGTCGGTTGTTTTGATGTTTTCCGGTCTGAGATATCGTTTTTGTTTGTTTCCGATTTACTACTACCGTGTCCAATGAAACAACGGGTAATACTCGCCGGCGAGCAAAGGTTGTCCTTTGTGTACAAAGAAGAAAGTAGAAAGTGGCCACGTGTACCATAAATGCATGCCGTGGCGTTTCCTCCTGCTTCTGGGTGGCAGGTGGCATTCTCTGAGATCTTGAACGTGTCGAGTTGTGTCATGGAGAGGTCTACGTTTAAGTTTCACTATTTTTTCCGTTTCAGAATGTCCAAAATCACTGTTAGATCTCAAAAATTTAGATCCTTTATTGATCTAACAGTTTCTATAGAAGGGGTATTAGATACAATTTTATTTTAATTAATTATTTTTATAAAAACAGTGTCATGATTTTAATTTGTAGTCTGTATGGAAAGGATGGGCATTAGACACAATTTATTTTTAATTAATTATTTTTATAAAAACGTTGCCATTTCAATGTTGCCATTATCGATTAAGATTTTAATTTTTTTTGGTGGAACCCATAATAATATCTCTGTTATGGTATTTCGTACGTATGCAGCTTATTGTACGTACATTGCCCTACCCTTTAAAGGTTCCTCCTTTCCCTTCCTTCCCCATTCCCCACACAAACTTTCCAGTAGTAGTTTTCCCAACTCTGCTTCAGAAATTTAAAACAGAGAGTCGGAAATTTCATGGCATTACACCTGATAAGATTGCTCATGGTCATGTTGCTACGCGGCCATATCCCTCACGAGTCCGAGCCTTGCAGTATCCGAGCTGAATCTATTCGAATTCGAGGACTGGAACATAGCACATGCAGCCAGAGATTTCGGCAACAGATTCCATTTCCCGCCGCTGGCTGTCTTGCATCCTAAGTCAGTCTCCGACATCGCGACCACTGTCAGCCACGTGTTCCAAATGAGCGCCGGTTCAGGCGACGTCGTCACTGTTGCAGCGAGAGGCCACAGCCACTTGCTGCAAGGGCAGGCACAAGCTCATGGTGGGATCGTTGTCAACATGGAATCACTCAAGCCGTGGCCGATGAGGATTATTACTAATGATGATGGCAGCAGGCATTACGTGGAAGTGTCGGGAGGGGAGCTGTGGATTGATGTTCTGCGTGAGACGCTTAAGCATGGGTTGGCACCGAAATCATGGACGGATTACTTGCATCTCACGGTAGGAGGGACACTGTCCACCGGCGGAATCAGTGGTCAAGCCTTCCGGCATGGCCCTCAAATCAATAACGTTCACCAATTGGAGGTCGTCGCAGGTAATATTCGTTTTAGCTTGGTTCGGCAGAAAGTTGAATGTTAAATGGGATTTAAAGCGCAACGGAAAAGTCGTTCTCCAAAATTACTTCATCGGAGCGTAACTCTCAACTTTCAAGCTGGCTGGAAAAATAAAAAATAATTAAAATTCCGTCCAACCTTTCACTGGCCAAACCATCATATGGAAACAACAGAAGAAAAATATATGCTGGAGAAATCGAATTGAATAGATGGTCGGACCAGTTAACTAAGGCTGGTGGGTGATTTTGTTCCGGTTTATTGTAAATTAGTTATTATTTTGGATGAATATTATAATTTAATCTTTTTGTTAGTAACTGATGTTTCTCAATGAACTATTTAAGAAAAAATATTGGTATCAGCATGATTCTGTTGCAGTAATTTTTTGAAGCATTTCCTACTGTTCACGATATAATTTTAACATCCACACGGGGAACTGAAGGGACTGGAAATGTATGACAGGTCTTTTAGTAGTTTGGTTTGGTACTATGGGTTGAATGATGAAGTTCTTGCGTGGCAGGTAAGGGAGTTGTAGTCAACTGTTTGGAGGACTCGGACAGTTTGGGATCATCACTCGAGCCACCATCACTCTTGAACCAGCGCCATCCATGGTGAAATGGATCCGAGTTCTCTACTCGGATTTCTCCAAGTTCTCCAGCGACCAAGAACAGTTGATATCAACGGAACAAACCTTTGACTACATTGAAGGTTTTGTGGTGATCAACTCAACTGGCCTTCTGAATAACTGGAGATCCTCTTTCCATCCAAAAGATCCTGTTCATGCCACCCAGTTCGTTTCCGATGCCAAAACCCTCTACTGCCTTGAAGTTGCCATGTATTACAATCCCAAGAACGACGACACCAAAATCATCGACATGGTGAAGTTCATACTCCGACAGTAAAAAAAGGCAGAAGCAACTTCTAAGTTCCAACACTAAACCATTTTTCCTCTTTACTGCAGCAAGTCCAAGAGTTACTGTCACAGCTGAGTTACATACCATCAACGCTTTTCCTCTCGCAAGTTCCCTACCTCGATTTCCTGGACAGAGTCCATGTCTCTGAACTAAAACTCAGAGCAAAAGGGATGTGGGATGTTCCACATCCATGGCTTAGCCTTCTCATTCCAAGAAGTAAGATGGTTGACTTTGCCAATGAGGTGTTTGTCAACGTTCTCAAAGGCAGCAGCAATGGTCCAATTCTCATTTATCCACTCAAACAGTCCAGTACTTCTTTTCCCCTTCCTCAAAGTGGACACTATATATTCAAAATGATCCATAACTCACTCGAATTTTGCAGGTGGAACACAGTCAGCAAAACATCACTAATCACCCCAGCGGAACATGTTTTTTACCACGTTACGTTCTTGGCATCAGCGGTGCCATCTTCTACAGGAAAAGATGGGTTGGACCACATTTTAGCGCGGAACCAACGAATACTTGACTTCTGTTCGGCTGCTGGTCTCGGTGTGAAGCAGTACTTGCCTCATTATACTACACAAGAAGAATGGAAAACTCACTTTGGCTCCAAGTGGGAAACTTTCCTACGGGGAAATTAGCTTATGATCCTTTGGCTATCCTAGCTCCTGGCCACAGAATCTTCAACAGGGAATCCCAAATACATAGACAAATCATCACTGATGAGGGGCAGATAAGGCAAACATGAAACCGTAATAACCTACATACAACTAGTTGTAAATTATTTCAATAGTCTTACGTATAGGTTTTGAGGGGACATGCAAAGGAGATCTTGTAGTATTAGCTTTCACTAAAGAGAGGTTGATTTCGAGGCATAACAAAACATTCGTGATTCCAAGTACATTATTCGTACACGAATTCTCGAAACGGAAGAAACAGCAGAAACAACTCACAGTTTAGGGATGAGCAGAAGAGGGGCTTTCTTCTGGTGCATCTGTCCAGCCAAGACCTGGCCTTCGCAGTTCCGTCTGTGGCTCTTCGTAGTCCTTAGCATCAAGAATCATAGCCTCGAAGTCTGTTGAATCACTAGCAACAGGAAGAACACTGCCAATATCATCTCTAGCTCCAAAGCCTCCAGCACGCATTATATCGTCCATTGATATAGAAGCCTCCATGTTTACATCTCCGTACGAACGTCCATCATCCGCATTACAATTTACGACTTCTGCAGCCTCGTGCCCCCAACTTTTGAATTGCACGTTACGTTCAGGAGAAGCTTGTTTTGTGTCGTTCCTAAGGATGTTTGATTCAGTCGGTCTTGTTGTCTTGCCAGTTGGATCCACATCTGCGACATAAAATCCATGATACACTATTTACTAAAAGAGGTTCAAATTTAAACAAAATCTTCACGATGTATAGGTACCAGGTTCAGGCGACTTCTTTTCCATAGAAACCTCGCGTACAAAGTGCTGATCCACAGTCTGCGGAAAAATCCTGCAAAAGAGCCATAATCCTTGAGAATCTAATCTACCCCACCGATGATCTTCAACTTCCATCTGTAAAATTGAGGATTTCACCAGTTCTAGTATCCACCAGTAGGTTACTTATCCCAGAGTTGATAAAAACAGAAGGGGAAGAATGGAAATCATACCTAAGAGCGAGCGATTGCGCCAACTATCCTGAAGAACTTGGGATGCTTCTCTGCTTTTCTTCGCAATCTAGCTCGCGTACAGTTTGCTTTGCTAAGTTACCAACGCTGCTCCAGCCTTCAATAACTGGGCGGCTGGATACTGTAAGACGAGGACACCTGGTGAGATTCTCCAACTTGGGATTTTGACTCACCCTCATTTTAATCGTTATCGTCCTGGTGATCATAGAAGTGACCACATGGTTATCATTTTAAACTTTGATGATTGAAGGGGTATTTTATGAAGATCGTTGATGGATGGGTGAAAGCGCAAAATACCCTAACCGGAAAGGTAATCAACCCACCCAAACTCGAGCGGGTTGTCATCCCTGCCCCAAAGGGTTCTTCGTAGCCGGAGTCGGACTAGCTCGCCGACGGCCGCAGGTCGTTGAACCTTAATAATGTGAAAGACAACTTCTTTCCGTTAAGTAAAAGAAAACCCGAGAAACCCAGGAAGCCACACTATGGCGGGATTTGTTACTGCAATTCGTTTGAATTCCTTTGGAAGATTTCGCTTCTTGCACTCCCAGCATCGCTGCTCAAAGTCAAAGGTTCTTGCTTTCTTCTCACTCTCAATCTGTTTGACGCTGAATTGGGGACCTCTGAAATGTTCGCTTGATTTTCATTGCTGCCAACAAAGCTACCATCTTGTTGGTTGTCTTGCTTCCCTTCTAACCTAATGTCCCCTTTTGGTAGAATGGAAGACCATATTTGCTTTCCGGCTTTCGTCGGAGCGTTCCCGCCAATTATTGTTCCCTAGGTAACAATGTAGCCGGAAATATATGATAATCCTTCAATTGGAATGTGTAACAATTGGTGAACTTATTCCTCGATGGAGGTTTTTGAATGGATATTTGCAGCTGGAGTACCGGATTTTGAATTTGATGGAGTCCCTGATGATGGCAAAGCAGCAAAAAAGGATTATGCTCTTCGTCTGGCTCTTTCCCAGCTTGATGGTGAAACTGGCGGAGAGTCTATGTCGTTCCTACAGCGTTTTTTTGGTTCACGGAATGCACCTGTGGTTTCTACAGGCTCATTAAGGCTGGACCTAGCACTTGGTAATGGAGGATTGCCCAAGGTAATTTTGGTTGGAGGCATGAAAATTCGCATATAAGTATGTATACGATCAAGCTAAGTTACATATCTCTGAGTTCTTTAATAAGAATGAAAGTTCCCTCAGTCTATGTTCAGTGAGCAGGAAACGAAGTGTCACAGTTTAGCATTGACCGCGATGTAAATTTTTGTGGAACCTGGACGAGTATTGATGTTGAAGTTCAAACTTCAATCCATAGAACTTGACAGGTTTACCTTCTGAGATTTCTGGTTACTTCCTTTCAGGGAAGAATGGTTGAAATATATGGGCAGGAATCTTCTGGCAAGACAACACTTGCACTTCACATCATCAAGGAAGCTCAAAAGCGCGGAGGTCTGTCCTATTTTAATCCTCTTCAGTAGAAGGTTAATCAGAGACGGGTTGCAGAATCTCTCTTCTGAAAGACTCAGGATTTTGTTTTTCCTTTTATGTTGGAGATTCGGGATTAGATATTTTCAGAACTGGGTCACCTTACTTGCTACTAACTGTTCTTTTTCCCGTATCCAGGGTATTGCGCCTATCTTGATGTAGATAATACACTGGATAGTTCGCTTGTCGAAGCAATAGGTGTCAACACAGATAATCTACTTATTTCGCCTCCAGATTCTGCCGAAAACATGCTCAGTATGGTTAATACTTTGACCAAAAGCGGTTCTGTAGATGTTATTGTTGTTGACAGTGTGAGTAATCTGCTCTCATCCTCGATATATTCTCCTGAATCCGTCTGCCTTGATGAGACACATAGTCCATAAACTCAAATAATTGATGGTATGTACGGTCTCATGTCCATTGCAGGTTGCTGCACTTGTCCCTCAACATGAAATCAACGGCATGATAGGAAGCTATGATGGAGATATACAGTCCCGCATTATGAATCAAGCATTAAGAAGAATTGATTATTCTTTGTGCCAATCTCAAACTCTTCTCGTTTTTATCAATCAGGTCGGAAATCATACGGTATTTCCTTTTGATGCGAGATGCAAAACGTAATACTTAAAATGTGTCCCCAGATCATACATCTGATGTTATTTTTTCAGGTTAGATCAAGTGTGGGATCTGAACGGTATCTCCGAATTCCAGAAGAGGCAACTTGTGCAGGAAAAACCTTGAAATTCTATTCAGCAGTGAGATTGAAAATGCGCAGGAAAAAGCTGCTGAAGACTGATGGCAGGGTAATTCATCTACTTCATAAACCCGGTCTTCAGCTCCTTGGGGATTCATATTTGAAATTGTTAATGGTGTCATGTTGAACTGTTAATTAGGTAACTGGACTCGGAGTTTGTGCAGAAGTGGTGAAAAACAAGCTGGGACCTGCAATGAAAACAGCAGAACTGGATATAGAGTTTGGGAGAGGCTTTTGCCGTCAGTCTGAGGTATTGCAATTGGGTTCTGAATATGGACTGATCACAAAAGAAGGATCCAGCTACATCATCAAAGGCCAAGTCTTTGATGGCGAGTTGGCAGCTCGACAGCATCTGGCCGAACAGAATGGCGTCCTCGATGAGATTGTTGCGAACTTAAGGAGCCATTTGTTTCCAGAGGTAGACAGATAACATGTGGTTTATCCCCACAGGGAAAGATGGAACTCTTATTCAAGAGGTTGCCAGATGCTATTGGGTGCAGTAGACCGAAAAGATAACTTATTGGTTGATAAAATGGCAGAGTTGCTTCAAAGCGTAGCTTTTGCCAATTTGGGGGTTTCTATGAGCAGGGTTCTTTGTTGAGTGAAGTGTAGGAAATTAATTGGTTTAATAGATTCTGAATTTAGACATTCCATCTGTTGTCTCAAGTTAATAGCATGGAGACTCATCTAACTATTAGAGTTGTAATAATGCAGTCACTTAACTTTTATTTATAACTCTACCACCTCACTTAAATTTTTTGTTTACTGCCGTCAAATTTTCCGGAAAATTAAACGGTAAAGAGATTGATGAAAAAAGCAGCGACAGGCAGCAAAGAGCCAACGAAAACAAACGATTGTGATGCATTTCTGTCTATTCACCTGTGATTTTTTTCACAAGTCATTTTCCTTTTCCTTTTCCTTCTACAATGAACAAAAAAATAAGATTACAGGGATGTATAACTCAAATCTCTAGTGTTGTTAGAAGGAGTAAAAGCCAACACCATTAGCAGTACTAAAATCCCTATCGGAATCAGCAGCAGCAGAAACGGCGGTGGCGGCAATGGCGGAAGAATAAGCGGCAATATGAGCAGAGAAGCCGTTAGGCCAACGAGCAGAAGCAACGATTCCAAGCTGAAATAACCCGATCTCAACAATCTACTCCTTGATCCACCGCCGGTGTCGCTCTGTGATCTCTGATAGTAGACAAATCCCTTCCTGTTTCCCTGCTTCTCCATCTCTTGCCTCCTTAAATGATGATGAGCAGCATGATCTGGAATCGGCGTGTAAGATTGAGAAGCTGCTCTGTTTCTTGAACTCATCATCTCCATAATTCCACTCACGCGATCGATCCCGAGTCTTGATTGTAATCTCGAATCTGAATTGTGGTTGGGAAAGTTCATTTACAAGAAAGAAGCTGACCCTTCCTTCCTTTCCTTCCTCTGCCCAAAATGTTACAATGTTGGGCTGGTTGGAAAAATTTGGGAACTTTTCGAATCTGGGGTTGCAGAGAAGAGATAGAGAGAGAGATGAATGAACCTTTTGAAGATGGGGATGAATCAAATTTTCTGTGTGTGGTGTAAGTACGAAAACTCTCTCCAAAGGGAGAAACTTTCTGCTTTTATTTGCTTTGTCTGTGGGCAAATGAAACGTCCCAGTTGGGTGAGGGATGGAGAAAGAAAGTGGGCAATGGTGGCTGGATTTGCAGAAGAAATTCGTGTCTAGTTTGGCTACTTGCAGTGTATAGTAATCCGAAAGCGGGCAGAGCGTTGCTTTTGAAGAGGGGAGGGGGATGACTATCCAGTTTTGAGAGGTAGATTCAGTGAATTTGGATTCGTACTTTTCTGAATTTATTTAATGACCAAGGAAGAGAGGAGGCAAGTTGTGGACACATTTGATGTTTGAATAATGGGTGGTCGGGTCGGGTTCGAACCCTTTTTGATGGTTTTTCTTAAGTTGAAAAAAGTTTTGATTTTGATTTCAACAGTTTAGGAATATTTTCGTTACTAATTTTTTAATAATTATTAAATGATTTAAAAGGTGAGGTGGTATTAACAGTTAGGATGTATAGGTAATTATTAATTTAAAATTTTTATTGATAATGTTACATAAATAATTAGATCAATTTTTAAAAAATTTATTTATACTAATTATGCCATATAAGCATCTTAGACCACTTTTATAAGAAATTTCAATATTTTATATATTGCTAACGAATAATTAGGATGGATGTATTTAAAAATTATTGAAAAAATTAATTGTCAAAGTTGTTGATGTAACGATAATATTTTTATTATAAATTGCTAAACTATTTTTAGAATGAAGATGATCTAAAAATTTCAAAAAAATTTGTTTAAATATTAAATAAATTGTTTTATTAATCGATTAATTATCTAATTCATACATCTAGAGACGAGGACAAATAAATAAAAAGGTCAAAACTTTTAAAATGATAATATTGTCAGCTTCACAAGACCATAATTCATATTCTAATGAGCTAAAAAAAATCAACTCAACATTACTTTTTATTTCAGCTTATCAAATATTATGTAAAAATACCTCATCACACACAATTATAAATTTTAAAATATAAAGATTAAACTTTTTTGAATATGTTCATTCCATTTTACAAGAACATGAGAACCCACATGCTTGTAATGTGACATGAATACGTATAGGAGAACCTAAAAAACAAATAACCGATGAATTCACATAAAAAATAAATAAATATTATAGAGGTGTCTTGAGCTGTGTTTTTGATGAAAACGTTTTGATGTTTGGGAAAGTGAAAGGCTACTTACTCAATCTGATGAGAATTGCGGGCGGGAGGCGCGTGGTGTTTCCTTTCCCAAGGTAAAGGTTCATCGCCCCTAGTCCTTTTCCGGGCCAGATCTTGCTTGCTTGGGTTCTTCTCTTCGCCTGTAACGTGAGAGAGGAAGAAGATCGACTTTTCCAGACTTTTCTCGTCATAAGAATCCCCCCCATCATTTATTTTCTGTGTTTTTTTTTTTGAATGTTTCCTCGTTTTTTAAGTGTTTTGTCTCCTAAATTTCACTCGTTGTTGAATTTCAACAGTAGCATAGTGGTCTATGATGTTTCATATTTCTCTAAGGTTTCGGTGTTCCTGTCCGCAGGTTAATGTTCGTTGGTGTCGTATTAAAATCAATATTATAATTTGGATAGATTTTTAGATATGTCGGTATAAGCTATCATTTCAGATGACATATAATTAATTTGTGTCTAAACTCGATGAGATCTCAACCGTCAATAAATTGGACCGGAAAATATTTCATTGTTGTTGAAACTGATGACATCAACATCAACTCTGTAGTATCCATTCATAACAAGAAAATGTAAAAGTACTGCAAAAATGAGGTCTGTATGTATCAGAGTCAAAATTTCGTCGGTATACTCTGTTGAGATGCGAAGATCTTATCTGTAAAAGGTTTTAAAAAAAAACCCCAAGGAAAAGGTGGAAAATTTATAGTCCTAAATGTACAGTGAGGTCAAGGGAGGACGGTACTTTCATGTCATATCCATGTCGATAATGTCGTCAATCATGCCGGGAGGGGAAAGCGGAGGAACTGCTGATGGATATGTAGACGACATGTTGTTCGTACTGATCTCCAATACCCTTCTTCCGATTGCTTGAGATGATTCTTCCATCTTCTCATGACCCATCTTCCTCGAACGTAGTGGTATGTTCGGTCGAGATGGGTTCGTAGTAGTAGTGTTACTCACTGATGATGAGAACTCCTGAACTGTGATGTTCTTCGTCTCTGCTGCTGCTGATATCACTGAGCTGAAAACTCCGGCTTCTCGCAGTGCTTGAATAATGACCTGCAATGCGACAGTAGATATCGTTCGGTCAGTCTTTGATAATCACGATATTAACTAGAGGGGTCACATAAACACAACAAAATTTTACGAGTAATGAGTATGCATGGCCGGTATAATCTAACCATGGGGGAGTAAATGCGAGTTAGGATGCCCTTTCTTTGAAGTTTGATGATCAATTGTTTGTCTGTCCATACGACACGTTCTCGATACCTGGTTCAATGAGATTCAGACATAAGCAAGATACAAAGGGGGCATAAGAAGAGGTTCCAAGACTGGAAGTCTCGACTCTCGATGTTGAAGAAACAGAATACAGAATGAGGAGAGGAATTTTGACTGTTCATTACCAGCGGAGCATCTCTTCGTCTGTTGCAGTTGAAGCAATTATGAAGGCCTGTTCAAGTGACATAATGGTAGAGAGATTAGCAAAATGAATTATCAATGGAACTTGAAAATAACAGGTTTTGCACATCAGATGCTCTCCCAGGAGGTGACTAAGAGACAGGAAAAACATGTCGATTTTCTTTATAAAAGATTAAAAGGCAGGTACAAATGTTGAACAAATTTACGGTGATTCCTCGATAATGGAACATATCGTTCGTCTAGCAGAGCCTTTAGCAACTCAAGGAAGGAAAACCACTGAATGTATAGTGTCAGAAGTTTAAGTAACGAGTTTTAATCTGCATGCATA
Organism: Linum usitatissimum; assembly: GCA_030674075.2. Lineage (NCBI taxonomy): Eukaryota > Viridiplantae > Streptophyta > Magnoliopsida > Malpighiales > Linaceae > Linum > Linum usitatissimum. The sequence continues at coordinate 6,375,749 of JAUJYP020000192.1, forward strand.
AAAGATACAGTCAGCTTCATCACTGATTTATTAGTGGTTCACGCTAACTTTCTCTATCCTCTGATCAAGTACACTCAATAGTGTTATCTACAAGTTCATATAGAAAAGCCTACTTTACTTGGGTAGTTAGGTGAGAACTATGCGAAGGAAAACTAGTGCTGCTGCAACTACTAAAGTCTATGCATAACTTCAAAAGAAAATAGAAGACCTACTTTAATGTCAACTGGACCTAAAACCACAAGGAAAAGTTTAACCAGCATGATGAACATAAGAACATTACGCAATTTGTTTCCCAGTGCAGCTAGGAAAAACTTGAAGAGTGACTGAAATCAACAGACAATGGTCTCATGAAGAACAAAGAAAAGAAAGGGATAATCAAGACAAAGCATTATACGAGAACTCACAGCTCTGTCGAATTCCAACATGAAGCACCTCTTGACATCCTCTTTAGTGGGTTTACATCCACAGCGATCACGTCTTGAAGTTAGATCAGAGAATTTAGGATATGTATAATGCAGAACAGCAGCCTCTTCAAATTTGACTTCGCTGCCAAATTTTCATCAAGACAATGTAAGTGCTTAGCCAATAGTTAGAATATGCAATATGGGAACAACTTGAAATATGCGTACTTTGGAGATTTCCTGTAGTTATGCCATCGATGTGCACCATTGGGGCGAAGATGATCTACAACACGAGCACCGGACTTGCCATTTCCATACGTTAGAAAGTAGTTTGGATTACCACGGGTGGCTGTTCTATAATTTCCGAAGTAGACATCTCGAGGAAGATGATCATAATTTTTTTTGAACATTGAGACCTATGCCAACGCAAAGATGAGCAATTAGCCAAAACACGAGTCAAGAGTACCCAAAATGCAACAATTAATTAAGCAAAGATATTCATATGATGCCGTAATGAAATAGGGTTTGAGGCCACTGGAAGCATTCATCTAATGAACAAATAACTGATAAGCTTTTTTCAGGAGCTAATAGAAGCATTATACACTGGATTAAGAAAATTCCAATCTCCAGATTGACTAGTCCTAGTATCATCGCACTACGAAAAATGATATTAGAGAAGGCTAACAAGCTAAAAGGATATCCCTTTGAGAAGTTCCAGATGAATAAGGTAAACAAGCTCCAAAAATGACAAACAGGATCATCATGAAAGTGAAATTTAAGTTGCAAAAGATAGGGGGAGTAGTAATATGTGCACCCTACCTCACTGAAAGGTTCCTTGATATCATCCCTCTCAACACTACTCTCCTGAAACCAATTGTGATTTCATTACATAACCAGAGGTGATCAGGGAAAACTTCAGCAAAATGAAACTGTCACGCAGTATTCCTTGCTGATATAGAATAGATCCGGATCGGGAGTAGGTTTACTCACGTAATTTGGAAATATAACCATATCGACATCTCTAGGCAAATCAGATAGCAGCCGTGTCAAAGAATACTCAGCAGCTCCCGCAGGATAAATCAGCTCATCTGTGTCAAGGTGGAATATCCAATCAACTCCTGCCTCCTGAAACTCAAACGAACAGTCAGTCATTCAATGCAGGCCAACAGTTTACTAGATCTAACGCAGGCAAGAAAAGTTATGACTTACCCTTGCCATGACGATAGCCATTTCCATATTGAGTGTTTGCTTTACAAATAACTCATGATTGCACGGTTTGTAGAAGAAGCTCGACAACCAAGTTTCGTTCCACACACGGCTAATGAACATCACAGAGAAACAACAAAGAGGAAACCGAATTAGATCAACTCATTCTGATCCATTGATACAAGCAGAAGCATATGTTCTTCAGAACGTGTTCCGGAATAACGTTTAATAGGATTCAATATTTCTTCATATAGTTTGCCGAGAGGCTTGGCATTTCACTACAATGTTATCCTGTGATGAATGAAGAAAAGACATGAAGTTACCTATTAGCTTGTTGCTCCTCGAGTTCTCTAGTTCTGTAAATAACTTTCACACCCTGCAAATTCAACAGCATACATCAGAGAAAAGCAGAACACTAAGCAACGCCAAAAGCTGCAGAATAATCCTCCTGGGCGGTTTGGAAAACCTGTCATATGAGTTACCTGAATAGTTTCAAGAACTTTAGATACAGTTGGTGAGGCAGCCTTTCCCTCCACGAAAAGAAGAAAAGTTGAAACCCCAAGGACCTTGTGATAGAAGAGCCATGGTAAAATCTGTTCTAAGCCAGCAGAAGTACTTGTTGTTATACAGATCTGCAAGAGAGTAAGACCATAAGATATAACCTGAAACGTTCATGAAAAGAATCTGACATGTTAGGGAAAAAATATTAAGAACTGCAGTTATCATTCAGCAACTAAATGCATCTGACAAACTTTAAAACATGGCCAAACAACACATTCTCACTTCTCTCCCCATGTAATCAAGCTCATAAATCCACTGAACTCCACAAACCATACTGAACTCATCATCAACAAGCCAACGAAGATGATAAAACAGAGGAGGGAAGAAAAAGGGAGCATGGAACAGTGAATAACATGATAATCATGAGAAATTGAAAATGCAATCAGAATTTCTCTGCTAAGAGATCGAAATCCGTAGGCAGAAACACAAACATGAAATGAAAAGGATGCAACGACATTGGAAAATTTCCGCCACCTTGGGATTTAGATCCGGCGCGACGTCGAACGTCCAATTCCGGTAGTAAGGGAAGGAAGCAGAACGGCTGGGACCAAGGAGAGAGCATCCGGAACCGGAACTTCTATCCACCGCAGCATGGCGATCGTCGGAGACAGTATTGATCGTCGCCATTCCTGGGAACTGATGATTGATTTCAGGAGACCATCTGGAGACGGGGTCGTTCAGAAACCCCCCGCGCCATTGGAGAACGAATGCGAAAGCAGCGAGAGTGAAAGGGATGAGAGTGAGGAGAAAGAGGAGACGGGAAACGAAGGTCTGATGAGAAGATGATGATGATGATGAAGACGAAGGGGATTGAAATGTGGGTCTGATTGGACCCGCCATTGTCAGAGACTGCTGTAACGTCTAACGAGCGAGCAGAGGTTCAAATGGCGCACGCATATAATCAATATCAATGTAAAGTAACAGGATCTCAATAAGAGACAATTGGAAGGTCGTCGCCGGCCAACTGTGTGATGAATCCGTCGTCGGGAGAGGACGTTGGCAGGTTATTTTTTATCGTTTAGGTGCTTGTTGATGAATTCCCCCGTCCCTTTCTTGAAGAATTATTTGAATTACTGCTACTGCTACTACTTCTCGATTAAGATACGTAGCGACATTCTTTTCTGAACTTCCAATGAGTAAATTACTATACGAAAGAATTCGCCACCTTTTTAAATATTTTATATTCTAGCTGGAAGCTTTTTCATTGGTAGGTTATCACTAAATGTTCGTTGACAGATCCGCCTCGTTTCTGCACGGAGCGGCACCATTTTCTTTTAGGGGTCGTTTGGCACGTACACAAAATAACTAGTTAATATTTCTTATTAGCAGGCATCGACTGCATTGACAAGCATCAATTATAGACACTAATAACATATCAAGTAGTTTCACCAATTGAAAACAATATCTCGATTAAAATTAATAATCCTGGTTCCTGAGAGCGAGCAAACCGGGCTCGAACAAAATCCAATGATTTGGATTCAGTTCTTTTTTCTGGTTACAGGAAACAAAATTTCAGCTGAAGAGCAGAAACTACAGTTCAAAGGAGAATCCTATAACAATTTATCTAGCGGGTTGAGCCTGGCCATGCTCCATCAGCTGGCTGGCCAACTTGTATGTACGAAGTGACAGTGAGGTTGTGTGGTCTATCAACTGCTCATACCTGCCAAACCAGACACAATTTGTGTTAAGAAAATCGATTTTCTCCTACAAGAGATAAGGAAAGACAGCTGAGATAAGCATGTCATAGCAAAATCTTACACATTGGGCTGATTGGGTTCCATGATTACAGTTCCCGTCTCGGTGTCAAGCTTAGCATCAAGCTTGGAGTTGCGGATGAGGTTTACAATCCATCTCTCTGCCTCTTCATAATTCAGATTCAGTTTCTCTGCCAGCACTCTGCCAATACAAGCATAATGACTGTCAGCAACCCACAAAGATAAAGACTTTTGAAAGGCACACGGACCAAGTGTTGACATACTCTTAACAATCTTTTCAGAAACTATACACGAGTGTTTCGGAAATGCTGAAATGCTGAATGCATTTCTCAGCCTGACAACTTATGTTTGACATCCTATTTCAATATTCATATACCTCTGCGACACATTTTCTGATCTCAAACTTTATAACTGTATTGCTTACCCCATGTCAATGCGCTGATGGATGCGACAGTAAGTTTCAAATATGAAGAGACGGGCGTTTTCAAGGAATTCGTCTCTTAATGGCACCGTAGAAAAGCTTCCATCTTCAACACGTTTTCCGAGGAAAGGATCATTTATAATCACCTTACAAAAAGAAAAAATGTATAATGAAACTCCAGCAAGTATTAGAACAGAATAACTAAAAAAAGACAGTAAGCATTTATGGAAACCTTACTTCTTCACATTCTTTCATCTTCTTTTGTGCTCCGTCAAAATCATAATTGACATAGACACAGGCCAAAAACTCTGTGATTGGGTCCTTGTAAGAATGTTGCTCCTGCTGGACAACTCTGATGAAGTCCTTAAATTGGGGACGTTTTCTTTTGTTAACAACAAATGCTGTTGCTAGATAACGAAGAAGATGCGGAGCACTAGTTTGGATGGCATTAAGGTACCTGCACAGAAAAATTGAACACACAGCAGAAAAGAATATTAGGAAATTCAGGGAAATTCAGGCACTTAGTAATTTACCGTCAGATAACCAATGTACTAGTATCAGAGTCAGTTATCTACCAAGAGATGACCAAGTTCTAACTTGGCCAGAACCTGTAACCATCCCATAATCAAAACAAAATTCACGGAGGCCAGCTGACCAATGCCAGTATGGTTATGAGAGAATTTTCATGACCAAGGACATCAGTGTAATAAAACCCAATCTTCTCTTATGATCCAACATACAAGGTAATGTTCAGCTCGCTCTAGGAACTAAGGTGGTGATCATAGCATGTAAGCATGTCAAAAAATCTGGAAACATCAATGTTCAATGGCATCCTTGATAAGTTATACATTTTAGATTCTAAGTAATTACATAAAATAGAAGTACAAAAAAAGACTAAAACCCATACTTGTCCTGATTAAAGAGATCAATGATCTGTGTTCTGCCATTATCATGATTGAAAAAGATGAAGAGACTCCAATGCATCAACCAGATTCTACTTTGCACCTGATTCAATGGTGAGGAGAAGGCCTGAAACAACACAAGAAAACAAGGTGTTAGTCTCCAGAAATAGAAGAGACCCAAACTAGAAAACAGATTATATGCATGTGAAATAGAGAAGATAATGAATCATAAACCTTGGAATCGATTATTTCTTTCAGTCGATTAAGCTCTTCAAGAGCAATATCCCAGTTTTGCATAAGTATCTCTGCAGCCAACTTTCCCCATAGAGCACTCAGACTGCTCTCACTGTTGGTGCATAAAGCCCTGTACTGGTAAAGGTAGTCAGCAGCCCCAGAGTAGTTACCACATTCAAACTGGAATTTGGCATACTGATACAATGCTTCAATCTGGTCTGGGCCAATCTGTTTCAAAACAAAGAAGAGCTCATCGGCATGTATGAAATCACAGCAGCAGCACACTTCTCTGAATCAAATATTTAACTTAAAACTAGAGCGACCCAATTTAATATCCCAATAAATTGCTAATATACGAAACAACACTGTCCTATTGAACAAATAATAGCAGTGGCTTTGAACCTGATAACGTTCATGGAGCATCTGAAGATTGTACTGCTTGTCAGCTCTCAGTTCCTGCACGGCACTAGGATTTTGCAAAAACGCAATAATTGGCGACGCAGCCTCCTCTAAGGCCTTAAGTTTCGCCACGACTTCCGTCCTCATATCCGTCATCTCTAAAAAAAATACGAACAATAATCAAATTCAAAGACCTAGAACACGAATTTAATCCGGAGGTCCCAGCGAATCCAACAAAACTAGCAGGAAAAAAGCAGCATTCTATAAACCTTGCGGAACATCTTCTGTATGGTAGAGGCTCTTGTGGATATCCATGGCGTAATCAACCATGTTGGTCTTGTTCAAGAGAACAATCTTAGACTTCAAGATCTGTTCATCCGGGTACAGCGTTCGCTCCTGTAGAAACTCCAGAAGAGGGAAAACCAGGTGCCTGTCCAGATTAGGACCGATTCGGGCTGTCAGATCGTAGTTCGCCATGTTGATGTTGCACTCGCCGCCTCCGCCGTCTAGAGCAGTGTGTTGAGGAGGAGGATGAGAGAAACTGGACTAGGGTTTAAAGCTCGGATTTTGTTTTCTTACTTCTCTCCCTGATTTGCTTTGGGGACGAAACGTATCTATTTCCCACAGAAACGACATGGCGTATGGTGATATTCGCTGGACCACTAAGAAATCAGATCCGACAGCCGTAGACATATAGCCCAGCCCAAATAAAAAGGCTTTAAGCCCAAACTCCATACCTGTGGGAGCCCCAAGCTCTTTTATTTTTAACACCTTTCTGGAGGTGAAGCGCGTACATTATATTTTCATTTAGCGGGAGACTCTTGTTCGTTGAAGAAGAAACCCCCTTCCCCTCTCTAAACCCTAGGAAAGTCACCGGAGACTCCTGCAGCCATGGCGAGCACCAAGGTTCAAAGGATTATGACCCAACCCATTGTAAGTTTCTGTACTTCTTAGTTTTTCCACTTGTCAATTTTTCCATCTGCTGATCTGTGTTTGTTACTTGTTTGCTGCTGCTGCTGTTGTCTCTCTGTGGGAATTTTCTGTGCCCTAGAACCTGATTTTCAGGTTCCTTCAGAGTGTATGTCATCTTGTTTCTCCCACCATTTTGTTGTTTTCCCTTATTTTATCATCTTCTAGTTGCCGGCGACTGACTTTTTGGGGTTTCTTGTCTTTGGGTTGTTGCAGAAAGCTCGTATCCAGATTTGGCTGTTCGAGCAGAAGGATCTGAGAATTGAAGGCCGAATTATCGTGAGTGCCCTTTCAAAACTAGCGATTGTTTTACTGTTTAGCATTTTTCTTTTCTCTGCTCTAAATTTCTGTTCCTTAGTTTAGGCCAATCATATCAGAATACTGCCGTGTAACCAATTTAAACTGGATCCTTCTGCTGTTATGGCTTAGCGAGGCATTTGAACTCCATGACTGCGGCTACTAAGAATTTAGTTAGCTGTTAGTCGGATTTAACACCTTCAGCTGGCAACAAGCCATGTTGATGGTTTTCTTATGTTTTGAGAGACAAGGCTGTCCACTTTCTCTTCCTAGTGTAGAATTCAGAGCAATGCTTCGTAAACTATTGAACTAGTATCTGAGCATCTGAATGCTTCCTTTTCATTCTTTTGTGGAAGATTAGTTTTTTGTCATCTTCTTGATAGAAGAGAAGACTTAATTCAAGCATAATGCATTGTTTATACCAAGACTTATTCTGTCACAAGTTTGTCAACTGAGATGAGGTTATTTTGAGCATGCTATATTCTTCGTAATTTTATCAAGTGTACCATGCACGGGGTTATACTGGAGATGAGTTATGTTGCTCAATCATCTGTTTTGGCATAACAGGGTTTTGATGAGTACATGAACTTGGTCTTGGATGATGCCGAAGAGGTCAATGTCAAGAAGAAGAGCAGAAAGTCTCTAGGTACTGCATCTATTGTCATTTTACTGCCTTCTTGTTGGCATCTTTAATCCAGTTTCCTTCTCACTGGCAATTCCTAAATTTCATCTCCTTTTTTCAGGGAGGATTCTTCTGAAAGGAGACAACATCACCCTGATGATGAACACGTAAGTATACGAAGTCATGCATGTCGGCGCCCATTTGCATTTTGTCTTGCAAGCATGTTATTCATCGCTGTGTTTTTCACATCATTGCAGGGGAAAGTGAGCTTCCATTTTGTACTGTGTTAAGTAAGAAGACTACATGGTGCACTAAAGCAAGGTTGTAACTTTCGTCAGAAGTTTTGTGAATCGTTGTAGAAGATTAATGAAACTGAGTTGAATGCTTGAATGTTGAAGTCTGTTGTTCCTGTTATGAAGGATCTGGGAACCTAATTCAGTTTCATTGGTGTTGCCATGTAACTCTGTATCCCCTTTACTCAAGGAAAACAAATTGTTATGCATTTTGTCAGCCTTTTGATATTACTACTAGTATGATTGTTGATACTGAGTGCCTTGAAGCAAAGAACAGATAATGTCGATGAGTTGCAGCTGGTCTTCTAAGGCCAACCAACCCGATGTTATAAACCATTTTTAACTGGCCAAGTTGTTGGGATCAAATTTAATTCTTCTGGGAGTTATAGCTTAACTTGAAAGAAAGATTATTTAATTGCTTCTTTCGGTGGTTATTCCTTAAGAAAAATATGCAATTTTTTCTAAAATGATGTCTTTGCACTGCACTCTTGGTTGGGTGAAGTGTTATTAAATGTTTTGACAAGAAGACAACAGAATGAGAATAATTCTGACACCATTACCGTTGGCCACATTCATTTTTTTTAGCAAATCTCTGACTTTACCCTTCCTACCAAGTATGGAATCAGCGGAAGAACTAACAAATTTAACCATAAATAACCACTGGGCAACTACATTCTTCAATCAGAACTTCGGCTTCCTCCAGCATTACAACAATGAAGAAGTTACTGGCCACCCTCTTCCTTCTCTATGTCACATTCTCTGCTGCTTCTTCTGACCATGGCGAAGTTGGTAAGTATCAACTCACCCATTTCCCTCTCCAGAGTAGTTTTGATTCAAGCAACTTTTGCAACTCTGAAATGCTTGCAGATGATGAGTCAGCATTCGCTTACGAAGAAAGAAGTGGGAAAGGGCCAAGCAGATGGGGAGCGATTGACCCACATTGGCAAGTGTGTAAGAACGGGAGCTTACAGTCTCCAATTGATCTGCTGGATACAAGGGTGGAGGTCCTTTCCAATCTGGGGAAGCTGAACAGAGATTACAAACCAGCTCCTGCCTCTGTCAGGAACAGGGGACATGACGTTACAGTTCAGTAAAAGTTTTCCAAACCTACTTATTTTTGTTCATGGGATGAATTTCATGATGATCACATAAACAACAGGTGTTCTGGAAAGGAGATGCAGGGGAGATCAAGATCAACGGCAGTCAATACAAGCTGGTGCAATGTCACTGGCATTCTCCATCTGAGCACACTTTCAATGGTTCAAGGTACGAGCTGGAGCTTCACTTGGTGCATAAAAGCTATGAAGGGAATCTGGCGGTGGTTGCAATAGTCTATAAATACGGGCGCCCTGACCGAATCCTGTCCAAGGTTAAACATCTTCTGTAATTATTAAGTACAACATACAAAGCAAGTGAATTCATTTAATTATCGTAACAAAACCGAGTTGGTTGATGCAGTTGTTCCATCACATAAGGTCAGTGGACAGAAAGAAGGAGAAGGATTTGGGAATAATGAACCCAGGAGATATCAAGGTTGGGAGCAGGAAGTATTACAGATATATTGGTTCTCTCACTGTTCCTCCATGCACTGAAGGCGTTATCTGGACCATTGTCAAAAAGGTTGGATTGCTAACCCTTTTTCCTTTCTTCACTTTATATTATGAAAATATAACAAGATAAAGCAAATCTGGCCATTTAATGATAATAATAACAGGTTAGGACAGTCTCGAGGGAGCAAGTTAGAGCCTTAAGGGAAGCAGTTCATGATGTGAGTTGACTTAGCCTTTCTTTCCATTCACTTCTAATAAAACTAAACACCTGTTAGCCAATTTAATCATCATCATCATCATCAATCTCGTTAGGGATTTGAAGCGAATGCAAGGCCAATTCAACCGTTGGATGGAAGGCCAGTGTACCAGTACGGTCCATAAACATAGAGCACTGCAACATTTCTAGAAGACTTGCTCGATCGAAATGGCTGACAACAAGTTTCCACTTTCATGGATTATTTCTATGTCTCAAGTCTTGTTTCTTCTTTTCCCCTTTCGAAATCATATGTTTCTCAATGATGACAATGGCGAATTTGAATCAGAGGAAATGAAACCAGAATTGATTTAAATTCCTTCATAGATACCAACCACGTTTAAGTAGGAGAGTACCTAACTGATACATCTGCTCGGGCTGACTCTGTATAAAAGTGAAGATATTTTGCAGTAGCTAAAACCAATACACTCAAAACCCCAACTTTAATCACAGTCAACTTTGAATCCATCCGCCAAAATGTTTTGGCGCTGCTGTTATTGACAATGGCTGATTCTCCGGTCTTGCTAGGCAATCTGATATGCTGTGTCTTCATGAACCGCGAGTACTCTTCTATATCCTCTATGGTTAGTGCTGGTTTCAGAGATTCCAACACTGCCTGAAAATGTTTGTTGCTGACGACATTGGCAGATATATCTTCTCTCAGAGCTACAATTCCAGCTTCGCGACAAAGACCTTCTAGCTCAGCACCTGTGAACAGCTCAGTATTCTCCGCTATAGTTTTAAGGTTAACATCATCCCCCACGCTCATGTTTCGTGTATGGACATCGAGGATCTCAAGACGAGCCTCCTTATCAGGGGGTGGCACATACAATACCTAATTGTGGACGCGCGAGGGACAGGATTAAGCACAATGCAGATATCTATGAACAAAAAAGCGGATCATGTCACATTCTAAACAAAAGTCATACCAAGTCAAAACGTCCAGGGCGCATCAGTGCAGCATCTATTGCTTGTGGACGATTGGTGGCCGCCAGCACAAGGATACCCTGGTAGTAGAATAGTGAGAAATATATGGAATTTTCCATTTGAAATCAATTGCAACGTAAAGTCAGATGCTTGGTCATGTATAGCACTTACTTTTGCTTGTTGCAGACCATCCATTTCAGTCAGTAGAGTAGATAAAAGCCTCTCCCCTACAGTGGATGAATTACTTGAACTGTCACCTCTGCCATCAAACCAGAATGATTTTTCAGATACTTCACTTTCATCTAGGATGAGCGCAGAATAGTGAAATATGAATATTGATGCGCAGAATAGTGAAATATGAATATTGATACGCACAAATACTAAAAATGAACTTACCGTTTACCAGCCACGACATCAGCTTCATCGAAGAAGATTATACTGGGAGCTGCTACACGAGCTCTTTGGAATGTGTTGCGCAATAATGCTTCACCCTCTCCAACATACATTGAAAATAATTCTGCACCACTGAACAAAAAGTCTTGATTTTCAAGTAGAAAAGTATGATAACCTGATAATGGCATTACATAAACGAAATGAAGCACTAAATCACATAAGAGGGAGCTTTCCCCTGACAAAAACACGGGAAGGACTGAACATTTTCATACAGGGGAGCAGAATGAATGTCCGGAAAAAAATTGGCTAAGAGGAACTTCTTTTACCAAAAGACAGATATATTATACAAATGTAATCATAGGATGCATTCAGATTACTATCACTTGCATAGATGGATGATTAAAAATAACGTAAAGAGATACATGGAGTGGTTAGAACAACTTCAGCCAGACACATGGTCTAGATGTCCATACCTCAATGAAAAGAAAGAAGCTTGAGCAGCATTAGCTGCAGCTTTAGCAAGAGTTGTTTTGGAACATCCAGGAGGTCCATGCAAAAGGACCCCACGTATGGGAGAAATTCCCATTCTTGAAAATGCGGACTGATGTTTAATAGGCCACTCAACTGCTTGTTGGAGTTTTTTCTGAAAATACAATGGCCACATGTAGACATCAGAAAGAGTTCATATCTATACGTTTACCATCGATAAGGTTTCAAGCTTTTCAAGTTAGTCCAATATTTAACACAAAGTTAGCACCAGACCTTCAAATCCTTCAGTCCACCAATATCTTCCCAGGACACTTTTGGTATTTCAACTGTCACACCTCGTGTTATGCTAGGACCAACAACCGACCTTGCATGCTTCCAATCTTCTGTTCTTAACCAAAGAGGAGCAGCAACTCCTCTGGCATCAGCTGACTTAATGGCTGACATAGTGGCTTCGCGACACAAAGCTTCCAGGTCAGCCCCAACATATCCATTACATGAAGCAGCAACAGAATGCAAGTCGACATCCCTATCCAATGGTAACTTCTTTGTATATAGCTGGATGGAATCAGCAGCAAGAGGTAAATTTGAGAACCAAAAATCTCTGGATACACGTTACTATTCCTTGTATACACGCATATTTTATAATGGGAGCACCAAGGAAAAAAGAAGAGTTTCCAGTAGAAAAAAAACCCTTAATATTTCAAACCTTGAGGATCTGCAAACGTTCCTCTTCTGTAGGTGTTGTCACTTCTATTTCATTATCAAAACGCCCAGACCTTCTAAGTGCAGAATCAACTGCATCAACTCTTTAGCAAGCAAACAGAGAATTGGAATCAGATTTAAACAGTGAAACATAGAAGCCAGTTGATTGTTAATTTTTGTTTCAAAAACACTATCTGACAGTGAATCTGTTCGGTCAATAAACATTCATAAATTGTAGATAGATTGAGAGCCATAACTTATAGTAAAATTCAAATTTTGCACACAACTAAAGTGATGAATTTGATATAACAACAAAACCAGGGTAACTGAAGTTTATGTAGCAAAAAAATTAGGAACTTACAACAAGTTAGCACGTTACCTGTTGGTTGATGCAACCACAACAACATGCGCTGAAGAAACAGAAGAAGGCTTCATGGCATCCATCAACGCGCAGAGTTGAGAAACTATACGAACATTTTGTTCTCTCCTGCAATTTCAAGGGTAATTTGAACGGGCACACCCAAAGAAGCATTCACAGTAAACCAAATACAGCTTTCAACTCATAAACACATCCAAGCATGTTGGTGAATATTAATAGGAACGAAAAGACACAACTTTTGATCCAAGATTGACTGACACACTCATGAGATCTCAAACAGAACAGAAACATGCATCAAAGCAAGCACAGTTAAAAAGATTGACAATATCAAAAAGCATAACCTTTTCTGGATTACCTAGAATCACGACGAGGACACATTGCATCGATTTCATCTATAAACACAACTGATGGTTTCCCTGCAATCGTATTTGACGATGCATCAGCAAATGCCTCTCTCAAAATCCTTTCGCTTTCCCCAGCATGTGCTCGGTGAACAGAATGTGGGCTGACAACAGAAAGGAAGCACACCAAGTGAAGTAAGTAATCCCAAATCCCGGAATCAAATCAAATTCAAAACAAGATAAAGGGGAAACAGAATGGTACCTAATAACAACTAAATGTGCACCGGATTCCTGAACCACTGCACGAACAAGACTCGTCTGGGCGTTTGAAAAAGAACCAGGAAACAACATATACATGCTACACAATCAAGCTTCACAAGTCACAGAAACGCTTGAACAGAGAGGAGATGCTAATTGATTACCTTTCCAGTTCCTGGTGGACCGTACAAAAGCAGCCCCGTTGGCCACTACACCCGAGTAGGAAGCAAAAATCAGCTGGATATTTTCAAGCAGCAAAATGCTGAAACGAAACAAGGAATACAATGTTCGAAGAACTCTCCAGTTACCTTAAGGCCGAGCTTTCGAGCTTGAGGAGAATAGAGAAGAGGGAACACGATGAGTTCTCTAAGGGAATCGAGTGCTGCTGTATTTCCTGCAATTGCTTCTTCAGCTCTCCATCTCTTCTTCTCTCCGAATTTGGAGGGGTCAGTGTCAGCAATATTGGTGCAGCTCAAGCTGCTGCTGCTGCTTTCAGCTTCCATCGAAAGAAAGAAGGAGGGACCAAAAACTTCAAAACGTGACGAACTTCCCTCTGCCACGTTCAAGTCGCCGGCCGCCGTGGAAGACGAGACGGAAGGCTTCTTCTGTCCGAGGTTAATTTCGTTCTCTGCTGTTTCTTTATGACTTGGGCTTTCTGAATTCGGGGCTTTGACAAATATTGTATGGCCCATGTGCTATTGTTTGTGACCCTAAGTCCATATTATGGGCCCATTATCGTTTAACAGGAAGGAGGCAGCCGGAGCTAGGGTTTTAAGACCCCTCCTTTATCTTCTAGCCTACAATCCTCGCCTCCATTTTGCTGCTGCTTCTTTTTTTCATCCGCTCTTCATCAATTCTACAACAGGTAGTTTCTCTCGTCCTCTGCTTGATTTGTTCCCTGTAATTTTTTCCTCACATGATCTAATGGCTTGTGAAATTTGCAGACCGAAGGAAGCCAGCCAAGATGGTTGAGAAGACTAGGATCAGGAAAGAGGAGGTGGTGACCAGAGAGTACACCATCAACCTTCACAAGCGGTTGCACGGATGGTGAGTCCAATCTGTCTAGTCTTTTTTGCTTACGATTTAGGTTTCTTCGTGGGTGGATTTGATTGACTTTTCGAGCACGAGTTCTACGGATCTCAAATTACCTTTTCGCTTTCTCCGTTGTATGTGAACAAAGTATTAGTATACCGGTCCAGATTATTTTGTTTTGTGGTGCAGTTTTTGGGCTGTGTTTTGAATGATTCTGTGGTTTTTTGCTGGGAATGTCCTTGCTGTACTGGTTTGTGCCCCTCCTGATTTTGTTTCCAGGATTTTTGTTTCCTTTGGTGGGATTAGTAGAAAATGTACCTATATCTTGATGTATGTAAAATGCTTGTTGATGTATTGCAATAAACAAATACAGTTGAATGCAGCGGTGTAGGTGGGTAATGTATAGATAAACCACCACAAGAAATGTATACAATTGAATGCTAGCCATAGGTTGGTTCATATGTGTTAAGAAAGCTTCCATTTGTATTGGTGATTGGCTAATTGTGAAATGCATAGGGTAATAGTAATCATGTTATGATGATGATCCAACTAAAAGAAACGAGGGTTGTTAACTGTTTATTGTTGAATTTCAATCCATTAAGCCAGATGAGACAAACCTGACAGTTTTGTAGTGTAGAAGTTAGTTTGGACGAATAGGGTTGAACCTCTTTTCGGATTCCTCCTCAAATGGTCAATTTTCTCACCAAAACTGCTGCTAGTGTCTGTGATTAGCAGTAGTTAATTTGCATTGTTATTCATCTTACTGTGCTCTGTTCTTCTTTGCTCTTTGGTTAATGACGATACTTTATAGTTTCAGCATTCTGTCTTATTCGGAATCTTTATGTACCATACAGCACATTCAAGAAGAAGGCTCCTAAGGCCATCAAGGAGATCAGGAAGTTTGCTGAGAAGGCTATGGGGACGAAGGATGTCAGAGTGGACGTGAAGCTGAACAAGCAAATCTGGAGCAAGGGTATCAGGAGTGTTCCAAGGAGAATCAGGGTTCGCATTGCACGGAAGAGGAACGATGATGAAGATGCAAAGGAGGAGCTCTATTCCCTCGTTACTGTTGCTGAGGCACCAGAAGGACTCAAGGGGTTGAGCACAAAGATTATAGAAGATGAAGAGTAAACTTCTAGTATGCTGTGGTTTTTCTCAGATTGTTGTTTGTTCTAGGTTTTCTAAACAAGTTTTGTTCATGTTTAAGTATCCAGAGAAGTTTAGTTATCATTGGAGACCTTTCTCAAATTGTGACACCATATTTACCATTTGGAATCAGTCAACTGAATGAAATTAAACTCTGTTTTGATCTTTGTTATCTGCTGGATGGCATTATCGTGTAGTTTGGAAGGCAGGTTTTACGATAGGCATTTCAATAATTAGAAGTTAACAAACATGTTTGGAAGAAGTTGCACAACGACTGAGCAGAAACCTAAACTGAATTTGAGGTTTCGGTCTGGATTTGGCACTTGCCAAGTCGAACTCTTTACACTCAAGCTGATAGCAAAAACAAAACCAAAATCTCCCCAACTCGCACCCATTATGATAATCCACAAAAAAAAAGAATGAACAAACTTGTAATGTGATATCTACACAACAATCCACCACCACCATTCACCACCACCATTACCAATTCTTGTGCTGGGAAGAAGAAGAAGAAGCGCTGAATCCACGGTGATGAACCTTACTCTTGAGGAACGGCATTTCCTGACCACATGAAGATTTCCCAGCATCACAACTAAATACTTCTCCATTATGATTATCAGAAGACCAAAGGGACTGCATTATTCCACCACCTTTGCTCTTGTAACCCTGTATCTCGCTCCGGTCCTGACCTCTCTGCCTCGGCGTGCTCAGCGATCTTATCCTTGCTCTCGTTGACTGTGTCGCAGCCATGTAAGTCGGCAAAGCCGGCGAGCTACTCACCGGGACTGAACAACTGTCGAATGCGTTATCTCTCGTTGAGCTGCTTGCCCCTTGCTCAGTATGTCCAAATGATCTTCGTGCTGATGAAATCGATGGCGAACTGCAATCGTTACCATCATGATCAGCAGCAGTAACAGAATCGCTACGATAAAGTTTCCTTGTTCGATTCTTGGTTTTGAGATGTGAGGAGGAGGTCTCAGTTTCTGTGGCTAGTTCGCCATTGAATGATGTAGACATAGGAACAACTAGCCTCAAGTTCTCCATCCAGTTGCTACCGTCCTTACAACTTGCCTCATTCTCTAGCAATAGTTCTTCCAATATTTGTGTGTTCCTCCTTTCCTAAAACCAACATCATATGAACACAACTATTTATTTTTCGTTCGGTTTCTAACTGTACGAAGTTCATCGACTCGAGAAGAACAGATTTAATTTACCCGGTGGGAGAAGGAGTATCTCATCATCCTATCTCGTTTGATGTTACCCTCTTGCTTTCTTGACCATAAGATTTCTATATCTTCCTTTGAAAGTCTACTGAAATCCCAACTTCTGTGGCTGCTGCTGCTGCTTGTAAGCTGTTGAATGCACAATTCATATCCAAGTTAAGCCCCACCAATCTACATTATTATGTATCTTTGCTCTATTCGCAACAATTCGAACATTGAAATGAAAAAGTTACCGAATTGATCGATTCGAGATTCCTGTGCTCTCCTTTAACCTGCAAGTTATTATCTTTAGAGGCTCTAGAGGTTTCCAGCATTGTCAAATGCTCGAGTTTGATGATGGAAAATCGGCGTCGGACGGACTGGCCGCGGACAATAGCTTGAAGCTTCACCACCCCCTTCAGTGCTCGTAACGCTTTCCTGGCCTGTGATGATGATTCCCCAGTTGCTTATCCATTTTTTCAAATTCTGATATATTGATTATTTTTTAGAAGGAACAGAGTTGTCGAAACAGAACGTACAAGGTAAGCACGGAAAACACTCTGGATCAAAACGGCGGCGGTCCAATTAGGGTCCGGTTTAGGTGAATGATTGGCGTGATGAGAAGAGGTGATGTGGACAAGCTCAGCAGCAGCTTTGGCAGCTACAACGGCGGCCTCAGCGGCGGCGGCGGTGGCAACGGCGACGGTGAGAGCGTAGTTCTTTTGGCGCTCTCTTGCCTCTGCGAGTTGTCTGTTTGTTGTCGTAGAAGGGAGAACAGCTGGGCGGTTCTGTCGATGTCTCAGCCTCCGACAAATCCAATATTCCCATTTGCCTCTCTTCAATTTCTGGAAAATTAGTTAGTAAACACTAAACACACCACAAAATTAGAAAAAAAACAGATGAAAAAGCAGAGTAAGAGGAGAAGAAACCTTTTCGGAAAGCTTGCAGGTGAAGACTTTCTTCATCCAACCAAACCAGCAGCTGCCTTTATTGCTGTTGTTCGCCATTAATGAACAACAGAATGATTGTTACCCAAGGATCGATCAAGAGAGCTGGAAATCAAACATTAAAGGATCACGAACGATCCTTTGTATATGTCCTTATTAAATGCTTGGAACGAGGAAAGACAGGATCTTTAATTAAACTTAACGGCATAAGATCGAATTGGAGGGATTGAGATTTGAGAATTATATATACAGAGAGAGAATATTGACAGGGGTGGAAATTGAATGAACGAATTGGGACACTGTAGTTTTCTCTGTTTTCTCTTCTTCTTTTCTTTATGGTGTGATTGCTTTAGATCTTTTTATTATTGGGACTGGAAATCGAATTCGAAGAAGGTGAAGATGAAGAAGGAAGACGAGGTGGTCTCATGGTCTGGTTTGGGGCCCGCAAGTTCAGGGGGGGTCGCCATTTGAGGCAGGTCGTCCACGTCATAAGTTGTACAGTGTTGAGAGAGTTCCAACTGTCAGTTCAAATTAGCTGCCACTTGACTCGTTCAAAATTCCCTCCCATCAACTGACCAACTCCCCGCCTTACTTTATGTTTATGGAACAGAGTGTAATCTTAAAAAAGGAGGTTGGTTTGCAGCTGAACTGTGTCTGTGTGTGTTTCTCCTCCACTTGGTCAAAACAAACGTTACTAGTTCAATTTTGAAGACATGCATGCATGATGATGGTTTCCAGGTTTTCGGACGAATGCTGCTGCTGCTGCTGCTGCTCCTGAAGCTTGGATGAAAAAGGGGAAGGAAGTAATTTACACGTCAATGAAATAAAGCTTTCTAATCTTACCCTTAAAAGAAGATATTAGCTATAAACTGGGATGAATGATAATGATAAGACCATGTGAAGGAGAAGATTAAGGAAAGATTTTTGCCCTTAGGGCAACACACACACATAAATATTTGTCTGGTTGGTTGGTGTGGCCCAAAGCAACTTGTTCTTCTGAATACGCTTCACCAAATGATCAGACCCTCTTGTGCCCTGGAGACTAATAAGGCTTTTGAGCTGTTCCTAGGTCCCCAGCATCAACAATTATGCTACTAGCTAGCTAGCTAAAGAGAGTATTATTAGATTATATACTCTTGATTCCTCTCGTCGGTTTGGGCGGAACAATAGTAATTCGAATAGAGAATCTAAGAGTTCCTAACTTGCTTGACGAAGTCGATAAGGGCATCCCTACACTCGAGGGAAGATGACTATTCATTTCAAAGTCACCCACAGCAAGTACATGTATCAGAAGCCCGAACGGGCACCTGACTTGGCTTTGGGCGTTTGACCAGTAGGGTCCATCCAAACCCTTCCTACCAAATTGTTTTGCAAAGAAGTTTGAGCCACTACTCACTTCCCCACATCGTTTCTAAAACCAGTACAGTTTGGGTGCTGATTCCATTTAAATCAGCACCTGCTGATTTCTAAATCCGATGGTTGCTGATGGATTCGGCTGGATCCAACGGTCGGATGTGTTCAACTTGTTTTTTATTTTTATTTTTTTACCTACACCATATCTTTCCCTTATATCAAGCTCCCAAAAGTCCCTTTTAACCGTAACTTTTTCATATTATATGCAGGCCCTTGGAGTATGCTGAATTTGCCAATTTTGTTGATGTAAAAGGACATAATGTTACAGGGAGGATTGGGTCAAAACCATGAGTCTTAGTACATCAATCATGAACACTTTTTGACCTCTGAATTATTGAGATGCATTATAATATCAATAAATAAAATAGTCTGCTTACGTTACTTTTGATTAATAATTTCTTTTGATTAAAATAATTGACTTAGACGCCGAATGCTAATTAAAAGAGGGACGTTACCGAATCGAGCCGAGCTAAGCATCTCTCAGGTTTTAGCTTACTGTCACCATAATGACACTCACGAGCCCTAAGACACTGTTCATCCCTTCACTGGATTGGATTCCCAGAATCCAAGCTCGAAACAGAATTTTATCTCCACCATCAATATAAGTATTGCCACAACTATATACGGATATTTATTACTTCTTTCCGTCTTGTACTTAGTCGTAAGAATGTGGACTAATAATCAATGTTGTCAGAAGTGAAGTAAGAATTGATTTATTACAGAATCCTCCATCGATGTCCCTCCATAAAATATACACTAGGGAACATACCCCAAACATACATGACTGTTACTTACAATCTTCTTCCCTAACCCATTTTTTCCATGCTGATGAAGTAGCTACCAACCTGAGAGAGCAGAGCTTCAAGAACTCAGAACAACTTCACTGTGCACTTCCCCATCCTCCATTCTTATCCATGGCTTGAGAGAAAGGCTCCTCTGTAACCTACAGTAATCTGGATCCTCTATCCCAGCTCCCATATCCACCGTAGCCGGTATGCCTAGCATAGCACATCCATAGTTTTCCCTTTCCCTCATGAGGGCAGCACCAATCCAGTCCGTGGTTGTGCCCTACAAATATTGCCTGCAAAGAAACCATTGTAGTGTAGTTGGAGATATACTGAACCTCCAAAACAATGTCCTCACCAAATGTTTAATGTTTCGTTCATGTTGAGCATGATAACCTTGACAGAAGGTCGTTGAGTTAAGATGTCCATGATGCCAAATTCAACTACTTGTCCTTGTTTATAGAACCAACGCAAGGCTTGTATACTCCGAACCAGGGTGCCACCTTTTTGTAAGCTTTACTTGGAATATGCCAGAATATAACCTCAGTGACCCTGCCACCCGGCAAATAAGATGAAACAACAGATCAGAGAATCTCTGTGATAAACCTAATTACTTGAACCTGACTTCAAAGGTACCTCGGGAATTCCTGGATTTGAAAACCACTCAATCGGCCACTGAAATGGCATATCGTCATGGTTTCCAAACGCACTAGCCCATGGAATGCCCCTATCCCTGGTTGGAGATGTTGCCTGGCCCCAATACAAGCTAGCATTAGCAACTGGGATATTGTTGGCTGTAATGACATCTCCAAGATAAACTACAAAATCTGCACAACTCCGCTTGGTTAATTACGTACCTTTTCAGTTTTCACCTTTACAGCCTACAAACTCAAACTATAGAGCTGAATCTCGTACAGGTAACAGGTACAGTAAGCTACACAATCCCGTTGTTATCAGAGGAATATTTAAACCATAGTGAACTATCGTCAGTCACTTAAACACTCAATGCAGATACACAGAAAATATGTTCTCTTTTTTATGTTCATAAAACAGCATTTCATTGCAGGATGCACTGATCGAACTTAGCTACCAACCTACCATTCCAATTGATATTCAGAGTATGATTCATGTGTTGGCTTAATGCACTGAAATGAATTCAATCTCGTTAATTAACACAAGTGGCCTAAAATCCAAAACTGCAATCGAGTCAAGTGGCTAAAAGGGGGTCAACGGTGATTCACCTGGGTTTTCAGTGTCCAGTACGTTGGACATGACTAGGATAGAGTTGGCGTCTTGCAGGGGGGCCCAGTCAGTCCAGCCATCTTCCCCAAAATGCAAGTCTGCAAAAATCGCAATCTTGAAAGGCGCCCCACGTCGCATCTGAAGAACCTCACCAGCTACGCTGTGGAGTTGATGCCGCTGCTGCTCCTTCAGTTTGAGCTCGATGACCGGTGAGTCTGCCCTCCCGGTGCTCCTGCTGCTGGTGAAGCAGAGGAGGAGGACGAAACCGAGCGAGATGGGTAGATGAAATGGGCGTAGTCCCATTGAACATTCAATCGGAGAGGAAGAGAAGGAGGAAAGAGATTGGAACTGGGCAGCGACGAAGAGATTCTGCAGAAAGGCATCTTTCTCTTGGGGATTTTAAGAGTCAAAGGAGAAGTTTTTCTATGAGTATATCCCATTTACCCTCTTTGTGGCATTATTCTCTTCTTCTGTTTTTTTCCTCTGAGCTCTGATAGCAGTCAACGACGGCAAGTTCAAAAAGTTAATTGATTTCTTATTTATTTTTTAGTAAAATATATTTCATTTGTGTATAAACTAACAGATGTTGACATCTAGATAAAAATGATGAAATCAACACTCAGACAAAATTTAATCAGAAAATAAAAAGTGTGAGTCCTACCTTCTCCACAATATCAGAATCCATGGCTGAATCTACGGTGATGAACCTTTCTGTTCAGGAATTGCAGTTCCTGACCACATGAAGATTTTCCAGCAGCAGCATTACAGCTAAACACTTCTAGTTCTCCATGATGATCAGAAGACCAAAGAGATTGCATTATTCCACCTTTGGTCGGGATCCCGTCTAGGCTATGTCGCGGTGTGCTCAGCGATCTTGTTCTTGCTTTCGATGATTGTGTTGCGGCCATGTAAGTTGGCAAAGCCGGTGACCTACTAAATGGGACTGAATTCTCAATCGAGCTACTCGCCCCTAGATGAGCATGGCCAAATGACCTTCGTGCGTATGAAATCGAAGCCGAACTGCAATTGTTACCATCATCATCAACAGCATTAACAAAATCTCTACGGAGTTCCCTTGTTTGATTCCTTGTTAATTCACCATTGAACGATGTGGTGGACATAGGAACTAGCCTTGAGTTGTCTATCGAACTGAGACCATTCTTACCACTTCCCTCATTCTCTAGCACTAGTTCTTCCTGCAGTGTTCGTGTGTTCCTCCTTTCCTGAAAACCCACCACCATATAAACACATCAACTGTTTATTTTTCGCTCGGTTTCTGACACTACGAAGTACGAAGTTGATCAAGCCGAGTGGATATAAATATAGTTACCGGGAGGTGGGAGAAAGAGTAATATCTCATCATCCTGTCTCTTTTGATGTTACAATCTTGCTTCCTTGACAATATGATTTCTATATCTTCCTTGGACCGTCTACTCAAATCCCAAATTCTGCGACCGCTACTGCTGCTGCTACTGCTTGTAAGCTGTACAATTCATATCAATGTTAAGCCCCACCAATCAACATTATTTATGCATCTGCTCCCGATTCGCAACAATTCAAACATCGAAATGAAAAAGTTACCGAATTGATTGATTCGGCATTCTTATGCTTGGCTTTCAGCATTGTCAAATGCTCGAATTTGACAATGGCAAATTGGCGTCGGACAGACTGGCCACGAACAATAGCTTGAAGCTTCACCACACCCTTCAGTGCTCGTAAGGCTTTCCTGGCCTATACATATTTCCCCCAATTTTTTATCCATTTTTCTAAATTCCAGTAAAAATGAATTAAGAACAAAAAATAAAAAATAAACAAAGCTTACAAGGTGACCACGAAAAACACTCTGGATCAAAATGGCAGCGGCGGTCCAATTACGGTCCGGTTTAGGGAAATGATGGTGCTGAAAAGAAGCGGTGATGTGGACAAGCTCAGCGGCGGCTTTGGCAGCTAAGACGGCAGCCTCGGCGGCGGCGGCGGTGGCCGTGGCGACGGTGAGAGCGTACTTCTTTTGTCGTTCTCTTGCTTGTGTGATTTGTCTGTTTGTTGTCGTAGTCGTTGGGGGCAGAACTGCTTCGTGGTGTTGTTGTCGAAGTCTCAGCCTCCTAGAAATCCGTTGAGATTTCCCGCCCTTCAATTTCTGGGAAATCAGAAAACCACACACAAATTAGAAAAGAAAAACAGAGATGGAAAAAACAGAGTAAGAGGACAAGAAACCTTTTCGGAAAGTTTGGAGGTGAAGATTTTCTTCACCCAACCAAACAAGGAGCTGCCTTTGTTGTTGTTGTTCGCCATTGAACAGCAAGTATGGATCAAGCTTGGATCTTTCTTTCAACTTTACGGCATGAGATCGAATTGGATGGATTGAGAATTATATATACAGGGAAAGAGAGGACTGTAGTTAAATTTTATTGAAGTTAAATTAGGTAATTACCATTGCCTGGTTGTAGGTAATGACAAATTGAAGTTAATTTAGGACTGATTTGTAGTTAAATTTGGTTGCTGTTAATTTGAATTGGACAATTATAAGGACAAGTAAACAAATGGACGAGGAGAAAAGTCAGTATGCATGCAATGCATAATGGCTTCGGGCCGGTATGTATGGTAGTACGAGAAATGTCGGTAAACAATTCTTATCGCCCTTAAGCACTTGATCAAAAACAAAAACTCGTAGGAGCCGAACTTCAAATATTAGAGAGTCGAACAACGTCAAAATTTACATATGAATTAGTGTTTGACACGGGAGAGAGGGAGCCAGCCCCATCTCTTTGGAGTGCATATATGTTGGCACCATGCTCATTTTGTAGAACTCTCTAGGCTTTCGTCCAAATGGTCACAACCTTATGACCGAGAGACTAATAAGGCTGTTCCAAGCCCCTAACATCCACGATTATATCGGTTATAATAAGAATGTAGTTCGTTTATATTCTTGTTATAATCCTCATCTTTGTGTTTGAACTTGCTACTGCTACTAACTTTGCTGCTCGATCTTCAGCACGATGGAGTCGAAGTTGGAGGCTGCAATTAGCGGCGGCCTGCCTCTTAATCTAAGTATTTAATTAGTACTTATTACAAATTCTGAGTATTTTTTTTGAAAATGTGGTCGATAAAATCAACTTCCTCCAGAATTTCCAATGGACAATAATTGTATCTGTTGCTTAATCACACAGGTTAATGGTGGTACGGTGTTGTATCTCGGAGCAAGATCAGTACTCGAAATTTCCGCATGTTAGATCGTGTTGGACCTGTAAGTTCCGTTGCTGAACAGATGGAAATGTTTCGTTTTATGGTTTGGTGTTGATAATTTATGTGCTTTATAACTTTGCAGAGTGGACAGGTTATTGCAGTAGAGAAAGATGAGATCTACATGACTGATTTGGAGGAGCTCTCCTCAATGAATAACAATCTGACTGTACTTATTGCAGATCCAGAAAACCCGTCTTACTCATTACCGCTGCTCGATGTCATATTTTGTGACATTGATCATCATGATCAGGTATGCTAGCTAGAGTATGTATATGTGCCGATCGTCAGCAATAACCGCTGGCAATTTTGATTAGGGAATTGGTTTGATTTGGGGATGGCGATCGTGAATGAATATGATTGGATTGGATTGGTGGCCCAAACACAACACATATGCTGTCTTCGGGTGGTGGAATGTCACTCGATCGATTTGTACTATGGTCGTCCAGACTAAGCAAATTCCTCTGCGTCTCTCAAATTCCAAATTTCTTCGTTTAATTTTATCATCTGTCTTTTGGCTGCTTCTTCTTTCTGAAGCGGCACACCACTGCCGTTTGTTTTACATCAAAATAAAAATAAAAAGCTTGCTTTTTAAGCTTTAATCAAATAACAATAATAATTCAAAAGCCCCATAAGGAATCTCTTACACAGCAAGTTCCGCCACCACTAACGATATAAGCTATGTTCCTGCAATCATATTTTTATTTAAAGGCACCACTCTCTGCTTTCTGTCTTCTCTGTTACCTTTTCCCTCTCTCTTTCCTTTTCCCTCTTAAAGGTCGTCTTGCATTTCCATGTATAGAAACAGAGAGGAAGAAGAGTTGGAACACTCCCACAGTGGCTAGCGGCAGGCGGCGGTGAATAAATCATTCAGACGGCGGCGGTTGCCGTACGTGGTGTACGTGTATCAGCATTTCTCGGGACTTGAGGTTTCTATTTGTTTTTCGTCTTCCCCACTTAAGCCACGTAATTGTTTTGATTGTTTTGACACAGTGTTGTTGAATGCTTTCATCTAAACGTCCAATCATTCCTTCCATTAATTGCCCAATAATTGGCATCATCATCGTTCTCTTCTTCCTTTCTTTTTGTTTTAATGTCCATCTTTGTGTACCCATATATTACCACATATGGTTCATTTGCAGAGATAGCAAAACATGATCAGACTGGGAACTATTCTTAGTGGCTGGAAAATGATATAGTAATTCTGTTAAAGTTAATAATCTTTTATTCATTGAACCTGTCGACTCAATAGAAGAAATCAATTGTTTCTGGCCATTCAGATCTATATTAACATTAATCAAGACATAGTTTAGTGGAGGTTTGATTGGTAGGTTTGAGTAGTGGGGACATGACTCGTCAGTCATCAAGGTAAATGTGCAGAAAAAAGTAAATCTGGAATTTATGCACGCATTTAGAATTTGTGGCTGGCTGTCAGATTACTCAGATAACGATAAATAATTAAATATCATTGATTACTCTGTGATGGGTTGCATTATAAATTTCCAAAGGCTTTCTGTTGATTTTTCTGATTGATTTCTCATATCTATGTAGTCAGAATGGCAATTGCCTGGCCGGAGCTCCCCTGTTTCCCTGAGCAGCTTGCTCTGTTTGTCCAGCTTGGTTTCCTCGGAGTCGTACTTCTCAGCTGCCTCACCAAACTAGTCATCAGGGCAAAGAAGCAGCAAACATATCCCGATGACGACGATAATAATAATAATAGCGACAGAGAACCGCTGCAGTTGCCGCCGCCGGCAGCAGCAACCAGTTGTAGCACGAGTTGCAAAGCAAGCGTGACATGTTCCATTCTGCTGACGACGATTCACTGCCTCATCCTATTGACGACTCTGTTCCTCCCTTCTTCCATCCCTGGCCGCCGCAGCCGCTGCAATTCCAGAGCTCTATCCCTCTCATCGGAGGCCAGCCAGCTAGCGTTATGGTTAGCCAGCCTAATAGCAATCTACCACATCATCAAGTCCAGAAAGCACGTGACTTTCCCTTGGATCGTAAGATCATGGTGGATTTCCGGATTCGTCCTGTTAGCAATCTCCGTCTCCGTCAGAGCATACCTCAGATTCGCCGACACCAACGAAGACATCATCAATCTTGAATGGAATGACTACACTGATCTCCTCGCCTTCCTCTCCTCTGCCTTCCTCTTCTGCATTTCAGTCAACGGCAAGACTGGTACCAGTACCATTGCTACCAGTACTAGTACTGATTCATTACAGGAACCCCTCATTGCCAAGACGGCGACGTTACAAAAATCATCGCTGTATGGAAATGCAAGCATCCTACAGCTGGTCACCTTCTCGTGGATGAACCCGGTTTTCAGCGCTGGATTCAAGAAGGCTCTCGATCAGGACGACATTCCTGATGTCGATATCGGTGACTCTGCCTCGTTCCTATCCTCTGCTTTCACCAATTGCCTCCACAATGCAGCAGCCGCTTCGTCCACGAGTCCATTTTACCGCGCAATCTTTCTGCTCGTCAGAAAGAAAGCGGCACTGAACGCTCTGTTCGCAGTGATCAGCGCCTGCGCATCCTACGTGGGGCCCTACCTGATCAACGGCTTTGTTGACTTTTTAAGCAGACGGAAAGAGTACAGCTTAAGAACCGGCTACTTAATTGCATTAGCATTCCTGGTAGCCAAAACGGTTGAAACCGTAACGCAGAGACAGTGGATATTCGGTGCCCGCCAGTTGGGTCTCCGCCTCCGGTCAGCTTTGAACTCCCAAATTTACTCAAAGGGTCTCGTTCTCTCAGCTCGGTCACGTCAGGGTCATACAAGCGGCGAGATTATAAACTACATGAGCGTTGATGTCAATAGGGTTACGGATTTCATATGGTACCTCAACATTATCTGGATGTTACCGATTCAAATCTCTCTAGCAATTCTCATCCTGAACACGAATCTAGGTGCATCAGGATCGCTGGCTGCTCTGGCTGCAACAATGATCGTTATGTCGTGCAACATTCCCGTTACTCGGATCCAGAAATGGTACCAGGGTAAGATTATGGAGGCGAAGGACGGAAGGATGAAGGCTACTTCGGAAGTTCTACGTAACATGAAGACCATAAAGCTTCAAGCTTGGGACTCGCAGTTTCTTTCGAAGCTGGAGGGGTTAAGAGAGGTTGAACGTAGCTGGCTGTGGAAAAGTCTGAGGCTTTCCGCTACTACGGCGTTCATCTTTTGGGGGTCTCCTGCTTTCATCTCGACCGTTACTTTCGGTGCTTGTTATGTGATGGGGGTGCAGCTTACGGCTGGGAGAGTTCTATCTGCGTTGGCTACTTTTCGGATGTTGCAGGACCCGATTTTCAACTTGCCTGATCTTTTGTCCACGATAGCACAGGCAAAAGTTTCGGCGGACAGGATCACTTCCTACATGCAGGAGGAAGAGATTCAGGAGGATGCCGTTACTCTGATTCCTCCAGAGGAAGAATCAGAGTGTGGTGTTGAAATTAAAGGAGGGGTTTTTACGTGGACACCCGAATCGGAAAATGGCATCACGCTAAGCGGGATAAATCTAGATGTGAAGAGAGGAATGCGAGTGGCAGTTTGCGGGACGGTGGGGTCGGGGAAATCGAGCCTGCTCTCTTGCATCCTGGGAGAGATACACAAGCTGTCAGGAAATGTCAGGATTCGAGGCACCAAGGCGTATGTAGCTCAGTGTCCGTGGATTCTGACGGGGAGCATTCGAGACAACATCTTGTTCGGGAAGGCTTACGATGGTGAGAAGTACCGGAGGACTGTGGAGGCTTGCGCTCTGGTGAAAGATTTCGAGCTTTTCTCGTGCGGTGACTTGACAGAGATTGGGGAACGAGGGATCAATATGAGCGGAGGGCAGAAACAGAGGATTCAAATTGCTCGTGCTGTTTATCAGGATGCTGACGTTTACCTGCTGGACGACCCTTTCAGCGCTGTGGATGCCCACACCGGATCTCACCTCTTTCAGGTTTGCAAATACAAACATCTAAACTCACTTTAAAAGGAAAAAACAATCCTTGATTGGTTCATGTTTGCAGGAGTGCCTAATGGGAATATTGAAAAGCAAAACAATACTTTATGTTACTCACCAGGTTGAATTTCTTCCTGCAGCAGATCTCATTGTGGTATGTTTTCAGAATTTTTTTAAAAAAACTTGTTTTAATTTGGAAGTAAAAGGGAATAATGTTAAACTTATACTTGACTGCATGAATTATTGTTTCAGGTAATGCAAAATGGTAAGATAGTGCAAACCGGGAAGTTCAACCAACTTGTGGAGCAGAATGATGTAGGATTCGAATCATTAGTTGGTGCCCACAGCCATGCTCTAGAGTCAGTTCTCGCAGTCGAGAATTCGACAACGAGGATTCAACCTGTGGAGGAGGAAGAAGAAGAAGAAGAAGAGGGAAAAAAAGAAAATGCCCAACCAGAAGAATCAGATAGTGCAGTAGTCCATCAGCAGGATCAGAGTGGGAAACTTGTGCAGGACGAGGAAAGAGAGAAAGGAAGCATTGGGAAACAAGTGTATTGGGCATATTTGACTTGTGTCAAAGGTGGAGTCTTGGTTCCGATCATTATCTTGGCCCAATCGTCGTTTCAGGTGTTGCAGATTGCTAGCAACTACTGGATGGCTTGGGCTACTCCTCCCACAACCGACACCAGTAGTGTTCCAGTGGGGATGGGAACTGTTTTACTTGTTTATATGCTGTTGGCTGTTTCGAGTTCCCTCTGCGTGCTTCTCAGGGCGATGTTGGTTGCGACGGTTGGCCTCTCAACAGCTGAGAAACTCTTCAGCAGTATGCTTCACAGTATGATTCGTGCTCCAATGCATTTCTTTGACTCAACTCCCACCGGCAGAATCATGAACCGGGTTAGTAGATTTCGCTGGCTTGGCTTTTATATTATTCATCAACAATCAACATGAACAACTTGAAAATTTCTTCTTTTGCAGGCGTCAACAGACCAAAGTGTGCTGGACTTGGAAATGGGACAGAGATTAGGTTGGTGCGCTTTCTCGATCATACAAATCTTGGGGACGATTGCTGTGATGTCTCAGGTTGCTTGGGAAGTATTTGTCATCTTCATCCCAGTCACTGCAGTCTGTGTATGGTACCAAGTAAGCAACCAATTTCTTGCCTTACAAGCTTTCTTTTTCTGCTTGTTATTGGTTTGACTTTTAGTGTATATGAATTTTTGCAGCAATACTACACACCAACAGCAAGAGAATTGGCTCGGTTATCAGGAATACAATTAGCACCCATACTTCACCATTTCTCCGAGTCACTAGCCGGTGCAGCCACGATCCGAGCATTCAGTGAAGGGGAAAGGTTCATTGCGTCTAATCTTGGTCTTATAGACAACTACTCAAGGCCGTGGTTCCACAATGTATCCGCTATGGAATGGCTGTCTTTCAGGCTGAATTTGCTCTCCAATTTCGTGTTTGCTTTCTCTTTGGTTTTGCTCGTTACGCTCCCGGAAGGGATCATCAGTCCAAGTGAGTAGCAGTAGTGCAAAAATATTTCGACTTATTGTCTTTGCTGCAGTTAGCCAACCAAACTGGAAACTCATTCAATGATAAAAAAAACATTGCAGGCATTGCTGGACTGGCTGTGACATACGGCATAAATCTGAACGTTCTCCAAGCTTCGGTTATATGGAACATATGTAATGCTGAGAACAAGATGATTTCTGTGGAAAGAGTTTTACAGTACACGAAAATAGAAGGTGAAGCGCCCCTTGTGATTGAAGAGTGCAGACCACCGGCTAATTGGCCTGAAACCGGAACTATCTGTTTCAAAGACTTGCAGGTATGAATTTACATAATGTCAACACAAGAGTTTTGATGTGCTTATACCGATGGTCAACTATTGGTCCTCGTAGATTCGATATGCGGAGCATTTACCATCGGTGTTGAAGAACGTGAGCTGCACATTTCCAGGGAGAAGGAAAGTAGGGGTGGTTGGGAGGACAGGGAGCGGGAAGTCGACTTTAACACAGGCATTGTTTAGAATGGTACAAGTGCGAGAAGGAAGCATAATCATCGACGGGGTTGACATTTCGAAGATCGGACTCCATGACTTGAGATCCAGGCTGAGTATAATCCCCCAGGATCCAACCATGTTTGAAGGCACAGTAAGAGGGAACCTTGACCCATTAAGCCACTACTCAGACTTCCAAGTTTGGGAGGTATGTGTTTTAGTCCTAAAGGAAACAAAAAGGAAGAAAGAAAGAAAGGAACTTCTCTAATTAAATGATTCGAAATTATGCAGGCATTAGAGAAATGCCAGCTTGGAAGCTTGGTTCGGGAGAAAGATGGGAAGCTGGATGCTACAGTGACGGAGAATGGAGAGAACTGGAGTGCAGGGCAAAGGCAATTGTTTTGCCTCGGAAGAGCTCTGTTGAAAAAAAGCAGCATTCTTGTGCTTGACGAAGCGACAGCTTCCGTGGATTCAGCAACAGACAGTGTCTTACAAAAGATCATAAGTGAAGAGTTTAAGGATCGGACGGTTGTGACGATAGCTCACAGGATTCATACGGTTATCGATAGCGATCTCGTTTTGGTGCTTAGTGACGGTAAGTTATATATAGACTGGCTCCTGCTTTTCTGGTATTTCTAATTGTTGATCTTTCCTTTCATTCTGATTTCTTTACGGTATTTTTGCAGGAAGGGTTGCTGAGTATGATAGTCCGAAAATGTTGCTGCAGAGAAAAGATTCGTTTTTCTCCAAACTTATTAAGGAATATTCTGCCCGATCATCAAACCTGAATTTTTCTGCTAGCTAGTAATCATTTGTAAGCCTTGTGCTAGGCTTGGTGCTCTCACCATTTTTACTACTACCTCTGTGTTTTCTGTTTTGAAAACCATGGTATCTGTCCAAGTTCCTTAAATCACCCTTCCATTTCTGCATCCTGGAAAGAATTCTGCTCCGCTTGATTTTCTGTTCGATCCAATAACCATGTCGTACGGGATGAACAAAGTTCTAATATTAATGCACACTGCATACAAATGGTCCGGGCAAGACTACCATATCACAAGTTACTTCAAGCTCTCCACACCTACGACCTAGATTCCTCCAGTTGCATTATACAGAACTTGAAATAAACAACTATCACTATATGTGTGTGCGTGTGTGTGTTAGACTTGGCACCTTTGGGCAAGATGATCACAGCCTTGATAAACTTCAAGACCAGTCTGCTCCAATTCGTCTTCTTCAAAGCATGCACATCGCTTGCTCATCTTCCCAGTCAAAGCAATCTCCAATGGTCGCTGTACTAATCTCGGATACCCGACATCACACCACACCTGCACCAATCCATCAACCAACCATAATCCATAATTATTCACACTTTCCTTCTTCTCTCAGCCCTTTATTCCTTAAATTATCCAAACAAATGAAACAGCACAATTCAATCCGGTACCTCCCCACCCTCATCTTGACTCCATCTTGAGTTGCAACTCGCCTGTTTTGCTTCTTCTTTTTTCTGCTTCTCCACAAGCTGCTTTCCTCTTGCAGCCTTTGCTTCAACACCTTTCAGTGTTTTTGTTGGATTTCCATGCTCGTCGTAGTAACGACCAACTAGCTTCCCTACAAATCTATTACGCACAATTTGAAGGAAAAAACTATGTTAAAGAAAGCCATCTTTGTGAGGCACGTTCTTGTGCTACCAATGGTTAATTAACTTTTCTAACAGTGGTTTTCAGCCAAGTTCAGTACTGGAGATCCAATAAGGGCATCATATGTCGCTGGAGTGGATGTTACTACTTTGGAAAAAATAAGTTTCTCGTGGCAGTGCCAAAGAAGGCGATTACACGAACAAAAAGTTTAAGCTAGCTGGAGATATATGGATCTGGTTCATTCTCCTAGAGTCTTGGACAAATCATTTGTGAAGTAGAGAATACGATAGGAATGTGCAACTTACATGTATGTTCGAATATAGAAGTCCCGCCATTCAACGATACCCTTGACCTATCAAGAACGAACACCACTAAGTTAAAGCACTCCCAGTCCCAATGCTTTCTTTTGATGAATCACTCCCAATGTTGTGGAGCCTGTTTACCACTGAACGCGTAGATGGTACCAATCATTAAACAAAAAGGATTTCTGCAAGAGAAATTACCTCAGTCGTGGACAAGCCACGCAATGAGTCTGTCAACCCATCTCCTGCAGAAAAAAGGCAACCAAGTTAACATATTGATGTTAATCCGGTTTACGATCCTGGTACTCATGTAAAAGGACATGAGTTAAGTGAAAACTATTCTCCAAGCACCAAATACTGCGCAAAAACAGACTCAACTTGATTGGAGGATTATCCAAAGTTGAGAAGTACATTATGGGCACTTTTTAGCAACTTTACAATCCGGGTAATCAAAATGCAAAACCCTTCTTTTCAGCAGTGCTCAAGAACAAGATAGTTACTTTAACCCCTCATGTAAACAAATGAAGAGAAAAAGATCAATATTTACCTGTAAAGTTCCCTGAAACAAATGCGCGGGAAGCATCTCTATGCTTGTGATTAACACAAGAAGAAAAGGAGTCAATATACAATCTAAAGATGCGCAAGTTGCGTGAAATTGTGTAACACAGAAAGCAAACTTCAACAAACCTTCCAGCAAAATGATTGTAGCTCCCTCCAACACCATAATGAGATTTCCCTTTGGTTACATCGAACACCGATCTAGAAAACCCCAAAAAAAAATTAAAAAAAATCCACCAATTTCCGCGGGGGGGGGGGGGAGGGGCTAAAACGTAAATCAGAGAAACATTGACCAGAGAAAAAGTAGATAATGCTTACCCGAGGATACCGAGCAGTATAGGCAATGAATCATCAGTGCCGTTACACGGAGCAAGCTCCTGCGTAGTGAACAGTCTCTAGCAAATTGCAAAGAAGAAGTGGGCAAGTCAAACCACAACGACAGAAAGATAGGTGATTGTGGGTGAGAAGGAAGGAAAAAGGGAATTTACCTTGGGTTGCTGATGCAGATGAAAATAATTGAACTTGAAGAAGAAAGCAGCAGTTAAGGTAACGAGAATAGCTATCCCAATGAATGGGGATCGCAATGCTCCCCTCGCTACCTTCCACATTTTCTCCCGTCTTCTCTGTCTCCCACCATTAACACATTAACCAGACAGCCATCCTTCATCTTTCTAGCTTACCAGTCACTAGAGCTTAATGGGCCTAAGCCCAAACAAAGCATAGTGAATGAGCCGGAGCTAGGTTGATACTCATGTACCAGTTTGGGCCACAGAAGTCCTAAGCAAATATGGGTTTTCTTTTAGCCCAATGAACACATTCTTGTGCTCCATTTTCCCTTGCATTTGAGTCGCTTTTATTTGTTAGAAATATACAGACGATCGTGTTCTTGTGAAGTATCGCCGTTGATTATATTGTGTAGTTGGAGATTATTTTTGTGATTCGTTCGTTTTTAAAATTTTTTATTCAGAAAAAAGATGAAGAAACCATAAATACAGAGGTGGAATAACCTTTTTTGGTGGATTTCATCCTAAGTGCAATTGTTTCTATAAGTAAGTCGTTTTAGAATTTGATATTTCCGACGCAATTTCTCGATCGAATTGGCTCGTATGAAACTGGCAACATGTGTTATTAGTCCTGTTCATGATCCAAGTAGTGAATTAGTTTTTGTAGGGTATGGTATAGTACAAAAGGATAGAGTCATATGCACATGAAGCTGAGAGGTCCACACAGAGTTGCCATCATTGCACTTCTGGCTTTGCAGCTTGTGAAAGCTCCATATGATCTTTTATTTATTGACAAGTTTTCTCTAGCTTGAGCTTTTCCATCATCAATGTCCACTTTTTTTTCTGCTCCAACTGCCGCTAGTCCACCCAGCTACTGCTGCCTGCAAAAGTTACCTTTGTGTTTGGACCTATAATTTCAACAAGTACCATAACACAAAAGTTGAACACTGTACATATCTTCAAAAAATTTTGAATATTTTGTTAACTCTCTTCAAAACCACAATTTTATGTAAAAGAGTCATTGGAAGGGCAAAAATATCCTAATCTAGTTTGAAATACTAACAAGCCCGGCTGTTCAACATCTAACCTGATTTAATGATTCAGTTCGTTAGATTAGACGGTTGAACTAGATGACCCAACTGTTAACACAAACTGCAAGTTAATCTGAAGACCTGTCACCTCGATGACACAAGTGCGCGGCAGTCCTATTTATCAGTTGTGTCAATCAACTAGCTGACAAGCGCACGCCGCTGCAAAAAGTAGTTCGTCCACTAATTAGTTGCGGGTCTAGACCGTTCATCTTCAACAACTTAGATCCATCCAACTAACACTTAACCGCCACTCTTGGCTTCACACGTGGCGAACAGGTTCATGCCACCATTACCTTTCTCATCACTCACGGCATGTATGACATTTAAACTCCAATCAGACTAATCCATACGTCCTCGCTATACGTCCACTCATACTCTAAGCATGCTGGGTCTCACCACAAAACGGCACACGGCCTCACTCTCTTTTCATATAGTTATACCCTTACATCCTCTCTTAATGTACTCCCTTGTGCGTCCTGCGAGGTATCATCCGCTGAAAACTTCTACGCATCCCAAACAGACGAAATGCACTCTCGCTCTCGAATTGTAATGATATAATAATATTTAAAAACAAAATCAAAATCATTATATACTACTAATGGTGATATTTCCAAACAATAATTGTTTGGAGATCTAATAATTGGAAATCAATTGTTAAACAAAAAAAATTCAAATTAATTTAGCATCCAAAATCCAACCCACACTCTTCCCTAGATTGATAAGTATGAGATGACACTTTGAAGAAAGCAACGGTAGACATTATTGGCAAATGTAATGTCCTTAGGCATTAATTTCCTTTAGTTTAGCACCCAACTTTAAAATTACCAAAGAGGGAAATCAATTAATTATTAAATAACACAAACATTAACCAACCAAAAGCCAAAAGTAAAAGCTTCTGACTTCTCTGGGTGTCCTCCTCCTACCTAGCTAGCTATCAAATTTCATTCCCCCAATCACAGCCACCGCTACACCATCCATTCCCAGCCCGCCCTTATAATCAAATCTTCTTCTTCTTCTTCTTCTTCTTCACACCCATTTCCCCATTTCCCTTCTTCTTTCTCTTCATTCTTCAATGGGTTGCTCTGTTTCCAGATTCACCATTTTCTCCGCATTCCATTCCCACCCTCTTCTTAATCCACCGCCGTCTCTCATCCTCCGCCACCATGCCTCCTCCACTACTACTAATACTACTACTACTCCACAATCCCACCACTCCTCTTCTCCTCCTCCTCCTCCTGGTAAAAGCCACCGCCGAGCTATGTCTATCCCATCCCCTCTCGTCCACCATCCTCCCTCCGGCAATGGAGATTCCGACCACCTTGTCTTCTTAACCTCCACCTCCTACGGCTCCGACCTCCACAAAACCGACCAACAACAACACTACCACCACTCACCTGACTCCGCCCTTTCCCCTGACTCCGTCATCAACGCTTGGGAGCTCATGGATGGTCTCGACGACGATTCCAATTCCGACTTGGCTCATTCTCCTCTGCCGACAAAATGTCCTTCGCAAAATCAGGGCTCCGCCGCCGAAAACGAAAAACCTAATTCCGAATCGAAGCCGCTGTGGAAGCATTTCTCCGAGGAGTCATTTCTCCTGAAATTGGACCCGGTAATAGTCTCCAGCTACCGCCGCGCATTGTGCGCTAGGCAATTGCGAGTCCAAACCAAGGAATCACTGCAATTATCCACCGAATCCAAGGAGGAAACACCCGATCGCCACTCGCCTGCGGCGGTCTCCGTAGCCGCCGTCGGCGGCGGCGGAGTAATAGTCGTGTACTTCACGAGTCTGAGGGGGATTCGGAAGACGTACGAGGACAGCTGCTCGGTCCGAGCAATACTCCGGGGGCTCCGGGTGGCGGTCGACGAGAGGGACGTGTCGATGCACTGGGCCTACGGGAAAGAACTGCGGGGGTTGTTGTCACCGGAGACTGCGGCGGGAGGAGGAGGGAGACTGCCACAGGTGTTCATCGGTGGGAGGCACGTGGGAGGGGCGGATGAGATCCGGCGTATGAACGATTCCGGGGAGCTGTCGGAGCTGGTGAAGGGGTTTCCCAGCTGCGGAGGGGTGTGCGGTAGTTGCGGGGATGCGAGATTTGTGATGTGCTGTAACTGTAACGGGAGCAGGAAGGTGTTTGATGAAAAGGAGGAAAGGCTGCGGCGGTGCCCCGATTGCAATGAGAATGGGTTGATTCGGTGCCGGAGCTGCTCTTTTTGCTGATCGGACGGGTTCTTCTGTTTCTTGGTTTTGGTTTGAACTTTGTATTTACGCCTACTAAACTCAACCTAATCTTGACTGTTGAAAGATCTAATCTTTTGGTCGAAGCTGTTAGAGCTTGCTTGTTGCTTGCAATTCCAATTTGCCCATGTTTGATCCCAATGATTACCTTTCGGCAAGAAAGAGTCGATTTAGTCCCTGTTTTTTTTTGTATGGTCACTTATTTTGAGCTTAATATCCATTGTGATCATCAACTACTTATTGGGCTGTAAAATATGTTAAACAAACGTTAATGAAGGAATTAATGGGATTGGCAGAAACAAATAAAATTACACATTCTCGACTAAGATATATTAATTACTTCATACGATTTTGCATGCGTTCTATTCTTTTTTCATTTTGGTTGGAAGTAGTCTGTCAGATCTCCACGCCTTGGTGAAATACTTGGACGCAAATTCGTTAATCAAACGAGTTATCCGCCGCTTGCTCGACCTCACTCTATAAGCAACCATGGAAGCAACGAACACCACGAAGAAACTCTTCAGTATTATCCATTTTTTCTCAAACACACCCTTCATTACTTGCTTACTCATTTCCTGTATGCATAGTCCAAAACTAACATTAGCAGACGACCACATCAGCGTTTTTCCATTAGTTGCAACTGATAATAATCTAACTGCTTAGTGCCACAGCATCATAGTCGTGTACGTACCGTAAATAGTGGAAGCTCCGCTTTTATAATTTCAAGTTTCCCATTCTCCACCATACCAACGCCGTCGTATTTTTCGATACGAATCCTCCAAACGGACTCATCCACCAAGCCACCACTAGCCAGAGAATCTCTCAGCCGCCTCATCAAATCTCGACCATCCATCATCTCATTCATGAAGCAAGCAACGTCTAGATTATTATCATTATTATTGTCATTGTTTCGGCCTCCCGGCGCCTGCCACTGACCGCGGATAACTTTCAGAACCTTCATAGAAACATCCACGGCCGAGACAACGATCCGGCTACCCGAGCCGAACCAACCCAATCCAGCAGCAACTTGCAGTAGATTCTCTAGCTTATGTACGTTGTCGACCATGACCACGACCTTCTTTCTGCTCGAACGTACCGCGTTGATGACTTCCCCGTCCTCATCCCACGTGTTTTTTATCCATTTCATTGCCGGTTCAACCGGGTTGAGTGTTGGCTTGGGTTCGAACCGTGGGTTTTTCAGGCTATACGACAGGATGGATCCAGTACTGCTTGCAGGGATGTTGTCGTAGACGAGTTTTGCTGACTTGATGCTTTCTAGACCGCCCATTGCGCAGATTCTGATCATGGCGGTGTTTTCTAGCTCTTGATATGAGAATAAGTTATATTCCTCCACGGGGAGGGGTTTGACTTTGACTATTGATTTTGTTTCACCGTTGAAATCGCTGAGCCTTCGTACCACGTCCATGCTTATGTCTTCTACTAATTTCACCTCCGATCTGCATTATTAAATATATCACATTCTGACGATATTAGATCATATATATATGAAAATAAATTTCATATCGGTATGGTGGGTGGGAGGTTCAATTGAGTTTAACATTTAATCGGTGTTTGGATGAATTGTTTTGCATATGTGATATTTAAGAGTAGAATAATACAGTATTTTAGAATGTGATATTTGTGTATTTATGAAGTATAAGAATTATGGTATGAGAATTATCTTATTTACATAATGAGTTAATTTTTCAATATGGTATTTTGTAAATAGAAATTAGTCGAAATATTGTGCTATTTCGAATACTTCATTTCTATCAAATATTTGAAATAACTCAAAGTAAGGTATTTCAAATACTATAGTCCACAAATACCCATATTGTTTTTTAGATACCAAATGAATATTTTTTTTACTAAATAACTCACCTAAATAACTCATCCAAATGACCCGTAAAAATAAATTTTAAAAAACTAGTGACATATACATTATTGCTCTATGCATATCAATTTAAATATCCGCATATACATATTAATAAACTCGCATATTTCTTTAATAAAATAATGTTTTTATACGAATAACCTCTTCGGCGATCACCACATTGACTTTACTACAGTTAGGTAAACTCTGAGGTTGTCGGCTGTCAGCCCAAGTGAGACCAGTAATGCCATCACAGAGACGTCGAAATAATTATACGTTCTAAATTTAAAACCCAAGATCTCTAAAAACAAAATAAAATAAGATACTATAAATCTACAACTAACCAGATTACCAAAATGTTCAATGATTAAACAAGATTTCACCTGGATAAAAAATCAAAACTGTAAAATACCATTTTAAAGACTAATCACAGTATTCCTACAGGAAATCAAATGTTAATTAAGTACATATATAATTTTTTAGTTCGACTAGGTAGGCCGGCTGTGATGTATAAAACTATAAATAATTTTGATTAGTAAAAACACAATTTGAAAATATATATGCAATTTTATGAGTAATATAATCAATTCATGAATAAAAAACAAGACAAGTCACATGGAAATAATTAAATCAAGTAGTTATAAAATAATAAGACATTTTACTTACTGTTTTCCGTCGAAAGGCCAGCCGGTGGTTGTCGCCAAAGTAGCCAAGGCCTTCTTCCAACCGTTGACTTTCCGCGACGAGAATACGGAGCCGTGGCGCTTAAACGCCTCCTCGAAAACCCCGGACTGGTCGGCCACATCGTCCGGCGACACGTGGAAGAAGACCGGTATGGCCAGGTGGAGTGCGCCCTTCTTCTTGACTAAGTTAGAGATCTTGGCCAGTTCATTGAGGCACCAGTCGGAGTCTGCGTACCCGGAGGAGAAGAGCACCACGTAGATCTTGGACCCTTCGATTGCCTTTGTTATGTTCTTGATCAGCTCACCCTTCTTCAGATTCTTGTCGTCCATGAAAGTGTTGACTTTCAGACTCTGGAGCTTTGTATAAAGGTGGTCCACGAACTTTCCCCGGAGGTCGTCGCCTCTGAAGCTGAGGAAGACATCGTACTTGGCGAGAGCCGGTAGGGGCGGGGGCTGCGGTGGCGACCGGGTCGTGGCGGTGGTGGTCATGATGGGGGAGGTGTAAGAGATTAGCGTATGAAAGTGAAGTGAGAGACACGAGTTGTTTATATAGCTGCACCATGACTGTTAAGTTAATGGTGAAAATTTCATATCTGTGGTAGAAACTAGAAAGTGTAATATTATAACCACATGTTAAATTTTTTTTTTGGAATTTTCGTTACAAATTGTGCTTTATTAATTAGTGAATTAAGCATTAAAAAATGTTATTATCATCTAAAATTTGCAAGCTGGCCACATGCTATGAATAACAAAACGTATCTACACTTACCACTCTATTCAAAGTTGACCGCGGACTTGTGATTAGTAAATGCTTTTTCCTAAGTAGACTGTTTCGCATTTACTTATTTTACTTAGAGACTCACTGGCTAGTCTTTTTTTTTTATGAAATATAATCATCTACAGTACGTACCACTAGGCTTCGATTAAGGACTAGGTGAGTTGCAAGTTCCATTCTAGATTATATAACATATATACAAATTCTCTTCGATTTTAAAAAATGCTCTTCAAATTCTAGACTTGAATATAACATCGCGTTTAAATTTGAACATAATACCCCTCAATCACTAACATACAATTTTACCGATTAAATTACATTATTGAGTTACAAGTTTATCCATGGAGCTACTGATCTTGCCAGGCTAGTTGTTTTATATTAATAAAATATTGGCTTGCAAGTCGTAACAGAACAGTACCCGAGGCAGTACAGAATTCCAAAAACAAGCATTCAAGCCAATTGTACAACCGCCTTTTGACACATCATAACCGAAAACATAAGAGAGGAGAAAGTGAGAAAAAATAAACGACGAAATCGGAAATGGAACAGAATGGCGCGGCGGCGACGAACGGGGATGTTGAAGGAGGCGGCGAGACGGCAGCCTTTCAAATGGACGGAATGAAGAAGTGCTTGAGCAGCTACATCGACGACGGCAGCCCCGAGACTCACAGGTACTTCTTGGCTCGGAGAACAGTACTGGAGATGTTGAAAGACAGGGGCTACTACGTCCCTGCATCCGACATCTCCGTCTCCTTGCAAGAGTTCCGCTCCGTTCATGACCAGAACATCGATGTTGACCGCCTCAAGTTCTCCGCCACTCACCAGACTGATCCTTCCAATACGGTAACCTCTCTCTCGCTTGCTCCTCCATTAATCAGCTAGCTGGATTGCATGCTTCGTTTCCTATTGACCTAATTTGTGCCTTTGCATGCCCTATCTATAATTTCTTTTTTCACTTGTGTTTTCCTTGGTATCATATCTTGAATCTGTTTACCTACCGATCAATTGAATCTCCCACTGCAGACAATTTCAATGTGATTTGTAACGATTTGTGATGATGAGTTAATACTGTTCTTCCAAGGTTTTTCTATTAATCCCTTGAAATATTTGCATCACTGGTTTAATCTGAGTAGCGTTTCACAAATGCTGCTGTTTCCAGGCAGGGTGTACTCTGTTGAATGGTGTCAATGATTCTTTAGGTAATTCCGTAGTTGTGCCAGTAGTCATCGGACCGTTCGAGATAGTAACTGCCAATTCTGGTTGATTTTAAAAGGACATATTGCTTTGGTACTTATTTAGTGTAAACTCTGGTGCTCAAAATTTGGGACATTGCACTTACAAAAAAAATAATTTGGGACATTGCTTTGGTACTTATTTAGTGTAAATTGTTGATTGCAGATGATGGTCATATTTGGTGGAACTGGCGTGATTAAAGTTAATACGGTTCGTCTAATCGCTGCTCAGATTGTTAATAGAGACAGCTTAACTGGGCTGATACTGATATTGCAAAACCAAGTAACGAAACAAGCCGAGAAAGCACTCAGGCTTTTCTCATTCAAGGTTGAGATATTTCAGGTATGCTAGCTAGAACTTGATAGTTTTCTTAGCTTTTATGGTGACATCGACGTGATAACTAACCATCAGACATACTCTGTGGAGGCAAGGGTTTGAAATTGTGACCTGTGCTTACCTTCTGAATGGATATTGTTTCCTTCTTGATTCCTGGAAAGAAGTAATTCCAGGCCAAGTAAGGGAAACTATTCAGCAAAGCATTTAATGCTATTAACGAGTCATGTTTGGCTGCAGATTACTGACTTGCTTGTCAACATCACTAAGCATGTGCTGAAGCCGAGGCATCAGGTGCTGACCGAAGAGGAGAAAAAACAGCTCTTAATAAAGTACAATGTAGTAGACAAACAGGTTAGTAAAAAGGAATATACATTGTTTCCTTCCTTTGGATGTCTTATGCTGTCAAAGTTCTGACATGGATTGCAAATGTCACGACTGATGTTCATGTGAATCTTGGAAGCTTCCGCGGCTGTTAATGTCGGATGCAATCGCTCGATACTATGGACTGGAGAAGGGGCAAGTGGTTAAGGTGACATACACGGGTGAAATCACTGAGTCTCATGTCTCGTACAGATGCGTCTGGTAATGCATACCGACCTCTGCTCTGTACCATTTTGTATTCTCAGTATCTGCAGATGTTTGCTTCGTTAGACTTTTTCTCCTATAGATGATGGTATGAATGGCAGTGACGCATAAAATCGCACAACGAGGATATGCATGAATCATAACCGTATCGTTTTGTACTATACTATATTCAAGATGTAGTATCAATGTATTATTATTATCAATGTTTGTAGCTGATAGCCAGAAGATATATGAACAAGAATCTGGCCATCTGGGTTTGGATCCCAAGAGAAGAAGAAAAGAATAGACTGTTTTTTACCTAAGTAGTTAATCAGTAGAGCTGAGAAACGGCAAAGCTTCTGATTTTGACACTATTTAATATCCTGGGATCTTCTCCCCGTATTTGCGGGTAAACTCGAAACGAAACGACCCTTCCAGCCCGTTGCGCAAACCAAGCTGCGGTTTCTTCTTCTTGTTGCTCCACCTTGATTCCTTCCGTGCTCTGATCACCTGATAACTTCTCGTCAAAACACAGACATACATACTCTGACGATCCTACCACCTCACCACCGTAAATCTGAAATGCCAAACTCCGAAAAGAAACTGTAGTGATGCTGCTGTGGCGGTCATTGCAATCGCAGTTAAGATGCAACGCAACAGTTGGTACATCCACCGATAGCACAACGCCAAATGCAATCCCCTTGATCATCATTTGTTGCTCACTAATGCTGCTACTACTACTACTGCCACTATCTGTTCTAGGGAGCAACTTCACTTCCACACAACAATCGTCCTTCTCGTCGTGGCTGTTGTAATTCGCACTGCACCATTTCGAAACTAAATTATTACAAAAGGTACATATTTTCTACCACGGTTGGTTGTCGAAGCTCCACCCACTAGCCTAAGTTGATCAAATAGCATATTTCAATTTTTGTCTATTCGCACATTAATAAAACATTTCATTTGTGCCAAACAAAAAATATTTTTGTTAGATGAAGGGAGGTTTTCTTTCACACTTGTAAAGTTTATCATGTTAATTATGCTTTTTTTATTTGAATAACCCAACAACTCCTTTTCTCACACGTCCATTTCTGATAAACATACACATTTATCAAAATTCTATTGACTCTAACCGATTCGACATCGATCTTTTAAACTGGATTTTGAAAAATATTGTCAACTTGACGTGTGATATTACTGTTGAGTGTGTTATTGGATTAAAAGGTAACATTCTTCTCATGGTTGGATAAGTGGGTGGAGGGCTTACACGCGCGCATGGAGTAAAAGTGAAAGCTGGAATTGATTGATTACTAAGGAATTGGAGAAAAAATGGAACAAAAAGGCAAAAGGTGGATGGAATTGCAGCAGAAGTGGACTCTACTTTCTCCAACATCCTCATGGAAGACTAAAAATGCATACAAATTAAAGAAAATTACTCATTAACCCACCGAAAGCCAACATTTTTAAACACCAAAATTCCCCCCACTTTTCCTCCTTCCTCCCCCCACCTCATTATCAACATTTCCAAAAATTCGGTTACCGTTAAAATCGAGTTGATGGATTAATCAATTAATTTAAAATAATTCGATTTATCATCACTTTTTAATCTAACATCTTTCATATTTGTACATATTTTAACCAAACGATCTAGGTAGTTAAATAATCAATCATTACCATACCGATCGATTATTAACCGCCCTGACCATTAGTGAGGGTTATATTCTGTTTTCTATCCGGTCAAAGCAATGGCATCACAAGTAAAAAGGTGAAAAGACCCCTTAATTATCATAGCTTATATATATATATAGTAGAGGCGCACTCAAGAAGAAGAAGAAGAAGAAGAAAAGAGTGTGAATCAAATTAAAATGCAGCATCCAGGAGCAGGAGATAACTACTGGGTGAATGATTCCCGCAGTTATTTGTTCCGTTTGCTTGCTGCGGAGAACGGATCAGCCTTCCAACAACATCCTCTACAAACCAGCAGCAGCTTCATCGGCAACAACAACAGTACTTGTATTGATAGTCAAGCTTCTTCTTCTTGTGATTATAGTAATGATCACCAGTACTATCATCATCATCATCATCAGTTATCAGCTGGGAGTGGTTCTGCGATCACTGCGGGAGAAAATTCGAGGACGACGACGCCTCAGGATAGAGCGTACGCAGCAC
Organism: Linum usitatissimum; assembly: GCA_030674075.2. NCBI lineage: Eukaryota > Viridiplantae > Streptophyta > Magnoliopsida > Malpighiales > Linaceae > Linum > Linum usitatissimum. The sequence continues at coordinate 6,419,992 of JAUJYP020000192.1, forward strand.
TGCAGAATCACAAGGAAGCTGAGAAGAGAAGGAGGGAGAGGATCAATTCTCATCTCGACAAGCTCCGAGCTCTCCTTCCTTGCAACTCCAAGGTTAATTTGTTTAATCTTCCACTTTTTTTTCTTAATTAATTATAAGTTCCACCTCAAGTACTGTTTTTCCCCAATCACAAAAAAATAAATAAAAATATTATATAGATATTTGTTAATGAATGTGATTAGATTCAAATTTTGCATTTTTGGATTGTCAATACACAATGACTGCTCCATTTTTACAATCCGTTTTTACAATTTTAATAGTTCTGTTTATCTACGATTTGGGTTGGTTATTACTAAATGACTTTAAACATTAAAGAATAATGTTCTTCTTTTTTTAAATTTGAGTAATTGATGATATATATATATATTCATCGATCGTACTCTAGAAACCTCAGCATCTCTAGTTAAATGAGAGTTAATGAGATAGCTGTGAATGGTTTATAAAAAAAAATGAGATAGTGGTGAACTTGAGATATATAGGAAGACATGACCGATGGAAATAAACAGGGTTAGTAGTTTACAAATTGAGTCGAATCGAAATTTATTATGCTCAAAGTTAACGCGTTACTTTTTATTTAGGTGAATTCAAACTATAAATTTTTAGCTCACGTCAAGTTTAAGCCTATGAGAGTGGCTTATTAACTATCCTTTCTAAGTTCGCTCATTGAATATCCCGTTAGTCCAATTCAAACTAAATTTGAAGTTTGTATACTCAAAACATCAACAAATTAAATTATAAAAACAACATATTTTAAAATTTCTATATTTCTACATTTTTATTTAAAATAATCATATATAAATAATTAATAATTACATCTAAATAATGTACCATTTGCAAAAATGGCAAATGAACTTATCAATTCAATTGGTTTAGAATTTAGATATGAACTCGGCGGCCGAAATTATTCACTTTATAATAATATATACGAAACACAGAGACAAAACCAATCTGACCAAAAGTGAAAATGTCCCCCATACCCTTTTCCCCATTGTCGGTGGGTCTATCTACTAACTAGCGTGACAAATATTTTCTGTTACACACATACGACCGATATTTCTTTTTCCTCGACGTCAAATTCTCGATGTTGCAGACGGATAAAGCATCACTACTGGCGAAGGTGGTGGAGAGAGTGAAAGAGCTGAGACAGCAGACCTCCGAGATCCACGGACTCGACACCTTCCCGTCGGAGCTCGACGAGATCACGGTGGCGGAAGAATACGGCGGCGGCGGGAGGAATAATAATATGGTGTACACGGCATCGGTGTGCTGCGAGGACAGGTCGGAACTGCTGCCGGAGTTGATAGAGATATTCAAGTCCCTCCACCTCAAGACTGTCAGGGCCGAGATGGTGACGCTGGGCGGAAGGACACGTAGCGTCCTCATGGTGGCGCCGGCGGAAGATCATGCCGGCGTTGAGTCCATTCATTTCCTGCAGGCTGCGCTCAAGTCTTTGCTGGAGCGTAGTAATATATCCGGGGGTGGTACTAATGAGCCCTCTAAGAGGAGGAGGCTCTTGAAATCTTGAATATTTTGTATTTAATTCAGTTTCAGTTTCAGTTTCATGATTCCTTATTTTCTTTACGTCGTGTGTGTGTAATGGGGCATTAATCCAAAGAGTTGAGAATAATTAATTTCAGTACGTGTCACTGAAAAAAGAAAGAATTTTCTAACATATTTTTGTGTGGAAGCTGCAATCAGCACCTTAATTGATATTTTGGTTTTCTACAAATCCATCATTCCACGACCTGCCATTATGATTAGATAATTAACGAGAGGAAAATGATTAAGTATTTAATTTTTATTCGAATTGGAGGGGGTGAAGACTCGAGAGCGAGAACGGCGACAACAACGCCATAGAACAGAAGACGACATCGGAGAGTGGAAGAGGATGAGAATGAGCATGATCATGAGTACTATGTATGTATAGTTTTGATGTTTGTTTTTGGTATGCCGTAGTGTTTTGGTTGCTGAATTTTGTGGTGGTTTGATTGCGGAGGATTCGAGTCGTCGGATGAAGATGAATGTAGCGCAGAGGATTGGGAACGGATAATGGTTTGTATTGTGCTGCCCTTTCTGTATGCTTGTTTTTGTTTTAATCAATGGTCCTTTCGAGATTGAGTAACATAGATAGATCCTATGTTTTTACTTGGATGCAGATGGAGTATTATCAGCTTGGAATGCTTGAAGCTGAAGCTGCTTGAAGGCAACCATGCAACTACGTTGCTTGCTTATTATGTAGGGTGTTTTTGTAGCAACTGCTTTTTGTTCATACTTGGTACTATTGTTGTCCTTTTTGCGAAGTCTTTTCATTAGTGTGAACAAAAGAATATGAATAGTTATAAGAATAGGTTTTGGTTCGCATTTGCAAGGAACCGCGATTCATATTAGCCTTGTTGGTGAGGACTGCACCTTCGATTGGACTCTCTGTACGCTTCATTGAAACAGGAAGAGACCAAATGTGACGATACGATCGTGGCCATCTAGGATCAATTTCACTCTGTACAACAGCAGCAGACGGCGTTAACCGTATTGTAATGGCAAAGACTGTTAAGGAAACTAAAACAATACAAGTTCGCGCATAGTAGAACAGTATATGAAGAGAATTCGGTTGAGTGATGAAGGACCAAGAAGTACCTGAAATTTGCGGCAAATACTACCCGCTTCCAGCGTGGATCTAGCGAATTATACTTGAATACTCGATGCTATCCATAGCTGATCATCTCCATTCTCAATGCATGTACAATCCACTAGAGAGCTGCTTCTGCATCAGTCTGAAACAGAGGAGAAAGCTCATCACCCCTGAATCTATCAACTATAAAAGAGAAACCAACGGAAAAACAAAACTGGCCATCTTAATTCGAGAGAAGACTATAGCGCACAAATCGTAAAACAGAAATGGAAATCCAAAATTAAGCCAGAGGACTCAAAGGGATTAAAGGGAGATGAAGCAACAAAACAAAAATTGAAATCCCCATATAATACATTGAAAAAAGGATAAAATTTTATGATTAACAAGTTCAACGGCCTGTGAACTCGGTAAAGAATTACTACAAGTAAGAATTACCTGAAAGTTGCTCCAAGTAGTGAGCATATCCAAACACTATTGTTGGGATTTGCTGCCATCACCTCCAAATGTTCTAAAAATACTAACTTTTGTGAAGGCTGCCAACAAGTAATGCATACAATCTGTCATCAGGAATCAGGCCAGCCACCATAGCCTCATCATACAATTCAAACGCTTCTTCAGATCGCCCCTCCTTTGACAGGCCAGAAATTATTGCGGTGTAAGTGACTATGTTGATTGTCAGTCCACTTTCACGAGTTTCATTGAACAGTTTCAATGCTTCATCCACATTCCCAGCAATACACTCCCCATTAATAAGAGATGTATATGTGTATATGTCAGGCAGAATCCCCTTATCAACCATTTCATCCTTTAGCTTGTAAGCTTCAGAAATCTTGCCTTGCTTACAAAATCCATCAGTCATAGCATTGTAAGTAATAAGGGTAGGCCTCACCGATTTCTTTTTCATATCTTGAAATAGCTTCTTTGCTTCTAGGATATTCCCTTCTTTGCAGTAGATGCTAATCAAAGTGGTGAAATTCACTGGATTAGGTGTTCCGCCCTTTTCGATCATTCCAAACAACCAGCTCTTTGCTTCCTTGAGTTTGTTTGCTTTACAGAATCCACTAGCAATTATGTTATGCGTATAGTTATCTGCCTTGAAACCTTTCTTTTCCATTGTATCGTTTACTCTTAGAGCCTCTTCCATCATGCCTAATTTACAATAACCATCAATCAGTGAGTTAATTATTCGATGATCAATATCTAACCCTTCGGATTGCATCTTAGATAACAACATCGTAGCTGCTTCCATCTGGCCAGCCTTACAGACACCATCAATCAAGGCCCCATAAGTGTGAGAATTCGGAGCAAGGCCTTTCTCGCTGAGCTCATCAAACAAAGCAAAAGCTCTTCTCATGTTCCCAACTTTACAACTGCAACTGATCATGGATGTGTACACATGAATATCTGCTTTGACATTTCTTTCACACATTTCTTTGAACAACCTCTCAGCTTCCTCAGCCTTACCACTATCACCAAGATATTTAACCAACATTGTATATGTAGCAGCATTGTATGCAACATCATCCTTATCCATCAGTCTCAAGATCTCTTCCACACCAGCAAGATCCTTACTTTTCACATATCCATTTAAAACGGTATTATAGGTAATCACATTTGGTTTAATTCCTTTCACACCCATTTCAATCATCAATTCTTTAGCTTTTGTAACCTTTCCTTTTCTACACAGGCCGTCCATCACAATGGTCAACGAGTAAACAGTAATCTCCACATTAGACTTCACCATTCTTCTGAAAAGGCCTAAACACATGTCCATTTCATCACATCTCTTTGAAGCAACCAGATACACAATACAAGATCTTTCGTCAACCTTCAAACCTTTATCTATCATGTAACGAAACACTTCGAGACCTTCTTCGAACATCTTAGCATCAGCGTAAACTCTAAACAGCAGATCAAACAGCTTCTCAGCAAAAACAGGTTCATCAAATTTGGCAATAACCAATGGCATCAATTCAGAAACTGCGAACCTAGCATCACCTAACACAATCCTCGTCAGCACATTCCTCATGGCCATAAACTTCCTATCTTTGAATAATCTCAGAAGGAGAATGATGGTGGCTTCAGCATTAGGTTTTTGAGCAGTAGACTGGTCATTACTTTGCAAAAAGTTAAAGAAAGACAAGCAAGAACGAGGATCAACATCAGGGTTCGAGAGTACCAAGCAGGTGACATCAGAATTGAGAGTAGGGTTCAAAGATGACACAGCATTAAGACCTTTGAAATCTGATTTTTTCAGCTGTTGTACGACCATTTTGGCCATTTCCTCAGCTGAGCTTGAACTGGGCCTAAATGGGATGCCTTTTCCGTATGCTTGTAAGAATCTTTGAGATGCCATTTGAAGATTCAATAACTAGTTATCTTCTAAGTGAAAACAATGCCCTGAATGTACAGGATTTGAAGGGGGGGGGGGGGGGAATAAGAGAGTGAACTGAGAGTGGCTGGCTGCAGCTACTATCCAAACGGATAATATGAATTCGAAAAGCTGAGAACAGAACCAATTCAATCAAGGTAGAGAAGCTATTACCTTAAGGGTCAGGGTAAGAGGTCCGGCGGCCGTTTGGACTTTGGAAGCCGCAGATTTACGATTGTTCGTCGGCGAAATAGCAGCAGTGAATTTTTTTTAAGATAAAGCACATTTTTTTAATACGAAACGGTCTACATATTTTGATTATTTTCTATTGAAAACTTGGCTTATTATCTACTGTGGTCATCAACTTATTGAGTTTGTCTCAATATGGTCATCAATCTATCGGATTTGTAGCAATATGTTCTTATATTTGATATATGCTATTTATTATATTCTAGACCCAACTCATTTAATCAAACTAACTTGATCCGATTAATTTAATCCAAACCAAATCAACTTAAGGGTTCAGTTCATCAGTTGGGTTAAATAGGTTGGTTTAAGTTAGACTAATTGAATGGTTTGAGTGATATAATATGTGATGTGATAAGGAGTGATGTGGACATGAATTAACATGATGATTTGTCAAGATTTTGGATGGAGTATTAACGGAATGACCACATTATTATAACGGTAACAATAGGTATGTAGGTTACTTTTTAAAAAAATTTCATCATCACGATGCTACAATGGGCAAAAAAGGATGCAACCTAAAGTAAAAGAAAACGCAGCACTTGCTTCTACTACTTCATGCAATACAACACTAAAACACAGACGTCACTACATTTAGTTAATTACACTAGCAGCCAGGGACAAGCTGCAGCTGGAGTTGGACACTAGACAGTTAGAAACAGGGGAACCAAAATCTACTACTAATATTCTTATACTCCCCCAGATAGACAAAAACAGAGTAGCAGCAAAGTAAGCACCTATATACATATACATATACACATTCAGTCAGTCCATCACTGCTCCCAGCCGTAGCCCCATTCCATCCTACAAAAGCACCCACCAAAGACATCATCAGAACTCCTCATCATCATCGTCATCATCATAGTTATCATCATCCCGAAGCTGCGCATAGTGTTCCTTCGCAGGTGGAATGCTAGGTGAAATTTAAATGGTAATAAGAAAGTTTGCTCTCTACAAACACTTTGTTGAGATCATGCTCACAACTTTAAATAACAATATTGCAATCACAAACCCCGTTCTTGACCGTGATCCAAGCCGCTAATGTCGCCTTCATCCGGGTCATATCCACAATCGCATCCCTGCAACCACTACCAACAACCATACAGTCAGTCAATCTCTTGACCAAAGCTAAGAGCAATGTTCTATCTGGATATCACACATGATTATTGGAAAGTACATACGTGGTGCTCATAATCAAGGTCGTACTCAATATCATATCGATCTTCATCTTCATACCCTGGTTCCATGTGTCTGCCAACCTTCACCTCTGCAGGAGGTGATACTCCATCAGGATGAACCAGGCTTCCATAGCAAACAATGGCATTCACCTGTTTTTCCCCCTATTGATGAATCGTAACCGGGTCGGAGGCCGGACAAGTAGGGGACTGGGTAGAGGCTGTCGTCACCGTTGTAGAGAAGGAAGAGCACGACGTTTCGGGTGGTGGAGACGGAGTGATCGATTTGGCGTTTGATGAAGTCGGGGCTGTCTATGAGCATCCGCCATTGCTTGCAGACGCATCGGAAGTTGAGGAGGGAAAGCACCGGCAGCCGGAATAGGATTTCTCGGGTGACAATTTCGTCGAGGATCCAGTCGGATGTCGCTGCCTGCTTCTTCCGGGGGATCCAGTCGGACATGGCTGCTAGCTTCTTGTGTACACGACGAGAGGAAACGGAAGGTAAAGATAGTGAAATCCTTTTCTTATACGAGTGTGGGAAATGAAAATATGTTTACCGACTTGCCGTTAAGTTTTTTATTACAACGTGTTGTTTGATTTTAAAATTCGTCAAAAGTTCTTCTCGGAATAATTGATAAAATTAGAACAATACAAAGAAGATTAACATGGCCTTTGTATGAAAATTGATCAAAAGTGATTTAAAATAACTGATTATTTAAAATAGTGAGCGATTTCAAATAATTGTTTTTTGACAAAATATGATTTTGTTTATAAAGGTAAGATATAACATTGAGTATAAGTGGTGTAACGGAGAGGTGCTTCCTAGAAGGTCGCCAAGGAAAAAGCAGGTAATTGAATACTTAGCTTTGCAACCTTAATCTCTTTAACCAACAACGACTTTAGACGCGACAAAAGAAATATAATGACTCAACTATAACACTACCATTACTGACTCTGGACAAGACAAAATGAAAAGACTCAAGACACTCTACCCAACTTAAAAGGAAAAACAAATTAAATGTACATAGTCTGAAAAACCAACCAATAATTCAATAGAAAGTACTAAACGAAATTATAGAACATCAAAACATTGGGGTAGCCCACGAAACCTCGTGTGGACTGACCGGAAGTCCACATCTATGGTGTTATCACTAAGGTGGACGGGTAGAGTCATTCGACTCGAAGCTCGGATCTTGCGGCTCAATCGACCGCGATGCCATCCCCGTTGGGTTCCTCCAAACCAGTTGCGTCGATTGAGGGGTGGTGATCCCCGAGTGTGGTATGAATCCGCGAGGAGCAGCCGGTGATATTGCAGGTCCAGATTGCGATCCGTGCTGACTATGATTGATGGATTGATGGAGAATGAGTTGACGGCTAGGGTTTTTGGAACGAAACTCTCTAAAAGATTGCAACAAGATTTCATAGAAAAACAACAACTAGAATAACGACGGCAACGATATAGACTACAAGGCAGCGCGCGACAACTAAACAACGACTGCAACTAGCAACTGTTGAGAGCAAAACCTTTTAAGGTTCGCTGGAAGACAAAAAAGACTATTAACGTTTTCAAATAGTTAGTAATATGGTAAATATTTTGTTTGTTTAGTTGAGCTTAAAAAAAATTAAAATATTTTATAAAAATATTTTTTTAGTTAAACCATTCGATAAATAACTAATATATCTTTTAATATCACCTTCCCTTTCATAATTTAAATTTGATAAATTTAGTGTTTATGAAATAGATTTTAAATTACCTTTCAAATCACTTAAAAATATAAAGTAATTTCAAATCTAACTGCGATATTTCAACTAAATAATCAAAGTCTACAAAATCATCTCCCCAAATGTAAAAAAGAAACGAGCCCTAAATTTACGCTACACTCCTCACTGTGGGGTTTATCCAATATTGATATTTCAAAACAAAAAAAATGATCTTCATTTCTATCTTCATCAACTTCGTAAAGCTTGTTCACAAGAGCAAGGTAGTTACACTCTAATTCATCAAAACTAAATGTGAATCGTCGATAAACCGTTAAAAACAACCACTTTTCATTCATAACAATTAATCTATATTTATTTGAACTTATTTACTCTCTTCAATTCAATATTCTTCAAATTTCTCTATTTGATATTACTGAACCATTAAAATCGTTTGGTGTACATAAATTATGGAGCATATTATAAATTATTATGCTCACATTTAAATGTCATGCGACTATAAAAAGATCTTAAAGTTAGTAATTTTTTTTTCATTTAAAAATTATAAGAGATAGAATACTTTATTGTGTTTTATTTTGAATTAGTGATTATAAATATAGTACTTATGTATTATTTTATTTTCGTAGTCATATCATTACTGGTTGATTAGAGTAAACCTCTTATTTATTCGGTTTGAGTCCTGGTCTGGTTCGAACAGCACATTGCAATTAACAATCACAAAAACAAAAGGACCCAAGCTTGGGAATCTTCCGAACCTCCCGCTTCGTTACACCCGAACCAATGTTCGGCTCGGATCGCCCGCCCTATAAATTCGCCAGTTTGACGATGAACCCAATCTTCTGCGTATTCTACGGTCAGCGTCGTCATCGTCGTCGGAGAGTGAGGACCAAATATCCGATCAATTATCCTCCCTTCCACTTTCCAGGTACCTCATCTCAGTTTCTCCTTCCCCTCTGTGTTTCTATCGAGAATTCTAGCCTCTGCTGAAAATTTACCACCAACGAGACACAGAGATGAGAGAACTGTATCTCAACGAAAGCGCTAGTTCCATCCGAAATTCCATAGTATGTTTTTGAATTTTTTATGCCAGAAAGATCGATCTTCTTCTTCGTTCAGTTTGTTTTATGTTGCGTGTGAATCATCCCCCTTGTATGTTAAAGTTCTAGCTTTTAACATGAAATTGAGGTGAAATTTGAATTTCAGCTCGAACTCCTCTCGGCGTTTAAATGTGGCTAGTGATCTGACGAAGAGGAAAACGATCAGAAAATTGATTTCACTAATCATATGATGATTCATATCAACTTGGAGATCTCGAGAGAATTGTGCTTTATGTATTAGATAACCTGCTTTAGAAAGTCTGTCTATGATCAATACTTGAACATCTGAAATCCAAATTCGCTTCACTTGCAGTTCCTTAAGAAGAAATTACCCCTACGCAGAAAGGCTCCAGTTGCTTCATTATACATGCTAAAACTTTTTACTTCCGTTGTATTCAATCTAATACAGAGTTTAATTTGGTCATACAATTGACTTCCTTTTCCAAGATTAGCAAAGAAGAGAAGAAAGAAAGCAATGGCTTTGGTATCAGGAGGAAGGTCAACTCTAAACCCGGATGCACCGCCTTTCATTCCAGCAGCTTACAAGCAAGTAGCGGATTTCTCCCCAGAATGGTGGCAGCTGGTTACAACCACAACATGGTACAAAGACTACTGGATCAGCCAGCATCAAAACGAGGAAGGTCTCTACAACGATGCACAGGTTCAATATCATGATGATGGTGATCTTGACAGCAAAGATATAGCCGGGTTGCTACCAGATACATTTGATCTTGATGTCGGGGCAGGGGTCAATTTCTCTGCTTTCGACGGTTTTGTTGAATCGTACGAATCCGAGTCAGAGAATAGAACAACAGCTCAGACTGTACCCTCCTATGGAAATAGTACGTAATACAAAGCTTTTCACATGTGATGATTTGACTTATAGTTGTTTAGTTACACAATGTGATGTTATGGTTGACAGGTTATTCTGGTTATGCAATTGGAGGAGGAGCTATGGCTCCTCCGGCAGCAGCGGTAGTGAACCAAAGCTGAGGTGTTAGAAGAGGAAGAAATGTCCAATCCAGGTTCCGGCCAGCTCCCCCAAAATGTATGCAGTAGAAGAAGAGAATAGCTTTTAATTTAGTTTCTGGGTTTGTTAAAGCTCTCTAGTGTGTGGTGTACAGAGGAAGGCGGGGCAGGCAGGCTGAATGTTGTTGTAAAACTAGTATTGTGTCGTCTTTGATGAAGGAACAAAACCAACCAAAAAGGAAAGGTGTAAAATATAGAAACAGAATGTGCTGTATAATATTAGCAATGCCAAAACTGGAAGTTTCGACTAGCATTTATTATGTCATGATTCATGAGCCAGTACATAGTTGTAGTGAAATGTACTTTGTTTGTGCTGGGTTTTCCATTTTTAGCACATGCCAACAACCAGACTGGTGTCGCTTTCCGGCCAATCGATGCTATGCCGGTCTTCTTCAACATGATAGAATACAAACCAAAACTGCTTACAAGATGTTCATATGAACAGAAACGAGCCGAATTTTGGGTGAAATTGCTACGAGCAATACTTGGAAATGTAGAGATCCTGGTAGGAAAATCACAACACTTCACTTCACACCATTGTATTATATTTCATCCTCGTTAACATGTTTTTATTGAAGAATAATACAATTACATTGGATAAAGGCGATTGCCATTTGGAAAGTGAAGTGAAGTGAAGTTCCTTTAAATCCGAATGGCATGAGGATTGTATAGCTGGATTCGCCTTCCATTTTGATTCCTGAACTGGTCTTGCATTGTTTTGAAATCCCTAAAAGAGAGTTGGCAAGATTAAAATTGAAAATTCAATAAGAATATTGAGACATACTATAAATTCGTAAATATTACAGAAAAACATTCTTACACTATCACTAGTGTCTAGTCACAAGGCATAAAAAATGTAAGGATCGTCATAAAATAAAAAAATATCATGCAGTCTCAACGAGGTATGTGAATGATTATTGTTTTTTTTATCAATATGTAAGTGATTATTGTTGGGAGTACAAATGAAGTATCAAATTGGTAATTCCACCACCTAAACTAATATGATACATTTTGAGAAAGAACCAAACAAAATCCGTGCAGGCTTGCCCAAAACGAACACTATATATCATACTGATCGTAGAGTTGGTGAGCTAGCTCGCAGATTTTTATAACTCTACAACTGAAAGTAAATGTTGAGACAGAGTTGAGTTACCTCCTCGACTGCATCTTGCAACTTTTTGACCTGTGCTCTTGAAACTGTCATCACCTTTTCCATAACTGTCCACAAAACTCCTTCAGTGCATGGAGGAGTAGTTAAGGATCCAACATATCTGTAGTATTTTCCATTCCCAATTTTCCTCACTACTTCTGCTGGATTCACCACCCCAGCTTCCCTCTCTTCTCCTTGCTTTTGTATCTTCTTTATGTAATGAATCACAGCCGTTTCATCATCGGAGCTTTTATGAACCAGATGTAGCTCCATCTTATGCCTGCAAATTTTATTTTTGGAAGTCAGTAAATCCCCAAAAGGAGAGAAATTTAGAAATTAACCGAATCTTTTTCAGCTATAAACCATCATTTATGAAACCTTGAGCCATTAAATGTGTGCTCAGAGGGTGTATGCCAATGGCATTGTTCCAACTTGTAGTTTCTTCCATTGATCCTAACTTTCCCAGCACCCCTTTCCACTCCACCTGCACTTCAATAATTCAATTTTGTAACAAATGATATCGACCCAAGATTTGAAACCGAAACATCTCTTATCAGAACGTTTACCGACCATGATGCTGTGTCCTCCGTTGTGAACAATAGCACAAGCTGGTTTGTAGTCTGTCTTCAGTTTTCCCAAGTGAGGAGAAACTTCAACTCCGCGGTAGGGTAGATCAATGGGAGACTGCAATCTCCCATACACACAAGCTGTACAATCTGGTCCCAATGATCCCCATTCGCGCGGTCCTCTCTCGCCACGTCCTTGTTCGTAAGTAAATGAAGCACATTTCTTATCTGCTAACATTAAAACAAAATACATATTTATACCGCATTAACAGAATACAAACTTAATGAACTATTCTAGAGATGATAGAGCTCACCATGTCCAGAGCTGTCGCAGATGGCGGGAACGCAGATGCTCAACCAGAGAACCAACAGAGCCAAATTAATATTCACTACCTTCTTAAGCACCATATTGAATTTTTATGTGTAAAGAGCTAAGCTACAATGGGGGGCTATTTATGGCAGCCAAAAAGTTAAGATCTTTGACGTAGAACTGATTATGGGACAAGCCATTTGAGGTTTTTCCAGTTCTGGGTTTTCCGAATTCAGGTACTATCTTTGATGGGTGGGTGCTAAAAGCAGGAAGAAACAGATGCAAAAGGTAGTGTCTCGCCGATCCGGAATTGCATTCCAGTTCTAATTAACACTTTTTGAAGCTCCAAAAAAGTTTCACTTTGAAAGACAAGACATTGAAAATGGTTGCTAACAAGTAGGGGTGAAAATGATGGCTTTTTGGTTCCTCTACACTTTTCCAACGTTGAAATTCTGAAGTTTAAGATCCGTTTATGGGTTTCGCCCTTTAGCTAGTCCTTCTGCAGTGCTTCCTCTTGTTGAGCTGATGCAGTTACTAACATTGATTAGTAGTACGTAATAGTTCTCATAGACAATTTGGTAATCCTACTGATCATATCATTATCACAGTTACAAGTAGCTACGAGGCAGAGGCTTTCTCTGTTTTTATGGTTTGATGGGTCCGCCAGAAGTAGGCTCAGGAAGGAATCGTCTGGTCGAAGTAAACCGTCCAAGAGTTGACTGTCCTAGGGTCTCATCCGCTCAAGGTCTCAATGGACCATAGTGCTACGTAGGTTGCCAACCACCATAGCTCAGGCGACTCAGACCGGGAAAGCACCAGGTTTTGTTCGCCTCAGTAACGTCATTATCATCTGAAAGCTTAAATACACTTGACAAAATAATCAAAGGCTTAAAGAAGTGAAACTACCGATAAGTCCCACTAGTCCATTACCTTACTAGAATTCAATTTGTGACCATGCAAAAGCACACGTATAAAACTTCCAAGTCACGTGGCTCATTGGGGGGAATACTCTGCCTAATGGTGGAAAACATTGCACCGTTAACATAACATGCATGGTGCTAGTAGATGAGATCAAGTGACTGAATTTGAACACGGTGTTTTTGGATCGCTGACACATAACGTTAGTATGCTACCAATTTCCACTACTGTAACAAAGTAAACAGTAAATATTGGCAAAAACCGGTGAAAATAACTGCATCTGAAAGAAGACACAGAAAAAAGGAGTGAGAAGAGGAGGGGAAAGTGTCTGGTAGTGGCATGTGTTTGCAAGCACTATTCCCCTGTGAATAAGGACATCACACTTTCCACCGCAAGCAGCTGCGCTGCATGTATATATATTATTATTATTGTTAGCTCTGAGTTCTTCCCTTTTGGTATCACCTGCAGCAGAGTACTCTGTAAGAAACAGAGAGAAAGAAAGAATTAAAAGAGATGAAGATCAAGAGAATGTACTACTACTTTGTGTTTCCTTTCCTTCTTCTTAACATTCTTACACTTCACAATCACGTAAGTCACTAGTTTCTGGATTGTTTTCGGTGGGTTGCAAGCGGGTTCATCAAGTCACAAGTTTTGTGTCAAATTGCAGGCTGCAGCAGCTATCTTCGAGTCTCCAGCACCCCAACCTCAACCTAACAATGGCAGTAACAGTACTAACACCCTCCCTTCTGTAAGTCTCCCCTTGTAACTGAACCAAATCTTTCTTTATAGTTGCTTGGATTTTGGCTGTCGATCTAGTACTATTGAGTTTAATTTGATTTCAAGACTGGAACAACTGAAGGAAGCCTTCACCCTCAAGGTATATATAAAAGACTTCTAATTAACTAGTTAATTAAGATATAATTGGTGGAAAGAAATGCAATTAATAAATAGAATTTGCATGCAGAATGTGGAGGGAGGTGCGGGGTGAGATGCTCAAAGACACAATACAAGAATCCATGCTTGTTCTTCTGCCAAAAATGCTATGCTAAGTTCCTCTGTGTTCCTTCTGGTACTTACGGCCACAAGCAATCCTGCCCTTGCTACAATAACTGGAAAACCAAACGTGGTGGCCCTAAATGCCCTTGATCTTGTAATTTCTTTCCATTTATTCTTGTGAAATCGAGCTCAGAATGTTTGAATATATATATAAGATTTTAAATATATTGTTGCTCTGCAATCTATATTCTCCTTGATGACATTCCTATCAAGTTCCATATGCTTAGTCCTGTGAATGGTCATGTTGTATCGGGTTAGAGCAACCGCTACCGAACCCGTGCTATTTATCACAGTAGATGTGACTGGCATTCTTAGTTCTTTTAGAATCTTGTTGATCCATAACACAGTACTTCACACACTCAATGACCAGTCTCTCCCCTGCCACCAAATTACTTCCCACAAATGCACAATGGCCAGAGGATAAGAACGTAACACATCGATTTAACTCGAGACCGATTTGAAAGGTTCCAAAAACAGAACGAAAGTTTCGGAACCTTGACATACCACAACATTATAACCATACTGCAGCTTCCCAAAACTTGAGGGAAAGAGCCATCTCGTGGCATAGTGGGATCGAATTTCGCATAGCTGTTTATGCGGTGTCATTTACGAGGGTGTTTCTACCTCAACATCTACAAACAAGTATTTCGTTGGTCTCTTCTGTTGTATGTATGTTGATACATATGGCTGTTTGTATTGGGTTGGTAAACATGACATCTGATAATTAAAGCAGTAGATGCAATGATGATTCTAAATGGACGGTCGAAGAACCGCCAAACTCACTTCAACCTTTCAAAGTTGGCCTTCACAGAAGTCAGAACTGGAACATTGAACATCATAATAACACTCTAACTAACGAACTGTCCCACGCCGGGACCCAGGGATAATTTCCTACTTCTTCTAGCAAGATGACAAGTGGCACGACAGCAGCCAGTGAATCAGAGAACAAAATAAAATATCAGAAGACTCTTCCAGCTTCTTCCATCATTAAGAAAGAAAAATAGAGTTAAGGACCTGGTAATCGATTATTTAAGTAGCAAAACAAATTATATATGATGTCAAACTACCTACAGCAACTACTCGTATAGTTTACTTTCTGCAAATACATGTTCACGTCAATGATCAATCAGTGATGTCATACGATCGAGTTGTACAAGAAACATATGAAGATCATCACATCAAAACTCTTTGGTATATTTGATGTTTTCGTATAGTTATGAACAGTAACATGTAATCAAGATTGAAATATACATCAAGTTGGATTTGAATCCAAAAATTTATATCGGATATTAAAATTGTTTACAAGATTTGTTTTTTGGTAGTTTAAAGGTTGGATTGTTTAAAGATCTTTTTCATAAACCAGATTGTTGATCCATTTTAATTAGTAGTCGGAATTATGAAAAAAGAGCCGAGACTCTTTCTGGTTTTATTCTTTAGTCACGATTTTTTTTAAATGCCGGAAACGTCTTTCTTTCCGTTCCAGCGGAAAGATTATTGGCCATCCGATCAAGTAACCAATAGATCCAAAGGTTAAAATGAAAAGTAAAATTTGGAAATTTTTATCCAAACAAATCTCAAATGAAGTGGGTGGTAAAAACATTGGATGGAATAAAAATAATGGGAGAGAAAAAATTAATTGTTTTTCTTTTTATTTCTCCACTTCTAAATTTATCAAAATATATATTGTAGAGTAATCTTATAAATCGAGATAACAATTATATAACACTTGTAAAATAAATATAACATACTCGTACGACATAACAGACTTGTAGCATGGTTATAACAGTAGCATAACATATTCATAGCCCATAATAATGATATAACAGGCATGTAGCATGGCTATAACAATAACATAACAGACGTGTAAAACGGTTATAACAGTGGCATAACAAGTTCGTCTGTATTGTGGACATAACAGTGACATAACACCCGTATAACAACGTATTTAACACCTACATTAATAATTTTAATTTGTTCTTAAAAATTAATAAAATATATCAAAATTGATCTCATTAGACTTGAAATGTTAAAATAAACATTATATTTTGATAAATCTATAAAAAATTATGGTAGTTAAACTAAAATTAGAAAAAAATTAAAAGAAGAGAGATAATGTTATAAAATAAAAGAAAAGAATTAAAAAAATTACTTTTGTGATTTTTATGGTTAAAACGGCATATAAATATATGTGAATCAACAAACCATTAGATTATTTATGCGGGAGATTCGACGACACTATCTAAAGAAAAAAATTAAAAAATTACTTTGAGGATTTTTACAGTTAAAACGAGATATAAATATGTAAATCATACAAACTATTAAATTATTTGTTTTGGAGATCCAACGACCTACAATTTATCCGTTGGTGCGGAAAGAAGGGATGTCCGCCGATTAAAAAAATTGTTGTAGTCAAGCACGGATTGATTTGAAGAAATTAAAAAAACCAATCTATACTCGCAAAAGGATTAGTTTATTTCACCATTTTAATTCATTCATAAGTCATTATTACTACATATACACGAAACTGTATAGGATGGTTTACGAACTCGATTCTCTGTTACAACGAGTTAACCACACAAAAAACTTTCAGCTCCGTAGGGGAAAACATTTCAAATAAAAAAGTAGAACATAATATAATTTGATACTAGTAATTAGGCAGCGGATCCGGTGTGGACGGCAGATCGCTTAACTGCTCGATTACACTAATTTACTATTTTACCCATCCAGGTGATGGTATTTCTTCTTCCTCTTATTCTCTACGGCAGCGACGCCGGCGCCGACTAACTTGTTGGTAGTGGTACGGAGGACAAAACCGGTGGGGTGATTCACATCGTGGTGGTGATCGACGTCTGGCCACTTCTGGACCTGCAGAGGAAGGGACGATTTCTGGCCGGCCGATTCTGCTACTCCGGCGACGGACGTGGGGCGAGGATAGAAGAAGTCGGTTGGGAAGAAGTTGTACTGCAGACCGGCCATGGCGGAAACTGGTGAATGAAAGTTAGTTTCGACGCGGCGGATCTCCGGGGGAGGATTAATTAGGGTGTAATAAGTGGTGGATTATGGTGGGTTTCGAGTTTGGGCAATTTGGATTGATCTGAAAAATCTTGGGTTTGAATTTATAGAAGGAGAGTCGTGCTGGATTTTGGAGAAAATGTTTCAATGCGATACCTGAAAAATAATGGAATAACATCTCGGTCCCTACAAAGCTTTAAAATATACTATGGATATATGGAAGTGAAGTTGAGTTGTTCCAGTGTAGTAGAGTTGTGTGTTTGGTAATTGAGAGGTTATGTGATTGAATCTAATACACCTCCACGAAATGGACACTAATATAATGTTTCTTGTCGTCTTCTATCTTGTATTGATCGAGAAGTTTTAAACTTCAAATACGGAACACTCGACTAGCTAGAAATATTCAAATTTGTGCCCACTAAAAGATAAAGTCAGCAGCAGGCAACAGCGTGAGATTTCATAGAAGCTACAGTCCTCTGACTAAAGATATAACTAATCACTATTATATGTCAAATATATCTAGACTAAAAGAAATAAGAATGTAATACTGGCACCAAAGCTTGGTCAAAACTATACAGCATATACTTGGAAAATGATTCTTGTAACAAAACAACAAAACTATATTGCATAATGTCATTTCAATATTTTAACGAAAATCAATTCATTTGAACTCATTTTTATAAAATATTGTACTTCTTTGAACTATGATTCAGTACACATGTGAGGCATATCTTTGAACTATAATAATGTGCCAACTAGCGATGGAAAATACTAATTATTATTTATTAGGACCATTGTTAATTGTTTGAGCAACACGTACGTTTCCAGAAAAGACTACACTAAGAAAAGGTACATTACACTCCAAAGAATCAAAGATATACTCTCTCGAAATTAGAAAACGAATCAAGACAAATTAAAGAAGAGGAGGAAAAAATAATGCAGTCAAACCAAAAAGTTTTGAGGGACTCCGAGTGACATATGGACTAGTCGTCGAATGGCTGCGGAGTTGGTATGATCAGTTTCCCGTCACGACGTCGGCGGTACTTGTCGTTTCCACCTTCAACAACGTAGCAGGACCGGGGGGACGGCGTCGTATGATCAGTGTGGTATTCAAGTTTGGGAATTGGAAAAGGGAAAGGCGCCGATGCTAGTTGATGATGATTGCCTACGTGGCGGTGGCAGTAGTGCCGGAGGCTTGGCTCCAATTGCGGCGATTTGGATCGAGAATCAAGTCCGTTTTTCTTGCGGAAACGGACACGTTTAGCCACTTTCTTTTGACTTGTTTAGTCGTTTCCTCCAAACTTCCAAGGTTGGATAAGTTGCGGATTCAGAGTTTTTTTTAATTATATATTTATATTAGAGTTCGACATTTAAAACGTTCGTAATTTAGCGACGGGGAGGATTTATATGTTGTTCACTTATCGAGCCGATTTATTCAAGTTTTACCTGGTTCAGGTTTGGGTAGATTATTTTTGTTATAGTTCGTGTGGTTTGCTCTCGAAAATCAAATGTAAATAACTATTTATAATGAGTTAGACTCAATAACCATAATATGATAAGAAAGCTGGAAGTGAAAAAAAAACAATTTATTCACACAATAGTAACTAATTATTAATTAAGCAGCGGATCTGACGGCGGCAGCAGATCCACGTAACTACACAATCACCTCGAGAGAGCGCAACTCGGCTAATTACTATTTTACCCATAAAGGTAATAAAATAAATGACATATCACTTCCTCCTCTTGTTCTCCACGGCGGCGATGGCGCCGGCGGACTTGTTGGCCTTGTTGTGGAGGACCAGTCTGGCGGGGTGACTGATCACGTCGTGTTGGCTATCAACGTCTGATCGCTTCTGGACCTGCATAGGGAGGGACAATTTCTTGGCGGGTTCGGCAGCTCCGGCGACGGACGCGGGGCGAGGGTAGTAGAAGTCGGTTGGGAAGAAGTTGTATTGAAGACCGGCCATGGCAGAGGACAAAAGACTTAAATTCAATTGGGTGATTGAAGATGGCTCAGATCGTATGCGGCGGCTCTACTCGGGCGAAATTGGAGTGCAGGGGAGATGCTATTGGTAGATGTAGTAGTACTTTGAGGAGTGTGATCGCTGCAAATGCATTTTTATAGAAGGAGGAGAGCCGTGTGGGATTTTGAGAAATGATGTGATATGTCACATAATTAAAAAAATAAAATTAAAGGAAGCTTTTTAAATAATATGGAAGTATAAAGTATGACTCTTGACTATGCTGGGAGGAGTGACTTCCACACAAAAAATATGCTTTTTAAAATTAAATAAAAATAAAATACATAGAGTAGTTGAAATCCAATTCAATGTAGGTGGATATTCTTTTTTCTTATGATATATAATAAGTGGTCCTAATTAAGTTTCCTTAGCTAGTTTAATAATTTAATATCCCCTTTTGTTCTTTCGTTACCTGAAACGCTACACCTGATTTCTTAAATATAAATCTTAAGGTGAGAAAAGACTATAGTAGGCACCAACTTTTCACTTAATTACCATATACAAATAGGGTTTGTGCATTTATAGAAAATTGGATTTTCTATAATGTGGATAATAGATTCATCAAAGAATCAAAACTTTACTTTCAAATTCAGAGTTGTCAATCTTTAAATTTGAATAATTTGCTATGGTTTTCTCGATTTAATATTTCAGTTAGTAATTTACGTTAGCCTTTTATTTTAGAATGTGTTACATATTTTACTCATTATAGGATTTAACAAGACAAGTATGATGTTGCTACTCTTCTCCTTCCCCAACAACAAAAGGTTGTTTTACTTGTCCCGTACGTTATAGGATTTAAATCGAAATCTAGACCCCCATAATGTGGAAAATTGCAATTAAGATGTGATATTGTATGTAGTTGATTATGTAAGAGAAACTTCAGTTCTTATAACAATAAACTTCTAGCTAATTAATGAACATGTCTACTAATAAACC
Organism: Linum usitatissimum; assembly: GCA_030674075.2. Classification (NCBI taxonomy): domain Eukaryota; kingdom Viridiplantae; phylum Streptophyta; class Magnoliopsida; order Malpighiales; family Linaceae; genus Linum; species Linum usitatissimum. The sequence continues at coordinate 6,440,266 of JAUJYP020000192.1, forward strand.
AAATTTTAAAAAAAAGACTACATTAGAGACAAAGAAGTAGCCAAAACCCAAAAAAAAACAGAGGTAATTAGCCGTCTAATGGCGGCGGAGGTATATAAATTAATCTCCATCTACGGAAAGGATTGCGGAATCGTCTTGACAACGTAGGTAGATCGGCGCAATGACTTGGTACTCAATTGGGTCCTCAGCTTCGGAAGCGCAAACAGGGACGGAGGTGGTAATTCTACCACGGCATCGTCTCTGCCATCTTTCTCCACTGTCGCCGTCGGCGGCAATAGTACTCTCACGGAACTGGAGCCGATCACTACGCCGTTCGTCGGTGTTGGGATCGTCGTCGTTGGCGGACGTGGGTAGTAGAAGTCGGTGGGGAAGAAGTTGTATAGCTGCCCAGCCATTCTCTTCTTGGGGGTTGTTTGATTGATTGAAGTTTGTTGCTCTGCGTTGAAAGGATGTTGATGAATAATGATTAATGACCGGTGGTGTTTGATCGCTGGAATTTATAGGAGGGAAAAGGGTCATTAATTAATAAATAATATAATACAGTTTGGCTTGGGCGTCAAGTCCGTTTTTCTTGCGGATTCGGACACAAGAAGCTTCTGGTAGGCTTTCTCTTTTGACTAGTACTGTGATTTCTAGAATTAGAAGCTTCCGTGATTTCCCCCGTTTCACATATGCTGTGTCATTGGAAACAAATCATAGTTTCCGATTTAAAAGTGTCAATTCTAATGATAAGTTTTCGTTCAAGATTTTCTTTATTTGGAATGATTGGTATTACGAATGGGTTTGCTCTTTATATCGTCTTACTTTACCTGTCGTATTGGGTGATAGTCCTCTAAAGGGTTCGTTTGACAAGATGAGCATTTTTGGCCAAGAGCATTAATAATATATATATAGCCTCCTTTCGGAAAAAAAAGTATCAATTCTGGTTGGATTCTTAAAATGTTTATCTTCTTCGTTATGAGAGCATTCAAGATAGTAATGGATCACTTCATTAGGTATGTTGAGGGATCATTCGGAATACGATAAGGGTTGTATATGAAAAGCGAATTAACAGAGAGAGAATTTCAAAGACGTTATAACTAAATTTATAAATTTTGTGAAAAATGAGAGAATTTCATAGCCGCCATTAATAATTAATATAATATAAAATATTTTATTATAATAATAAATATGTATTTTATTAAAAGTATAATAATCATTTTACGAACGATGTAAAATGGTCGATTAGCTTGTTAAAATTAATTTATTTTTTAGATGAAAGTGCATTTGCATAAAAATAAAAAAAAACTGTACAAATAGTGAATGTCAGAATTACCCCTAACCAGAAAGGGAGGTTTGTATTTTTCTTCACGATATCTTTGCTTTGTATAAAGACGAGAGCTATTAGTGGAGTGGTTGGTTCGAGCCAAAACATACTACATTGCTCATGGCATACAACAGAAGAAACCTAACTCTTGAACGCCATGAGAAGCAGCATATATGAAATCAAGAATTAGTGTAGCAGTAACGTAAGATGGAAAACATCCATCAATGTAACAAAATGTACATTATGCAGAACCTTGAACAAGTTTGCATACTGCTCAAACAGCTTTTTCTTCTCTGCAAGAATCAATAGCTTTCCTGTGCAGTGTTCCAATCCTTAAGGAAATCGATGTTTCTAAAAACAATATTGGTGTGGTAGCTTAGTTATAATCTTACGAGGGATTGTTGAATTGGAGACTGGAACCTTCGAAAACATACAGTAAAAACAAAAAAAAAAGTTAACACCGGTATACATTTCTCACCATTATCAAAACAGAGGGGGTAACATTGATCAATTTCTTTTCTTTTACCGCTCGCGGTTAGAAAACTTTCAATCTCTTTTTTTAGGAAGAACAACAGCTTCTAGTAGAGCTTGAATCCGCCGGTTTAGTTGCTCCGCCTTGGTTGTCACCACCACCATCATCAAAGCTAAGAATCGCCCTCCCTCTGGGAAGCGACGACACCGGAGCCACGGCCGCAGAGGAATTACTTCCTCTGCCGCTGACGCCGTCTAACGAGCGGTGGGAGGTGTTCCGGAGGTGGATCTTGGCTATCATCTCGAGGAAAGCAGCGTCGACGTTGACCCCGTCCCTGGCGGAGGTCTCCATGAAGGAGATCCCTTCCGCCTCCGCGAGACTCCGGCCGTCCTCCTCGCTGACCTCGCGGAGGTGGCGGGCCGCGTCAGACTTGTTGCCAACGAGGACGACTACCATGTCGGAGTTGCTGAAGCCACGGAGCTCGTCGAGCCATTTCTCGACGTTGTGGAACGTCCCCCGCCGGGAAATGTCGTACACCACTAGTGCACCCAAGGCTCCCCTATAGTACGAGCTCGTTATTGCTCTGAACCTGCACAGCACGCGTACGACGTCGAGAAATGGTCATTTCTTATTATTTCAAATGTCAATTTCGAAATTTTGAAGCCTTGATTTCTCAGAACATTACTTTGGAATCACAAAAAACATTCAATTAACTTTGAGATCATACATTTTGATTCAAGTTTGAAAAATTCGAGCCGGAAAGCGCTCACAAATTCTCAAACTTTAGCTAGGTTCTTTATTAAGGTTGTATAATTATTTATGATTATCAACTATATGGTGTTATGTTTTTTTATAAACCAATTAATTTTACAAATTACACTCTATCTACATAATCATTAAAAGGGGGGGGGGGGAATGGAAGAATCCCATGGCTAAATAGAGCGACTTTGTGAAATCTTTCCCAACTTTTAAGCTATATTTTCTTTAAAATTATGTACAATTATAATGGTTGGCCGGTTTTCACAACATGGGATAGCGACACCGACGAACAAAGAGGTGGGCAATAATAATAATAATTATAGGATGCTTAGGAAATCAGAAAAGCCCCCTCATGAGGATTCTTGGTGTGGAATGATGCAAACACCCAATTATGATACTTGACATTGTTCCTCACCAGTGGACCCTAAAGTTCCTAGAGTCGTCTATGCACATTATTTATAATAGGAAAATTAAGATTCGGTAATCCAGATCGATCTTTCATGATAAAAGTACGTTGAGAGGCGTTGTCAAATTAGAGATATCGGCAATTATATATATTATAAAAAAAACAAATTGTAACCAAGCTAGCTATCACATTAGGACTAATCCTCTGCTAACATGCATAAACCAAATTGACGAGTCTGACATGTTGAGCAAACTGGTTAATAGATTATAATAATGTGTAAGATTGAGTTTAATTACCCATTAGTGTCGAGATCCTCGTACTCTCTAACCCAACAATAACCTTATATTGCTAATTGTTTGGGTCGGAATCCTTAATACAGACGTACGTCCCATCACTTATCGTACATAATTTTATATTCAACGATAAATTTAAGATGGTTCAATATACTGAGTCAAATCGTAACAAAATTAATATGCAATGTGTCGAACATAAAAACCAAACACATTCGTATAAAGAAACATAATATTGAAATTCTAAATCCGAAATTTGTTCAGCCGGGACCGCCACCGTTTGCCCGTAAAATGTATGTCAATATCCGACCTTCTTATTGGTAAAGAATGGTAGTTGATGAAAGAAGAAGCAAAAACTAAAGAAACTATTAGTCAAATAAATATACTTTTAATCGCCGGTTCAAACCGGCCAATTATATGATCTTACTATTTCAAAGGATCTCAGACGGCCGGCTAACCGGCTCGTCGTCACTTTCATAATTTATGATTAAATTATCAATGTCACAGCGTACGTACATGTCGTCGTTTTAGATCTTTAATCAAACTCTAAAGTTAATACGCAATTCCAACTAATACGGGACGAAACACGATTAAAACGACATGGGCAGAAACGACGCCATCGTACGTACCTTTCTTGGCCGGCGGTGTCCCAGATTTGAGCTTTGATGAGCTTGTTCCCGACTTTGACATCTCTGTAAGCGAACTCCACGCCGATCGTCGGCTTAGAGTCGACTCGGAACTCGTTCCTCGAGAATCTCGACAGCAGGTTCGTCTTCCCCACGGCCGAGTCGCCGATCATCACCGCCTTGAACAGGTAGTCACACTCTTGCTCCTCCTCCTCGTCTCCGTACCCGTCCACCGTCACCGCCGCCATCTCCGGCCACCAGTAGAAGAGAGAATTGGGGGAAAGGAAAAGTATTTGCAAATTGTGATTGGTGTTTGGAATAGTTGAGGGGATTTAATTGGGGGAGATGGGTTAATGTTGGATTTCGAAGGGAAAGATAGAAATGGCGAACAGTGTTGGAGGTAAAACAAAGTGTAGGAAGGAGGAAGGAAAGAAATTGATACTACTGCTAGTAGACTAGATGGATAATTGTCTATGACATGATGGTAGAACTGAAGATTGGTACTAACTTTTACTCTTTGGAGATTTCTCTATAAAAACAAACATTGGAGTGATAATATGGCACTAGTTTCAAACGAGTTACTTTAATTATCGATTTAACAAATTATAATAAGGTTGATGTCTATCAAGTTAGAGGTCTGGTGGGGTATATGTTATTTACGTTTAGTCAATTGAGGTCATGAGTTGGGTTGGACTGATATGAATTTGAGTTTTTTTCACGTTGCATCAAATTTTAAACATATATTTTTTAATTTATGGACTGTATATGATTTTATTTTTACACTTTATGAATTTAAGTGATTTGAATCTCTTAAAGTCAAAATTGTGCGCAATGGCCCTTTGGGGGCCGGCTGTTGATGGCAAAATTGGCATCGGACACTAATTCACGACACAAAGGGACAATATGATGCCATTTAATATTTCACTCACTTTATATTAATATGAGATCGAAATTAAACCATCAAGGTTAAATTTGTCAATCAAAACAATAACTATATCCAACATTGACATTTAGACTTTAAAAAGTATTTATTTTCTAATACATAACTCATTTTACGTTATTGATTCTTGCACGATATCAGAACATTTGTTCCATTTTCGAGAACAATAATATACAATTCACAGCATATGGACCAAGGAAATCGTTACATATGATAACGGTCCAACTCAATGTCAACGCTTTGTACTTCTTACATGTCCAGACTCCCGTGTACAAATATGATATTTCTTTTTTTTCTTAACTGAATACAAAGATGATTCAAAATTCCAAAATTCGGATAAGGAATCCAACTCTGTAGTGTATTCTACCCCCTCCCTCCTTTCCTGGGCCTTATTGGGCTTTGATTTCAGGGCTGGACCGACCTGATTACCGGCCGGGTTGGCAATTCCACTATTTGACTTTATTCAGTAATTCACCTTTGACCAAACCCCAGTACCCATAGATAACTAGTTAATGTAAGATTTTACCAAAATAAGTGAATGAAAAGATGGGGAGATTGTTGACAGCGAGCGTGCAGGTTCGGTTTATTATTTCATTGAGAAATTTTTTTGAGATATATGTACCTAATTTTGGTTGAGTAAATGCAATAATACGCTTCAAAATTTAACCTGAATCTGGTATCACTCAATAAGAATCATAATTGCAACGTTATCCTTTCATGATCGTTGAAAATAATACTACTATATATTTCGTCGGTACTTTTTTAAAATACCTTCTAAATCATAGTTTCACCCGCTATTCACCCCAATCTACATTTCTACAGCTAACTATTCCATCTCAAAACCCTTATTTCTGAGTTTGAAACCCATTTGATCACTCACTGCGTTAAAACAAGCCACTTTAAACAAGGAAATTAAGAACCCTGACTGGGTTTTTTATCAACATCTGGATCAATCTTCAGTTCATCAATGAAGTTCTTAATGGAAGAAAACGTAGAGACGAAGTTATTATAACAACAACCGGATATCTCTGGTTCATGTAGTATTCGATCAGATACTAGCTATGGATATGGCTCTAGCACAAGCATTATTGAGAAACAACAAACAGCTGTCAAATCATTCAGGGCTTCAAGCATCCGTCAATGGCTACCCCACTTTCAGTCTCAGATCCCCAAATTCACTACTAATTAGATGGAGACAACAATCTAGTTCTTTGCAGGAGCTCCACTGTCAGATGATGCCATCATCTTCTCGAACTCCTTGTAATTAACACGCCCATCCCCGTCGGAATCCACGCCCTTGATCATCCTCGCGCACTCATCCACCGAGCACCTCATCCCGATGCGGCTGAGCACCTGGTGGAGCTCCGCCTCCGAGATGAGCCCGTCCTTGTTCTCGTCGTACAGATCGAACGCCTCCCGGAGCTCCTCCGCGGCTCCTCCAGCTGACGACGACGTACGGCAGAGCTGCGCGAACTCCTCCAGGTTGATGAAACCGTCCTTGTCAGAGTCGATCTCCTCCATCGCGCGCTGGAGATCCGGAGAGGAGTACTCGGTTCCCATAGATCTGAGCACTCCGGCCAGCTCGGAGGCGGAGATCTTGCCGTCGCCGTTGGTGTCGAACTTCTCGAACACTTTTCGGAGCTCGTCGGTGCTGTGGATGTCAGTGGCCGGTGAGGTGATCGTAGGGGTGGGTTTCGGTGATGCATCGGCTGAGATTGCTTCCGCCATTGTTTGATTTTTCAGGGAACTGTTTGGTTACTGCAGGTTACTACTAACAAGTTCAGTGGGAAACTAATCGAGGATGTTGCTCAAACCCTCTCAAGGCTTTGCAACCTAAGCCTTTAGTTAGTAGAAAATTTAGGTTTATAATTCTATAATTTTTTTTCCGAATATCGCAATTTTAGATTAGATTGAGTTTGAGAAAGGATCCGGAGATATTATTATTTGATAAGGTAAGTTTGATATTTACATACATTTACGAATATGTCCTCATTTTAGGCATATTAATTGACTAGGCAAGTACTACGGTGCCTCCACCAAAAGTGAGGATAATAGTTATCTTCACTAACGGTCTGATGGATAAACATGCTTCTAAATTCTATTTTTTTTCGAAGATATGAATCTACATATCATAATAGGATAGACTGAGCGATTTGAGAAAAAAATCAATTTGATGGAGATGATCATCTTTCATTTCAGTTAAAAATGTGTCGACAGAGAGAAACTTGAAGAACATCGAGTGTAATCTTATGTTATGATGACGAAAAATTTCAACGCAACTTAATTCATACTTAATAAGATTATGTATGTTGATTTCAATGTTTGGTTAAACAAAAAAACACACAATATAGGTTAAACGTCAATGGAGGTAACTATTACTCCCAATTTGATGGACGCACCGTACCGCTATCCTAATTGACCACATATATATTTTCACAAGACTCACACCTTCTCCCTTTCTCTCATCACTTGACTCGAAGAGAGAGGAGATGTAGTTGGTGGGTGTAAACAAAGATACTCATAAGCTGACGTGGTATGTAAAAATCAGGGGTACTTTTGTCCGAATGAAATGATATTGGGGATATTAAAAATGTAATATTGACATTTTTGAATATCGTGGTATTCGCGCACGAAAACACGAAAATATCTCGAATTTCACCGAATTTTCCCGTCATCGTGAAATTTCCGAGTCGGTCGACTTGGCGGAACATTCATTTAGTTGGTGGTTTTAATGCAGATTCGGAAGGTGGGCTAGCATCTGTCTGCCCATGGGCCTGATCAGCTACAAGCTTTTTGCATATCAGGCTGACTTGGCCCAACTTACCTTGCAGCTCATCTTTTGAACTTCCTCAGAAACACGGCCATCTATGGTCCATTATCATTTCCAAACCAGGCTTCTTGAATCAAATTTGCAAAGCTGGTATTTGTATCCCATCCCATGACTTGGTTGGACAAGTTAAAAGTTGCGACGAAATTTCGATGATAATGAAAGCTTTTTTGCCAAAACCATTTCATCCGGATTCAATTTTTCCGTCCACTCATAAAATTGTTTAAAATTCCATTCAACTTTCCATATGTCAAACTAAACTTATATATAATTCCACCGTCCATCGCCAATGAGCAAAATCCGTTTTAACACGCTCGACAAATCCAGACCGTAATACGTTATAATCAAGTCTAGTCTCAGCAGTATATAAAGAAACATTATTCGGCTGCAGAACATTAGCCATACATCACCCACCCAAATCCACCAAGGATACCTCACAATTCAAAAAAGTGATCAATTAACCTCAAATAAGATATAACAATCAAAATTCTCCAATTCAATATCCAACTAATTCATCCAAACAAATGGATAAATAACGTTTATCATCCTTGTAATATAAATTAAATCCTCGCGATTCGATCACGAATTTAACCCATTCAAAATGCTAGACATTATAATTTATGACAAGTAACATGAAGATGGCAGAATAGAGAGGGAGAGAAATGAAGAATTGATGAGGAGGAGGAGGAGGAGGAGGGTCCACCGTTGTCTCCGTATGTCACAAAAGCTCAAATGTGTTGTCAATTTGTATGGGGCGGTAGCTAGTGTCTGCCTGCCTTCCTCTTTGCTTCTTTCTGTCTTGCCTCAGTCAAATATTCAAGGCCTGATATAATAATACTTATTTAATTATTACCAAAATGAAATCATTCTCTTATTATTATTATTATTATTATTATTATTATTATTATTTAGATATATTGATTTTGTATTTTTGTCTTTTATTTGGGGGTGAGGGGGGCACATTCTTTCTTTCATCGTTCCACAAAAGACATAACACACCCACCTAGAGAAACAAACAAAACCCATTTTCTCATATCCCACATTCACTTGTCACATCCACTCTCCCTTCTGCCACCAATACCCCTAATTGATCGTCAACCAACCACAATTCTATTTCTGAGCTTGTGAACATATGCCACATTTTAAGATAAAATCATGAGTTGGTTTCATCTTATAACTTGTTGGTTTTTAGGGTTATCGTGTTTGGATGGTTAATGTTGAAGGTGATGTGAAATTGGTAGGTATGTTTTGGATTGTTGTTCGTCGTACGTAGCCATCCACATCCGGAGAAATAAATGCATGCATGTGTTGCTAGTTCAACATTAATCTATCATTAAATCACTTGATGTATAATATTTCTGAATTAGCGAGATAATAGTGAAACGTGTTGAGGTAAGGTTGGCGGATGAACAAAATTAACTTGTTGAGCTGGAAATTTGGCTACGGCGTCGAGGCATACAAGGTGTACGAAAAATTAATTTTTATTTTGTTTGCTATTTTCTAACCAAAGTTAGAATATTGAGAAAGAGAATCACAAACAAGATGATGCAAACCAAACCCGTAAATCAAAAGCCCCAAAAATAGGAGGAAGAGAGAAGAGCTTTCTCTTCGTCATAAAAACGACAGAACGAAAAGTAGAGAAGAAATAAACCGACAATGTAATGAAGCACGAACACTATTCGTTGGAACTTAAAAAATAGGGCGTCAGCACTAAATCCAAACTTATTCGGTTTGCTTATTAAAAATGTGTACATTATTAAGTAGGACACATATAACTAGTTTTAATCAATGGACACCTTTTTGAGCAACCCCAATTGCCCATTTTGACTTGCCATCCATCTCCTTCTTCTAGCTACCTATCACCCATCACTTCAACACACATAAACATATTAACAATCTCTCTCTTTTCACAGCCATGCAGCAGACACACAGACCCAACATGAAAAAGTTTTCTCTTCTTTCTTTCTTGTTTATTTCTTTTCTCTAACTTTTTCACCACAGTGTTTTTAAATCAACAATTTCTAAATCCATCATCCACATCACTAATTCCAATGAAGCAAGGCTTCATACAGCAATCCATGAAAACCAAAAAAGTAGGGAAACAAAAACTCAGCCAGAGAGAAGAAAAAGCATTCACTGCTGATGCTAGCTAGCTACTGATTCAGAGCAGCATCAGAAAGAAAGAAAGAAAGAAAGAAAATATCAATTATTAGTTTGTTATTTGAGATCTTCTGTGGAGGGGAAGAGATTTTGAAGGGGATATTGTTGGGCCTTTATTTGTGTCAACAAAGCTCTCATGACTTCATGATATTCCCATTACTCTGCTACTGCTGCTGCATCCTGCCACTATGTAAATAAATAAATAATCTCTTCTTTCTTTTTATTCGAATCGGTTCGACCTTAGAACGAACCCATGAGATGGACGATTATGACTGTAGAGTTACTATGTTATCGAATTATGTAGTGGGTTGATTGTAGATATGATAATTGATGGGACTTTTTAAAATGGGTATATTTTGAAAATTACACCTCGGTTGAACCAGTAATCCATAAACCACTTACTCATTTGGTTCGGTTCGGTTCTGCCAACATGAATGTGGGAAATGGGGGGATTTTTTTTTACCATCCCATGCTACAAATATTGATTGAATTTGGTCCTTTTGCTAGCTGGTAAGAGACAATAATCTCTTCTTTTTATATTTTCTTTCATGTTTATATATATATATATATATATTTTACCATATTTCTCTTGTTGCTGAAACTTTGCTTTGCTTGGAAGATTTTGCATGGTACCAAGGCACCACACCACAGCACATTTATTATTAAATAATCACTTATTTACCTCTCGTATGATCAGATATATAGTTTTTTATTTTCAAAAATTCATTTTCTCTCCGCTCTATTCCATATATATTTTATAGATCGATTTTCTTGAAAATTGACGATCTTATTTGGCCAAATACCTAATGGAAAACTCCTATCTATTTCATGATTAACACCATTACAGAATCAAGATCGAACCATCTCGTAAATGTTTATTTTTGGGGTCTATTTCACTTATGCATATAGTACTACAATAATAACACAATACAGTTGGACTTCTATAGACTTTCTCCAAGGCTGTTTTTTTTTTCTCATATGGAAACAACCCAAAACCCACAAGTTCCAAATCCAAGTGCAGGAATAAACCCATGTTGCCATCACACCCTCAAAATAGTCTAACTTCATTTTCAACCAACCAACCAACCAACCACCCAACTGTATTCAATGTAAAAACCCCTTCATAAGTCATAACCACACCATTTACAAACATAGTATCAAAGTTCCAAATTTGTAAGAAAACAACAAACCAACCCACTGACCCAAACTTTCTCATCCACATGCACAAGAAAACCCACTAGTCCAGTTTCATTTTTCTTAACTACCCATTTTGGATCCCATTCATAAAGGGTTGGTTTCCAAAGCCAATTGAAAAGCTTTCAACATCTTGTTCTGTTTTGGGGAAACCATCCACAGAACATTCATTCCAATTCTCTTTCGTTTTCATATACCATAAGGACTCACACTTGCACATCAACAGAGACCATGATGCTTTAGCTTTGGTTCCATGAATTCAACCTCTGATCTTTGTCTTAAATGGTGTGGGTGGGATTGAAATTGTAGGTTAATTCCTCATCCAATCACACCTTGGTGTAAAGATACTCAAATATAGCATTTTGATGTGTCTTGATAATCGTATCGGAGGTTGAACTAGTAGTGTGGTTGGCGGTGTATGTAAGGTGTGCATAACGGTGCGTTGTACTTTTTTTTATAAGCATATGCTATACTATTTACAAAAGTCGTGGCTAACCATGTAACACAATGATAATGATGAGGTTTCGTTGATCGGTAAAAGATGGCCATATGAATATCTATCTGGTCCATAACTAAGATAGTTTTCTTAAAGCAAATAAGCTCGATAAATGATTCTATATATGGGTCTTCAGTCCGAGTCACGACTTTGATAATTGAACTTGGGACCTCTGTGTACATATCAGAAACATGTGGTTATACCGATAAATATAGATCAGTTAGCTTCTATTTGCAATGTTTTTCTTATAAATCATTGATGTACATATCACAAAGAGAAACCGTACTTCGAAAATCTAACCTAAATCAATACTAAACACATCAACGGAATCTACAGTTCCTTATCCCAAAAGGCACACTGATCAACATGAAATTCATCTATCATGTCCGGCCAACTCCCCTTACAACATTCCGATACAGGAAATGAACGATTAAGTCATGGTTGAACCGATCTAATTATCTCGAACCACGAGAGAAGTACAATCAAAACAAAATAATTACATGAAAAGCCCTTTGAGAGAGAGAGAGAGAGGGAGAGATGATTAGACATTCATGTATTAAATGGACCATTTTCAAACTCATGGGGAAGTTCTCCCATGAAATGTTACATCCACCAAGACACTGTCCACCATCAGCTAAAGAGCTACTACGTATAGCTCTAGCTCCAGAGGTCCCCCAATTTCCAATAACAATACCCAAAAAAAAAGATATATATAATAATAAAAGCTTATATAAATAACTAGCTCTAATTACTCTGCCACTAAAATCAATGCTCTGTTATGATCATCAGTTCTTCAGTGGGAGAAACTCAAAGAATTGGAAAGAACTATTATTATTACTAGGATGGTTATTATCAGCAGAAGAAGTTGCCATGATGAACTTGTTAACATCATCATCAATATCTCCATGATCTTGAGTATCTTTCTTGCTTCCAGCATCATTTCCCCCACTTCTGCCAAGTGGGAAAAGCTCAAGTGTGCCATCTGCAGGTTCCTTAATGGTAGTAGGAGGAGGAGGAGGCAAGTATATTTGCTGCTGGTGGTAGCTAGTAGGGTTTATAGCAACAAGGCCATATTGGGAAGTGAAGATGTTGAGATGGTGATGCTGACCTGATGCCTTATTAACCATGAGCTTCACTGTGGATGTTGCAGCAGTGGTACTGGATGGTGGTGGTGATGTTGGAGTTGTGATGTTGGAAGCATCATGATGAATGTTGGCAGAGGAAGTAGTAATTGTTGTAGTTGGAGTAGTGGTGGTGGGGGTAAGAGGAGGTGGACAAGACAACTGTATCATGTGCTGCCACGTGGCATTCCTTTCCTCCATGAAGTTATTTCTTCTTCCCTCTTCATGTAGTACTACTAATGCTTCTTCCTCTCCTCCTCTTGTGCATGATGGTATTGGGATTGCTTCCTGCATCAATTTAATCACATTTGTTTTAATCAACTTGAAAGATATGACTCAGACTCAGTTCATCTCAATGTAACCCAACTCGACCATTAATCTAAACTGATAAAAAATTAACAATTTTGAGTGATTTGTGAACCGATTGATATGCAAATTAACCCGTTAACAGCAAGTTTGCATGAAATCTCAAATATAAGAAGGTTCTAATGACACCAAGATAAGAAAAGATAAAGACACAAACTTTGCCTTATTCCAAGTGCCAAATCAAAATCCATTTTTTAGCCATGTTCTAGCTAGCTCCAGACTTTATAGTCTCCGACACTTTTCCTTTCTTTCAATTTTTGCAGCATGCTCATGTATGTTCATATGGTATGAAAATATAAAGGTGGAAAAAAGAGAGGCATTGGCCCTAGCCAAGTATAAGAGCCCTAAAGAAAAGCTTATGGTATACCATCACGCGGATCCCAAACAACAACTACACATCCAGCCCCGACAGATAGGATGGAATGCAGCTTTATTCATCTTTTTTCATTTCCCAACAAGACAAAAGAGCTTTTGTTTCTTGTGTTGTATGTGTTGGTCTTCTATCTACTCTTCTCCCTCACTCATTCTCCCCCCCTCTTTGTTACATAGGTGGTCCTTACGTCGTAAACCCAAATCATACCCACGAGATTAACGGTACTAATTAGTAGTACAAGACACAAATCGTATGAAAATCCCGTTGTAAGTTATGAAAACAACACGATATGTTATGTATCATCAAACTATCGAGTTTAATTGTTGAAGTTAGTAGGTTAGAAGATCCATTTTATTCAAACGGCTAAACATTATCATATATGTATAACCGGATCAAAATTAATCATGATAACAAACCATTATATATATATATATATATATCTAAACGGACAAAACCGAACCGATATACGATAAAATTTACGAAATATCACCATTATCTCACATGTTATTTTGCCCCACCACACTATCCTTAAAAACCCTAGAAGACCCACTAGAGGGGGGAAACCTCATGATTACCATCATCAAGTAGTATCATGATGACCCAATTATACAAAAATTTCAAACATTCTCTCTATCCCCTCTCTCTATAGATCTTTTTGTCTGTATCCAATTTGTTTCCCTAGAAACAGTGACACCACAGCAGCATACAATAGGAATTCAGATTTAATTATTATTGCATGATGACACATTATTATAACGTAGTAATTAATATAATGTTATTTCAGAAGGAAGTACTGACCTCTGAAGCAGTGCAGTTCATAGCTCCCCAGCTCTTGTTGTTCTGCAGCTGATGCTGCTGCTGCTGCTGATCCCCTGCTTCATAACTTGTCCCATTCACTATTAAATGAAAATAAATATCCAGTAAAAGAAAATGTGTTGGAATTTTTTATTGAAATATAACTAGACTTGATTAGTTAGTTAGTTTTGTTAGTTAAAATGATTAACCGACCTGGTTCGCCGGGGCAGCGGAGGTGGACGATGTCGGGCGATGACGTGGAGCTGTCCATCTGGCGGCGGCGCTTCTGGCGTTCGCGGGCCTTGTGGTTCTGAAACCAGTAAAAGACGTTTTTGCCCTCGATCTTGCCGTAGCGGCGGAGCTGAGCTGTGATATGCTGGATTTGGTCGGCGGAAGGGGTGCGTGTTCCCCGCCGGTAAAGCTCCTCCAGCGTCCTCAGCTGCTCCGGCGTCGGATTCCATCTCGAGGAACTTACCACCACTCCGGCGCCGCCGACTCCCTGCAGCTGGTTCAGCTCGTAGGTGTCGATGTTATTGTTAATATTGTCTCGTTTGCTCTGTTCTGCGGTCGTTGTACTTCCTGCCCATCACCGAACAGAGATCGACCGATCAGAGAGTTGATCGTGATAAAAAGAACAAAATAATCAGTATCCCATATCGAATTTATCGCAAAGAAAAATTACCCAGATGGTGGTTATGGTGATTGAAAGCTGAGAGGTGGTGGTGGTCAGAATTGGCAGTTACAGAACCGGGAACGAGGATGCTCGCCGCTGCTGTCGCCGTCGTCGGAGTAGACGACAGAAAAGAACGAGGAATTAAAGGTCTCAGCTTCCGACTCCCATTGTTGAACTGATGATGATCATGAGGAACAGCGTAGCCATTTCCAGCATCGTTGTAACCCATCATCCACATTTCCCTCCCTTGTTCTTGCACACCAACTGTTTGTGAAAATGCTTGCAAGGAAAAATGAACAAAACTTTTGAAAAAAAGTCTAATGGGGTTTGCTGGGCTATATTAATATAGCTAGAGGGACGGGAGACTTTGAAAATGGGGGAGTTTGTGCAAGCTATAGCTAAAAGTGATGGATGGGTGAATGAATCAAAATCAATGTTATTATAAGAGAGAAAGATCACAACAGCTTTTCAAATTTCTAGGGTTTTTGGAAAGCTATAAGTGGCAAAAGATTGATGATTTGGCCTCTGTTTCCCTCTGCTACACTTGCCCTCTTGGTATAAATAAAAAAGGGGTAGGCTTGGGGTAGCTGTAGGCTGTTTGAGATTACAGACAAAGGGGCAGAATTGGAACAGTAGTGGGGGTTATGAGGTTGGGGTTATAAGTTATAATTATGTGAAGTCATGGGGAGAGAGATGAGATCACATGAAAGCATGCAGATTGGAGAGAGGGAGAGATATGTAAAAGGGAATGAAGGGAAGTTGACTAATATATAATATGCTACATGGTAGTAGTGGTAGTGTAGGAAGTCTGTGATAGGGGCTTTGAAGCTGCTGCTGCTGTTGTGTTACTACTAAGCTATTACTGATGAGCTGCTGTATGTGTGGTTGCAGAGAAGGGTACTGTCAAAAATTGCAGAAAGAAAGAGAGTTGCAGAGAGTAGTGAAGATGGAAGGAGAGAGAAGATCATATAGCAAAGAATGATTTTTGAATAAATTGAAAGGGATGGAAAGGGGAGAAAAGGTATGAAAGTTTATTTTGAATATTTCACTTCATGGAAAAATTATAAATGTGCGTTATACGTATTGCAACGCTTGATTTAAAATTTTAGAATATGATATATAAATAAGTAGCGGGCTGAATAGGTTTATCTTCTTAGACAAGAAGCAAAATTTGTTGCACTGAATACTTCATTTTGTGGGGAGGTGTTGGAGGGGATCGGGCGGACATATACACGACTTTTTGACCTCTTTATCTTGAAAGTTTTGGCCGTTCGTAATGCTTGTGAGTGATACTTTTGGCGCGGTATTTGGCAAGTGAACATTGAAGGTGATGCAAAAGTGGTCTTGTCAAAACTCGCATAGCGTTCCACGCGGTGTGTTTCAGGTGGAGCTGTGATAGCTGAGATTCTTGCCTATTTGGCGGCTTGTTTGCGGTTGCAGGTGTAGGTGGTGATGTGTGGCGCCAATGGAGCTGTCCGTAAAGTGGCGAGACAGGCTCTTCCATATCTCCCTTGCCGTGTGGAGACCGACCTCATGACTTGAGCTAATGTTTAGTTCGTATTTGTTTCGCTACCTTAATCTCTCCGATCATAAGCTATCTATGACACACACAAAACTTTATTTTGTGGGGTTCTCTCTCATACTTAACGAGCTACTCACGTTTAGAACAATTAATCCTAACGATGTCATTGTTTTGTAGCAAACAGTTGTGAAGAGGTAATGAACGAAACGTCTTCACGTGAAGACGGAATTGTGATGAGAGAGTAGTTGAACCTCATTTGAGTAGTGTTCTTCGTCTTGAATGTGGAGAAGGAAGCCGTTAAACAAGTCACACCGTTGTTTGGTCGCCGACAGGACACCCCTCAGCTACAGCCTTACAGGTAATTCTGGGAGATCAAGAGGAGAGTAGCGAGCCAGGAGGAGGGAGGGATGGGAGAATGCATGGGGAGTTGGGTCAGAAAAAACGACTTGACAATAACATCAAACAGTATATATGTTAGATGATGAAGAGAGTGAGTGAGTATGACCATACTATATCGTATTACTAATCATAACTTAATTAATTATATGGTTGGATATTTTGGACGGAATATCGAGTTGGATGTAAATTTAAAAGTTATTTTATGGGAAATGTGGAGAGTTGTTTGGATGAGTTATTTTACATGTGTGATATTTTAAAATAAAATGATGCGATATTTGAGAATATGATATTTTATAAGGTGCGGTGTGCAAGAGTTTGTAGTGTGTGGATTATTTTGTTTGGCTCTAATAAGTTAATTTTGAATGTGGTATTTGGTAAGCGGTTGTGTCAAATTATTCGAAATATCGTGATATTTCAGACACTTGCCTCCCATATGTGATATTTGAAAAAAACTCAGTAAAATATTTGGTGAAAAACTTGAAACATTGAACATTTCACATTGAAGTTCGTCACTTTTCGAAACCGAAAACCACTGAACAATAACCTAAACTCGCGCTTTGTCCCGGTTCCACCGTTGATCATGAGCCTCTCATCACAAACAAACAGAGAGACAGATCCCACAGATCTATCCACAGAGAGTGTTTCTGTGTAGTAATTGTTGTTTGTCCCCCCTCCCTCCCTCCCTCCCTCTCCCCTTCACTTTGTCATTTACTTCAATGATAATTCAATTCATTTCATTTGCTTTTCTTCCTTCCTTCCTTCTTGTTGCTTGCTTGGCTTGGTTTGCTTCTTCTCTGTGTAGCTGCTATAATATCATATGCCCACTGTGTGTGTGGTGCCTTTCACAGTTATTCTCAATCCAAACTGCCCCTAATTATTTTTCTCTTTTGGTTTTTTTCTTCTTCTTTCCTACCCTTTTGCTTCCCGTTCTCTCCTTATCCCCCCCCCCCCACTCGTACCATTTGGCATTTAGTGTACACAAACAACCCAATTGAACCATGGCCCCATGGATGATTCGGTTTTGATTAGGGGTGAAAGTCGGTTCGGCGGTTAGTTAAAATACATACTCAATTGTTAACGAGGATGATATATATTTGATATGTTAATTAACGGCTTAATTGACTGAGATGTGTTGATGAGTTCACGATTCATTAAAAAAAATTATGTAGACCGAATTCATCTGTTATCATTACTAACTATGACGATCTAATTTTTTTTTAAAAAGTATGAAACATAAAATTATGTCTTCTCTTTTGCCATATTTTCATTTTCAATATGTATAATCAAGATTTTTAGAACCATATCGAACCATCTGCATTGATAAAATGTTCGAAAACACTACCCTCTTTATGGCAAAGACATGTATTTATAATCTTCTGTCCATGAATTTAGTGCATCATTAATGGGAGGAACAGTCCTATAGGGTGAAATACTGTCGAATGGCAATTAGAAAAAGTTCTGAATGGAATATTTAATTTTGAGGTAAAGTAAGTATTTCAGATCCAGAGCTTTGATTTTATTACTTCTGTTCGTGCAGCTAATTTTTTGTTGACAATACAGCTTAGTAATTAATTATCAAGTCCTATTAATTGTACCCATTTTGTCTTATTTTTCTTGGATTATGGACCCTTATTATTAAATGAATGTATATTATATTGTATCCTATTTAGTCACTGTTTTCCTGTTTGTGTGTGGTATAATTTGTCGACAACTCACAAGTTTTTTTCCATGATTAATGTCTTGCGGTAAGCGTGGATCGAACATATTATAATTACGATAAACAAATTATGGTTTATTAGTTGTTGAATTTGATGTAATAATTGGAATTTGATGTTTTAATTTGTCACAGTAGTATAATATATTACTGTAAGATGTGAGAATACTCCGTAAATTTGTCAAGAGAATTAAGCACATATGTCATGTGTATATATGCTCGTTTGGTGGGGATACGACAACCAAACATATAATACTAAACTCTTTTTGGAAAACCCAATTATTTATGAGAGATATATGAATCATGTCATGGATGGTTGTACAATAATTGTACTATGTATATTTGTTTACTTAGTTTACACTAGCGATCGTATTTGAATGAATCTATGTATGTGACTTGTTATTGGGTGTTGGAACTGACATTTTGGTTGTCCACACGCTTGGAATTTTGGAACATCATTCTCCCCTTACCCAATGTACCAACCAAAAATCGCATCTTTTTTCTTTCCAAACACTCACATCTTACATTCTGCTATCTAGTCCCATCAAGTTTGAAGATTTCGAATAACTCCTCAAACTCTTTACGGTGTAAAATATATGTGCTTGGTGAGACACTGACGGTTCAATTTTGAGAACCAAATAATTAAATCTGGCTCAGTGTACGTGTTCTTTTGGTGGATTTCACTTGAGACGTGAAGTCGCAGAGGGCGTCGAAGAATGAGCAGTAAGAGAGTGTGATTAAAGGGTTTAAGCGAATTTGGAAGGAATGATTAGGAAACATAAAAGTAATCCACGGACTAAGCTCGAGGCATGTGTCTGTGAGTAGTGTTTGTTTAGTAATCAATGCCCGTGACAGTATCATCGTGATGTCTTTTACAATACATCAGATATAGGATGATCGTCCACATGATAGTAATAACCTAGATATCCCCTGACAAGGTTCCCATCATCAGGGGATATCGATGGTGGACTGTGATGGTCTTATGAAGCCCCTGGGCCTTGTATGTTGGTTTGGGGCTTGGGTGGTAACTGGAGTTGGGTCGGCCCAAGATTTCAGCATTTTGTATTGGCCCAGCACCTGAGTGATGCTTACTTTCTCGTGGTTGATGGTGCATCAAGTTAGAAAGATGACCGTAGGAATGGAGAATGATACATGCACAGAGTACTAAAATAGCCCAACCCACACGAGATTCAAGTATCCATGAGAACCCAAACAACGTCTTACCAGGGTCTAAAACCCACAGAGAGATTCAACAAACGAACACCGCTACAGTTACAGTTCTCCGAGGACAGAGACTACACTTTATTCCGTACCAATAACAAGAGAACAATTAATTGACTACGAACCATGTCTAAAGAAGATGTATTACTTCTTGGCAATGAAGAGGCCCCATTTCTGTTCACCGGACGAGCTCCTGACCAGCTTCGACTTCCATCCTCCTACTATATCGTTGTAGTCCTCCTGCAAAATAGAGAGTGTTTGCTGAGATTAGATTGGAAGACAGAGGATTGTACGAAGAGGGATTCATTAAGCGGGGGGGCGAATATACTTGGGAGAAGTCGTGGATGAATGTATCTTTCTCTTTCTCTATAGCATCCAGCTCCCTCTTCAGAACTTGGTTGAACTGTATTCACCAACAATAACACACAGTTCTAGTTGTTTATTTTGTAGACACCATTGCAGGCTTAGTAGTAAGTCAAGAAATGGAGAAATGGAGTTATTAGGGGGTTTGTTTATATATGGACCTGATTAGTACGGTCCTCCGCTATGATCTCCTGGAAACCAGCATCTCTGAGCATCTGCATAACCACCGGATCAAATGCAGAATTAGAAGCCGTGTTTTGGCTAGAATCAAAACCATGGGGATCGACTTTTGTTTTTACCAAAGAAGAGAGGATTTTATTACAATAAGTTGGAAGCCATCTACAAAAATAAAAGGTCCTATCCAAGAATGTACCTGGCTGTATGCCTTCACATTGTGAAGATCGTATCCTCTCTGCTTAATATACTCCGCAAATTCTTCGGATGGAGTTCCAGCACTCCTGCAGTAATCACTGATGAGAACTCTACCTCCAGGTTTCAGCCACTTGTAGAAGGATCTGAACAAGGATGGTTTGTCCTGACAAATTATTGAAGAGTAAGTGTGTGATTTCTCAAAGCTTGCTATAACTTTACAGTAATGTGACAATAAAGAATCCACATCAAAACATCAGCCCAGACTTTTACCTGAATATGGAGAATGGTATCACGACTGTAGATAACATCAAATGAGTTATCTGGATAAGTTTTCATGGTGCAATCGGCAACCTCGAATTCAACTGTGCATTTCAGTCCAATGGCACGCTCCAGAGCGATAGAAATCATGTTTATCGAGAGGTCAATGCCAACCACCTCAACGTCAAAATTCTCAGCCATGTAGAAGTCGCCCCCACCAATACCACAGCCAACATCAAGGACCTTCTGGCCAGGTTTCAGATCCAGCTTCCCCACAAACTCCTTTGTTGTTTCTGGAATAAACAAAGTAATTTATGAACTTAATTCTGAGATGATAATCTTTCACATGGTTATCTTAGCCACACTATGACATTCGAACAAATTAAGATGAAGGATATAGTATACCTATTCCCCCAGTGCTCACATAGCCTTGCCCAAATACACGTTCGTAACGCAGAATTCCACTGGATTTGTACTGAACATTGTCCAGGAACTGCTGAAATCCTTTGTCATCCTGGGAACGAACTTTCTGCCATGTCCAACAAATCTGAAAAGAGTATAAAGCATATGACAAGCTGTTCAATATCAAACCAAGAACCAGAGGAATCAAATCTATTCTCTCTGCAACAATGACCTGATTTTGGTTCTTTTTGCTCCTCACATAAGCTCCAATGCATTTGCAGCCAATAAAAGAGAGCTCATATTGGTTTCCAGAATCATCATGCATATGGGAACCCATAAAGACCTGAAATTTGAAACACAATTTTGGATTGAGTTCACAATATATCCCTTGTGAAGAAGATGAACGGAAGTGAAGTTTTGTTTGCAGAATGAAAACATGCATGTTTATTTAGAAACCGGGGTTATTCTTGATAAGAAAGACAGACCACGATTATAATCTACAAATTATACAGGTCACTAACAATACCCTAAAGCAGACGCATTAATGCACAACTCCACCATAGTGTATGCAAAGCAGAGTGATCACAAGGCACTTCAATCAAACTACAAACAGATCGAGCACAACTTGTCGTGAAAGCGAACCTTTGTATAGAAGCTTGGTTCCCGGTAGTGAGTGGGGTTGTATTTCCTTTTGCTATCTCCAGATTGATGGAAGCATGACTCTCTAAAGAAAATACACCCACCAACCTTCAACCATTTCATCATTCTTTCAGCGAGCTTTTCTACCTGAGATTTTAGTAAAAATCACACAGATCCTTCAGTATCTCCATAAGAAAAAATCTAGTAACATCTAAATACGAGAAGGTATTAGAGACTATTACTCACCTCAGTATCTGACAGATACATAAGAAGCCAGTTGGAGAAAATCAAATCAATGGATCCTTCTGAAACGTTCAGATCTGGGGATGTCACGTCAGCGCACATGAACTTGACATTGTCAAAGTGTCCATTAACGTTCTCATTCTGCAACCAGTTACAGAAACCAAACCAGAGACAAGTCAGATATTCATGCAGGGCGTGACCACTTACATCATGCAAAGTGCAAACGTATCCAAACTGAAACGGTCTATTATCAAGGATGACAAAAAAGAACTCACCTTCTTAATCACGCTCTCAATGAAATCCAAAGCTATAACTTGGCCAGCCTTCTTCGCTATTTCTCCAGTGAACCGACCAATACCAGCTCCAAGTTCCAACACAGATTTCCCCTCATACGGTGGGAGCAGGGAGAGTACCTGTTCACAATCCAATCAACAAAGCATTTGAAATCAACCACACCAACCACATTCTACAGTTCATAGTGACAGCGGATGAGGATTTCCACCCTCCAAGAATTACGATGAAATATGATTGTCAGAATGCGTTCAAATTCACGAATGACGCAAAATCTTCACGGATCCAAGCTCAAACAGATTTGTTTGTCCAACTCACAGTTTATACTACATGAACTATCAGCTAAAGACCAGATTTGAAACAACAGCAATAGCCACTGGTTAAGTGGATTAATTAATGATCGTTAACGCTCTTAAGCCTAACACACTGGTGAATTATCAGGCACTGAACAAAGTAATACAGTTTTACGTTTATTCGAGTGCGCATCATAGAACGTCACGTCTAATTGAGCAATGCATATAGAGCAACAAAGCAAACGATCTAACCTCAGGCCGTTCTTCTTTGTCGAGATCAGAGGCTTTGGAGTCGAGCATCATCGACTCCACCGTCAGATCAACGGAGTGCTCCGTCCAGTAGTTCTTCTGAATCTCACGTTCCACCACTGCAAACAAACACATGCACAGAAGATCCCGATCTCAGAGATATTATAACCAGATAAATGAAACCGAAAATGTAATGGCGGCAAAACCCATTAGTCCTTACCAGGTGCTGCACCGTTATCCGCCATTGGTAGTCAGATCGGGGGATGGGAATTTGATATCCGAGAGTGTAGGAAGGAGAGTGGTGAAAATACTACTACAATGTTGGAGCTAGCTAAATCCCCTGAATAGCGATGCGAGATCTGGAAAAGCTCCTGGATCTACGGTTATGGAGTCTCCCTCTAGGCTGCATCACCCTGCAAATTGCTCACAAAAATATATCTCCGATGAGCATTGAAAGGAAAGCTGAAATGGCGGCCTTCTGCTGCAATTCTTGAATACTGTGACAGAGTGAGTGAGGGTGATTGGCTCCTATCTTTCTTACGCCTTGTTTGGTATTTGTGAATATGAAGTGCTTTGAGATGCGAGGAATGGGGTCTCTGCTTATATAGATAGATCCGATTTCATTGTTTCGGAATGGGCAAAAAATGAGTGGGCCGGGAAAGCTTAAGCTAAGAGCCGAAGCCCAAGCACAGATGGGCGGAAAATTTGGCCCACCAGCGACCCAGGGAATCAAGCCAGGCCCGGTGCATACGCTCTGGAAAAGCAAGTCAACAGGCTTTATCCGACGAGCCAACCCGGAAATAAGTTGTAGATCTCGGTAGTTTCACACGTCTACGGAACCTCCACGCAGGTGGAAGCGTGGAGGACGGTTTACGCGAAATGAGAATCAAAATTGAAATCACAGGAGAATTGGATGAACTATATGACTAAAATAGTAACATTAGATAGGAAGAGATTACCAGCAACCAAACCTCATAATTATATTGCTTTCCTTTAATTGGTACACTTTCTAACACCACTTATATACAAAACAACAGCTTTAAACAGCCTAAGGTCCTACTCAAAAGTGGTACACTGGTACATATAATCATTTCATATTTACACCCTTCAAATTCTACCACCTCTAACCATATAGAAAAGAGTAATGAAACTAATAAGAATACAAGTTGAATATTTCATAGTCCAAACCTACAAGTACCACCCTTCTCACTTCTGGTGTTGCTTTTCATGTGGGTTCGCGAGGACGAGCAGACCACAGCGAGCTGAGAGCACGAAGGCGTTCCAAGTACTCTCCCAACAAGAGCATAAATCGAGCAGCTTGTCTCGTTGTGAGGATCCTCGACATGAGGTGCAGAGTCTGACTCCTCAAGTGATCCGCCTGGTTAATGTGAAGAAAAGCAAATAAGATTTTTCCTCGCCAAACAAAAGGGTTCTCACTCATTTCATGAACAAAAGAAAGAAAGGACTATTGGTTTACCTGATTAGCAAAACCTTCAAGACCTTCCAGCCTCTCAATGGAAGCAGCCATTTGATCCCTGTAACTACCGGCAATGCTTTGGTCAACAGCCATGCTTTGCGACAGCGTCTGCTGGAGCTTCTCGACTCCTTGCGAGAGTGCATCCTCCGCTTGCTGACACGACTGTCTCAGTGTGCAGATTTCGGAGTGTTGCGGATCTGTCAATGGCTCTAATTGTGGCAGCAGAACCTTTTTAACAATACACCAAGAATGTCAAAATGTAGTAATAATACTTAACATGTAGTAGATATAGACAAACAGATGTCGGAAACTCACATTTAGAAGCTCTGATGGGCGGAACCCACCGATCCAGAGGAAGAATCGTTCGACTGAGGTCCTCCACTTCCCCGAGATGAGGTAGAAAACATCAGCCCTGGCAGCATCTGCTTTCATGAGGAAAAGGTTGTTGAAGTGGTTCAGCCCATTCTCGAGCAGCATCCTCAGTTCGACATCGCCAACGTGAGCTTGCATCGCTCTCCGTAGCTCGCTTACTTGTTTGTGTTGCTCCCCGACCCAATGCGCATATTCCATCTCAAAGGTAGCAATTCCTGCCATATGTAAAGCACCAAACAGCCGACTTTAGTGACGGTTCTTGTCATAAGTTTAGAATTCAAATCTAACCACACATTTCTAACCTGAATTCAAAGTCCTGGACGATCCGAAATCAAGACTGTTGTTGATGTATACACCCTGTTGCCTAGCTCTCACAAGCTCCTGCTCTAGCTGAGCCAACTTCAAACGGCTGGATTCCAATTGCTGAACATAAGCCTAATTAAAGGAACAGAACATGTCAGAGTTAAGATCTCTCTCAGATACACTTATCATGAGAATTTCTGCAACTAAGTACCATAATCATTATATATAACCTTTTTCCTCAACCGGCTTTTTCGAGCAGCTTCTCGGTTTTGAGCCAGTCGCCTCTGTGTCTGTTCAAGAAAAAGAAGCATGCTTTGAAAGACCTTTGCATATGCATATCATGGATCATGATGCCTAAAGACTTAGTCTTTCCAACCAATAAAATCTATCCAACTACAAGAAGAACTTAATGCAGCAAAAGAAAGAAGAAGAATCCACCTTATCAGCGGGCCTGCCACCAGCTTCTTGATCACTTTTGTATGGTTCAGTTGACTCATGAGAGCCATTCTCAGCCTAGGAACAAGACATCAAGGTAAATTAGTTGGAAAACTGAAAAAAAAACACTCATTTAACTAATGAATCATTCTCTTCTCCTTTTGGTTACCTTGTTTTCTGGTGCTTCCGATTCAACAGGCACAGCTAGAGAAGCTGCTGTAGTAATGTTATTGAGGATATTATGATTATCTCCTCTAAAAGGGTCTGTAGTAGCCCATGAGCTAATCTGCTGGAATGGCTCGTAGATCCCCATCCCTCTCAAGATAGCCAGTTGGGTTGTTGGAGAGCTCATCATAGTCTGTCTCTCAAAAGAGAACCCCAAAGTCTAATGACCTGTAGAGATCATGAAATCCACACAATCCTTACAGACTAAGGATTTGCTATATACAACGGCAGAAGAATCATAAAAAACAAAAGGTTCTGCTACTGCTGTGCCATTATAAGAACTCCAGAAGGAAAGGAGGAGGAGGACAAACTTATAGACAGCTCACCAAAGTTGGCCAAAGTTTCCCCACTTTTTAAATATAATTTCAATGTGTCAGACTCCATTACTCCACCAAAAATTCTTGCCCAAAATGATAGAACAGAAATAAAAATACCCCAATCTAAACCCCAAATAGCAATTATCCACAGAAGTAAAGCTTCAATTTACCTCTATCTCTAACCAGAAGCTAGCTAGCTTTTCTTCAAATGGCTCCAGAAGAAGCTCACATCTTCAAAACCCAACACCGATTTGTTTAATGGAAGGAGAAGAAATAACTTACCCCCCCCCCCCCCCCAATTTTGAAGGCTGCTGAGTGCCATTATATTGATAAATATAGTAGTAGCTAGCAGAAAGTTTGGAGCTTTGTGTTTGGGAATCAACATCACAGCACACACACACACACCCCACCAGAGAAAAAGGCGACAAATAGAGTCCCCTAAAATAAAAGACCCCATTAACGAGAAAAAGGAGAAATTGGTGAAGGGAAAACAAAAAAGCAACAGAGGAACGAATTGGGGGGAAGGGAATCATGGGAAACAATGAAGCAGAGTAAACGAGTGTCGCTTTCCTTTGATACTTTGCTTTTGAACGCTACAGTCAACCTTGAAAAATATTGGAATGAGTGAGTAATAACCTCTTTTCCTTTCTTTTTTTCTTCGCTCAAACACACCTTAGTCGCTAAGCTAATCCGAGGTGGGGTTTGTTTTGTCGTCGTTGTCGTCAGCTTGACGAGAACACACAAAAAGGGGTACTCCGATGGGGTGACGTGGATTTCCGGCGAGGTTGACGACAGCGACTGGGATGATTTAACGGCGTGGAGACAGCTGGTTGGTCGGTTGCTAAAGTGCTTTGGTGATTAATTTGATTTGTACAAAATTTAAGATGACTTATAATTCAATCTACGCCATTAATTAACAATTTGAAATTCTTAACAACTTGTTAGTCATGACCCGGTTAAGCTAGCATGTGACAGATTTAATATGTCAATATCAACAATTTATTAGTACGATTTATACTAGTTAAAAGTGGTGTTTGTCCTTATTTTTTATAGATGGTCTGAATATCAAATGAATATGGATTTTTGGATAACCATGATATCTTCAAATTAATTAAAGTTTTCGTATTTTTTTTGTTAACTTTTATTCCGATGATCAAATAGGTTTTCAAATCAAGGACAAAGGTTGAAAAGTAAAACATAGTCAACAATACTTTTATGACTTTACTAACTCACGAGATATTAACCGTTTGAATAGGAGGATACGTGAATGATATTTGAGTTTATTCGAATTTAAAAAAAAAAGTAGATGACTCGTTTGTACATGGACCAAATATATAGATCCATATGGACCAATTAAAAATATGGTTTTCTCTTAAAATAAAAAAAGATTCACGAATCAGGATAGCAAATAGTAATCCGATACCTAATAGGAATCTCTAGTCGTAATATACATAATCCTCTCCGTCTCTCCATCAACATCTTGTACTAATCAAACGATGGACCGACGCGATTACTTCATCCAGCAAGACCTCGTCGCCGACATCTTGCCACGGCTCCCCACGACCGACGCTGCGGTCCGGTTCCGCTGCGTTTGCAAATCCCGGCACCTGTTGTCGGACCCTAACTTCATCCACCGCCACCTGTTGTCTGAACTTCATGATGGAGATGACGACGAAGAACCAGTAGTTATGATCACTCGACTCAATCCGCCATATAATCGTTGGCTGGTGCGATGGCTTGTTCTGCATTGCTTATACGTCCTGGAGGGAAACAACAACTGCTTACCCTATTCTTTGGAACCCGTCAACTTCAGAGGCTAAGGTCTTGCCGAATTTTCACTATAACTATGACACTACGTACAGAACCGTAGACTATATCGGTTTCGGGTTCGATTCGAGGACAGAAGACTATTAATAGGTGAGGAGTTTTCAAGATGTCACGAAAAATAACTGGTCCAGTACTGTCGAGGTTTATAGCTTGAGGAGGGGTTCGTGGAGAGGAGTCAACGCTAACAGCATTGTTCGCTTTGACTTACAGGGAGGAAAGATTAAGCCATCAACTTTTACCGACCAGGCTTACGGTCTGCCGTGAATTTCATCTGATAGCCACGCCCAAGGAAGATTCTGTAGTGGCTGTATTTCTAGACTGTAAGGACAACTTTGAGATTTGGGGGCTGTTAAGGTACCAGAGTGTAGAGTCGTGGGTTCGACTCGTGGCAAGACAGTTCTCGTGGCGGCGGCCACTTTCCTCTGTATTAGTCTCCTTTTAGTTTGTTGTTGGGCCCAATTCATTCCCTAGTGACTATTTTCTCTGACTGCATGTCTCTTGTGTGTTTCCTCTCAATGGTGACAAGGCCTTTTTTTCAACTGGGAGGGTGCTGTCTTGACAGCCGAGAAAAATAAAACAAATCACCTCAAACCAGCGGTTAGGATTCAGATATCGCCGTGTGGCATCATCACCATGGTGCTAGTCGGACATATATTTGACAGTATTTGTGCCTATTCAATATTATTATTACATCAAGAAGGTAGAATTTTTTATAAAGGGTTTTACATTATTTTTTGTATATTTTTTTCTAATTAATGATATGTAATGTTTATGAGGAGGGATGAGAGATTTGGGATTTTAACCTATATCACCCTCAGGCTTGATAATCATAATCGTATTAAGGGTATCCAGACGAATCCGATCCAGTTATATATGGTAAAATTAAAGTTGATTGAGTATTGTAGGGTATTGATAAATTAGAAACCCGTTATGTGTGGGTGTGGATAGGGTATGGATATTGTAGTATCCGAGCCAAACTCGAACTATTTAATTAAGTTTTTATTAAAATATTTATATAAATGAGATGTTTTTATGTACGTAATAGTTAATTAGTTTCTTTTAAATAAATATAGTATATGAAATAATCAAATGTTTGAGTTGTGTAATCTGATATTGATCTAATATTGATTTACAAAGTTTTATAGGTTTCTTGATTTGTTTGTTTTAAATTTCAAACTTTCCCAACAAACGGGTATGGATACGGTATGGAATTTACTTTCCGAAAGGTTATATAGGGTGAGTATTATCCGAATTTGAAACTACAACGGGTGGGTAATGGATATCAACTATCCGACTTCGAATCCGACCATTGTGAAGTCTAATCACCCTTAGTTTTCTTTTGATAATTGATATGGTCAACTCATAAATAAAGCACATTCACAATCACTCATCCGAACGCTCTTTTTGCGAAAATAACAAACTTCATCCAAATCTCTTCTATTTCACATCTTTAACTATTTCAAATCTTTTTTAATTTTATATCACTCATCTAAATAATCCGATAATGACTTTTAATTTATATGTGGTTAATATGAAGAAACCAACCAATAAACAATTATATCTATTCATCAATTATATCTATTCATCGGAAAAAAATTATATCTGGAAAAATGAATAAATTATGAAAATAGATGCGGAAAGACAATACACGAAACAAAGGGCATAACGTTTTTGCCAAAATGTGAAATCATTCGGTAAAAATAATAATAATAATGCAATCAAACGGTTATGTGCGCAAATAAAAAAACCACCAAAATATTGAAGGATCCGAAAATTAAGGAGGAGATGATGGTTGAATTGCTGATGTGACAACACTTTTTTTCCAATAGTTTTATATTATTTTAATTTTTTGTTATTTATTTAAAAAAAAACAAATCCAAATAACTTATTTTCTCGTTTCATTCCATTCCCCCACTTTTTTATTTTTTTCGAATTAATTATTGTTATCGACGAGAGTATAATGGTCCACCCTCCAATGTGGGAACCTCTGTTAGAATGCATGCACGAGGGACTAGACAGTCTACATCACTAGTACGCGTTGGATCACAATGCATATTAACATTATTATTGCAGCTTCTTTCTCTTTTGTTTCTACTTTTGTATTCTCTCATTTAGATTTGTTTCCTCTCTAACTCTCTGTGTTTCTTAATTTCTATTGCTATCGTTTGGAAACTTCACCAGCTTTTTTGTTTCTCTCTGGTGTGTCTCTCCCAGATCCCCGTGGCCAGGAGCACTTGGAAAGCTACAGGGTGTGACTTCACCTATTAGAGAGAAAGAGACCGTTGATGATCACAAAAATTGGTAAAGAAACGAGAGGAATCGAGATAGTAAAACAAAACCATCTCAACATATGTAATAATATACTGATGATGTGGAGGGTTGGGATTGGATTGTAGTTATCAAGTGAAAGAAGCAAGCTAAGGGTTCGTCAGCATAGCATATGTATTAGGGTGTCACCATTAAAGAAGAAAAGACACGCATGATCAATTAAGGATTCTAAGTCCCATTATATTTTAGCCCTAATTAGGGCAAAGCAAGTGGGTATTGAACTAGTTAATCAGCCAATAATGACACCCAAAGTGAAAATTGAAATTTTAATTATTTGTCCACAAACTTGGCTTTATAACAACATGATTGCCACCCACTAACAAGGCCGCCATATGGAACAAATGGATTCCTCAATTATGTAGTGTTGTCTAATTGATTGTCTAAGGTTAATTTAATTTCTCGATTGGCTTACTAAATTCTTAATCAAACTCACCATGTCTTCGTTTCTAATTAGCTCATCAAAAGAGCAGCTGAAAAATCATATATGAATAATGAATTTTATAGTGAATAGTACGGAATCACACAAAACTCATAGCACAACTATATTTCACAAGAGGCCTAATTCTCATACTTCTTTTTTGAAATCATGGATCATATTTGATATTTATTTTAACATGAAATTATAATAATTAAAACATCCATATTATAAATTAAAGAGGTAAATAATATGAAAGCATTTAATAGGAGGAGAGAATAATTTTTTAATTTTGATTTAAAAAATAGTTAATGATGAGGAAATTTGAAACAAAGAGTAGAAGCTTATGTGGCGCAAACTTAAATTCATGAATTTCTATAATAAATATAAGAAGATATATGCTATTATATATTGAAATTTAATGTCGAGTGAACCATATCGTAAACTCGTTAACGTTGTTAATGAAAAATTTTCTTAAATGTGCTTGATTTTTTTTAGTGTATAGTAGATTTTAAGACATTAGAGAGTGTATATTGGTTGAATTCTTTTAGAATCATTGAGTATGTTAGTCGAACCATATATTATTTTGATTTAATATGTTCTTATATATTTTATAATGATTTGAGATTTTGAATAAACTGTATAACTTTCAATGTTGGATGAATATTTTTTATCAAAAATAAATTAAACATATCAAAAGTGATGTCATTGGATTCAAAAAATTATAATGAATAACATTTGTGAAGGTAATAATATATTTTAAGTAATATATAAAAAGTTATGGAAGGAAAACAAATTTAATGAAAAAAATGAGAAAAATTAAAATACTAAAAATAAGAAGGAGAAGTTAAAGATAAAGGAGGTGAAATCTAATTGATGGGATGGAGAAAAAATATGGACCAATTAGAAATATCGAATTCGCCACATGTCAATCCATTTTAACTATATTCTTATATATATATATATATCTTTAGATATAGCCAAGAGTTAAAATTTCCATTATTTTAGTTGTTTATTTTGAAGGAATTATCTCATAATGAAGCCTGAATATTACTAATAAATATTTGAATCTATTCCTCTCATATTTTTCAAAAATTTGAATTTATTTAAGATTTTAATTTTTGAACTTGGTATGTTATGATAAATTAACAAGTTAATTAGCCCGACCTGCCATTGACATTTCATTTTTGATGATTATTTCCTTATAAATGAAAACCTTTTAAATTGTAAAGAATTAAAGTGAATTTGAGATATTTGACAAGTCTAATATACTCATATTATATCATATCGCAAATTACTAATCAGTATCCGTCAAAATAATAATTATCTCTTTTAAAGTATAACCTTTTGTAACACCAAGTTGTAAAAAAATACTCAATTTATTTATGTCTGTTTGGTGCATTAGGGTTTATTGCAAGTCTCTTTCACTTAAAACAAACAACTATATAACAACCATTTTTTTTCTATTACTTTAAATTTGGAAAAGATAAAAGGGTTATTCCACCGTTTAAGATTACAAAAGCAAATTGGAAGTGATAATGTAATCATTGGTCCCACTTAATATAAAGTGTTTGAACTAATTAATATGTGTCCAAGTGGTAGAATTTGAAATGTGCATGGTTGTAAAGATTGATTTCGAAAAGACACCCACTAACCCCAAATTAGGTCATCCATAAAGTATATCACTTTTGTTTTTTATTTTTTTTTTAATTTTTGCTTTTTTATTGCTTGACAAGTTTCGAATAATAATGGACCGATCGATTAAGATTATTAATTCGGTTAATCGATAGAAATATCTAAAAATAAGTAAACTACTATATACATTTAGCTCAACACCAAACAAGAATATCGATAACAAGTGAATGTTTTTCCTATCACAAGGTCAAATTAAATATATGATAACAAGTGAATATTTTCCTTAAAAATCGTTGAATGAGTTAATTACCAAAATTACTAATATGACGGTGTACTAAACTTTATTAAAAATATTAATCAATTTTTAAGATGGAAATGGTTTAAAATTCCACAAATCCAGTAAAGAGAAAGATTTTACTTCCTCAAAAAATTCATGATAATGTAATTTAATATTTGGGGATCTTCTCTAACTTTGTAAAGACATATCTGGGTAGTTTGTATTTAGGGCACATCTGATACACCCTTTTACTTTAGTGCATGTTTAGCCCTTTAATTTTAATCATAATTAAGGTTTTATGTTTAATTAGTGGAGAAGCCTCACAGGTAGAATCTACGGGGGATAATGATAATTAATTAAGTGAGCAATTATACGTATAATGATACCATGTTATGTAATCTAATCTACAGTTCAGTGG
The DNA here is from genome assembly GCA_030674075.2 of Linum usitatissimum. NCBI lineage: Eukaryota > Viridiplantae > Streptophyta > Magnoliopsida > Malpighiales > Linaceae > Linum > Linum usitatissimum. The sequence goes on from JAUJYP020000192.1 coordinate 6,473,065, forward strand.
ATTAACTGACAGTTTATTGCTGCATAGTCTTTTGTCCAAGTGTAGTGCTTCAAACAGTCTTGTAGTTGTACTTTGTAAAAATCAAGGTAATGAGCTCACGAATAACGGAGAAATATAAGAACAAATAAAAATAAATAAATAAAGAGTATGTACGGAGTAAATGTTTGACTTTATAATAATCTATTTCAAAGCGAATGAGAAGGCCATTATTCATGATATGTCATTATTCATGATAATGCTCGCCATCAATTTGGAGAGGTCTCTTGAATTATCACCACAAATTATGATAAGTGGAGACTTAGCCGCAATGATTTATTTGTGGGCTTGTTAGCTTGGTCGCTCGAGGGCTCTTAAGTAATACAATTCCAATTAGGACCCATTAAGATTGGACGGTCATACTTAAACGGTTAATCTAGCTACATTCATTATTCTCTAGACTTGATTATGTAAATGGAGTCATTTATTATTCAACAAATTTATTAAAAGAGTTACCGATAGTTCTCATCTTCGAAAACTAAAGTTTCCCTACTTACTAGGTCCAAGAACAATATTTGTTCTTTTTTAACCCTGACATTTAGTTTTCATTGGACTTCTAAAGTCTAAACCCACTCAACAATCAAGTACTCGCTGCTCTAAGCCCAACTTGCTTGAGCCATTTTTATTTAGTTGGGCTTTCTAATAAGATCTCAAACAATTTATTGGGCCGTCTGTTCTCTTGTAAGTTGTAACCACTGAATTGGTGAAATCAGTGGGCTCGGGATGACCTCAATGGTGCGACTAAGGTGTGCCTTATGGTTTAGTAATTTGGATTCAGTTTCCTTTTAATACAAAAAAATGGGGTTCAATGACATCAACCCTATTGATTTCTTAAAAGGGACTCAAACTCACCACACTTAACAATAGTTAAAACACTAGGGCATCTCCCGATACTTCTATGTTTTTCAATAAGCATCTAATCCTTACACATTTTCGCCCTCAAAACACTCTTTTTATTGTAGAGATTCCAATTCCGTGAATTCTAACGAGGTTAACAAGAGTTGAACGACTATTATTCCGGACCTAGCTTGGGGAGGCGGGACAGGATCTAACTACATATATTAAAAACATCAAGTAGGTTATTATTATAAATTTATAATACTAAACATCAAGTAGAGCACACAATGCTAATCTTAAAAGGTCAAAGGTAATGAAGAAAACAAAACAGAAAAGCAAGGGGACATGAAGCAGAAGTTTGAAAAGGAAAGGTGTCCAAGGAGAAAAAAGCAACAAGAATATAAAATATATATATAGAAAATGGTGTGGCATGACTAAAAAGGTAAAATAAAAAAGTTAAAGGTCTTTTCTATAAGAAGAAGAAAGTATAGGGGAAGGAAGAGAGGCTTGTTGGTTGGCTGGTTGGTGATGCACGCTTGCATTTGTTTGTCCCCTAATATTCCAAAAGAGTCCCCATCATCATACCTCCACAACTCAATCCAGCTTCATTCAATGTGGTGTGGTGATGTTATTCTTCGAAGAAAAATCATTGATATATGTTTTTTAAAGTGTGGAGGACAAGTCGCCGAACTCCGGTGGGACCAACTTAGGTTTGGAATTGAGGTGAATTGAAACTAGATGATCTTGAGTGCGGATTATGTACGGAAGCGTTGAAGTTGCTAGAGAAAATGAAGAGATTATCAAGAATTTTAGTATGTTAGACTATCTTATATAAACCATATCACATTTGACAACATCACATGTCCAAGAGAAATTCAAACCAAAACTAACCAAGTTCGAACACTTCCTAATTTAATTAACATAATGTTCAAGTTTAGGTGAATATCATTATAAACATTATGGAAAAACGAATATCCCTTAAATTATCCCCGTAAACGATCAACAACCTCATTAGAGAGTAAAAAGAACAAATATGATAAGGATAGCGAGTGCTTATAGTAAGCAAAAAGATATGCGACAGGATTAAGAACAAAGAGTTTTTAATAATTAATTTCTTTGATTACTAATCTGATTACAAATGGTGGGTTGTTTTTTAGTACAACCCTCCACTTTTCAACCCTAAGCATACAAAATAACAAGATCATAATCAAAAGCGGAACACCTACTTCCTACTTCACCTTGCTTGGCTTCTCCCTACTTCTCTAACTTCACAAAACCTAACCCACCAACTTGCAAAAACACATTCGTTCAAGGACCAAACCAACAATTTTCCTTTCTTTCAAATCTGAGGATGGTGTGTGTTTCATTCATTCATAGTCCTAGCAGAATGTAGTACACTAGGGTAAAGGGTAAAGCAATAAGCATCCCAAATATCACCCTGCAAAACAACAAACAAGACAAAACAAACAGAATATTTGTCAGAAACATGTTATAAAAAGGACAAGGCCAAAAAGAAATATTCATTCACTCACGCTGTGCTGAGAATATCAGGATGCAGGTTGTACTCCTTTGCAAAGACAAAGGGAACAATACCCTGTGGCAGCGCTGCCTGTGTCGTCACAAAACCGGAACAAGTTAGCCTGAATCAGTCACACAAGGCATAAAACGAAACGAGACCGGTCAAACACGAACCTGGACGATGGCGATGTGGAGGAGGGTGCCTTTGAGACCGACGACAATGGAAGCAGCAGCCATGACAGCTGGACCGACGAAGAACCGAACTCCAGCTGCAAATGCTGCTGTGGACTTCCCACATGCTATGATCTTCGGCTGCAATGCCATGAACAACCCTACATAGAGAAAGAACAAAGGTTGAAACTTTGCATTAAAGAAGGGGGAAAAGGTTGAAACTTTATGTAGGCGGCTGTAGCGGCCAGCAGGCAAAGCTAAGCATGCTTTCTCATTTACTCATGTTCCATCATCAGCCACCCATTATCATCATTACTGCTTGGTCTACCTCAAGCTATCAATCAATTGACTTTTTCTAACAACGAATCATTTGTTATCATCACTCCCACCTCTTACACTAACCACGGTTCTGTTAGTTGCAGAAATTCTTCAAGAAACAGCTTGGAAATGGGTATCCATGGCCGATCGTAACGAGTAATGGGTATCTATGGCTGATCGTAACGAGACATCACTTCAACAAATAAACTCCTACTAGTTAGCTTAGAAATGTATATCTATGACTGATTGTGACGAGTTAATCACTTCAACTAAGAAGCTCCTAAGAAACCCCTTCACAACTGACCAAAAATTAGGTCGAAAATGGACATCATCTATGACCAGTTTTAACAAGTAACCACTTCTACGAAGTAACTGCTATGGAACCACGAAGTAGCTTGAAAATGGGTATATCTAGGGCCGATCGTAACAAGCAATCACTTCGACGAAGAAGGTCCTACAAAGTTAGGCTTACACATTTACACATCTATAGCTGATAGTAACAGCTAACAAGTAATCACTCCAACAAAGGAACTCCATTTTCCATGGACATATAAAGAAACTTTGACCTTGTTCAGTTCATTAATAACTCTGGCTACTTGCTCAAAGCTAAAGAAATGAACTTTCCTCATCTGGTTTTGATTCCATACTTGGGTTATGCAGAAAATACCACCAAAACTCAGAAGCAAGCAACTAATAATTAATGGCAGACTTACAAGTATGGAAAGTTTGGAAATTTAGTCTAACTTACCAAGACTGAACATGGCCATGCCAAGCCCTGCATCGGAGAGAATGGAGATCGATTTTGCTATGATCGCCGGCATTTCAACATGCCACCTGCCACATTAAAACAAAAACAAAAAACAACTCCCTTCATTAATGACCCAACCACAAAAGCTTCAATCAATGGCGAAGGCCTTAAAGAAGAAGAAGATCAACTGACCTGAAGGAGACTAGTGACCAAACGAGACCAATCAAGCTGGAATACGTGTTGGGGTTCCTAATCAGCTTCCTCCACACCATAATGAGAATCAGTCTCGTCATTACGCTGGTCGGCGGCATCACTTTCGACTTCACGTCACCTCCTCCGCCGGCCGCCGCCGCAGCAGCCTTCTCTCCGGCGGCGCCGTTCTCGTTTCCGAAACTGAACTCTTCCCTCTCGACTAAGTAGTCTTCTCCTTGATGCTCCCTCTGCTGCTCAACTATCAAAACAAATTTGAAAATTTTAAAAAAAAGATCAGATTTGAAGGATGTGGAAAAAACTAAAGCGCACAGGACTGTTTGATGAAATGTCTAAACGGAAAAGATAAACTTTTACCTTTGCCGGGAGAAACAGCCAGCCGGACTTCCTTATGATGCCCACCGCCGTACTCGTGGCTCCCGAATACATCCGAAACCGGCGACGCCGTTGAGCTCCATACAAACATGTGGAGATCCTTTCCATCTCCGCCGCCTTTCTTGCCGCTGGTAGCAACAGCACCCTTGGCTGCTCCTCCTCCTACAGCTCCGGTCGTCGGAGAGAACATCCCGGGGTTCGGAGCCGGGTAATGATGGAACCTCCCCTTACTCTCCTCATCATAGTTCGACCCCCTCGGAGTCGGTCCACGCGAGCTCAAATCGTTCTGCCCGAAGTTGGATCCCCGACCACCACCGCCGGCAGCCATCATCGAGTAAAAATCAGTGTGGTTGAAGCTCGACCCTCTCGGAGTCGGATTCCTGGACGACTGCAATGAGTAGATCTCCGCGTTAGTGAGATTCGACGGCCGAGGAGTTGCCGACGAGAGCCCACCTCTGGAGAAGATATCAGATCTGGAAGCATTCGACCTCCGTACAGTGACATGAAGTTTCCCGTCCTCCTTAATCTCCGCCTCCGTTTCAAGCGGCTGCCGTCCGTCGAGCGACATCACATCGGAATCAACATGAATCGAAACAATCGATCCGGCGGTGTCGGGAAACTGCTCGGAGATCAAAACCCTAGCTCCACGGAACTCGAACATGAACAGCATCAGAGTGTACCAGATGATACACTGTAAGACGACGATCTGGACCATTAGGGTTCCTGATTCGTCGCCGTACATTCCTTTCAGGAGAGGAATCCCCATCACCAGTGTGTTGGGGAGAGTCGACAGGGAGAAGAGAGTGATCGTCCAGTCTAGAGAGCCGCGGCGGGTGAGATTCGACCAGAAGGCTAAAGCGACTAGGATGATGAGTTTTTGGAGAGAGTCGGCGGCGATGAAGTGGAAGTTCATGGTGTAAGGGTTGTTGGAGGAGATGAAATGGAAAGAAAGGAGAGGGACAGCGAAAAGAGCGACGAATCGGTTGATTCCAGAGCATTGGTCGGGGGTGAAGATTTTCCACCATTTGACGGAGCCGTAGGCGAGAAACATGGCGACGTAGAGTGGAACCATCGCCGTCATTACGTGGTAGAAGTCTGTGCCGGTGATCATGTTTGCGGCGGCGGTGATGCTCTGTTTTCAGCGGTGGAAAAAACAGAGGAAAATACCAGAGGAAAGCTCTGGTTTTGATTCTTCTTTTCTCTGGTGGGTTTGGAAGATTGAAGAAGGATTTGGGGATGGGTAAATAAAGAGAGTTGATGGAGGTGATGGGAGTAATGAGAGGGAGGAGGAAGAAATTCATTCTCCTATCACAGCAGCAGCAGCAGCTTTTGTTTTCGAGAATTGCGAGCAAAAAGTTTGCAGCTTGCTGTTCCCCAATGCTCAGGCTTTGTCCCCTGTTACTTTTTGCGCTTTTCACACTCCGGTTCGACCGGTGAGTCGTTTTGAGAATGGGTTGGTTTTGGTGGATTATTCGGAATGGTCGGTTTTGCAAGGGGTATGTAGATGATTGGGTTATTGGTAGGAAAGTGGGAAGGTCGAGTTAGGATGATTTTTCAAGGTTACGAGACGTCGTGAAGAAATGGTGAATTGGATCGAAACTCGATCGATACATAGTGTGAATGTAGGATTATCTCATTTTGTTATTATTTTAGGCTTTTAATAAGTAGTTGAGAATGAGTTAAACCTGATTAAAAGAGGGTTAACTAATAATTAATAGGGTCGAAATTGTGAGTTTGTCTACTTGATGCTAGAGTTAATATGATTAGTATTCGATTAATGATTTTAGAAAGACAATATTGATGATACGAATGGTTGAGAGTAAGAAATCTATCAATAAATTATAGGGATTGAAGAACGAGTAAATCAATTCAAATAAACCGATACGAAACTAAACCAAATTCGAAGTTCAGTTTGGAATGCATGAGAGAGAACCCACTGTAGTGTTGACTATCCCCAACGGTCATAAGCCGGTGGACAAATGCAACAAACATGCGACAAATTTGGATTTTGTTGTTATATTGTAATCAACATTAGACAACGTAAGATACAGCAATTAATTTATCCTAAATGCATGCGTTCATGGAAATGAGTTGACATGTTTAAATCGGATTTGGAAGACATAATCAAGCAAGCAAACAAACAATATAATCAAGAGTATGCATGTGTTTCTGTTTAATGATTATCATTGATGTCGTTTTATCATAGTGGAAGCATGGCGGAAGCTTGGCACGCCATCACCCGATTGTCGTTTTGGTCGACATCATAACCAGCTAAGTAAACTAACCATTTAATTTGTTTGTATAAACCATCTTTTTATAATTTAGTCCTTATGTTATGACTAAATTACGTTCATTTACGAATGTGGTTAGGTTTGAAGATAACGTTTTCCGTGTGGTCAAATAAGTCGAATTTTACAAAATCCGACGGCAAAAAATGAATCCGTATTTTCCGATTAAAAAAACGCGATCTAAAATCGTCAGACTTTAAATATCCTTATGCCTCAAATTCGTCATATGAGAGTTTTCATTTCTCCTTAATTGAGGTGACGATAAATTTAATTGCCGCCGGATTTTTTTCATCTCTCTTCCTTCCATCTCTTTCTCTCTCTTCACTTATTACCTTTTTTTTGTTTCACTTAGTCTAAATCCGAAGACAGCAATTAATGGAAAACAAGACAATTTTTTTGGGAAATATTTTCACCCTGGTCAAATTAAAATCGACAGTAAATTATTTATCTACAAAATTTGAGTCATTTGATCGGAAAACGTTGCCTAAGTTTTATAAATAACTATCATCAATGACATTCCTATTTTAATCTAAATCATCATCGTAAATATTAATATTTCCGTCCCTCGATAAAAACTAACTAGTGTTCTTATTATGTCTCGTCTCGACTCGATCAGCTCCATTTCCGACCCGTTAATCCTCCATCTTACGATCAAAATACACTACCCAATGTACCCCCTTAGTTTTGCTGTTCTCGGAACTGAATCAAATCCTAACACGATAAGGATTGTCAAGCAAACTGAATAAAGTGCTTTCCTTTTCCAGCCACAAATCGTGAGGGAATCAAAAGAAGTCGAGAAAAAAGATGCAGAAGGCAACAACGACAACCCAAAGAAAAGTTGACTGTAAAGCCATGCTTCCATGAAAGTAGAGATAGGCTTAGGAAAGGCGTGTTTAGTAATTGTCTCGAGAGTTTTGTGATGGACACAGTAGGTGGGGAGCTCGAAGAGGTCTCGTGTTCGAAATAAACTCGATTACCGAATTGTTAGACCAATTTGTAGGATGTATTTAGCATGAGTCATTCACATTTATTTTCATGGTTTATCGAATGTCCAAACAAATAGACGTAAACTATGATAGTTTTCGGGATGTTTAATTGACTAACACAAAATGGCATCACAAATAAGTAAAACTCAAACTACTTACTAACCGACTAGTTTATAATAAAACAGTTGATTCGAAACACACAATTCAATTAGTAACCGATTGAACCACTTAATAACCAATTTACAATTAATTCAAACCATATATCTTAATGATAAAATGAGAGATCCAAATAAGAGAAAATTATATTATTATTAACTCCTTTGGTTATTGTCTCAAGAATCAAGATTTAAGCTTCTATACAACATTTGCAAACCCTAAAAGGGTTACAAATTTTCTTATATATATTTAGTAATGTTCTTTGTAAAATGCACTTGTAGTTGCCAAGTTCATCCAGACATGTAACTTGAAGGGTACAAAACTGCTGCAGTGTATATCATATATTGTAAAATTCGCTTTTTCGAGAGTATAAATTCGCTTAATGTTCATTTTTAAACGCTGTGGTGATCGTGACCATGACCGAGACCGTGGAGATCAATCCACCGCAACTGGAGCTCAACCTCACCGCATTCGACGTTCCTCAATCTGAGGATCATGTCTTGAATAACTTTGCCTTCCTCGCACACAATGCACGTCTCCTCGGCCAGGCAGTTGGCCCTGCTCGGCTGTATCTTGTTGAGTATGGTCCCGTCAGGGAGGCCTACCACGTCCATCTTCAACGCTTCCATGAACGGTTTGATTTCGAACTCCGCATCCCCCATCTTGTCGTCTAAGGAAAATGTGTCATAGTCATAAACAGTCTGAAACAAGGAATAATTGGTTCATGACGGAAAACAACACCATATATAGTTCATGTGACTCGAAAAATCGATGAATGTAACATAATGTACATAGATATTATTGCGAGTAACGTTGCGAAATGAGACATACCAACTTGACAGGAAGATCAGGATCAGTGACAGATAGAGTTAAGTCTTCATTCCACTCTGGATTCACATCCTTCTTTATAACGCTGGTCTTGAATCTCTGTATACAAGTGGTCAGGAGCCATAACACACAAAATGGTTAAAAGGTTCAACAGAAAGATTCCCACCTATATATAGTCATAGCAAGCAAGTCCATATGCATAAAAATTATGAAATGGAAAAAAGGAATGATCAAGATTGGCGAGGGAGAAAGTTTTAGCAGACTTCGAGTATGGCTTGTTAGCTAACTTTGACGAGTTAAATTCAAATTTCACTTATTAAAACCACCTAATGTGTTCAATTTGAGTTAATTTTGAAGCTTACATACACTAATGAACTGAATCGTTTTGGATGAGTTATTTTATATGTGTGGTATATCTTGGAGTAAAATGATTCGTTCTTGGAGAATATGGTATTTATGAGGTGCAAGGATTTACGGTCGTTTGGATGAGGTATTTGAATGAGTTATCCGGGCTAAAATACCTCGTTTGTCATCCGAAATAAAAATTGTGGTATTTCAAATAGTTTTTAAAATAACTCGAATCTAATTATTTCAAATACTTGGATATGAGGGTGATATTTGAAATAACTCACTCAATTCAAACCTCATAACTCATTATTTTGTGTTAGCCAAATAAAGTAATTCATACACCTCACCTCAAGAATACCACATTTCTAAATAATGCATCATTCTGCTACAGAATATGTCATTTGCAAAATAACTTATCCAATAACCCGTAAATTTAATATGGTATTTGATAAATAAAAAATCCTAAATACTCGAAATACCATAGATACCCGAAATAAAATAAAACTTTTATTTCCGGTCAAATAAGTTATTTTGACCCAAATACTTCATTCAACCAACTCCTAAATGTCTTCTTCAACCATCAGTTCCAAATTTTCAATCATGGTATCTCACAGAACCTTACAAGAACTGAGATTTTGAAGAAAAAAAGTTGTACCTGGGTGCCCATCTTGACGACGCAGTAAGGGTCGCTGCTGCGAACGTCGCGGACGGCGAGGTTGACGCCGCGTTTGATGTGGATCCTCAACAACCCTAACAGCCCCGCTATCGGAGATGGGCTTGCTTCCATCGGCCCCGGCGACCCCGTCGCCGGTGACTGTGTGTCTGTCATTTTGCTGGCCCCTCCTCCTTGGTCTATGTCTCCCTGCGCCATTGAAAACACTTCCCCACTCAAAATCAACCATTGAATGGAAAATTATCTCAAAGAAACAATAGGTAACCGTTAAAAGCAACGAAAAATGTTACAAAATGTGATCTTTCAGCTGCCAGATCCAATTTAGTAGACCGAATAACACGAAGAAGAAGAAGAAGAAGAAAAGTTATTTGATATAAAAATGAGATATTTCCTCGAACTTTCAACACAGAGAATCTGTGATTTGCCGCAGATTTCAAAAAATATCATTCAGAAGATGAATGCCATGATGAGCAGAAATTGGTGATTTTGTAACTACATGCGCATGATCATATGGGAAAATGGCATATAGTTATTGAAAGGGAGAATTTTGATTCAGACCTTTTTGAGAGGCAACCTCTTCTTGGATCTTCAATTTTTCTCCTTCTCATAACTCATAATAATTAATAATAGGATTTTCAGTTTTTTCCTGCCCTTCATAATAATTATTAATAAATTTTTTTAGGGTAAAAATAAATGTCTTTATTATTAGTTCCGTCCATTTTAATGAATGATGGAAGTTAAAGTTGTAAGACTTTCCAGATTGTTGGGAGATAATTTTGTTAGAGATGTGCTCCGGTTTTACGAAAGCAGATTGGGTTGCTCGATCGAGCCACAAAGGCACACTTCCTTCAAACCGGATCCTAAAGTTCCGATTTGATATTACACCATGTACACACTGAGCTTTAACTAAGAATCCTGGATAAACGAGCTACAAAACCCGGAGTTTATCCCGGAAGACAACGCCATGGCCCTATCATGGGTTCCAAACCTCCCATTCCGTATCTCAATGTGTGATAACTTACAACTTAAAACAAAATTTCAACACGGTCGATCAGCTCCTCGGTGTTTGTCGTGTATTCCCGAGAACTGATTATTATCGAAGGCTCTCGTAAATAAACCAAACAGAAAATTCCTAAGATGTCTGCCGCACTCCTATAGCTACATCTAGCCATGATATGCAGAATGAATGTCACTACTCCTTTGCTTGCTTGTAGAGGAAGGTAGCTCGATCCTGCCTAGATCGAGGGTTTCAACTATATCTATAGAGGTTAGCAATCGGCAGAAAAATCCATGGCTATGGCGATTGCATTAGTGACCCCTTCCTTAAAAATGATGGATCTTCTACCATCAAATAATCTCTTATCGGAACACCTTTCTCAGCCTTTCTGCAGAAGCTGCCGCTCGCTTATTTGTTGGTTCGAGCACCAAGGCGTATCCGAAATCTACAAAAAAGTCAACACCAAGTGCGAAAAGATCAATGAACTACCCCAAAGAATTAATGCACAAGAAGGGGGAGTATATACTAACCTTCAATGGCCTCCTTATAATAACCAAGCATCTCCCTTGCCGTGCCTCTTCTCAAATAGGCCTTCACATTCTGCCAAATGAGAAAGCCGAGGGTTAACGAATGCATCAACGATTCTGACGAATTCCAAAGCCATCAAGCGATAACGGTATCCAACTATTTTCTGACACGTTTTGTCCGATTAAACCTTTTATGCCCAGTGAATAGCTTAATTGAATGATCAGCACTCAAAACAATCCAATAGCCAAGTTTGCTCAGTTAACAAGAGAGAGGTTACCTTTTTATCCAGGTCAATAGCTTTCGAACAATCAGCTTCGGCTTTATGAAAGCTGCAAAGCCAAAAAGTCTATGAGCATCAAAAGTAACATTACTTGAGAATCAATGCTCAACCAAATAACTTCCACAATCGCTTAAAATACCTAACAATTTCAAGATAAGCTGCAGCTCTGTTGCTATAATAAGTTGCGTTACTGTCATTAAGTTTAATTGCTTCTGTGTAAAACCCAATAGCCTTTTGCCATTGCTTCTCTTTGAATGCTTGGTTACCCTAACGATTAATGAAGCAAGAGTTAGTATATCAATAACTCTACATAGGCAGCTGAGAAGCTTGAAGATCTTCCAGTGAAAACATAAAACGATGAATATTCAAATGAAAAACTAGAAGAATCTTTGGAAGTAATGAGGTTGTTCGCCGTGGCAATAAAACAGTTACATTTAAGGTATAAAACAGTTGCATTTTGCAACCCTAACTGAAACAGTTTAACAACCAATACCTTCTCCTTAGCTTCATCTGCAGATATTTCAGGGTTTTTGGAATGGCTAGATCTATTGGATGTAGAGAGAATATTGGCCTGCTCTTGTAGAGATGTAAACATGGTCTGCAACGTGTCTAGTAGTAAGCGATCACCCCCTTGCCGGGCAATGAAAGAAACTGAAGCAGGACAATTGTCATGCTTCCCCATTGGAATTGTGACCTGGTAGATCAATAAAGGCAGAAAATACTTGAAAAGACAACTAATGGAAAAGAAGATCGACAGATTTAGTGTAGCATAACAAATTCTGTGTTAATCTGAGGCCACTTGTGACAGGGAAAAAGAGCTGTTCACCTGACAACATCCCGAGAGACTAGCAATACTCAGGAGGCTAAAAGAACGAGTCTTGTAGTCCTCTAAGAGCATCTCTTTTGAATTGAGTTTAGGAGGAAGATAAGCTGTTGTAGGAATAACAAGAATTCCATCGTCCTGCAAGAATAAGAAACATGTATCCGTAAGCATAAGTAACAAAGCAAGAACTATATAAACAATGAGCATAAGCATACAATCGTTCAAGCAAAACTCTTTGGACACGGTAAGCATTCAGCAAGAATAACCAAAGAACAACCTTTTGGTTCCTGTAGCAAACTTAGGTGTGAACTGATTTTGAACAGCTTAATAAACCTTTCAATACAGCAAGAAACCCTGCAAACCCAAAGGACTAAATTCCAAGTCCTATTTTGACTATCAACTATAAGTGATATTCATATTTTGCTCTTCAGTATGCTACAAGATTGGAACAGATAGAAGGTGGATAAAAGATAAAAAAGTTACCTTCAGCAGAGAGTTCATAGCTGCACGCATTTCATTTCTAACAGATCTGTATGTTTCAATCTCTGTATCCGAAATCTCAGCTGCATCATTCAATTGTACAGAGATAACAGGATCGAGGACAGGCTTTTCCGATTTCAACCACTCCTCGTGAATATCATTGAACTCATATCTGTTAACATGAAAAAACATCAATACCACATCTAGATAGTTCAAGTACATATCAAGACAAAATAGAAAAGCAATGCAGCTACAACTTCTGAATAGAACGGTAGAAAAATCTGAAGGGAGATACACTAGACGAAAGGAACAGATACCAAATAAGACGGTAGTTCTACATCAATTTATCCATCAGTCCACTAAATGTGAGAAAATAGCTGACCTATGAAGAGCCTGCATGATATTTGCTAGCACTTGCAGTGATGAAGTTTTGACTTTGACTTCACCATTGGCGTTCTTTCTGTGGATCTTTTTCAAGCTTGGCACATTAGAACATAGAAAATCCTCCAGAATTTCATGCTTCAACACTTGTCCTAAAGGAATCAAGTATAATTATTAGGAACTAAATATTAAACAGTTTTGCATGCTAACAGAACAAGGGCAATTACTAGCAAAGTCAAATTTATAAAAAAAAAATCAATACATACTTCCAAAGAGCTTCTCGGTGGATTTGATCAATGCCTGAGCAAGCCTATCGAAAGGGATCTTGAATCGTTCAAAAGTATCATCAGCTATTATAATTTGTCGGGGTTTACGTTGAAATCCAAATGGAAGTTGCAGGAGCACGTTACCAACACGCCGCAGAATGTCTGGATCATTCGCAAACAATCCTGCAAGTTCATTTAAGAAGAAAATCGTCATCAACTTTGGTTAACTAGAATTCACTGCTTCTGAATGGATACTGTGGCCAACAAGCTTAGCTATAATATACTGTCTAGATTGTGAAGTAATAATGGTAGAGAGCAGATAGTACTATGAGTTAGAAAATATTACATACCAACCGTTTCTAAACTTGGAGAAACAGTTAACATTCCCATGTTGGAAAGAGCTCCATATGATGGACGGAATCCTATGACCCCACAAAACGCAGCAGGTACTCGTACACCACCAACTGTATCAACACCTGTAAAAATGTACACATGACACCGATTCTTGAAGTAAAATGAATTTGTAGACTTCTAGAGGAACATGAATTTATTAAAACAAAGATAAAACGAACAAGAGGCTCTTTGATAGCTAAATCTAAAGAAGGTCGGCAATTCTAAGGAGTGAACAAGTGGGCATTTTCTACCAAGGGCATAGAACGAGACAGAAAATTACCACTTTGAACTTCAGCCTGATTACTCAGATGGAGAAATTCCTAAACTATATGAAATTCATCCTACTTCTCTTGCTAATAAATGCAGTTCTTAATTTTGGTATTTGCTCTGATGCAAGCCTAATATTGAATGAATTAGTATACAAGACCCGCCGAACTTCCTAAATAATTTTATAAGTTCTTCCTTACTAATTCTATACAATGGCCAGAGGCATCCAAAGAAAACATGATATGCTAAATAAATAAATAAAGAAAGAAACCCACACACAGGAAAGAACAGGCAAAGAGTGAATGTTAGCACCACAAGGAATAACGTCACTTACCCAATGCAAAATCAACAAACTTAGCAGCTACAGCAACAGCTGATCCACTAGAAGATCCACCAGGGACACGAATAGGAGCTGCAGGATTCGTAGGTGTACCATAATGCTTATTTTCTCCATTGATACTGAGATAAAGCATGCCAAGAACAGATGGCATCCAGTAAATAAAAGAAAAAACAGAAAAACATATTTTCTAGTTGTTATATCTATAACCATCATCAATCACAAATACTAAATCGTAGCGCGTACCTATAAGCCAGTTCATCCACCACGGTTTTGCCTACACAAGTAGCACCCCCTTGAACAAGATTAGAAACCACAGCAGCCGTCCGAGTAGCTGAACCATGTGTACTTCCCCAATCAGGATGTCCACAACCAGTCACAAATCCTTCAATGTCAAATCTGATCGTTATAGTAAAGAGCTTTTAGACGTACAAACAGAGAATGAACAAGGAGAAAATACTGCAAGAAGACTTATAAAAAAGGTTCCTAATCTTTCAGAATACATGATGATCACAGAATCATACTTCAAGCAAGTTAAAGTCAAACACTCGTAACATATACATAACATTCTTCATATTCCAGTGAAGTTCAATAAAAACAGAGCTATACACATCCAACGAGAGTGAAACAGAACAGATTACAGTGAGAGGAAATTACACGTCTGAGACGGCGAAGGTGAGACCGGTGAGTGGATGGCGAGCTTTAGGCGGAGCTGGCTGAGGCGGGGGGAGGAGTTGAAGCTTCTGGACAAAGGCACCGAAGTCTTCCCGCACAGCTTTCTTCAACCTTCTGGTGAGTAGGAAGATCCCGGCGAGGCTCAGCCCGAGGAGCACCCATAGATTGGCAGGTACAGATGGAGAGGACACCATCATTAAGAGGAAAAGAACAAAAAACCCTAAAACTCCGATTCTACTAAGGTGGCGGGTGGCGGCAGTGATAATTAACGCAGAAAGTTTAGAGCGGCGTCTCCTTTTAGACGCGGCCTCGAACGGTGAAACTCGGAGTAAGATTTCTTCTTGTATTTGTTTCATTATTTTTTCCCTTTGTTATTTGTTTATTTGACGTCTTGTTTCTTGGAAAACAATCTATGCACCTGGTTTATGGGTTGGGTCCAAGGTTTGGTATTCGATTTTCTTATCACGTTCGTTTCGAGATATATCAACTAAATAAATAAATTATGTGCAACAAGTTATAAAGTTTTTTTCATAAAAATCAGAGCGCAGCTGTGTAATTGTTTTGTCTGAGTTTTGGTTGAGAATGAGTTGATTTTACGTGAAAAAATCAATTTATTTATCATATTATGTTATGATATCGGTCGGTTAAATAAACTAGCTTATTAGCCGAACCTCTTAACCATATAGTTAGTATCGGTCAATTTTGAGTGATGACCGCTCAAGGCTTGCTTATTAAGTCAAATGATTAATAACCTTGTATAAAGCTTGTTTTAGCACATAAAATTTTCAATATAACATAAAAAAACGACACAAGACATCGTGCCATCAATGGAAGGGTAATAGCCATCCTAAATCATGTTGGCAGAGACTCAAGAAAATCGAATCCAAATAACGGCATTCGAGATGATTTACAGAAAAAATTAACTGATAAGAGTGGTCAAAACATCAATGTTAATATAGTCTAATCAAGCAGTAATCCAACTCAAACCAACCTATGACCTGATCTGACCGAAAAGACAAGACATCAGACCCACCCAACCCAAAAACCACGAAGTCACCCAAAATTGTTCGTCATCCAACAAGCTTGTGAACACTAGACTCAAAACTCGGTTAATATGTCACCCAATTCATTTAACCACCCAAAAAACAATAATTCCGCAGGGTTCAAAAGCTTTTTGAGTTTCGCCCAATTCTCAACTGTTACATCAACCGCTAACCAAACCGGAAGAAAAATCAGATCAGACCTGACACCCAACCCATTTTATGAATGTGTAATATCGCATTATCTAACTACTGCCAAAATAAAATCCAGAGAGCTCAGCTCCAACTCCAATGACCGGCCACTTCACTTCTTCACCTCCTCGTACTCAGCCTCAGGAGCCTGCTCGCCACCGGCTTGCGAGGCACCTCCGTCAGAGCTACCGCTGTCGCCTCCACTTGAGCCCTTGGACATGTGCTCGCCGATCTTAGACACAGCTTTGTTTGCTGCGTCAATCTTGGCCTTGATCTCATCCACGTTGTCTGCCGACATCGATGTCCTCAAATCGGAGATGGCGTCCTCAATCTCCTTGGCGACTTCGGAGGGGATCTTGTCCCTGTATTCATTCAGGCTCTTCTCGATGCTGTATATAGTGGTGTCGGCAGTATTTCGGACATCGATCAGGGCCTTTCGCTCTTGATCCTTCTGGGAAAACTGCTCGGCTTCCCTGACCATCTTCTCGATCTCGTCCTCTGACAAGCCACCGGATGATTTGATGGTGACATGTTGCTCCTTTCCAGTGGCCTTATCCTTTGCGGACACTGTCACAATACCGTTGGCATCGATATCGAACGCCACTTCGATCTGTGGCATCCCCCTTGGTGCTGGCGGTATACCGACTAAGTCGAACTCTCCTAACATCTTGTTGTCGGATGCCATCTCGCGCTCGCCCTGGAGAACTTTGATGCCGACTTGAGTCTGGTTATCGGCAGCAGTCGAAAACACCTGCAAGCAAAACAAACAATCAATTAAACAGAATCAGTTATAATCAAACAAGCAGAAACTTTATGGACAGTAACGCACCTGACTCTTCTTGGTTGGAATGGTGGTGTTCCTGCTAATCAATCGAGTGAAGATCCCACCCAATGTTTCGATACCAAGCGACAAAGGCGTGACATCCAAGAGAAGCAACTCCTTCACATCACCCCGGAGAATACCGCCTTGAAGGGCAGCTCCCATGGCAACTGCCTCGTCAGGGTTCACACCTTTACTAGGACTCTTGCCAAAGATATTGGAAACGACTTCCTGAACCTTAGGTACACGGGTCATGCCTCCTACAAGCAGCACCTCATCGACTTCCTTGGTTGAAATACCGGCATCCTTCAGGCAGTTTTTGCAAGGCTCCTTGGTCCTCTCAATCAAGTTGTTAACCAAGCTCTCAAACTTGGACCGAGTCAGTGTAATGTTGAGATGTTTTGCACCGGAAGCATCGGCCGTAATAAATGGCAAGTTTATGTCGGTCTGACTCGTGGATGAGAGCTCAATCTTGGCCTTCTCTGCTGCCTCGCGGAGCCTCTGAAGGGCGAGCTTGTCCTTGGTAAGGTCGATGTTTTCTGTCCTTCTGAATTCACTAACCAGGAAGTCCAGTAGAGCATTATCAAAATCCTCTCCTCCCAGGAAAGTGTCTCCATTGGTAGCTTTGACCTGCAAAGAGTCGCAAAAAAAAAGTAAAAATATGCACATATTGCTTGCTAAACGCTTATTACATTGACAAATTTCACCCCAATTGCATACCTCAAAGACACCGTTAGATATCTCAAGAATGGACACATCAAAGGTACCACCTCCAAGATCAAACACAGCAATAAGCCCTTCCTTATTGTTCATGCCATAAGAAAGCGCAGCAGCAGTAGGCTCGTTGATGATCCTCTGGACATCGAGGCCAGCAATTTTGCCAGCATCCTTTGTGGCCTGCCTTTGGGCATCATTGAAATATGCTGGCACAGTGATTACAGCTTTTGAAACCGTCTTCTGTAGGTAAGCCTCGGCTGTCTCCTTCATCTTTGTCAAGACAAAGGCTCCGATTTGGCTAGGGGAGTATTGCTGCCCGCTAGCCTCAACCCAAGCATCACCATTCGGAGCTCTGACTATCTTGTATGGCACCATTTTCATCTCCTTTTGAGTCTGAGGGTCATCAAACCTTCTCCCGATAAGTCGCTTGGTACCAAACACAGTGTTGGTTGGGTTAGTAACAGCCTGTCGTTTAGCTGGAGTACCCACAAGCAGCTCTCCCTTCTGATTGAAAGCAACTATAGAAGGAGTTGTCCTTGCTCCTTCCGAGTTCTCAATAACCTTAGGGTTCTGAAATCCATTGATTCGACGTCCAACACAGAATCAGAATATATAAAAATCAAATCTCCGGAACAAACAAACAAACCGGTAAATGAAGATCAATTACCTTCCCATCCATCAGAGCAACACAAGAATTGGTAGTTCCCAAATCAATGCCGATTACATCGTTTCCAGCCGGCTTCGCACTGTTAATTGATTCAGCTCATCGGTCAGTAACCAAAATTACACACAACCAAGAAAATCAAGCTAATACGATCGAAGACAGTCTACTACCTGAATGCTCGAGACAAATACCACGACGGCTTCAAGTTGCCGGCCAACTACGATATAGCAAAGAGAGCAAAGGTAAAACAAAATCAAAACCCGATTGGACGCAAGGAAAGGAAACGCTAGTATATTCAAATCCAATTGAAAGTTGGCAAATAGATCTAAAGAGACTGAGCAGCAAATTTTTGCAGGAACTTACCGATCTGGATAAAGGAGTGGAGGCGGTAGCTCCACGGAATGAGCGGAGTAGAGCTAAGGTAGCCATGGGAACGACGGCTAGGAAAGGGGCTTGCAGATATTTAGGGTTTTAGACAAAGAGAAAGAAATGGTGGAAGGGTTTTTCGTCTACTTATTTATAGGGAGCAATGTAATTCTAAATGTGGAACCCTACTACTTTCGTCTTTCTTGCACAACGGTCCAACAAATTAAAAAAAAATTACAAATAAAAAAGGAAATTGTGAAAATAATTTAATGCTTAATACATGTGGGAAACCAAACTTATCGATTTGACGCAAAAAAATAATATCACTTTATAAAAATATTTGTGGCACTAATTTCAAATGGTTTAACGAAAATTAATTAAATATAATGTTAACCCCTAAAATTAACGAAAAAATTCACACACGTTATGATGAAGTTATATGGATTGCAATGTAGATGATGAGACCATAGTTGGCATATCTAAACAAATTGAAGTTCTCTACAAAATCTCAATAATAAAACCTTCTTTTTCAATAATCCGTTCCTCTTCTTATAGTCTGTGACGGAAATAATTTTATAAACATCCTCCGATCAGATAAATCTTTCGCTCTTTAAAAAATATTATCAATATTGATTATACATTTATTACCACTTTTCTTTAACTCTGCCCAAATTAATAATTTAAATCAAACAAATTATACATCATATATAATTGCCCATGAAAAAAATTTGAGCATGCATGCTCTACCATCCATCTCAAAGACTCAAACCCTTTTAAGCTTTTTTCCCACGGCATCAGATTCCCCTGAGGAATGACATTTGCACATGCATAATTGATTTGTTAAAAAATCATGGCGGAGAAGGTGTTATGTGAAGGAAATTCTCAATTATTTTACCATTAGTATTGCGGTTAATTTGAAACATAAAAATTAATAAATAAGTTTTGTTTTTAAAAAAATCCCCAAATTTCATTTTTCCAAAACGATTGTAAGTAAGTGTATAAAGTGCTTATTTGGAGGTGTAGATTTTAGAAATAAAGTTGTATGAAATGCAGGTCTTCGTAATTACGATAACCTCATTTCTTACTGACCTATAACGGACAACGATATAAGGGAACATATTCAAAATAAAAAAGTTAAGAGTGAACAAACAATTTGAAAATCTAGTTATTGGATAAAATCCAATATTTATTTGGAGACACTACGACACCGAGAGAATTAGGATCTCTGTAGCGGGAGCGCCGGTCATTGGAGTAGCGCCGATTGGTGAGTGCGCCATCGAGGGTGCTGGCGGCGGCCTCCTGATACTTGCTGTTGCGGCGTTTGGCCCCTCCCGGATTGATGCGGCGGAAGGAGGGTCGTGTGCGGTGTCAAAGGGCGCATGGTGATAGCAGCGATGGTGGTTGTTGATTGGAGATTGTTGGCGACGGTGGATGGTGGTTGACGTTGCTGCTGTTGCGACGGTTGGTCCCGCCCAGACTGATTCGGGCTTGCCGTTGCGGATTGATGCGGCGGATGTCGGGTCGCCTGCAGTGACGGAGGCCGCATCATTGTGTTGAGTGGAGATGATGATTTATGGCGGCGGTGTGTGATGCTGGCTGTGGAGATGATGATTGATGGCGGCGATGTGTGATGCTGGGTGATGGTGGCGATGACGTGTAGCAATTAAAGAGGTGATGGCAGTGAGTTTGTGTTTGGTGGTAGGAGGTGGCGAAGAGGGATGACAGTTGATGATGCTGGCGATGGATGATTAAAAGGATGGTGGCGATGGATGGTTGAAGTATGGCGGCGGTAGCGAAGTAATTACATATATGGGAATGGATCAGTTACGAAAGTAATTGATAGTATTTATGGGGGACTCAGAGGCTGAGATCCAACTCCAACCCAGAGGCGACGGGGTCGGAGACTCCGATCTCTCTGCCGACGAAGCGGAAGTCTCCTAGCTGATGCATCGATTGCAGTCCTAACGCGAGTTCAGGCAACGAGGAGAGATTCGATTGAAGAAATTAAATCGGTAGAGAAGGTGAGGACACCGCTCGATGAAGGATTATCCAGCGAGGTGAGTGCGGTGAGGACACCGGTCAATGAAGAATTCTCCAGCGAGGACACCTCTCTGATCTGAACGCCCATTTTTCGACAGTCCAACGGTGGAGGAATTTCGGATCTGAACAATATGTCTCCTACCCAGCACACTAACATCAGTCATCACGGTCTCTCGGTTCTCTCACCATCGCCAATCCAAATCTCTTCCTCTGCTAATTCGAACTTCCCTTTCTACGAACACATTCGCTCGAATCAAATGGGCGAAGAAAAGCTAGAGGAGAAAGGAAGAGGAGAGCAAACAGATTTTTGTGTTATAATCTGATTTAGATCAGGAATTCGAGATGCATCTATATTCCAATGGCCGAGGAGTTATGGACCTGAACAATCCTACCCAGCACACTAACAGCGATCATCATTTTCAGCAGAAGAGTGTTTGATTTTTAATTAGAAAAATAAATTTTATGATGTGGAGCTTATGTGGACGACAAGTGGACAGTACCGTTATGTTTGACTGTTAAGTTAACCGTCAAATTTGAAATCTGTGCTAGAATAAACATTTTCAATAAATTGTACCATTTTGGGTCAAGACCCAATACATTAGGCCTTCTTTCTAAATAGACCAATAATTTTGGAATCCTTTAATATAGGAAAGAAAAGTTAACAAACCAAAAAGACAAGAAACACGAGAAAAGCTACCAAGGTGGAAAACGGAGTCGTTCTTTATTCGGTCGCCGGTACTCTCTTCACAATCACTCGCCGCCTCTCCTCACCATGGTCTCCGACTGATATATTTCCGCCGGGAAAAATAAAAGATAAGGCGTTAGCAGAGTCAACGGCCCTAGAGATCCAATCCTTCCGTCCCCTGCTCCAGCTGTGCTCACATCGCCGCTCAAAACCGCCGGCAAAAGTTCTGTTCGCCGCTTGTTTGGTTTCTTCATCGCCTCTAATTGTGCTAATTGTTCAGCGGTGAGTGCTTCAAATGAGTTGTTTAATCTACAAACTAGGTGAAGATTCTGAGTGTTCGATTGGAAATGGAAAGTATTGTTGAGCTGCCTCGAGCTTAGTTACTGCGCTCGCTTAGGGAAAGGATCACATTGGTAAAAGACGAATTTAGGAATTATGCTAGCTCAAGTAGCACGGTTTATAGTCTATTCTGTTCCCCAAATCCAATTGCTGTGCTATGGAACGTGCTCTGAATAAGTGTTTCATGTTTGTGGTTAATTAATTTTGAATCTTAGGCAAATGATTATAGTCTATTTCTCTTTTCCCAATTGCTTTGCGATGGGATGGTTCCTGAATAGTTCTTCGTTAGTGGTATTGGTGCAAATTGCAATGGCTTAATGGATCATGAATATCACCTTTTGTTGATTGTGTTACCTTCAGGTGGGTGTTTTTGAAGTTTGCTGCTTGCTCACCCCCTCGGTGGTCGTCTATCGTCCTCGTCCCTGGCTTTGTCTCGGATGTTATGATTCATCCTTATCTCTGCTAGCTGCTCCCACTTTGTGATGGAAATGGTCTAGAGCTTGGTGATGGCGTTATCTACTGCCGTGTGGCATAAAAAGGGCTGAAAATGCTTTCACTAAGGTTTGTTTTCCTTTTCCAAGTCCGTTTTCGACTTGTGTTATAATTTCCTATCGTTATCTTCTGTGTATCTCTTAGAAATACGATCAGCTGGTGAATTATCTATTCCTTCAGTTGGGGTGCGTTCAATTACACAATTTTCATTTGGAATGGGAGTATGCTTCTTCAATTGTGTACTTCAGTACTTCTCGTCTTTCAGATTTCTTGCTTGGTTAGATTTGACTGCAAGTGGTTGCTCCACGGTCCTTGTATGTGATATTCAATATTCTGATTGTTTGTTTGCAGTTGTTTTGTTTTAAATCAGTGTTACTTATATTCATATTGCTTCTGTAACTTATGGTGCACTGTAGGGACTTTTGGAGAAGGCATAAGAAAAAGATTCTTGTAACAGCTGGTGTTGTTGGAAGTGGTTATTGCTTGTATAAGGTGTATAATGCACACAAGAACCAGCTCGCTGATCTGGAAAGACAACTTGCTGATGAACGAGAGAACGATGAACTCATTAAAACCCAGTTAAGAAAAAATCGAAACTTCCCCTGATTTGGCTGGGATGCATCGGTTTATTTCTCACTATTTTGTGATTGTTTTTTTTTTAATGTTCGCAGGATGCAGGCTCATTTCGAGAATATACAGGTGATAGCTGATACGGTAACATTGCCACATTCAGTTACCTATTTGAATATTCGGATAACAGAAGAATTAGACCATTCGTATATCACAGAGGCCCTGCAGAAAGGGAAGGGTCAGCCTGCTGCTCTTACAACAGCAGAGAAACTCGAGCTTTGGGACAAGCTGAAGATCATAAGTATGCCGCTGGAAAATATCGTTTCTTTATGTGTATCTATATCTGGTCAATTTATGAATAGATTTTCTACTTCCTTGTTGGTTCTCCAGGTTTCACAAGAATGTTGGTCTCGCTCTGGGCAGTAACCTTGCTTAGCTTGTACAGTAGAGTTCAAGTGAATATTCTCGGACGACATCTATATATTGAAATATCGCGTGGTCTGGGGAACTCTTTCATGTTGGTAAGGACTAGTACTCGATATGTTCCCTTACTGCAGTGTGTATTTGCTTACTTCTCTTATGATGACGCCGCTAGTAATCTGGTTTGCTTCTTTCTCTAGGAGGATGCCGATCTCATTGACAGAGATGACCAGCAAAAATTTTTGGCTGCCGCGGCTTATCTTCCACATTCTGGCTTGCTTGTGTTGGCAGCTGATATTCAAGCAGCAGTGACAGAAGCTTTAAAGGCGTAAGATTTCTCACATTTTCCAATTATGATTACGTGAAAATACCGGAATTTTCTTAAGCTCTACCTATGTTGTGATCGCATGGAAACTGTGAACTGAAATTTGAACTTCTATAGAATTATCCATCTTCCAATGAATGAAATGTGAGTTGGTTGTAACAAGTTATTCTGGTTATAGATTTCTAAGTCATTCTAAGACATTCTGCTACGGCTTTTGTACCGATGTTAGATACGCTTTGACTGAAGCTTTCACTTTTATGCGTGCAGGAAACAATTGAAAGATTTGCTAGACGCAACTGCACTTCGTGAAACAGTAATGCAGATAACCGATATATTCATAGGCATGGGAAGTCCCGGGAGGTGGGTGGACTACTTGATGCCGGTGGAGACTACGTTACACAAAGAGGCAATGGTCGTTACAAAATTCGATCAGCTCATGCTCGAGACGCGAGAAGTTATATTGAGGTGAGTTCATCATATAACATGGCGTGATTCAGTATTTCGATTCTCCAATATAGTTTGAACGTTCTCTTTCTCTTGCAGCCCCGAGTTCGGAAGAGTTGTGGAGGTCTCTCTGAAGCAACTGATCGATTCCCTTGTGGAAGACTTGGAAACACAGCCCGGAGAGGGCAGTCTAGCGACAGCTCTGCCTCTGGCGAAACTTTTGCCTCGAGTAGCCCAGGTGGCTTCGTTGATACTCGCAGAACCAAGTGAGAATCGTTACATCCGAATCATCAGAGCATCCTCAGAGGTTGAGCTCTTCTTCACTCTCTTGTACGCCAATGCACCACCGGAGGAGTCGTAGGTAGAAAGCAGAAACATGATGTGTGATGCAATCACACTGTGCACCACTGTGACAATTGATTCTGGTTTGTGATCTTAAGGCAGCAGTAGGAAATGTAAAGAGGTTTGCATTGAACTAGGTAATAGGTTTTAGGGTTCTTCAGTATTTTGAACTACAGAAAAGTGAATAATCACTACAGAATATTTGGAGCAATGAGAAATTTGAATTGGGCAGTGAGTTTATAAGTCATCATACTCTGCCTGTTTTGCAGTTTTGGTCATCCTTCCCATGAAAATATAGATTTGGTTGCGTATCGCACCTATATCTTTTTTTTATATAAAACCGTAACTATATCAAACGGAAGATTTTATTGGATGATGAAATTTTATGATAGGAGAAATTAAGACAGCGTGCTATTTTAATTAAATTAAATAAAGAAATAAAAAAATAAAAGTCAGGGAGATAGAGAAGGATAAGAGAAGAACAAACTATCAGATACAAAAGAAAGATATTAAGAAGCTTTATAGTAAAATTTATTAGAGACACATAAACACGAAACGCACATAAAAAGAGTAGCATGTTTGAAATTGTGAATAACAACTTGACAAGTTTAGGTGCAGGTTCTTAGTTTGGGCTGAAATATAATTAAAATAAAAAAATGATGGTGAGCCATAAAATTCAGGAAATTTTGAATAATAACTTTGCTACTTACATGAAGATGAATTTGAAAATGAAATTAAAGAATATCAATTGTACCATAATTAGATCATAAATTGAACTGGTCGAACCACTATTGCACTGGCGGGTGATGGTGGGAAAGAAAAATTGAACAAAAATGAAAAGAAGAGTACCAAAGAGTCACGGGTTACAAACAGAGTTATTAAACTACACAGAGCGTTATGTTTAATGACCGTTCTAGTCACTTACTCAGCGCACTCAAGTCTCAAGCTGAGCTGAACTGAAGACAATCTCAGCATCAAAATTCGAAACCCTAGCGTCCAAAAGTATTTTCCGGAGTTAGGGCGTTTGGTGTAATCTCGAAATCTGTCGGTTCTATACGGAATCCACAATGGCTCAGAGCAGCGGCGATGTCCTGATGCTGGATGCCGCGCCGGAGTCCTCTCGCCCTTGGTCGAGCTCATCCACTGCAGAAATCATTGACGCCTTGCCGTACATCGACGACGACTACGGAAACCCTTCCATCAAGGCCGAGGTGGACCGCCTAGTCGAGGAAGAGATGCGGCGGAGCTCCAAGAAACCGGCGGACTTCCTGAAGGACTTGCCTCCCTTGCCTAAGTTCAGCTTCGAGGTTAGGCCACGCAATTACAAGTCAAGGGACTAGAAATCGAACGGAAATATAGAGTACTCGCTTGTGTCTCATAGTGAAATTCTGATGCACAGGACTATCCAATGCTTGCGAAAGAATATGAACGTGTGAGAGCTGGGAAGCCTCCGGTTGCCCTTGATTTCTCGAGATATGCACATTTGGATCAGCCTTCTGCAAATAAGGTAAATGATGAGACTGCTTGGAAGCAGTCACTTCAGAGAGCACAGCGTTTGCTTCAGCATCAAGTTTTAAGGTGTGTGTGTGTGTGTGTGTCTTTTTCATAAAATTGCTTTGTAGCCTTTCAGTAATATAATATAAGAGTTCTATGGGAATGATTAGTTCACTAGACTGGCGTTCGGTCTAGAGCATTCCATATGTGAACAAAATCGAACACCTTCATCTCGAATTTTGAAACAATAGCTGTCGATCTTCTGCCTCCAAATTAGGCAGTTGATACTTTTTATTAACAATACACTTGGATTTCCAGGATGGAGAATTTGGATTTGATGTCGAAATATGGCCCTGAAGTATGGAAACAGAACAACCGACAGTTGGAAGCAATGTTATCAAGGTACACATTGATATATTCACACTTCTCAGCTTATCCTGTTTATGTTATTGAGTTTCTAAGGAAATTTGGAACTTCTACATGTTATGTATGTGCATTATATGTTTCTAAAGCCGTATCTGTTTGAAGTTTGAAGAGTTTGGTTCTTGCTAGTTATTCCGATGTCTTGAATACCCGTTTAACATGCTTCAAATCAACGAATTAGGAATTTTGTGCATGATTTTGTATGAGGTGCCCCAGTACATGTTTTGAATCTTCTCTCCTTGTTTATTTTACTTCACTCACAGTCACATAGATGCACACTTGTTTGTGCAACCAGCACTAATTATGTAGTCTATCATGAAATTAATATTTTAGCAGCGAGCATTGGAACCTTTTCTGCCTCCAATTACTGATCGTTCATGATTAATCCTGTTTCTGCTCTGTAACATCTATTTCTCTGTATTCTTTTACTTCTCATCCTCTATGCTTCCGTCTCTATGTATTGTTGTCGTTAAATATCTGCATATAGGAATTATTTTATAGCTGAGTAGAGGTCCTCATATATGTTTCTCTTGACAAACTTGGTATTGAGAACTGAAATATTACTCATGTTTTGTGATTGATGTCTCCTGTTTTTTTCCTACTTTCAACAATGTGTTATGGTTTCAGGTTGCAGAAATTGGCCCAGGAACAAAATGAAAGGATTGAAGCTGTAAACCGCGAGAGGAAATACCATCAGGTGATTTATAACTCTCCGTTACAGCCTCCCCTGTGATTAAACAGGGCAGAGGTCTTAAACTTCTAACCCAAAAGAACTCACTTTTTCTTTGAATGGCAGCAAAATACTGCTTATGAGCTGAATGCTCTGTCTACTCAGTGGAGAGAGCTGAGCTTGAAAAACATTGAAATTCAAGTAGCATGTGCTGGTATTCAGGGACAGATAGATGAGCTAAAGGGAGAAGCTGCGGCGAAGTATGTCACAACACCATTGACAATCTTTCTTCTTCTTCAAACTCTCACTTTCTCTGAAAAGCAACTCAGTACTTATACTAGATCAGAAGCTAATTGTTCTCAAAAAATTGCAGGGGATGGAACTTGGACGCTACTTTAGAGAACGGTTCTCAGTTGCACTGATAATGCCTCTGGTACTCATCCTTCTCACTGTTACTATTTTTTCCTTCCAGTGTTAGCATTGTGGGAATCTAATGTTTTGAGAATGTAGAATTTCTGATTGTAATATGTAACTTTTATATGTGAAATCTGTTTATGGATTTCGTGATGAAGCCTGAATCTCATCTGATTTGTAACTTTTTCACAAATCTTAAACGATCATTTCTCAAACCGTTGTTCGACCCAAATCGGTGGGTGGTGTGGTTTTCAAATCTTTGGCCGATATACCTCTTTGGGGCTTAAATATGCATGGTTATCAGCATCGGATCAGGCAATCCGGTCCGACCTCAAACTGGGCGCCCCATCCGAAACAGGCACATCTGGTTTTACAATTAGTCAAAACTTGCTCTATGCAACCAGAATAGCCTTATCAAGCTACAGAGGACTTCTATCAACGATTCTCTCTGAACCCTCTATCTCTCCCGAAGCACTAAACCGTATATTTTCATCGTGTGACTTGCTCTGAGTTCAGACGAAGTTGAAAAATACTCGTAGTTAGATTGTGAGATTGCGATGAGTTCAAACGAAG
Source organism: Linum usitatissimum (assembly GCA_030674075.2). NCBI lineage: Eukaryota > Viridiplantae > Streptophyta > Magnoliopsida > Malpighiales > Linaceae > Linum > Linum usitatissimum. Next base: position 6,501,014 of record JAUJYP020000192.1, read on the forward strand.
TTGAAAATGCTCGCGGTATGAGATGAGTTTGGGGTATGCATATCACTTTGCATGAAATGGGGGTACTACTAACAACCTTTTCGTCCACCACATCAGACGTGTTGTCTACAACTATTTTTAATTGATAACATACCGATAATACACGATCGCAACATAAATCATCTCCCCGTAACAGATTATTTGCCTATCCGTACCGAAACTGAACTCACTTGGTATTGGAGAAAGGAATCTTTGGGGAGACAGATATATGGGGGTTCTCTGGTGTTAGGACAGTGGTATGATATTCCCCCATTCACGGACATCAGCAAGGTGACACGCAGAAGCTACCCCAATACAAAATACAAAGGCAAAAACTATTATATATCAATTATTTACCAGAACAAAAGTACAACTTCTGATGGGGAAAAAAGATATACAATTGCAGTTATATAGTTTGTAACTTTATAATAAATTGTGTGGTTAGATTTTTCTATATTGAGACATTATTTCTAAATATGTTCTAAAGTTTCTAAATTGATGGATATGTTCATTTATGAATCTCGACAACGAAATGTGGTGAAACTAATTGTATTAATTGTCAACAAATCCTTATCAACGAGCTGTTGATGTAGTGGCGGTAGGAGCTGCATTTGGGAAGGCGAACCAAGGTTTGATCCCCACAATAACGTTGGGAAAAGAACAAAACTTTAACCCCGAGACAATTCCTCGACTGAATACCAGAATTTACAAAAAAATATCAACAAATCCTTGGTTTTTGTGGGTATTGAAATACTTTCTATTGTATTTTTGTTCATGTTCTGCGCTCGAAATATAGAGTTTTGAAGTTTATTTAGTGTTGTGATTTAGAATATAATATTAGGGGTTTGAAATTTGACAGTACATTAAGATGTCCAATCTACAAAATCCAAAAATAGATGAAGAGGTTTAGTATATGTAAAACATTTTATATTCAAGTGTAGTGGGAAGCTGGATGTAAGTGATGCAATTCACGTCATTGGGTATGCAGATTCATACTATATATGTTGGAGATGTATGTAGATAATACAAAGTCTACCACCTCTTATTTATACAAAGCCATTATTTGCCCTGTAATAATTCCATAAATAAGCATTCACATTTTTGTACAAAGCCAGGCACGTAAATTACAATAACCTTCAAAATTAATAAGAAATTAGCAACCTCGTAAAGTAGATCGCTTTGGCTATTTACCCATGTTACGTTCTCCATAACATCACCTAAAACCCTAACTCGTTTTCGTCGCGTAACGATCGACTTGAATAATATGGACACCGATGGCATCGAATAACGAACCGGGTGCCCATTTTTACCCATGTACCAATGTAAATTGTTTATCACACCCACACACTTGGCGTCCTTTTGTGGTAGTCAAAGATGGAGAAACATCACGGGTAAACCCAGTTTTGGATTGTGGAAGCCATCTTATTCCAAATCATTGATGAAGGTAAGGCCATTCCCTTTCATCGAGGGAGCCAAGCATTGAAGCTATAATTAATAAACAGTACTAGAGGGGGGGGGGGAGACCCGTGCCCATGCATTATCTCTCTGCTCCTGCCGACACTCCCACCATTCACCATCTCACTGTTCAATATGCATCTGCATTTTTTATAATCTCAATACTCATTTGACTGAACCATCATTCAAATATAATCAAGCAAATTTGTAATGGAAATAATAATAATACATTAATTAAATGAAGTAAAAAAAGACTAAACAATGCAATAGTAGTATCGGTAAGCAGACAGTCACAGCTGAATAGTAACACAACACATCATTATCAATGCTGCTCCCCACCACGTACCCCATTCTCTCTTTTGCTTTCTTTCTTATCTTCTATGTTCACCTCCTCACTTTCTTCTCTCTTCCCACCACCATCCATATTATTTATAATAATGGTGGGATTTGGGTATCCGCACCAAACACAGAGCACCCATCACAGACTAGTCTGCCGCTGCCGGCCACCACCCTCTGTCTAAAAGTCACGCCCACCACTAACTACTGTCTACTGGTGGTGGGTCTGATGGCGTTCTTTTCCATACGTTGCCTTCCAGCCTTGCACGCTCCTCCTCCCTTTTTTAAATGAAAAAACCTGCTAGGGTTTCTCCTTCACCTCATCCCTCCCCCTTCTGGATATAAATATTGGATGGCAAGCCCTTTGTTATGATATCCCTGCTGAGTTAGTTAGAGACGACGGTGTAATGGATCCAATTTGTTAGTTAGTTAGTTAGTTACTTAGATATCGAGAGATAAAAGAGAGCTCCTTTGGGTCCAAACAGAGGGTGTGGATAGGGTGAGATGGAAGCTGCTGAGCTATGGATTCCACAACCCCACCCTTTTGATTATTGATCCGGTGGGTTGTGGCTCGTTTTGCATATCTCAGGAGCCTCCGTTCCCTGTTTTCTTCTCTTCCCTCCTTTGGATTGAAGGGAGCTCTCTTCACTTTTCCCTTCCCATCTTATCTCTTTATTATTATTTCATTCATATATGATATATGCTTAACTTCACTATATATGTTTCTTCCTTACCTTGGATCGATCTGCTTAGTTGCTGTTTATTGTTGCAGGGGAGTAGTTTCCATTGATAGATAGATGGGAGTCTGAAGGTGGTGGGTGGGGTCAACCATGTTTGACGTATACCAGATCTAATCAATGTTTGCAGCAGGAGTTAAGATTAGATCTATCGTCACATGCCTATTCTGAACAGTTGTTGTTAGATTTGGATCTGACGTACGTCGTTGGATTTATTAATGTGTTTTACTTTTCTCTCTCCCTACTGTATTTCTTCTCAGACCTGCAGTTGAATGAATGAAGAAATTTTTTAATTCTGGAGAATGAGTGAGTGGATGAAATCCTTCTTCTTGATGTAATGATTGGTTTACAGTCCATCTTTTTTGTTGCAACTGGAAATGTTCAGATGGGACGAAATCCTGGAAATGGGGTTGGAGATAGAATTAATGTTCATGTTGATTTAATCAATGCATGCAGTAACCACAGCTAGCTCGTATTGAACACCAATAATGTTCTCCCTTTCAACGGGTTTCCTCTTGATACGAGTCTACAAGACCCTAGTTCATTAGTTATAATTGATGAACGCCAAGGTGTACTTGTTTATGGTGCTTGCTCTTCTTAGCCCGATATTTCTAGGTCTGTATCTCATTGAGCCAAGAAGAAATGTTTACTCATGGTGACAACAGAAGCGGTGAGAGTTAACCACGGAGTTCAGTGAGAGTTCACAGAGCAATCTCAATTCACACGAACGTAAGTTTGTCAGAAAGTGACTGAGGTTTAATTGATCGTTTGAGTACAGGAATGATGATTAAAGAATATGTAGTTCATGGGTCCTCAACAGTGGTGCTTGCTTCCTACTTATCAGTAAGAAACTCCACGAATCAAGCATTATTACATGTCTCTTGTCAGCACCTTTGTTCTGGGTGTTAAACGCAATTTTCACCCGCCTGGCCCGAGTAGGACGGGTGTCGTCCCTCTCCGGCGGTGGCGCCGGTGGCGTAGGCATGCAGGTGGCCATGCTTAGGCGGTATAATAACTCGACTCATGGTTTTTAGGGCCTCCATTGGGCTTGGTTCGTTGGGGCCGATCATGGCTTCGCGCCACGACGGCTTAGTCTGTTGGGCCTGCCGTTTTGTGGCCACAATCTCTATTTCAGAGCTTGTTAACTATCACATCCTGTAAATAAACGAATATATAATGTCTATTTTCTTTTTATCTAAAAAAAAGTAGTACAAAAATGAATACAGAACTATGAAGAGAGCTGTAAGTCAACTGAGTCATTCACTCACAACGAGCTGTAATCAAATGAGGCTTCCCTGGAAGTCAACAACAGGGGCCAGTCCATGAACTCTAATTATCAGGGCTGAAGCCCATATTCTAACATTTTCTTGATGGCCCAGACGAGGTGCAAGGGTCTCCTTGTAAGTTGTAAGATTGGTCATAGAACAATTGAAATCTTTGAATCGTGCATACCGATTTATTCCGATGTTTCGTTGATATACGGTTGGGTTTGGAGTATTCTTCTTTTAACTTTCTTATTAAGTCTTTTATGTCATTTTCTCGACCTTAACTTCTGGCTATTGTACGTATTTGTACTATGACCCATGTTAGTTTGTGTGGATCTAGTTACAGGTTAGTTTGCATAGATCTAGTGCTCGGGCAACAATTTGGCAGGTAGACATCACTAAGGCAGTGGCTACAAACATTCACGCGCGGGGCATACTACCTTGGTCACCAGATGCTTTATCGTATGGAGATCTGACAATGCCTAACAACCATGCCTATGTCTTGCAGCTGGAGGCGCTATCCTTCGAGAGATCTCGAACCACCTAATAATCCGGCTAGACATCAACTTTCATATTGTTCGCCGTTTAACTAAAAGAGCCGCCCATTTTGTGAGCTCTTGGATTTCTCTAAGGAGTATTGCCGATAGTTTTCACTCCTACATTGATACTTAAATTTTATTGTTTTCTATTTATTTATCTTTCTCGTAAATCTATTTGAATAATAATTAAAATCTTCAAATCGTTCATACTTCAATTTCGATTTCAATTCCAAACTATAATTTTCATCTAATTTAATAACTTTTAAGAAGTAAATAAATAATGATTCCAATTTCCAACTACATGTAAATTTGCAAATCCGGAGTTGGATGACGAAGATTAAAAAAATTAAATTTACAGTCTTCGAGTGTCCATCACTGTATTTTCTTTCGGAATATAAATATGAACTAAACCTAATTACCGCTAAACACAGACCCTAGGCAAATTTACCACAGAACTCGGCCCCTTTGTTTTCTCTGCAACACGCCATCCTCTCTCTCTCGTTTGCTCGTTCTCCCGAAAAACCCTAGGCATATCCAAGATCACCTTCTCATCAATATGGGTAAGCCTAACGCGACCTCGCATCGTTATTCGATGAATATCATTCCTGCCAATCGGTATCTGAATTTCATGGATGCTCGTCGATTTTTGTAGTCTACTGAATCTTCACCGAATCTTGCTCGCCTTTCATTCCCAAGTTCTCCTCTGCTTTCGATCTGATTTGTGTTACTTTCATAAGCTTTCGATTTGTAGCTGTTTATTCTTGCTTCATTGTGAATTTGAATCGGTGATGCTTTAGCTCCGAGTATAGAGTTTGTGAATTGTTACGAGTTTCATAGTCGCTTGATTGACTTCGTCCTGCAAGAGACCAGCCAAATTTTGAGTCGTAATTGCGTAGTTGCTGGTAAGGTAGCACGTTCAGCGTATTCCGTCTGTATGATGCTATCAACTAACTTGTTGTTGCATGTTTTTGGTTCGGCTTGCTATTCTTCTCTTCTACAATTCTGACTCGCGGTGTGCTTTTGATAGATATTGAAGAGGAGATCCGTGCATTGCAGCTTGATTCTGCAAGTGGTACGTTAATTAACATAACATACTGTGTTTCTTATGTTAGTTTGCAACTTATGCTTCAAGTTCTAACTGTTTTACCTTCTGCGGTTGAATTGCTTGTGTAGAGGAGAATACTGGAGCCACGAATCCAGAAGGGGTAAAGGTTGAACAGGTTGACGAGGTGGATAGAATGGATGAAGGTTGGTGAAATAGACATTATTGCATCGCCTAGAACAGTTCTTTCTTTAGCTGATGTCCTGCATTACTTTCCATGTCTATCCGTTGCTGTAGCATGTCCAATTGAATTCATTAGGAATGCTTCAAAAGGAATAGAAATTCACTTAAAATAATCAGTGAACATGGACTTAATCTGCGTTTTGTCTAGAACTGGTATCTGTTAAGCCATTTTCTGTTATCTGAGTATTTTATAGTTTGTGTTTGCACTGTGCGTAAGAATGGTTCTCAATCAATTATTCGTTTATATTTGGGACATAATTTGGCTATACTCCCTTGTCGTTTTTTCTTTCTCCAAGACATTGCCTAGATTGTCTGCGGTTACTGATTTTGTTCTTGGAATATTGGTAGATTCAGCACCTAATGATACCGTGCATGCTGTAGAGGCACCACAAGCTGATGTAGAAGGTATGGTGAACCATTAATGTCGTAATGTTCTGTTTTTGACATTAATTTCTTAATCTTGTTTGGAATCTATTTTGCAGTGTCGCATAGAGCAGTACCAGCACCACATGTGGAAGAACCAGCTAGGGATACGATCGAGAATAACAAACGCCACTTGAATGTTGTCTTTATTGGACATGTTGGTATGTTTACTATCCTATTGGAATCATTTCATGAATAAGGCTGAGTTATAGGAATCATTTCATGTTTAAGCCATCTGGTTATTCTTTTGCAGAATGAACTTACATAGTCTACAGTTTTTAGAGATTCTATCTCCTTCTTTATCTGATGTCAAATGTATGTTTAATTGTTTATCTTTGACCGTTGGTTTTGTCTTGTTGCTACAGATGCTGGCAAGTCCACCACTGGAGGCCAGATACTGTTTCTCAGTGGCCAGGTGGATGATCGTACGATTCAGAAGTATGAGAAAGAAGCCAAGGATAAAAGTAGAGAAAGCTGGTACTCTCTTCATTGGCAAACCATGATAACTATTTTTCAAGTTTTATAGTTCTTTTTGCTGTGTTTTATTAAGCAGTATTTGGTTTCTGTCTCTAGGTATATGGCGTACATCATGGACACAAATGAAGAGGAGAGACTCAAGGTATGACTTCAATATGTCTTACAATCTGAATTTGAAAAGTGCAATATGTCTGTTGTAGTTTCTGATTTTGATATACCTGTGTTGTGCTGTTAACTATAGGGTAAAACTGTTGAGGTTGGAAGAGCTCATTTTGAGACAGAAACAACCAGATTCACCATTTTGGATGCTCCTGTAAGTAATACTTGATCACTTGTATTATGTTTGTCTATATCTATTGTGGTATTTGCTGCAGTTGTCATTCATGCCAATTTATTTATTGCAAGGAATGCTTTTTTTTAACTTCATTCATTAATTATACATACAGGGCCACAAAAGTTATGTTCCAAATATGATAAGCGGAGCGTCTCAGGCTGACATTGGGGTTCTTGTGAGTTTCTAATGCAAAGATCTCTCTCTACCTTGCAGTTTCATGCTTCCCGTCCTTGTGTAGGTCACCTAACTCTTTCTTTTATCTGTTTAGGTGATTTCTGCTCGCAAAGGTGAATTTGAAACTGGATACGAGAGAGGTGGCCAGACCCGCGAACATGTTCAGCTTGCCAAAACCTTGGGTGTTTCTAAGCTGCTTGTTGTCGTAAACAAGATGGATGATCCTACTGTAAATTGGTCAAAAGAAAGGTAATTTCTTGTTTAGCTCATGCAACTTTATCTTCCACATGCATTTTGCATTTTTGCAAGATTACCCAATTATCTTGGGTTATTTCCGTTGCCATTAGGTATGATGAAATTGAATCAAAGATGGTACCCTTCCTCAAGACTTCTGGTTACAATGTGAAGAAAGATGTTGTCTTCCTACCCATTTCTGGTCTTATTGGGGCAAACATGAAGAACAAAATGGATAAAAGCATTTGTTCTTGGTGGGATGGCCCTTGTCTGTTTGAAGCTCTTGATCACATCGAAGTTCCTCTTCGTGACCCTAATGGTCCTTTCAGGTAATAGTTTGAAGATCTTAATATGTATTTTAGGTATGGTACGCTGTTGTATGTCCCCTGTTTTTTCTATCACGACAGTTATTTGCTTTTTCAGTTATTATTGCATTTCACATATTTCCTTGCTTGCCAAGTCAAGCTGCTGGCTCATTACTGTATTTTCTGCATCTTGTGTTACTTTAAGAACTTCTGAAAGCTAAGATTAAAGGAGCTGGCTAATGTTTCCAACTCTTGTTTGATGGATTTGAGTTTTGGATTCTATAGAATCTGCTGTAGTCTGTTAACTGCTGTGCATGGTTGTGGAAATGATCTCCAATTAGGTCAAATCTGTGTAAATTGTGTTTGGAAGAAACCTGCTCCCCTGTTTCTTTTTTATAAGCTCTGCTCATTTGGACTTTGTAACATCTAGAGAAGTACTTCCATTTTTCTCGACTTCAATTTCTGTATTAGATATTAACCATATCATAACTTGTTAGGATGCCCATCATTGATAAATTTAAAGACATGGGAACTGTTGTCATGGGAAAGGTGGAAGCTGGTAGTGTGACTGAAGGCGACTCTTTGTTGGTGATGCCAAACAAGGTCTGTCGTCTGAACTAGTATTGATGACGCCTTTCATCATTGTCCAAAATTCTGATGATATAAGTTTCCTTTATTTCAGACTCAGGTGAAAGTAATTGGAGTGTATATCGATGAAAATAAGGTTAGACGAGCAGGCCCAGGGGAGAACCTCCGGGTTAGGTTGTCTGGAATAGACGATGAAGATATATTAGCTGGCTTCGTACTGTCCAGCATTGGTAAGTAACCCAATCTGTCGGTAGATTTGCTAGCTACCGTATGCATTTATTAATTGTTAGTTTTTATGCTCTATGCAGCGAAGCCTATAGCTGGAGTAACGGAGTTTATCGCTCAGTTGCAGATCCTCGAGCTGCTGGATAATGTAGGTTTATCTATGTTCCCTTACCCTATCCCATTCTCATTTTGGATTTAATAATATTCTTCATAGCATCTGATGCATGAACGATGCTGTTTTTCTGTCTAGGCCATTTTTACTGCTGGTTACAAGGCTGTTTTGCACATCCATGCTGTGGTCGAGGAGTGTGAGATTACCGAGTTGATTGAGCAAGTAGATCCAAAGACGAGGAAACCTATGAAGAAGAAACCCCTTTTCGTGAAGAATGGCGCAATCATCAAATGCCGTATTCAGGTATCAAATCAATTCGGTGATGTTTAAAATATCTCCACTGTCATTCAGAGGATTCTTAATGTATATTTTTCAATCTGCAGGTCAACAGCGTTATTTGTGTAGAGGCCTTCTCAGAATTTCCGCAACTCGGTCGATTCACTCTCCGCACCGAGGGTAAATTTAGAATCAAATCTTTTGTTGCTGCGAGCTAGAAAAAAATTGTGCTTTGGTCTGAAATCAAGCTTTCAATTTGCAGGGAAGACAATTGCAGTTGGGAAAGTCAACAAACTTTCGACTGGTTCAGCTTAAACAATTTTGTAACGAAAGGTGAGGCATCAATCACAATACAGAGCGATTCCTGTTTCTGCCAAAGCTGTTCACAGATAGTTTCACTCAACGTTAGCTAATTGGCATTTGTTTGTTGTTACAGGTAAAGCTTCTGGGTAGAATATCGACGATGGATGAAAGAATTCGTATAACTGGGGATGCTTCAGATTTTGATTTGGAGTCGAGTTTTCGCAGTTAATATTCTGGGACTGTGGGAGAGGTGGGTTTATTGTCGTGGGTTGGGTATAGTGAACACTTTGAGACTCTCGACACTGTCTGGATAGCCTAGTTCTTGTACGGGTTTGTAGTTTAACGAGTTACTGAGTTGCCTACACTCTGAGAGGGGGGATTTACTCCATGGATGCCTTTGTTGTTGCATTTGTAACTAATTTTCTTTTTCTAGGAAATTGGATGTGATGACAAAGACACAAAGTCTTTGTTTTGAGATTTCGTCTTGCTCTGTCCCTCGCTTTAAGTCGAATCTTTCAATTCAAATCCAGTCTTGATCTTACATTTTTACAAGTGTAGTCGCAGAAGCCGTAGTGAACTGAACTCTAAACTCTGGTGCAAAATCAGACACATTTTACAAGTTTAGTGACCAATAGAGTAATCAACCCAACCCATTACTAGCCGCACAAGGTCCCTGTAAAGGATAACGGCGTTATACCATATGAATGGATGGAGACGATTTGCTCTGACGATGACAGTCTGATCAAAAGAACCAAACCCGATGGCCGTATCTCTCCCATCGGTCGCCGCCGTCACTTCACGGCAAGTATCCGTTGCCACCATCTATCATCCTCTTGCCCCTCAACCGCTCCCATCCAGCCTCAAATTCCCCGCCATTTCCGCTCCTCGCCGCCATTTTCTCGCGGTGAAGAAGAGAGCTACTCTGGACGAGAAGAACCCGATCGTAGCTGAAGAAAAAGAAGAAGAAGAGCTTCAATCCTCCGAATCCAACGACCGAGTAAGTCAATTCCTCGTCTTCTCCGATGATTGTATATGTGATGCTTGATTTTCGTTAACTGGACCAGTTTGAGGAATTAAGTGTTGATTAACTTAGGTTGCCGAGAAGGTGAAACTGCTGAAGGAAGCTGCAAAGACGAAGAAAGTCGCAGCGGGGGAGATTTTGGAAGCTTTAGCAGTGATCGAAAAGTCCAAGATTGATCCCTCTGGTTTCCTTCAAACTCTCGGTGGTGATCAATCCCCCGGCCGCACTTGGATGCTCGTCTTCACCGCTGAGGTTCCCTCCCTTCCATTTCTCCCACAAATTGCCTTTTTTTTGCTGTATTTGATGCAATGAATTGTTGCATCCCAACAACTCGGTGTATGATTATTTGCAAATCTACCAAGTCAATAACTAGTTATAGCTCGAGTTGTTGGGAGTTGAGAGAAGCCAATAACTAGTTATATATCATCAGTTAGTACTTGAGAGGGATTAATTTGATTCTAAGCTGACTATTTACCAATCGAACTGCAAAATGCAGAAGCAATACAAGAGTGGCAAGTATTTCCCCATTACTGCAGTCCAGAGGTTTGATGCTGCTGTAAGTATATAGAACTTTGAACTTCGAAACCAAACTCATAATCCCCAAGCTTGTTTGGTCTAAAAGAGAACAAACTTCTCGGATGCAGGGCGAGAGGATCGAGAACGGAGTGTATCTCGGGCCACTCGGATGGCTCACATTCGAAGGGAAGCTCGCGTGGACCAAGAAGAGGGTATTGGCATTCATCTTCGAGCGAGTACGCATCAAGATCGGACCGTTTAACCCTCTCGAGATCGGACTCGGGCAGGAAGGAGATAGGGAACCCACCATCAAGACCGATCCTTTCTTCGTCTGGTTTTATATCGACGAGGAGATTGCTGTTGCTAGAGGTAGGAGTGGCGGCACTGCTTTCTGGTGCAGGTGCCGCCGTGTTCCTTCCTGAGTTTGATTAACTTATTTTTTGCAGTTCTTGGAAAGCATTTACGCTATATTGCATGGTTTATGGTTACTTTTTGTGTTCAAGCTATGTATGTAGTGTAAATTCAGTTGTGAAATTGTATTGTATGGAACTAATTGTTTAGATCATGCAACACCGTTGACGAATCTCGTCGAACTTAGTTGACTTTAACTGACGAGATGCATTTTTGTAGCGTAATGGAAGATTCTAGTAAGGAGTTGGAAGTTAAACGTGATTTAGATCGGAGGAGTAATGAGATGAGTGATTTTTCGAGAAGTCGCCCATTTGTTTCCCGGTTACATCGGTTGCTCTTTTGGACCACTAAAATTCGCTATTCTAATTACAATACAGAATTCGATTGGAGTTCAACGAGTAATCATACAGGTTCGAAAATGCTAGAGTAGGAACTCCGTTAATTCGAGTGTGAATGTATAGAGTGGGTCAAGAAGGTGTTCTCTCATTTATTTTCCGAAAATAGAGTTAAGCATGAGCCTTTGTATGAGCTCTGTAAGTGGTTTGACTAAATCTCGATTCACGACAATCTCTCTATGGGCATTGTCTCTTGGACCCTATCTCCAGCCTTCTTTGCCTGCAATAAAAACTCCATAAAAATTGTTTAGATCGAAAATTAAACAAACTGTGAAAAATTATTGTATTCAAATAACTCAACACTAACGCTTACTTCATGTGCCCAATTAGTACGAACAATAAGGATCGAAAGCGAGATCGTTTGCACCACCAGAGCACATATGATCCCCAAATACAAACCCTAATTAAAAACAATATTTCAGATTATCTTTCAAAAATAGAAAAGTAAAGACGTAACATAATTCGAGATTTACAATTTATTTACCTTTCCACCAATGTGAAGAACAAATGCCAGCAAAATCCCACAAGGAATTCCCACTACGTAGTAAGACCCAAGATTTATGTATGCTCCAATCTCTTGCCACCCACATCCTCTAGCAGTCCCTATGATATTGAAAAAAAATCAATTCATTCCCGTAATGCTGACGTGGCAATCAAATTTATGTTCGAATAGACGATCAAATTTACCCGAAAGAACGCACTGGAGGGCGTCCAAGAAGTTGGCTATGGCCACGATGGGAAGCATTTGAGCTACATAATCGATCACGGGCTGGTCGTTGCTATAAGCGTAGCCCCAAACGTTGCGTATCGAGAACAAGATCACTCCCACCACTAGCCCCTCTATGACTGCCATTCCTAGCACCACACGTACCGCCATTCGTGCTCGCTCTGGCTGTCCTGCCCCCAGTTCATTCGACACCCTTGTGCTGCACGGTTTTTTTTTTTTGAAAATGTGTTAGCAGATTGTAATCGGTTTGAAATCTCGTAATCGGAGATCGAAAAGTGAGCGAGCCACCCTGACCTTCCAGCAGCACTGAGTCCGTAGGCGATCATCCATACCGTTGCTGCTGTGTTGAGGCTACAAGGGTATAAATGGAAATTGGAAACTAGAATAACATTGACATGAAAATGTAACATATTTTATTTTAGATTTTCTTAAAAACTTACGATTTCATTATCGTAAAATTACTCTGATCCGGAAAAAATGAGAACCGGTTACCTTATGGAAAGCACGGATGTCTCCAGTTTCGGGTTAGGCAGAAGGCCAGACGCGAGAACCAACATCTCGAATGACCACATTTCCAAGCTGCAACATTCATAAACAAATAAATACCCCAACTATATAAAAAAATTGAACTCTAGACTTATCCTTTCAAAAAATTTGTGTAAAAATACGATAATGACCCTCGAATGGATTTAATTACTTACCAGACCATGAAGGCTGAAGGAATAGCAAGCTTCAAGAAAGCCCAAACGCCAACCAAAGCCTCTTTAGAAAACCCGGTCCAAGTCTTGGCACAAGAGGGAGAAAACTTTATGTACAAGGACAACAACACCACATTAACCCAATTCGAGATCGAGTTCGAAACCGCGGCCCCACGAGCTCCCATGGCGGAGTTAAACACGAGGAGCCAGCATAGGAGGAGGTGGAGGAGGGCGGCCGCGGCAGAGCAGAGCACCATGGGGAACACGATGCTCTGGGTCTGCAGGAACTTGACCTGGCACTGCAGGATCGCGTAGGCGAAGATGCTCGGGATCATGAACGTGGCGTAGGTCCCTGCCCCCTCAGCAATGTCCTGCTGTTGCCCGACCGCGATCAGGATGTGGGCCGTGTTCGCCCAGATGACGGACAAGGGAATGCTTATGACCAGGAGGACCAACATGGCTCTTTGCATGTGGATGCTCATTGCGTGGTACTGTCTGGCTCCGTAGGCTTGGCCGCAAAATGTGTCTAGTGCACTCGCCATTCCTAACTAGTGTCGACGAAGATAGTGTTAAACCAACATCAAATACCAAGATTTCCATCGCAAAACGTCTTGACTAGTCCTTTCATCATGGGGTGTTACATAATATATAGTTAAGACCCACTAGAACAAGGTGTTCCATTACGATAAACGATAATCAAAGATCATCGACTATAAATTAAGAAACAAAGTGAGCAGCCCACCACGATTAACAACAACAATTATATATAAAAAGAAAAGTGCAGAGTGATATTTATTATTCTGAAATTCTGACTAATACAAATAAATTATAAGATGCTCTTTACGCTGTCGTTTTCGTTGTTGTTATACACACACAACATAACGACAACAATTCAAGTTGGCTGATAGTTCAGAATTCAGATAAGAAAATTACAGTTTCATTACTTAATTTAATCCTCACTAATTGACTACTAATTAGTTCAAAGATGATCAAATTAACCTCAAATTGTTCATTAAAAATTTGTAGAGGAAGAGAAATTCAATTCGAACTACTCCTCTACATTTATTACACTTTAATAATCACTCCTCCAACAGTAATATGACACCAGACCAATGACCGATAATTCCGTCTCCATAAATCATAAGTCACGACACAATTTATTATCAAACCTTAATATTCAATATTTTATTGAAATGAAGAATATTTGTTATATGCCGTCATTGTATTCTATATTTTATACAATCTAACTTAATGAGAAATTATTTAAATGTCAGATTTAAATAAGTGCATTGGACCTGGGTGGACACTGCCATTAACAACAATTGGAAAAAAATGCAAGATTTGAAATCGACCCAATTTTTGGTTCGGTTCGGACAACAACTACAAACCAACCGAGACCAACCAGAACACAAACACATGAACAGCCAAATAGAAGAAGGCAGATAAAGAGCATACCAGTAAGCTGAAGCCAGTGACAGACGCGAAAGAAGTAGCCATGGAAGCAGAGGACAAGCTTAGTTCACCGAGATGCCCCACGAACATCACCGATATTAAGTTCAAACTGTACTGAAGCAAGCTCACCGCTATCATCGGCCCCGCCAGCCACACTTGTCTCTTCACTTCCTCCATCACCCCCTCGCTGATCAGCCTCTCCTCCTCCTCTGCAGCCGCCGTGCCATTAATCAACGGCACCCTCTGCCCCGACTCATCCGCCGCCGCTGACGTGGCTCCTGATCCTCCCGCCATCTTTCTCGGAGAAAATGAATTAATTTGATTTGGGTTGAATTCGGATTTTGATCGGACGGGATATTTAATTATTTATAGATTCGCAATAGCCAATGAGAAAGGAATATTTGAATTTTTTTATCAAATTTAGAAAGACGATAAGGATTTGATCTCTCTTTCTTTTTCAGAAAACATGTATGCGCGCAGCAGCAGTCGCGTTCGATGGCGGGGCTTGACATACCTTTTACTGTTGTCGCCAACTAACTTTTGCTGACAAGTATGAAGAGGCACTAGTACTGTTCACGAGCCGAGCGAGTTGGTTCCGTTTAGAGATGTTAACGTCAATTTTTTATTCACAATTAAATGAGGTTAGGAAATTTCAAAATCAGTCATATAAAATGTGTAAAGATAAATTAGGATCACGGGTAGGAATTGGATGAACACCAAAATAAGTAAATTATAACGTATGATTGTCTTCTTGATTAATATATTCAATTTTTATCATTCAATTCCGATCCAACATCTTGCCAAATTGGACAATCTTAAAAAATGCTAATATGTAGTCTCACCCTTTACCAACAAAAATGAAGTCAGACAAACTAGTCTAGCTACCTTATACCAATCGGTAACCCAACTTCCAAACCAGTTGTTACCCTTCTAAAGTTAGTGACAGTTTAAAATAGTTTATTGTCCGTAATACATAAGAACAATTTACAAATTGTGGACTTATTATGGGCCCATGGTCGATGAAACAACACAGATTCCAATTCAACCTAGCTAGGCCCATTTTATAACAGGCCTCCTCTAGTTGGAATATTCGACTCGTTGGATATATTTGGTACAACAAATTGGTAGCGTAATGGTATTAGGGGCTGCACTTAGAAGGGAAAATTAAAATTTGATCCCCACAGTAACATTAAGAGAGGAATAAAACCTTAACTCAAGAACAATTTCTTAACTAAATTAACCGATTAATATATCGAATTCCATAATTTACAAAAACAATCAATTCAATTATAATTATTATTATATGTTATGCAAATGTAGTGGGACTGAACAAGTAAAGTGAAACCCAATAAATACACACCTCGTTTTCTAGGCAACAAATAAAAGATGAGAGGGAGCGGTCGTTGGTCCACTACATCACTGCCGACGACGTGGCTGCTGACTCTGCTGGCCGTGTGATGGGCCACCGTCCACCGCTGCAGCGGCTTACATGTCCTGCTGCACTCGTCAGTGCACTTCAACACCGGATGTCTTAGACGGAGCAACTTCCCGAAAGGCTTCACGTTCGGCACCACAACGTCGGCTTACCAGGTGGAAGGCATGGCTGACAAGGACGGCCGTGGGCCCAGCATTTGGTACGACTTCATCAACCAACGTCCAGAGGTCTGTACACATTTTTGTTTGTTTGTTTTCTTTTCATTTCCTTTGAAATATTTTCATGAAAATCCGATGTTTGTTTGTAGGGAGAATTGCAAATAATTCCACCGGCGAAGTCACCGACGATCAGTGCCACCATTACCAGAAAGATGTATATATCATGGTCAAGCTCAACTTTGATGTCTACCGATTCTCCATCTCATGGTCACGAATCTTTCCAAGTAATTGTTCATATCTATAGACGATTTGTTTTTTAGATTTTAAATATTTCGTTAACTCGATAGCCTTTTTCGACATAAGTCTACATATTTAGATGGAACCAAAAATGTGTACAAGAAGGGTGTTGCTTACTACAATAGACTAATTGACCACATGTAGGGAAAAAGGTACTATAGATTGTAATTATATATATGTAATTAATGTTAGTACTAAGCAATGAATATCGTGAAAATTAAACAAATAATTATAGAATTGAGGATAAAACTCGAAAAATCAGACAAATTAAACCTATAGAGCCCTCTCGTAGTGTAAGTAAAACTAGATTACATGCCTCTAGCCTTGGAAAAGAAGTACGGTGGGTTGTTGAGCCCTCACGTAGTGTAAGTATACTAACTAAATCATCATTTTAAATTTTACTCACACTTAACTAATCTAATTAGTCACATTAATGTATCAATTACAACTTATTAATCTCCCTATTAGCGCAAGGATTACGCCGATTACGCCGATTTCTGCTTCAAGACATTCAGAGACTGGGTGAAGAACTGGATGACATTCAACGAGCCGAGAGTCACGGCCGCGCTAGGATACGACGACGGCTCATTCGCTCCAGAGGAGTGCTCCACCAGAAACTGCACAACTGGAGACTCCTCCACCGAGCCTTACATTGCCACCCTATCACTTGATCCTCTCCCACGCCACCGCCGTCCAAAGGTACCGCCAGAAGTACCAAGCCAGAAGCACTTGATACTCTCAAGATGGGAATGCTGAATTTGGATGTAAGTGTGGTTAATTTGTAACTTGATTACACCCTTACTTACCCCTTTTAATTAGCTAGATCATTCTAACATGACGCATTTCTTATGTTTGTGTGTAGATGAGAAGAATGGAGTTCCGGTTGGACCAAGGGTAATTACTTTCTTCATTTTTTGAAACCGATTTTTGTGGCTTATATATAGGCAGATTCTACTTGGCTTTATGATGTACCATGGGGTTTGCACAAGTGCTTGTTGTACGTGAAGGAGCGGTACGGTAATTCGGAAGTCTTTTTGTCTGAAAATAGTAAAAAATGACGATACGAGAGGTAAACCATTTATCTATAGAGAATGTGAAATAAAGGTGATTTGATTTGGGTTTTCTTGATTTATTTTTTGTAAGGGAGGAATGAACCGAGCAATGTGACACTTCCAAAGGCATTGCATGACACGGAGAGGATCAAGTACTACAAGGGCTACTTAGCGCAATTGAAGAAGGCGATTGACGAGACAGAGCCAACGTGACGGGGTACTTCGCATAGGAGTTGATCGAAAACTTCGAGTGGCTGTCGGGATTCACCTTGAGATTCGGGATCGTCTATGTCGACTTCGAGACTCTGGAGAGGACTCCCAATATATTGGCCTACCGATTCAAGACACTGCTCGATCGTCGCAAGCACCAAATAAATCAACATAGTTTATAAGAAGTAATAATGTTTGATTTTTCGGTTTTTGCTGTTTGGTTTAGATCATTTCGGTTAATGAGGCATTTTGAAATGGAATTCAAAAAGAAGACCTGAAAAGAATAAAACCCCTACAGAAAATTTTCATTATTAAAAGGACAAGCATGGCTATGGTTGGATGACAGACAAAAGTAATCATACGTCTGCAATCAAGTTGTTTGTTTATCCACTAACGGCTTCATTTCAGATGATCTTGTCTCATCTTTTGTCCTCTTTTCTTCTTCTCTAATTCAAATATTTGCAACGTTGGCCTTTGAGAATTTCTGTATGTTCAGATTTGAGTTCACATTGTTCTTGGATGCTACTTTGTGGTTACACCTACTTAACCAGTGGTTGAGAAGTAGGCAGTAAAACAGTATAAATTTGAAAGTGACTTCAATAAATTCAACCAAAAAGTTCACCATACTTACCAGCAAGGATACCACCAAGTTCCACAACTACCACCTTTCAATTTAATGGCAAACTCAGAGAAACCCTTTGTCAGAACTCAGAACACCACATGAAATTTTACCCACAGAAAAAAAGGCCAAAAGGGTTTTGGAATAAAGGTTAAAGAGCCAACACCCAAAGGTAATAATTACACCCACCATTGAACTCACAACCCAAACACTGCTACAAACCCACCACCAACAACCTAAATTCATCAACACTTCCAAACCCAAAGCAAAAAGAACCCTAAACCCAAATTGGTGAAAAGAAAGAACAAACGACTCCCTACTAAAACAGACAATTAGGCTTAGCCATACAACTTTTCTAAAGCAGAGAGCTTTCATCTCCATCAGGCTGGGGATCTCTAGCACTGGAAGACCTGCAAATCTCCTCGATCCGAGCCGTGACATCACTCATTGTGGGACGGTTATCAGGGTACTGAGCCGCACAGTCCACTCCGAGCTGCAGCAGCTGAACCATCTCTTCCTCAACGCTCTGGTATCGAAGGAGCTCGAGATCGAACACCTCCGATGTCCACTCCTCCTTCACTGTGGATTGCACCCATCTAGGGAGATCGATGCCTTCTTCGTTCAGAATCGAATTCGCAGGGGCCTTCCCTGTTAGTAGTTCTAGCAGCATTACTCCGAAGCTGTAGACATCAGCCTTCTGAGAGACTCTGCGTGGATCGGTGACCTCCGGTGCTCGGTACCCAGCCACCCTGTTGGGAGTCGACGAAGGGCCAACGAGTTGAGCAAGGAAGAAGTCGGCAACTCGAGCTTCGTAGTTTCCTGTGAGGAGGATGTTGGAGGACTTGATGTTTCCGTGGGAGACATCGTTGCCTTGCGAGTGAAGGTACTCGATCCCACGAGCCGCTCCTAGGGCGATCGAAGATCGGATTTCCCAGTTCAGTGGAGTCCTCCCGGCACCTTTGTTGCCTGCATTTGATAATTAAGGACAGTAGAACAAATCAATCATGTGGATCCATAGATACAGCTCAACTAGGAATCATTCATCAGCTGAAGCTAAACATGATTGCTAGTTTAGGTCAATGAGACAATGTGAAACAACTAGAAGTCAATCCATCAGAGAATCAGATCCATTGACTAAAATCAAACACATGATCTAAAAAAGATGATTAAGGCTTCTTCACCGAGACTGAGCCTAAATTTCACACCTAAGAAAACCTACACTGTCGCTAAACAAACCAATTAAGCTTCTCTGGAGTTATGGAGATGCAATGATTCTCCCACAATTGGATGATAAACAAGCACATGCAGAGAAAAGCAATCAAAAGCCAAGAGAGAGCAAAAGAAACTAACTGACCATGAAGAAGAGCAGACAAGCTTCCCATAGACATGTAATCATAAACAATGAGCTTCTCATCCATACTATAGTAATAAGCCCTCAAAGGAACCAAGCTCTGATGATCCATAGCACCCACAAATTCAATCTTCTGCCTGAATTCTCCTTCCGAGACGATCACATCCCTCAATCTCTTCACAGCCACCACAGTTCCAAACTCCAATACTGCCTTGTAAGCAGTCCCAAACGTTCCTTTCCCCAAAACCTCAGCAGAAGCTCTCAACAAATCCTCCAAGTCAAACACCCTACTGGTCTTCCCAAAGAAGACCAACTTCTTTGCCCCTATAGTTCCACCATTATTACCATCTTTGCCACCACCCCCAACCATTGCCGCCACCGCCGCGGCCGCAACGGAGTAGCCATTCCCGTTGCTGTCGACCATGGGCTTCTCCGCCATTATCTCCAAGTCCTGTGGCTTCAACGACCCGATATCCATCGATCTCGAGTTTTTCCGACTGCTAATCTTCCTCGACAGAAGTACCAAAATCGCGACGAGTAGACAAAATCCAATTAGAGTTCCGATTACAATCCCGGCGATTGCACCACCGGAGAGATGCCGCCGTTTTCTATCGGTGGATGATTCCCCGGACGCCGGCGCGCTGGGTACCACGACGGTCCCACGCGCGCTGTCGACATTGCAAGCGTCGAGAGGCTGCCCGCAGAGGGAGTTTCCCAAAAAGGACGCCGAATCGAATGACCTTAGCCTCTGCGGAATTGAGCCGTTCAACAGATTGTTGGAGGCGTTGAACTGCTCAAGCTTCCCGAATTTGAGACCCGGAATCGACCCGGAGAGACGGTTGTTTTCGACGAAAAGGGTCTTCAACCGGGTCAAGTTATCGAACCCGGTCGGGAAGTTCCCGGTGAAGTTGTTTTCTGCGAGGTTGAGACGGACCAGGCTTCGGAGGGAGAATAGGAAGTCCGGGATCTCGCCGGAGAAGGAGTTCCCCTGAAGATACAAGTTCCGGAGACGGGTGCAGCTAGCTAGATCTGAAGGGAGCTGACCGGTGAGAGCGTTGAGGCGAAGACTGAGAGTGCGGAGCTGAGTCAAGTTGGAGAACACTCCGTCGGGAAGCTCGCCGGAGAGGGCGACGCCAGGGAGTCGGAGGACTGTTACTCTGTTCAGCTCGCACTTGATTCCGGGCCACTTGCAGGGGCTCTGCTGGGTGGCGTTCCAGAAATAGGTAGTACGGCCGCCGACGGCGGAGCGGAGGGTGATGAGGGCTGCTCGGTCGGCGGCGAGATCTGAGTTCGAAACGGGGAGAAGAGAGGTGGAGAGGAGGATGCAACATAGGGAAATGAGCAGCAGCTGGGTGATCTCCATTTTTGGTCTTTGTTGAAGGTTTCAGCTGGGGGACGAGAGGAAATGGAAATGTGGGTTAAGATTAGGGAGGGGCGAGGTGCGCTACGTTACGGTTTGGATTGAGAGAAGAAGAAAAAAAAGGGAAAGTGAAGGTAGAGTGTGAGCTGCTGCCTCTGGGTTTTACAGTAAAAGAAGCAGCTGAAAAGGAGCAGGCTGGTTGGGGAAGATGACAAAAGAACCCTAACGGGAAAAAGGGAGGAATGGCGTTTTTTGGATAATATGTGAAAAGGACCCTCTATTTTTTTAAATATGACAAATAAGTATTTGTTTTATACTCTTAATCGGAAATTCATTTGAAAGTGTTAAAGGTGGATGTTGGTTCAAATGGCATACTGCTGTGACTACAATCATCTGACGTCGTTTCAATTATTCATGTCAATTTTACGGTACATTTTTTTAACCTAGAAGTGAAATATATGAACTTAGATTGTTACCTTTAATATTTTGACTTTAATTATAAGATCATTTATGAGATTTTTAAAATTAATTTTTTTTGTGTTGCCCAAGAATCAATATGTTTTTAGATGCACCATGAAATTTTTAGTGTCATCTGTGGCTTTCAACCATTCTAATTTTGTTATTTTGGCTCGTTTCGAAACTAAAAAAATTCTGATTTTATAATTATAACAAGGTACAATGGTAATCAAACAAATATGACTCTGAATTTTCATTTTTGGTGGTGGTTACTCTTTATTCTTTCGAGCTCTTCTCGTATTCATTTTTTTTAAATATTAAAGGTACAACTTGCATGAAACGAATACCATATGAATTTCAAACGGTTGCATTCGTAAAGCCACGGTGTATATCGCAAACTAATCTGGGTCAACCATTTTAAACCAGGACGAGTTGAAAACCGTTGACTCTTTAAATTTGAACACTTGCGTATCAATGATACAGGCCGATTTCCTGACAGCCCGCTTAAAAGCCCAAATCCTTATATATCCAAAATTAGTTTCTAGTTTGAGTCTGGCCTATTTTTTATCAGGCCCAAATCCACATTTACGATTGTGTTTATTTATCAAATATATAATAATAATAATAATAATAATGTACGTTAAAATAAAAATTCTAATATAAATTTGTGTAAAGATAGGAATACACAATCCTTGTCCATCCAGTACAAGCAATTAATAACTACTACTACTAGGAATCATCTCGATTTCTCCTCAGGTATTTGCGATAAGAACGTATTCCCCGTTGCCCGAAACAAAATGGATCACCCTACATTATATGCAAATCGAACCCAAAATTCAACTCCCGTGACAATGAAACAACTTGATCCAAGACTCCACACTTTGATACCGTAACAACCCCAAATCTCAAAATTTTGCTTCTCATCTCGAAATACGGCCGCCAAAAAATCTTCTTTACATGTGGTTGCTAGATTGACTTTCCAACGCTCCATGTCTCTTTCGGTAATGCACGTCGGAAAACATTGATGGCTGAATGTTTCCTCTCTAATGTCAAAGCAAGGAATGGAGTTAACCAATCGAGTTGCACTATACCAATAGATTTTTCCACAGCTCGACAATTTATGCATCCGTGCAATGTGGTTTGAAGGAAAATGAACAAAGTGGTCTTTAACTTTCGCATCAACTGCTACATTGCACGAATCATTCCTCAAGCCATAAACTTTAATAGACCCTGAAAAGGGATGATCATCCAAAATCCTTACAGTAATGAATTCAGACTACATTTCAAGATCGTTTGGAGTTCTTGATTTGCTTCGATCCAGTTCACGGGTGTTGACTATTGATTCTTGTTCTCCGGTCTCATTTCCTTGGTTCTGTTCTCACTTATTACCAGTCGAGCAAGTGTAGATCTCTGATATGGAGGAATAGAGCAAGTCGAAAGAAGCTGATCAAGTTTAGAACAAGGGAAGACAATAATCTCTGGCTGAGATTGGAAGAGGATTCTCTGGTAGATATCATCTGATAAAAGCTTTGACAAAATGGTACAGCTCGATCGGCTCCAGAACTTATAAAATAAGAGGTATTTTCAGTTTCATCATATCAAAAGCATTATTTTAGTACTTAATTGTTATAAAACGCCTTAATTTTTACTATTCAACGTCCTACCATTTAAATTTCGTGAATAAAATTACGGGAATGTCCTTCAAATCTAATCTTTAAATACACACATGACGTAACTTGAATCAAACACAACTCTCACTTTTCGGAAAACACTCCCCTCTAAAAAACACTCTCTGAAAACACTCGCCGTCCGCCCGATCCCGTCGCCAAGGCACAAAAAAAAATTGACCGTCGGCACGACCGCCAACCGTCTTTCTTGAACAGCCGTCGACGTGAACGCCGACGGAGAAGATAGGGCGGTCGACATGCCGACCATGTGTTTAATTTTTCGGTAGGACGGGCTGATGGGAATTACATGAGTTGAGTGAGTTTATAAATACAAACATCAAATCAAATGCATTCGCGTCATTTCAAATTCCAATTTCAAATATTCAAGCGTTTTAAAAAAAAAATTAAAGTCTTGTATAGCCATTTAATTTTTTTAGTTTTTTAGATGAAAGAAGAGACGTGAAGGAACAACACAAAAGAGATCCCTTTCCCACTAATCCCTTTTACGGCGATTAAACAACCTAATTGACTTTTATCCCAGCTTTTACTTTAATCTTCAAATTCAATAAAACTAATCAATTTCCAGCATGTCATTAGATTACTATTTATTCTCTTCCGCCAGCTAGGCAACCCCATCATCCAAGATTCCCAATTATTCACTGAAATTCTTCCATATTCTCCCCCCCCCCTCTAATTTCCGTCTCTTTCCGACTGGACATATCTTAGATCATCAATGGCGTCCTTGTGTTTCACGTCTCAACCACTAAGCTACCGCCGGAATCCCAGGTTGGTTCAGAATCGGCGCGGAGTCGGTTTCTGCAACTTCAAAGCTCTGGCTGTCGGAGGGAATGGAAGCGGTGCTGAGCCCGATCTGAGCGTGACCGTCAACGGATTGAAAATGCCTAATCCGTTTGTGATCGGTTCTGGTCCGCCAGGGACGAACTATACAGTGATGAAGCGTGCTTTCGACGAAGGCTGGGGTGCTGTTATTGCTAAAACTGTCAGTCTTCTTTTCTTTTCATTTCTGTTGCTGTGTTCGTTTACTTCAATCTTTTTGCCCGGATTCGTAGTTGTGGAGATTGATTTATAGCAAAAGAACTGGATTTAGCTTTTTTAAACGCCTCATTTGGTCAGTTTGAGATTTGACCTGGTTGAGAGAGCTCCTGCAGGTTTCTGCTAGCGAACTCGTGTCAAATCCCTAGGCTAGGATGAAATTACGAAATTAGCGCTAGCTCTCCTGGCGGTCGCAGATTTCTGAAGTGGAACTAATCCAGACGAGATTCGGATTCTGATTTATGTTGCCTGCTCATTTTTTTGAAGTAATCTGTCTGTTTGATGAGATTGAGTTAGTTGCTCATCATGACTTTGCCAGGTGTCACTAGATGCAGCTAAAGTGATCAATGTTACTCCTCGGTACGCGAAGCTACGTGCGAATGGATCGGCCAAAGGACAGATAATTGGGTGGGAGAACATTGAGCTGATAAGCGACAGGCCATTGGAGATAATGTTGCAAGAATTTAAGCAGTTGAAGGAAGAATATCCAGATAGGATTTTGATTGCTTCGATCATGGAGGAGTACAACAGAGCTGGTTGGGAGGAGCTCATAGATCGTGTGGAGCAAACTGGAGTTGTAAGTTTTCAGTTAGGAAACTTCTGGTTTCTGAGGTATATTTGATGCTTCATGCATATGAAAATATTTGGTTCACTTGCTTTGGCAGGATGCTCTTGAAATCAATTTCTCTTGTCCTCATGGTATGCCGGAGCGTAAGATGGGTGCAGCAGTTGGGCAAGACTGTGCACTATTGGAAGAAGTTTGCGGATGGATAAATGCTAAAGCTACTGTTCCTGTCTGGGCAAAGATGACTCCTAATATCACTGATATAACAGAGGTAAAATTTTCAGCTATCCTCACTTGTTAGGCCCTATACTTAGAATGATGCTCATGGTTTAATCTATGATAGTCGATATATCCAATTTAGGCTTTCCATTTTGATGTGATGCTTCATAGAGACTTGTGTCCTCGAATATGGATAGTTCAGGAACTGTTTTAAGACCATCGCCTTGAATAGTGGCCAATACAGACAAAAGACTTGTCTGTTCTCTTACATTCATAGTCCTCGCTTAACATCCATTCCTCGATCTGTCTGTGAATCTGACCCAGGGATCCAGCCATGGATAGTTGCCGATCTTCTTTCCAACTGCAGGCTTGTTAGTTCTATAGAATATGGAAATTACCATCTCATTGAAACGCACACCAAAGCAATTTGATGTACTGAGCTGCAATGTTTTGTCCTGTTGTGATGTATCCTCTTTGGGTTTATGATGCCTTTTAGAGTAAAACTGCTATGATATGCTATTCTGTCGTTATTTTTTTTGGCTCAATTATGTTGCTGAATCTAAGTCAATTCGTTCTTTTCAACAGCCAGCTAGGGTGGCTCTAAAATCTGGTTGTGAGGGCATAGCAGCTATTAACACCATCATGAGTGTAATGGGAATCAATCTCAAAACTTTACGACCCGAGCCCAGTGTTGAGGGGTATGCACTCTTCAATCACGAATCTATTTTCATTCCAACAGCTACCGCATACATATAATCATATGATCACTCTCTGTGTTGTCAGATATTCAACTCCCGGCGGGTACTCTTCAAAAGCAGTGCACCCCATCGCTCTTGCGAAAGTAATGAACATCGCCAGAATGATGAAGGCAGAGTTTAACGACGACCACTACTCACTTTCCGGCATTGGAGGCGTCGAGACAGGTGGTGATGCAGCTGAGTTCATTCTCCTCGGCGCAAGTACAGTTCAGGTAAGAAAAGATCAGTTAAAACTGATACTCAATCAACTCAAATTCTAGAGACGCTTCATGTGGTTTTTTCAATCGTTCTTCAATAGGTGTGCACGGGAGTGATGATCCATGGATATCCCGTGGTGAAGAGACTGTGCGAGGAGCTCAAGGACTTCATGAGAACCCACAACTTCTCGTCCATCGAAGACTTCCGAGGGTACGTGTGTATATATAGCCTCCTCGGATCTTCACTCTTCATGGCTCTGCTTTAATCTTTGTAGATAAATCGGATCGATGAACCGATTCTTGCCTGTTTCTTTTAGGTCTTAGTTTACATTGTATAGGTATATCATGTGAGCTAAATTATACACGAATAGTACACATTCGTCAGGAGCCCACCTAGTCTAATGTGGCTATGTCGATTCGGACCTGTAATCTACTTGAACATGGTTTTGTTTGTTTCGACAGAGCATCTTTGGAGTACTTCACGACGCACACGGACTTGGTGAGACGGCAGCAGGAAGCGATTCAGCAGAGGAAAGCAGTGAGGAAAGGGCTAAAGTCTGATAAGGAATGGACTGGAGATGGGTTCGTGGAGGAGACTGAGAGCATGGTTTCCAATTGATTGGGTTGGTTGGTATATCCTCCTCTTCTTCTCTCGTTTTTCGTAACAAAATAATAATGAATGAAAAGGATGATTAATTAAAGCATTAGTTTGGCTTGTTGTTGTCTGTTAAAACTGTACGTATAACAAACAAAATGTGCATTACTTACGAATACGACTGTTATGAACAATGTGAACTGTAACTTGGATGAAATCAAATGGGTAACTAACTCGGGTCGGTCAGGTGGGTCGGAGTAAAATGCTGGCCGAGCATGTGATTGTTCTTGGATACTGACCATGGTATAATTGCGTCTGGGAAAAGAAAAAGGAAAATAAAGAAATGAGAGGAATAAAAAATTGATGATAACGGAGAGCCCAATCAATCAAACCATGTGGGTCTTTGTTCGTTCGATAAACCATGTGCTACTTCTGGACCCCATCCTCTGTTGAATGAGCCCCGCCGGAGAATA
Organism: Linum usitatissimum; assembly: GCA_030674075.2. NCBI lineage: Eukaryota > Viridiplantae > Streptophyta > Magnoliopsida > Malpighiales > Linaceae > Linum > Linum usitatissimum. The sequence goes on from JAUJYP020000192.1 coordinate 6,527,785, forward strand.
TGAGAACAAAAAGAAACCACCTGGTTCAATACTTGATTTATGGTTGTTACCGGTGAGTGATTTCTCGATTTGGACTTGCTTGGTTCTTAAACTCTCGTTAACCGGTTAGATAGGTGGATATCGTGCGGGACGGACTTTACAATATACGAAAGGAAGTAGTAATATTCAGAGTTTTACGGGGCAAGATGTATGATAAGAAGGAATACGAGAAAGAGCGAATTGTTGAGCCTGACTTTGAACGGATTTGGGCAGAGTATATGTGTATTGTGGTTTTTAAAAAGAACCAACCCAGATTAGCATTATAAGACGTACAGCTAAACAGTGTCGTGTCACAGGGTTTATGCCAGCGATGCAGATCCACCAAGCTGCATCACAGTTAAAATCATACATTTCATTCCCTCAAAAATAATTAAATCACAACAAATATCAAATAAAAACAAAAACAAATAAAAAACCCGTCTCTTTCTTTCAGTTCCCTTTCCTCTTCCTTTCTCTCTCTGTTGAAGTTTGTTCGCCAGCCGAAGCCTTCCATGGCCGTTTCCTCCACCATTATCATCATCATCTTCCCAACAATAATCCCTCCCAAACCCCCTTTCTCCCTCTAACCAAAACCCCTCCCCAATTCTCTCCCCCCTCCCAGATGGCGATCGTCACCGGCGATCGCTACTTGGACAAGCTGGTCACCTTCGTAGAGCAGCACGCCGGCCCTCTGATCGAATCCTCCCTCGTTCTCAAGCTTAACCCGGCGGGACTCCACTACGTCCACTCCAGGCTCGAGTCCCTCCACGAGCTCGAGAATCTCGTCTCCGGCGCCCCTGTTGACTACCTCCGCGCCTACGTCTCCGACTTGGGAGACTACCGCGCGCTTGAGCAGCTCCGCCGCATCCTCAGGTTGCTGACGTCGCTCAAGGTGGTGTCTGTTCTCCCTCCGCCGACGAGAGATCCTACTCCCTTGTCGTTGCTTCCGTTCGAGAGGCTCAAGGTTTTGGAGCTTAGAGGCTGTGATTTGTCCACTTCTGCTGCTAGGGGCTTGCTTGAGCTGCGGCATACTCTGGAGAAGATCGTCTGCCACAATTCTACTGTGAGTCGAGTCCTGCTCTTCTTCTTCCTTATACTGTATGTTTGGATTATTTCGTATGTGGTGAAATGAATTGTGATGGTGGATTGTCGAATTCAAAAGAAGGTTCAAAAGCAGGACCTCAATGGAGTATTTTAAGACTTCTTGTTGATGAGGTTTGTTTCTAAATATGTTCTAGGATGCTCTACGGCATGTGTTTGCGAGCAGGATTGTGGACATCAAGGACTCTCCACAATGGAACAAGTTGACGTTTGTGTCATGCGCTTCCAATCGACTAATTTTGATGGACGAGTCTCTGCAACTTCTTCCTGCTGTCGAGACTCTTGATCTGAGTCGAAATAAGTTCTCTAAAGTTGACAATCTGCGGAAATGCGTCAAATTGAAGCACCTGGATCTTGGATTCAATCATCTGAGGAGAATTGATCCATTTCGCCAGGTACGTGTTTGATTAGCTTTGTGTTATTGTACTGTTTTGAATTGCTGCTTTTTAAAAGTTTTTCATTGTTGATTTCAGCTCTGAACGTCTACTGTGTTTTGCTTGTGCAATTACACGATGTTCCAGTTGCTGTTCTTGTTGCCTTTCTCTTTGGTGTCACAGATACCTTGTTTCCTTTTCTAGCCATGTTTGTTACTTGGTATGAAGTCATCCTAGATGATGTTTTAAGTACTTAGTTTGACGTAAACGAGAATTTCGTGTCTTGTGTGACTCTTTGACCTCACACTGTTTCCTGATTCGTGATAATGAACAGTAAGTTTATTGTACTCTATGCTACATTGTTTCGGTTCTGGGGACAGTATACTAATTACAAGCACCTGGTGTTGGTTCTGCAGGTGTCATGCAATCTTGTTAGGCTTGTATTAAGGAACAATGCATTAACCACGTTGCATGGCCTTGAGAACTTGAAGTCACTTGAACACCTTGATGTCTCGTATAATATCCTCTCCAACTTTTTTGAACTGGAGGTCCTTTCGAGCCTTCCGTCCCTTTTCATTTTGTGGCTGGAAGGAAATCCATTGTGTTGCGCGAGATGCTATCGAGCTCAAGTATTCAGCTATTTTTCATATCCGTACATTGTAAGTTCTGGCATTCCTAGTATAGCACAATTAGTACTTGTTTTGTTCTCTTCTCCTCTACCGGTATACTGGGTTAACCGTGGTATTGAGATCTGTCTAAGCCAAGATTTTGGAACATTTGTCATTCTGTATGTTGGTAAATGAAGGGCAGCATATGATGAGTATTTTGGAACATGTTTGTAGAACGATCAGTTAGGATTTTGGTACTCACTCCTTTTATGAAACATGCAATCAATTACGACAACCAGAGGGGATACAATCTCGAAAGAAAGCGGAGCCCAACATAAAACTCATGAGACCTAGCATTTCATATATAGTTTGTTAAACAAAGGGTAGATTAACCGGTGGGTTTACCGTTTATGAGATTGCGTTTAAAAGGGTTGGTTCAGGAGGGATATCTTGTGATATTTTAATGTGATTGATAAGATAAATTACCCTTTTGTAAGGTAGTTTGAATATCTTAGCAATTGAAAGTATTTTATGTGTGAATTTATCGAACTATGTGCTTGGTACTAATTTTATCGTAGATAAAGATACACTAGAAAACTTATTCATCTACTTCCGCTGATTAGTTGAAGCTAGATGACAAGCCAATCAGCACAAGGGAGTACTGGGAGAGACATATCATGATCGCCAGCCGACACAAGCGGCCTGCTAGCTTTGGGTTTTATTCTCCTGCTAAAGACGATGCTTTGGAAAATGGCTGTTTCAACAAGAAAAAGGTATGTGATTCCCTGAAAATATGTTAGAAGTCAGTTAATGAGTGAGCATGAATGATGGCATAATGATAGCTTGAGGGATCATTCTTCTGCTGTATCTCAATATGCTGCCTGCAGTTTATTTCACCGGGGCAAGCTATCCTTCTATTTGTTTACTTCAGGAATGAACTAGCCTTTCTCTGCTGAATACTTTGCACCCCTTTACTTTTTCTACTCTTTTTGGTATAGTTTCTCACCAAGATGGAACTTTTTGCAGCAAAAGGTATCTCGTCTGGCCTCAATCAAGAGTAATGAAGACAGTATATCTTCTCTGTCCGATCAGGAATCTTCCTCTCACAATCTTGAAAATCAAAGCAAGGAGGAGAACACAAAATCTGATGATGAAGCTGAGATTTTCGATTTAATTAACAGAGTTGAACTCATGAAGAAAGAACGCTCCTCTCTTTGGTTGAAAGAATTAAAGGAGTGGATGGATCCTGAACCTGTGAAGTCGACGGATTCCAGTATCTATAATGGCCCCATGTCGGACAATTCAAAAGGAATCAAGGAAGAGAACAAAGGAAGAGAGAAGCATCAGGCAGAAAGGTCGAGATTTACCTCTGACTATCTTCAAGCTTCTGAAGACGAGACTAGCACCAATGTTTTTGATTCTGACAGTTCCTTTATTGACATGCATAGTGATTTACATGGTGGGCCTGCAATGGAGGGTGCTCGAAGGAAGATGCTGAAGTCCAGGTATGAAGGGTTAACTTCTCCATCTATGCCTGAGAATTCACATCTTGATAACTCGTCCATCCCAAGAGGCTGGGGGCTGGTTGAAAATGTTAGATTATCACCATTGACCACCATAGATGATGCAACCGAATCTAATTGTTCTTCGAATTTCCATGGGTCTCCGCCTCATTACCAAAAGGACCTCTTACGCCGTCGCAATCACCTTGTGGAGGAAATTATGCAGTTTTCGGCAGGGTCCTATTCTATAGTATCATCTGATACAGATACAACTGGCAGTGAAGATGAGTTTTATGGTGTTGGGCATCCTATGTCTGAAGTTGATGGTGGATATCTGCAGACTGAAGAAAACTGTAATCCCAACCTTTCCAGGATATCACTTTCAGTAGGCAATTGTGAAAAGTGTGGCAAAGGAAATTATATGCATCATACAGGAAGCGACAAATGCTTACTTGATTCTCATTCTGAACAAACCTCTAGCGTATCAGAAATAGCAGATATACAGCACCATGGTTCAGTTGCAGTCTCTTACAATGGCGAAGTTCCTTGTTCTGCTGACCAAGAGGCTCATTGGGTGGAAAAGAGAAAAAACAGAAGGAAACCAAGGAGAAAATGTCAAATAGCTGAAAATTTAGATGAGTGTACTGTGAGATCAGACAAGTCTAATGAAAGTTCAGATACTTTGGATTGCACACAACAAAATCAAAGTGAGGAAATAGTTGAAGGAAATGGTATTCTTGAAGCCATTGATAAAAAGTGGTTGCAGACAAGTGCTTTCTCGTCGGTACGTGCAACTGTTGAGAGATCTTCTGAAAGTTCTGTAGAGAAATACTTCAATGAGACTGTTGCCGATTCTGCATGTAACGAGACCTGTCTTTATTTCGTTTCCTGCAATTGTGTTCTTGAGCCTGAAGCATCAACTAAAGAAAGGTAAGAGTCTTTTTGGTAACTAATTGATTTCATATCATCTCAAGTCTTTATGCTCTGCATTCCTTTCATTTGACATGTGCTGTCTTGTACAGCTGAGAGCTTAAATTAGGCGTTTATCCGTACTCTATGCTTCACAGCTTTTCTTACCAGTCTTCAATATTTTTCTAAACTTGTGTGGATGCAGTGAAGTTGTGTTAATACGGAGCAGTGAGAGCAAGTTGTATTTGATGCTTGTTGGTGTAGCATTGAATGATGCAGGTTAGTTACCATATTTTTAGAGATGAAACATTGCTTAATTTTTTGTTGAGTTTTGATTCGTTGAATTTTCTTGTCCTGGTTGTTCAGCATTACAACTGTGGAGGTTCTCTTTGCTCGCATGCTGCAGGAAATACTTTTACCACGTTACATACGCACAAACTTGAAGATGTTAGAGAAGTCACAACCGGCATTGGACTTCAGGTCGTGAGGTTAGTTACTTCTGCTTCTTCTAAGTTCTTGGATACTGATGCTTTTCCTTAACCTGTTTCCTTTTTCCCGGCTTTTGCTAATCAGGGTACTTATCCAGAGGGAAGAAGCTTACTTGTTTCTAACCAGGAGCATGGAGAAACTGTGGCGCCTCTTTTATACCTTGGATCTGTGCGGTTCCTCGACTAATGAGAATTGTTCATTACGAAGGTTCTCTAGCTTATGCCCTTTCTCTTGGGATGAATAAATTGTGTTCCAGCAGTCCGCATGTGGAATATTCTTGATTTTGAAGTGGATCCCTTCTTGTTTGTGCATTTTACTATGCAACCTGACTGTTTCGAAAAATCATATAACAGCTTGGAGCAGATTCAGCTTAATCTGTTTGAACAGCAACTATGTGGCGGTTCAAAAATAAGCATATACCAATATTCAATGGTGCTTTTCAAAAAAGGTGACTGTCTTTTCTTTTGCTCAGTTTTGGAGTTAATATTATGTAGAGTTTGTACCTGTACTTTACTATTCGCAGTTTTTAAGAGGTCTCTTGTTTGATTAGGTGCTTCGTGGGATCTGAGATCACTGTTTGTAGTTCAAGGCCATCTACTTGTGTGCATCGAGGACCTAAAGCAGTTCGGCATCGGTCTTGAGGATCCACCTTCGACTGTCCCCTACTTCTCCCTGGATGCTCGCTGCTCGATCAACGATATTGACAAACTGGTAATGTTACGAGTTCTGACAAGTCTTCCTCTAGGCTGTACGTTTGATACTTCCATTTGAACGTCTATCTGTTCGATGATTCCGAGTTTACCGTTCTCGATGTTTCTCACTTTTTGGCCCAGGTAATAGACACGGAAGAGAGCTGCTGCGTAATCTTGACTCTCCGAACAGTAGACACGTCGATCAAAGGGAGATTCATCGGCAAGAGTTGTCCTCGTGCAGGACGTTCGGAGTGGAAACTGAAGTGGTTCTCGTCACAAAGCCTGTCGAATTTCGTGGGATTGGTTCATGCTAGCCATACGCAGTCTCCTTCTCCTTTGCTTGTAAAAAGTGTGCAATAGAATCAACAGAATTAGATAGTGTTCTTTCCTATGTTATTTTTTCTTTCCCTCGTCTGTTTTTAGGTCTGCCGATTTTTTCTATTTCATTTATTTCGTGTGCTGAGTGAGTTCATATTTTTTTTCTTAGCTCGTTATGGTTCCTTTACACTAGGGTGGTGTTCATTCGTTTGTACAGTTGGCTGCAGCCTTTTCTTCCATCATTGAATTGTGTAGTGTACAGCTCTCGACCAAATTGTATGTATTGTTTTGCACAAAGGATCGGCAGGGTTCTATTGAATTGGGATCAAGATCCACGATTGAGGTTCAGGTTCGTGCAATGTTGATATTGATCGAATTGAGATCGACATCCCGGATTGAGGTTAAGGTTCGACAATTTCCAAGCAACTGAGTCTATCGAACCGGCCTTTAGTCAAGTGGTTCTAGATTAGAAACCACACTGGATAGCAAATATAGTATCTAGAATGCGATCCCGATCATTGTGAGTCCTGCAGATACAGCTTCTTTTGCAACCAGTCTAGCGTTCTGGATTAGAAGAGCCACATTGATCCACCAATGACGCTACGAACTACTCGAGAAATGCTACGAATCCATAATCCGATCTAAAGATCATTTTATTGGCTATAGCACCAGAATCGCATCTTTCCCGGGTTGACAACAGTCCAAAACTACAATGAAACTCACGACTGTAACACAATCTATTCGAAATAAAAACACATCTAAGCTCTACTTCAATGCAAACTCCGGAGTTCATCTTCCCCTCAAGTCATCAAGCTAACCTCAAAAGCTCAGACATTGCTTATGAAACCGAAACTCATATAGCAATCCCCAATTATCTTCACCAAGAGCAAATTCTCGAGTCTAGGAAGCATTTCCTTCCACATGAATTGCTGCCTGTTAAAAAGAACAATGCTACAATGGCTCAATTGATGACTGAAAATGAGTTCAAATTTTTCCACATATGCATATACTCTAATCCAATACAATGAGATCACTGTTAATTCTTCTCACCTTTAAGAAGTTGTTGAGGATTTTGCGAGTTCAGATTCAGCAGCAGCAGTCGTATTAGCAGCAGCAGAAGGAGGAACGTAGATCCTAGCTTTCTTAAGAATGTCAGCTACGATCCAACGCTTGTGTTTGCTCAACGGCCGCGAGGGATCGAGTTTCACACGATCACCAATGTTGCAGGCGTCGTTCTCGTCGTGGGCCATGAACTTGGACGTGCGCTTGACGTAGCGATTGTATACCTTGTTGTGGAAGAGCCTGTCGACGGCGACCACCACCGATTTCTGCATCTTGTTCGAAACCACGACACCCACCACCGATTTCATCGCACTTTCGGAACCCTAAACCCCTGAAATCGAATTGGTTTTCGTGATGGGCTACGGATAAAGTTGAAGCAGGAAGGAAGATAGGGGGCGGCGGTGATTCTTACCTAGTTGCACGATGGCGTCCCGAATCGACGGAGGACGATGATTTGAACTTTGCGGCGGCGGGGAAGTTGGGTCTCTGACTGAGGAGGAGAGTTTCTGTTTTCGTTACGATTGGAGAAGAGGGTGAATTAAAATTTCAAATAAAAAAGTATGGAAATGATAAGTGGTCACTTAACTTTTTACTTAGAGCAACTTAGTCATCTAACTTTCAGTTGTAATCCGTACGTATAGGGGGGTGACTTAACATTGGTGGACGTAACGTGATAACATTTACATTCACTTCGCTCATAGGTATTCCCTTTGATACACAAGAGACGTGAGGTAAAGAGTCAACTAGAACGACACTAACGTAGAATCCATGTTACGATAACTGGGAGCCTCACGTTTCACTGAATCGACGGTGAGTGCAAAATTAATGGGAGGTTTTGTTGAAAAAAAGAAAAAATAATTAATTGGAGGTTGTATATCACTCATGTTATAAATATCTATCAGAATCCTTTCCCAACAATTTAAATTATTGACATGCAACGGTTTTTAACCATATTGTCATATTAATCTACACTATGTAAATCGGAATTGGGCTATTATCCAAAATGGACCAAAGTGCCTTGATTCTAGTTCAAACCGAACCCGAGCGGTCAACCCATCCATGTGTGTTTGAAACCGGCTCATCAAACAATGTGTACGTAGACACGGTAGAAACCGGCTGATCAACTGATTCCGGCATTCCGAATGAAACAACCACATCTGTTTCCACTCACTGTTTCTAATTCAATGTTAGCCCATAAAAGACACACATCAATTGATCAAAACAAACGAACCCATAACAAACTCGATCCGATAACAAACCCATAACCCGGTCTAACCCAATAATCGAACCTTTTATTTTATTATTCAAGCACCTGGAGCCGCATCCTTGACCTTACTCTGGAAATACCCACCATACCCCCTAGCATACTCCTTGACCGCCCCGGCCGTATCCGAAATCCTCTCTCTGGCGTAATCAAACCGGTCCGACCCGACCGGGTTCATCCCTTGGTAGTACCGATACCCCCACGACAGCCCTCCGACCATAGCCACCACGAACCCGGCGAACGTCAGGAACCCGGTGACCAGGACGAAGAGGAGCGTGGCTACCGGGACCCAGATGGGGCTGAAGACGATGAGGATCGGGGCGAGGAAGATGAGGAAGACGATGAATACGGCGACGGTGGCTCCGGTGAGGAGGAGGAGGACGGAGGCGGTGATGAAGAGAGTTAGTAGGCCGATGAGCTGGGTGGAGGCGGTGTTTCCCGGTGCATGTCGCTGGATTAAAGTTTGGAGTCTGTGGAGGAACGCGGCGGCTGCGGAGGTGGTTGGGTGGCCGGAGGAGGTGGCAGCGGCGGTGGTGAGTGACGGGGAGGTTGGTGGGCGCGTGGAGCGTGCTGAGCCTACGGTGGGACGGTGGTCAGCCATATAGTTTTTGAAGGTTTTGTTGATGTTCTGTTAAGAGGAAATGGAAGGTGGAAAGTATTATAAGCGAAAGAAAGGGGGAACAGACTTAATATCGGATGTGATCATCAATCTATTGGGTTGTAACAATATGGCCATTGACTTTTTAAAAGTAACTTACATGACTACATATGAGTTATAACTATTCTATTATATTTGTAACAACTTAATTATCCTTAAGTTGTGAAACCATATTGAAAGAACACTGAACATGGCCGAACTAGTAAAATAGACTAAAATATTAATAAAATGATGAAGGACATCAGTTAGGGACTGCCACCTCCCATATTTGTTCATATATTTTACATTAATTAATTGTGTCAAATTACAATTTTTTATACGTCATCTATTTTATATGTCTAATCACTCAAATTAAGTCTAACCCATTTAATTCGAAATTGGACCGTAAAAAGGATTTGGCAGTTTAGTAGAGTGATAAAGTGGGTGGCATAGCAGTGAATGGAGACAAATGGTAATTTGTGTTTTTAGCGAAAACTTTGGATTACAAAGTTGACAGAATAATCACATTGTTAGTGATTTGTAAATTATTTTTAAAAGTTAGAATGACCATATTGTGGTAAACTCAAAAGGTTAATGACTATAACGGAGATTAAGCCATGAACGGTATGGAGAAAAGGCGAAGAAAGATTCCAAGTTCTGAAAGACATGCAGTATGTATACGTGTAGCCCATCCAGCTAATCTTGACACTTAGACAAACTGAGAGTTCATTTATTTTCTGAAAATGAATGCATGTTAAAGATAAGATCAAACGATACATTAAAAGAGAACAAATTTAGTAAAGTTACAAGGTTAAGTGAACAAATTCATAATTTTGAGTCGAGTTGGACTTGAATCCGAGTTCGAGTACCAATCTAATCTCGTCGAAAACCATTAATAAGCCAAACTCGAATCCTCAATGCACAGTTGATCAATGTTCAACTCGAAGATATAGTGGGGAGGTTGACCATGATTGAGTGAGTTAAGACAAAATGATAGTACAGAAATCAAAGTATACAACATCATGGAAGACCAAAGAACACTGATTTCCAATTTGATCAGCTTTACATATAGGATGCAGCCGGACTCGACTCGGATCGACTCAGACTATAGTCTCTATATCATATATAGCAGGGCAACAATTATGATCTATATATATAGTGTCTAAAAAGAATGAAGCTGAATACTGACTGTATCAGATAGTCACAATATATAGAAGAGAAACTATAGTCTATATATGGGGAAAAAATTGTTGGCCAAAGTAAGCAAAACTTAAACTGAGAATCCTGCAGAGTTTGATGATCTTCTTTCTTTCCTCCTTTCAGGCACATACATCTCCTTCCCCGGATTTCTTCCCCATGGCGTATGGGGATGAACTCGTCACCCTGTAACGCGCACGAAACCGAGCAAAATGAACAATATGATACTACGATAAGATGCTCCGAGTCCCGACTTGTTTCAAGATTCGAAAACCGTAAGGACACAACTTGAAATGAAAATCAATATAAACGGGCCTACCTTTCCTTGCGCTTCTCCAGAAATCGAGCCAAGGATGCCTTGCGAGCCTGAGGGATTCGAACCTGCGGTAGGCCTGCAGCAATGGATTTGTATCAGTATTCTTATCTCTATGGAAATCAACAGACTTGTAATACCGATATCGATCATTACCTGAAGGAGCTAGAATATTGGCAGCTGAAGCAGCTACCGAGGAAGTGATTTGCTTAGAAGAGGAAGGCTCGGCGTGCGAGATGCTAGATGATCCCACTCGAGATTTCGTCGTTCCGGATTCGCTGCTGGTACTCGAGCTTAGTGAAATGGCACTCGGCATGCTTGAACCAGCAGGGGTGTTGCTGGATTTGTTCCCAACAAGGCGATGATGGTGATTATCTAAGGAAAGAAGAGGGCTTCGGAGTTCAGACTGCAGTTTCAAAAGCGCATTTGAAGAAGCTGTCTTGTTATGCAGTACTGGAGGTGATCCACTTCTAGCCATGGACATAACAGCTAGTGCCTGAAGATGACCACAAGTAATTAGAACGACGAACATAGTATTTTTCGTACTTTGTAAAGATAAAAATCATCGAACTTGAGCTAATTAGTAATTACTGCGTTCCGTACCTTTTCAGGGGAAATGTCATCATATACGCACACGGAACCATTGTAAAAGATGGTTAACTGGGCTGGACAAGCAGAGATCTTAGGGTTGTTCCTGCAAGTGCAATAATAAAACGTTTCAGTGCCTTTCTCCTCCGGGAACGGGACGATATCAAAAGGGTATATTCACATACCTAAGCTCAGTAGTACCGATAACAGAGCTCGTTGTGGCAGGAACAGCAGAAATCGGTGCTGTTATCGGAACTCCACCAAGAGGACGTTGTTGTTGTTGGTGTATGGTGATCGAGTTTCGAAATCCGGTCTGTGCAGAGGAAGGAAAATGGGAATGTAGAGTAGGAGTGCTTAGAGAAACAGGCACTTGTTGGCTTTTCTGGTTGGAAAAGGGGAACATTCTGATATCTTGGTTGCTTCCAACCGGGAATGCTTCGATGTGCTTCTGCACGGGACGAGCAGCTGCGACTGCACGATGGCTTCCAGCTTCTCTATCGGTATACCAATGTTTCTGCAAGAACAATAAGAGACAATGCATCTCCACATCATTACTATCAACAAGATGGAAACTTTTTACGAATTGGAGAAGTTTGCAATAAAATACATACCTGCCTAACGGCAGGGGCTCTTTTGGTGGTGGAATCATAAGTGTCAGCAGCGCCTGAGATAGAAATATAGTTTGAGGAGGCTATTGGATGATCATAAATGCCTTTCCTTGGTTTCTCATCAGGAGCAGTCTGAAATGACAAGAACTGTGGAACTGCAGAAACCTTATTGTTCGAAAACGACCACTGTGATCCTCCTGGGTTCCTCATAGTTACTGCTTCAGAAAACAAAAAGGAAGAATTGGGTTTAGCCGTTGTAGTAACCCCACTCTTATATCATCTCACACTTAGGATCCCATCTTTGTATAGCAAACAATTAAGTTCATTAAATATAAATAATCTAGGACAGTCAACAGTCGGGAGAGAAGATTAGCCAGCTAAGAAACTTGATTAGTTCACATTAAGTAATCACTATCTGACAATCACATGAGCAAAATAAATAAACTAGAAAGCCCTTATTTTTCTTTTTCTTCATGAAGCACGTTCTGAAACCATTACAGAGAGAATCTTGGATTAAAATATTCACAAAGACCCAGGTATTCATTCATAACTTATAGCAGCTGGGGGGAGAAATAATGGAATCAACATTAAATAATATAGTCAAACAAACCTAAGACAGCCAGCTAATTCAACAAAGCCTACTAACGACACACTTGGTTGCAATATGATAATGATGAAGGAGCCGTGCACTATTATTAAGCAACTTTATCAGCTTACAACAGATTAAAAATAACAGACAAGTGGAGTGGTAGGTTGCACCTGCCAAGGGAAGAAAGGACAATAGAAAAATAATATCTGTGTTAGTTTGAAAGTCTAATCTTGGTTCTGATAAGAGGCACTTCACCAAATGCAAACTCAAAAATTATCTATTCTTCATCCTCATCAAGCAGAACAGTTGTTTAATCTCTCATGACCAGGAAAAACAAAAGAACCCCAAATTGATTTGCTTAAAGGGACCCCCTAATTAGTCAATTGTTTAACAGTACCAAGTTGGTTTCTTTATTTCTCACGTTGTTTCTTACGGTGGTGATGATAAATAATATAAAGGGAGGAGTGGGGAAAAGTCCAAAACAAATATCTGAAATATTTAAAAGAAATTAATATCAAATACTTAAGCTAAGGGAATTTGCACGATGTGGGTTCACATTTCAAGATCAGCCTGTCTAGCACTACCACAAAACATTTAATATATAGAGATCTCGTTTTCAAGACAAACCTAACATCACCCTACTGCTATTCATTTATATCCAAAGATTTTTTTCCACCCATTTCCAAATCAAAACCTTGTACCATGTGACCCCATAATGAGCAACGACGACTCATCACTGAGGCTCCTCCCGGTGTTGGTTTTATCCATGGAGAGAGGGTGTGGTTGGATTTTGTCTCGTCACGACCACGAAGCAGAATTTCTCCTCAGTGATGAGTCGTCAGATGTCTCCGTCCAGAAGAGAAGCAAAGGAGGAATTGTTTAAGTTAAAAACTTATTATGACTGTTCATGGTCATGTACAATGTTACCAGAAAGAAACCTTATCCCCCCAATTTCCTTTATTTTAATATTTTCCCAAAATGAATGACTTGTCAACATAATAGAAACTTATTATTAGCTTAAAGAAATAGAAATATATATGAAACTTAGATCAAACCAAAAAAAAAAAAGGATAATGTCGTCCAAATAGAACCAAAATAAAATAACGAGGTGAGAATCGAAGCATGCTTTCCACACCAAACCTCCAGAGCTACCTACCACCAAAAGCCAGAACTCGCACACATAAAACGACGCCGTACCCGCCTTCACTCAACCCCATCTTCCCCCACACACTGCATGTGAACTAATATACGCACCCCCCCCCCCCTATGCGCACGTTAGTGCCGCCCCCACTGGCCCCCATCATATAAATAATGCACCGATAAATATAAATAAAAAACGTTTCCTTTCTGTAGTGGTGCTCATTTTTTTCCTAGGGTTAGTTGAAGTCGTACCTTTCTGTTTCCTAAAATAATTCTCCCCCAGATATCTGCACGTTAATTGACCGACATATTTACCTATATTTTGTATTATTTTCCACTTTCTTTAAAAAAACTTCAAAAAGTAAATAACTATTTTTCAAATGCAAATATATACCGTTTGTATTTTACTTCATACCGTCTATAAAATGATTATTATACTCTTAATAAAACATTTATCTACTATTTTACTAACATACATTTGTATCACATTAATCATTGATGGTGATTTCTAAATTTTTTCTCTTCTCGTAAAATCTATAAAGTCAACGATGACAGGCTTTCAATAATCCCTTTTCATACGAATAATGTTATTTTAACAAATTAATACATAAATTTTTTTAATTAAATATATATTAAAATAAATACCACATAAAATAAAATACAAACAGCATATATCCCTGCAAACATGTGTACGTATTTGAACGGTACAAATACGTGTATATGCATGTGTTTATGACTATTTTGTACGGTTTGGGTTTCTCAATTTAACGCTAGATTCGAAGGACCATCGGTTTTACCACTCGTTTGTTTGGTTCCCTTGGAAAAGGAAATAAAATCATTTCCACATGCTTTTTTCACTTTTTAGGCCGACCACAGTAAAACCGGAAAAGGTAAAAAAATTATAAAAAATCACAGCTCATCGCACATGAGTTTCACCGCTCAGTAAAAAACAACTAAAAGCTTTCATTCATCACCAATTAGATCCAACCAATTGAATTCAATTTTTACTTAATTCCACAAAATCAAGCTCAGCAACCAAATTAAGTAAGTTAGCATCATCAAGAGAAAAAAACAGTACCGGAATCATTGAATCCGGCGGCGGCGGCGGCGGCGGAGGAGGAGTAGTCTGCGGATACCTCGTCTTTCACTGTAACGGTACTCAGCTGCTTGGAGGCTAACAATCCCATGAAATCCCTCTCCATAGCTCCGATCAGAATTACGCCTTCCGGAATAGTTTCCGAGTGAGAATAAAGAAGAAGAAGGGAATTCAGAAGCGGCGGCTACGGCTATGGCTATGGCTATGGTGATGGTAGCTGAGAGAAAGAGAGAGTAGGGGAAATGAGAAAGGTACGGAGTTGGGAGGGATTTAATTAGGAATGGAAAACGTGAAGTAGCTATTTCCGTTTTTTATTTTATTTTTTATTTTATTATATTTATAAAATTGGTCCCCGTCAATAATAATAATAATATACTGGTATTTAATTTTCCAGCCATTGGGGGAATTGAATTTTATTCAAACTTTGCTGCCCTTTGAATTTGCAAAGTGGTCCACAGAAGCATTCGTACATTGGACTGGTTTAATTAATTAATTAGCAATGATGACGGTATTTTATAATAATTTTATCCTATGTACAAATTCATCCTCAAGCTATACCTTATTATTTTTATTTTTAAATTAATTAATGACTAATACGATAGAAAATACATGTGACCCGTAGTTGAGGTTTAAGTGAGATAATAATGATTTTATGGGTATAATCGAGCTCGGAAGATATCGAGTATGTTTGTCTGGTGATCTTTCTATTAATCTACAAGGGAGAGCTTATATACAAGTGCATATATTGTAAGTAGGTAGTGTAAGAGAAGGTAATTAGTATTGGTTTATCCCACATCGAAGAATAAAAAAGTTGATGTGTTGTTTATAAATACTGTGTGGAAAGTCACACTCCTTGAACTAATTTTTGGATTGAGAAGACTTAATAGTTTCCATCACTAATAAAGAGAGATAGGGGTGTAGAAAATAGTCCTGCAATACATTGAAAGATAGAATAAGTATTGGAGTGTGTCTCTTAGCTAGCATATTATGTGATGTATCGTTGGGAGGTGTCACATTATTACATGATATATGTTTTTAGTTTGTAACAATCAACGTTGAGATGCCACACGTCAACTTTCAATAGGTTATAAAAAAATTCAATAAGTGACTTGTGTATAAATGAATCTTCACTGTCGATGAATCAATGATGAATGCAGCTTGTGCATAAAACCCTAAATGCACATGTAATTGGGCCTTCATGGACATGTGGAGTTTTAGATGATGGGCATCTCTCTTGAGTGAGATCGTGAACCACTAAGTTAGGTTGTAGTCCATCAACTCGATTTAGAATTTATTATTTAACAAATTATATGATCTTGACGATTAAGTTAAAATGGGACACCACTGCTGATGAACGATTGTTAATGAGTTGAATTTGAATGTGTTATATCGGGGTTTATAACACACTAAATATTAAGATATTAAATGTGGATATTTGAAAAGAACAGAAAATAATAATAAAAAAATGTCTTCGTCGCCTGTCGCCGTCAAAAAACTGTCGTGAGACGCCGGGCCACCGCGGAGTCCGGTGAACGTCGACGGAGATTTTATTTAAAGACCACGTGCGTGATCCACGTCAGACTGATGGGTACTGCCGTGGGAAGGCGTTTTCTGGTAACGGTGTTATCTATTATCCAAGAGCTTGCTTCGCTCGTGAATCTGTTATTTTATTTTATTATTTTTTCTCTATTTTCATTATTGTATTTGTTCTTCTTTTTCTGTGCGGGGGTGCTTTAAATTTTTAATTGTAGCGTGTTCGTTATTTTGTTTTCTTTTGGCAAATTATACAAATGTTCAGATTTTTATTTTATTATTTTGACATGGTCAAATTCATAATCATGCATAAATGAGTTGGAGTAGTGGTGAGTGGATGTTACGCGCAGTTCAAATGTAATTCGTACTTGAATTGCGTTATAATTCAAGCTATAGTTTGTGAACGTCGCTAGCTAACAGGTTGTATCCGTAAGAGAGCCAGAGAGGTGGGATGAATGAAAGTAGTAACAAAATCCGAAAATACAAGTCAAAATAGTTAATTGGCTCACGTGGCTCTCTGTTGAGCTTTACTCAAACAAGAATCCACCTCGTAAATATTCTCATGTCGATCATCATCCAGTCCTACCGGAAATTACATTAATATCCCCAGATCCAACCACTACTACAGAAGCTGTTAAAAAATTAACGTTCGTTTCCTACCAACCACTATGGCTCTCTTTCCTTCAAAATTCACTCTTCTCTTTCTTTTCTAACTCTGCAATCTCAACCCTTGTTTGCTTGCTGCTAAAAGCTCTCTCTATAAATTTATGTTGTGGGACAGTTTTTGTTTACCACCTGTTGTTTGGTGGCTTCACCTTGTATATCCGAACGATCCAGTTGCTTGTAGTGAATGCCTCTTCCAGATGCTCCAGCTTTATGTCCTTATTCCCTATCTCCACTCCTCTCGCTCGATCGAATCTGCAAGAGCAAACGACGACCATATGAAGTATGAAGGGTCAAGCTTCAATCGAAACATGGTCCGCAGCAAACCTGTTAACAAACAGAAGTACAGCAGATAGAACATTGAGCAAGAATTTCTACTTACCCTGGAGGTTTACCATACTCCGTCATCAGCTCGCCAAATCGGTAATAGCACAGTTTATACCTATCAATACCGTAATGAGAAAGGTTACGCTGTTGAATCAACGCAGTTGGTAAATAAGGTATTATTGAAGGTTCAGGATGGGATGAGAAACTATCATAAGATTATGACTACAGAACGAGACAATAGTAACAGCATTCAAACAGTTACTGACAGCTGATACCTATCACCAAAATCAAACCAGGATGACAAACTAACTGCTGTAAACAACTCAAACAGTCGAATACTGCTAATGTCATCATGTTCAGGTACTTTTCTAGGTTGTGGTTCAAAGTTCTATAGCTAGCTGAATGGTATTTGGATTGACGTATGGATTATAATAATCATGGACAGAAGCAGAGAATAGCAGAAGCAGTTCTTAGTCAATCCAACAATTGCTGTAGCTGCTAATAAGAGGAAACGAAGAAACATAATACTTACATGAGACAGTTCAACATCTTGGGAGCAGCACCTTTATCAACGCGATATTCACCATTGACAAGGTAATCGGGTTCCTTAATTACTGGGAATACTCCACCTCCAATTCTTACCATCCACAAAAACCTATTAACAAAGATCCATGTTAGATAGAAACCATAACCAACCACAAGCTGAAAGTGCAGAGCTTTAAGCAATAATTAGACTGTTACAGAAGGATCGTGAATGTCCAGACACTATCAACTTAAAAAATGGAAGTATGCCCCACTTCACAGACATTGGTCTCAGATTGCTGACTAAAACATGACCAGCGCAGATGTTAACTGATGAAAATTAAGGATCCAGCTTTCACTTACTTGTTGATGTCGTCAGATGAGTAACCAGTAACTCCACCAAAAACAACTAAGACATAGTTCACATCAAGTTCTCTCATGATCTCATATGCCTCGTCTTCATAAGATGACATTGCACGCCCAACAGTTGCAATGTGTGTATTATTCCAGGTATTGTTGTCAACAATAACCGTTCTATTTCCCATGGCTGTAATCTGGTAACCATAATCCCACCATGACATAATCTTAGCGTCTGTAGGAGTATTCTGCTGGAGCCAAAAGTATGCCTCACGGTAATCATCAAAGATGACCTTATTGCCATGGGCACCCCTCGCAGCCAACACAATCGAAGGAGATGAATAGGCCTCTGATGTAACCCACGTACAGTGAGTTGCATACCTACTAAGTAAGTACAAGACACCACAAAGCAATGCAATGGCCCCATTCTTTTGAAATGGCTGGGATTGATCAAGTAAACCCTGTTTATGCATTCAATACGAACAATGTTATTCCGGAAGATCAACCAGGCGAAGTTAAAAAGAACATCTTAGAAATAGCTGGCTAATAAGTAGCTGAGATAGACAGTTTCCAGGTCGAGACACCTAATTTCAAAGGTAATGCTCACGTCCACATGCTTACTGAACACGCCATGGGTTTCTCGCTACAGAAATCCATTGGAGTTAGTATTTGACCAGCAACTAAAGATAAATTGTTTAACAATTCGGTTTCCAATTCAGAAATGTCGAAATAGCGGCAAGCAGCATCAAGTATCAGAACAGTGCAAACACATTATGGGGGGAATAAAAAGTAAAGAGAAATTAACCAGAAGCTAACAACATAGACCTCACCTTAGAGGAAGCCTTTGCGCCACTAGCTCCTTTGGAAGAACCAGATTGGGCAACCTTGCTCTTATTAGTCCACAAAAGCTGTGTCAAATTCTTCACAGTGGCAGATATTGCAATTGCGCTGATAAGGCAAACAGCTGGTGTGGCAACTAGGATCAACCGGACCATGACACCAGCAAAGTACATACTTGTGAGACCGTACATGACAATAAATATCGTGGCATCTGTCAGCCGTTTGAAGCAGAAGTAGAGACCCGCGGGGAAAAGGAAAAGCAGAATGTGGAAATCAAACATGAAGGATGACCATGCCGTGGGCTGATGCTCAGATACCGAAGCAATAATGGGGATGTGATCCTTAGCATAGGTCGGATCCAAAAGAGAGTAGAATCTTCCCGCCCATGGAGAAATATACCCAGATGCTGTACCAACTCCCAGAGCAACAGCAGCTACTCCCACTGTGCAAGTCACAGTGATCCTTAAGAAGGTCTCAAACAGCCTTTTATCGCTCAACATGTACTTGACCCAGTCTAAGAAGTAAAACACCTGCCAGGACAGTAAACATCAGCAAATTCACAAAACTTCTCGGAAATCCCATCCACAGAACGGACTAGATTTACCAGCACAAGTTTGTAGCTCAAGCACTCAGCGAAAAGTACTACCTTTTTACACTTAGGCCAGCACACAGTTATAAATAAGATAATCCAGTAGAGAAATGATCGCACGAGAAACAAGGGCGGTACAATTCCAAATTGCAAGACAACGCAGTACTAACACTTGGCACTCGACTAAGAAGTAAGAACCACCTTTTACACTTAGGCCAGTTCAAGGCTAATCAAATAAGATAATCCCAGCAGAGAAATGAAAGCACGAGACACAAGAAAAAAAGTTCGTCAATTTCAAAATGGAAGACAGCATCTCAACTCAAACTCATTACATGACAAACACAAATACACATCACCATTCATTCAAATTTGAAACCTGACATAAAAAAAGAGGTCACCTGCATCAAGAAGAACACTCCCATGGCTGCCATATGCTCCCCGGACTGCACATGCTGAAACCCAACGAACCTAATCTGCATAGCCAGCAGCATTCCCAGCACATACATAGAATTGTACGCAATGTACAGCCTCATCGAGTACCTCCCAGTGATCAACAACACCAGCACATAGAGCGGGATCAAGTTAATAATGAACACATACCCTCCCCAAGCCGAAACCATATAGAAATACGCAAACGCCGAACCTAAAGACCAAGTTAACGACCCCGTATTCACCGCCTTAACAAACAGGTAAAACGTCAACAACAGAGCGAAAATCGCCACAGCTTCATTATCATAAGATCCAGCGACGGATCTCGATATGTATCCAGGACAGATCGCGATCAACGCCGCGGCGACGAGTCCAGCTCCGGTGTCCCAAATCTCTTTTCCAAAGAAATACGCCACTATAGTGGTGTTCGACGCGAAGAAAGGAGCTGTAAGGACGCAGACCTCACGGATGTGGACTGCGAACCGGAGGAATCGGAGAGTCCAGTAGATCAGTGCGGCGGTGACCATCAGCCCCGGGTAGAGAGTCCCGCCGACGATCCGTCCCAGCGGGTACCAGCTCTCGTAATCGAACCAGTTCCAGAAATCGTAGAATCCTTTCTGCGTGAGGTAGAGAGTGGTGCGATAATTGAAGTAAGGGTCGAACTCGTGGATCATGGACTCGTAGCGGAGGACGCTGAAGAGGCGGGTGATGAAGGCGAGGATGTAGACGAGTCCGAGGATGGAGACGCGGATCAGGAGCTCCTGCTGCTTGGTTTTCAGCTTTAGGGATTTGAATGAGAGCTTTGCGAGCAGATCTGATTTGAGATTGGAGGAAGGAGGAGGCATGGTGGTGGAGGAGGAGGATTTTGATGTGCCGTTGACGGCGCCGTTGGTGGTGACGGCCATTGTTGGAAGTGGGTTTGGATTTTCAGAGTGGTTTGAGTGGCGATCTGAGCTGGGAGGAGAGTGTGTTTCACGGGAAAGGAGTGATGATGATGAAGAACTGACTTGTTCTTCTTCTTGCTACCATTTGGTTTGTTTGTTGGTTAGTGGGGAGGAAAAAAACGAAACTGATGAGTAGGCCCAAGTCTTTCTGATATATATGGAGGGTTTAAGGACTTTTCAGTGGAGGGATGACGTAATAATAGTAACTAAATTGATTTTTTTAATGAAGGGAAAAATAATTCAAAGAGGATTTTAGGAATGCTGTTAGGAGCTAGCTAATTATTTAATCCTACAAGTGAGAGGGTTAGAAAAATTGATGTTTATGAATAGATGTATGTATGGTTGCCTGTTTTGTCACGGGCTAGTGTGTGACATTTGTAATAATAAGTTGTTATAATTATGTGTTGGTAGTTTAGGTCAAATTTTTGAATACTCGCAATACCTTTGAACTAAACAAGTGAGAGTGTTGTATCGGGATAAAATTATTCGCATTATTACCATCGTATTCATGATTTTTTAATTACTTGATTTTTACCGGTTCGGTCCAACCAACTTTTATAATTTTTCTAATTTTAGGAGGGATGCAATGATAATATGTTTAGTAGTCCATTTTTTATGTTTATCGTCTTGTGGTCAGCTATTTACCCATTATGCGAGCACCCGCAGTGAAAACATTGATTATTGTTGTCGGCAATAAACAACCTAATTACACCCAAATAGTTCATTTCTAATTTTTACGATTCAACCAGTTAGTATAATTATATTCTAATTTTATACTAAATTCTTTAATAAATAAATTTATTTTTTATGTAAACTCTAATATTCCAACCCACTGATCGACTTCAAGATTAAAATTATACTCACAACATTATGGCAAGGATTTAACCTTAATTTACTTTTTCAGCTTTATGTTAAAATTTGAGATCAGGTAGACATTGGTGGGCCGTTGGGCAGTAGGAATAAGGCCCACGGTCTAATTTGATTTTTTGAATTTGCTAACCATGTTTTACCCTATCCATACCACTAATCGCCGATCATGGTTAGCCCAAATCCTTGTCCAACTGATTAGTGGTTAATGGTAACCAATAAAAAACTATTCTTGGTACGGCCAAAAGTGGACCACATTAACCATGAATAGCTACCCAACATGATATACAGCTATGTACTAGCACAAACGACTACTCGAGACTTGGTGTAGGCCGTCGTGAGCCAAGTTTGATGTTTCCATAAATATGTATTAGTTTTAACACTAGAAAAGAACACAACTAATCTCCACCACCAAACATGCCCTTACGTATCTGAATACTTTTCCCAGAACAGTAAATGCCTAAACTGAAATGTCTCTAGAGAGAAGGAAGGGAGAAGCCACTATTTACACCATAATAATCAAATTAATTAGTCCACCACCATTCTCACTTTAGTTCATAACAAAATGGTACCTAGAATCCACATACCCTTCAGCATCCCACAGGAAGGATCCAAAAGTCACGGCCTCAAGCACAAGCCTCTTCAACCCAGAGAAGCTGATCTTGATTGTCTCGTCTTTCGACGAATCGATGGCACCTTCTGGCGTAATCACAATCTCCGGCCTCCCGAACAGCGCCTCCGTGTGCTTCTCGATGATGGTCACCGCTTCTTTCGATCGTATCGTGGCGTACCTTTGGAGTGTCTCTCCATCGAACGACATCACGTAGCTTCTAAGTCGAGAGGGCTTCATCCCGGACCCAAACCCGTCAGGACTGATCCCGCCAGCCCAAGCTCCTGCCACTTCCGGGTGGGAGGAAGCCGACGAAGATACAGCTTCATATGAACCGTCAGTGCCACTGGTCTTTACATCGAACTCCATGGCTTTGTCAGATCCTCCGCTCTGGAGGACTTTCATCGTCTTCTCGAGCTGAAACCTCTGATCGACCCGCTTCAGGAAGTAGCCGTACATAACTGAAGCTGCGTATACCTGACCTACTCGAAGCTTGCTTATCTGTGCCGCGGCGGATGGGTCTCCTAGTCTGTTCCCTAGTATGAGAGTGAGGTGGTTCTGGATCATCTCGAAGGCTTCCGGAGAGTGAAGCTGTTCGAGCTTCTTTTCTTCTTTGCTCGCCCATGTATCGATCTGGCTAGATTGTTCCGATGGGGCCAATGTAGGTATCAATGATACATTGGCATCCATGAACTTCTGCACAATCAAAGCGTACAGGATCTCTTCCAGTGTCTTTCTCCTTTCGTTAGCCTTCACTTCAGCAATTCTCCTGTTAATGATCAAGTAGCAATTCAAATTCAGCATCCAAAACTACTACACCAAAATGCTCCATTCAATTCAGTGTGATCAGACAACTGACCTGTAGAGAACCAAGTCGGTTCCTGGAGCAGCAGGCTCGTCGTTAGGCTTCTCTCCCTCGCGATCGGTTTGGAGCTGCTCGAGTTGCTGCTCGACAGCTGCCGGTACAAGGTGGGGGTGGCTGACTAATATCTGAGAGAGAAACTGTCCAACTGGTGACTCCAGCTGAAGGGGAGCAATTGATGAAATCGAGCCATCCGAATTCGGAGATCGTGATGACGATGATGATGATGATGATGATGATGAAGCCCTAATAACAACTGGAGATCTTCTACTTCTACTTCTCAAAGACACATTTCTACGTCCAGACTTCAAGCATAATCCAGTGGAGAATTGCTGCAATGAGAAAACATCAATGTCAGAAACGCACAAATCCTTCCTTATACACAACAGTTCATTCTGATTCAGTGATTCTCCGCAACTAACTAGCATATATTAACTATTGGCTTCGTTTCTTCCTCGAATAATTAAGGCCGAATCAATCATATAATCAACGAATTAGCACAGAGAGAAACCGATAGCAGTTTTCAAACAAATCCAAACACCCTAAAAATAAAGGAAGCGGTGAAAAATTAAAAAACAGTTGAACGATTGCATACCTTGATTGGGGACGACGAAACCGGCAATAGATCCGGCCCACTAGCAGAGAGGAAACCTAATCTACCAAGAGGAGCCGACTGCCTCGAGTACACAAGGCTAGCGGATTGGACAACAGAAGCTGCTTCCATCTTCCAACAGAGAGCTTCTTCGATTTCCGGTGCAGCTTACAATCGGAGAAGATTACCGGTCTACAACGGCGGCTGGAAAAAACAGAGGCGTGTGTTGTTTTGAGAAGAAGAAAGTCGGAAGCAAGGAACTCCGTTGATTAGCTGTGTTGAATGGAAAATGGAGGTTTATCGGATGGGGGCTTATAAAAGAAGAGGGGTTTGATGATGAGGGTAGGGGTGGGGTACGAATATACCCCTGGAGTTGAAGTCAATTACTTAGGTGATAGATTGTAGGCGGACGGGGCGGACACGGAACAGTGAGGGTTGTTTTGGGTAGTTGACAACAACTTGCCTTATTTTATTTATGGTCTCTGTATTTTTTATTTATTTTTGGGTGTGGAAGATTTGTTTGTTTTCCTGGCGGAAATTTGCTACGAGTCAAGGGTGGCGATCCGTGACCCGGGTTTGAGTATCCATGCACTGCTGTCCCATGCCTGCACCACTTTTATTTATATTATAAATTTATAATTAGTTCCTTTTCTATTTAACTAAACAATCTCTCCAAATAACACGGTTCACGATCCATATTGTTTGCGAACAGTTTGGTATTTTATTTGGAAAAAATGTATTCATGATTTAGACGAGTCAAGTTTGATTCATAACAGTACGCTTGAATTGATAGGTTCATTCGGTGGTTTGAGCTCAAGTTCAAAAGTCAATTCTAATATTAATTCAAATATATCGCTCGTTAGTAAATTTAATAATATAACATGTGGTTTGCCTCAAATGTCATATACAACAAAACATATATACAAATTTATAAACTTTAGGATTACTTGCTTGTTAATTTGATTTGTCGATATTTTTAGCGTACAAACTTTAAAATTAATTCAAATTTGGGATTTTAATGAGCGAATTTGAAATTGAGCTTGAGTTTGGTTTATCAATAATGATTAACGAACCAGGTTTGATTAAACTCAAATTCGACACAAACCAAAATTTTCTAACTCAAAATCGACTAAAAATTAACATATTAAATTTGAGCATGTTGAAATTTATAAGTAACGCAATCTTCAAAACGCCCATTATCAACATTAAAACTATTTATTAATAAATTAAAAACATAATTCACATAAATATAATAAATAAAAAGAATCCCTTTTCCATTGACACGCTTTGAAAATTAAACGTGGTTTCTGCACATTAGTTCTATTGGGATTTTGTTTTAGTGGAAGATCTGTTGGGAGCTTAAATCAATGATCAAATGTATAATATATGATAATTTAATCACGATTTTAATTTGATCCCCTGTGTCTGTGTGAATTATAATTTCTTTTATCAGGTTCCAGTTTTTGACACGTGTACCGATATCTCCACCGATCTCGGGAAATCTCTGGGCAGGTAAATGGGCCCACGAAGCGAGGAGTAAGGGAATCTGAGGTGGGTAAGGTAAGGTGGGTGGGCTCATGGGCTTTTGGCTCCTTGTGTTGCGTGGCTCGCACCCTAGCCAGTCTTTCGTTTACGTGGCTCCTGTCAGTGGGATCCCTGTGAATCCCTGTAAATTATGTAACGTCATTGAATAGTCTCGAAAGAGGTATATAAAGTCCAGTGTTTGCAATACCGTATTGGTTCGGAATATTTGATAGGTTGGATATTAAACCATTCATTAAAATTGTTTGTTATAATTATTATGTAATTACAGTTTAATCACTATTTAAATATAATTTATGATAATTTTTTACGATTTAACCACATATCATTAGAGTTATCGATTTGACGTTCTGGTATATTTTCAAAACCCTAAATTATGAATCCTATTTATAACTATTTTACCCTTTTTAAAAATTTGTCAATAATTTGGAATGATAGTTACTGGAACTCGATATTGGAAGTATAGGATTTGGAATCTGTGAGAGCTAAGATTCTATATTGAAAGTGATATGGGATTATGGGAGAAAATAAAATATTATTAGTAAATAAAAGAAACTCACAAAATATATTTTGAAACAATTTTCAATGTAATAACATTCGATCATTTAGGTTCATAACTTCATAAGGGGCTTCGAAGTTTAAAATTATTGCACTTGGAGACATTAGGGTTTCAGCCTAACTCACACGATTTGATATCCTAATGTGTTAAAAATCATGACAGAATTATTGGAAGAGAGTTCCATAGGTTTTATAACATTCATTAACATAATTTTAAGAAGTACCAAGGTTTGCACAGTTTCATGCGGTAAATTATGTGCACAAAACAGAGCTATCACAATTGAAAACGAAAACCTAACGATTTTTTCAAACTCTGATACTCTAATAAACATCGTTCCATTTTAACAACTCAAATTATTGAAAAATAATTTTAAAATTTTTTATAATGTTTATTAAACTTAACGAACCCTCCCACCTATTATGGAAACCAATTACATTTCAGTAATATATTTTATATATGAAACATAACACACATAATTTATACAATTCGATTCCATATAATACATCCAACCATCCGAATTCGTCATTCGTCAAGTATTGTTTTTTTTTAATAAAAAACATACCCCCATGCTTAATACATGTACGTTGGCAGAATCACATGGTTCCAACGGAATAACAAATTTGTATCGGTTGTATAGTTTATAGTTGATTCCAACTTTTAAGTATAAACAAATACTGTACACTACCAACGACTTTAGTGTGAGCATGAACCTGTGGACTAATTTTTAAAGAAGTCCAGTCGATCCCAATTTTTCCCGCCCACCAGATGGGACGAAAACTCTAGTTTGCTTTTTTTTCTCATGCACCAGGACGACCTTCCTATGATTAATAAAATGTACTTCTTTTTTTTAAAATTGGACCGAAATGAATATGATTATTTTGGAAAATTATTATATGTATATCATAGTACGTAAGGCAAATTCGTTTCTCACTGAACTTTCTCAGTGACCCGAACCCAGACCAAACCGATTTTATGACCTAAACCCATGGGCCAGGAGTAAATGCGTAGATCTGCTATTTAAGTTCGGGCCTCAGAAGAAGACCATATCCTCCTGGGCCTAAATAAATAGAGACAAGTGTCGCAGCCAACGCAGAAAAATAAAGTAGTCGTCGAATTCCCGCCTCCATCAGCAGCTGGTAGAAAGTAAAAAAGAAACAAAACGAAATTCAAAAAGCTCATCCCTATTCTCTCATCAGTCCTCAGCGAGTGAGGTATAGGTTCATTTCCCCGATCGTTCTTCACCAGGGCGGCAATGGTGCGAGCTTCCAAGAAAGCTTCCGCGGCGGAGCAGAACCAGAACCCGGACGCTCTAGAGCGGAAGCGATTGAAGAAGCTCGCCTTCTCCAACGGCCTCCTGGCGCCGACTCCGGCAAATAACTACGCGCCGCTAGCCCCTGCCAAGACTGTGTTCAAGCATCATGGCAAGGACATCCTGCGCAAGTCTCAGAGGAAGAATCGATTTCTCTTCTCGTTTTCTGGTCTGTTGGCTCCGATTGCCGGGGGCAAGATTGGGGAGCTCAAGGATTTGGGGACCAAAAACCCGATTCTCTACCTCGATTACCCTCAGGTTTGCCCGATTAGCTTGCATTTCGTCAGATGTAGGTTTTGGATTGAGGTTTCTATGTCATTTGCTAAGGTTCTCTGGTTTATGAAGATTTTTCACCTTATATGACGTGTGAGGATATAGGTATGAAGGATTGTTTGAGAGTGCATGCTACACAATAGGAACTGGGTTTTTTTCAGGAATTGAGTCTATCGTGCTTTCTATGGTTTGAAATTCGAATTCGAAATTTGAATTAGTTAAGAGTGCTAAACTTTTTAGCCATTCAAACGAACACTCCTTAACCGCTTTCTTTCTAGGGCCGGATGAAGTTGCTTGGGACTATCGTCTATCCGAAGAACCGGTACTTAACTTTGCAGTTCTCGAGGGGTGGGAAGAATGCGACGTGTGAGGATCACTTTGACAACATGGTTCGTCCATTAGTTCTTAACTTCTCTATATCCTTTCATTTTCAGGATTGTTTTTGTTCTCACTGATCTTAGTTGGATGACGTTTCTAATTGTTTCACCTGTTACACAATCGGTTGGATATATTTGGTTGACAGGTCGTGTTTTCTGAAGCATGGTGGATTGGAACTAAGGAGGAGAATCCAGACGAATCTAGGTTTGATTTCCCCAAAGAAGTGATTCAGGTTGGTTTATTGAGCAGGGTGCTTGTTATTATGGTTTGTAATAAGAGGATAATTATGGAAGTCTATCTGACCAGGAGCAGAAGGCTGATTATGACTTTCAAGGTGGAGCAGGTGCTGAACCAATGAATAAGATGGTTGTGAATACAAATGTCGCAAAGGATGCCGAAGAAGATTCTCCAGAATGTGAGCTTGAAAAGTATGGGTCCGATGATATGGATTTGAAAGAAGTTACACCTATTCGACACTTGGAGAGAACTGCTGGGAGGAAATTCAGGTGCTCTCTGTCTTTCATATATTCTTCTCACGTAGGATTAGTGTTGCTATAGCTATTTGATATAGATAACACAATGATAGCTTAATAATACAAAGTAGTTTTGGGCTGTTTGTCTCACTGGGAAAAGAAGTTGATGAGGTTGCATTTCACACAAGTTTTCTTGATACTTTCTGATTTGAGTAAACACAAATCCTGCTGAGTACCTTGTTTTAGTTCGAGGGAATCATACATGTTGCTGATCTTTAGAGTTTTAAATCAGGGTTACTGAGGTTTCCTCCGAAGACAATTCTGGGGAAACTGATGTTGGCCCATCTAAGGATGTGGAAGAAGAAGAAGAGGAAGAGGAAAGAGAAGTAGGTGCTGATCCTTGAAGTTGTACTGTTCTACTATTAGTAGGCATGTCGATTTATCTCTCATTCCAAGTAATGTCTCTCTTTTAAAACGATGTAGGAAAAAGCAAGTACTCCATTCAACACTGATTTCAATGATTCAAAAGATGGAGTTTGCTTGTCTGCTCCAGTTGAAGCATTTGAAATGTCAGAGTTGAAACCCAAAAGATCATCCAAGTCTAATGCTCCAGCATCAGTATCTACTAAAGCTTCAGGCAGTAAACCTGGCTCACTTGTTCAAGCTAGCATATCTACATTGTTCAGTAAGATGAAGGCGAAAAAAAAAATGTGGATGAGAAGGTAAGAGATAATGCTTCTGCTTGCTTGAGGTTCTGGAGGTTGATGGGCTTTGCTTCTGGTATCTTACCATTTCTTTCCCTGTTTACCAGAGCACACCGAAGAATTCAAGGAAATCAAAATCATCAAAAGGTTGGTGCTGACTGCTGTTTAATGGTTTCTTTGTAAGTAAAAAAGATATGGAAAGCGGTAAAACTAAGCAGTCTCTTTTGTTCTCCTAACTTCTCACTTTTTATTTTGTTTTCAGCCATTGGAGACAATTTGGAGCTCAAAGCTTCCAAAAGGAAGCTTAATCTTGTGAGTAATGAAGAATTTTCTTTTCTTGAATTTCTCTTTCTTTCTTCCTTCTATCTGGTGCGTGTAATCTCCTGTCTCCATATCGACCCCTGCATGCAAACTATTGGAAAACTGTCACTTCCTATGTTATGCTTTTCGGCTAATTGGAATTCTTCGTTGCAGGATGAGGGATCTATGAAAACAGGAAAAGTGACCAGATCTGGAAAATCAGGTGTCTCTCATTATCTTCATTGGGTACTTTCATGTTTATGGCATACACACTGAACAAATGCAATAGCTTCCAGAAGTTTAGAATGTCATGGTGAAATGTGAATTATTTCATAATCTGATCTTCAATTTGTTTGCTGCTTTATGATTTTGATGCTGTAGATTCAGGAATGAACGCAAAGAAGAAGGTAGTCCATGAGGTAAAGTCTTTATTCCAACAAAATATAAAATGTTTCTTTGGTGTAAAAACGTTCGGTGTCATAAGAAGTTTTTCACTTTCTTGGTCTTGCTGTTTTCTAATGATACATGTTTCCCTTAACAAACCTTGTAGATCGAAGAGGATGATATTGAAGAATTCTCGAGCTCCTCACAGGTGAGATACTCATACTCTTCTTCAGAATGTCCATGAACTCCATTAGTCAAATGCAATTTGGTCGGTGTAAAACATCGCCTCAAACTTTCTAGCTTAGGTCCCTTTATAATCGTTGTAATTGTAATCATGAGAAGATTCTGCGTTGGGCTTCTGAGAATGTTGATAGTGCAGGATAAGTCTCTTCTTGGCACTAAGTTTGTAAATTTTCGCTATATCTTTTCTCATATCAGGATGAAAAAGAAAGTGATGAAGATTGGGAAGCCTGAGAAACCATTAAAAACAAGCTTCATCATCCTTTGAGTACATACAATGTGATCTTTCATCAGACGGTCAGCCAACTTCGATTACTTTCCTTGCACACCGTAGGCAACATGAACAGTCATTTTAAATTATCTTCCTAACATGATGAGAGTACTATTGTGCCCTTTAATTCAAAATTTTTAATGTTTAATTAGATCAGTTGTCACAATTGTTTGTAAGAATCAGTGATCACATGAACATCTATGCATTTGACGTTTGTTTGAAAGAGATGATATATATGAGATTGAACTTGGAGAAGTTGTGTTTGGTACCAGTCCCGGTCAAGCACAAACTTGTTTAGTTCTGTGTGTTCATTTACAATTTCCTTAGCATATTCGAAGCCATTTTCGAAATGAAGAAACAAAGATAGGCTTGCAAATAAGCCAGATAGTGTTATAGACGAAGTTTGACACCGCGGCCTATGATAAACAACCTGCTGTATAAGTATTTACACATTACAATAAGCTTTGTACATCTTAATTTTACATGAATTCACTTACTTACCTGACTCTTAGTACCTTGAAACTTACAATTTTAACAAGTTCTTAACAAAGACATTTCTGTTGAAAACGAAACGATAGTACAAAAAAATACTAGCTAGTTGGTTATATGTACATCAGCTAGTGCTAAGCTACATAAACTAAGACAACCTCTTGAATTATCGAGGAAGGAGAGCCTTGTTAGGTCGCTTCCCGACTCTAAACTACATATACACACACTGAAGTAGCATCTGGGAAAAAAATTTAGAAAGCATAAAGTCCTCTGTAATTCAGTAGAGTTGTCTGGAGAGGAAAAACTCATAGTCGGGATGCCAATTTTTCGCAGGTTTCTCTTCGCCTTTCTTTACCGTGGCTCTTGCCATGCAACATGCTGTCTCTTTAAGTGTTCTCAGTCTCTCCTTCAGGACTTCACTAGATCCTAACATTCCTTCTGTCTGGTGATCTCCGGCACTATGCCGTGGCTGGAACCAGCATTCATCCTGTTCAAAGCAAATTTTATATTAACAGTTCACTAGTGTCTTCTAACAATGCATGATTAAAGAACCTTGAAGGTATATGGTAGTTTACCTGAGCATTATAACTCTGAAGACCCACAACTGGACAGACCATGGTAGGATAACCGAGTTCAGGTTTTCTTTCAACCAGATGTCTGAATGAGTGATATGTCAAGAATGCAGCTCGTAAGCTGCCGTCAGGTATCTTGTATATAGGGTACCATGCTACCGAGTACCTGAAAAACGAGCTAGAACTTTGAGGAACTACTCGTCAGGGATGCATGCCGGTATCTTGTTTCCTACTTGTTTAATGGAATTACTGTTTTAGTTTCCGGTTACCAGGATTTTTTATGCAGTTCTTGTAGACTCGTCAAGACCAATGTAGATGGGTTACCGAACATCTTGCATCCCGAAAGTCCATCACCTCTTGCCAGTTCATGTATCCTGAAATTTTGGGAACAACATAGAAACTGTTAAAAGATGGAAAATGATTCAGAGAGTACATCTTTCATTAGTTGGAATAGTTTTTACTTCTCATATAGTGGCTGTCTTAGCTGAGGCCTTTCGAATTCGAAGTACTCGAATAGAAGCTCTCCATCATCTGTCCATTCATTGTCAGTTGCATTTGCAGAAAGTGTAGGAAGTACTGAATCGTTGTTCCGGGTTTCTTTTCTTTCCTTCCCAAACAGCTGAATTGCTGATAGAAACGGGACAAAATAAGCACGAAACGAAAGTTGGTCAATCCCTAATCTAATTGAGTTTTGATGATCTTCTGCTTTGACTTCTACCCCGTAGATTCCGTGCTTCTCGTACCAGTGCCATAGAGACCGGAGTGAAATGTTTGACTGTGAAACGGATGGGGAAGATGAATGGAGAAGTCTTTCGAACTCTGCAATCGGACATCCAGTGGCGAACTCTATCGCTTCGGATGCCAGTTGCACCGTAATTGTATCGTGCACTGCTTGCACGATTCCTTCTGATCTAACTCTCAAACTAGCCAGGTCCTTATAACAGGTTGGAATCACTAAGCAGGCTTCCCCAGATGGGGAAGAATCGTCTGAATCACTCGTTGTCTTCTCAACACATTCATCTGCAAGAGATATGCAATCTTCCACTTCAGCAACTGTCTCCAGATCTGGATCAGGTATTTCGACATCCCAATTCAACTTCTTGAATCCAACAGAGGTTGACAGTTCAGGTTCCTTTATTATCCCTATAGGTATCCACTTTTGCAGAACAGATCCATGTTTGTAGAACTCTGCAGTTTCAGCTTCTTTACTTGTTTGGTCAACCTTAGTCAACTCCGACAACGATGTCTCCTTATCCTCGGTATCGTGATTAACATACTCAACTCCGAGGGTCTGCAACCCGGACCCGGGGTAGCTATTCTTATAAGAGACCCTAGGAACACGTTTTACCAACATTCCATTCTGCTGCAGGATTCCTTCTTTGAAGGAAAGACTCTTCCTTTTCGACTTCTTACAAGCTTTTTCTTTGCTTACCTTCCTTTTGAATGAAGCTTCGTCTTTAAGCTTCGAACAAATGGAGGATCCCTTGTCTATATCGTTTCCACTTACCGGTAATAAGTCGTTCCTTTGAACCTTCTGCCAGACTGAGTAGCTGTTTTCCTTTCCAGTTCTGATTGCGGTATTAGACGAACCCTTGAGTTGCTTTCGTGGCAAAAGTGTTCGAGAATCAGCAGTCGTGCCACTCAACAAATTCTTGCGACGGGCATGGCTCTTCCTTGAACTGAAACCTGATTGTGCTGAAACGTCCGGGAGTGAAGTCCCGGACTTTTCAGCGTTCGAGCGTCCATTGTTGTTCGGCTCATCCAGGACTCTCGAGCCAGCAGAGGTATCGTGGGATGACGATACAGCATTATGATGGTTTTTGTTTCGTTTCGCCTTCTTTCTCGTCTTCCTCTTCAAGCTCTTATTGTCAGTCTTGCTAGGTGGTGGGCTCATTTCCTTACATCCCTTCTTACTAATCAAACCATCTGCTGCTCTAAAGATCGTGTTTTCGGCCGAATTACACCTGATCGGGTGATGAAGAGGAATAGGCTTAGCTCCAAGGAAGTAATCTGATGGTGAGGAAACCAGGTACATATATTCCATGTATAGCTTTCTTTCTTTCTTTGTGCTTGATCAAAATCCCTCTGCTGGACTAAAGCATTGTCTTGTATAAACACAGACAATGGTTTGTTACCAGCAGAAAATTCCTCACCAGCTTCAGATTTCTATGAAAATAAGAAAAAGAGATTGAAAATGCCTGGTTACTGTGATGAAGAAAAGCGTTTTGGGTGCAATGGGTACCCCCTACTACCGGTTTCGAGACGAAATACATATTCGTTAAGATTCAATCTGAACCTTTTTTCAATAATTTGAATTATTGAGATGCAACGGTGAATGATATCGGTGTTTGTTTAAAATGGGATATCTATCTTGTTAGCCATAATTATTAACCGAGAACGAGGATCTCAAACATATTGTGGAGCTGATATAGTTCATCACAAAAACAATTAATATTTGCAAAATTAGTTCGTGATCCCAATTTGTAAGTTGTTTAAAACTCCAGATTAAATTAGATGAATCACCATTGGTGTAATTAATATAAGCTTAATAAAACCAAACCTAGAACTGTTAATATTTACCTGAAAAATCAATCAGCAACAACAGATTTGGGGTTGCAGAACAAAACCTTTGAGATTCAAATAGATTTATAATTTGGGAAGTAGAATATCAGGAACGAAAAAAGAACAAGATAAAATGAAAATTAAAAGATATATAGATGTGAAGTAATTTTTGTAAAAGGAATAGAAAATTATATTTTCAAAATATAGAAAAATTTCTTTAATTTAATGATGAGAAAAAGGTGCCCAAAATTTAGGGGGCTATGGATCTTCCCACCAGTCTCACATTTAGATTTATGATGCTATCTTAGTTCATTTTAAATCACTACTATAAACAACCTTTTCTTCCAAAATAATAATAATAATAATAATAATTACTACTATTATTATGCAAACAGGTTACACACTCATAAACCACCTAGTTAGTAGATTTTATCTTGGCCATACATGTCTATATATCAATCAAAAAATTATTATCATTTCCAACCCATAACCATTCATTATCAATAAATAAATGATTGTGGGTCGTATAAACAACAATCTACCATCTACCATATTAATAAATATTAACAAATGAGTTGGTTTTGACCTCAAACCCAATACAGCCACTCATGCTCAACCCTACAAGCAATGAATTTATTCAACTCGATGAGTTTAGTTACTAATTAGAGAAATTTTGTTAAATTTTTTCCCATCTGGATCATTTTCTCCCACTTGAGTTCCATTTGCTTACTCTTTTTACAATCGAATTATATGATTCTATCCAAACAAACTCAATGGAGTTGTGTTCCCTCAGTTTATTCCTTATCAATAATATCGAACCATAGTCTATCCTTTAAAAAAAATAATTAGAGAAACTTTAATTTAATGTAATAAACCAAACCGAAACAAAACTCGATTAATTCATACCATCTTGGACCAAGACCCTGATAAGCTATATGGGCCAGTGAAGCTTTCTGAGCCGTGATAAAGCCCAAAATCTGGCTAACAGGCCAAACATCATCCGAAAAAGGAAATGCAGCAATTGCTCACCATTCCCAGAGGAAAGCTTCCTGGACACCTGGTAGCAACCGGAGTAGAGGATGATGCTCTGCAACTCCGTGCCATCCTCTTCGTTCACCTCCACCGTCGCCATTGCAGCGAAGAGCTCCTCCGTATCCGTAACTCATAACCTTCTCGTCCATTCCGAGCTCCTCCGATTCAACCTCTGCTGCCACGCGAATTTCAGTTCGTCGTGTTTCCAGCTGCCGGAGCAACGCCGCCGCAGAGAAGCTAATCAGAAGAGATGGCGCAGCTTGCAGTTCGCTCCTCGAATTCGATGCTCACCGAATGGAGAAAGCAACGCGACACGGCAGCTTTCTCCGAGTGATTTCATAGTCGTGAACTTCTACCGGTTTGTGTTCATCGGAGATCCTCAGCTGGAAGTTTCCACGCATCTGGACTTCGTAAAGGTTGAGTAACGTCTCTATTTCTTTTTGCTTCTGAAAAATAGATTTCTCTTGGCTTTAAGTTTTTGTTTACTGGCAGGATCTCGACTTACATGGCCGCATATATTTGAACGAGCAAGGGATCAACGCTCAGGTTCCAAATTCTTCCTCGTTAATCTTCTCTCCGCTGTTTGATCGAACTCCGAATGCTATAATCTGCATTGTAGAAAGAAGGTCTAGCAAACAAAATTGATCAACAAAATTGGAAGGAGGATAAGGAAAGCTAAATATACTAAGATCAAAATGCTTAGGCACTGACTCTGTTAGTTTTTTCTGCACATTTACAGCAATGCTTGAAGACAAATGGTGTTCTTAGTATGTTTAGAGATAACGTATTTTCTTTGAAAGCGATAGCACCACCATGCTTAAGACAATCGCTCTTAGTCACCGCCTGTGCTTCCCGTTGCATAAATCCTCGTACATTCGAAAGAAATGTCTCGAGCTCATGTCACTTTCCTTGGTCTTTAATGTTTGTCTGTCATTGCTATCATGATTATCTCCTTGTGACATTGTTCACTCTTTCCTGCAGTACAGTGGGCCAACGAAAGATGCTCTTGCGTATGTGGAATGGTTGAGGAATGATTCCAGATTCTCGGACTTGCTGGTGCAGATATCTCCTGCATTTAGTGGACACGCGTTCCCAAAACTAAGGCTGCGGTATAAGCCGTCTCTAGTGCAGGCAAGAATGCTTTCTTTTTTATCTTGTGCTTATGTGCATAAATAGCACAGTTGCTCGTATTCAAAGATGTTGTATATTGCTAGGCAGTGTTATTCTCTTTGCCTTAGTGGTTCTTGAATTGAAGTTCTGAATATGCATTCAGTTACTCATAGTTAAGTTTCATTTTGATAGATGGAAGGAGGAAGTTCACATCTCCCTTTGCTTGACCCATCAATGCGAGCAGAGCCACTGACACC
This sequence comes from Linum usitatissimum, assembly GCA_030674075.2. Classification (NCBI taxonomy): domain Eukaryota; kingdom Viridiplantae; phylum Streptophyta; class Magnoliopsida; order Malpighiales; family Linaceae; genus Linum; species Linum usitatissimum. The sequence continues at coordinate 6,563,880 of JAUJYP020000192.1, forward strand.
TTCTGAGTGGAGGCAACGATTGGAAGCAACATCCTACCGAAACCATGTTCTATTGGATGTGAGAAATGGTACTTACCTGTACCTGGATTCTTTTCTCTAAGAAATGGAAAATTTCCAGATAATTGACTACGGTTTTTCAGTCTCCTTTCTTAATATGCTATTTTTAGTTCTAAGGGTGAGATAAGGACATCTGTTCCGTTTGCTTGTTCATATAGCATAGCCATTGAGGCCGTCTTCGTTCTAGTCTAATCAGGTCACTTTGTATTTAGTTTGATGTAATCCTGTTGCCTAGCTATCCATTTTGGGGTATTAAAGTAACAAGTTGATCTCTTTATGCCATTGATTCAACTTCTTCCACATATTAGATTCAGGTTCTTTCAACTTATGAAGCATCTGTCATTCCTTGCACCAGGTTATGAGTGGGATGTTGGCCATTTTCAAGGTAGCCAGCGACCTGATGTGGACAGTTTCAGGAATTGTTCGTTCGGGTTATCCGATAATGAGGTATATTTGATTGTCCTGTGGTTGCAGAAGAAAGGTGTCTGGAATGAAATGTGGAGCCGAAATTCTTCTTGTACATTTCTACATCTCAAGAATTGTTTTCTTGGAATGCTAGGCATTGATAAACCATTATAGCATTTGATTTTAACATTCAAAATCTTGACAGTTTCGAGCATGTTAAGTGACTGGTCTAGTATTCCGAGTTTATTCCTCTGAGCTCAGACGGCATTTTCATCCTCTCAGGTTGCTGCTTCTGATCCTTTAGCTAATGTGGATAAAGAGAAGACGGATGTGCTCATGTACTGTACTGGAGGCATTCGTTGTGATGTTTATTCGACAATCCTTAGGTAAACATTGTTGCCTTCTTGAATTTTTCTCGATCTTTTCCACTTGTTAATCCGTTCAGTTGAAATGTCAGCTTCAGTTTTGGTATTATTGCAGACAGCAAGGCTTCCAGAATCTGTACACTTTGAAAGGCGGCGTCTCTCATTATCTAGAGCGGGAAGGTCCAGATGGATGGAACGGGAACTTGTTTGTCTTCGACGGCCGGCTTTCGCTGCCACCTTCAGCTTACAACCCTGAAACCACCGCAGCAACCGAAAACCCTCTTCACCAGAGTCATCATCATCATCATCAAAATGCCAATCCTTTCGCTAAATGCTACGTCTGCGAGTCAGAAGTCTCCGAGCTAAGGCATCGAAACTGCGCCAATCCAGACTGCAACTTCCTGTTCCTGTGAGATAGTTCATTCATGGCCAATGCCAAAGTTTTCCTAGATTTTTAACATATGACCGTAACTTGACTATTGACTGTTGGTTTCCAGGTGCTGCGAAAGCTGTGTGGATGATCTGAGAGGCTGCTGTTGTGAGAGATGCACGACAGGGCCTCGCCTTCGACCTGTTCTTCCGGGAGCTCAGAGGTACATGAAGTGGCACGTCTATCGAGATTCGAGGCCGGAAAGCCTGGTGGTTATCGAGTCTGATAAGAAGAAACCGATAGCTTGCTCTCAGTTAACTTAATTACTGAAGAACTCAATTAACTTAAGATTACTGAAGAAAAAATGTGAATTACAGATCATAAAATGGTAAATTTCTGCAACTGTTGTGCGCACTATGTAGCAGCTCAAGTTGAAAGCTTGGAAGGTAAAACCAATATAAACTGATTAGGAAATGCTACTATGTACATAAACACACATGCTCCATACGCTCTTCAGTAAAGATCCAGGGACTCCAAAACTCTTCGAGCCTGGATTTGGAGAGCAGTTAGTCTCTGCTCAGGATCGAGGGTCGACCCGAATTGACTGGCTGCCCATATCAGTGATGCTGATTTCTCGCCAAGAAGTCGTCTCAAGTCGTCGTGCACAGTTGCCATGGGAGTCCCTTCCCTCCCGTTAACATGGCCGATGAGCACCAACAAGAACTCTCCGCATTTTAACCTTTGGAATTCAACAAGGAAATATTGGCGTATAATAATACTTGGACAGCAAGATGATCTTATGATTGTGCTCAAGTTAACAAATTGCAGAGATTCATAGGATCAAAACAGGGGCAACATAGGAACGAGGAGGTTGGAAGCCAAGGATCGATTCAACAATTACGAGAGGACACAAGGGAAGGTAGAAACAAACAGAGGCACCCAAGTGCAAACAAATTAGAGATGGACAAAAAATTCATTAGTAGTGAGCATGGAAATTGTACCTGAGATTTTCATCTACTTGTTTGTCCCTAATGAGCACTGCCACTTCCTCAATGCCATTGCACGCCTCAAAATCCTAGCAAGAAGATATGGAGACATGAAAAATTATGCACATTATATTTAGTACCGTCGTCTCAACATCAGTTATACTGATATTCTTCTGTCGTTCATCAGAGTTTCGAGCGACCAAGTTATGATTAGTTTCAACTACTACAACCATGATTTTAGCAAGATGAGCAAGATAATCTCACGTTACTAGCAGAAAGGACCAACAGCAACCAGCTCTGAAACTAATATCTGATGACTGATCATCTGATACGAGATTGCGAATAAACAGCCAATTACAGTTGATACGAGACCAATCAAGAACTCTCATAACACTTCAAGAAGAAGACTCCATTGTCATTTTGGTGGAGGAGCGAGCATAGTCTCAAATGATCTATCTCGTTACATTTACTGGCTATTAAGGAACAAGGAAAGGTTTGAAATGAAGGTACCACTTGATTAGCTGAAGAATCCAACATGATAGCAACCAGAGCATCCAAACAGGCACCTTGCTCAAGCACACCCCTAGTTGACAGTATATGCATCAATACCTGCAGAGTTTTTAATTACAAACACAACTGAAATCAACTTCCAAGTTCCATAACATGAACAAATAGCATTGCGCTCATTTTCGAACGTTGATAAAAAAAAATATATACCTGAATCGCCTTGTGCTGATGCGCCAACAACGTGCTCTCTCTGTGAAGCAAACAGCATCCTTCCAGAACTCGCAGAGCAAGAGCCACTTCTGCGTTCGTCGAAGGACTCGTGATTCGCACCGGCTCGACGCCTAGTATATGATCCAAGCTCTCCACGACGTTGACATCGTCCGATTCTTTCAGCGAGTGCTGGAACAGCACCGGAACCACTGGCATCCGATGGAGAAAATACGAAATCAGACGAAACGAGCTAGATCGAATGACGGATGAGGAGGAGGATAGAGAGAGAGTGACCTTGAAGGTCAGGGATGGATTGAGTCTGCGAGAATAGAGTGATGGTTGAATCGGAGAGGGAGACGGATCTAAGGAAGTTGAGGATGGAGCGCAGTCCACGGAGGCGGAGAAACGAGAACTCAGCTCGAGCGTCGCGGAGGCTTGACCTGAGGGCGAGAGTCACCTCTCGGTATAGCCTCTGCCGCGTTAACGAGTTAACCAGCTCCTCCACCACCTCCGACGACGAGGATGCTTGTTGTTTTTGTTGTTGTTCCGACGAGTCGGAGCTTTCTTTTGCCGCCTCCTCCAATCCCACGCTCCATAGCGGCTTCTTCAGCAGCATTTCTTCTTCCTCTCTTCCTAATCTACATTCGCCTATGCAATTCTCCGATCAGGTGAACGGAATTTCGGAGTTCTATTATTTTGAAAAAATAAAAATAAAAAGGTGTTTGAGCGTTTGGGCCGGATGAACTGTAAATCAGACAGATACCAGTTTGATCATTTTGGGCTTCCCTCTGTTTTTCTTGGTAAGTTTGGGCCAGTCCAAACTCTTCGAGTTTCAGTGCTTTCGAATGAAACCGATTCATCGAAGAGAATTAAAAACAAATACTTAGAAACTCGGAGAAGTTATTAAGATAGCGAACCATCGTAAAATAGATTGAAATGTGAGCAACAATTGAACAGATGATTTGAAACGGAGATTTCGACACAATTTTATTCATCATAATATCTTTAGTACATTATTGCATTAAGGCAAGCTGATTTTCTTGCAACATTGGCCAAATCTTTATTTCTTGACGAAAGACGGAAAAGTACTATTTTATATATAATTTAGTACTTATACAGATAGTACATCCGGGCTAACAAGTAAGCTACCAAAAGCAAAGGTAACATCCTCATAAACTGCTGACTCCTCCAAGATTCTCTCATCTGATCCCCACCTTCCCTCTTAGTAGAAGCCACTTCTGCCTTGCCATGCACGGAATCTCCTTTCCTGCAAAAAAAATCCACACCATTGCAGGTGAACTCCGGTGAGTACTGAACTGCTTCGACTCGATAAAACACTTGTTGAGACTCGATTTTGTTTAAAGTGAGTCAAATTGGAGTAAGGTTAGGGTATTGTTCGACTTTTAAACCTTGATCGAGTTGAGCTCTATGGGCTCATCAAGGGTTATTAGCGAGCCACGTTGGAGCTGAACTCATCAAGGGTTTGTTCACGAGACTCGAGCTATAGCTTGACACTAGCTTCAATTTTGCAAAAACTGGAAATCGTGATTACGGTGACCAAAGCCATCATAATATTATACCTTGCAATTGGTTGAGCTTGATCAGTTGTGGCATCATCCGTTGGCTTGATTGCACCTTTCTGGTTTGATTGGTCAGTTGTAGTAATCGGTTGAAGCAATAGGGATGCCAATTTGGTTGGACCCAGTGGCCCTTTCGGTTTCCCACCAGTGGCTTCCTGCACCACTTTGAACTGTTGTTCTTCACTCAGAGCAAAACTTTGCTTCACCTGCAAGAAAGAAACTGTTAACTCCTAAACAAAACCGGGTCGAAAATCGCAAAATCAATCCAATCGACCGGTAACGAAATCACTCACCAAATTCCTGAAATGGAGGTTGTAAAATGTCTGAATGTATCTCCCTTTAGCAAGCTTCTGCTCCTTGTTAAATCGTCTCCAGAACCCGTAAATCGAACCCATGTTCACCAATTTCTTAGCATAGATGTTCCATGTGTAGCACTCATTTATCCTCTTAACCCCACCGGTCGAAATCTCGCTCCAATAACCCGGTTCAGCCTTACATTTCTCGAAAAACCGAGCGATCTTCCCACCCGATTCGTCGCCATTGTAAGGGTCGATATGGAACCCCGAAACTCCATCCACTATGATCTCAGCTGGTCCACCGTGGACAGTTGCGAAAGTCGGCAGCCCGCAGTTCATGGCTTCGATGACCGTGAGCCCGAATGCCTCGTAGAATGCCGGCTGGACAAAGGCTCCCATGGTGTCTGCAATGCACCGATAGAGCTCACCGTTTCGATACCGATCGGTTTGAGCAGCGATCCACCTCATATGTCCCTTGAGACCGTACCTTTGGATTAAAGAATGCATCTTTTGTATCTCTGCTATCTCTTCTCTGTCCGTTGACTTTTTCGGATCGAAGAACCCTCCCACGATGACTAGGTTGACCAGCTCCCTTAAGGTTTTGTTCTTGCCGTACCATTCTGTTAGCCCTGTCATGTTCTTCACCGTGTCCATTCTTGCCATCGAGAATATTATCGGCTTCTTCGGGTCAGCTAGGTAGCCTCTGATTCGATATATCGAAACTCAACACTGATTTAGTAAAGGTTTTGAGAAATGAATGTACTCTTTGAGAAATCTTGTGTACCAAGTAACTTACATGTGGTCATTGTTCTCTTCCTTGCTGTAGAGTAGCCCTTCAATCACAGGGTGGAACTTAGTCAACCTTCTGGACTTATCAATGTTGGGGAAGTAGACTGACTGATCAGCTCCGGGTGAAGCAATGTTGAACTTCGGATCGAAGACACTGATCCCTTTCACGAATCGACACAGACCCGGCATCGTGAATGTAGTGTGGCTCTCGTACTGTCCAGACTTCGCCTTGCTGCACAAGGTAAACAGAGAACAAAAGGTTTCTTGTTATCCAATTAAGCTTCCTGTAGTTTCTTGCTATCCCAATTATCGAATGTACTGGAATCGAAACGAACCAACCAACCTTCCAGCAATCTCTTGGTAAGTGCTGGTGACGATGAAGTCGGCAGAGTTCATAGCAACCATGTCGGCGGTGAACTGGCAGGAGAAGTGGTACTTCGGGTCGAGATCTTTCCATTTCGCATCCGAGTCTTCGTACTTGGTTTTCTCCAGTGCATGGGCAATGGTTCCCTGGTAAATAGAGAAATTTACGAGCAAAAAAGAGTGGTCAAGAGAAAGGGAAACATCAACCAGAGTTCATCATCAAAGTAACTAGTTATACCAGGGTTACTCCAAGCTTGTCAGCTACCAAAGTGGCTACCAAGTTTCCATCGCTGTAGTTCCCCATTATCAGGTCTGGTTTGCATTCTGTGTGCTCGAGAATGGCCTTAGCAGAATCCTGTTTAATTGGAATAGAGTGCTGGTCAGCTAGGCATTGGAGAAACACACAATTGTCATACTCTAACCAGATCGTTTGGTGGTTTGACCGTAGTCAAAATAAAACGAATTGAACCAACACGAAGACAGAAAAAACTCGACCGACCGAAGTGAACTTGCCTGAGCAAATCTCTCGAGGTAAGGGTAGACATCGAACCGGGAGATCCAGTGAGGAAGGATGGTCCCTTTGGTTGTCTTGAATGGGATCCTGAGAATGTAGGAATGTGTTGTGTTCTCAATAGGCTCCACTTCTTGGTCACACTTGGTGCCTCTAGCTTCTGGTATTAGCCTTGTTATCTGATAAAAGAAAACCCCACATCATAAAAAATGACGAATAGCATAACCAAATCGGTAAACATTGTTGTATACAGTTTAGTGGTACATTAAGGTTCGGAATTTGGATCGAGAGATTCAAAGGCTTTACTCTAAGCCCTTGTATGCTCCGAATCAACCGTTCTCTAAACTAGTTAGGTACTCACAAGACCAGGATTAATCGATAAATACCCGTTATCTACGATCACGAGGCATATTGTTATTTTCTTATGAAGCTTAGCTTACCACAATGATCTTTGGCTTCACTCTAAGCCCTTGCTGCTTGATCCTGTGAAGCAACTCCTCTTCCAGTCCTCTCACTTGATCAAGAATGTAAACCACCTGAAAATCACAAAACCGTACGCTCTTTCTCGTCAGCAAACAATATAACTCGAGTTGTGGAGTGCAATGATTCTTGCACATGGTATCAGATTCCTAAGATGACCGAAAAGGATCTCGTTCCAGATCTGGTAGCCCCCAATTTGTAGCACAAGATGTACCGAAGCTATGCAAACCTCAGGGGCGTAATCCTAACGGTATAAGGAAAACTTTAATGCTGTATATGTTTGAAGTAAAACTGTGATCACCTGGCCACCAGTGTCTGGCAATCCAAGAACATCAGTCTGTCCAAAGAATCCATGTGGGGAGAAGATGACAACGTTGAACATGTTGGGAATCCTGCCGAAAAGCTGGTCCAGTTTCTCAGCATCGGGAGCTTGAAGTGACTCTGACAGCATCCTCATTGTCTCCTTAACTCTTCCTGCATTGTCTCCCCATCCATTCTCAAACCCCCAGCCTTTCAGCCTGTAGAAGAATTTGTATCATTTTAGCTTTAGTTCAAATCGGTTAGAAAGAACCACGAGTGGAGTACCACCCGGTTTATGGTTTCTCGGTTGAACTGGGATTGAGTTTGGTTGGTCATTGATATGGTATAAAGATGAAGAAAGACTCAATTTCTAGACCCGGCCGATTGAATTTCACAAAACTATCTGGCTTTCATCTCATTCAGCTAACAACTCGGATTGCGCCTATTCGGTTACTGGTTAATCACCAACTCGATTCCCGCGACAAAAAATGCAGAAACCTGACTGAACAATGGTAATGATCAGATCACAATAAAGAAATCACCTTTGGTGAAGATCCTGGCAGGGAGTGTCTGATGGAAGAGTTGAGAGATAGCATTCAGCTGGTATGAGTGCAGCTTGGAGCTTTGCTGGTGTATCCAGTATTTCATTGATCATCAGGCTCTGCAATTTTTATAGTATATAATCACAATCAACAAACATAATCAGTTTTAATGTTGAAATTACGTTAGAATTAAGGATGTTTTTATTAAAATGTTTGACTCACATCTCCATGGTGATTGAGGCTTATGAGATAGTCTACCAACTGTTTTGAACTGTAGGAGCTCCCATCAAGCTTGGTTGACAAGAACTTGGAGATGTACTTGGCTCCATTTCCAATGGAGGATGAGAGTGTTAGGTGTGGGGAAGAATGGTCAAATGCTCCAAATTCCACTTCCAGTGCACTCTCATCCCTGGCCCTAAAAACACACACAATTAGGGGGGAAGACTATGAACGTGTTAATTATGATGTATCTTCGTATTTTTGGTGTCGGTACGTATATAGTTGTTATGTCGGATTAAATAGTTTTCCAACAATCTAGGCCAATGATCCAACTCTGTAAGAGTTTAATAAAGGAGGGAACAAAAAGAGATTATACATGTAATTGATGTACATTTATCACCTGTTTAAAAATCAGTTATTTGTTTCATCCCTATTCATTACTTAATAATGATCGTATAATCACTTATTAGGAATAGATATTAGGGTGGCCAACCAGCTAGGGTCATCCGTGTCTAGATCTTTTAAACTAATTATATATATTTTTATAATTTAGCATATTTTTTAATTTCAATCCATTAATATTTTAAAAATATTTACATCCTAAGTACATATAGGATTTTTAGCTTATATTAAGCCACATTAAGCATAATCAACCATTGTTTATCTAAAGAAAAGAGCATGCCAACACATACCAGGTTGGGTCGAAGATCATTTCCTTGAACTTCAAGTACTCAGACCCTGAAATCCCATCAACCGTCAGATCATCGCCGCTCACCTTCACGTACTCCCACACCCCAGGATTCGGCCTGACTGCGAACGCAACGAACGGTGGGACCACAGCGGCCTCCTGAGTCCGGCTCAGGATGTAACCGAGCAGCCCCTCGAGCACTTTCTCCCTTTCGCCTCTGTCCTGGATGGTCACAGCAAGCTCGTCCATAATGCTCTGGTGCTTCATAATCCTTTTACCATCCGACATGAACTTGGAGAAGCACCTCTTCATGTGGTACCGGCTCTGCTTCAGTGCGTCCGGCATGGATTCGGCTATGGTGTCGGATCGTTTGAGAGATGGTTGGTGTGAAGAAGCCGCCATTGTGTTTGTTGTTTGGTTTTGTTTGTGTAATGGTTTGATCATGATGCAGAGGTGTGGGGGTGTGGTTATATGGAGCCATTAGAAGGGGATGGTGTGTGGAGGGAGATTTCTGAAGAGTGGAGAATGGAGCTAGGCAAGGAATCAGAAGAAGTTGGATATTTGCAGTAAGGTGGTTTATATGTCCGACAGAAGCAAAATCTATTTTTACGCTTTTTGGAGATTGGCCGATTGGGCATGTCCAGGGTAAAGGGAAAGGAATTCCTTGGAATTGTGCAAAGAGGAAGAGGGCAAAAGTGACCATTTCCTATGGCCACTAAAAATCCGTGTATTTTCGATAAGTAATGCCATTTTTTAAAAACCGGCTACCTTATTTTTAATAACAGATCACTTAATTTAGGCGTTGTAGATGTTGACAAAACATGCCTTTCTCTGCTTAGCCCCATTACATGAGATGGTACAACTTGTTGCCTTCATGGTGGTTGTTCGGAGGGAAGCGAATAAAGGTATAATAGACCACGTTTGGTAGATAGTTGAATGATATTGACGATATCGTATGGATCGATCCAGTCATGATCCACTGGACCAATTTAAACCACAAAAATAATCAAACTTTCAAACCCAAATATCCAAGACTTGTCATTCATGAGTAAAGAGATAAGTCACCAGAGTAACTTGTAACAAAAGACGTACAAAAATACTAACCCACCCACTAGCTAAACTAAGACGGCTGGAGACAAGACACTTAGCAGTAGAACATAACTCTCTTCACATTCTCCTTCAGAGATGGCAAGGGGCGGACAGCGTTGGCTCCAGGGGCTCGAGTCCCTCTTCCTCCCTGACCGCCACCCACAGTGCCGCTGGACATCGAACCGCTGTCTGACGAGTCAGGCTCCATGTAGAAACGGGCTCGGAAGGCTGCGAGATGTGCATAATAGGCAGGAGGAACTGCAGTCACACAGCCAACAACAAGAACAAAATTCAGTCTCTTACCATTCAAACACACATAATACTAGAGAAATCAAATAAGACAAGGGAAGGCATAGTAACTGACCGATAGAAACCGAGCGAGTGCACCTGGCATATCTGCAGAAAACAGAAAGAACGAGGGCCGAAATTAGTATCACCAAACGCAACATAACGAGATCAAACAGATTATTTGTGAGAGACTGTTCACAACTTACGTGTAGCAGAGGTTATTTGTGAGCGACTGTAGAGCATCAGCAGAGAACTTGTTCTCGTCCCACAGAACATGATAGTGTGCCGGACGGCTAGTTCCCTGTATCAATAGAAAAAGGAGTGTGAGATGTATGCATAAAGGAATTCCCAAGTAAACTGTATGTAACTTGATTTACACACTTATTAGCAAATTTCTTGCCTGGATTCCGGCATGGCTGCAAAGGTAGAAGTCGAATTCAGTGGGATGGCAGATTTTGGAGTCCACAACGGTACCTATATGAGACAGAGTAACCATCCTTAATTACTTCATCAAATCCAGATTATAGTAAATGCAATTGAGAGGAAGTAGAGCACTAATATTACCAGGCAGTATATTTCCACTCCTGTCAACAGAATTGCGATTGTTATGGTTGTCAGCAAAAAGCCTTGTGTGGTGACGCTTCTGGACAACGACGAAAGTCACTGGTGGCTGGTAGTTCGGCTCCAAGGAAGCACAGGCCTGCACATTAAAAAGGAGTCAACACCGGTAAGACAAAGTCAACAGAATCAAGTATGCAGAGAATGATGGGAAAGGTTAGTTATACCTTGCGAATGGCATCTAGCTCATACAGTAGCACCTGGTAGAATTGTCCCTCGCTCACTCCATCTCTGTAAGAAAACAAAAGAGTCAGCAGTGTGCAAGATTTATTATTAAATTACAGACTAAGAAAAGCGGAAAACACACCTGTAGAATATAATACGCTCCGGCTTGTGGCCAGTAGCTCGGCGGAAAGAAATGAGCAGCTCCCTACAGGGGAAAACATGAAGATTGATCAATACTATCCTGAACTGCTCAATTTGGCAAGAAGAGGAAAGATAGTTTACTTGACCATGCCACCAGAAACTGCCCCCCTGACAGGATCGTTCCACGAATTGTACAAGTCCTGAATCAGTTCCTGGCGATGAGCTTGAGCACAGACGAGCCCTGCATATTTCGTTATCTCCGGCCAGTCTTGAGAAGCCACAACCTACATTAGATTGATGCAAAATTAGACAAACGTCATAAACTAAACATTCAGAGAAAAAAATGAAGGAATGGATCCATACAGCAGCAATAGAGGGACTCGAGTCCTCTCCGGGATGAGGGTGAGTGACATCGGCACCAAAGATGATCGTTGGCCGATCACTAACCAGAGGAATTCGTCTTGACAGTGCATCAACTAACACAGTGTTTCTTCCGCCAACCTTCACGTTGATTTTCAAGGCCACATTAGCCAGGTACTGCTTGCTCATTTTGAAAACATGTTTTGTCAAGCAGCACTGACTAACAAGCCCGAGATCTGTTTCGCAGATCCGCTTCAGGTCCCCTGCGATATACAACAGTAAGATGGATTATGCAAAGGAGGGAATAAAAAGATGATATGAAAAAGCATGCAAGATTGGGATGTATAGTGTCATACCATAAAGAGATCCATTTTTATCAGGAAGAATAACGATGAGCAAATCAAGCTCTCTTCCTTTCGGGAGCTTCATCATCGCATTACTGTAGTGAGTTTTCAACACCTTTTCAACGTGCTCTGGTCTACCACTGACTGGTGGAATCACTGGATCAGGATTATATTGCTGCAAACACAAACAACCAGTCACCCCAAGGTAAAACATTAGTAGAAGACTTCACACGTCAGTTATGACCATAGAAGTACTACAATGGAGATGCACGAGCATTACACCCGAACCACGTACCATGCCAGAAATTTGACACATCTGTGCAAGTTCGAAACAAAACCCACGAGCCATACTGTCTTGAACTTGTCGAGAGAAGTTAATGCATATCCAATTGTTCACAGTTCCCCCATTCACCATTTTCTGCAACATGTAAAAACAGTCCAGATTGTAGAACTACGACAGAGACCAGCAGAAAAGTAGACAGAGTTCCATATTGAAGCAAGACTTATCTCATTGAAGAAAGAACAGAGAATTGACTTTCATAAAGCATAATGCCAGTAATCACCATTTTCACCACAGTACTATAGTTCTGATTGGTCATAGCATTAAATCTATGTGTGATCAACAAAGAGCCAATTAAATGAGGGACACTAACTTACTCAAGCTTCAGAGATAAACAGTAATTTAGACGTTACAGTGTATTAAAATAGTACACATTCTACCAATTGAAAATCTGGCAAACTTAGATGCCCATTATACCTTGTTCATCATGTTCCACTGTCCAACATGGGGTAAACAATCCTTCTCCCTCCCAGTGTCATGATACTTCAGCTGGTAAGATGGCATATCAAGTTAAATTTCTTCCAAAGAGTAGAACTGCAAGCTAATGAAAAGTTGGCCTTTGAACAAACAGATTTACCCGTGGAGCTGGCAGTATACGAGCTTCAACGGAAGCAAGGTTCTTACTGATCTTGATACCAAACTCCGTGGCGTACGGATCCTCGTGATAGGCATTATGCTTGACAGTCTGCAGAAAATAAGTTTAGCCTTATACATCCGAGGCAACAGACAACATGGCAATCCACTCAAATGACAGGAGATGTGAACTATTTTCCTAGGGTAAATAGATTGCACCAGTTACTAAGAGACAGAGATAAAACATCTAACGTAAGAATTGGGTTATAGGAAAATCAGACTCTTCCACAAGCAAAGTGACACTCCAGTTATTATTAATATAATAGACAGACATCAAATTTCCAGTATTAAGACTTAACAGAAAAATTACGGCATTATACCTCCACAATATCACGCTCTCTATCCACAGGGCGTTGGCAGGTGACCTTTAACAAATTAGTTATCTGCTTTTCATTCAATCTCTTAGAGTACCTCTGACCTTCCACAATCTTGCACACCTGTATTTGAAAACCATATAAGTAGTCTCCAGCAGAACTACGGGACAAATTTCAGAAAGAATAGACTTCTTACCTCCATAGGCAAGTAATTAGGCCTTTGTTGATTACCCACTTGGAGGCAGGGCCACTGAGTATGCTGGATTGAGAAACCATAAGTCTCAAAGAAGTACTCCACAACAGATTTCATGGTTCCTCTCTCATCCACAGGGAAACTACAGCAATAAACCAATTAGAGAGATCCCGCACTCAATCAATCGACAATGAGCATGATATGTTACTAAATTCAAACTTTAGACCATCGACAATGAGGAGCATGATATGTTACTAAATCGACAATGAGGAGCATGATCAGTTAAAAAACACAGGCAAAGGTACTAACGTCAAATCTCGGGTAGCCTGTGATGTTAAGCCAGATATACGGTACTTCCGTCGCATATTTCCACGGTGGGTAACTTCAACTTTCACTCCTCTCAAAGCCCTTTTTATCTGTAGGGAGACAAAAAAAGGAACAGTTGGCATTTCCATTCATTCACTACAACAGAAGGCTGAAAAGGTGAAATGGATGCGCCTCAGCATTCAGCTGAAGTAGAGCATCTTGATGCATATAGGATAGAAGCTGCATAGATTTGTCGAACGGGAGTAGTAGGCATGAAAAAAAAGACTAGAAAACACCAACCTTCACACGGTCAGCATCTGATAGTGGCCTAGAAGAGGCATCACGGTTTAGTAATTGACACACAAAATCAATGACATGCAGAGGCTCAATAAATGCAGTCGAAGACATATCTGCAGTGAGGAGGGGAGGCGAACATTGGTGTTAACAGACATAACTCAAAATGTCAGGCACAAATAGTGAGAATCAGGCATACTTTAATAGAAACCAAGGACTGGACAATAAAACAACAAAATAGACAAATTTCTGGAGGTCAGAGAAAGCAAACCGATATTCAGAGACAGCCCCATTTGAGTAGGCCGAATGCTCTGATAGAAACCACGCCAGCTCTCCAGACCATCACCAAGTGGCTGTCTCCTCCCTAGATTAGGGGAATAAAACGATCGACCAACTGGACAATACCTACAAGCCAAAGACACTTGTCAACACACCATACGGAAAAAGACAGAAATGTATATAATAGCAAACCACACAAAGAAGCAAAATTATACCTCGAATTAGGCAACTCTCGCAGAACGATGTCAAGAACTTGGAGTGCTTCCTGCGGGGCGTCAGCTTGCCTACCCTGCAAAAAGAGTCCCAAATGGTGCAAGTCTGCACGTGCAGCCAACTTTATCACGACTTTGAATTCTCTTTCCCTCCTGTATCAAATAAGAAGCATTAGCAACTGGTGAGAGCAAGATAAAATAAATAAGAAACACAAACCAAACTGAGCCGCACCTTTGACCGCCTGTTCCATCATCTTCATCAACTAGGGTGATGCGAAACTCCTTTGATTGGAAAGGCAAGGGCCCAGCAGTGTAGAGACTCTTCCGCCCATCATAAGCAGGAAGACGCTTTGCAAGATGGGATTCTCGGTACAAAGTAACCAGCTGATTTATCACAGCACGATTAACTCCTCTTGAAGCGACCTCGGGAGTGATGGTAACCTATTGATGAGACAGCTAGTTAACCATAGAGTGGTAATAGCAATCAGAATCATACATCCTAAGTGAAACAGACCAACCATTAACTTACATCATATTGGTGCAGATCTTTGTCAGGAAGCTCCGCAAAGAAGTGGTTAGCTTTCACCACACACTTATGGCCCACGGTACCCTTTCCAGGACGAAGGGGAAACCTAACAGACTTGCTCGATGCAGGTGGCACAGCAGTCTGAATAGCTTGACTAGATGGGCCTTCCTGTTGAATTGTTAGTTGCTGCATCTGCTGTGAAACTCCAGTAGCATGTGAAGGCTCAGGTGTCCGTGACGAACTTGCCTCAGAATGTTTCGGCTGAGGACTTGCACCAACTTCAAAAGGAGACGGCGTTGCTTGGGGCAGATCGGGAACTGGAGATCTGGATGGTCCACTTGGTGGAACATAAGGAGGACCTCCTCCTTCACGGCCACTACCATATCCGTATCCTCGACCACCCTGCTGCGGTGGCCCTCCTCTTCCTCCATAAGGAGGGTTCTGGGGAGCACCACGACCTCTCCCCCCATAGCCACCTCCACGTCCACCTTGCTGAGGCTGCTGGCCTCCACCACGGCCGCCTTGGGGACCTCCACCTTGCTGAGGCTGCTGGCCTCCACCGCGGCCGCCTTGGGGAACTCCACCTAGCTGAGGCTGCTGGCCTCCACCACGGCCGCCTTGGGGACCTCCACCTTGCTGAGGCTGCTGGCCTCCACCGCGGCCGCCTTGGGGAACTCCACCTTGCTGAGGCTGCTGGCCTCCACCACGACCACCTTGGGGGGCTCCAACTTGCTGAGGCTGCTGGCCTCCACCACGACCAACTTGGGGGGCTCCAACTTGCTGAGGCTGCTGGCCTCCACCGCGGCCACCTTGGGGGGCTCCACCACCGCGGCCACCTTGGCCAGAGCCAAATGAAGGATCTTGAGGCTCAGAGCTCTCACCACCACTCGGTGGATTTTCGGTTCTCCTCTTCCTAACCATTTTAACAATGCCTGTAGAGAAAAAATACAATTGGCTTTCAAGGAAAATCATATGAACGGAACAAGTGCCCACGGCACTGGATATAAACGTAGCAACCCAGTCCCTAACAACATTGACAAACCTAAACACTGGGCACTGGATATAAACACACAGCGAGTAAGAGAGAGCAGCAACCCCAGTCCCTAACAACATTGACAAGCCTAAACCCTGGGCACTGGATTTAAACGCACAGCGAGTAAGAGAGAGCAGCAACCCCAGTCCCAAACAAGATTGACACACCTAAACACTGGTAACAGTGTTGTTACTCATCACTACTTTTCTGAAAATCATCGTCTGAGTTAACAATCGACAAACAAACAGAACGAAAATGAATAGTCGACGGCAACAGCATCAAGTGATCATACCCTAACTGCAAGGTTAAACAAGGCCCGCAGTCACAAATATCTCCAAAACAAACTTTGAAAATCAACAGAAAATTGTGAAAAAATACCACAAATCGCCAGAACAGCAAAACACCCAATAAAACTGAAACAGAATCAGAATTCCGAACCGAAAATGTGCACAGCAAAGAAAATAAGAACGGTCTACACGAAAACAGCCATCAAGCAACTGAAAAACGCACCAGATCCATCCAACAACGCGCATAACAAAGAAGACGAAGAAGAACCACAAACCACAAAAAACAGAAAAAAAATTGGAGTCCACCGGAAAAAATACCTAACACGTATAAAAGCAGTAACAGTCACTCCGCTGACGACTGGTCAACGGATAGAACTAGATAAATCGGCGGCCGTACACGAGCGCCACCACCACCGCACTCTTCACGGAATACGAAAACTTAGAGCGAGCGAGAGAACGAAGAGAAAAAGTTAAAAAATGAAAAAAGTTCATCCAGAGACTCCTGCCCTCGCCCTACCACAGCATCTACTTATATAGTAGGTAAAAAAATTAATGGAAATTAAAATAAAAATAAATTTCACCATTTACTTGTAAAGGAAGGTGAGTGAGAGTAGGGGGAGAGAGAGGGAAAAAAGTTAGGTGCTGGACAATGACCAGTCTGTCCATCACCCGCTCTCTCTTAACTGCTACGTGTCGCGAATGCCACGTGGTGGCGCAGCGGTCCCACGGAGGCGGTTACGTGGGTGATGACATGGCGGGAAGTTGAAGCCGCAATAATTGGGAGGGTTATCCAGATGGACGGGTTTAATTAATATTTAATGACTCTGGTTATTATCATCATCATTTTTCTCGGAAATTATTATTATTGAGTTACGGTTACCTGGCCAGCATGCTTTGCATCGGGACTTGACGAACATCGTAGGCCATTGGAAGTCGATTGGGTTGGGTTGCTTCTATTGTTTTCTCTAAATAAATAAAATCAAACATTATTCGTTCACAGCGACCTCAATGGTTATAGATTTTGGTTTCTTGTAAATTCTTTCATGCGCCCCCATCTTTACCTCCTGCGCCAATAAGAACAGAAATTTTTTGTTGGAGGAGCTTAGCTGGCCTGCCTGAAATGTTTGGTTGGATTATTCCCAATTATAAATAATAATAATAAATCATTCTGCCAGCAGAGCAGAGTTTGTTTTGGATTCCTCTACTTCGCCAGTAAGGAGCTTTCTTCTTTGTTTTTTGTATTTTTCTTCACAGATTTCTTTGGAGTGTAGCGAGTAGGACTTGCTGCAGATGACGGCGATGGGTGTGTTTGTCTGTTTTCTAGAACAATGTAGGTCAAGTATGATCAATACCATGGTTTCAACTCATCTGAAAAATCAAGTATAGATTGGTTTGTTAACGGTACTTACCCAAAAAGTAGTTTGCATTTCAATCGTTTAAACCGAAAGTAGTTATGGCAATGCTTGGGAGATTGGCAAGGCACGACACTTGGGGTAGGTTAAAGGTCAAGTTGAAGTCGTCATATGAAATGTAATTGTGAAATGAAGAGAGAAAGACGACCTACAAAGGATATGCGATATTTTAGAAGAGTATGAAGATTTCTTAAAAGGGGTTAGAGCATTCAAGAGGGTTCTAGCTATGTGTTGATATATTTTATAGGATTTTATTATAGAAGGTTTCGGAAGGGAACAGAGCGAGGATATGGAGATAATTTTGGAATCTGTTAGAGCAATCAAGAAGGTTCTAGATATAAATATTTAGAGACATTTTACATGATTTTTTAAAAAGATTATGAAAAATTCCGGAGGAAATCGAAGAGAGTGTCCTTGAAGGGGATTGTAGATAATTTTAGAGAGGATTGTTCGTATTTGTTACCGTTGGTTGATCGAGGCCACATGATCGTAGAGGAGTTGTCTGTGGAAGGAGCTATCTCACACTTCGTTTTTACCTATCAATTGACTTGAGAGTAATAAAAATTAGAGAGTTATCTTTTAATTTTATGTAATCCTTACTATAAACCATATATGTTTCTAAAAAAATCAAAAATTTGAAATCGAGATGGCAAATAAATCAGACCGACAACCATAAAGAAAGTATGAGGTTGAAGGATTTATAATCTGATTGGAAGCTCAAGGTGTGGAGCCCTAACATGTGAAATCCAAATTGTTGTAGGTTGTGTGATAGTACTTAATTTCCACATACGGCCTCAAGCGAACATGTTTCATTCAAATTATTGTTTGAATGAGTGTTTTTTTTACAAACGATTATAAATTAATGTCCAATTGAGTGATAATTTATCAAGTATATCGGTGATTCATTAATAACAACAGTTTTTGTATAACGCATGAGCTTATAATCTAGGAGGTGCTACCCACACGGATAACAAGGGAGAAGCAGTTAACCTTATTAGTTACTGTACCTCGCATCCTTAAATTCCTAACAACCCTTTCAAGCCATAGACATGAAACTAACAACTAGAACGAAAAGACAAACAAACGCGTAAGAATACACTAACAAACAGAACCGCAAACGACTCGAAAAAACTAGGAATTGGGAAAAACATAAAATATTGGAAAGAAGTCCGGTCGGAAGGGGTGAATGTTGGTGAAGCTGATCCGGAGCTCCACAACCCCTAGAGACGATTATGCAGTTGGATGGGTTGCCCCTAACTGACCCGCCTGTACCATGGTTGCTGGAGCATGACCTCCCTTCTTCGGTAATTTCAACGACTTCGGTCCGTAGATTTTTTTTCGTTCCATTTGATGAATCGTAGGAGATCGTTGGGGACGCAGAACCGCCATTGTGGAAGAAAAAATCGAAAAACCTTACTCAAGGAAAGAACAAAATCTAAACAACAGATAGAAGCTATCAAAAGCGAGGAAAAATAAAAAAAAATATAGATGTCGACAACATGAGGTGCGGTGACTACGATTTTTCACTCATTATTATTTGAATACATGTTAAATGGATACATTTCATATATTTATATTCTGAATAGGACATGTTTTACAGATAATTATACCAACTAAATTATTTTCACTCAATTCGAAAATATTCTTGTTTTTTTTTTGTTTCCTTCATGTTTGGATAGAATATATAGTCCTCCATCCATGGATTCAAGAATGAAGACATTGGTCTCTCTTGATTGTATCGAATTTCATTTTTTAATGTCAATTTCTCAAACAGGGTTTGTTGTGTGGTTTGGTTTCATCGACAAGGTTAACTCTACTCGATTAGTTGTTCCCTAAGGGATTGGTCAAATTCCTAATGAACTTTGGTTGGATAATCATCAACTTTTCTTCACACGAGTGACACTAATAGTAATTAATTAATCACCTAATTTCTTGCCATACGTTTATGAAAATTATATTGACATAATTTGGTATTGAGATTGAGGATTAAAGGGGTAGGCATAAAGTATGCAATTATAAAATAAAAAAATACATTATCCTGATTCTTGATGGTTAGTTTCTAATTATCGAAATCCTACTAAATATAAAATATGACAAAATTATAATTCAAAAAATACCGATTTCTTTATGGTTTTGTGCTATTTTGTGAGTTTGGTGAATAAATGGGGCTTTATCAATTTGTCTTTTTTCAATAGAAAAATAAGGTTAATTTGGTAGCTTGTACACAAATTGTTTTATATTGTTAGTAATCGATATCATCATAATATAATAATTGATATACAACTTTTTTTATACGTACTCTTTTTGTGGAAAAAAACAAATCCATACATTATATATTCTTATTTTTATTTGTGACGATTGCATTTTATTTTATGCGGTCATAACCTATTTTGATTCCTCAAACTATTCCTCAGTGAATAGACACCCACCAATCATGACCTTTATATATATGAATAACCATGATATGTAATTATTTTTTGTTGGGTTAAAACAACACTTGTGAGTTGTGAAACTATTGTTTATACTTCAATGATGACTTATATATTCAAAGGTAGGTTAGAGGAAACGATACAATGTATTCATTTTGTCTTCACAAAATGTTAAAAAGGGGGGGAATAAAATATTTAAAACTATTCCAAAAAATTAGTCGTTAAAACTAGGAAGCTAACAGCAATGCAATTTTACTTGTTTGTTTAACAAATAATGTCAACTAACCCGGGTGCTCAATCCAGCTTCGCATTCAAACAAAGTTGCTCCGATTATAAAATTATGTGATGGTAATCTGAAAATATTAAATTGAATCAAATTACACTCCACATCTAAACACCTGTTAATTATTAAGTGGTAATGTTTGTTACAAAATATTTAACTAAATCACACATCACTGATATCGAGTTTCAGAAAGCAAACGTTACAAAGCTATCGAATTTCAGAAAGCAAATTGTTCTTTTTTAATATTTAGATTTTGGATAAGAATCCACACGTACAACAGATTTATTCATATTTAATTGTTTAGAAAACAAAGCATCAGAATGAGTTGGCCAACGCAGTATTTCCCCCAGCTTAATAACGGTGTAAAAAAGAAAGAATTGTACACTTGTATTGATATCTAGCATCAGAGTTAAGTACAATTTTAAACCAATTATTTAGGTAAACTTCAGATTGAGTTGGACTACACATATTTTTTACCGGCCAAATGGTTAACCACTTATCGGAAGTTAGTTTGGTATTCATACACTTCGAAATTTCGGTCATGTGACAGGTAAAATATAAAATGAAATTTGGATGGAAATGTAAAAATTAACTTTTAAAATGTCAAAATGTACTTTATTAAGATAGAAAAATACTTAAAATTCTACCTCAAAATTTCATCCCGAATTTTACCAACCAAACGAACCCGTCCAAATACTCCGATCAAAAGTAATTACAATAAGAGTCCCAAATGTATATTCATACACCCAAATTAATACAATTTTATTGTTACATACTCAAATTTTCCGAGTAACAAAAAAAAGAGTGTTTGACTAAAATCACACAACTCGATCAGACTCATACTAGTGTCGCATCCAGTCGAAAGAAGTGGAGTTTACGGACTCGACACCACGCCATGTCGTTGTAAAACGCTTCCAATCGTCAAGAACCTTCCTTAGGTAATCGAGTTTGGTTTCAAGTCCGACCATACAATTGGCATGCATGGTGCACGCCAACTTGAGATCTCTGACCGGCGAGCAGTTTCCACCAAAATAATCTGTGTCTAGAAACCGAATCCGGAGCCCGATTTCGTCAAGGACGAAAGGGTCCAACTTGATTCTGTTGAATGCGTCTTGCTCGTTGGTTCCCAATGGGAATCTGAACTTGGTCTCGTACCAAAACTTGTGGAACCTTATGGTCCTGGCGTTGGATCTGAAGAACATGAAGCCGCAGCTTGGAAGGCTGTTGAGGTCGGAGCTGTTGCCGTTGTACACGTCGGCGGAGATTTGGAAGTCGGCGTCCACGTGGAAGTGTGGGAATGGATTCCTGAACCACAAAATGTCTGTATCCTATGCGGAGAGGGAAAAGAGTTATTAATATATATGTTTGGTGTTCGGTTCGTAAAAAATAATTTTTTAAATTTGGTTTAATATTGAAGGAGCGAGTTTTAACTTTTAAATGATTCGAACTCAAATTAAATCGTGGAAATGCCGTATATCTCGCAATTAGCTCGATCATTAGATCAAAACAAAAATATCGTCGACGAATCATGTTGAATTGTGCTCAAACTTAGCTCATAAAACTACGCCCATTTGTTTAGGTCTCCACCAAGCTGGTTTGGTACCACGTATTTAGTTGAAGCCAATCCAAGTATGACTCGTTTTTTACGGGCCGAGATGGTAGATTAGATAAATAAGTGAGCACAACCGGCCTTAGACTAACGACAATACAGAATCAACCTCGAACCATAAATGAAAAATATCAACTCGACATTAATTACCGTAAAAACGAAGTCGTATCCCAAGTTCAAAACAGAGCCCAAGAACTCTAGGCGGCGCCACATCATGTCCAAGTACACCCCGGTCATGAAGCGAGACTCCTCAGAGAAGTCGATCCCCTGAGTAGTCATCCTATAGCAATGTGGGTGCACCGCCTGACACTTCACATGAGCCTTATCGTCCACGGTCACAATCACCAAATGCCGGACCAATTTTTGTGTCTCGTTGCTCACCCAGAAACTCTCCATGAACATGTCGAATAACGACCCTGGCTCTCTCCACGCGTCATTCAAAGTTGTTATGATCACGGTTCCTCGTGATGTTGTTAGTTGTTCATATGGCTTCATTGCTGCCCTCTTTAATACCTTGATGAGCTCTACATCGTCATCCTTTCCCTGCAAAATATATAATTTATTTTTTCACGAATGACCAATTTTTTACATAATTTAGTGTTAAATTTGAGATAATAAAACATGTTTCCAAATATGCGCGTAAAAAGGAACTACCGGAGCTGGAGGAATAGCTTCCGGGGGAAGTGAAGGAGGTGCCGGCATCGGAGGAATAGTTTCCGGCGAGGTGGCCTTATGGAAGAGACGGCGGAAAGAACCATAGGGGACGAAGGAGGAGGAGTAGTTGAGGGAAAGAAAGCAGAGCACTCCAACGACAAAGAAGGCTACTGCCAAGATTTCCAGGCTGAACCGCCGGAGGAAATGACGGCATTCTCCGGAGTGGGAATTTTTGCCGCCTCTTCCGCCGGGAAGCTCCCCGTCGATCGAACTTCCGGCCATGATTAATATGAAAACAAAACTTTTGTGAATTGGAAGCTATAGGCTATAGCCTACTTGACGATCAAATGATTATATGTAACGAAGCCGACATCAACATGTCATGCTGTTTACTGTAATGAACTGTTATCGATGAGTATATTTACCATACGGCACTGTTACAAATCACAATCCAGATGCAATACGGAATTGAATTTAACTAATCTCAGAGTTTCAGACGGAAGAAATACGATCAATTCCCTCGTCAATCATCATTATAATTAGTTATAATCTACTTGTGCTAGCGACTCAGAAATATCGGGTTCGAATTCAACACACGCTGTTTATTTCCTTTCTATCTTGTTTTGACCGAGTGGTCAACTCCGACAAAAAAAGGTTCTAATTGTTTACATCACCAACGTTGCGAGACCAGCGTGGATCATTACTCACTAGGGGCCCTGCACTCGAAACGCAGCGGTTTCCAAATGAAAGCAGCAAACACAAAAGACTGTCCAGAAGTAGCTAATGGATGACTTTCTTCCAACAGATTTTGCAGATTTTGAACGTTACAGACTTACGGTACTGATGATCTTAATTAGGACTCCGTTACTATAAAGAACAACACTCTGCGGGGAATGTTGTTGTTGCAAATTGATTACGAACTACGATTTGATTTTGCAATGGCAATACTGGTATATGTATATCAACACTACTGCATTGGATTTTTTGTGCGATTAAAGAAATTTGATCATCAATAACAATAATAGATTCTTTCGTCGTGAGTGCTCGTACAAGACGATAAACGACATGTTACAAAGCGATACTGCATTACGGAATAATTACAATAATCTTTCAGTTTTTGGACCGACATGTCGCCGCTGTTCAATGGGTCGAGGACCCTTCACCACCTCAGGCTCAAAGGATCGGGCCAGGGCGCATTCGCCGGACCAATCGCAACTCTTCAGTCTCTTGCTCATCCAGAGGCCCAAGTTCAAACTCAACTGGATCATCAATCAACATATGCCAAATGGCGACAATTTATCATTATTCTTCTCGGTTCTACTTGAAGGCGCATAGAACACGTGGCTCAACTCATCAACTCAGTTCTCTATAATCGAATCATCGATTGGTCCATCAAACCTAGCTAATTGATAGAAACAATGCCAACAAAGAGTGAGAAATAATATAACACAAATCTACCAACACGACACTGTTCCAATCATAATCAAGATGCAAAATGCAAACTTCTTTTATTCGGAGATATAAGATTGCGATAGAATACAAATCGCAATTAAATTTACTATTTGAGAGTTTAAGACTTTATTGAAATACAATCAACTCTCCATCATTGATTAGTTACAAATGTACTAGTTACATCACTGAAAATTTCGAGAGAACCAACATCATTACTACTACCAGCGATGGCATTGGACACGTGGCGGCCTCCAATTGAACCGAGTCGAGTTCTGCCCCGAGTCACCCGATGAGAAGTGTTTCCAATCATTAAGCACATTCCTAAGGTCATGGACCTTGGCTCCCATCCCCACGCAGCAATTGGCGTGCATGGTGGTGGCCACACTGAGGTCTTTGACCGGCTCGCAAAACCCACCGAAGTAAGCCGTGTCAAGGAACCGCATACGTAGTCCGATTTGGTGGACCATTTGGTCGGATCGGATGATATGATTGAACACGTCTTGATCGTGCTTTTCAGGATACTTGACCCTGGACTCATACCAATGTTTTAGGAACTGAATCGTCATGTTGTTCGTTCTCACGAAGAGGAATCCAGTGTTGGGATCGGATGAGCTGCCGCGATAAGTGTCGCACGCCACTTGGATGTCGGCAGCCGGTTCGGCAGCCAAGTGCGGGAATGGATTTCTGAACCACATTATATCAGCATCCTGTATGTATATAAACAAAGAGTCAATCAACTTATATAACATAGAAGGGTTATTTTAGGTAGTGTACATACTGTGAGGAGCAAGTCATAACCGAGTTGTAAAACAGAGGCCACCAACTCAATCTTCCTCCACACGACAACCAAGTACTCTTGGGTCATGAACAAGGCATCCGTAGTTAAATTACTGAGTTGTTTGGTACTCGGCAATGACATCTCGTAACAATGTGGGTGCACGGCTTGGCATTGTTGATGAGCCTTGTGGTCCAGGGATACGATCACTAAATGCCTGAGTAGTTCCTGGGTTCTGTTTCCAACCCAGAAACTCTCGAGGAACAAGTCCAACATCGAACCCGGTCTTGCTAAGGCTTCGGTTATCGTCACTAGGATCACTGTCTTATTCGGTATTAGCGATGCTGCTTCTTGTGGCGTGGTTGTTGCTCTACGTAGTACTGCCAGTAACTCTGGGTTGATGTTGTCATCGTTTCCCTGCAAAATATATAATTTATTTTTTCATGAATGACCAAATTTTAACATGATTTAATATTAATTTTTGAGATTTAAAATATTTATTAACTTTGGTTCATATAAAATTACCGGATACGAGCCTAAAAGAACTACTTTTATTAATTTGGAATTCTACTTTTATTATAATAATATTAATTCCAGGATACGAGCCTAAACTACCGGGGCCGGATGACTAGCTTCCGTCGAAAGTGAAGGAGGTGCCGGAATCGGAGGAATAGTTTCCGGCGAGGTGACCTTATGGAAGAGACGGCGGAAGGAACCATAGGGGACTGAGGAGGTGTAGTAGTTGAGGGAAAGAAAGTAGAGCACTCCAACGACAAAGAAGGCTACTGCCAAGATTTCCAGGCTGAACCCCCGGAGGAAATGACCGCATTCTCCGTAGTGGGAATTTTTGCCGTTGCTTCCGCCGGGAAGCTCCCCGTCGATCGAACTTCCGGCCATGATTAATATGAAAACTTTTGTGAATTGGAAGCTATAGGCTATAGGCTAGCTACTTGACGATCAAATGATTATATGTAACGTAGCCGACATCAACATATGTCATGATGTTTACTGTAATTAATTGTTGACGAGTATATTTACCGTACGGCGCTGTTACAAGTCACAATCCAGATGCAATACGGAATCAAATTTAACTAATAATTTTAGATTTTCAGACTTAAGAAATACAATCAATTCCTTCGTCATTCTAATTAGTTATAATCTACGCGTGATAGCGACCCAGAGCCATCGGGTTCGAATCAAGCACACATTATTTATTTTCTTTCTATTTTGTATTGATTGAGAGGTCTACTCCGACAAAAATAAAAGATATAATGTACTTGTTTACATCACCAACGTTACGAAACCAATATGAATCGTTACTCACCAGGCACCCTGCACTCGAAACGTGGCGGTTTCCAATCGAAGCGAGTCGAGATCCTCGACGGATCAGCAGACAATAAGTACTGTTTCCAATCCAAAAGCACATTCCTGAGATCGTGCACCTTAGCTCCCATCCCCACGCAGCAGTTGGCGTGCATTGTTATGGCCAAATCGAGGTCCTTCACTGGTTCACATAACCCGCCGAAATAAGCCGTGTCAAGGAACCAAATACGTATCCCGATTGGGTCGGAAACCAACCGGTCGAACCGAATGACTTTGGTGAATACGTCCTGGTCGTGCTCTCCTGGATACCTGTCCTTGGACTCGTACCAATGGTTCAAAAATCGGATAGTCATGTTGTTTGATCTGGCAAAGAAGAACCCGGTGTTGGGATCCGAGGAGTTCCCGTTGAAACGATCGCACGCTACTTGGATGTCGGCTGCCGGTTCGGCAGCCAAGTGTAGGAATGGGTTTCTGAACCACATTATGTCAGCATCCTGTATGGAACATCCATGAAATCTCAAATACAACAATCAAAATAACTCATCTAAACCACCCCTATAGTAATTATAAAGGGTTACGTTAAATCGTAAATTTAACATGGTATAGTACTAGTAGAGCTTTATGTTACGTACCGTGAGGATCAAGTCATAACCAAGCTGCAACACAGATGCAACCAACTCAATCTTCCTCCACACGACCACCAAATACTCTTGGGTCATGAACGACGCATCCCCGGTCAAGTTACCGAGTTCTTTCGTAGCCGAGGACGTCAATTCGTAGCAGTATGGGTGGACAGCTTGGCACCTCTGATGAGCCTTATGGTCGAGCGACACAATCACCAAATGTCTAAGAAGTTCCTGTGTCCCGTTTCCGGCCCAGAAGCCCTCGAGGAACAGGTCCAGCATCGAACCCGGCCTCGCCAGGGCTTCAGTTATCGTCACTAGGATCACTGTTTTATTCGGTATCAATGATAGTGCTTGTGGTGTGGCTGTTTTGGTTGCTTTCTGGAGTACTCTTATTAGCTTTGGGTCGTCGAGGATGGTGTTATTGCTCTTCTGTTTGGTCTTCGGCGGCTGAAAATTACAACATAAATGCAGTTAAAATTGGATTCAGTTCGGTAATTAAGTTATCAGATTTTACTCACGAGTGAACAAAAAACGGGCCATGGCCCAGTTTAAAATCATGTATGGACTCTGCCTTCGGCCCAAACCTCCTCTTAATAAGAAGGGTCCGAACTAGAAAAGTCGGAATAAAAACATCTATACTTCGTTTAAGAGTGAGTATTCGGTGGGTAAATTTGATTGTATTTGACGATAAAACTGATATGATAAATTATATAAAATATTTTTTGGAATTTTCAACTAGAGGGATTGTACGCAACTTCATAAACACTCCAAAACTGCCTAAATGTACGTAGTTTGACATAATTATAATTTATTATAACTAGTAAACTACAGCCCTTGGCTCGGTTAAAGGAATGACTCAAATACTTATTAAAAACACCAGTTGACCCAACGAACATGTGATCATGAAGTAGTCTCCAAACAAAGTGCCCACTTAATTATAAAGAGTTATTGTTGTACTTGTAAATTGTAATACAAACAATATGTTAGGCCCAAAAAAGTGCCATGGCAGTCAAACTCGCCCTAATGGTTGACTTTTCACTCGTTATTTATTACGGATTAAAAGTTTTTTTAGTTGAAGATAAACTATGCGAAACTCTTTTTATAAAAGAAAAACGAAGTTAATATATATATAATATAGGTGTCCATCTATATTGGGTTGTGGTTGGAGTTCCGGGTTCGGATTTCCAACCACACAATGGAACCACTATGCTACTCCACCATTAGAAGTTTAAATAGTCTTAACTAGATATTTATGAGGTCTAAAAAAATTTAGTTTTAAGGACTATAATTATGTAATTATTTTGATTATAGAAAAATTATGTCACGGATATCTATTTTGGCTAATCAGCGGCCGTTTTACAGAAAAAGGGTTACGATCTATTTATTAAAAATGACCTTAATTAATAATTTGAGCTACGACGATGGGCGAGACTCTAGACGAGATTTCAAGTATGAAGTAAATTTAAAATAGAAACGAACACTTGGCCTAAACTTTGATTTCAATAATTTTACTATGGATGTTCCATGCAATATGTATGAGACTAATCTCCTATAGATCATTATATAAAACAAACTCTGTGTTAATAAAATCAATAAATTCGTACTATAAAGACGAGACGTAGAACTCACTGGTGACGACTTCTGAAGGCCGGCCGAAGAAAAGGAGAGCAGTAACTCAGGCGAAGAAGCAGAAGACGCGTAGAGGGAGGCGAAGAGGACGGTGCAGCACAAAACGACACCCAGGAAGAAGGCGGCCAAGATTTCCGACCTGATGATCATGAGGAAACGACAACTGCGCTGATCTCCGCCGCCGTTTTCCGACGACAGTGGTTCCGCCGGAATTTTCATCTGCATGGGCGACCAGCTACGTTCTCTTGTTCAGTAAGAGAATCAAAACCAATTGAAGTTTTGGGGAGAGATATAGAGAGAGTTAGTTCAACGTCTGATTGTAAAGATTGAATTTGGCGCTGATTTTTTTATTCACTACTACTAGTGCTGGTATTGAATTATGTATTATGGAAGTAACGTAGTTTAAGATTGGTTTGGTGCTGATGGGCCATGGCCCGGTTCGGACTAACGATTTCTACTAAGTTATTGGGCCACATAATAAGCCCAGTCGTATTCACTATTCAGGCTAGGGTAGTGATGGTCCGAAACCCAAAACTCATTCGCTTTGGATAGTTAAAACCCGGTTAAACCGCGGATAATTGACAGGTATCGGATCCCCGTACCCATCTATTGCGGGCGACAAGTGAGGGCGGATTTGATGATTTGGAATTTTGACAAGAATGTGACAATGGTTACTTTGGTTTCCAGATTATGTCTATCTAGACTAACATATCGGAGAGGGGTAAAACCCGCCGGCCAGGATAGCCAGACATGAATATAGTAAACTCGTCTCCGCCCCGACCCGTTGTCATCCTTTGTACCTTGATGTGGACTTGCATTATACAACCACATGTGACATGTGGCGATCTCCAATCGAAACGAGTCGAGTTCCTCCTCGAAACAAACGAGAAGTGTTCCTGAGATCCTGCAACTGATTAGTCCCCATCCCATGGAAAAATCAATATTAACAACACACATACTGATACAGAGATACAGGGAGGGGATAGGTTTCCCAGATTCATTCACAGTGGCTTCATTTAATGACGAGTGTCCCTTTTGTTTTTTTTTTGTCGTTATCATTCACAATCCCAAGTTAACTATACGAGTCAACTTCTGTAACGTATGCGAGTCGACTACTATTATTATTTTGCATGAATCGGTCTTATTTTCCGGACATCTGGACACATTTCAAGATCATTTAAACTCTCCCAACCAACACTTCTCTTCCACAATCAAATCTGGACCCGACATGTTCTTACTGTATAAATACCACCCAGAAATCTTTTCGCTCATCCTCCCAACTCGAAAGTCACAATCTTTCTGCAACCCATTTGCTCAAAAAAGAGGGCTAATCGTTTCCATGGATATGGTGTGTGAAACAGAGGCTAAAAGCAGCAGCAGGGGGAATATTGGAGGGATTTTTGCCCATGATCACAAGCTTGAAGATGATGATGCCTTCTATGAAGAGCTAGTTAGGCAGGTGATGATCTTAACTGCAGATGACGAAGATTCGAGTCCGATAATTACTCGAAGTCATGGGGTTGATTGCTTTGATCATTCAGTGCCACGGCTGCCTGCAGGCGTAGGAGCTTGGCCGGCGATGACGGCAATGTGGATGAATAACGGCAACACCTGTGGAGGAACTGGAGTTTTCATTCCTCAAACGGGAAAATCCAGAAGGAGAAATGGAAATGGTACGCTTCTTTTTGGCGGTTGATTTTAATTTTGTCTTCATTTAGCTCATCTTTTACAGATCAGAGTCGGTCCGGGAGCAGGTTTGAAATTCAGGCGAAAAATAATTTTAAAATTTTCAGAATGATTTTGGATCGTTAAATTTTTCAAGTTTTAGATTTAACAAAAGTCTTTTAAAAAAAAAATTATTTTATTATTTATTTTGATTTGGGTTTTAATTTTAATATTAGGATTTTGAATTTTTAAATTTTGGGTTTTAGATTTTGGGTTTGATTTTTAGGTTTAGCATTTAGATTATCAAAAATATTGAAAATGCTGAAAATCTGAAAATTCTGAAACTTTTTTATCTAGATTTAAAACTGCTCTCGTCGGTTCAGATGATTAATGACGGACGATATTCGATCAGTTAAAAAAATCTCAAGTGGTTAACAATAACTAAATGGTCAAGATCTTTTGTTGCGAGAATATGCAGGCAGACGTGGCGCTAATCGAAAGCAGCAAACACAGAAGAATGTTCAGAAGTAGCCGATGGATGATTTTCTTCCAAGAGATTTTGCAGACTGACAGTACAGATGATCTTAGGACTCGGTTAATATAAAGAACAACATGCAAATTGATTATGAACTACGATGTGATTTTGCAATGACTATACTGGTATATTTGAATCATTTGTTGCTACTGCATTACATAATTATATTAATCTTTTAGTTTTTCGACCTACGAATTGCGGCTGATCGATGGGCCCAGGATCCAGAGGCCCAATTTCAAGTTCAACTGGGTCAACCATCAACGCATGACACATGACGATAGCATAGAACACGCGGCTCAACTCATCTACTTGGTTCTTTATGAATCGAATCATCTATTAATCCACCAAACTTAATCGACAGAATCACGTTAAAAAGTAAACAATGGAACTGCATTAAAATCTGATGTAAATACTCTAAATTGCCAGCACACAACGCAACCAACTATGTTATTACGCATAGTCTGTTAAAACTTTGAATATCACAATCCAGATGCAAAGAGCAATTAAATTTCCTAACCGAGAGTTTGAGACTTACATGAATTAGTTACAATGTACTATTTACATGGGAAATTTTGAGAACCATCATTACTACTACCAGCGGCCGCACCGGACACGTGGCGGTCTCCAATCGAACCGAGTCGAGTTCTGCCCCGATTGATCAGCCGACGAGAAGTGCTTCCAATCCCCAAGCACATTCCTAAGGTCATGGACCTTGGTTCCCATCCCCACGCAGCAATTGGCATGCATGGTGGTGGCCATGCTGAGGTCCTTGATTGGCTCGCAGAACCCACCAAAGTAAGCCGTGTCAAGGAACCGCATGCGCAGTCCAATTTTGTGGACCAACTGGTCCGACCGGATGATCTGGCTGAACACGTCCTGGTCGTGCTTTCCAGGATATTTGATCCTCGACTTGTACCAATGGTCTAAAAACTGAATCGTCATGTTGTTCGCTCTCACAAAGAGGAATCCAGTGTTGGGATCGGAGGAGTTGCCGCGGTAAGCGTCGCACGCCACTTGGATGTCGGCAGCCGGTTCGGCCGCCAAGTGCGGGAATGGGTTTCTGAACCACATTATGTCAGCATCCTGTATGTATATAAACAAAGAGTCAAGTGACTTTACATAGTGTTAACATAGAAGGGGTATTTTAGGTAATGTACGTACCGTGAGTAGCAAGTCATAACCGAGTTGTAAAACAGAAGCCACCAGCTCAATCTTCCTCCACACGACAACCAAGTACTCCTGGGTCATGAACGACGCATCCGTAGTTAAATTGCTGAGTTGTTTGGTACTCGGCGACGACATCTCGTAACAATGTGGGTGCACGGTTTGGCATCGTTGATGAGCCTTGTGGTCCAGGGACACGATCACTAAATGCCTGAGTAGTTCCTGGGTCCCGTTTCCAACCCAAAAGCTCTCGAGGAACAAGTCCAGCATCGAACCCGGTCTCGCTAAGGCTTCGGTTATCGTCACTAGGATCACCGTCTTATTTGGTATTAGTGATCCTTCTGGTGGTGTTGTTGTTGCTCTACGTAGTACTGCGATTAGCTCTGGGTCGATGTCGGTGGTGGTAGTGTTGTTGTTCGGAGACTGAACAAAAATGAAACGAAGCTTTCTCAGCGTATCGCATACATCACAAAGTATATACAGATCAACAAATCCATAATTGAAAAGTGTAATGAGTTTGACCTCTAAAAGTGAAAATTACGGTATCGGTGATTTAAAATAAAAGAAATTTGAATGAAATTCTTATTTTCGAAATAAATAATTTTAAACGGATAATTTCGACCGCAGTTATTGTACAGGGAAAATAAATAGAAAAAATACAAAAATTTCTTGATTTATTTATGACCATATTAATTATGAAAAGTGAAAAAAAAATTATGATTAAAATTCTCAAATTCCCCTTCTCACCTCCAAAATCTAAATGATTTTTTTCTCAATTGGAAGGTTCGGTTTAATGAGTCCAATGACGCCTAAAGGAAAAAGGTAAGACGTGACTTCTTACACGACCTATGCGTCTATAAAATGACTTGAAGACACCTATTATGATAACGAGAACTTTACGAGATGATTTCACCCACTAAAGTCTCTCTAAGCTCCCAAAGCGATTTCAAACCATTCTAAATCTTTTCCTATTTAAATGTCCAAACAGATATTTTGGGATTACAAAGTCCCAAATCACCATGCAGATTTCGCTAGTGCAACAGATCTTGGTACCAAAAAGATTCATACGATATCGAAAATCATTTTGTTCCAAAACACCAAGAGTTGTCAAGACTCGGGAGATAGTTTGACATTGATATTATACCATCGTACCCAACGTCCATTAACGAATTCATCATTACTATAAACAGATATACAAACTAACGTGACTCACCTGTAATTTCTGACGGACCGGAGAAAACGAGAGCAGTAACTCCGGCGAAGAAGCGTAGGAAGACGCGTAGAGGATGGTGCAGCACAAAACGACACCGAGAACCACGCCGGCGCAGATTTCCAACCGGAGGAATGAACTAGCACCGCGGTAATTATCGGCGTCGACATCCTTTCTGATCACGTGAAGCTTCTCGCCGGGCGTCGACGCCATTGGTTCAGCAAAATATGTATATACAGGAGGCGAACTAGGCTACGTACTTATAATTAATCTTGCTTGAAGAATTCAGAAGAGACTTTTCCCGTCAAAGAAAATAAAAAGTCGTCACGTAGACAAATCAAATGCTTTGGGCAGGGGAAACCTACGGGATTACGAGTTCAATGTTTGAACTTTCTTCTACCAAATACTAAAATTAAAACGTTTTAATATTTTTTTTTCAAAAATTAAAATTAAAAAGTTTTAATGTTATTTAATTAATTTTTTCGTCATTGTTGATACATATATTATGCTTGAATATTAGATATTGTAAATTAATACGTACAAACATATCCAAAGTTACAGAGTGAATTTAGTAATGTCAGGACGAATAGGGCTCTCCTCGTGTCCAGAAACTTCCACGCAAAGAAAACTGAGTTTTCAGTCACAAGAACCATCAAAGCTAAAGCATATTCATAAACCACAAAAAACACCTAGATGATCAAGAGTGTGAAGTGCAGCAGTTGATTGATCTTTACGAGTAAAAGAGTACTTGAACGTTCGAATTCGATTGTTTGATTGATCTCGTGAATGAAAGAAATTATATCCGTTTCTGACGGCGGGGGGTGACTGCCGGTTTGGGGCCGGTGCTGCTTAACAGTCCATGTATGGCGGTTGCGTCTTGTATTACCTTTGATGAAAGTTGGAGGACCACTCAGTTGAACTTTATGAAATTCATAAATCGATTACTGTGTTTTTCGAATTTGGCAAATAAGGACGACAGGGCTGCATCGTCAACAAGGACGAGTTTTGGATCCGGAAGTTTACAAGAGAGGAGAGTGATCATCATGTTGTACTCTTGGAAACTTTAGCTACCTATTAGCACTTTTCAGAAGTTAAATGACTGTTTCAACAAGTGTATGAACTCTAGGTAGCGTTCTGAAGTGTTGACAGTTCAACTTGAAGTCTTTGCAGAATTAGTCACGGGAAAATTGTTGGGTGATCATAACTTGTTCGGATGACCTCTAAACGACGCACTGCATGTGGCGTTGTGGATCATCACATGGGAAAGGTATAAAATCCGTTTAGAGACAGTAAAGCTGGATAATTTTAGATGTATAAATTTTACATATCGAGCATTTTAAGATAATATTAATGCTATTTATAGATGATTTTTATAGTTCATGGAGAATCTAATTAAGAATGTATATTTAGTTAAATTGTTTTTGAATTTTTTTTATAAATGTGATTTCTATAGCTACAATAAAATAATGAAAACGCCTCATCATAAAAATTTATGATGAGAAAATTCAAATTTTTAGATTTGATTCATGATGATATATGTGAACTTAATGAGACATTAATTATTAAAATTTATTCATTAATTTAAACTCGACAACACTCATTTAAAAAATCAAACATTAAATCGATATTAAAATTACAAATTGGAAACAAACCGGCGATTAATCTCGTTATATTTATGGAAGAAATGCAGCAGTTAAACTTAGGGACAAGTTCGTTAATCGTTAATAACGACCATCTTCCTTCCCTCCCAGTTCTATACATGCAGCAGGATTAAACTACGCCGTTTCGTTCATTTTCTTCTCCACACACAGTGGGCACAGCCAGAAATAAATAGCTCAAATAGATTACTAACGGAGAGGTTCCGTTGAAACATAAAAAGTCGCGGACTTTGGCAATAATTCGAGCATGTAAGTTCTGGGGTTCTTTAATTTCCTGCTATTCTGAGATCTAGATTTTCCCACAAGTATGAGTATGACTCCCTCATTCCGTATTGGCCATTGCTTATCGTTCTTGCATTTGTTTATACGTACGATGGGGATGCATATTTTACATTTCTGCAATTCCCTCGATTTTCCCCGTCCTTATCGAAGAAGACAATGCTTTTGGGTGTTTTTGGATTTGGTTTTTGTCTTTTGCATTATCATGAGTTTGTTAATCGGTTGGCATTCAATGCCAGAACCGGACAGAAATGGTGAAAGAGACGGATTATTACGACATTTTGGATGTCAATGTCGACGCCACAGCTGCTGATATCAAGAAAGCTTACTACATCAAGGTTTGGATCAATCCCATTTGCTTCTTTGGTTCTAATGTAGCCCTTTTTTACGATTTTGAGGAAATGGGTCAAGTAGAGTAGTCAAATCTGTGTGGGTTTTTAATGTTCTTCGTCGTCATGGTGCCGATGCCATTGCTAAGTTTTTAAATCTTTTTGAATGTTGTGCATTTGAGACACAGAGGAAGGGAAAAAGTATACAGCTGACATCAATTTTTCATATGCTGGTGTGCAGGCAAGAACAGTTCATCCTGATAAAAACCATGGTGATCCAAAGGCCGCAGAAAATTTCCAGGTTTGCCTTTTAGTAATTTCATTTTCACATCAAACATTCCACCTGCTTAATTTAACATTCCCCACAACTCTTCCAAACCTCAACCCAACTGGCCAACATTCTTCCAGTAATCTTAACTCAACTTTCATAGGAATCACATTTCTTGTTGCTGCCAAACCAAGCCTAAGTATACTATGTACTTGACTTCATTTGCTTTAATGCATGTCTCTAGAAACTTGGAGAGGCATATCAGGTGTTAAGTGATCCGGAGAAACGCGAAGCTTATGACAAGCATGGGAAGGAAGGAGTGCGACAGTAAGTTCATTTTTTCCATATTATGAACTTCATTTTAAGCCGATTCTCAATAAGCATGAGATCATGTTTCTCCCATTGTTCTTCCAGGGATGCCATGGTGGACCCCGCAGCTGTGTTTGGTATGCTATTCGGCAGCGAGTACTTTGAAGATTACATTGGTCAGCTTGCTTTGGCATCAATATCAACTATTGAAATTGAAGAGAGCAATCTCGATCCCGAAACTCACAAGCAAAGATTTCAGGAGAAGATAAAGGTTGCAAATTCATCTATCTTTCACAGCTGTATTATGTTAAATTTCAGCTGTAAACTGAAAGCCAACATTTGTTTCCAATCCAAAATATGCAGGCAATGCAAAAGGATAGGGAAGAAAAACTGATCACAAAGCTCAAAATCCACCTCGACCCGTTTGTGGAAGGACGGGTGGATGAGTTCGTCAAGTGGGCGAATTCCGAGGCCAAACGGCTCTCCGAAGCTGGTAATTAAGCTGCGGGAACAGTTTTTAGTATTATAACTAGTTAATTGCTTATCAAAGTAATCATATAACTAGTTATTTATTATTATAGCTATTCATTTATGTTATTAACTAGTTAATAAACTCATTATTTGTAATGAGTTTATAACTAGTTAAAATTTGACTGATGGTTTGCCTTATCATGTTCAGCATTTGGTGAAGCAATGCTGCATACAATCGGCTATATCTATACGCGTAAAGCTGCTAGGGAGATCGGAAAGGATAATCGATACATGAGAGTGCCGTTTTTAGCAGAGTGGGTACGAGATAAAGGTCACCAAATGAAATCGCAAGTAATGGCTGCTTCAGGTATACATAAGTGTGAACTCTTTGAGCTTAACATGACTCAAAGTAAGACTGTGGGTGATGATTGATCATCTTGTGTTTTCATGGGGTATATCTAGGTGCTGTCTCTTTAATTCAAATACAGGAGGAACTAAAGAAACTGAACCAAGCAGAGAAAAAAGAAGAGAACTTGATGAAAGCTGTTGAGGACAGGAAGGATGCTATGCTGCAGTCACTTTGGCAGATCAATGTGGTCGACATCGAGACTACTTTGTCGCGCGTCTGCCAAGCTGTAAGCTTTTACGATCCCTCTCTCTTTTCGAGCATCACGGTCCATCTGTAAATTTGTAATTGGTAGCTTGTGTGTAACTTTTCAGGTACTTAAAGACCCTACTGTGTCGAAAGATGTCCTGCGACTGCGAGCCAAAGGACTGAAGAAGCTTGGAACAGTCTTCCAAGTGAGTGTATAACTAGTTATTTATTTTTATCCCTCTTGCAATTTCATCACACGTGTGTCGTTTGCTCGAAAAATGCAGTTCGAACTCGGAACCTATACTATACGATGTAATATTTTTATCCAATTCAATCCGCAGGGTGCGAAAGCTGCTTACTGCAGGGAAAACAGCCTGCGCCACGAGAGTAGCTTGGTTGATCCCGCTGTAAACTCTCGCCTGGTCTGATTATTTGTCGTACTGCATTGCGCATATTGATGGAAGCCGTCACCTAACTGGAGTACTGCACATAGACAGACCATACAATGTAGCATACGCCATACTATTATTACCAGATTTTGAAGCAAAACTCAGTATTTTCTTGTTTGTAATATAAAACATCTGAAAACAAGTTTAAGGCTTTGGTGTTCAAGGATGTGCCTGCTTGGTCAGGGATCCATTTGGGGGATAAAGGAACCAACCCAGTAGTGGGAAATCTCACTACAGTAAATTATTAACTATCAGTAGCCAGTGCTAAATCTATTCCTGCTAATTAATTTTTAGTGCTTGGATAAGAACTGATGACGTAAATGTCAATTCATTATTAATAATTAAGTGATAGAACGACATTTACAAAGGCGCAACACGCCTAACCTTCACTCATAATTAAATAATTTTCTATAACATCAAGTATATCATAGTAGGCTAATAGACCGGTAAAGGATTCAAAATTCGTGTCCAATACTAGCTAGATAATAAGATGAATAATTGTCTTCTCTAGAAATATGAGTAAAATTGATCTCTTGCGGACTATACATCATCTCGTCACGACAAATTGATAAGTTAAATTCATGAAAAGTTAACCATTCAAGCTAAAAAATTTATGAAACTTGCAAATTAAGTTATGACTTGCCATCCGATCAATCCGTAATCCAATCAATTTATTTTACAATAAGCTTCCCAGTTCCAACGTCATAACTAGTAACTCGACTAGCTCAATTTGCAATGAGCTTAAATCACATGTTTATCCGCTCTAAATATAAGGTTAGGGCAATTGTTTTAGATACTAGTGCTGCTAAAGCATGAGCTTTGTCACTTCATTGACACACCTTGGGGAAAATTAAAAGCTTTCATCATAGAATTGAACATAGGAGACCAAGTGTCATAAAAAGAAGGAAATTAGAAGATTAGCCAATAATTAATTAGTGGGGAAAAGCAAGGGGCTTCACTTAAAATTAGGAGCCATGTCCTACCTTGAAATAATAATTGAAAAAAAAAAGAAAAAAAAATCACAAAGCATATAGATAAGGTTTTATTATATATAATACATTGGTATTAATTATTCATATATATCATACTTTATAATAAAATAATTAAACCCCAATTGCACATTAATTGTGTCCCTCCTTTATTCTCCACCAAAGTCTCATCAAAGTTGTATTTGGTAGGTTGTCTCTGTCTTATTTGGGATTAATGGAAATCACTTTTAACTTAACTCTATCCCACTCAACTTAATAAAACTCTATTTTAGTTAATTAGCATCCTAATCTCCAACCTATAATGTTTCCTTTTTTTTGTGGACAAAGCAAAATTCCTATAGTTGCTTGTAGCTCATGCCTCCTATTTGGTGGTTAAACATCAGGTCGAAAGTCGGTTTCGATCTATAATTGAGATTTCATTTTTAATAAATGTAATTTTAATGAATTTTCTGTTGAGAGTGAATAAATAATAGAGAGGGCATTCTATTAGGATTGAATTTGTCAGTTTCAAATGTTTTTTAGTATGTGAACTTTCAACAAGAACCAACTAAAATACTTAGCAGTAAGTAATTGTCATTTTATTACAGTAAACATAACATGTTCGCAGAGTCCCCTATCAGTCTGACTATATATATTTTAATAAATATTATAGAAGTGAATTTGTAAAAAATACACAGTAATTATGAAAAAATATAGTAAATATTGGTCACTTTTTTAACCTATTATCATTCAAAACTTAAGTCAACGATTTTTCCCTTACATTTACAAACGATATTCTCGAGTGCTTCTCTACTCGTCAATATTAGGGGGTTAAGCACAATTTTTTTATGTAACATTTGTGAAAACATTACATTTTTATTTTATTTTATCATATTAAGAGTTTTGGTTTTTTCAAAAGGAGGGTTGGCAGAATAAATAAGAACATATTAAATAAGAACATAGAGGAGGACAGTTTGGTAATATCCACTTGTTGTCACACTCAAAGTAGTGCCTGTAATTAGTCTTGGTCTAAAGTGTGGATTATTAATATATTAATTACAACATTATAGATTAGATATAATAATAGTCCACTAACCTTTCTAGACTTATAATGCCCCAACAAAAGCAAAGTGGCATTCTTCACCTTTTTGCCAATAATAATGAGGACAACTTTTGTTTGTTTTTTCCCCCATTAATTGTATCATTTATTAATAATTTATAATTTACTTTTATCCCCACATTTCCTGTGGTGGTGGTCATTAGATTTTGAGTAATTTATAGAGCAATAACTCAAATTTTGAAATTTAACAATATGGTCGGTTTAGCTCGAATGTTATGTTTCATCATATTTTTTGCTAAATACTTCTTAACCAACTCAATTGGCAAGTGAGCTGACCACTAAACTGACTAAAAACTTATCATTACCACAATCCATTATTTTAAATAAAAATATAATTCATTTACCGTATTATCTTTTAATATTTCTTCATTAAAGATTTGATTCTTTAACTGAGATTTCATATAATTATTGGTTGGGTTGGATTATTGGTTACTTCAATAATCGGTCGCATCGGTCAAGAGGTTTACAATATAACATTCAGTGGGATGGAAATTAAACTGACGGAAGCATTGTTACGTCGCAAAGTTCAAACTATAGTGACCATATGATGTAAATTTTGAAACCAGAGTGACTATTGTGTTAAAATCTTCAAACTTCAGTGACTGCCACGGTATTTCTCCCCCACTTTTGTTGGTGTGCATTGAGATTAGATATATGAAGAGCTGGCTAGGTATTAAGCAAATATGTATGCATCCATACTTCTCTCTGTCCTTTGAAATCTTCATAACATAAGTTGAAACAAACAGTCAGAGGGAGAAACCGCCATTAAAGAGGTGAAAGTAAATATACCAACTAAGGTGTTGAAGCTGTATCAATGGAAGTTGATCATCATGGTGTGAAGAAATGTGGTGGGATGATGGTGTTGCTTCTACTTCTCATCTCCTCGGCAATATTACTGTCCCTCCCTTCTCTCTGTCTTGCAGGTACGCTACCTTACTTATTACGTATTCGAGTTAAAATGGCACAATAAACCATCCTTCGTGCACCAGGATATTGTCCTAACGTGAAAACGTCTAATTGTGAGAACAGATTCCAACTGCGTCAAATAAGTTATAAACTAACTAATTGAATTCCAACTAGACGATTGTTAGAACCAGTTGAGACCAAGTCTTTTTACTCATACCAACCTCTTTTCACTCTTCTTCATTCTCACTAAATTTTTTCCACAAGAAAGTATGATTTTATTCATCTATCTTACAAAAGACGGTGTATAATTAGTCGAGTGGTAAGGAATAGAATTTCACAAATTGTCTTAATCGATGGCGGAATCATGGATGGACAAATCTTATATAGCTTCCATGCAAAAAGTAATAAATTTTCAGGTTTTTTTTTATTTTTTGATGCAGCTAGTCGAGGATTTGAATTGAATAGTCACGAAGACAGCAACGAACCGGGTGAAGGCATCATCCCCTCTTTTGAGGTAGAACAGATTTGGATTTTATTTTTCAGTGATATATATACCGAAAATAAAGTACACACTATATCGTTATTCGTCCTTAATTAGCACTAAATACCGT
This sequence comes from Linum usitatissimum, assembly GCA_030674075.2. NCBI lineage: Eukaryota > Viridiplantae > Streptophyta > Magnoliopsida > Malpighiales > Linaceae > Linum > Linum usitatissimum. The sequence goes on from JAUJYP020000192.1 coordinate 6,604,699, forward strand.
TTTAACTTTTATTTTCATAGCACTATATTAAGATTTTCCTTCCATTCTACTAATAGTCAAAAAAAAAATCGAAAGGGGCTATGGAAACAAACATACATGAATGGTAAGTACTCAAATGTTGCCAAATGGGTTTTAGAGCTTAACTTTTGTTCCTAGGAAACTTAGATTTGAGAAACTTGAAATGCGTAATCATTTCGCCTCTTGTCATGATATTATCAGACTCACTTGACTTGATGAAACCAAAAAATTCAAATTTTACCTAACGATAACATCACTAAATGTGAACTTTAATTTGTCCGATTTGTTTATTATTTTAATTTACAGACAGAAGTAGTAGTAAGGGAGAGGGTACTGAGAGCAAACACAAAAGACTATGGAAGCTACGATCCAACACCAGCTCTCTCCAAGCCACGTTTCAAGCTCATTCCTAACTGATCCTCGTCATCATCGGGCGTGCTGACTCATCAGTCCACCTCACCCCTATGATGTATACATATATATGTGAAATACCTACTTTCTACATGTACGGGCGTCCACGTGTAGTGATATGTATATGCATGCATGGAAGTAGCTGGAATCGAGTACGTACTAGTTACAGGTAAGAAATATATATATAAGGGTACTGCATGTCTAGTTTATATTAAGTAATGAATGCCAGCAAAATTAATTATTTGGATGTGTAAGATTTGGTTATAATATAATTAGTAAAGCATATATGTTAATTATTAATATATAATATTAATTTCACTATATTTCTAGAATACCTTTTCTTTAATGGCTTTAGTTCAATTAGTACACAATTGTGGCTGTAGTTTAGTGGTAAGAATATCACGTTGTGGCCGTGATGACCTGGGCTCGAATCCCAGCAGCCACAAAGTTGCCTTAATTTTTTTCCTGATGAATATTTGTTATTTTATTCACCAAAATATACACACGTTGCCAATCCAATAACCGTGACATGGTTTCTGCTCACTCTCGTCTTACTTGTCTGAATCATAATCATTCTCTCGTCTTACTTATATACATGAACTTCAAGATACACACCCAAAAACACCTCGAATGGATAGGACCTCGCGCAGAACAACATTTTCGACGGATCATTGAGCGCGTCGAACCTTACCATATAGATTTTCCAGATGAAATCATCATCATTATTACTAATTACCACTCCATCCAGATCAGCTAGCTTAGCGGAACAGGTACTATGAAGAGGAAATGAAATCCCCTACTTTTGTATTAATTAACGTAAAGAACGTTAAGGAGCTAATTAAATTGATCGAGCATTACTCCAATAGATATATCAGCCTAAACAACATAGAAAGCTATTCCTAGCTAATAAAGCAACTAGAATGGTCGGAGGCGATACAAGTTTAATTCTCGTACCGGTTGTTTAAGAGTGAACGCAGAGACTCGATACCATGTGAACAAGTACGTGGTTTGTTGGTTTCTTTTGCTCGTCTTGTCGGCATCCTACATACCCTTCTCCCGTGCCGGTTAGGTCGAACATGTAGTTATATTCATGTTTGGTATTCGATATAAACTAATCACTGCAGTCTTTCATTAAAAAAATGTCGAAACATTGAAGGAGCCGAATTCAAGTCAAGAGAGGAGCAACGGTGGAATATCCTCGATGCATGAAAGAGTGATTGTGAGAAAATTAAAGACGGAAGAAGATGAATATGGAGATTATTATCTTAATAATCCAACCCCTCAATGCAAGAACCCCACAAGTGGCCTCATTCTTCACTAACTTGCCTTAAAATTAACCGCTTGAACCTTTCTGATCGATATGGTTTTCGGTCGGACTCATCTCGAAACTAGGCAAAATGTTGGTTCGTAGGATCAACTAAGAATATGAACATCTCACATTCTCACTTTTCCGATTCGACATCCGGTCTGGTTCTGAAAACACCCCGTATCTGTATATTGTATTTGACCAAATTCCAGGGTTAAAGAAACCATGAAACCTCATTATTTGATCTCTCCATTACTCAGTTGGCCACAGAAACTTATTACAGTTCAACAAATCCACCTATGATGTATAGGGAATGAAGCCAAATTAATGAATGGCTAACATCTATCCTCTAACTCAAAGCTCTGCAAAAAACTTTGCATCTCTCAGTTTATCAGCTTTCAGTTCCATGAACGTTTCTGCTTCTGAATGTTTCGACCGCGTTACAGACGGTCAAAGTAAGTGAACCAAACTACACGATTTCGATCATAGTCTTCTCTCATATGTCTGCAGGATGGTTTATGTCCTGCGGAGAAAAACAAACAAACAATGCGATAAATATCCAAGCCATTATATAGCAGAAGCTCGTTTGTTACCCTGTTGAATAGAAAAATTAAATGTCAGAGTTGTCTCTACCTTATTCTCGATCACCGAGTCATTGGGAATCTTCAGTGTAGAGCCCGGTTCCGCATTGATGCTTACGTTACCCTATCATGACAAACCGCAATGGTATCACAAGCCATTCGGAGTAGTATGCATGCATAAAGAAGAATCAGTCATGCCTTCGAAGTACCTTAAGAGTAACACCAGCCCCAAACCATACATCCCCAGTGACTTTCAAGGTGTCTAGCTCAACTATGCTAGGAATGGACTCGAAGCGATTCTGGAAGTTATCAATCTGGAAATAAGGAAAAGCATCATTTAGATTGTGAATAGGTAAACAGAGTAAGCAAGCCCTGCAACAGAGCAAGTGATGGTAACCTTTTCAAATTCAGGCCCTAATTGAACGGATGGATCTAGTGGGCTAGTTCTGGATGGATTCCTTGCTAGGGAACCATCAATGACGCCGTAAAGATCAGACTGCAAAATTTCAGACAAGTGAGCATGAACAGAGGCTTTTTACATCTTTATCAAGTGGCATAGATAGGCCTTGTACCTTAATAAGGAGCAAGTCAGACGTGGTATTTAGTTGAACAAACCGAGATTGAGGAACATTGATTGCAATTGCCTGATCAAATAACTGCTCAAGAGAACAACGAAAAGGTGACATAAAAAATTTGATCACCAAACATGCAGAAAACATGATCTAGATGGGTCTGTGGTTACCGATATTGGCAGAGAACTTTGCGAAGAAAATTTATTGTCTTGTACTTCCTGAAATAACAGTCACTGTACTTGTTTATTGCTTGTTGCATAAGGAAACTTGAATCAATACATATATTAACTCATGTCCCACCTCAGAAGTAGAAACATTATCCATCTTAAGAGAATTTGTATCAGCGAGCCTTTTGATAGCTTTCAAGCTCACCCACCTGTACAAAAAGTTCGATTGTTAGATATTTGCAACTAAGTTCATATAAATTCACTAGAGTCAAAGGAACTCACGATGTTTTTGTATTGATGAATTTGAACTTCTCCGTCGACTTCATTTATCAACCACAACAAAAGACAAGATACCAATGAGTGTGAAAGAAGGAAAAAGGGAGCACTACAATATTCGGAACTCTTTCATACATGTTTATGTTACTGTCAAAAGTAAGTAAATCATGACAGCGAAATAAAAAAAACAAACTGTAACTCACATGCACTGATGGATCCTCAGCAATTTCGCCAAGCTGAAACAGACATTTCTACAGAATTAGGTTGAGGCTCTTTGTACGATAGAGAGCTACAAAGAAGACACTCAAACCACTAAATTCCATAATGACTTCTGAATGGTTGATGTTAAGGGACTCTATGATGAAATACTCATAAACTTAATTCACTAAAATTTCGTGCCAAATGGTTCTTAGCCAGTTATACCATCGATGCATATTACTGATTGGTTTCATAATAAAATAATAATACGGTAACCCGGTTTCAATGGTAAGCTAATTTCCATCCAAATCCATTAATTGAAACAACATGCTTCTCCTCTCCAGAAGGCATTCTCATAAAACTTGCAATAAAATGCTGACAAATGCTATATAGCAAAAATCAAGCCAGAACTTGCCTGAAAGTTTCCTTCAGACTCATTGACCATGGGGTTTGTTGAATAATATCCTGGTGTTGGCATCACCTATACAACAACAATTATAAAGACATTCATTTTTTCCAGCGACAAAGCACAACCTAATGCAATCACGGTTGGATTCGGTACCTCCATGCAGATCTCAATATTGTTTGTGATTAAGTGATTCAATATCTCTACAACCACAATAAAGAAGCATACGTCAGATATAAACCACAGGAAAAGCAAGGAAAGAGAGTAGTATTAATTAAAATTATCAAAAAATACACTCAAGAAACAGATAAAGAGGAAGTATGGAGTCTGTACTTGCATCAACTGCAACAGCTGAGTTGTCTGGGCTTATTACGAGAACGTATTCCTTTCCCTGTAAACGGTTACAACATTAGTATTTATTAAGTAACATGATATCAGAACAAAATGTTGTGACAAAGAAAATATGCACCTTCTGTAATAAGACATCAAGCACCCCATTATCAATCAGAGACCCGAGTGCTGCTGCTTGATCAGAAGCATACCTTCACAGAGGCATATCACAATCAAAATTAAAATTTCTGCCTGATAGCAATACTATTTGTAGGCATAGAGAAACTCTATTGTCGTTCCTATTCAGAAAGATAAAATAAGTAAAATAGAGTATGCAGAAGACAAGAAACGTACAATTTATTCTCATTTTCCAGGATGTCAGGGAATTCCGCAGGCAGCTGGCCCTGGACAAATAAAAAAAGCCATCTAAGACAGTCAGGAACTAAACTACTATACATTAAACAACACAGATAATCAGTATACAAGAAAGCTAAGGGACCTGTTGGATAGGAAGAATATCAATATTCGAAGGGGAATATTGCTCCAAAACCTACATTAAGAACGATGAATAATAAGATAGGGATAATGTATGGATATAACCTCAAGATGGATAGGCGAGAAACAACTTACCTTCGATGTGACATCATGGGTTCCGGCAGAGTTTATAAGCACCAGCGGGATATCAGACCCATACCTCTGATTAAGAGTCTTGAAAATGGTAGAATTAGTGAGAAGCAGCCAAGAGAACCAATATGATAATGAAAGAACTAGAGACAAGGAAAGTATGTGTGATTACCTGAATTTGATTCACAAGTAAATCAAGAGATGTTAAACCATCATAAACTTCAATTATAGACCTATAAGAACATGGGTACGATAGTAAGTTTTGTTAGTAGAGCAAATGTTAAGAAGAGTTTTGTATAAGCAAGGACAATGAAAGATAGCATGGTCAAAATTCTGCTTACTTGGGGCCATTACAACCTATAGCAGTTCCCAACGCACTATTTAACTTCACCACCACAAGCTTATCCAAGATTTGCTTTGTTTCTTCAGAATCTACATTTAACGAGAGCCAACCGTTTTTGTGTTAAACTAACGCAATACAATTCCCTCTGTATAGAAATTTCAATTTGTTGATGAAACAAAGTTGCACATCAAATAGGAGGGAATTACCTTCAAGAATAGGAACTAAGCTCTCATAAGGAACAACAAGGACTTCATCGATTGCAGAGCTGGTTCTAGTTATACTTCGACGGAATTCCTTTCTACAATGTAAAATTGACAAACCGACTCTTTCAGTTGACAAAATCATGCTAAAATTAAGACTTACGAAATTTACAAAACAAGGCATTGAACTAGTGACCTAGGCTAGTCGTAAATCTTCCTTCTCTGCCCATTATAGTATAATGGCTACATTTACAGGAAGAAAATTTACTGATTTTAGAGATTTAATAATTTTTTGAATTTTGATGTTCAGGGGCCATCTTAAGAACTGGCAGCATCGCCAGGTTAGCTTATCAGAACTTGTTTCAAACTCTCAAAACCATGCACGGCACTCATTCGTCCAAGGAAATACTCAATATAAACACAAATCCAATAAGAGTATATTACCCAAGTTCTTTTGATGAGGTAGCTGGCTCATCATCTTCCACTGTATCTCCCTCTGCTTCCCTCATCTTCTTGCGCTCAAGCAAAAAAGTCTTAGTAATGATATTGCAAAACAAGTACACAAACTCCATTGAATCATTAGCAGGCACAGGATACGCAATCTTCTTGTAATAATCCCTTGGCAAATTTGAATCCACCAGAGCTACAATGGGAACTTGAAGTTTATCAGCCTCCAAAATCACTGAACTCTTCCTGTCCGTGTCCAACACCACCACACAATCTGGCGGTTGTACCGATGCAAAACAAACCTTTTATAAGAAACAAAACGGTTAACTCATTTACTTCACAGATTAAGCAAAGCATGGAAGAATTAGAAAAGAAACACAGCTCCTACTGTAGAAAGATTGTGCCATACTGTATTACATTCCAAATGCATGGGCTTATACTTCATTCGCTATGTATTTAAATGCATGGGCTTATACTTCATTCGCTATGTATTTGACACTGACAAACTATCTATATGGGAGACAATGAATGCCATTTCTCTATCGATGAGAACCAACTTGCGATCATAATCAAGCCAAGACTAAGCTACAATCATCCTCCCATGACACAAACTACTGTATATCAATGGGTTTCAAGTTCAAAACAAAGATAACAATCATGGCATAGTTATTATGAAATTGAATGATGAGGAAATGTTCTACATTCAGATGCACTATTCAAAATTCAAAATTCTCACAGCTAGTTATTATGAAATTGATAGTAAAAGATGCAACACCTTCTTATTTCTGGAACGGAATTTCTTGGGACTGAAGCTGTTGGTCAAAAAGCCGCCCATTTTCCAAATGATCTTATCCCTGGGACTATACAGCCCAATTTTCTTGGTCATCTGCTCCACTATCTCATCAAAGAGCGGATTGGTGTTGACAAACAAGAACCGGGCATTCTTCTCACGAGCCAGCTGAGCGATGAAGTTGGTGGCATTGCGAAGGCATATTAGGGTTTTGTCAGAATCGATAATGGAGACCCCGTCGCGCACCCCGCTGGTGAAGATCTTGAAGTGGTGAGCTGCAGCTCGCTTGCCCAAGTGAGCATTGGTGCTCAGCAGCTTCTGGATAATAACTGAATTTATTGTCATCCGCAGCAAATATTGTTCCTTTGGAACAACTTTGAAGTAATCTGATCTTCACTTTGCCGATGAAATCAGCAGTTTGTGAAGACAATCTAGGGTTTTTTCGACGTTGCTCGGGTGGAAATTGGAAAACGACGGAAGCTGTAGCTCACTAGCTGAACCCTTCGTCGACTTTCTGTCTTCTGTGTAAAACAACTTCTTCAGACAGATGGGCTTAATAGCCCGTCACTCTTCTCACCCGCAAACACTAAGCCCAACAATAATGGTTCAAGAAACTAGGCGAAATTATAAATTTAAAAGTCTAACTCGAGACAAATTTTGATTTCGAAAATTTTACAAAAGTTTTATTAGTCTCAGAGTAGAAAATTCTGGACAGGAATTTAGGTTAGCTTATCTTCAATTTCGCCATTAATTGAAAAAAAGACGAATAGAGTTGGTGGCATAGTCATTCCTCGAGTCAATTGAGATTTATATTATAACTATTAATATAAAATATTTTACCTTTTATAGTATATTTTTGTTGAAAATTTTCATTCAAATGAGAGAAAGATACAACAAGACTATATAAGCTGGTCGATACTACTCAAAATGAAAGGATCGTGTGCGTTCTGGTTTAAGTAGTAATCTAATTTGTATTTTTATTTCTTTAATATAAGATTGGATTTTAAAGTTTCTTGATGTAGTAAAATAATGTTCAGAGACTAGTGGAAGTTCATCCAAAAAGTAGTGGATAGCTTGGAGTGAATAAGGTGGCAGTAATATATGAGTTCTAAAATCCAGTGTTAAAAGACAAACTTAATCTCGGGCACGTGATTTGTAAGATGGAAGATTGATCCAATAATAGCATAACAACCCCAAGGCCACGAAAGCGAGCTGTTGTTGAGGATGTTCACTAGACCGATGTTGTCCGAGAAACCCACCACTGGTTCCGTAAAGTCAATGCAATCCGTGTAATTTCTTGATGAGATGTGGGCTAACAACATCTTTTTCTCGATATACACCATTAGACAATCATTTAATAATTTATTTATAATCAATTACATAACTTATTCTTCATATATGTTATTTTTAATATTTTATTTACAAGGTAGAATGCAATACGAATTATGACTTGATTTAAATAGGGCCTAAGATTCAAATCGGAGTGTTTCCATAAAATTAAATTACATATCAGTTTTTAAAAAAACAACATCACGCCGTAACTTTCTTCAAATGCCATGAAGGCAACAGCTACTAGCCATACGAATGAATTGCTAATAAACAATGTGCATCATATTTGAACTAATTAGAGATATAGTGGCATTTATAGCATGTATAGTTTCATAAATTACTTTGAATGGTGATTTTGTAGCGGTTCTATGCAATTAACTCTCTGATACTTGGAACATTTTCTAATTGGATCTCATGAAACTTCATAACGATTTGATACCTCTATATTTACCCGCCTTTTTGAATCATTCTCGAAAAACTCTCCATTTGTTGAAGAATAAATATCATTAATTTGAAATTTTATAAATTTTCCGTCGACAAAGATTAATGATCTCACATTTATATCAACCACTTTATCCGCAAAAAAGGGCTCTCCACGGCTGTGGCTACCATGCATACCACGATTGTGGTGCACAAGGTGACGCTAGTCAACTAACATGTCAGTGTAGTGACCAATGTCGCGGTCGTGATTCATGTCTAAGTTTTAAGCTTTTGCAGCCTCTTCAAAGTTCAAGTATTTCAATAACCAACCCGACAATGGTTCAAAGTTTATAGAATGGGATGGTACACACGACGCTTACAAAGTTCCCTTTGGCATCACATTTTGTATTACAATATTTGGATGAGGAATTTGAAATAAAATAGATCAATTGAGTTTATGATTAGTGTATAATTATTGTAGAGATAAAATATAAAAAAGATAATTGATAGAATAAAAATAATAAAATGGTTCAATTTTTGTATGATCATATCAACTATAAAAATGATAATTTTAGTTAGAATTCTAAACTAGTTTGGGTTTAAAAGGTGATTCATCCCAAATATCTTCCTTTTTGGTATTCAAATGAGTGATTTAGAATTACATCTCCGCCTATGGAGCAAATCACCTTTAATCATCCATTCAAATTTTCTATTTAAATGACCCTCCAACCGACTTGCATTTATGGTTAGTGTTACAACCCCATAGGTAGAACTCATATCCAAAAGTTAGATTGTGAGTAAAAGGTGTCCAATAGATTATAAGCTCACTCGCTAATCCTATACTTAACAACTAGACCGTACCCGGCCTGTTGGCCGAAAGTTGAATGAACTAAAACACGGTTTGTTTAAAAAATTTAAGAAAGACATACTTAGGTCATAAGTATTATATACCCTAATTAATGGCTTTCAGACAAAATCCTACAAACGGAGTAGCTCGCATATTAACACTGCTTTAGACACATTAGCTAATAAATCCTTGAAGATCTTAATGTGATAATATAAATTTAAAAATAATGAGAAATTTGAATGATACTATTCACTAGTGTTATGATTACGCTGCTAAACCAAAACGGGTGAAACAAAGTAAATTTTGTAGAGCACTTTTAGGGTGTGTGTAGATACATAAATTATTACATACTTGTACATGTAAGATGTGGATAGTAAAGTATCATCTGTTAACCCATAATAAACATTAAATATTTAATCAAATTATTATTTGATTAAGTCATTTAATAACAACATACTAATGATTTGTAAAGCGAAATTGTTTGAATTTATATAGTTTATGTATTTTTTGAATCTTTCCATATTAGTATAGCAAAAAAACAAACATATCTAAAAATTTTACTATTTGAAAATACTATCAAGGTGATCATGACCCATACCCAAGGCTATAATCACCCAATTATAATCTATCTAAATCAAATAATTAGAATAAAAAAATTAAAGATGGACTAATTATAAAAAATATGTAATATGTTTCATTTTGTTTAAATACTTGTTGTATTCTTTTTCGGATTCGTTTTCTTTACCTAATTGTTAATTCTCATATAATATTAATTATTTTTATTATTTAAAATAAAAAATAAAAAATAAATCTGGTTATGACCATTGTTCTCAAAATTTTATCGGAGACCATATCGAAAAAGTTTGTGGTAAGAAGCTTGATGGTTCAACTACAGTTCTATACCAGTTGAACAATATGTAAAATTAAATATACTAGTAGTCAAATATTGTACCGATAAATACTCATCAAATGGATAAAAAAATGTAATAACTTATTTACAAAATATATAGCAAGGTTCAACTAGTTTAATGTATCGGACCAGCCAGTTGACCACTTGACCATTTCAATAGATTCAATTTTTCAGTATGCTACGATTTTTGAAACCCTTAATTTGGCATGACTTTTTCACATCATTTTCAAAACTGAACCGAAAAACGACCGATGAGGCTAGGGTTCCGGGTGAACAAAAAGAGAAAAAAGAATTTTTATGTTGATTAGATGCCTACGATTAACTTTCGGTATTGGTCGTCAAGCATCTATCTCCTTAACCTTTTCTAAGGAGTGGCCGATCCAGGGAAGTTTCTCTGAAGCCACGACTTGGCCTATCTCGAGGTTTAGAACTGTGATAATATGTTAAAAAGTTTATATTAGATGTTGATTATGATGTTTGCTAAGTTGGCCCGTCATTTCAAACTCTATAAATCTGGCCGTAGCGATTGAAAAATAACGATTTGGGGACAAAAGATTTAAGCATTGTTGCGACACAAAACATGTTATCGAGTACATGAGGTTAAAGATGGGCCATAGGCAATGGGCGGAGGCTAGCCGTAGCCCGCGTGTTGCTACGACACGAAGCACATTAGCTTAGTATTCATACATATTGAAGGCAAAAATATAAAGACTACAAAATTATATTCTAACTATTGTTATGGTACTTATCCATATTTAAACTGGCCAAAACATTGTAAAACCGTAATGATATTAAGGTGATTCTGATCCATATAAAAATGAACAACTATAGTGTATGTAAATCTTACTTAATAATAAAGCTAATACAAAGTAATTTTTAATGATGGGTTGATTAGAAAAAATTTGTTGGTCATTTATATGGTTTTGATGTAATAATAATTAAATAAATATAGACTCATAATTATGTTACTTTCAATAGTTAAACTTAGGCTTGGCAACAGTTTGGTTCAGATTCAAATAGTTGATAATCGTTTCACATATGTAATAGTTTCAGGCTTGTGTAATATCTGCCTAAACATCCTTTCTAGTAGTAGCGGCCAAATCATTATACCCGTATGATTTTCGAATAATATACACGTCATTTTTAGTTATAACCGTAATAAAAAAATTAAACTTTGAAATTTAAAGAAAAAATAAAGATATTATTTTATTTTTCAAACATTTTAACTTTATAAAACACTAATAAACCTATGATTAAATTATATAACTGTATCATTTAATTATTTCATACACAATAATTCATAAAAATAAGATAATTAACTATGAATTTTTTTATTGCAAGTGGTTATGCTTTAGATAACTTTTATGGATGACTATTTTTTTTATAAAAAATAAATTAAGTATATCAACATTGATGTCGTTGGATTTGAAAAATGATAATAAATAATATTTTGTGAAGATAATAATATATTTTAAAAATATATAAAAAATTATGGAAGGAAAATAAATTTAAAAGGAAAAATTGAAAAAAAATAAGTGAGATGAAATATGATTGGTGAGATGGAGATAAAAAAGGGACTAATAAAAATGACAAAAGTGTTACAGGTCAGTTCATTTTAATTGTATTCCTATATATATTTTTAGATTTGGATGTTATATGCAATTGGGCACTTATTATAGTATTATGGTTCTCAGGTTGTTTGATTTTGCACATCTGATTTTGGGTAGACTCAGATTTCAACTTTGAAAAGAAGGTGCCAAAGAAGTTAAAACTTACGAATCCACTATATTTAGCGATGTACTATACAATTGGTCACCTAAAAAATTAGGTGGCGGTTTCGGCTGATCAACTAGCCGGGCCGGGTCGGATTCCACATCTACAACAATTAACAAGTGAAACAACCACTTAACCGAAATTCAAACCCATGGAAAAAGGTAGTAACGTGGCGACCAATGTCGACGTCGGCAGCTCCGTAAGTAAACGGAAATCCGCCAACCAGCTGGAGCAAAGAAAGAAGGCCAAAAAATAACAAAAAAAAAATCGAAAAAGAAAAAGAATATTAAACGGCGTCAAACGAAACCGTCTAAAACGACTTTCCATTTTTCTCCTGCTCTACTTCTGGCCCTTTCCTCTTCCTCTCTCTAACTTCACTTTCCCTAACCAAACGAAAAGAATAAGAGAAAGCAAGCAGCCGCGCTCAAGAGTCAGTCTCTCGTTCACACCTTCCTCTCCCAAATCACTGTTTACTCCGATCTCCGTTCCCGGCGCCCTCTGAGGTCCTCCGGCGCATCTACCGGCTTCCATTTCGCGGCGTCAGGTGCGGAGTTTTCTGTTGGGTTCTATTTTTTTGAAAAAAATCCAGAAACAATTTCCGATTGGCGATTGCTCCTTCTCAAATTCAGCTTATATCCTTTTTTCCCTTTCCCTTTTAGCTTCTTCTTCGCTGTTTTACACGGAAGGGGAATCGGATCGACTGACTCGCGTTTTTGTTCTAGATTTTTGGGAGGGGGGATTATTTTTTCTGCGATGGATTACGTTTTTTTGAGATTTGCTATTCTTAGTGGATTATTGACTTTGGACTCCACTCTTCACGCCGCTTAAACAGTAGTAGTCCGGATTTTGATTCGATTTTCCGGCTGCCATGTATATTTTGTTCATTAGTTTCTCGTTTGGGTATTGGTTTTGTTTGTCTGTTAGCTATAGTGGGTGTTGTTTTGGTTGGTAAGGGTTTGGTGTGAACGGTGAGTTTGCTATGCAAGAGAAGGAAACCCTTAGATAAATTAGTATTTTAATTAATCTCGATTGATTATTGTGCTCTTCGGCTCTTTGGTATTATCTTGTATGAACAACTGTATATTTCTGGCGGATTGTCTGGTTAGATGAAGCCGTTCAATTAGAATTTGTTCTCGATTAAGAAAAGAGACCTCCCCTTTCACCTCCTCAATACCTTATGAGACTGTGGGTTAGCTGTATTTCGTGTTCACTGTTGATTTGCTTTTGACATTTTCGGTGGGTGGTTTCAGCTTGTTGAGCTGAATTGGGGTAGCTTTTTCTGTTGTTCTTGATGTTGCAGTGTTTGAGTTAGGATGCATTCCTTAATTTCAGTTTTTGTTTTGAGGATTTTCGATTGTTTCCCTTTGTTAACTTACACATGGTGTTATGGGTATCAAATTAATGATTCTAGCCATTCATTTATTGTCTTTGTTTGTATTGCAGATAAACAAAAGTTGTCCTGGGGTGTTTTCTCTATTGGTGATGGTGATGTTCTCACAGTTGGGTATAGATTTTTGAGCACGTGATTGAGACTTCTGTCTTCACACTGGAACTGTCTTCTTCAGTGTTCTTGAGAAATGGGTGGCGCTTGTTGCATTGCTGCTAGAGACAAAAGTATTGTGCATGGACCTGGAAGTGATATATTGCACAGGAATATTCGGCATTCACCATCATGGAGCTTTAGGTGGGATAATAGGGGCCGGGTAGCTGGGGAAGACACTTCCATAAGCTGGTTCTCTAATGGAACAAGTGTAAATGATGAATCAGCTGCGAAATATGGATCAGCATATGCATCAGAAGATGGGAGCCCATCATTTAGTGCTGGGAGGCATGCATTGCAGAAGTCTCCTATGTCTGACAGAACTATAGGCCATGTGACAACTCCTGCTTCAGGTAAGCCGTGGACCTTGTCGATGCAGATGTAAACTTGGAATAGTGTTTGTAATACTATAGTTGTAATTGTTCATATCTGAAATATAATACTCTGCATAGTAGATAGTTATGTTTCTGGGAATAAAGAGTGTGTCCTCAACGTCTTGCTTTTACTGGCTGGCGCAGTAGCTTGCCTGACTTTAGAATCTTGTCTTTTGGTCCTCTTGCCCCTGAGTTTAGGGTGACGTGACAGATAATTTATTGTCAACTATTGAGAAGAGTTCCTTATACGAAAGGATATGTGCTTCTGTTACTTCAGTTTTGATGACTCTACGCAGATTAGGTTCACTGTACAACATACTGTACATAGCAGTTTGCATTAAACTTCCAAACTAGTTTTAGATTAGTGTAGACTAGGTATGTTACTTAGAAGCAGCAGAAGGCTAGTGCCCAAATGTATTTATTTATCTGTAGCAATAGTGCCAGCTGAAATACAGCTCTGTTCTCTTCTATGTTCATTCATGTATATATACAAAGTAGGCCGTATATTATATTATGAAATGCATCCATTTCCGCCCCTTTATTTGTGTGAATCATGAGAAAGGTTATTTGCCGGATTCATTTTTTAATCATCATGATGTCTTTGATCATGTGCTGTTGTTTTAATCTGGAAGCTAAACCGATGTTGCCATTTGGTTTTAACGTTAAGCAAGTTTCATAATGCCCCGCTCTTGAATTTGTTTTGTACTTGGTGTCAGAGCAATCCATTTCAAGAAATGCATCCATGGAGACAAATCTGGAACAGGTAAAATTCATTTCTGGTCAGTTTATTTTGTTCTGGCCTCAGACTATCCCTGATTTGTCTGTCTTCTGTTGTATTGTGAAGCAAACTGAACAATCACTGGCAGCTTCATATCAGTCCACCTCCAAATTATCGCTCTCATTGCCTTCAACTTCATCGCTGCCAGCCTCACCCCTGTCAAATCAAAGCCAATTGCTTCCGTCCAGCTCAACCAGGCCACCATGGCCCTGCCATTCCCCTGGACATCAGTCAGCTGGGCAAGCTTCAGACTGCAAAAATCCAGGATTGAAGCAACCTTCAAATGGCTTCACAGGTGGTGAAGACAGGTCTACACCCCCCTCATGGAGCAACGAATCTACTCGAGCTTCCCATGGAGGATCTTCCGACAATTGGTCGATTCTTGCATTTTCTGAACTTATGGCCACATCTCAGAGAGAGGGGTGGTCCTTCGACACCGACTCATTCGGTTCCCATCCCACGAAAACCAGAGGGAACAGTCAAGTATCTGCTTCTTCCTCTATGGACTTACAAGCATGTGGGATCTGCTTGAAGCTCCTGACGGATCGGTCCTTGTGGAGTGCCCAGAAGCTTATCGCTAATAACGAGCTACCCGTGGTTGCGATTTTAACATGCGGCCATGTTTACCATGCCGAATGCCTGGAAACACTGACACATGAAATAGCCAAGTACGACCCTTCTTGCCCAATATGCACACTGGGGGTGAAACAGACCCTTAAGCTGTCTCAGAAAGCCATGAAAGCAGAAATGGAAATGAAGGCCAGGAAGAAGAAATCTAGGAAACGGGTAGTGGATAGTGATGTCGATGGTGGTGGCGATTCCTCAAGGAGCGATGATGTAGTGAAACCTGGGCGTGAAGGGAAGGGCCCTAAGTTAGGTTCCAGTTCCAGCATGAAAAGCCCTTCATCGAAAGCTTTCCTGAAGAAGCATTTTGCTTTTGGATCGAAGGCCAGTAGATCACTGTCCGAGAACCATGCCAAAAGGAAAGGCTTCTTCTGGAGCAGATCAATGAAGGGATGATACTAGCTGTTGGGTTCTGGTCAAAGCTGTGTTTCAGGTTAGTGAATAACAAATTAACAACTCCTTTCTGAGCTCCCTGTGCTTTAGTTATAAGACACATTCTATCTGAATTTTCTATGTGCACAGATTCCAGAATCGGCCTTCTTTAGAAGAGAACAAGTTTAGGATTTGGGGAACTACTACACTTGTAAAAATGAAGAAAAAGGTTTGGTTCTATATAGTAAGAACAACAAACGAACAGAAAAGGAAAGGGGAAGAGTCGATTTGACGAGGAAGGGGAAGAATTAGGAAGAACAAGGAACGACACTCCACACTACTCGGTGGTGTTTATTATCTAAGGGTTACATACTTAATAGCTCTCGTAACTTTACGGATTCGTTCCAAAACTTTCAAACGATTTGTATTGCTCTCGAAACTGACTTATTTGGAAGTTACGGGACCGGTACAGGCCGTTTGGAAGTTTCGAGATTGATAGATAACACGATCCAAAGTTATGGGAGGATCCAATGTATAGATTGATTGATAACGTTTTCCCATCCTTTTGGTTTGTTTTGGTACTATTCATGGAATCCAATGGTATGTTTGTTTGTATGGCTTTTTGGAATAATTCTAGTTAGCTTCTTACCCAAGAAACTATCCTTTTTGTTATTTCGTTAGATCTGTCTCTGTTGTTTTCTTACTTTGTGTATATGTACAAGACACGTATACGTACTTAAAACTGAGAAACCGAAATGGCAGGCTCAGTTCAAGATATGAATCAAGGCATGACTATGGCGGTAAAGCTACTGGCGGTGACACGTCTACCAATTGTGATCTTACGTGGCAACTGCTTTTAGTGTATGGTAATGGACACGTGTAAGAAAAATGCACAAGAAGATAGTGGTGGGGAGCTGTCGGGTCGGTCAGGAAATCAAACCATGGTTGGTTGGTTAACGAGGACCGATTCCGAATAGTTGCAAATCTGATCGATGTTTTTGAAGAACCAGGGCATATTCCGTGTTTTTAGTGATTGGTTTGGTTAGGCTGTGGGTGACTTAGGGAGTTGATTATTTACGAGTTAACCGTGTTCAATGGCCAACACGAAGATCACTCTCGACCGAAATCCGTCTCGAGCAAGTTGGTAGTCGAATTAAACCGGCGGGTTAATCAGTCTCGATCGACAACCGAACCGTTTGGCTAGAGCTCTATATAACAAGGGAGCATTTATATGTCGGATGTTTTCACATTTCATCCATCTAAAATACCAGAAATTCAACACAGAAACGAAGAGGAAATAGAAACCACAGCTAGCTCTGAGAATTCAAGCATGGCGGAGTTGAGAGACGAGTACGGAAACAGAGTGGAGCTGACCGACCAACTGGGAAAACCAGTTGAGCTGAGAGACGAGCACGGCAACCCAGTTCACATCAAAGGCGTAGCCATCCCGGCGGCTGACGCCGACGCTACCATTGCAGAGGCGCCGCTGCATCTGGTGCCGCCGCTAGTGGGTGGAGAACGGAGAGAAAAAGACCCGCTGGAAACTACTCATCATACTTTAGGCGATGCCCTCAAGTCCACTACTACCAACGATCCGACAACCGAAACGGCTGATGTCAGCATAGCTGGACCTGCCGCTGCTGCCGGTACCGATACTGTTGGCCTCGTAAGCACTACTGTTATTGAGATGAAAGAAAGTGGTTATGCGCCAGAAATCCAGCGCTCTCCCAGCAGCACCAGCTCTTCTGGCACGGTACGTGTTTCTTAGTTCCCTTCCTGTCTTTTTTTTTGTTGGGATTTCAATATTGATTTTAAATTATTCATCAACTCGAATTTTGGTTGGGGTTGGTGTGCAGTCGGAGGACGATGGGGAGGGAGGGAGGAGGAAGAAGAAAGGGCTGACTCAGAAGATCAAAGAGAAGCTCTCTGGGAAGCACAACAAGCAGAGTCAGAGTCATGACCCTGCAGCAGCAGCTTACCCGCCAGTTACTGTTGCTGGCTCAACAGCTGTAGCGCCTGAGCATGAGAAGAAGAGCGTGTTTGAGAAGATCAAGGACAAGTTGCCTGGACATGGCCACCACAATCACTAGACAAACAATGCCAGTTCTTTGTCTGCATCACTGCAGCAGAGAAATAATGTCCAATTAAGACTGATTTGCAAGTCGTCTGTTGTATATGTTGGGTCTTGAGTTTTGTATTGTCGTTATGTTTATATTCTGTGGTCGTTTATCTGTAATAACAATATCGACAGTCGATTCTATTTGGTGGGTTAATAATTAGATTAAAGAATAAAGCTTATCAAGTAAAATCACAGTGGGAAAAAGGGAATGCTGAGTTGGTTCTGTCCGACTCTCTCGAGGCATTGGAACTGGTCTTACAAGTACTTTTAGGCGTTTCTAGGGCCGACCCAAGTAGGACTTCAGGGATTTTGAGGCTCTGAGGGTTAGGAACGGCCGGTTCGGAGGATCCATGGGGGTCGATAAGTACTTGGAAGTTAAGGGGCTAAAATGGTTATTAACCCTCCTTAATTCTCTGCGCACTTCCACTGTTACACACTTTGTCCAGTTCCGCCGCTTCTGCAGCTCCACCGCCACCGTCTTCACCGATCCCCCGCCTTTCTAATTACTACTACACTACCCAAGTCCCTAAATGCTTTCCCAATTACATTCCTGTTCCATCTCCCAACCCACCACTTCACAGCTCCTCCATCCTCACCCCGCCGCCGTTCGTAAACAAGTCCTCCCGCCGGCCACCGCCGCCGCCGCCGTCCCAATCCTCAAATTGGGATCTCCATTCCCTCTCTCATTCCGTCGCCCAACCAAGCGTGAAACTTCCTTGATGACCGCTAGTTCGCAGCTCTCTGATTGCTCCGTCCTCTCATCGACGCTGCTGGACGGATTCGCCGACCTCGCTGGCAGATTGGCAGATGCTTCCGGGGAAGTTATCCGGAAGTACTTCCGCAAGAAATTCGAAATCCTTGATAAGGATGACTTGAGTGAGTTCCTTTTTTGAAATTTAAGTCTCTGTCATTGTTTGATTTTTCTCCAAAATTGCTTCGAGTCGTAAGTCAGGTTCTTTATTGCAGGTCCTGTGACGATTGCGGATAAAGCCGCTGAGGAAGCCATGGTTTCGATCATATTGGAGAACTTTCCTTCTCATGCAATGTGAGTTGAAATTCGATTCATTTGTCACTATCAACATCCTCTCATGTTGTTGATGTTACTATCGACTTGCAGTTATGGAGAGGAGAATGGTTGGATATGTAAAGAGAAGTCTTCAGATTTCGTGTGGGTTTTGGATCCAATTGATGGGACTAAAAGCTTCATCACTGGTAATGTTTTGATTCCTATAATGTTTTTGGGGGCAGTTTCATCTCTGTGGTTTTCGTGTTCTATATTTTGACTGCTTTTCTGCTCTGAATCAACTCAGGGAAACCTCTCTTTGGAACGCTCATTTCTCTGCTGTTCAAGGGTAAACCAGTAAGCAATTCTGCCTGAGAATTCTGATCTGTTAATATTCCTATCTTGCATTTGAAGAAAAAGCTTGCAAATTGTTGCTTTTGGCTTCTGCAGATACTTGGCGTGATTGATCAACCTATACTAAGAGAGCGATGGATCGGGATTGTTGGAATAAGAACGACATTGAACGGGGAGGAAATTTCAACACGAAGTTGTCAGCAACTTTCGCAAGCGTATTTGTACGTTTTCCTCCTTTAGTTCTCAAGACATACGGACAGCCAGCTCTTCACACTTCTATTCTTGCTGATTGAACGAGAAAAAACGATTCTTTTGATGCTTAGGTACACTACAAGCCCGCATCTTTTCAGCGGGGATGCTATCGATGCATTTGCTCGTGTCAGGAATAAGGTTTGTGTAACCAAATTTCGCATCGATTTTCACTAGTCCTGATGGGAACACCTCACGAATGGTTACTTCTGAATCATTCTATGTCCAGTTCAGGCAAAAGTCTCACTTCTGTGAATAACGAACAGCAGTAAATCTAAGTTTATTTATACAACATCGGTTCATTAAGAGAGTATCGACGATCCAGCATAGCTTCCTTTTTCTAGGGTCATCACGATGTATGTATCCTCAGTCAATCAACCAGAATGAGCTTCTTGTTAATCTGTACAGGTGAAAGTGCCGTTATACGGCTGTGACTGCTACGCTTATGCCCTTTTGGCATCAGGATACGTAGATCTCGTGGTCGAATCCGGTCTCAAGGTAAACTTGTGCTCTACTTGGAGACTTAGCTTGTTCGTAAAGTAAACTTGCGTGGAATATTAATCTGTCTTGCGGATATACTTTGTGCAGCCATATGATTTTCTTGCCCTGATTCCCGTGATAGAAGGTGCTGGAGGCACTGTTACTGATTGGAAAGGCAACCAACTTTCTTGGGAGGTGTCTGAAGACTCTCTAGCTCCAAGTATATATATGACTAACCTTGGATCATAAGTTTTTTCACAGTTTCTTTTCTGTCCAAAATATTTCTAAGTTTGGTTTCTTTCTGCATTTCTACTTTCTAGGCTTCAACATTGTGGCAGCTGGAGATAAGCTTATACAGCAGCAAGCTCTGGAGGCATTACAGTGGAGTTGAAGATTTTTTAGCTCCTGTATTCTAACTGTGATATTATGCAGCTCTGCTTCAGTTTCGAAACTTGACAG
The DNA here is from genome assembly GCA_030674075.2 of Linum usitatissimum. Taxonomy (NCBI): domain Eukaryota; kingdom Viridiplantae; phylum Streptophyta; class Magnoliopsida; order Malpighiales; family Linaceae; genus Linum; species Linum usitatissimum. The sequence continues at coordinate 6,624,999 of JAUJYP020000192.1, forward strand.
ATTCTTGAGTCGTTTTAGTATAAACACTATGCCCTATGGATTAGACTTTAGAGGACCAGAATATGATGGGGTGATTTCTTTTTAAAGGTGGAGGGTGAGGATTTGAATGAATGGTTGTCAATCTCTAGTAATAATGATGTCCATCTTTTGTGTGTGTTTGTCCATCTCTCGGTCCAACTTTGTATCCTTTTGAATGAACGGTCTGGACTCGGTGATGACGGTCTTTTCTCACGATCGTCTAATATTTGCAATCATCTCGTCTCGTGTGTTATTCGTATATTACCAGTAAAAAGTGGTTAATTAAAATAAAAGTAATTATCCGTACAGAACACATTTCACAACAAAATCATACTTTCATAAAGGAAAAAAAAAGATGTCACATTTCACAACAAACCACACTTACAACATGCAAAGTGGTAACCACAAACCGATTTCCAGCTACCGTCTTGCCTCCTCCGACTTCCATGGTTCGAAAACAGAGATGCATAATCGGAGTTTACAGAACCATACAAGATTGATACATATAGAGGGCAACCTCGAATCAGACTTCCGTATCTCGATCGGAGTAAGTTCACTTTTGCAACCCCACATAGCCAGTTAGCCACAGTGACAACTGAAAAAGAAGGGCTTATCTTCTTAGCACCTTTGTCTGATTGAAAGTGATACAGTGTTAACAAGTTGTGGACTCCAAAGTCAGCACCATTGATTTTATATCCACTCAAAAAAAGCCAGCACTCTCTCTTAATCTATCTATCCTCATTTCCTCACTGTTCTGAAAATGGATTCTTCCACTTCCGACGAGCCAACATGGCCGGAGATACTAGGCAGCAACTCCTGGAGCAACCTCCTCGACCCACTCAATCTCACCCTCCGGAACCTCATCCTCCGATGCGGCGACTTCTGCCAGGCCACCTACGACGCCTTCAACAACGACTCCAATTCCAAGTTCGCCGGCGCCAGCCGATACGGCAAGTCTAATTTCTTCCACAAGGTCATGCTCCAAGATCCCGACAACTACCGAGGTGGGTACTTTGCTACATTCTCCATGTTTTCCCGACCTCAACCTCCAATTCCCGCCAGATTTCAAAATCCAATGAAATTCAGATTTTCAAGATCAAATTTGCCGAATTTGACAATTCCGTAGCTCTGCAAACGGAATTGAGCAGCTAGAATCAAGACGAAGTAAAGACCGACTTTGCTTCCGTAGCGGATTTGAGCCTGAGTTAATCGGATTGGGAGATCAATTCCGAACGCTCAATCAATTTCACCGAATTAGAGGCTTAATTTCGACTCGCCTCCAATTTTTATTAAAGAGGTCCAGGTTTGTCAGATCCGGCAAATTTGGCGTGAATTCGAAGTCAGGCAACTTGGAAAATCCATTGGGAATTAGCCTCCTTTAAGCGAAAAAGAAGACTTCTAAATCCAACGAAATTGAAGATATCTTTTTGTCAGCGGAAAAAGTATCCGATGGAATTGAACCGGCATCTAAAATTGGGCAAATTAACTCCAAATCCGACCAATTCTATCTGGAATTCCGGCGTGGAAAACATGACATTAGATTTCAATATGTAGCGTGCTCTGGTTTTTTGTACTAATCGTCGTTTTTGTCGTCTTTGTTTGATCAAACTTGTAGTATGCGCGTTCCTGTACGCCACCGCCAGAGTGAGCGTTCCGGCAGCTTTCCTCCTCCACTCGCTCGCCCGCGAAGACGACACCTGGGACCGCGAATCAAACTGGATTGGCTACGTCGCCGTCACCTCCGATGAACAGGCCGCCGCCCTCGGCCGCCGCGAGATCTACGTCGCGTTCCGCGGCACCAGCAGGAACTACGAGTGGGTCAACCTCCTCGGCGCCCAACTCACCTCTGCTCGCGAACTGCTCAAAACCACCGACGCATCCGTCGCCGATCCCAAAGTGATGCTGGGCTGGCTGACGATGTACGTTTCCGACGAGCCGAGCTCCCCATTTACGAAGCAGAGCGCCAGATCCCAGCTCCTGGCGGCCATCAACCGCCTTCGCGAGAAGTACGCCGGTGAGGAACTTAGCGTAATTCTGACCGGACACAGCCTGGGGGCTTGTCTAGCAATCCTGGCGGCATTCGACATCGCCGAAAACGGCGCCGTTGGGGTGGAAACCCCGGTGACGGCGATCGTTTTCGGGAGCCCGATGGTCGGAAACAGAGCATTCCAAGACAGAGTGAAAACCCACCGGAATCTGAGAATCCTCCACGTACGGAACAAGATCGACCTGCTTACTCACTACCCAGGGAAGTTGCTAGGTATGTTTGAAATTAGTATTAATACTTTCGAAGTTGTATACGCCCATTTTAGCATAGTCGTATGATTTAAAATTGGGATCAATTATAAAATGTCAAAAAATATAGTTTAAAAGTAAATATAAGTTAAACAATTATTAAGATATCAATTTAATTTCTTAAAATACATCTTAATACGTATTTTATACATATTTAGTATGTAAAACATTAAATAAACAAGTATAAATTAGATTACTTTACAATAATAATGAAAATTTTAGATGCATTTAGACCATCTCCAATGTTAGGATTCAAAATTCTATAATTGAATTTTATATTTGGAATTTTAAAATTTCAAAAAGATATTTTGCTTCAATGGTGCAGTCTTATATTTATGACTCATATTTTTATATTTATTGTGTTAGTCTAATCTAGTGGTGATTTTGTTATTTTATTTTAATAATTTGATCATTTTTTTTATGTAGATATCATTAATTAATTGAAACGAAAATTTCGATGTAATTCTTTTAGACATTACATATATTTTTTTCTCATTTAATATGACATCATAAATTACAAAAATATCATCAAAATTGATCTTGTTATATTCATTTTCAAAAATAGAAATTTTAATATAAAAATTATCTAAATCGGAATTAAAATAAAAAAGTTATGACACAAATAAAAACGATGGGGGAAACGAAAATGAATCACAAATCCCTAAAAACCCTCTTTATGAATACAAATCGTTGAATTAGTAAGATAAATTTGAGACATTTAAACTTTAAATAGCTAAATATAAGACCAAAAGTTCACAAAATTTAAGATTATGTATTTATAAGACTTCCATTAAAAAGTATTTGAGTCCTATAAATGAATTTTTAGGATTTTAGTCCCTTCCATTGAAAATGGTCTTAATATATATTAAATGAATTTTTGCTAACTAACCATACATTTATTATATTATGTGTTCCTCCTTGTTTAATTATTATATAGTCGATTAGATATAAAAAAATCATTATAAATTATTTTCAAGTGCGTCCGTGGTTTCTATTTTGATTCATCTTTATTTTCCTGTTTAATGCATGTCGATGCTAACAGGGTATGTGGACCCGGGGACAGAGGAGCTAGTGATCGACACGAGGAAGTCGCCGAACCTGAAGCAGTCGACGAATACAGGGGACTGGCACAATTTGCAGGGTATGCTGCACGTGGTCGCGGGGTGGAACGGTGAAGACAGGGGGTTCGAAATGAAAGTGAAGAGAAGCTTGGCTTTGGTGAACAAGTCGAGCGAGTTCTTGAAGGAGGAGTATTTGGTGCCTGGTTCTTGGTGGGTGGAGAAGAACAAAGGGATGGTTAGGGATGAAGATGGAGAGTGGGCTCTGGCTCCTCCTGATGATGAAGATCTTCCCGTTCCTCCCGGTGACGACGATGATTTATAGTGGAACTCCACTGGTCGAACATTTTGATTATTAGTTGGATTTACGAGCGAAATTCTAAAACACACTAAACAAAAACGACATAAAATTTCGTCATTTTAAAATTGAAGATCTTAAAAGGTGGTCTGCGTTCGCCCATTTGTACTTTCGTTTTAACTTTGTGTGGAGTGCTGTGAATTGGATTTGGCTTTTGGTGATTTTGGCTGTTCTACTAGAAATTTTGAGAACTTTATCGAGATATCAAATTGTTTTCTTAAATTATCTAATTGAATTGCTATAAATTATAATTGAACGGTAATTATATCAAAATTATATTAGACCATTATAATGATTGGTTCAAGGTCTAGCCGATCAATATTGAAAATACAACTCTACAACGAATCGATAACGATCACATCTTTTGATCATGATCTCTCTCGTCCATTGGACCAAGATAGCGGGTTGGGGAAAATGTGAATTAGGTGGCACATGAGTTAGCTGAACGATCAGTTTTTTTTACGTCGTTGTTCGTAGTGCAATGCGAAAAAGAACGATCCGGCATTAGAAAAAAAACAGAGCATCTGAGCATATAGTAAATATTACACCAAAGAGCATTGACAAAAAGGATGACTTTCAATCAAAAGAACTTGGGGTCATAGCCGTTGCTAGTGGTGGCCAAGATGTAGTAAGCAACAATATGGCCAATGGAACCCCAAGCAAGAACATCAACGATGTTGAACCCGACCGGGTCGTTAGATTTCAGGAGGCTGACATATTCTTTGGCACGAGAATCTCCGGCCTCGAAATGGGTCTTCCCGTTCTGCTCCGGTAGCCCCTGTTTCGCCACGTTCTCCCTCTGGAAGTTGAAGAACACGAACCTCCCCAGGAACAGAGACAGCCCTGTACTCAAGCTTATCACCAGCGACGGGTTCAGCTCCGCCTTCACCGCCACCGTGCTCCGCCGCCGTGATTGGAAGGCGGCTGCGTTGGGTCCCCGGCGGAGGAAGGAAACGCCAGAGTGGTGGGTTTTGAAGATAGGGGAGAGGAACAGTGTTGATGTCGCCATTGTAGTGTTAGGGAAATTTGGTCTCTGTTTTTTTGTGTGTGGAGGAAGAAGAAGAAGGTTAGAACTTAGAAAGGTTGAATCTTTTGTGAGGATGGAGAAAGATTTCAGGAAGGTGAGTTGGCGTTTGGTAATTGGTTGGTTGAGGATCAGAGATTTGTTTTATTTGGGTTTCAATATGACACAATGGGCCAAATCCTAATCGAGTAAGGATATTTAGCATCTGAAATATGAAATATCTTTCTAATACAGGGGAAAGTTGAGCGATTTTCGAAACTCTGGAGTTGTATGTGGTTGTATTGTTTAAATTGTTATTGAACTACGAAAATATTAAAATTGTATTAGATTGTCTCCGTAGATGGTTTCGAGAAGGATCGACTGTCCATACCAGAAAGTTTTGTAAAACACAATAAAAAAAGTTATCTTTGGTTAATCCTGAAAGTGGTTTAATCGGATGATAGGTTGATTGAAAAGTTCTTCTTCGTTCGAGTTTTCTTCCAACTAATTAGATGTGTATTCTCGACTTAATTGAGAATTGGTAAAGTACTACATTTAATTAATTATAAACTCATTAGTAAGGATAGTTTAATTGGGAGAGCGTTAGATTAAAGATTTGAAGGTCGTACGTTCGATCTATGTTCATAGCATTTTATGATTATTAAATAATAAAGAAATTTCAAATTTCATATAATATAGTAATTAGTAATAATTAAGAGTCATTGGATTCCCCTGTTTGTCTAATCTAATAATAATTAAGCAATGCCTTCATCAGTAGACCAATTAAGATTATCATTAAAGAACACAAGATTCTTTTCTTTGTAAATGTTACTTTAGTTTTGGGATCTGCATCTTTTTAATGCTCCACAGTCCAAACTCAGATCCTGTCATACAAATATACAATTTGATCACTAACATATAATGGGTATAGCTCGATAGTCACTAACGTATTACACACGATCTTCCATACAAATAACATATTTCGGTGGTAATTATGATCATTTTGTCAACCTTGCTCTAAAAACGGAAAGCTCAACTAGTTTAATATATTAACTACGAACAACTCATTATTTCAGTCCACCCGACCCAAGCCAACCTTCTATTCAAAGGACTAAGTAGATTGTTTTGTTTTGTTTTCTGGATTCGAGAGGCTGAACTCCTTATTCGTCTCCTTAGTCCTGAAAACTACTGTTTTCTTTGAATGATGAAGAAGGTCTATGAATGAAGAGTTACGACGGAATGGCTTAACCGATTATGACCGAAGTAGGAGATTACTATAAATTTCACTTTTATAAGGGTAAGTGATACAGAACTACAATCCTAATAGATAAGTGACCAAAATTGAATTTTGTAATCCATGAACGACTATATATATCATCATCAGAAGAAGAAAGCAAATTGTACAACTCTTGCAAAATGAGTTCTCATCATGGATCGAACAAGTTGCTAGCTTTAGCTCATGAGCAGCTCGGCCAATACAACAACTCCAGGCGGGTGGCCATGGAGGAGGAAACTGCTGCAGGTTATAACAAAGTGGTAGCCCTTACCCCGACCGGTTTCCAAGAATCGGTCACCCAAACAGTGTTCGAACACAAAAGAACAGCATCGGCAGCAGTCCTCGTGTGCATCTTTGAAGATGATCTCGGCGAGTTACGAGTCATTTTGACTATAAGATCCGGGATTGTTTCCACTCATCCAGGTTAGTACATACACTACAAAAAACTGTCAAGACCCATGTATGGGTTCCTTTGATCAACCGCACCAGACCGGTATTGGTTGAGAAACCATAGTGGTTATCAATGGTCTCAATAGTAATCTAGTCCCTTCATAAACTTGTTTCCTTTCTTCCGAAGAACACCTGACCCAACATGCCGTTCTTTGAAAGTTTGGTCTGGTTAAGTTTTTGGTCCTATTCCAAAAAAATAGCTCCCACACGAAAATGCTTCTTTCACTATTTTTTTGACAGCCAGTCTTGTTACCAACACTCCAATCCAAAAATAGTAATTTTCTTTAGATCCCACTTACATAGTATGGGTTTGGTCTCCATCAAGTCTGATACCACTTGAGACGTCCGAGTTGACTTCTTATATTTAGGAAGCAAGGAGTCAACTTAGAATCTTGGTATATATAAAATATCGAATTTCTCCCTCCCTAATAAAAAGTTAGGATTCACACTTGATTCCTTCGAATATCCGTAACTATCATTAATTTGGTTTCTAGGTGAAGTTTCATTGCCTGGTGGGAGAAGGGAGGAGGGAGACAAGGATGATGTGGAAACAGCAATAAGGGAAGCCGAAGAGGAAATTGGATTGGATCCTTCTCTAGTTGATGTTATTACAGTTCTTGAACCCTTCTTCTGTAAGGTAAGTTGCACGATATTCAATGTTTCGGAACAGTGTCACACACTTATGCCCGGAGGATTGGAGTCGTTACCACACCTTGACTTCCGGTTCTGAGTACAAATGCATCTTGTTTCATGGTGGCATTCCCTTTGATTTTGTTTGCAGCATACTCCGAAAGTGAGCCCGGTTGTAGGCATCCTAAAGAGCAGGAAAGCATTCAAAGCAACACTCAATCCAGCTGAAGTTGAAGCACTCTTCGATGCACCTCTTCAAATGTTCATCAATGTAAACATAAATGAAATCCGGTGCTTTTTACTCGATTGATCCTTGGTATTTCGTGTTTTTTTTCAAAATACTTGTAATTTGCTCTGCAGGATGAACATCGAAGAATTGAAGAGAGAGAATGGAAGGGTGAGAAATATTTGCTACCTTGTTTCGACTACAAAGCTGATGGAGACAGGAAGTATTCAATATGGGGATTAACAGCTGCCATTCTCATCAAAGTTGCATCAATAGTCTATCAACGACCTCCACCATTTCCGGAGCGGAACCCTAGCTTCATTTTTCACCGACTGTAAAATATTTAATGTATCAAAGTAGACATATCGTTCTAAGGAACATAAATAGGATTGAAAAATACACTGAAATGAGGTGGAAGTTACATGTTAATTTCGCTGAGTAAGCACGATGACCAAACATGCTTTGCCGGAAAAGTGAGTCGGAAAACGGGATTAGGACGAGATTAAGAAGATGAAGAAGAAGAAGAAGAGGAAGACGGTGGTGAAATCTGACATGATCAGTAGTAGTAGTAGTTTAATTGGTGGTGACGAAGATCTGCTGGTTTCCCAGATACTCACCAGGCTCCCAGTGAAGTCTCTGATGAAGTTCAAGTGCGTTTCCAACGGTTGGAAATCCACTATCGAGAAAGATGCGCACTTTATCAATTTAAGAATCACGGCCAGGTTTTATAATTATTATGGTTGCCCTCCGTGTTGCCCCGTGTACGGGAAACAGGGAAACATTACCGGAAACATTCTGTGCTGACGACGATAACGCGAGGAGGGGCTATGATTTGTCTTTCTTGTCAGCTGATTTTGATAGTGATCATGATCATTTGAACGTTGAGAGCGTAAAGAGGATAAATTCGTCAGTTAAATGTTGGGGACCTGTTAAGAGGGTTGCTGTGTTTGGCTGACCACTTTGCCCTACGGATATTCAACTTCGCCACGGGAGAGGTAACTCCATGGATCAAGTCAAATGCTGAAAAGCTCAAGTATCATTCCAGGTTGCCTGATGATTGGTTTTTCTATGAGGACACAGCTCCTCAATATTATTTTGGAATCGATCCTAGTTCTGGGAAATATAAAGTTTTCTGTATGTGGTGGAACCTTTGAGCCCAATATCACTACACATTACGAGGTCTTGACTATAGGGGAAGAGGAAAAGAAAGAGGAGGGGAGTAGTAGGTGGAGAATAATTGACCCCCCTAAACCTGAATGGAATCACCGCAAAGCCGCCAATAATGCTTATGCAAATGGTTCCATATATTGGCTTGATAAGCGAAAATTCCGGGGAGATTCTGGGGTTTGGGAGACTTGTGAATCCTTAATTGCATTTGATCTTGGGTCTGAGAAGTTTAGGAGGATACCCATTCCCAAATTCACTCGTTTAGAGGCGGAGGAGCGTGCTATCGAGTACGGATCAAAGGAAATGGCCATACTTGCAAGATATGAAGCGGTGGAAACGTGCTATGACGTTCCTACTGAGTTCTACTCCTACGCCCGGTTAATAGAAATGGATGGGTGTCTAACCCTGATACCTTGTGAAAATCGTACGGTGAAGATGTGGAAGTTTCATGATTATAATAAGGATGAGAATGGAATGCCTGCTGTTAGTAGTGAAAAAGAAGATTGGGCTGAAATGGAGGATATCAGGCTACCTTGCGATATAACTTTTGATGTCTTTATTTACTTCCACCCCGTACCTGGAAAACGCCAGCTCATCTTGGAAACCTATATTTCAACAGAATTCACCCCATGGATTTTGAGCATGACGAATATTTAAATAGGAATGTGAAGTTTGCCCGGTTTTATTCGTACAATATGACAAACAGGACTTTCAGCAGGTTAAGAATCAATGGGGTTTCCTCTCTTCCGGATGACAGCATAACTATATGTGCACCTCTGGTAGAAAGTCTATTGCCCGTTGCAAGATTTGTGAGCTGAGCCCAAGAGTTCAAGGTAATAAATTGCCTCAACTTTCCTTCTTGGTAGTGTGGTTCGGACCCTTGTTTATAAGTTGGTCACTTGTGATTAATGATTGTGTTGTTGTTGTTGCATGACTTTGGATTTCGGTAGGTCGTTCTCTGATATAGCAGCTTGCTCTGTGATTTGCCAATACATCTATTTATCTAGTGTTCATGTCGGTTGTTCATGGTTTGCAGATATTGGGCGTCGGGACTGCAAATGGAGTTTTGGTTTGGTTGGTTTCTAGTGATGCTTATCATGTTGTTGTGATCGAATGCATCTTTTTTTTCTTTCTGTCGATGAACTATTATTATGTACCTATTCAATTAGACGATTCTTGGTCGTTGGATCTTGATACTGATATTTGAAACCTACCAGTATGGCTGTTGACGGACCAAGCCGCTCGCGAGCAGCTAGGTGTTCGGCTCGTAAAACATTCATTCAGAACTCTGTTCGAAAGTAAACAAGCCAAGCTTGAGCTAACTCTAATTCGACTCGACCAGCTCGATAGTTCGAAGACATATTACTACTGATCATGTGGAGGATGAACGAATAAACAAACAATCGACTAAAAACTGCAGCGGACTGAGGGAATTCGCCGGAGGACTTGGAGAATCAATGGGATCTTGCTGGAGACGCGAAAGCCAGGCGAAGCTAAGGAAAGCTGACTCTCTGGATCCGAGTCGGGTTGATAGTTAAGCAGTTGACTGTACATTTTAACACTAAAGATTATAGACAGATGAACCAGCATTACCAACCTACATATGTTCAGATGAACCAGTTTCTTCTATCTCATAATTACTACTCAATGCTCAAAGTAAGCGGGGGTACTGTTGACTGTATAGCTGCACCTCCTTTGCTTAGAGTGTTCCTGTTGAGACCTACCTGGTGAGAAATATTTGCTGCCTTTTCGGAACAGCAAGTAATCAAAATTCTATCAACGACCTCCGCCATTTTCAGAACAGACCCCTAGCTTCATTTTTCATCAACTGTAAAACATTGACTATGTGATGTATCGACGTAGACATTTCGATTTAAGGAACAGAACTCGGATTGAAAATTACACTGAATGAGATTCAAAGTAGAAAAAAGTTCCATCCAATACTGAAATTTGTAGTACATTGACGAATAAATAGTGAAAGAGTGAAGTTGCAATGCAGCATTTCAGCTGATCTTTCAAACTTAATGATGCAAACAATCAACACAGATGATAGTACACGAAACGGCCACAAGGTTTCGAAAGGACTCCAATGGGGCCAAAAGGGGAACAAGCAGCAGCAGCAATACTTGTTATAGTCTAAATCATTCCTTCCCGAAATCGGCATTGTAGTGAGAACTTGATTCGAGTTTCTTCGCTTCGTTCAACTTTCTGACAGCCTGCAACAAAAATTCAGAACCAAACATCGTTGTTATACGTTAGACAGCCTTTGAAATAATCGCACCGTAAAAAGTTTTGTGTCGATCCTCGCAAGACCTTACCTTCATGAAATCTTCATGGATGACATAGTCACGTTCTGCACGGATGGCAGACATGCCGGCTTCGGTACATACATTACGAAGATCAGCGCCATTGAAACCCTGGAAAACAGCAAAAACATACAGTTAGGATCCACACTATCAAATGAAATTTCCAGAGACGAGAAATTTATGCATCACCTCAGCTAGTTTCACAACCGCTTCATAGTCGATTTCTCCGTGTTTGGCAATGCCAGCAGCATGAATTTTGAGAATCTCCATCCTAGACTGCTCATTCGGCAATGGAATCTCGATCTTCCTGTCTAAACGGCCCGGGCGAAGAAGAGCCGGATCCAGAACATCCGGTCTGTTGGTTGCCATGATCATTTTAACCTAAGAAAAGCAATGAAGTTTAGTCACCATGATCATGAAAAACGGTATGCACGCAATAGAATATCAAAGTGAAAACAAAGATACCTTGCCGAGCTGGTCAAATCCATCTAATTGATTAAGCAACTCCATGAGAGTTCGTTGAATTTCACGATCAGCGCTCGTCCCTTCGCTGAAACGTCGTCCACCAATGGCATCAATCTCGTCCATAAATATGATGCATGGCTTCACAAGCAAGCAAAAGCTTCAGTAAGTAAAAAAAAGCTTGACATACTTATCAGAAAAGTGAAAGCAGTTACAATCGAAATTAGATGCTCACTTGATGATCGCGAGCGTAATTAAACATTTCTCGAATCAACCTCGCGCTTTCACCAATGTACTTGTCGATTATAGCACTAGATACAACCTGTATATCCACAACGTAGAAAACAAATTAGGTTAAAAAAACACAACACAATTTGAATAAAGACGACAAACAAGGTTTATGGTGTTTTGACCTTTAGGAAGTTGGCATCGATGTTGCTCGCGATTGCCCTGGCTAACAATGTTTTCCCGGTTCCCGGAGGTCCGTAAAGGAGAACACCCTTTGGAGGCTTAATCCCCACTCTCAGAAAGAGTTCAGGATTCATGAGAGGGAGTTCTATGGATTCTCGGAGCTCCCGAATCTGATCCGACAACCCTCCAACAGCAGAGTAGCTAATATTACCGGGGTCTTCATGGAGCATGTTGTATACAACTGGATCAACCTAAAGAGGGAATAACTTTAGTAAAAAAAATTCAAACAATAGAAAGCAGTCGGCTTAAATTTCCTCTAACTGTATGATACTCACTTCTCGGGGAAGAGCCCTCATTATCGTCAGAGTAGTCATATCGAGAACAACGCGAGTTCCAGCAGTCAGCTTTTCTTTGTCCACTTTGCTGCGGCAGCCAACCACATATCTCGGACCGCTGCTTGCTTTAACTATCACTGAAATTGATACAAAGAAAGCGACTTTCAGCGGTGTTTTTCTTAAACAATTAATGAAGTAGGCAGCTATAATGAAACATACATCAAGAACCTCGCTTGTGATCAAGATAAGCAAAACAAGCAAGATTTCAAAGAAAACTGATTCAAAAAATACGAGCAAGATCACGTTACGTACTGCGTTCATTGTCAAGTGGCCTAAGTACTTCGCCAATGATCTGTCCAACACTCTGTAATGACTTTAGGTCATCCTCGGTTTTCGCAAATTCCTTCTTCGAAACCCGCAAACTGTCCTTGGCTGCACCATTAAAGATGAAGACAAGTCATTCACTTACAGATACAAAAAAAAAACTACACTCGCGAACAATTCGATACAATGCTTATGAGTTATGACATAGACAATGCTAATTCTAATTGAAACCCTACTGGAACTGTTCCAACTGACTCAACATCCAAACCAGCATAACTCAATCCCATGATAACTGCACAAAGACCACGCCTTTTTCGTCCGTCTCAATACAGAAAAGATAACCTAAACTCCTTCCTGGCAATTCTTCCATTAGAAGTTCAGAAATTGGTTGAAAAGAACACAAACCCTAACAATCCAGTGACCTACCCCCACATCGGTAAAACACCAGACACCACCCATAAGAATTCGATCGGAATGCAGAAAGATGGAAATCGATGAAGGGGTTACTCACCTGCGCGACTTCTTGATTCAAGTTCCCTCTGCTGAAGGAGTTTCTTCCGATACTCGGCGACCGCAGTACGGCGCCTTCCGGCTTCTTCGCCTTCAGTGGTAGACATTAGTCTCCGATGAATGGGAACAGGGTGTATTCAGATTTTGGCGGATCGGTGGAGTTGGAGATTCGAGTGAATGTTTATCTTCCCAGCTTAGTTTGAGACCTGCGAAATCAAAGTTCGTTTCTTTATATCTCTGGACTTGTCTATCAAGAAACGAATGCCCTCCCTCCTCCTGGATAAAAGCGTAATTTTCTTATTTATGTCTTCCAGAATCCTTTCCTCTTGCAGAAAGGAGAACGACTGAAAGTAACTCGCCATTACATGGGCCTTCATATGTTGTAACTTCAGCTAACGAAATATGTTGTTTGAATGTTAAGTAACGTTACTCCTCTTTTACCAAAGTTTGTGAGCTATTATTAGGATCTTTAACGCTTATTAACCCACTATTATAATATGATACTATTAATTTTCTATCGGAAAAGATTGACGTCAGGGTGAACAAGATATAATCGTAGCATGACTCAAAGTCACGAGACTAGTACGTAACCTGATAAAAATAAGAGGGTAAATTAAGTATTTGACGTATTATTACCAATTTACCATATACTCTGTTGAAATTTTTAATATTCTAAAAAGAAAAAGAAAAAGAGAGCAATTTTAACTGTACTGTCCACTTGTTCAAGTTGAACCTTGGAATCCCTAAACCTTCAATCCTCCACATTTTTGGTTTCTTCCGTCGCCGGCGATTGACGAATTACGCCGCCGTCGGTAGTTGCCACTCTCAACCATCTCCCTCCCCGACGAACCCACCCTCGATCGTCAGCTGATCACCACTCACCCGGAGAAATTTCAGCTATAATTTCTCTCAGTTCTAATTGGTAACATCCGATAGCGACTTCCCTGTACCACTCTTTGTCCATTTGCGCGCAGCTTTTTTCCTGTTCCCTAAGATTCTAAGCTATCGCTTCTTTGCTTTTGCTTGTTTAGACTGCAAATGGAGGCTGCATTATGTTTTGTGCCCCCAAATGGCACTGTTCCTACTCCAGAAGGTATTCTTTCTCAGCTGTGTATTTCTTGGTTCAACATGCTATGAGGACTATCTGGAAAATTTCTTGTTAGCGTGAGGCTAATTCATATACTTGTGCATGGTCTATCAATGGTTTGTGCCAGTCTTTCGTCTTGTATGTTGTGATGTTCAATGCAGTACTGGTGTATTGCAGTATGAGTTTGACTGTTTGAGTCTGAATGGGTCTTTTCCTTTTCCCATTTTTCTGTTTTCCAGTGATTGGAGGATAAATGTTTCTCTCTAGGGCTTTCTGAGTTGTAAGAATTGAACTAAGCATATGAGAATGTGTTTCTGTTGTACCAACTAAGATGATTTAATTGCGTCTTGTAGTCAGGATATTAAGTAGAAGGAATTCAGATTTTAGAGAGGGGGCGTTTGAATTCCTGGAAATTTTAACCTGAAGTAGAAGTGAGAGAAACGGGTGCGTGCAGCATTAAGTTGATCATGCTCTACCTACATTTTGCCTCATATTGACGGTTGTAATTTTACACAAATCATCACTTATCTGTGTATATCATCTGCTGATGCTATCGCTGATACTTCATTAATTGTGCAATTCCATGTTCTTGCAGAGTCTTGTTCGAAAGGCCGAAAACGCATTAAACTATCCCAGGACTCTGGAAAGTCCAGTAAAGCAGGATCCTCAAATATGGTGGATTACTCTGATCCATTTGCTGCATCCAATACGATCCAAATGCTTGAATCTGGAGTCTATGGAAGTGTTACTGAAGAAATCAAAGCTTTAGCTACGCACAAACTTTGGGTTCTGCAACCCTATCTGCAAAAGTATCCAGCGCTTTCTAATATATTTTGGGACGAAGAGAAGATCTCAGATGAAGATGCTGCAGACGTACAGACTAACTTTGTTGATCTTGACGATGCAAATGTGGTACATAGTGCTCCAGCAGCAGCAGATCCGATTGTAATCATTGACTCGGATGATGAAGACAATCAAGATCGGCGGGTTGTTCTTCCTTTCCAGGAGGTGGCCTTGCCAAAGCCTGATGGACAATTTGTCACCGAAAAGGAGGTACGTTTATGCTATTTAAGCGCTTTTTAGTCACCTAAGCTGCTCAGATGTTAGGGAAGGTGAAGAGAAAATCAAAATGCAGTTTGAGTTCACTAAAATTATGTTTGCATTGCATGACAAATAATTTCTTTTATTACAGAGGAAGTTGTATTTCTTTTTCCAACTGATATAGACCCCAATGCATATAATTTAGTAACTCTGTTGTTTAGGCTTTGTACTTGTTTGTGAATCTTAGAAATCTCTTCTTTGGGGAATTTTCCTTTCAGATAGTTCTGTTTCTTATTGTTCAGCTCCAGTTTGAGTGTTTTAGCAATGTGCATTATCAATTCATTGGACCTTATTATTATCGCACTGCACCAGTATAATGACCTTCAAATGGATATCAAGCAACGAGGAATGCCAACAAGGGTTGGTGTGGAACTGGGAGGCAAGAAAGAACGCGAGACCAAGAAAGAACGTGAGACCAAGAAAGAACTCGATACAAAGAACGACGGAGGGACTTATGTCGGTGTCACCGATGATGACAATGACCATTCTGAGACTAATGATGATGGTCTCGGTGATATTTGGCAAGAAATGTCCCTGGCCTTGGAATGTGGCAAGGTAATTATTTGTGTCATGTTTACAAATTTCTATTTGAGTTTCCCTATGCTTTTTGTAAGGTTGTGATTTTGCAGACATGGTTAGAAGTTTTCCATTTCTGATGTTTCTATCTGCATTTTTGTAGGAGGTAGCAGAGCATCATTCATCTGATGATTACATAGAAGAGGATGATGAAGCATGTGATCATTCTTTCATCTTAAAGGATGATATTGGTTATGTTTGCCGCATCTGTGGAGTTATCGAGCGAGGCATTGAGAGCATAATTGAAGTGCAATTTTATAAGGTAAGCATATTCAACTTACTGTAACTGAACCTTTTCTGTTTTCAGCCGTTCAAGATGTGAATTTACACTTCTTTGTTCTCATGCATTTGTTGATGATGCCGTGACTGTTGGTTTGATTCAATTTCATCCAACATGTGTGTTTTTTGTGAAGCGTTACTTGCGCTTGTTGTCTCATCTGTAGGTATCAGGGGGTGTGATTTATGTTGCTTTCTTAATGAACTCGAATGAAATTATACATTTTCCATTGATGGGCTCTCTCAGCTGGTTCTTCCACTGAAATATGACCTAGCTGGTTATAATCCACTTTGTTGTATATGTTTGCCAACTCAGGCAAAAAAGAGCACGAGAACCTCAATCAGTTCGCGGAATGCAAACCGAGATTCAAATGACGGAGTCGGAATTCAACTGTCCGAAGAAGACCTGATGGTGACTGATATCTATGCCCACCCAAGACACAAGAAAAAGATGAAACCTCATCAGGTGGAGGGTTTCAACTTTCTTTGCAGTAACCTAGTAGCAGATAATCCTGGAGGCTGCATATTGGCTCATGCACCTGGGTCGGGGAAGACATTTATGATTATCAGTTTCATGCAAAGCTTTCTTGCCAAATATCCTCACGGCAGACCTTTGGTGGTTCTCCCAAAAGGGATATTAACTACATGGAAGAAGGAGTTTCAAACATGGCAAGTCGAAGATATCCCATTGTACGACTTTTATAGCGTGAAAGCTGATAGCAGACAGCAGCAGCTGGAAGTTTTAAAGCAGTGGGTGGAGGAGAAGAGTATTCTCTTCTTAGGTTACAAACAGTTCTCTGCTATCATTTGCGACAGTGGAAACAGCACCACTGCAGCTAGTTGTCAAGAGATATTGCTCAAGAGACCGTCGATTCTCATTTTGGACGAAGGGCACACTCCTAGAAACGAAAATACTGACGTTTTGCAATCTCTCGCCAAAGTGCAGACTCCTCGGAAGGTTGTGCTCTCTGGAACCCTGTACCAGAATCACGTAAAGGAGGTATTCAACGTGTTGAATCTTGTTCGTCCGAAGTTTCTGAGGTTGGACGATTCGAAAGGCATTGTGAAGCGCATCTTGAGTAAAGTGAACATCTCGGGGCTCAAGAAGAACATTAAATCCGGTGTCGATGCGACATTTTACGAACTGGTGGAGCACACGATCCAGAAAGATCCCGATTTCAAAAGGAAAGTTTCGATCATCCACGACCTCCGCGAGATGACTAGCAAGGTCCTGCACTATTATAAAGGAGATTTCTTGGACGAGCTTCCTGGACTGGTCGATTTCACTGTGGTACTTAACTTAAGTAAAAGGCAGAAGCACGAGGTCGAAAAGTTGAAGAAACTGTCGAGAAAGTTTAAACGAAGTGCCGTCGGAAGTGCTGTTTATCTCCATCCGAAACTGAACTCGTTCCCTGACAATGTTTCTGTTACAGATGGTATGATGGACGAGCTATTAGGTAGCTTGAACTTGAGAGATGGGGTGAAAGCGAGCTTCTTTCTCAGTATGTTACGTTTATGCGAGGCGTCGGGGGAGAAGCTACTGGTATTCAGTCAGTACCTAACCCCATTGAAGTTTCTCGAGAGACTTGTGGCGAGGGAGAAAGGTTGGGCGTTAGGGAAGGAAATCTTTGTGATCTCGGGTGATACGAGTTCCGAGCAGAGAGAGTTGTCGATGGATCGGTTCAACAACTCGTCCGATGCAAGAGTCTTCTTCGGGTCGATTAAGGCCTGCGGAGAGGGGATTTCCTTGGTAGGTGCGTCTCGAATCATAATATTGGATGTCCACCTTAATCCTTCCGTGACTCGCCAGGCAATAGGGCGAGCCTTCCGGCCCGGTCAGCTGAAGAAAGTATACGCTTATCGTTTGGTGGCTGCTGATTCGCCCGAGGAGGAAGATCACAGCACTTGCTTCAGGAAGGAGGCGATCGCGAAAATGTGGTTCGAGTGGAACGAGTATTGTGGTTACCAAAATTTCGAAGTGGAACAAATTGACTTGACCGAGTCTGGTGATCCGTTCTTGGACAGTCCTATGGTGAAGGAAGATGTTAGGGTTCTGTACAAAAGGTTATCATCTATCTACCCTCAATGTTATTTGCATCAAAAGAATCTACTCGTCAAAGTTTTGCTTACAAGTGATTTCTTTCGAATTTCAGGTAACCGTGATCGTCAAGCAAATCGGACCGTCCAATCGAGTTTATTGTCCATAGGAGGAGCAGATTTTATGAACTGTGGACAATTTTTTGTTAAATCTATGCTCTGTCTGTATATAGATGGAACGAAAGTGCTGGAATGTGTAGATTTTCCTTTTGGTTAAAATCAGTTTAGTTGTCTGGTTCGATGGTCCAACAGGAAGATGCTGTAAATGGAAAACTGGCCTAACTTTTGATGTTTTTCGAACTCGATAATTCTAATGGTATGTGATTCAACCGGTTGAATTTTAGGGTTTATTTTCTATCATTTTAGATCCAGTTCTAGCTGATTTCGATTTTGATTGATATCACGATCGTTACGATTTAGAAATGAAATCGTAAAATTGCGGAAATCGTAATAAATTATAATTGAGGTTCTGTTGGATTGTAGTTACACCAGACTGTTTTAATGAATGGTTCAAAATCCAACTATCCGCATCATTTATAAGGGTTGGTTTGGAGTGACTATCATTCTTTGATTCCCGTCCCTTTTTGGATCCCACACATTTAATATAACTCCTCCCATCTGTGACGCCAAACAAACAGACACTACTGCCTCTGTTCACTAATCATTATTATTATAATTAATAACATTTTTTGTTTGTGTGTTTCAGATCTCATCACTGAATTCTCTGGACTTTCTACCAAACTGGACAGAATCTAATACAAAATATGAAAATATTAATAAAAACAGACATTATTGGATTGTGACTAGTGGAAAAAATTAAATTTGTGGTTGCGGAAGGAATGTTAAATTTAAAAATATTTACTTTTAGTTTTGATTTAAGTCTTTTTACTAATTTCAACCGAACATAATGAATTGTGATTTATATTGTCAAACCAAGCTTAAATAGTTGAATAAACATTATTACAATTAGTTAAAATTCAGTTGATTGGTCATTTATACTCGTTGAGATGCAGCTCGAACTTATTTTATCTTGATTAGATTATATTTTTTATAACAAGAACAAATAAAGTCTTTTCGCCGGAAAAAAATAGATGGATTATATATGTTCATTATATTTTGTAAACCTTTCCAAATCAAAATGCAAACCAACCGGTATTTTTTTACAACAAGGAATCCCTTTCATAGATACCACTTTGTGACGTTACGTACAGGTAAACTTCAGGACATGCGATCAAATGTATTATAAAAAGACAATAAAAACTATATTTTCCGAAACTGAAACTTAAAATTTCCAGACTGACACAACAGCTAGCCCTCATTTCCCCAACCGATATATTCTCAAACCCACTTATTCTTACAAAATATTCCTCAAATTTTCAAATATTTCCTTCCAAAACATGGCTTAAAATGCCAGAAACAAACGACCCTTTATCTAATTCCCACCAAAATTGAAACAATTACGTTAAAATATCTATCGTCTCTTCTCCTCACTACATATACAAATAAACAAAAAAAAGAAACAGTACAAAGAGATCAATAATATCAAATTGCTTGCTGCTGACTCGTTTCAAATTCCCATTGGTCCAAAACGTTCTTCGCATTTCCAATCCTACACTACAGAGAGCCACCACCCACCTCTCCTTTCCAGATTGTAAAGCAAAGCAGAGAGCTTTTCCTAAATCCCAATCAAATTGGGGGACGAAGATGGTGATGCCGAACATCGTGGTGAAAGGAGGCAGCCGGCCGCCATGGGTGGGATTGGCAGCAGCTGTGTGGGTCGAGGTAGCTGCCGGAAACGGCTACACATTCCCACTCTACTCCCCGGCGCTCAAAGCCGCCATGGGACTCAACCAGCAGCAGATCACAATGCTCGGTGTCGCCAACGATATTGGGGAGAGCGTCGGGTTGCTCCCTGGCATCGCCTGCAACAAGTTCCCTCCTTGGGCTGTTCTCTTCGTCGGCGTCGTCATGTGCTTCTTGGGCTACGGCGTCCTCTGGCTCACCGTCAGCAACACCGTCGCCGGTCTGCCTTATTGGCTGGTCAGTGATCGCCTCACTCCCAATTCTACTTCCTTACTTCTTTCTGATCTACTCACCTAGCTTTGGATCACGCCATGGAATTAGGCTGATCTAATCACCAATCAGCTTGTTTGGATGCATTGGAGTGCAGGATGGTCGTTGATCTTGACTGTGTTGATACTTATTTGGTTCGTTGTTAGCTCCTATAACTCCCATTAGAGTTGGAGTTGCTAATTTCAGGACTAAGTTTGATCTGCTACGGAACTTGACTTGACTTTCTATATATAGTGTGGATCTGTCCGTCTTTTTTAACTAGCTCCAGTTAGTTGTGTATTGATTGCATGGTGTGGAAATAGATGTTCCTGCTGTAATTCTATATTTGTCATATGTATAATGGGTGCAGAAGGAACATGGACTCAGAGCAAGAGTCATATTTGTGTGTATTTTGTTCACAGAGATGGAAATTTTATTGATGATAGATCTCTAGCTCTCTTTGATAGGCGATTTGAGGCGAATTATGGTAGGTGGGAACAATTAGAATCGGCCAGGTAGATTGAATCGACTTTTGTTATCTGGTTTTCAACCAGTTCATGCTTAGTGGATTCGAGAAATGTGCTGAAGAGCTGATAACATTCGAGAAAAGATCTTTGCTCAACATAATGCTAAGCATGCTTTAGTAATTTAGTGTTAGTTTGTCTACTCACGAAGCTGCTTCCAACCGTGCAGAAGGCTAAAAGTCTAAAAAGTTTCTTTCTTTTCTGGTTTCGGATTTCATCTATAGCGGAGGAGCTGACTTTAGTTAATCCCCGCCCTGATGCTGCAGGTATGGATCGCGCTTGTCATTGGTACAAATAGCAATGCATGGTTTGGCACAGCCGTGCTCGTAACTAATATGAGAAACTTTCCCCTTAGCAGAGGAACTGTTTCTGGTATACTCAAAGGCTACGTTGGACTCTCTGCTGCAGTTTATACGGTGTTATACAACATGGTGCTTAAGGACTCAGCTTCTGATTTTGTGTTGATGCTCACTCTTGGCATCCCAATTATATCTCTGGTGATGATGTATTTCATCCGGGTGTGTACTCCAGCTTCCGGGGAAGACTCTTCAGTGCATGTCCATTTTGTTTTTACTCAGGCTGCAAGCGTTCTGCTTGCCATATATCTTCTCACAACCACAATAGTGACTGATGTGTTTTCTATTGGCAATGCTGCTTCCTACACTTTGGTTGCTATAATGGTCGTTATTATGGCCTCTCCTCTGGTGATTCCTATTAAAATGACTCTCTTCCCTGCCAACCCTAAGAAACGCAACTCACCGAATTCTGCCTCGGACCTTCCTGCTCTTGCTGAAGGTGGTGAATCGACCCCCACGGAGCCTTTGTTAGAAAAATCGTCATCGGCGGCCTATCTTGGGAGTTTCCTAGAGAATGAGGATACTTCGGATGTTGATACACTTCTTGCTGTCGGGGAGGGAGCTGTGAAGAAGAAAAGGAAACCCAAGAGAGGCGAGGACTTCAGATTTCGCGAGGCTCTGGTGAAAGCTGATTTCTGGCTTCTTTGGGTGGTATACTTTCTTGGAGTTGGTTCAGGAGTTACTGTCCTCAATAACTTGGCACAGATCGGGATTGCATTTGGACTTAATGACACAACAATGCTGCTTGCCCTCTTCAGCTTCTGTAATTTTGCCGGACGCCTTGGATCTGGTGTTGTATCCGAGTACTTTGTCAGGTTCGGTTCCTTAACCATTCTGTACTTGCTCATTTCCTGGAATAATCGTTCCTCATAATACATGTATGACGTTTGCAGGTCAAGCACAACTCCTAGAACTGTGTGGATGACAGTTGCACAAGCAATCATGGTCGTAATTTTTATCATGTTTGCTTTTGCCGTCAAGGGCGTTCTCTATGCAGCAACTGCTCTCGTCGGTGTCTGTTACGGAATTCTCTATTCTGTGATGGTTCCAACTGTTTCCGAGCTCTTCGGCCTGAGACATTTTGGTATCATTTACAACTTTGTGCTATTAGGAAACCCTGTTGGTGCCCTTCTCTTCTCAGGAGGACTCGCCGGAACAATGTATGATATTGAAGCTTCTAAGCAAGGAAGCTCCACCTGTGTCGGCCCTGATTGCTTTAAAGTGACATTCCTGGCTCTTGCTGCCCTATGTGGACTGGGAACTCTCTTGAGCATAATATTGACCATGAGAATAAGGCCCGTTTACCAAATGCTCTATTCTGGGGGCTCTTTCCGCCTGGCACAAAGTTCTGGCCATTGAAACAAGAGCTAGATTCTTTCTCGACTTCCCAATTGAGTAGCATATATATTTTACGCAGTGCAGACCAGTATGTGGTGCTAAGCATTGACCTTTAAGCTGCATTACATAGAATCTCTTACCTTTGATTGTATTTCGTCAAGGTCGCTAGTAATGACCTGAAAAGAACGAGCTAGTATGGAAAAGTTAGATGCTTCATGTTTCATTTTCGAAATAAGTCTGTTCGTCTTTTTTTCCAGATTACTGGCATCAGTATTACATAACCTGTTTTTTATCGGTTTCACTATAATTTGATGTGTTTATTGTAGCAGCCTGAGTTATTAAATGTTTAGAAACTTGCATCAATGTCATTTTGACTGTGTGAAATTTTCTTTAGTAAAAGCCAGTAGCCAGATTATTATTAAACCCATGTGATGTGAGCAGTAGAATATATGTCAATTTCGTCATCTTTGGTTTAAGTTTGAACTTTTAAGCATTGAATGAGAGGTTGCTAGTCATTGTCTCAGGAGCACTTGGATTGGCGCCATGATGGTCGTTTTCTGTAACCAGATGCATTTTTTGTGACGTGTCCGATTAAATATTACATCGCTAAGTATGGGATTAGTGGCGGCATCCTCTTTTTTTAGATTTTGGGATGAGTTCTACCCTCAGGGTTGTAACGGTTGGAATCAAAGCCTGTCCCTTGTCCGATCTGAGTTTGCGGAGGGGGCGACCTGAAAACAAAGTAGGCTAACTAGAGTAGGCTGCCATGGACGTCGGTTCGGAAGCGTGGTGGCATGTTACGTGCCCGATTGGATACCACATCGTTAAGTGTGGGATTAGCGGGTGGGTTTATAACCTTCTGGGCACCCTCTGCCCACCATCTAACTTTTGGGGATGAGCTTTCGCGAGTCGCTCCATTCACAGCTCGCCCCCTCCGCACATGCAGATCGGACGTGGGACAGGCTCTGATACCGATTGTTACAACCTTCTGGATAGAACTCATCCAAAAACTAATTTGAGAGAAGAGGGTGCCCAAAAAATTATAAATTCACCCGCTAATCTCATATTTAACGATATAGTATTCAATCGGACGCATAACATTTTCTCTCTTTATGGTTTCAGATGTACCTTTTATATTCCTTTCTTTATGTCTTTATCACTCATGTGAAAGAAAAAGTACCTCTGGAGATAGAGGAAGAGTACACAGGAAAGCTTTGACGAAGAGAGAATCATGCTCCTCAGTGAAACGACAAGACCGAGCTGATTAATACGACCGAAGAAGAACCGTTTCAGGCGAAGTTAGCAGCAAGGAACAACCAGAAGCAGAACGCAATGAACTGGAACAGGTAACTCCTGTTTCAAATTTCAGTATCGCAATAGTTACGCAAGTTGACATCTTTTTTTAAAAATGTGATATCATCAAACTTGTAACAGATTTTGGGTCCATTATTAGATAGCTCACATAGTTTTTACCGTTTCCATTCCTAGGTAAGCTTTGATAAAGCAATAAAACAATACAGCTAACAGGTCACCATCTACGTTGCTGAAAAGCGCACAAATGTCCATTCATCTTCAATGCTTTATGGATGTATCTTTTATCTATACATGGTAAAAGTGGCCAAACACTGAAAAATAAAAGCAAACCTAACAATGCTGGTATTATTTTGAAAGCTGTAATTCACAACCAATTCACTCTAGTGAATCGAAGAACGAGGCAGGAGCATGGGTTCTCGAAATTTCTTCAAGATCATTCTTCAATCATCCATTGATGAGAATAAGCTGGTACGCAAACATAGCTTCTCTGCATGCATTCTCTATAGTAATGGAGGTCTTCTGTTTTGTATTGCAGTTTGCAAAATCTCTCTGTTTAATTGTTTTCAGCTTCACTTGTTTCCCCTATTCTGGTGTTTCTATGCAGTTCTTGTGTGTTTGGATTCTGTTTCTGCTGTATTCATCTGTATATTTCGACTTCTCTTCTGTGATAATATAATCTGAAATAGTAGAAGAACCGGATCTGAAACCGCCCAAGGAAAATATGGTCTTATCCTCTAGTCTGTTTAGACATTGCTGGTTGGCTTTTCTTGTAGTGGAAATCAACATAGTTGATAAAATCGTTTGAATTTCATTTACAGCATCTGCCAAAGAAATTCCTGAAGAAGCATGGCAACGAGCTCGGAACAAAAGTGCTTTTCAAAGTTCCGGATGGAAAAACCTGGGAGATCGTGGTTCGAAAGACGTACGACGGAGTCACATGGTTTAGCCAGGGCTGGTCAGCATTCGCAGCCCGCTACTCGATCCGCTATGCCTACCTGTTGGTGTTCAAGTACAAAGGCGATTCCTGCTTCCATGTTCGGATCTACGCTCCAAATGCTTGCGAAATCGTTTACCCAGCTGGTGATGATCATAGGCCTCCAAGTAAACATCTTTCCGCATCAGTTTCATGTTTTTTTTGTTCCTTTCTTGAAATGACAGCAAATCATGGATCTTTTATTTTATATCTGTTGGTTTAAAAGATGTGGCAGTGAAAAATGAAGTTGGGGAGGGATCAGGTTCAGGGGTTAGAATTGAAACAATAGTTGCTACCAGCTTTAAACAGATCCGCAATAAAGCTACAGGATCAGAGAAGCGGACCATTAATGCTGCGATGGAGCTGAGTCTGAAGAATCCGTCATGGACGCTGGTGATTAAACCGTACAACTTCGTACTCCCTGTCGGAGTAAGTGCATCATTCGATTCTGTTATTGGATGAAAGAGTTTTAGAAACCAACACTTATGTTCTGTCTTTTTGGTGCCATGATAATGTAGTACGTTCCCGGAAAATTTGTGAATGCTCATCTGGGACCAGAGTGCAGCTACATGATAGTGTTCGATTCCTGCAGAAGCAAGGAGTGGGTGATCCGGCTCAACAGGAGGGAACGAGGAGGGCTGAATTTGGGACTTGGGTGGGGAGATTTCAGAGCTGAGAATGATCTGAGGCCGGGAGACGTTTGCCTTTTTGAGCTGGTGAATCCCGGGGAGTTTTTCATGAAATCTCACATCTTTCGCGTTTCGGATCATTGAATCTGCTGCTGCAAAGTGTGGACTCTGATCCCCAACTATCTCTGCTATTTCTACTTAGACAATATTCTCTGTGTTTGTGTTCATCAGCTCATTTCACTATCTGTTTAAGGCTTGGGTAAGTACCCAAGTTAAACTATGTGTCAATGTGTATTTGTCTGATTGACTCTTGTTAGAGCGTACTTAATGCAGCCTTCTGTCTTTGACTTGGTCGTTGGAGGGTCAACAACTCAGACGACTTGACGAGAACTCTAAATGCATTTTGGACCGCGAGTTTGACGGGCCTTGTCAGGCTAGGGCCCATTCCGTGTTATTGGATCGATGCGGATAACTACTCCTGGGCTGGGCTATTGATGACGTCGGAATGACGTCGGACAACATCTGCCGACTCTCTCCTTCTGACTCTGCATCCGCCAACACCCAATCAAAACCATCTGGCTTACGCCATGGTGGTCCCCACTCTCCGCACGCACACTTTCAATTTTATTTAAAACCTTACTAAATCTAACGCTGACGTGGAGCCTCCGCAATCGTTCGTTTCCATACACTCGCCCATACTTCCGATCCTCCCCCTCACGGTAATCCAATCTGACGGTTCCAATTAACTTGGTAAATTTCTAAACAATGTAATTTCCAAAATGAAATAATATCCGTTCTCTCCCGGTTCTCTGCGAGTTTGTGTCATCAGTTTCCCGAACAGTTTTCAGTCATCCGCCAGCTGCAGCACCGCTACCGCCGTCTCCGATCACTTCACTCTCCGTCTTTTTGTTCATGGCCAAACCCAAAGCTCAGCGCCGAACTCTAGAGTCCTACTCCGTGAAGCACATCAACAAAACTGTTAAACGTATGGCTCTTTAGAACCCTAATTATTCAATTAAGCTTCTCTTCTCCTTTCCCCCCCCCCCCCTTTTTTCCCTGCGTCAATTCGAACTTCAAGTTTTTAGCTCGCTGTTTTCAGCTGGCGACTGTGTGTTAATGCGCCCGTCCGATCCTTCCAAGTCCTCGTACGTGGCGAGGATCGAGCGAATTGAGTCCGACAGTCGAGGCGCCAACGTGAAGGTACACGTAAGGTGGTATTACCGGCCGGAGGAATCAATTGGTGGCCGCCGGCAGTTCCATGGCTCTAAGGAAGTGTTCCTCTCTGACCACTGCGATATTCAGAGCGCCGATACGATCGAAGGGAAATGTACCGTCCATAGTTTCAAGAGCTACACGAAGCTTGACGCTGTTGGGAATGACGACTTCTTCTGCCGGTTCGAGTATAACTCATCCACTGGAGCTTTCAATCCTGACAGAGTTGCCGTGTATGTATGACCTTTTTTATTCCTTATCCAAAGAGCCATAGTCCGGGATTTTGTTGCCCTGTTTGATGCTTTCATAAAAGCTGCGTGTCTTTTTCCTTGTTTTCCTCCCGTGTAATTTACTCATTCTAATGGCGGATTAAGTTACTGATTCTGGTTGATAGTATAGTATAATGGCTGATCAGAAGTTGTTCATTGGATGCTATAAATTGTATCGTTGATGCATTTTGCTTGTTTTCTCTTCCAAACACGTCTGACTTTAAACTAATTGTTGCAGGTATTGTAAATGCGAGATGCCTTATAATCCTGATGACTTGATGGTGCAATGTGAAGGCTGCAGCGACTGGTAAGTTGCATCCTTTCTCATTTTGTTTTCACTTCAGGTTTTGTGAACACCTTCAGAAGTTTTGCACTATTGTAACTGGTTATGTCGCTTTTTCTTTAGTCTTTTGCTTTAATCATTACTTAGGTCCTCAATTCCTGCTACACTTCTAATGGAGCTGTTAAATTCATTGATAACTCTGTTACACGCATTTATTTGACGATATAGTTGAGACATCCCCGAGGTCTGCTCATCTCGTGTAATTTAATGCTTCCATTGAATATTCTTCTAAAATCGCTGGGACGGAGATTGGAAATCTAGCTGCTTCGGCCCTAGTTAGTATGTGCAATAACATAGTATTGTATTTCCTGTCGTAATCTGGAAGATAACAGGCTTTTACGTTCTACTCTAATGTATCCTTCTTGTAGTTTTTAGAACTATATCCCAACATGGATAATTGAAGAACTACTCATGGTGGCAAGTATCTGATTACAAAACTCGTACAAGATGATGGTTTGTTTTTGAGATATGGATTTGCATGTCTCGGTTGATGAAGAAAGGTATAATCTTTATGACCATAGGATAGGAACAGATGAAGTTCTTGTCTTGTAGACAGTGTGTTTATAAATTATATACGGATCTGTGGTTGACACATAATTAGGGAACCTGCTCAAATCCCCTGCTTGTAAGTGGCTATAAAAAAGATGCAAAGTATCTGACTATGTGATTATCAACTTATTGTCGAATATATTTCGTATCTGGTTGCAGAACGACAATTTGCTATCTCGGATGCTCCCGAGGGTTACAGAATTGGAGTTTTGTTCTTCTAAACATCGAATCTGCAAAACGTACATTGAGAAGAACCAATTGATTTTTGCATGCTTATTTTTCTTGATTCAGGTTTCATCCTGCTTGTATAGAAATGACGGTAGAGGAAGCTAAACGATTAGACCACTTCTTCTGTGAGACTTGCTCATCCCAAGTCCAAAAGAACTTGCAGAATTCACATGCTACAACTACTACTCCAAGTGAATCAGATGCCAAGGTAATTCATCCATATCACAAGTATCCAATGTTCTTACCATGTCAAACAAACACAGATCTCTTTCCAATGCTTTCGTTAACATCTCGATCTGATGTTTCTCCCAGGGGGGAGCAAAGAGGAGGCGTCGGCGATAAAAGGGTGCACTTAGAACTCGTCGAGAGAAGAAACTTAGGATGAGAATTTGGTCATGTCTAGAGTGTTGGCCTTTTATCTAGTAATGTTTATATTATATCGGCATGGTTCGAGATTTGGTTAGTTGCCACCCGTGTATCCTTTGTTGAGTTTGGTTACTAGTGTTTTAGCTTGTATAATATGAACATATGTAGGCTGGTAATGCTGGTTCATCTGTCTATAATCTTAAAAGACACCCTCTTTCGCTGCTGAGGGGGAAGCCCTGAGTTATAGTCTGATTTTCTTGATAACTGAGGATGGCAACGGGTGGGTATGGGAACTCCACGGTTCTATCATAGTTTGAGCTCTTCGAAATTCGTTCTAAGCATGTTACAAACCTTAAAACTGTTGATTTGAAACCTAAAGGGAAAAATGTTTATTCAAAGGTTAATCAAACCTAAACCTAACCTAAACATAAAATCAAGATTGAGTACTGGTGGTGGAATCATCAACAGGGTGCCAAAATCTGTTGTAGAACCACACAGAATCAGCTTCCATGGCGTAACCATCTTGGTTCCTATGCCAACTATAATGAGTATGAGTCCGGTTCTTGATCTCCAAAATTGCATGTCCGAAACTCGCCTCCCGGAATGCAGAATACTCTGGCTGCGGGTTATTCATTTCGGTCGCTAACCCTTCGATGTTTCCTCCGTCGCCAATGGTGATGTAAACCGGAGCGCTCTGATTCCTCACCGGATTACATTTCCCGTTTGCTATGTTGTAAGCTATGTTGGAGATACGTTCCTGCCAAGAAAAACACGAAAGATGCTTGCTTTAGACCGGAATAAAATAGCCCGGGCGATTTTTCAGCTTCGAATAGAAAACTTACAGATCGTTCGTAGGCGTGAACATGACCAGAAAGGACAATGTCGACTTTAGCATCGACAAGCCACGACTCGAACATGACCCTCATGCTTTCTCCTTCCATGTAATGGTAGTTGTAGCTGTTGTACCACGGGGAATGCACCATCACAATCAACCATGGTGTCTCGGTCCGGTTAACCTTGGGTAGCTCGGCTAGCAACCATTCATATTGAGGAGTATATGTACCTATCCATTTGACATATACATAATTATTGACCGGAATGTGGAACCGGTTAACTTATCGAAAAACCGGAAATTTGTGTTTGTTATATGATTAATTACCATATGCTGAGTAGGAAGACAAGACTATAATGTATGCTGAAGCTCTCTTGATTGAGTACCAAAGTGGAGAAGTACTACCAGATGCTCTGAATGGTACATGGTACCTGTTTGTGAAAGGCTTAAATGGCTTGTTTTCACCCTACATACCCAAAAAAGAAAGAACCCATATAAATCAAACCGGGTTAAATCCGTTAGTAAGCACTTGTGACCATCCAAGTCGTTAATCACGCTCTAGTCAGGTGGCTATAATAGATCTACTAGACTTGAGTTTCTTGTCTCCTTAATGCTAAAGGACACAAAATAACAAATCTTATATAAGAGATCCTGTTCAAGTAAGGTCGTATAACTCTAGGTAGTTGTACTATTACATAGATAGAGATCGCTTACAATTTCAGGGGCGAAATCCATCTCGTGGTTGCCGGGAGTCCATATCCAAGGCTGATAAGCGACACTTCTCTCGACGAACCTCGCCCACGTGTCCCATCTCACGCTATCGTGATTCGGGTAGTTATCGGCATACGAAAGATCCCCAATGAACAACACTGTTTGTGGGTTTTGGGGGTTGTTTTCGTAGTGAGTGAGTGTAACATTGGAGTCGAATGTCTGGCCAAGATCACCTGGAAAAAAGACCCTAAGAATTCATATATGAAATGGAATAATCCACAAATAGTTGAGTGGATTGATTGTACTCACCAATCAAGCCAAAGGTGTAAGGGACATCTGGGCCGACTGGAGGTGGAGTTGTGAAGTAGAACCTCCTTACAGTATGTCCAATCCCAACTTTATAGTAATACTTTGTGTCATACTGCCATGTTAATTCAAACAAAAATTTTATCATCGCATCAAACAAAACGACTCAATAAAATTTTATATAGTTATGTTTCAATCTCAATTCATCTAAATATTTATAACGATTTAAGAGATTGTACTACATAATAACTCACCGGTATCGATTTCGAAAACCATGGATTCAACAGTTCAAGAAATGAGACAAAATTATGTTTTATCCCAAAGTACTATCTTTTCCTAAAGAACCCATCTTTGTGAACTTTACAAACCTGTACTAAAATCCCCTGTTTTCAAGCACAGCCTAATTCGGAAACCCGACCCGGCCGAAACCGAAATAAAAAATGGAAAGCTAGATTACCTCCAAGTTCCGAATGGTGCAATGGTGAATGTACCCAGAAGTGTAGTTATAGTACTTGTAAATCTTATGTTTCCCTATAGCAACCTTCTTCTTCTCACTGCTCTCATCCTTCCAGTAAACAACTTTACTCGAACCCGGTTCATCCGTCGTCACCCACGACACTATCATCCCCTTCCCTTCATGATCCCCTTGCGTTATGTGCACCTTCAGAAACAAAGGAATCGAATTGAACCGAACCGAACATAATCGAAGAAGAAGAAGAAGAAGAAGAAGAAGGGGACGAAGAACCGAACCTGCTGGGGAGCATTGTATCCGGAAGGGGACCAGAAGACGTCGCTGTGGAGAGGCATGTCGACCGACTTCTGAAGTTTCCTGACGAAGCTGCTGGTGTGGCCGCCATTGCAGAGTGAGGCGGAGAAAAACAGAGCAACCAGAAAACAGAGTGTCACAGAAGATGACATAACCAGAATGCCCATTTTTTCTGAGAGCTCTTGTGTTGAAACGATTTAGGGGTTCTATGTGAAATGATTGCAGCTTTGCAGATTTTGATTTATAGAGAAAATGGTGGTAAAGGAAAAGGAATCAGTTTTTGCGGAAAAGTTTTAAAAGGATAGTGAAATTGACCAGAGAAGAGCTTTTACCGGGACAGCGACGGAATATTCACAGCATTTTGTTGATTGTTATGCCAGTTTTCCCAAGGTTTGTTTTCAACGGAGTCTCTGGTAGAGATCACCAGTTAGTTTGGTTCACGAGCGTTTCGCTTAGGATGTTTAAGTTTAGGGCACTTTATACATTCTGCTATGGTGTTTCCGGCAGGATCGGAGTCGGAATTGGGCTCAATCTCGAACGCGCGTCCAATTCCGCCCAGATATGTTACCCGAATTTTGTCAGAATTGGAGTTTGATTCGTTCCAACTAATTCTAGTTCGTCCAATTCTATTATGATCAATCGGGCGAGCTAGAATTAGTTGGAACGAAATAGAAATTTATGTAATCTAGTGAAAGTGGTAATTTCAACATAACTGGACCAAAAAATGTGGAAAACAATGCTTGTATATCCCGAAAAGAAGGAACCATGGAGAATGCATGCATAGACATCTCTTTATCCAGACCGGAGATCATATCCAATAGTATCGGAGCAATGTATCAGCGTTTATCTCATCAATGAATAGACGGTTTCGCAAACAAGTACCCCTAAAACTTCCGCTACGATAATAACCGCCATCAGTATTGCGTGGAGTACCACCCCGTAGAGCCGAGTCATTGAGCACCAATTCCGTGTCGCCCCAACGATTATCTTGCCAATTGATAAAAGTGATCGATGATAATTATTTCTTTTGTTTTCTTTGCACTTTACAACGTTTCAGGAAAGTGAGGGCCATTGGACCCTTACTTCCCACATTGGGTGGTGATCCGTTTCAAAGTTATGCAAACCGTTCCCCGAAAGTGCTTTTTGAAGAATCAAACAAATCAATTCCATAAAGCTCTTTTCTTTGCATTCCCAGTCATACATTTATCAGTTTTATTCCCAGCTTTGGTCCATAAAGTCTTCAAAGAATAATCTTTTGTTGCCGGCATCACTAGCCTTCGGGCAGTCCGGCTCGATTAAACTCCGGTCCATCTGAGCCTCCTAAATCTTTGGTACCGTTTTCGAAAGCTTCCAAATAGGACCCGACCAGAATGGTCTTAAATTGTAAATTCCGAAACCGATATGTTATCCCGGCTAAAGTTACAGAACCTTTTAAACATATGCTGTACCAAAAACAATAAATCTTTCATTCCAGAACCGATATGCTATCATGGTTTATTGGTGTTTCCTCCTCTGAATGTCTTATTTTTTACAGCGCTTGAGGGACTGAGGGTACTGAAGAAGAACGTAACCAATATTGAATTATACCTTGCCTTTAGACATTTGCATATACACCAAAGTAATTAATGAATCCCACAACGCTCCCAGCTACTATTTTGCTTCTCGCCTTAACGTTAAGTCGTGGCAGCGGAAGCCTCCCCGAGTCCCTGTTAGAACAATGAGAACGGGCAACACGAGATGGAGTAAAATGCACTGGATGTCACTTATACTTGACATTCGGTATTCGGTGCATACTAACCACTAAAATATTTTTGTCCAGGACCGGATGCCGCCATTTGCAATTATATTTGATATCACTGATCAATTTCCTTCTAGGCTACTAACTAGAGATGCTCTTTTTTTTAATTCATTTATCTAGTCAAGTAACACGTAGGGATTTTGTACCTGGTAGGAGGCATTTTTAGTCCGAACAACTTTACTCAGAACAAAAGAAACGCAACAGAACATATGGATGCAAAGAAGCTTACGGAGATTTCGATTCAGGGTCTGATAGTTCGTTTGGAGAGAGGGAATTGTCAGGAAGTGAATGCGAAAAGCCTATCTGCAATCTTGGTCCGGCAGATTGGACACTCGGAACAGGCAAGGGAACAAGATTTACACACTGCAAAAAATTCGTAGCAGGACATAGAATATATCACCTTTTCCGACAGGAAGTACCAGTTGTGTCGAGGAAATAGTAGTTTACTTACAGCAAAAATGCCGGCACGGAAGAAGAATTGCTGCTGTTGCTGATTCAAAACATACTTTACAGATGTGAGAATTGGCATCTCCATTTCCAGACTGTTTCAGTTCTTTTTCCTTCATCTCTTGCATCCGCGCCTGAAGTGGGAACAAGCAAATCCCAAACAATCTTTCAGTGAGATTTTAGCAGAAGCTGAAAGCTAAAAATAGTGAAAAGAAACAACTTTTACCTTCAAACGAATAACCAACGGCTCATCCTTTAGCATTTCATCAGCTCGCTTCGAATCATCGCTGCTGACTTGTCTTTCTCTCAAGACAGAACCATGCTCGAACCCGTTCGATTCTGGTTCGCTCATGTGATTCCCAGCTCCAGGACTGGTCCTCTCCTCGGTGTTAAACTCGGTGACATTTCCTCCTTCCTTCTTCAACTTAGCAACAAGCACCCACATGTTTGCCAAGTCATTCTCCAACGATTCTTCCCTTCGTTTTGCTTCTTCAGCACGTTTCCTGTACTCATCTTCTATGAGTTCCTTTTCAGCCAAGGCGGCCTCAAGTGCTGCCTCTCGCTGTTTCCTTGCCTGCAATTCCATCTTCATATCATTAGGATCAAGATCCCACGACTCAAAGTCATCCGAGTGCATTTGCATTTCGTTTCCCCTGCCAGAGAACCGGCCTTTTCTCCCGGATCTTATTCCGTCATTATATTTGCGGCTGCTACCATTTTGTGCAACGGCAGATCGAGATTGCAACAGCTCACGAGCAGCCAACAGTTCTTTTTCCAACTTAGTATTCTGCAAGGATAACTTAGTGACTTCACCAGCCAAATTTTTTAGCTCAACTGCAGCAGCAGATGCCAGTTCCTTTGCATAATAAGCTTCTTCACCCAGCTTCTGGTTTTGCACACGTAATCCACTGTTCTCCTCTGAAAGCTGAACATGCTCTATCTTCAACTTTTCATTTGCAATCTCCTGCTCAAACCAAGAAGAGTTTAAAATTAAGCAACAATGAGTAACAGACTAAGCTTTTATATTACTCGTACAAATTTCCACCACATTTGTGATTTGAATTACCTGTGACTGAACTTTCTTCTTCAATTCGTCAACAAATTCTTCAGGCACTGATTGTCCAGAAGTTCGTAACGACTTGTCACCGAACGACTTGTCACCGAATAGTGATGCCAACTGCTGTTCCAGAAGATTGGTCTTGTCTTGCAATTCCTTAATCTCCAAACACTGGTAATAATCATTATACAGATTGAATATTAGCACTCAAATCTTGCACAAACGGCCTCCCCACAACCAAAACAATGATAGTAGCAACTAGATTGCTGGCTACTAAACATGGTTCAAACTAGGCACACCAAACTATTTACACTTTAGTCGATCATAAACATATATTCACAAAGGACCAAGGTTGGACTTACCTTAGACTGCAGTTGCTCCTGAAGGATACGATTGTCTGCTGATTTTATCTGCATTAAAAGAGAACTAATAATTTAACTACTGACCCCCTCCTTTTCCAGATTTCAACTGAGAAGTAGTCATCGCTGAGTCCAACCATAATAAAACCTAAAAGCAGATAATGATTCTATGCCAGTGACAAAAAAGATGAACAACATTCAAGATAAATCAAAGTGCCAACCGATGTGTTAAGTACAATGTAGGTGCAACAGAAAGTTCTCACCTCAAGCTCAAAAGCCTGTTGATTGCACTGAGTCATCAACTGCATGACTGTCTGTAGCGGTACAAGTCATTCAGACAATTGAATTAGTATAGTGTCGTCAGTTAAAGGAGTTACACAATGGCTGAAACAAGCGATAAGGAACCTGCTGCATGTCAACCAATGAACCATTGGCAATTGAAGCCTCGCCACTCTCAATAATGCGTTGTTCTAGTGCTCTCATTTGCCTTCTCTTTTCCTGGATCTCGCGTTCCAAGTTCTGGATCTATAAAGGAGATATATTAGGATCAATATATCAATTGATACACGTACCACCGAGCAACAACTTCAAACACTAGTAGGTTGCAGAATAAAAAGTAAGATGAATCAATGTGCTGGAAAATACAATATTTGCAATTTGCTCAACATTTTAACTAGAATACACCAACCAAGAGAAGGAAGGTATCAGTTTTTATATGTGCATGGTAAATCATCAACACTACACCTATTAGATGCACAAACTCGAGAATCCCACAGAAAGTTGCATACAGATAAGCAATAATTTTGAACATTGGAAATAATGATCTTTCAACAAAAACAGAGAGGAATAGATGTGCAGGTTTCATCAATGTATCTATTCAACGCACTGACACAACACCATTCTCTTTGTACTTCGAAACCAAATTCCAAGTATAGGATTGAGAAAAATATCATATGAATATACTTGAGTTTTCGAGCTATCGGGATCAGTAACAGAATGCTCCACTAAGCGCTTCAGAGTACTAGTGCTGAATGCAATCTCTCCAGCAAGCATCTTGACTTGCTCAACTAAAAGGTCCATCTGATCTTCAGTCAGTCCACTCTGCAATATGGAAGTTTCGCAAGTCTTCAGCAACTCAAGAGACTGAACCAAGTATCGAGAACTGGGAACGTTAGGGAACTACATCCCTAGTTGTAATACTATACAATAAGAATCAGGATTAAGAACTGCTCAAATTTAAAAGCTGCTTTTTTGTCTTGTTAAAAAACAATTAGGCTAAATTTCAATTTTCAGATAGCTTGATCAATGAATGATACTATTAGTATCTATTCATCAAAAATAGGGAATGCAACAAGCAGCACATACTGTTGAAGAGCTAATGAATCCACCAGCGGTTGACTCAGTAGCTGTGCTGCATGCAGGTGAAAGCTCCTTATTCCACTTGCCAGATGATCTTCTATGCATGGATTCATGTATTAGATCTGATGAAAATGCAGTCACAGAAGATGCAGATTCTTTGTTCTCACTTTCCAGAAGCAATGTGCCATCTCGCAGAACATCCAGTTTCTAGCCATATAAGACAAGCAAGAGATCAACGCCAGGCTTACATTAAAGAATGAGAAGAGAACGACATCGGATAACCAGTGCCACATATGCACAGTAAATTTCTCAAAGCTGGCTATTGACAAATAGCAAAAAAGCATATGCAGCTTGGTTTCACTTATATATTATATTCTAGAACAGAAGATACATTTTTAGAAATGAATGCTGCAAGTGAAATGACAATAAAAGGTTGAATAAGCGAATGCCAAACAACCCCTCTGCCTCAATTAAGGACTCACCGCAATCCATAATGTTGATACCATTGTGAAACTAAAACGTCTCAGACAGCCAAGTAAAGATATTGTCACCTTAAACTCATGACTGGTGGAAAAAGATATTAGGAAACAGAATAATTACCAATTAAATTTTAAGATCACCTTTACTAATAAAAGCATAAAATGCGAGAGGAAAAGTGGAAAACTCAGACATGCTGTATGTTAACATATCAGGAACCATGACATACATCATCTGAGAGACTCCGCTGATGAGCAGGAACATCAACCAATCCAGGAATTGAGTTTTTTGTAGAGACAAGAATAAGCTTGGTTAACCTCTGGATTCTACTCATGAGAGCAGCCTTTGCTTCCTCCTCTTCTTCCAATCTGGATTGCATCTTTACTTGTCCTTCTTCCAACTTTAAATCATCCACAGAGGATAATAAGCGACCAGAAAACAGCAGCACCAATTGGAAAAGTGTGCATACAGAACCCAAACAGAAATTAAACTACCTTCTGTTTTAAGCTCAGAATCTCCTCGTGACTCACACCAACTAGCATACCACTTCTTAACTTATCAAGTTCCTCTTTAAGAGTCGAGATTTCTCTCTGATACTTCTTAATTAGAGACTTTTCATCAATAATCTGAAGGAAAACTCGTTCAAACCAGAGCACAAGTTAGCAATAGTTGAAAATGACAATTCCAT
The DNA here is from genome assembly GCA_030674075.2 of Linum usitatissimum. Lineage (NCBI taxonomy): Eukaryota > Viridiplantae > Streptophyta > Magnoliopsida > Malpighiales > Linaceae > Linum > Linum usitatissimum. The sequence continues at coordinate 6,661,918 of JAUJYP020000192.1, forward strand.
CACAAGTTGTAATGGAGAACACATCACAAGCGAAGTTTCTTACCTTGTTCCTTGAAGCATAGATCTCCACACGCTTTGCTCTGCTAGCAAACTTTAGTGTATTATGAGTTTCCTCAAAGTTACTAGATGCAGGAGTAATTGTACAAATAAGCTGCAAAACAATTATGTCAAAAGATAGGCAACTTCAGCATAACAGCAATGTCCAAAAGAAGGTGGACAGCAATTAGTCATGGTTAAAAAAAAGTACAATCGTGCTACAAACTTACTGAAACGTGTCCATGGCCACTCAACGATGACTGCAAGAGGCGGGTGAGCTTAGAATCTCGATATGGAACATGAGATGACTTCCCTTCACTGAGCTTTCCTATCACCTAATATTTTAACCATTATGCCAATCAAAGTCTTCATAGGAGAAAAATACATGGGAAAAAAGAATAAAGGTATGGTTCCCTGTGGAGACCTAGACACGTATGGGTCACGAAAAGTAATTCCTACAAATACTCCGACAATAATGTTAGAAAGAAGAAAAGCAGTGCCAGAATCATCAACCTGCACATTATCTCTAAACTGTACAGAACATTGTTTACTATCATTAATTTTGGAGTTATCAAATAGCTTACGGTTAAGCTAACTGCACATGTCCGTACACATATCCAATGGTGGGAGAAAGTGTAAGACAGAGTATGGTTTAGATTTTAGTCACATACGGTTCCAAGGGTAAGAAGGCTTTTGTTGATGTAAGCTCCTTCCTTTCTCCTCAACCCAGTTGTTTCAGTTTTCGAGCTCTCAGATCCAGCAAGATCAATTAAGTTCTGTTTGAAGGGAACCACAAAATCAATAAGATGAAGCAAGCAACTAAAAGATTGATGGATCATGTAGTACGACGAGCCGGCCAGTACAACTTACAAGTTGAGAGAAAATGACACCATCATACTCATCACCATGAGCACTGCTTTCAATCATCTGTAGAAGTAAGGCAAATGATTTCAGGAAGATACGTTAGATACAGACACTGAAAAGGGGAATTTTGACATCCATGTTAGCTCCATTAGATCCTTGTTCAAATTTCCAAAGAACAATGAAAATAACAATACAGCTGCCCAAAGAACAATGAATTCATAATTGCAAATTCAGGGGCTATCATTCTCAAACAGAATGCTTACAAGTGTGAAAATGGTGTGACTTCGACTACTGAACAGGTTGAAATTATTTGAACCGACATGGCGATGTTCTGCAATCGCCGCATAGCAATTAAATTAGCCATAAGGAACCTTCTGAATCAAGTATATAGATACATATAAATTTACCACGGTCATACCTTCTCCGGCAGCAATGAAAGATAATGCATGTCCTGGAGACAAAACAACTTCTTCCTTTATACCCTCAACATAAGTGCCCTGCAAGAAATAGAAGACTGAGGTAAGAGAAACACTGTCTTTTATAGATCTATGTGAAGAATTTACAAAAGAAATTAGAAAATAATATAATCAATGGTTACAGATGGCTTCATCAATAGTTTAAGTTAGAGAAATTGCATCCACTAACAGAAGAATTGTTCCAGTTTCACGAAGAGGTAAGGTTCTAAGAGCTTTAGAGCAACCAAGAGAGAAGGGATGTTCATACATGTTAATATAAGCAAAATACCTGTGCATCTTCTCTAACACGCAAATTTTGGCCAGTTGGATCCAGTAAGTCATTTATAATCTGAAATGAGAAGCGAAAATGAGAAACCAATCAGTGGGCAGATATGAATTGAATACTGTCAGGAAGGAACACTTATTTTATTTTATTATGTAACTGACCTCGTTGTAAATTTCAAGATATGAGACCCGCAGCAGAAACTCTCTTCCTGGAGTCTGAAGAAATTGTTCAAAAGAATTAATCATCCCTGACCAACCAGTTGGGTACTCATAAAAGATAAATCGCAAATAAAAAGCAGTAGCAGACATAAATCACTGCCAAGAGCATCTAGTAATACTGCTCGTTCACATACATCCCTACAGTTTCATGAGATCATTTGAATCCCACACATGACTTGTGTTTGTACACGCACTATCGGCCAATGAACTAGAATATAATTTTCTCCATAAGATGCAATGGACACTGGTAAATGGACGAGCTAAGAAACAGAACAAAGATTGAGACACATGTTATGATGCAAAACTAGCTTCAAACCAGTGATAAGTAAAACTATCGCCCAGTTTACCTCTTGGATCATGCTGAAAACATCCTTTATGGCCAATGGTATAATACCAGGAGCACTTTGATCTCCCTGCACATATTAACACAATAGGAAGTCGGGAGAGAGAATTTCAGTATCATGCAGCCATAGAAAAAGCTCAACTTCAAAATTGAACTTGCTTCTCCTCATCTCAAACAACATTCCCACCAAACCACTTCCCAGTATAGACACCACAACGGCCATTTCACTCAATGCAAATAACTTTGAAGTAAATATATATAGCTGCAATGTATAATTTCAAACTTCAACTTTAACCCTTTCCCTCTGTCTTAGTCTTGGACCACAAGAAATGATTAAAGATAACTCTGTAAACCAGATGTACAACTTACATGCATGGTGAATGTCTTTCCACTACTTGTAACACCATAGGCAAACACAGTTCCTGGAAAACATAGTACAAGAGGGAAAAAAACCACTCAGTACGTAATGTTAAGGAGCTATTCACCAACAACTTAATCACGTTATGTAACCCGCACTATTTATCCTTGTTGCCCCCCACCAAGTTCGTACATGAACTACCTACCATTGATTCCCTCCATTGCAGCCTTGACCACTGGCCTTGCAGCAATATCATACACGTCTTCAGTATTTGTATGTGGTCCAAATACTTTATCTGCACGATGCAAACCAAACTTAGCATTGCCAATCCACTCCATTCTACCAAACACTTAGACTCATTAATCCAATACAACAGTAGCACAAAAAATAGGACAAGTCCTCTCAAATTACTATACCAAATGCGTAAGCCGAGGCTGGATTATACTCATTCCTGACAGCCTTATCTCCGTCACTATACCAGGCAATCTCGTCTCCTCTCTGAAATTCCCTCTCGCTGTAACCAAACAACAACCAGGATGAGAGTGGGGACAGTTGCCAATCGCATTAACTACCAGCATACCAAAAAGGACAACGATAGATCCGATTCCGATCCGAATTCACTCCACTCAGATCCACCAGTTTACCTCAACGGCCTAAACCGAATCGTCACCGATATACTCTCGCCACTGATGGGAGCATCAAGAGGCTCGGAAACCAGCTCATCGGAGCCGTAACCAACCGGCGTACGACTTCCATAACCACCGGTTGAGCTACCACCTAAGTACATTGAATCCGAGTTCGACCCACAAGGAGGAGCGGATCGGGCGCTGTAACCACTTCCTCCTCCTCCACCACCACTACCGCCGACGAAGGAGCTGTAGTCAGAAGCAGCTGAGGATGAGCAGGAGCGCGGGAGAATACGGCTGTTGCTGCTGATGTAAGACGAAGTGGAGGAAGTGGAAGACTAAGGACTGGAAGACTTGCGGTAGGAGAATGGAGAGCTGCTTCTTCTCGCAAGAGAGTACGATGCCATAAGCTGCTCCAAACCCACCTTAGCTCCTCTCACCCTCACCTCACAGCCAACTCACTGAGTCAAGTAATATGGGCTCAGGAGACGTAAGGACGGAAGAAGGAGAAGAAATGTGTCAGAGAAACCACATGGCGATGTAGTGGAAAGTAAATCAATACATTGTGGGAATTTGGGTACTTGTTCCCTCTCTCTCAAAGCAAGCCAGCAACGCAACCTCTGATGAAGAAGAAGAAGAAGAGGAGGAAGAAGGTTGATGCCCGATGAAGAGAGAATCTTGCTTCTCCTTGAGGACAAATGAGTTGCAGAGTGATTGGAGAGACAGAAAAGGGCATTGAGAGGGATTTGGAATTTGTTTTCTCTTTCTTTGTTATTTAATTTATTCTTTTAAATGCATGATTCAAATTTTGAAGATTTATGAATTACTGTGAAGTATGATTCGTGACCTGTCGAGTCCCCAATTTCTTGGTTTGGTTTTATTCCTAACTTAATCTCTCTATTTTTCCATGATATTTAAAAAAAAAGAATAATAAATTATCGCAATTCTAAACTTCAAAATAAAATAAAAATATACATTTCATCACTATTTTTCTTTAAATCGAGATTTGAAATATGCATTCGAAGTAGATGAGAGCTGAACCTAATTTGTATATTTATTGTCATGGAGAAGGATTTTTTTTTTACAATTATATATATAGTGTAACACTTCCAAGGTTATGGAAAGTGGTTTATAGACTCGTCATTGAAGTTTCTTATCAAATTGAAATTAATATTGTTTTCTAAATGATTATAGTTTAAACTGTTACATATATGAAAAAATGATAGCGGATTAATCTCTAATATAATACGACATATTTATATACATAAATGAAATTCTTAATTATTATATAAATTCGACTTCGATTTTGCATTTCAATGCTTTAGCATTTTAGGATTCTTGCAATTTAATAATTTAGTGTTGTAGTTGGTGGTTTTTAGATTTTTGCAGTTTACCAATACTCAAATAATTATTATGCTAATAAGTTTTGTATTCCAATGTTGGTCATGTTATAATCAACCGGCATGATGATGATGAACTGTACTCCTATATTCTTACATTGTTAGTTTATTGTTAATTAACTATATTTTTATGTAACTATTCTTTTTGTTATTAGTTCAACGTTTTTTTTAAATAAGTTATTAGTTTAACGTTAATTAACTATTATTTTCATGTTCTACATTAATTATTAGTTTAATAACATTTTCATGTTACAGATGCCTAGTTGTCGTTCTTTCTAGGAGAACCCTGCTGCAAACTCTTTTGAGGTTATCTTAATCCTAGCCGCCATTAAACCTATTCATCATCTACCATCAAATCTAATCATGCTCTCCCCCAAACACTAATGCTGAGACCTTGTGGAATACGATACACCAAGGATCGACAACGAAGCCTCGAGCGATGGGAGATCGGATCAAAGCCGTGGGAGGCCACACACCGCAACCACCGCAGTATCGTGCTCTATCGACGACGATGCGAGCCACTGAAGGCCGGAGAGACACCGGGGGACCGAGCCACTAGAAGTCGTGCAACGAGAAACGACAGTGGTCAAGGAAGAGGCAGGAGCAGCCCGACGTATGGTGGCGACAACCGGTGCATAGATCACTTGGGGAATTTGGTTCAGAAGTAATTCCGGAACCCATAACCGGCTAGCCAGAGGCGACCTGTCAGTCTAAATAGCTATAAGATTGGGATAGTCATAGGATTAGTACTATGGTTTTCAACAAGGATATGTTGTCCAATAGCTAGATTTACGGTTTTTGAATTTTGTATTTTATTTGGCTATCTTTGTGCCGTTGATTTTGTTGCCGTTGTTTGCGGATAAAAAAGAAAAGATTAATGTTATTGTTTTACAAGGACCTGTGATCCATGCAGTTTCACTTATAATAAGTATACTTTCGATTAAACACTTATATACCTTTTTGGTTCGTTTAAAAAGTATGAAGTGGGAATTATTTTCATGTTACCGTGCTTTCTATGAAATGTATATGAATAATTGAATATTAGTCGGTTGTCTTGAAAATTTGCATTAAGAAAAAAAATATATGGGCCCAACTTGCACCATTGGAAAAATGGGCTAACCCGGGTTTTCTGAAAACCCAGCCCATTTCGGGAATAAATCAGGCTCTCATTTTCGGCGGCTTCGTTCCGCCGTCCTCCGCCTCCCGCCACGGAAATCCGTCTGCGCTATTAGCCTCCTTCGTCGGTCCTTCCTCCTGGTGGTCTGGCTGTTATTTGGTTCTCCCCGGATATGGACGTGGAAGGGGCAGTGGAGTCCAACCATGGGAGTTATGGCGATGAATTTGCAGAGGAGGAGGAGGAGGACAACAACGTGGAACAGTCTGACGCTCCCCCTCTGTTGATTGCTCGTGGCGGTCCTTTGTATACGCCTAACTTGGTCAGTCCCCTCACTCAAGTTTCCGAGTTTGAAGATTCCGTTCTCAGTGCGCTCCAGGTTCCCTCTACTCTCTCACTCCTTGTCTGCGTACATTCTTAATTAGTTTTTGTAGTCCTAACAGCTGGTAGATAAATAGTTTGATTTATCGCTAAATTTCATTTGAAGCAGAGCTTGAAGGATGAATTGGTCTTTGATTCTTCGGAAGTCTGCAACCAAGATGATATCACGTATTTCATTTGCACCCTTTCAGACTTTCAGTGTTTGGTTGTTTTTTGCTGTTGGAATTAAGTTTCCCAGTTTTACCTTAACTTCAAGTGCGTGTACATTTGAAATTTGCAGGGTTGATGACATTAGAATTATCAGCAATGAGGAGTTGGTAGAGATGGCATTGAAGGAAGTTTTCAAAGTACGTCCTGTTCAGCATTCTTTTGGCTCTTTATCTGTCTAGTTCTACCATCTTACTGTTGTTCTTCTGATATTTTTGCTTAAAGGATGGAAGTGAAAATGCAAGTTGTTCAAATCCCTCCGTCCTAAATCAGAATGATAGGTGAGTTCATCTGTGCTTCACTAGCTATGATCCCTTTTGGTGTAGTTGTGTTATTCAATCCTTCTCTTGCTATGAGTTTTATGCTGAACAGAGTGGAGGGTGATCATAGCACAACGAGCAAGATGCAAACTCATTCAAAAACCTTCGGAAGAAAAGGTGGAGCTTCAGTTACTTCAGAATCAAATTCCGAAACCAAATCTGCAAACAATAGCAACACAAGAAGGGGCAAGAACTCGAGGAAGAAAAAGGGAAAGGGCGAAGAGGTATTTTATCCAAGCATGAGTAGTTTATTGAGACAATGACTGGAAGTTTGAAATAATTGATGGGTATTGCATGCTAAACCCTTTGGAATCTATCCAGTTTAGGATGTGTGTATGTGCTCTCTATCTATTCATGATTACTTAAAGCGAATAATACAATTCCATCTTTCTCTTTAGAGTTTCATTGAGAATGTGATTAAATGGTGATGAATCATTGTCTTTTTTCATATGCTCCCAAGGTCCAAATGTGAACATAGCATTTTCATTATATGTTTGAAGCACATTGCTTTTCCCTCCTACAGGTATGAAAGTTCATATATGTCATTACATAACTGAAACCTGTTATTGCACTTCCAGGAGAGCTACCCTGCAATAGTAGATGAGCTACTGAGCATCAAACAGAAACAGGATGAAGATAGAAGAACAGCTACATTACATTCCCTCAGGTTTGTGAAAGTTCTTTCAATTCGAGTAGATGCATCATCTGCTATGATATTGTGCTCATTGTGGCTATTGTTTTAATTTAGTGTTGGGTGCAAAGTCAACAAAGGTTCTAGTGCATCTTCAGAAAGTGGCACGATAATGAAATCTCTGAGATCTGTCAACTCAAATATGCCGGTATGTTTGGGAATGTTACATTGCGAATTGCGATGGTGTATTTATTTTTTTGTGTTATGTAGATATAATTCTGCTGGGAATGCGTGAAACTTGTTACTCCATTCCTGCGAATGATATGTCTAATTTGTTCCTTGCTCTTGTGTTCTAATTCACAGCTTGTGAAGACCTCGGATATTACACAAGAAGTACCTGTGCAACTGCCTGAGGTAGTTCTTGTTGTGGAGGTGTACCATAATGTTCATCAATGGCAGAAGGTAAGTTTCTGACGAATCTGTGGTGATGAGAACCGTATGTAGTTAGACTTTGGTTCTGTTGCAACTGGCAAATGCTTCTATTGTTATCACTATAGTTTAGTCTATGAGTCTCGAATATTAAAACAATTATTTTAATGGTTGTTTTGTTATTTGATCTATTTTTGTTTGGGGTTTGCAGACTCAAGAGTTTTTGGTGCTAGGGCGACAACTGTTGACCGAACTGAAGGACAAGATCTATTGCAAGACGGATGAAATAATGAAAAGGGCGGAGCACTATGACGCTTCAGGATATTTTCTCATCGAGGTAATTTGTCCTACTCAGCTTCAGATTGGAATCAATTTAAAAGTATGAATCTGGTGTGAGGATACCATCTTATATAGTGCTACTTTTATTTTTACAGGACTTGTTCCTCAATGATATGAGGGAAAACAATGGTACAGATTATAGCGAACCGATATTCGACTGGCTTAACAACTCAAAAGAAGAAGTTTCTAAGAAATGGGATTACATCATAGGCGGAGACCTAAAGCGCAAGCACAAAGCTCTCGTAGGCGAGATGCCAAACCCTAGTTTACCAGTATTCCGACGTGCTGAGATGCAAACCATGCGTTTTTGCGATTTGAAGTTTCAGTTGGGTGCTCCATATCTCTACTGTCATCAGGGGGACTGCAAGCATAGTATAGTGATTCGAGACATGAGGTTGATTCATCCCGAAGATGCACAGAATCGAGCTGCTTATCCTATTGAGAGCTTTCGACTGAAAGTGCGTTGGCAGAAATGTAGCGTGTGCAAGTTATTTAGAGCGAAGAAGGTGACGGTGGATGACAAATTGGCCAAACATAATCCTTGCTACTTCTGCGATGCTTGTTATTTCCTTCTTCATTACAAAGAGAACAATGAACTCCTGTATCATGATTTCTCTGTATATAACTACATTCATGATTAGTTGTATTATACCGTAAGTCGACTACAGAGCCTGATCTTTCTATAAAGGATTTACCTGAATTAACCCAAAGCACAAAATTGTGAAGTGTCACGTTAGCTGCTTTATGAAGATTAAGAAAAATTGGAACGAGTTCGTGTATGAGTTAGCTCGTAAATCACGTTATAACACGACGAAAAAAAAAAGCAATTCATGAAGATACAAGTTAACAATCGGTTTGTTTCCATAAGGTAAAGCAACAACGTCAACCACATACGCATTTGCTTTTGTTTTTATGTATTGGAGGGATAAGAAAGATGAAAGCAACAGAGTAGTAGTAGCAGCATCAAAGCATGGCCATGACTGCTCCTCCTCCGGCAGCCACATTGACGATCGGGTGTTGGAACAGAGCTGTGAGAAAACCAAGTTCACAAGCTGTCATGGCTTCAGGCGGTAAGGAATTGTTGTCAGGGAAGGAGAAGCTCTACTTGGGGATGGATTTCGGAACCTCTGGTGCTCGCTACGCCATTGTTGACAAACAAGGGACGCTTCATTCAGAGGGAAAAAGGGAATACCCAATTTACAAGGTAAAGACTGCTTGCTCGAATCTCTGTCAAATTTTCTGTTCGATGCTGCAGCTACATTTTTGGAATCTGAATCCCTGTCAGTCGCCTTAGTTTTCAAATGATTCAAATTACTGCCAACTCTTCTCAGACCAATGTTGGAGTATTGAAGTTTTAGGGGTTTACTCAATTTTCGGAACCAGAATGGTTGGAGATCCTGAGTGGGAATTTAAGCTTACAGTGAGTTTGAAAGCTACACTGGACGAAATTAGAAAACACAGTAGGCAAAGGCAAAACTTTCGATTTTGAAATATTTACCTAGGATTTCGTCACCAGTGTCTCTGTTGTCTAGGAAGAATGAAGAAGAAACAGTGGATTGGGTACGTTCATGGAGAGTGACTCTCTTCTCACTGCTAGAAGATGTTCCAACTCATCTCAAGCAACTGGTTGCTGCAATTTCCATCGACGGAACATCAGCAACTACAATCATTGTGGATAGGTAAGGTTTGTGTGTTCATCCTTTGAATTCCATTTCTGCCCAAAATAATGAATGGTTTCTTTCTATGACTCCCCTAGAAACACAGGAGAGCCACTATGGAGGCCTTTCCTATACAACGAGAGCTGTCCTGATGCTCTGCCAGCCGTTAGATCGATTGCTCCTGCAAACCATACAGTCTGCTCCGGATCCTCAACATTATGCAAGCTTGTTTCTTGGTGGAATATTAACAACAATTCGTCGAGAAAGAAACCGGCTGCACTGTTATTGCACCAGGCAGATTGGCTTCTGTGGCTCCTCCATGGGAGAGTTGGAGTAACTGATTATAATAATGCTCTCAAGGTATTATTAAATCTAGTTATTATGAACTTTGTTAGAAATCACTAACTTTCAACAAACTTGTTGCCTTTTCCACGAGATGTTGTTGTTTGCAGGTTGGTTATGATCCTGAATCAGAATCCTACCCACCATGGCTGCTCAATCAGCCATATTCAGAGCTTTTGCCATCTGTTATAGCGCCTGGAACTTCCATCGGTTGCTTGAAAGACGAGATTAGAACTCAATATGGTATGGACTTTTTATCAACTTATTTGTTGCAGTACTACACATCTTATATCCTGATATCAGCACATGCTGGCAAGGCTCGGCTCGTTGGTTTTGTAGCTCGAGCTCGGCTTGAGTTCTGCTCATTTGCAGCTCTTAACGAGCTCGAGTTCGGCTCGACTCGTTTGCAATTTGTAACAAATCCAGTTGCATTTCGAGCTCAACTCGAATATAACTATAAAAAAGTTACAATATTCTAAAATGTACTCCACTCATATAGTCTAATTAATTAATTAGTCATTAAGACAACGTTATACATCATCATATTCTTGTTTTTTAGATCAATTAAGAACATTCGAACCATCAAAATATCTAAAACCAACACGCTTGAGCTATCGAACCAACTAATGAGCCTCAATCGGGACCCGAGCTAGATTTGTCCCGAACTCGTTCTATTCATTATCGAGCCAGCCGTTTAAAATCGAGCCGAGTTTTGATCGAGTTTTTTTCTTCCGATTCTTTTAACTAACCAACAACAGTATTCCTCTTCTTAAGGTTCTGAAACTATGTCTGATAAGGTGAATAAATTAAATCCTTGTGGTATCAGGATTTCGTGGAGATTGCATTGTATGCGCAGGCACAACAGATAGTATAGCTGCCTTTCTTGCTGCTCGCGCAACAGAACCTGGCAAAGCTGTAAGTTAGACCACTCTGGCTAGATCGAAATCATGTCGAAAGATGTTAATTGTTTATGTCGGACGTCAGGTCACGTCTCTGGGATCCACGCTTGCTATCAAGCTACTGAGCAACACGAGGATCGAGGATGCAAGGTACGGAGTGTACAGCCATCGCCTGGACGACAAATGGCTGGTAGGAGGTGCATCAAACACGGGAGGAGCCGTGCTTAGAACACTTTTCACTGATGAGCAGTTGGAGAAACTGAGTGAAGGTATAAATCCAGTGCAACCTTCTGCTCTTGATTACTACCCGCTCAAGGTCAATGGCGAGAGGTTTCCTGTGGCCGATCCTGACATGGCTCCAAGGTAATGTGAATAGAATTTGATGATGAACAGATAGAAACAGAGAGCTTTTTTTTAAAGATGAAATATGTAAATTTATTTGTCTGTGGAGAGTGCAGGCTGCATCCGAGGCCGGAAAGTGATGTTGAGTATCTACATGGCATCCTAGAATCCATTGCACGAATCGAGGTAAGGAGGAGAAGCTCGGTTGTCATAACTCATAATATCGATGTATGTATATCAGTCGAGTTTGATGTTGGTAGTTGTTTCGTTTGCTGGTTACAATGCAGGGCAAGGCGTATAAGTTGTTAAAAGAGCTAGGTGCGACCGAAGTTGAACAAGTGTTCACTTCTGGAGGTGGAGCCAAGAACAACAAGTGGATGCAGATCAGGGAGAGGGTCATCGGGGTGCCTGTCAGCCGGGCAATCCACACGGAAGCTGCCTATGGAGCTGCTTTGTTGGCCCTGAAAGGTGCCAAAGGATCATAGAACAAGATGACTTCTTAAATCGAGATAAAGAATGTGGTTTCCAATCAATGTTCATGCTACTCGAATTCTAGCATTGTAAACTGTAATTGTATGGTCTGCTTCGTTTATAATGGGAAAGAGTGATTTCGTTCACCTTGGTTGGCAAGGTATCAGTCTTATCACTGTCCCTAACAGTGTCGTCTTTACAAAAATTGAAAGTCTCGTATGCAGATTGTATAAAGTCGCCGGATTTCTGCCCTGGTCGGACTCTGTAGAGATTGTGATACATATTGTACGCTTTATACAAACTTCGAATAATTCAATAATCTTACAAAGAGCGATATAGCCCAGATTCGCTCACCCCTAGTTCCGCGGCCATCCCATCGTACATTTTACAGCAGAATAGACTTAGTTACAACAATAACTAACCACACCTTTATTCATGAAAACAAACGACTAAATTTCATTATTACATACCATAGCTAAGCTGATACATGCTTTGATCTGGTGGTGATCATGATATCATTTGTCATCGTAGCTTGAAACTTGGGGTTGTGACTGAATATCCCTAGCTCGTGAACTTACCACTACTCTTCACACTGTTTCCATAGTTGGAGATTTGAGGTTGCGATTGGATACTGCTCGCGTACTTGCCTCTGTAGTACTTCCCGACGTAGCTCGAGACTTGAGGTTGCGATTCGATATCTTTGGTGAAGTACTTAACCATACCGATACCATTTTCGTAGTTAGATACTACTCGAGGCTGCAGTACTCCTGCTCTGTCTTCCCTTGCGTTAGTGGTACTGCTCCCACTAATCAGCTGCGTGCATAGTTTAGCTCTCAACCATTAGTTACTGATTAAAACAAAACAAAAGGCAATAAAAGAAACTGATCATGTAATTAAACTGAGAACATTATACCAGAAACAGTATGATCATGAGAGTTAAGAAAGCCAACTGCGATGTCGCCATAGAGCTACTAGCTAGCTATATAACTATACACTGCTTTAGACTTGTGTTTTGCTGCATGATGCCCTGCGATTATATATAGGTCGAGTGCTGGTCAAATGAAATCCAGTGTTAATGTAATGAATATATATAAAACTAATCTCGAACTTCTCTTCCGACCATTCAAGTAATTACTGGGACAGTAACAGTTTTAACATGGTATTAGAGCACTATGAACATTGATGCATAAATGTTATCGAAACTATGCAAACTTCAAACTCTTTCCGATTTTCAATTACCTTTGGTTGAAGGTTTAACCCTGGTTTGGCCGTATGAAAGAGGACAAGTAGGAGTCTTATCAGTGTCCCTAAGAATGGAAAGTCCCTCCTGATCTTTACAAAGATTGCCAAGTCAGATAAGTTTGTCACATTGCAATTATGGAAGGGGAAAAGAAATCGTACAAAATCTCCATATTCCCCACATTTGGTGATATGATAATGTTCTTTTTTATATATTATGATGTCCGGTTATAGGGTTTCATAAACGATTGTAATTTCTATACTAATTAGGTCTAGAATTTTATAAACAGTTATAGATATATACACGATTAAGAACTGGCGGTGGGTGGTCGGACCTGCACCAAAATATGATCGAAAAGCTTAGTCGGACAACGGTCCCTTGAGGTTTGTGCCGGAATGTGGTAGGAGCTTTGCTATATAGATATTGACGGCACTTTGACGGCTAGGTGACGGACGATGGAATGTGCCTTGTCGGACCATGATATCGGATTTGGTGGTGATGGAGTGATTTGGATATCAAATTTAGTGTTTGGAGAAAGATAGTTTGGCCCTAAACCACTCTTTTCTGTGTGACCCTAGTGAAGTGATTAATTGATGGACTGGAATGGCAATGAAAGTTAGTTTAATGACTGATTGATGCATGTTATTTCTAGTTGTATGAAAATGTCCAAACTAAAAACCTGATGCAACATTCTTACTATGAACAGATTAAGAACCTGATGCATCATCTATGAACTACTTCACCTGATTCTGTTGGCATCCATTAGCTTGGTGTTGGTTCTAGCTAGTCTGAGTTTCTGAATCCATTCCTTTGTATGTGAACAGATTTACACGGGACAGGTCCAGGCGAGCTAGATGAAGTGGTGCAGTAACTGCAGAAACTAACCGGCTCGATCGTGGTTAGTAAAATTGGTCGGACTGTAATCATATACAGGCCGAGCATCAGTAAATTGAAGGCAGAGGAAAAGAGGAGGCAGGAGCGTAAAATTTTCGTGAGACAACAGAACAAACCGAGATTCAGGCCAGCAGTTCTGGCCGACCGCGAGCCAAGGACTAATGGACGTGGACGCTAAGGCAATAGTAGATCTAATGGGACCATGGATGCTTCAAAAAGAAGGTGACTTTCTGAAATTTGCAACTTAGCTGCTGTATCTGTCAGTGGAAGGGGATGGATGACTCATGAAAACACTAGAAGTAGGATGGTCTCAGCAGGATCATCGATGGAAGTGATGAAATGATTTGAATCTGTTGGTTCCAAGTTACCAGCTTTACTGCGGGATTCGAATACCTATTTAGCATAGCAATAGAGAGGGAGAAGATGAAGCTTTTTAGTTTCAATCATTGTATGCTGCAGCAGAAGTTACATGTTCAACTCGATTTGTTTCGTAATCAAATTCAGTTTTATCTATCTGAAACTATGTCCAGGCAGAATCGCAATGTAATTGGCAATACTAGTGTTTCTGAACAAGGCTAAAAGCTTACAAATACTTGATCATATATTTACAGAGTGACAAGCAGGCTAAATAGATAGATACCAGGTTGGTAATCTTTCTGGGCTATATATGATCATCATCTTAGTTCTAGCTAACAAATCTGGAATACTGAAGTCAAGCAGCTTTTAACTTGTGGGGACTCAAATCCTGAGAGAAAAGCATGCCACTTGGAGAAAGAAGCCGTTGGAGTGCTAGCAAGAATCGAGCCTGCAATGCAGAAGTTCATAAATAATAAGAAAGAGACCTCAGCATGGGGAAAAAGTAGAGCGATTTACGAGCCAAGCTGCTCCGTGTTCGATTTGAAAAAAAAGATCATAATTTTTTATGTTCTATCATTAGTAGTCTTTCTTACCCATTGAAACCCTGTCATCACGAACCAACAGCCTGGCAAGCCGTAGCCTCTGCTGCTAACAATCTGTTTGGAAACAAAGAGAGCAAAACAACTGATCGGTTGAGAAACTAGCACACGAATCCAAATGCGAAAGAAGAGGAAGGTTTGATTCGGCAGGTCGAAAGTTGGGTGAAATTTTAAGTATTTTCTCCACCGAACAGGATTTAGATCATCAAGAAGTGATATTAGAGAACAAAATTTCTCCATTTACAACGCAACCAACTTTCAACCTGCCAAACCAGATCGGAAAAAAAGAGGTAGTTGGTTTACCAACAGTGCCAATGCACCCAGAGTAAAGCAGCCGCTCATGGATAGGCTAATGAATCTTAGATCCCTTCCAGCCTGCAGATTTCAGCAAAATAGAAAATCACAATTTGGTTGGAAATAAATAGCTTTTTTTATTATTGAGGGGAGGAATCGAGATAACATACGTACCAACAACGTCCCTTCAAGGGTGAGACTGCAAGGCGTTACGGACAGTGCAAGAAAATAGGGAATCAGAACTCTGTGCATCTGCATTGAGAAAAAAATTGGATTTAGACCTCTAATACTCGAAACAATTAGACACGGGGCAGAATTCAGTTCCAGCGGAATTGGACGAGTCATTTTGTGACAGAAAACAAGGAATTGGTCAATTCCGCCAACTTACAGACTGACCTCTCTAATTATCTCAAGATCTGGGGTGAAGAGAGTGGGGAAGAACCAAAGTACAGATGTTCCCAGAACTGCAAGTCCGAGTCCGAGGATTGTTCCGGTGATCATCAGGGATTTAAGCAGCATCCTAGCCTGTTTAAAGTTCAACAACATCAACCAGAATGTTGTTATATAAACTAATAATGAACGGTTCTCAACACTTACCCTCGCAAGACTTTGCTTCATTCCGTAGAGCAGCTCGGGCATGAAGGTCTGAGCAGTTTGACAAAGTGGTTCTCCCCATACTGTCCCCATCATGAACACTTGAATCACAACCTTGTTGACAGAGGGCAAAAAAAACT
Source organism: Linum usitatissimum (assembly GCA_030674075.2). Taxonomy (NCBI): domain Eukaryota; kingdom Viridiplantae; phylum Streptophyta; class Magnoliopsida; order Malpighiales; family Linaceae; genus Linum; species Linum usitatissimum. The sequence goes on from JAUJYP020000192.1 coordinate 6,677,755, forward strand.
CCATTATCAGAAATTGGAAAACATGAAAGAAAATTTGCAGAAAGAGCCAAGTAGGAAGGAAGGAGTAGATCAAAGACCTGATGAGCAGCCACAGTAAGAGTGCTCATTGATGTTGTGCAATACACCAGGAGTGAGAAGAAAGCCACCTAACATAGAAAAAACAAGTGGAGATTAGATGAGAACCTCAGTATCAAAACCATTGCGTCTCAATAACTCGAATCGTTAGGAAATTGTGTAAGATAGGTTTTATATTATTTATTACCACCAATACTCAAACGGGAGCTCTTGGAAGAATCCAAGGTTTGCACAATTTCGGTAAGTTTTGTGCAACGGATTGTGAGGCTACCGGAATTCGAATATGGTGGTCTTTTCTTAGTCAAAGCCTTTGATATCATGTTAAAAACCACCGTGTCCCAATTACTCGAGTTGTTGAAAAACAGTCCGAAATAGGTTATATATTTATTCATTAACCCATATACCTTAGAGATCATCATGACAAAGACCGGAGCAGCGAGCCCGAATATTTTGACGAGATCATCAGTAGTCGGAACGGAGATGGCGTATGCATTATACCCCTTCTTGTTCAGTGAATCCATCATCATGCAAGCTGCAACAACCTGGTGACAGTTGATATTCTTGTAAGTTTTGGCTAATTTAGTAAAACATCTTTTATGGAAAACAAGCAAGTTGAGAGGTTACTTGTGAAGCAAGTGTTGCCCATGCTGCACCAGCTATTCCAAATCCAAGAACTCTGCATAGAACTACATCACCGATTCCATTCACAGCAGTCGCAGCTATCAAGGCCTTCAATGGCCCTAAAGCATCCTTCATCCCAAGGCTGAAAACATCCCAACATACCAAGTGAGATTCCCTCCCATTTAGAAGTTATATGGATTGTTTCTTACCTTGCACTTTGAGCAACCCATCCAATTAGAATCACTGGCCATGCCAAGCCTCGGATCTGTCAACAAGAGATCCTATCACTTATGCATTTTTTGATAAACACAAAAAGGAATTCAAGAGGGAACAAACCTGGACATAAGTGTTTGCTGCAGGTACTATGTGCGAATTATTCGACCCGGCAAAAGCTGTGAGATGAAACAATGAAAGCAGAAGAAATCAAATTTCCAGAAAGGAATGATGGATTAACTACTCTGACAAAAAATTTCTCCTTGGTGGATCTCTCTCCTTGTTTACCTGCTAAAACAGTTGGCCCAAACAACTTGGTGAACAGAAACATCATGATGCCACAAGTCAAGCCAATGAAGAGCAACACTGACAGCTGATATTGAACTTCTTCTTTATCCTGAAACCAACATTGAATTTCATCAATTTCATACTAACCAAATAATATAAACTAATGTTGAACTCTCTCCCAACAACTCGAGTTATTAGAACACAATGGTTCACGATACGTACCAAGAAGAATCTCAAACAAGCAGATGAGTTCCAAGAAAGAAAGAAAGCTGACCTCTTTGGCAAGGGAAGTCGCAACCATGTTTGAAGTAGCAATGGAGAGAAACATAAACACATAGCTCATATTGTCGCATAACACTGTCCCAGGACCTGTCTTGTTTGAGAAAAGACCACATTAAGCACAAATTTTGCACAAACAAAAAGATGGAAGGAAGAAAAAAACAAATTATATGTTTTTACCCAAAGCAGCAAGCTCAAGAGAGCTCCCTTGGGCAATGACTACAGTGTCAATTAAGCTCATCAATGGAGAACATAACCATAACCCAGCAGCAGGCCCTGTAAACTTCACAATCTCCTTCATTTGTTCCCACAAGCTCTGCCCCTCCAATCCAACTCCCTCTGCAACGACTTCATCAGTTGCATTGACACTGTCGAATTCCTGAGCTGGAGTAATGCAGCAGCATTTCACAAGTCTGGAGGATTTCAAAATGCTTGGAGGAGGAGGGGAAGAGGGTTGTTGCAATTCCAAGATCCTGGGAAGTGAAATCCGGCATGGGTTCCTGCGAAAGATTGGAACTTGGGAAGGAAATCTTAGGTTTTGGGAGTGGAATTGGGTGGAATAGGAAGAATGAAGCAAGCCCTGGATTTGCATTTTCTCCCAGAAAGCTGCTTCCGTTTTCCTGGGTTGAATCTTTTTAGAAAAAAGAGGGGTTTTTTTCTTTCCTTGTGTTTTGGAAAGGTTTATGGAAGAAGAAGAAGAAGGTGGCAAAGTTTGTAATTTTGATTCAAACTGTTGAGAGCCACAGATATGCAGATGTTTGTCAGCTAGTAAAAATCATCGCTTTGGGGAAAGACTTTATCATTTTCACCTCCACTTCTCAATCCAATGTTGTCTTTTTGTTTGTATGGCTCAAAACTTTGCCAATCATTTGCCTTCAACTACCGCGTCGGCGCCAGTTGTGAACTTACAGCAAAACAGCTTGATATTCGAGCAATGAAATGCGAAACTATCTCAAATGGCTAGTTAGTGATCCGATCCCATGTGTGTTATTGATATCAAGCAAGTTATCGGTCCGTTGAGGTCCGGGAAAATTATACTTATCCTGATAGAAAGCTGCCTGATTCTATATTTTTGTTGAGAGGGTCAACAAAGGACCAATTTATATGTCATAAGTAGATACGGAATTGGCCGAATTTGGAGGCTAATTTCAGACGTCCGACCAATTTCGTCGGATATGTTTTTCGCAGCCACAAATCGACATTCTCGATTCCGTTAGATTTGGCATATGGGGGCTTAGTTTCGCCTAATTCCATTTGAAGAGCGGCATTGCCAGATTCGACAAATTTGACATTGAATCCGAATTCCAATTAATTTTATTTTTAATATTCTCGTGGATTTGGAGGTTGAGGAGTACAAAACGTGGTCTATGTGTTGGTGGAATAACATGGCGGAAGTTGAAGCTAACCCCTACAATGTGAACTCGTCCATACTCGCACTCCGATCGAACATACCCGACCCTCGACGAAAATGAGTATTGAGATATTCGCCCTAACATCGAATAAACAGGTAGGTTGAAGTTATTGATCAACTCTCTTTAGTAGTTTTTAAGTCTTTACACAATAGTGTCTAAGAAAGCCAGGGAAACAAAACAAGGTTTGACAAACCTACTTGCAAAGTTCAATCCTTTCCTTATGTAACATTACAATCCTGAGAAAGATAAAAAAGGAAAACCAAGAACAAGAGCAAGAAACATTATCTAAACTCAAACCGCGGAACACGGATCGTGCTTTCCTGCAGCTGCAGTGACCGTTTCGCAAGACTGTCCATCCAAGAGATGCTCCAAATCGTGATCCCGAAACGTGTTTTTGATGTACTCTTCAACCTTGCCCTGGTCCTTCAGCACTCGGCACAAGGCTAGGAGGTACCGCTGGGGAAGCTTTCCTTTGATCCGGACACTGTCATAATACACCCGCCCCAAGTCTTTACATAGGATCGAACGATAATCCATCCCGCTAACGATGTGATTACTCGCGGGCAAAGGAGCTGGCGCTGCAGTAGAGTGGTTGAATGCTTGTTTGAGACATTCCTCGAAGCAAAACGGATTGCTCCCGCCAACCGGAGCAGGGGAAGGAATCGGTTTAGAGACGATGGCGAGAGCCCCAACGAGGGTCACGAAGAATGAGAAGATGAAGATGGCAGGATAACTATGAGCCATTTCTGGGTTGAGTTCTTTGTGGAGAGATTGAGATGAATGGAGATACTCAATGCTAAGAGTTAACTAGATATAAAAGCTTCAGTTTTTGTTTGTAGTTGAGGAGTTTTGCCTTGGACAATTTCCTCACTGATTGGATAAGTTTTAACGTTATAATTAATTAGAGGGTTCTGTTTAAAACCAAACAAGAACCGAGGTCACTTGAAACTCTAAAACTCTACACATATGAAACAAAATCAATGCATTGTTAACTAGATCACTTCTCCAACTCTCTTAGATTTTTCACTGCAAGTCTCCGCTCTACATTAATCGAAATCGAACCCTTGTACCGACGATTTGATACCAAACTTTCGTAGTAAGTGTCAGGGCTGATACTATCTATATCAACCAGCTGAACGATGTCGCAATATTTCAACTAAATGAACGAGTTTGACGATGGAGCTACACTTGAACAGCAGATCAATATGGCTGATCTAAGCAAGATATCGATACTTATTAACTATTTCAATCGGAGAGGGGATAAAACATACTTGATTTTAGGGCAACCTGTCTGCAACTACGTCTATAGAAATCATAAGCCAGCACCTGCAATCTCATACTAAGCGTGCAAAACCCATAAGAGACGCTAAAGAACAAAGTGAACGATGACGAAGTATGCTCTTCTGCAAACTTACAACGTTCAACATCTTAAGTAGTCAGCTCATCGGTTCATAGATTACACATTCCTCGCTTTTAAACCTGATAACATGTACTGTATAACCATGAAAGTATCAATATTATCATCGACTCTCTTCAGCTAAAAAGCTTATAAGCTCGTCCTCTGAATCCTCTGAATCATACTCCATTAAGACTACAACTAATTCTAACGCTGGTACACAGAGCATGTATCGCATTCTAGCCAAATAGCAAGAACTCTTTGGTGTTTGCAGCTACCTGTACACCATGTCATATAGCCTAGTAGTAAGCAGGCATTAGTCTATATGCTTATTCTAGACAAAGCAGGATTGAAAATTACCTCCCATGGAATCACAAATTACTATTACTATCAAAACAAAAGCTGGTGAGCTTCCACTATCAGCAGCACAGGAGCAGCAATCGTAGACTTCAACTAACTACTGAAGAAAATTCAGAAGCGGGTAGGTAGCCTACTTAAGGAAATCCAAAGTCTACATCAAGCTCAATTTCAAATAAACCAGGGACTGAAGCAAAAAAAGGGATAAGCTTTTGAACAGTTAATTATTTGGAGAACAATGGCAACCGAAGTTCAATGCAATGCCTACCATTTCCAATCTGTTCCAATCCAGAAAGGGGTGTGATGCTATATCATCAAACTTGACTAACTAAAATTCAATAACCAATAAAACAAAGAGAGTAGAAATCCCCCAATTCATTTCTAACAATTGGACTTAAGACCTGGACTTTCGCCTGAGACGCTTACGGAGCTTCTTATACTTGTGCTTGTTCATCTTCTTCTTCCTCTTCTTTTTCACGCTGTCAGCTCGCATGGTCCTATCAGCAGCATCATCGATAACCCCATCCACCTCGATCTCATCCGAATCGAGAAAACCTGCAGGAATGGGGTTTAACAACTGCCCAAACGGGAAACTAGGGTAATAGACCTTCTCCGGCGTCGGGACGCCAAAGAACGGGATCGGACAGGGCGCAAGATCGGGCAGGACTCGGGGAGAAAAAATAGGTCCAGCGGGCGGAGAAGCTTTGTGCAGCGCCGCCGAGAGGGTTGCCGATGACGGCGAAGTCCTGCGGAGGAGCTTCGATATTAGATTCGCTGCCATCCTGAGAAGATGGATTTTCACTTCAATTGTGATTTTCGTGTTTGGAGGTATTTATTGGAGACCCTCATCCCGACCCGAAAAGCGAAAGACCGGCCCGAAAGGACGTTAATAAAAGTATAAAAAAAAAACATGCCCTCACGCAGGATCGAACTACGGACCTTCAGTTTACAAGACTGACGCTCTACCACTGAGCTATAAGGGCAATTGCTGACTCACAATCAGCATAAAATTCAATGAACCTTAGTGGTGGGGATAATTGGATACTGTTGATTTACCTAAACTCCATCCTACCATCACAACTCGTATGGGTTACGAGATGGATATTTGGATATTGTAACTACCCAGTTTAGCCACGCTCGATATTCTTTCGAGTTTCGACAATTGTATAAGAGGAGAGTTGGATTTGTGGCCTTAACTGAAAGGAAGGTTAAACTGTAAAAGACAGTTTTGAGTTTATGAGTTGCGAACTTGCGATTGTCGCAAGAGGAGAGTTCACCAAAGGTTCGTAAATGTTGAAATTAAGGTTGGAAACTGAAATTAATCACATTACTAATTAATAGGTATGTAGCTCTTAATGAACTACCATAATCAGTTGATCATGTTATGAATCAGTCTCTTGGATCATGGTACCTGTTGGCTTGGAATTTGGTTAGGTGCTGACGATCTTTCTTTTTATGCGGTGGACACGTGTTATTTCCGTATTATTTACGTGTTATTTCCGTGTCCGGCACCTCTCAAACCCTGCCTCCCAAATGGCATCAATTTAGCTGGCAGCATTTGTCCCTCTTTCTGCAGGTCTCCAATGGCGGCGTATCTTTACGTCTACAGTATTTAGTAACTAAATTAGCTGGTCTCCAAGACGGCAAAAACCTTAAATCCCACATGTCCTTAGCAAGCCTGTCTTTGTCTCTTAGGAGCTTTCTGGACTACCCAAAGGATGTTCATCAGAGTTTCGAAATTCCAAATTCGCCTTGACTATTATTGTTATCAGTCACTGGTTTCCAATTGCACAAAATAACACCCAACTCGAGATCGATCAGACATTCGAACTAAACAGGCTATAGATCAGACCCTACAAGAACAAGGGATGACATTTTTAGTGTTTGATCTGAGCTAACATGGCTCTCACATCCTTACTGTTAGGCCTCTGTTTCGGATCTTCAATGGTACAAAAGCAAGCAATTTTCAGCACCAGCAGCATCTGTTCATCATACCCTTTCCCCAACAGCTTCGGATCAATCGCCCTTCCCGGATCATCAGACGTCATTACATTCTTCATCCATTTCACCAAGCTCATCTCCCTGGTATGCTGAAAGAACTCATCTGACGGAAGCTTACCAATCAACATCACCCCAAGCAACACTCCAAAACTATAGATATCACATTTGTCAGTAAACTTCAACGTCTGGTGATACTCGGGCGCTATGTACCCCACCGTCCCCGCCACATTCGAGCTCGTGATGTGAGTATGCGCATCTGGCATCGATTTCGCCAGTCCGAAATCGGTAATCCTAGGCTCCATATCGTCGTCCAATAGTACATTCCCGGGCTTCAGATCCCTGTGGATTATACGCGGGCTGTGATTTATGTGAAGATACTCCAATCCTGCTGCTACCCCTACCGCAATCTTGTACCTTGCAGGCCAATCCAACTCGGTCTTCCCTTTCGAAACATCCACTAGCATGTTCTGTAAACTGCCGTTGTTCATGAACTCGTAGACTAAGTAATGGCAGTCTGGACGAGTGACGTGTGCAAGCAACGGCAGAAGGTTCCTGTGGCGAATTTGGCTTACCGTATTGATCTCCGACTCGATCTGTCTCATCTTCTTGGAGTCTTTTTGCTCTGCTTGCTCTGTAGATTCTTTACGGTTCTGAACAATCTTCTTGATTGCGATCATTTTGCCGTTGCTTCCAGGCAACTGTGCTTTGTAAACTTCTCCGCAACCGCCTTTGCCGATGATTTCTAAAGTAGCTGCCGCGTCTTCTTTCTCTAAGAAGGCTAAATCGGCCGGATTCTTAATCACTGGACTGAATATTGCGGGACCTGAATCTTTACCTCCGCCTCTCACCGCCGCTAAGACTAACCTGAACATGACGCAGAATATTAATCCAGATATACTCCCCGCCATTGCTCCGGCGAGAAACCCTAGCAACCAATCAGCTAGCTTCTGCTTCTGCTTCTTCTTCTTCTTCGTCTCGTCATTCTCGTAGTTCAAATCCCCAGGGAACGATGGTTCCGGAGCTTCAACGGAGGAAATTGGACCGGCGACTGATTCTGATTCCTCCTCCGCGAATATATACCGTTTCGGATACTCTAAGGATTCAATTTCTAATCTCGCTAATCGATTGCCGGAGAAATCGAAGGAGCGTAGATTACGAAACGATCGAACCGAATTTGGAATCTGACCTGTGAAGAAGTTGTTGGAGAGGGATAGGGTTTCCAAATTGGGGAAATGCTGCAGGAAGCTCAAATCGCCGGAGAAATTGTTGGAAGAGAGGTTTAAGAATCGGAGCCTGACGAGCGTTGAGATACCGGAAGGGACGTCGCCGAAGAACTGGTTGTTAGCGAGATCGAGAGTCTCCAGTTTGTTGCAGTTGACCAATTCGGGAGGGATTCGGTCAACGACGCGGTTGTTACGCAGGGAGAGCTCTTTGAGTTCTGAGAGGCGGCTGATTTCGGGAGATAGAGTTCCGGAGAGGGATTGGGAGTTGAAGACTAGCCTGGTGACTCTGAGCTCGTATCCGGTGGAGGAGAGGCCGCGGCGCTGGCAGAAAACGCCGGGGAGAGTGCAGGGAGAGACGACGACGGGGTTGAATCCGAGGTTGCGGCGGACGGCGGAGAGGGCGCGGTGATCTGACGGGTTGAGGTGGAGGAGGCGGGCGTGGACGTTGAGGAGAAGGGAGATGATGACGATGAGGAGGAGGAGGAGTGGTTTGTGGGAGACGGCCATTGTTGGAGTTTGATGAGTATTACGAAGTGGTAAATGGTGGATGAAATGAAATGAGTATTACTTAAGAAGCGTCGGGGAGTGACGTCACTGAGCGGAAAAAAACTTGTTGCCGGCGGGAGAAATCAAAAGATGATTTGGCAGTTTGTAGACTATTTTTAAAATAATGTGGAATTACTTTACCACCCTCGGGAATTTTCATTTACCTTCTTTTTACTTCATTAATATTGTTTATTTTAACTTTGAGTCAAATAATATAATTTCAAAAAAAAAGAATCAAATAATATAATCTTGTATATGATTTATTAAAAAAGAGGTATTATGTGGATGTTATAACATCATTAAAATTTAATTTTGTAAATGTGAGAATATAAATTAACATTTTTATGAGGTTTAACACAAAAATATTTGTTAGGAGAGTTGTTGATGGATAAAACTGAATTCATACAATTAAATTAAAAAGAACTTAATAATTGAACTATGAGTTTTTTTTATTTAACTCAATTTTTGTACGAGTTTTAGAAAAGAAGTACAATCTGATCGTAGATTGAGAGAGGAAAGTTAGAGAGAAATCGATTGTGAATGTACTTAATGAATAATGAGTTTTCTTGCCCTTATTTGTACAAAACTGTTCACAAAAATAACTCATTCCATCAACAATGAATGTTGTCAGACACACAAGGAAGAACATCATATCTCTTTCTCACTCCTTCGTTGGATGGTAAAACTTGAATGGTCGCATATTGTTTCTCCATAATGTCCATCTCAATTTTCATTAGGACACCTCCATTTTTTCTATAGGACCATGGTAGGCTAGTTAGACCCACCTTGCTAGACTAATATATGAACAAGTTCGAACCCAAATGACGATAAGTCAACGCTCATCAAATTATCAAGGAATGTGTATAAAATTGTCTCGAAAATGGCCTATTTTCTCTATGGTTGACGATGATGATTCCATCGGACCCAATTCTCCAAGAGCGTGCACTTGAGACCTATATTGAATAGTGCTCTGATTGGCAACAAGCTTTCATAGCTCAGTTGGTTAGAGCACCCGTTTAGTAAGCGGGAGGTCTTGAGTTCAACTCTCAATGAAAGCAAGCTTTTGAAAAACTGTGGCTTCAGTTTATTAAACTCATTTTTTCCGATCTGCAGTTTCGTTCTGTGATTGCCTTCCTTCTGGCGCTGAAAGTCATTTCATATTTCGACTACCAGTCTTACATCTCACAACACAACTTCCTCAGTCACCCTTTCCACCGTCGCCTCCTACCGTGCTCATATCAGCCTCCGGTCACCAACACGATTCATCGTATCAAAAACAAAACCCTGCTGTCGGGAAAATCACAATCTGATAATCATTTAATTTGATAACAGAATAAACAAAACCAAACGTTGTAGGGAAAGTCGATAGTTATTTTATACAACATCCTGACGAAGAAAAACAGCTTGAATTGAAACTAAATCACAGCTAAAACTTAAACTCTAGCCAAACTCATCTCCCCTCCAAGCATCCTCCCACCCTCCCAAGAAAGGAGAAAAAATTAAGTAACATCTTGGTAACCATTCCTGTGCTTCATCAATCTCCAGAAGCTTAGAAGGATCGCCTTGCTCGATTCTCCGCTACGTTTACTCGGAGTGATCGCCCATCTAGAGACTGCAAAACCAACCTTGTTGTTACTACTAACATTTCTTTGTACTAATTTTTTTACATTGCAGGAGGAAGAAAATACCTGTCCATCCATAGCAGCTACGACGTCGTTCATCTCCGCCTCGCTGGCCATAGTCACGAAGGCGAATCCGCGGGATCGGCCACTCTCCCTGTCGTAAACTACTCGTGCGTTCGTGACTTTGCCGTGCTCGCTGAACACTTCCATGAGACGAGCATCGTCGACACTCCACGGGACGTTCCCCACGTAGACTGTGTAGGCATTTTCGGTAGGGCGATTCACTCGCTCCGGCCTTGTTCCTCTGGCTGCAGCTTTGTTTACAGTCAACGTCCTCCCGTCTATCTCCTGTGAGAGTTGAACATTATCATGTACAATGCAGCTCGAATCAGTTGAACGACCAAGCTTGTGTAGAAAGGCATATGCTTTCCTTATTTTTAGTTCAATTCGTTCCGATGTGGATGAATCAGTCCATTAGTGCGGAGAACCGTCACATCCCAATAACTCGAGTTATTAGTTGAGGTTCATCATTGGTTTAGATAACATTCCTGAACAGAGAAAGCATTCAAATTCAGTTTTTTCCCTAAAACCAGGTACTATCACCATTAATCCCCAAAGAACTCTATCTCCAAGAACTCACATTCAGCCAACATTTATCATTTCAATTCATTCTAGGAGCTAATTGCCAGAAAGGTTCAAACTTTAAACCCCTCAGCTCATAGCTAGTGACTGGTTATTTCATCCTAGCCAAAGGGAAAAGAGTATGTATAGTATAACTTACATAACGGTTGAACATTTGGATAGCCTTCTCAGCTTCTTCAACACTGCTCATGGTCACGAACCCAAAACCTCTACTGGAATCAGTCTCCCTATTGTAAATCACCTGCCAAAAAATAACAATTAACCAATCAAATTTCAAAAACCCTAACATCACATAAGAAAAAACAACCGAAAAGTAAACACAAAATTTACCTCAGCAATCTCAACTGTGCCAGCTTGCTCGAACAACATAGCCAGCTTCTCACTGTCAACATCGAAAGGCAATCCCCCGACGAACACCTTAGCATCCTCCGATGGAACCTGCGGGAAAAACCCATCATCTTCATCGTCTTCCTCCTCATCATAAGATTCCTCCGCAGCCGGCTCATCCTCCTCCTCCTCGTCTTCGGCCATGGTGGCGGTTTGTTCGTCCTGCTGGGCCCAATCGGATGTCTGGGAAACGAGGGGGATGAGAGATGCGAATTTGGTTATTGTGGCGGGTTTGAGAGAGAGGGAGTGGGAGAGGAGATGGAGCTTGAGGGGACGAGAAGGGACTGAAAGAGAGAGGAGAGGAGTTCTGGAAGTGGTGAAGAGGGAATGGGAAGAGACGAAGCAGGATTCCGCCATGGATGAAGCGTTGGTGAAGGTTGAAGAGGCAGCCATTGGAGTAGTTGGGACTTGGGAGGTTGAAAATTTGGGGGGAGACTGGACAGGATAAGGGGAAGCACCGAAGGAGAAGGGGAAGGCTGACGGAGAGAAAGATAAAAGCTGAAGAGGCTTCTTGTGTCTTTTCCTTTCTTTCCAAGACCTCTGGGCCTCTCGGATTCCGTAACTTCTTTGGGCTACTAGCTCTGATAAACTGAGCCTGGTCTTTTGCTCTGTTCGGGCACCGCTTGATTATCTTTCGATTAGCTCGACTCGGTTGGAACATGTGTTAGTTCGGACTTGCCTTCAGGTCGGCTCTGAATCACCATTAACGAGAAAGATCGATAACCACGATAAGCTTCACTCAAACACTATATCATGCTCAGTTCTCATCTTTTTATGTGTTAGATTTTGAGTTTGAACTCGAATCGAACAACTATAGTGGAGTACTGATTTAGTCTTAGAACTAATAATCAAACAAGTTCGGAAGCCACAAATCGAGTTCTTATCGACCCGGCTCGTGAGCTATCTAAATTGAGCAGGCTCGTTAGCCTAACTCAACGAGCTCACAAGTTGAGAGAGGTCGAAACACCAAACGCTCAAACACAACTTGCCTCATCAACCACCCATATATAATCAGTCCAAAAGATTAAAACCTAAATAATCACATATTATAACTTGAAAAAACAAGGAAATTGCCACCAAAAAGATCATTCATATGAACCCTAGTACTCCCTCTCGTAAGCTTCTTCACTGCAGTCTTCACCCATGAAACCTTTGCTTTCGACAACAGCACTCTCCCTCTAGATCTCCTCCATAGCTTCCTCAGCCTTGGAGATTATCCCATTCAGTCTCAACTTCCTTCTAACCCTCAGCTTCCTTCCCACAACCCTCCTCCCAATAGCCTTCTGCTCGAGAACTCGAGGTTCGTCGGTGGATCTAATTCCTCCGTGTCCAAGTCTGTGATAAGATAGAGACGATGAACACATTATTTATCGGGGAGACAACTGAGCCGAGAAAGAAACAAGCTGTGTGGCAGAGTTTTATCTGTTCTTTCCATTATTGAGTGGCCTTTATGAGTTGGTTAACTGTGTGGGTTTCAAAGGATGAGAGTGATGTTACACCAAACTCACTGGCATTGCAATAAAGATCGTCATAGTGCTCTGCTCTCTAAGTCTACATCAAGATAATTTTTATGAATATTATTTATACTCATCAAATCTGCAGGTAAACAGATTTGCAGACCTGTCAATTAAGATCCACAAATCTCAAAATACAAAAGAGGTATTAGGAAAAGCTATCTAAGTAGAAAGAAAATCTGACGACAAATTCTACTAGCAATCTCCAAGGAATCAAGTGACGGCTCCCCCACACGGCGACGACAACGCTCGTACCAGGTTTCTCTAATAATCGCTCTTCAAAATAATCTTCCCGAACCAGCTGCATTTCCGCGTCCCACATAACGATCACCATACTTCCAAATCATGTCTTCCCAGTCCAGCGTCTGAATTTTCTTCATTGCCAAAACAGTGACGACGAATCTCCTTCCCAGAACAACAGTCATGCATAATATGATAAGCAGCATCAACATCAGAGGAGCAAAGAAAACAACTCACATCCACACATCAAACCCCACATCAACGCCTCTAGTTGTTGTTGCTACGCTGTGGGCTCTTTAGTGGTGGTGGCATGGCTCTTTTAATATAATTTTCTGGTCAGTACTTACGGTGAACTGACAAATATTAATAGCAATTATAATATGGTAATAAGTATATGAATTCACAATTTATAAAGTATATTTCCAAGAAACATTACATTCTATAGTATGAATTCATAAGGATAAAAGGTAGGATATGTTATTGTAATTCTTCTAGTAGATCATACTTTAATCCGAAACTAACTAGCCCCATTACCCATTACATACTCCACAGTGTAGCAACGACAACCAAAGGCGTCTTCCGATGAACCGCCAATCCCGGAGCTTCGTCTACATCTAAATCCTCCGCCTTCTTCCCGCCGGGCGACGACCAATCAAACCTGTGCAACAAGCTAGCCAACGTGATCTCAATCGACGCGGTAGCAAAACCAACCCCGGGACACCCTCTCCTCCCGGCTCCAAACGGAATCAGCTCAAAATCCTGACCCTTATAATCAATCGAGCTGTCCAGAAACCTCTCGGGGCGAAACTCCTCCGGCTCTTCCCAGTTCTTCGGATCCCTAGCAATCGCCCACGCGTTGATGATCACCCTCATCCTGGCCGGAACGTCGTACCCTTGTACCGTCACGTCCTGGGTCGATTCTCGCGGCACCAAGAGCGGGATCGGCGAGTGTAGTCTGAAGGATTCCTTCAGGACTGCTTTCAGGTATGGCATTTGCTTGACGTCATCCTCATTTACGTTCCGCTCGTTCCCTGTAATCGTTCGGATTTCCTGCTGGAGCTTCTTCATTACTCCTGGGTTCTTCAGGATTTCCGTCATTGTCCATTCCAACGCCGTGTATGACGTGTCCGATCCTGCCGCAAACATGTCCTGCACAAAAAGATCTTTGACTTGAGCAGAATTGTCGGTTAGGATGGTTAATAACTGACCTACATTTCCTATCCAAATGGGTTAATCAATTAACCGACCTATATCATAATATTTGATTAATTAACTCTTAACTAATCGATAACGATATGATTACGAATTTATTTTAACTAAAAGAATTCATTTTAACTGTTGACCATAATCAAATGGTTGTACCAAAACGATTGCTTTGACGGTGTCACCGTCAATGGAGGAATCAGGGGACGACTCCCTCTGTATCCGAAGCAGAACATCAACCAAATCCATCTCATCTTCACTCATCCCTTCAACCAATTCAACCCTACCCTTATGATCCTCCACAACTTCATCCAAAAACTTATCAAATCCCCAAAACACCCTCTCAACCATCTCATTAACACCGTTGAACCGGTTAACCCAACCGAGCCACGGAATAAAATCAGCCACATTCACAGTCCCCAAAGCCGTACCAAAATCCTCCAACAGCTTCTTAAACTCCTTCCCCTTATCCCCTTCTCCGTACTTCCTCCCGAACGCCACTCTACAAACGACGTCATTAGTCAACGCAGCCAACATCTCCCCCAAGTCGAACCCACTAGACGACGTCGTTTTGGACAAGCCCTCAATTTTTTTAACCAGAAGTTTGGCCTCCTGTTCCCTGATGGGTCGGAAAGACTCGACCCGTTTCGGGCTGAGCAACCGGAGGACGCAGATACTGCGCATCTGCCTCCAGTACTCCCCGTAGAGAGCTTGAGAGAGGTCCTTGTAGTTGTAGAGGAGGCGGTTCTGGATGCTCGAGTAAGGCCGGTTGGCGAAGAGCAAGTCGTGGGTCTTCATGATCTCTCGGGCCGAATCGGACGAAGAAACGACTAGAGTCGGGGAAGATCCGAGATGGAGGAGCATGACTGGGCCGTGTTTTCTGGCCAAGGATTGGAGGGTGCGGTGTGGATGGGTGCCTAGTTGATGGAGGTTTCCAAGGATTGGGAGCTTTGGTGGAGATGGTGGGAGGTTTTTGGTGGTTGATTTGGAGGAGTTGAAGAGCCATTTGGTGGTGATGATGAGTAGTGGGAGGATAAGGAGAAGAAGGAGATGCAGAGGGTTGGAGATGGAGAATTCTCGTGGGAGGAGTAGAGTTTGGTCTGTCATTTTTCTTCCAACTGGTTTGGTTTGGGTGAATGAAGTAAGTGTGGGGGGGGGGGGGTTTGGTTTACATAGGAGGAGGAGTTGGAGCTGAATTGGCACGCGCAACGCCATTAATTCGCTGAGATAATTCTCGACATATGGTGGCAGGTAAAAAACAAGAATAATTTTAGTGGGCGGAACTGGTAAGATTTCCCCTCCGCCTATTGAATTCGTGGCAGCTATTTCTATGGAAACGATGTCGTGGGCAATATGGTCTCGTGCTTATTAATTGGATCGTTCTTTAATTTGTCTTTTTTCATATTTGGCGTTTTCTGCCTTTGCATGCATGGAAGGACATTGCAGTCAGCTTAAATAACTCAGTACTAAACAAAATCTGCCGACATCAATTCCAGATTTTCCTTTGTTTCGGTCACGTTTTTTCTTCCATATTTAATTAATCCTAGTTCTTTTTTTTCCCGCATGCACAGCAATTAGAAATCCATATATGGTTCAAGCAGACTATATTCATTTTTATTGATGGAATAATATATAAAAATTAATCTGAATTCTTTTCTAAAAGTTTAAATTATTGGAATATACAATACTTCGTCGTATATATGGCATTAGAACTACTAAAAAGATCGAGAGGTCGCTATTTTAAATTTTGATAATCCAACCCTTAAACTGTGTAGATTACAAATTATTAAAATTGTGCAACCTCAATTTTTTTAAATAATATAAATTACTCCACACTTATATTTTTCATTTCACACATGAATTATCGAAACTGTGCAAACGTCAACGCTTTTCCAATAGCTCGATAGAGTAGTTATGGGGATGCAATAGTTGATAAAAAAAATATACACATTTCAAAACACACTTTTATATATATAATTGATTTACCATGAATATTTAACTACAACGTTAGTAAGACAAACACAAAACTACAACATCGGTGGTAATAATAATGATAACATCCTTAATTATTATGTCCGTTGAATGATTCAGCAGAGGAACACAATGCCAATTAAACTACAAAAGATGTGGCTGTGACAATAAAATTAATTAAGCTTTGCACACAATTTCAACCCAATCGAGTTGTTTAATGGTGTAATTATTAGTGTAACAAGGCTAATTAATTAATTAAGTATTTGGAGATGCGTACAATATTGGTGAGAATAGAGCCATGGAGTTGCCGAAACTAGACGCTACTTCAGGGTTTGAAATGGTCAAATTGGGCCCACCTACCTAGAGTTCTTATATTCTATACATATGGTGTATTAAAAGTAGGTTTGAAGTGTCAAGTGTCACTTTCTGAATGGTGAGGTGAGATTCATTCGATCTTCGTAGTTGACGAAACAAACCATACGAAAATATAGTTCTAAGGACTGGGCAAAAACGATCCTCAATTTATTTAAACGGTTAATAATAGGCTAAAATGCTCTCTGATACTTTTAACAATCAGTTGGTTAGTGGCCGTCTTAATGAAACGATCATATAATTAAAGTCCTCAAAACTTAATTTTCTTATAAGAATGATATTTTCGATTTTTGACGATAAAACTACCAAGGTGTCACGGTCTCACGGACCTCATTATTTTTTGCCAATATTTAAAGTCTTCATTAACTGATAGGACCATATATAGGGTTTGACGGTTGAATCTCGATCTCATATAGTTATATATCCCTACTATTCTAGGATTAACCGTTTAGAGGGTGCTTTAGATATTTTGAATTGGTCCTGTTCCGTCGGTTGGGTGTGGAGCCTTAGGTCAATACCGGTAAAAGTTTTGGACTAAAATAATTTGTTATATTGAGGTGTATCATATAAAATCTGAAAAATACTAGTCCATATATACAATGTAAACGAAATAACTTATAAATATTGGGTCGTATATAAAATGCATAATATCATAACTATAAACTTCAAATTGTCAATGGATGGAGGAAGCCGCCACTAGCTAGTGGAAGAACTATGGATTAGAATGGTGACGGTAGATAGGAAAACGATTCCAATATAATGACACTTCATTCGTAATCCAGTTGCAATTTATACTGTATAATTTAAATCGGTTGAACCATATACCAATATTAGTTATCGATTTGAGTAATTGTCCGGGTTGAAGAACCGGTCAGCCTGCATGTCCACGCATAGATAGGTCGAGATAAATGAGTTTCCGTCGGAAAAGTTCTTTACGTGTGAGTGGGCTCAAGTAACAACAAGTTTGTAACTAGTAGAATGGTTGGTGATGGAAACCGGTCCACTATGGTAGCCCAGAATATGGCCCATGGGCCTATTAGGTCCGGTTTGCTAAATCCATTTGCAAAAACTTCCAAATGAAAACAGGGTTTCATATACCGGACATAACTAAGATGCGACCGCTTGAGTTTCGAGTAAATTTCAGTTTGTTATGAATAAATGTGTACGAGTCATATAATCTAACTCATACATGTAGAATAAATGGAGTAAGATATAAGGAGTATGACTGACATCAACAATGGCCGATATAGATTGAGTCTTGCAAAAAGCTTTAGGAGGTTAGAACCAATTCACTGAGAATGAGCGTCGATGCTATGAGTCGAGATCATACGCCGTGGGCGGGCTATGACTTATGAAAACCAAGGCGATGCATCGAGGTGAGCTATGAGCGGCAAGTATGCAAATGTCGTGCCCCGAGGGTGAGCTGCAACGGATGAGGCTATGTCTCTAACCAGTCGATTAACGACTCGATCCGAAGACATCGGGTTATAAACCAGTCATTCGGTTGCACATTAAAAAATAATCGACTTTAGGTTGAGTGAACAGGCAGGAAAAAAGTCAACTCGGCTGGGGTCACCTGCTATGGAGTGGGTCGTTGACTTGTTTGATAGGGGGATTTAATAATATTTGTTTGATTTTTGCATTATATATTTTTCGATAGAGCGACTTACACGTCCGCAAAAACAAACAATTTTATAATCATGTTTTCAAAATTAGGACTTAGGAGGATGTGTGCTAATGGGCGGTTTCAATACTTATTTGACATATCGTTTTGAATTAAATCGTTTGTGATAAATTTCGAAATTAAATACATCTTTTTAAAAATAGCATCGTTATAATTGAAGGTGTCTGCTTGGTCATTATATGATAATATGTGTTACATATTAGGCAGTTTCGATATATGTTTGACACAACTTCAAATCGAATTGTTTGTGACAAGTATTGAAGTTGAAGATATTATTTTACCTTAGCACCACCATGAATGAAAATTATCAGCCGCCTAATCGTGAGATGAAAACATGTGCTACAAAATGGGTAGTTTTGAATTTGGTACACAACTTTGAATAGAAACGCTTATGATAAACATTGAAGTTGAAGAGATCTCTTCTACTACTGCACCGTCATAAATGTATGTCTAGCCATGACAATATATAGTTTCGAAACCCAGAAAGTGGAACTTGTGTACTACATAATGGACAGCTTCGAAATCTATTTGAGACATAACTTCAAATTGAAATGTTTAAAATAAGTATTGAAGTTGAAGATATCTGTTATGCGATCGCACTATTATAAACAGAAGTTATCTGCCACTCCTTCAATAAAGAATTAAAAAACAATTTATTCACGGATTGGTATGATATCCGAATATTGAATAACCGAACAAACTTTGTTTCGAATTTCGATAGCCATGAAATCAAATCACTATTGTATTACTATTCATGCGATGAAAACAGAGGAATTCATACAAAACACTTCATCTTCATCAACTAGCAAGAACAAAACAAAAATAAAAACAAATATCTTAAAATAAAAACTTTGCAGTAGTAGAATTCTGAACTTGCCGACCGAGTCGGCCATGGTTTCCCACCTCCCTTTATTTATTCTCCGGCCGTCGTTAGCCGCATCTTCTTATATTCCTCACTTGGCCGACTTCCCCTTGCGCTTCTCGTTGTAGAAGAATCCAAACAGCGACACGACCGAGAAAACACTGAAACAAACGGAGACGATGTCCAGAGTCGCGTGGCGGCCGCTCACCGCCTCCACTTTGAACAAGTTGGTCGTCTTCTGGGCGTTCGTCGTCTGGCCGTACGCCACTTGCTTACCCGCGGCGTCCAGTGCATAGGCGCGTACGAAGTACGTCGCCGTAGGCACGTCTCTCTCCACCGTCCACTCGACGCTGTTCTGGTTGCCGCCGGCGGAATAAGGCCTGGCCACGATTTTGAACTGGCAGGTCTTGTCCTTGTTTAAGTGGTCCACCGTCTTCCTCCACGGCCTGTCCTTCTGGCTCACCGGTGCGTAGCAGAGCTTTACTTTGATGTTCTTGAACTTGCTGTCGCCGTCGGCCGCCGCCGCCAGCGAGGTCTTGTTGAATCCCCACGTCACCTTGATCTTGTCCTCTCCTCCCTTCAAAACTGCCCGATTGGAAGAAAACCAAAAGATTTCAACGCAAATTCTTATTCTTTAAAGGATTAGGGTTACCAATCTGCCATTTCCAATGCAAATTTGACAAAATTCCTCCAACAAAAATGGTCGTTTCTTTAAGGTCGGAAATCAAATTCCAGCGTTTCCCATTTCAATAAATTTGATGTTGAGCTTTGGGGTTTCAATCAACTTTCCGTTTGATGATTCCAGAGTTGGAAATTTTGTACCTTGGCCGGAAGCAGGGGAGGCAGTGACGAAGAGGCTCTGCTGGAGGGTCGAGAAGAGCTCATTGGCGTCGGAGAAGGAAACCAAGCAAGAGAATACAACGACGGTTGAAGCTAAGAGGAGGAAGACTGGACGCGCCGCCGTCGGAGCTGCCATGGAGTTCAGATTCTCAGGCGAGTGTGCTGTCTCTTTTTATTGCTGACTTTTAGAGAAAGGGAAAGTTTGGAGGAGGATGGTGGGAAATAAGGGTCCGTTTGGGGTGGATATTTATACGCCGCAAAGAGGGGAGTTGAAGAATGTGAAGCCAAGTAGTTAATGACAAGTTGAGGGTTGTAATTAGTATTATAATCATAAGCATAATCAATTGTTAGATTCGAGATAAATACGGCAAAGAAATGAAATAAGTGTCCCTTAAGATAATTGAAAAGTTGGGGCATGTGAGCATTTTATATTTGAATATATAAATATTTCATCGGTACGAATTATCGGGTACTGTGATTGATATAAACATTGAATAATTCATAAAAATAATATAATATAGTCTCGATATAAATCTGATTTAAATATAGCTTAATTACAATCTTGTAATTGAAGTGAATGAACATTTATGAGACTCACCGTTTCGACGTGTTTTGAAACCATGTCTATGTGTCATGTTTATTATTTACTATAGGTGGTTTGACTTAGTAAAAAAAATTTGACGATAAACTCACAATTCCATTAATGATAATCCATAAAGCAAGTATTTTCATGTCGATAAATAATCATTCAGAATGACCAACATCTAAAACGACTACAATCAAAATAATAAACTGTCTAACAAACGTATCAACGACTCCATTATCATCTCTCCCTAACAAAACTGATAGACCCGATTAAAAAACACTCTCTAACGTCTGACTTAGTATTGTTTAATGTTTTTTGTTTGCTTGTCCAAATGTCCCCCCGACACATTGGAAGAGAAGGGGGGAAGAGGGCAGGGTTGGGAAGTGGCATCTAGTGAAATTTTGATCAACCAATCGAAAATTCAATTTGGCCCCCCAATTTGTCAACTTGGGCAGTCAGTCAACTTCTTGGATTCAAACAAAATAAAAATGAGAATCAAATTAATTATCGAATACTAATTTAATTTGATTTAGGGAATACAAATATTTGCATGGACGGTTTATGGATGACACAATAACACTTATAATGAAATTTATAAATATAGATTACGGATAGACTTAAATACATTTGTCCTATCATAAACGACTAAACAAATTTGGTACATTCCAATATATATATATATTAGTTTTATTTTTGTGCGAAACATGTATTAAAAATGATATTGTTGTTATTGTGATGGGCCCTGAAGATCCTAATTCTTGATGGTGATGGGTTGGGTATAGGCCCATTCGTTTTGGGGTTTTCTTTGACAATAACGGCCCTAGCTTTTTGGTTTAGTCGACTTGGGTTGATTTAAATATTTTAAAAAGAAAAGAAAGAATGAGGTTGATTTATAAATATGTGTATAGGGTCTATGGCATTGAGCATATTTTAAATTTTTTTGAGAGATTTTCGTTTGTTTGGTGGGCATGTTATAATGTTAATATGTAACGAAAATAAGTCCAATGACGTATCATATTATTCACCATAGATACCACAAACATTTTAAATTATATATAATTTCCGATTATACTAATAAAAGTGTAAGTTGTACTATTTTAAAGATCATTTTGATTTGAAGTATCACACGTCAATATTATTTTTGGTGCACAAATTTCAAATTGAATTGATAAAAAATTTTAATGATAAAGATTCGAGTTAAACTTGAGCCTCGATAGTTAACTATCAAGCCGTCTTGAGTTCGACACAATGTTCAATATTTGGGGAATAAATAAAGTAAGGCTTTCATATGAAACAGAGCCAAAAACAAGCCGCCGGCCGGCGAAGGTCCGATAGCCAAGCAGAAAAGAACAATACTAATCCATCCAATTCAAATATCCAAGTGTTTCCCAACTTCCTAACTCTTCTTCTTCCCCAGCTGTTTTCGTCTCAACTCAGGGACTCAATGCTGAATGCCAAATCACCCACCACAGGAATCTCCGTTGCAATTTTAGTCAGCATAAAGTATTCGAAATCCACAGCAAAATCTCAGATTCTCGATCAAATCGCCGCCCTGATTGGAACTTTCAAAATCACCAACAATTCTTTACTCTTCATCAAACCCACCTCGTTTTCAGGCTCGGTTTCTTTGCTCCTCTGCCTCCAATTCTGACAATGATCAACAGGACAAGATTTAGAAGCTCCGGCGCCATTAGTACGCAACCGACCAGTAATGGGCATAGTACCAAATCTGCTGCTCTGTTATCCACTAACGAAATATGCGACGATAGGTTGGACATGAGGAACTGCAGCGGCAGGCTGACTCAGGAATGGCTGGACGAGGCCAAGCGAATCGTAGCGTCCTCATCGGCCACGTCTGCTTCCGCCTGTGATTCTTCGGCCAAGATTACCGGAGCGCCCAGGTTCGGTTCTGTCAGGATTTCTACGGGGGCTCTTATTTGCAGGAAGGATCCTCTCTCCCGCTCCGCCAGAAGGTATGTATATGTTCAAACATTTTGTAAGAATACGGTGCCGTTTCCCCTTTTTTCATCTCCAATTTTGGCTGGAACATAAACTCATGGGATTTCGAAATCAAAATCAAATCGGTACCTTTCTAAACGAAATTGGGTGATTGAAATTAGGTAGATTTGAGTACGCAAAATTGGGAAAGTCGCTTTGTGGTATGGGGTGGAGATTCACTCCGGCTCTCCATTTTTGTTTTAGAGCATTAAAATTGTGTATAATTCGTAATTTTGTAAGATTTTTTTTAGTGTTTGATCGTATTATTAAAAAGAGCTATTAAGAGTTTCAATTTTCTAAATTCATGAACGTTCTCGAAATTGGGAAAGTTACTTTGTGGTATGGGTGGAGAATCACCCGAGTCTCCTACTTTCACTCTAGAGCATTAAAATTGTGTATAATTCATGATTTATGAATTTTTGTAGTGTTTGGTCGTATTGAAATTAAAGAAAGTTAGTGAGAGTCTCAATTCTTTCAGTTTTTGTACGTCGTGAATATTAAATTATATGTACAATTTAGATGATTTTTTTAATATAGTTAGTGGTATTTGAAATTCTACTCTCTAAATCGTGTTTTAGTAAACAATAATCTTAAAATTTAGTTCAAACAATCAAAATTTGAGATAAAATCGGTCGCACATTTAGCTCTGGTTTCAACTAAAACATGTACAAACTAATGTTTGTTATATACATTTTAGTTTGATATACATTCATAAAAAAAAATTATTTGATATACAAAATTTTGATTAAATTCGATTGAGGGCATATTTCAATCCTAATTCCGGTTTTATTTTCGAAAAACATATCCAACAGAAGTAATCTAACGTAGGTAATGGCCTCCAATTCTCCGAATCCGGCAAATTCTGCCTCTAAATCATGACGAAAACGTGGCCTCGGAAAAATCCTATATCATAAGTTATACGAAGTTGCTCTGTTTCTTCTTACTCTGCAGGAACAGAGCAACAGAAGGGTTCAGTGAAGAGATCCTGAGTCGATCCGCGAGACATACCCGAACTGGATCGATATTGTCAAATACAGTACCCGATTTCTCTACATCACCAACATCACAAGTGAACATGTGGATCGCCAACAACATCGAGCCTCCAAATGGGTTGTTCTCCGACGACGACAACTCCCCAGGGAAGCAGAGTACTCTCCCGCAGAGGAGGTCGTCCCGGTTCCAACCTGAACCAAAGCAGGATGTTCCGCAGAGGAGGTTTAAGCAGGATCCGAACACGGAAACACGGGTTCTTTCCCCGCCGAAGAATCTGGTTGAGTCGGCTCATCGGAGGACCATCTCCAGGTCTACATGTTTGATGGAGAAAATCGCTGCGGTTGAAGAAGAAGGGCTTGGAGTTGGAGGAGAGCTGCAGGGGAGGGGTGTGAATGGGTTTCTGAAGAAGCAAAGGGCCAGGTTTGGAAATATGATGATGACCAAAAAAGCTTGATGGAAGAAGGGTTGTGTAATCTGAAAACATTGCTAGTATTTGCTATATACATCAGAATCCCCTGTGTTCCTGAGTGCATATATACATTTAAGAAACAAGTATTAAGAACTTAGGTCCAAGGATGTAGCTTTTTCGTTTTGGTTTGACCAATAATGATGTCAACAGTGATAATAAATTGCCTAACTAACACGTAAATTACTCCATTACCCTCTCTTCTTACTAGGCTTGGCAACGGGAGGTTCGAGGATGGTTATGACATACTCATTACTCATTCACCTTTGTGGCGGTTATTAATCATAATCATTACCATTTCTATTTCGGTGATAGATTTCGTTCCATCCCCATACCCACCCGGTTACGGTTATAACCGCTCCTCCTAACGGTTAACCACCGATATGCAAGAAAAAAAAGGAATGAAAAGTCGAAAATGCATACACATTCATTCATCTGGAAATTTTCCAAATCTAATTCCAAACAATTGTAACAATAGCATTCTAAAACACTAAAAACACTTGTGACTTGTTCTTGAAATTAAAAGTAAAAGTATTGTGTTGGGACATAGGGTTAAAATATAAGTGGGTTGGGTCAGTCAAATGGTATTGAGCTTTATTGCTTTAATAATATACGAGTAAATAGAGGGTAAGTTACGGGTTGGGGATGGCTATGGGTATGGTTACGGTGATGGTGCGGTTACTTCGAAACTCATAACCTAACCTTACCCATTCGTAGCGGTTAACGGTTATAACCATAACCGCAAAATACCCAGTCAACGCGGTTAATAACCATCAAACTCGATAAGGATACGGTCGGTTAAACGGTTAAACGTTCAGAATTGCCAACTCTACTTCCAACCACCGCAATCGAAAAATTCGATTCATGAGTAAATACTAAATAATAAAATTCCAAAGCAATTACAGAAACATCAACACTTGCCTAGCCTAGGACTAGGAGGCCCCAATAATGGGCTTTTGCAAACTTGGTTTCGTGCTGTGGATCCATAATGCATTCTTATGGCCTGTTAACGCAATGATTCACAAAGGCCCAATCTACTCACTTTCGAAGTGACCCATAAACCCTCAATCCCTTCTGGATGAGGAGCTGCCGCAGCCCGCCGCAAAGTTTGAGGTTTGTAGTTCCGTCGCCGGAGACCGACGTCCCCGCTCGAAATCGAAACCTTTTCTGAACCCACTTTTGCCCGTCGGTTTCCAACCCTGATATTCAAATTTCGCAGTTTCTGTGTGCCGATTATCCATCCGAAGAAATGCGGTCTCTTTTCGGCGCACTGATTGGAAGGCATAAGATCAGCTGTTCGAGTACTTCCCGCTGGCAGTCAACCGCAACTTCCATCGCTAACTTCAGCAATGAACGTATTCTTTCCCGTTCATCGCCTCCAAACCATCTCTTCCTCCGGTCGTTTCACCATTTCGCTTCCGGATCTCCTTTGTCAACGGTATGCTGTGTTTGTTAGTGGTACTAGGTCTTGATGATTTAGGTTTCTTCTTGGAATGTCGATTTCTGTAGTCTGACGTGATTGGGGCAGAATAAATTTGATTGACACGATCTGCTGATTACTTAAGAGCTTTTTCAGTTCAAATTTTCTGTTAGTGGATGAGATTTGAAGTTCAGTGTAAGGTTTGAGCTCCTGACTTCGGTTATACTCTCTTGCAGACCTCAGAAGTTGAAAGAACCGGCTTGACCAGGTTTAGAAGCAACATGATAAGCTCTAGTCTTAATCGTCTAGGAACTTCTTTCCCTATCAGGAACATAACAACAGCGGGAGCTCCTGCTGCACCAGCTTCGGATGATTCTTCGATACCTTCGGATGTTGTACCCCCACGAATCAAATTCAAGAGGATGGATAAGATGGCAAGGAACATTATGCAGGTATGCTTCTTCAGTATGTGTATATGTTGAATTTGTGATAGAAGTTGGGCTTGAATGAAGCTCCTTTTTTTTAATCTTCGTAGCTTGCCTTTTCCTGTCATATTTGATGCATTGTTGCTAACAGATTCTCAATCGAGAAGCAGTAGGGGAAGTGAGGACACAAAGGGAAATACCTGATATACAGCCTGGTTATATTGTGCAACTCAAAGTGGTATTAATCCTGTGTAAATTGTCCTCCCTCATTTAAAGGTTGGTATTAGCAATTGGTTAGCTTTGTTTAACTGTCGATCCTCGTATGAGCAGGAAGTGCCTGAAAATAAGAGGCGGCTTTCAACTGTGAAGGGTATTGTTATAGCAAGGCGTAATGCTGGCATAAATTCGACGTTTAGAATAAGAAGACAAGTTGCAGGGGTTGGAGTTGAATCTCTCTTCATGCTGTGAGTATCACTGGGTTCTCTATATCAATCTTGGTCACCCTTTTTCTACTTCAAACCGTTAAAATATAATTTTCTATAGTTTGCCCCTTTTCCTACTGATCCGTGTTGTTAGAGAAACAAAGGCCACCAAAACCAACTGTAACTGAGAAATATTCCTAACTTGCTGTGTCTTAGAAGTTATAAGTGATATGTCGGCCGTCGAACATCCAGAGGAGATCTTGCTGTGATTAATTGTCTCCATTGTATCCGTACAATCACGGGTTTGCCGTCTCTCTCTTCTTTGATTTTGTGGAGTTCTTTGTCAGAGTAATTCATAGCCTTTAGTCCCAACTCAGATCAAGTCAGTATCTTTTACCAATGAACTTATGGACACTTCTTTATCAAGTGAGCGGAAGAGGTGAAATCCTTGTTAATACACAGAGTGATGATGTATACACTGACAGCGAATATATGAACACAAATCTCTAAGATTAAATTCTATAGGGAATGACCAAGTAGAAATGGTTTATGGATGACTTCTAGCATCGCAAGCCTTCCATCTAGTGAATTTGACAGTAACCTGTCTGTCGCTGTTTTAGTTTGTTATGTACTTATATAACGTTTTGGATTATAGACTTTTTTGGTCAGAACTGGTTCCTCTATATTCTCCTGTTACTTAATGTATGACGAGACTATAATCTTGATGGTGGTTGGCAGATACTCACCTAACATAAAGGAGGTGAAGGTGTTGGATAAGAAGAAAGTCAGAAGGGCCAAGCTTTACTATCTGAGAGAAAAGATGAACGCCCTTTCGAAATAGTCTCATTTTCCGTGGCAGGAAGGAAGAATATGATTAATCAAATCTCCCATGGGCGTTGAGAAAGATGGTAGGTTTCCATTTTATATAGTTCTAAGAATACCCCGAACTGTTCTTGCTCCCTGTAATAACTCGTTCTATATCATTGAATTTTCTGTTTCGGGAGTTTTTGGGTGCGTTAGAAAACACTTCAGAGTGGCATACGCAATAAACTGCAATGACTGTTTCAGATTTTAATTACAGCTTTCCTGTTGCAGTAAGGTTGCTTCGAACATTAATGAATGACATGTGTGT
Organism: Linum usitatissimum; assembly: GCA_030674075.2. Classification (NCBI taxonomy): domain Eukaryota; kingdom Viridiplantae; phylum Streptophyta; class Magnoliopsida; order Malpighiales; family Linaceae; genus Linum; species Linum usitatissimum. The sequence continues at coordinate 6,704,945 of JAUJYP020000192.1, forward strand.
ATACATTATTGCTCAACTTGACATTGCATGTTAGATGTATAACGTGTTGTTCAGCTGTGAGCAACAAATGTCTCTACAGAACTTAACTTCGGATGGCAGCAATGCAGTTCAGGTATTCGTATTAATACAAAGGATTTTGCTTTTGTGTTGCTGACTTGCTGTAGTGTTTATCTTGCCAGCACTTCATTGCTGCTCCAGTCATTAATGGTCATAATAGCTGCTAATTCCACTCCCTGTTTGCCAAAGCTTGTAATTATACTAGTTCAGCATACTATAGTTCGATTTTCATGAATTTACCAGTGTTTGTTTAATGGAAGTAGCTGTTTAATCATGTCATCCCCCCACCAATCCAGATGTTGACCCACCTGGTAGAACAACAACAACAACCCAGAATTAGATTATAAAAAAAGACGGTTGACTTTGTAGAACAGCAAATCATTATTACTATGCATTTCTTTGTTCCATTATTGATAAGATTTTAAAATCTTGTAATGGGTTGCTGGCATGAATTTCGTTGGCTCTCTGTTATGATCAGTTTCTTGACTGTGATGCTGATTATGAGTGATGGAAGTCAATTGAATTTTTGGTTAAGTGGGGGGATTCATGAGCTGGATTAAAGCAATTGCTTCTTTTTTCATGATAGCCAGGTGGGTGTCTCATGATTGCTTGAATAAGATTTCTGTGTCTCCTGATGCCAATCTCCATTATTCTAGATGTAATGCATCCCGTCTTTAAGTATGTAGGTCAAACGATCTGATACAAGTTTCTTTTAAAGTTGCATTATTTTGCTGGAAATTAGGGGTGGTCATGTGGGGTATGAGTAGTGATTACTATATATCCAGGTAAACTAATGATCTGGGTGAATTAAGTAGTTTTTGGTTGAGTGCTTTTTCGATATATATTCTCGTTTTGATCATCCAGTCCTGATCTAACATCTCATGAAAATTAGCGATCAAAAATAGTATTGGGATATGATCTCACCATCCTATGCAGAAGTTGAATCGCATTGTGCAAATCAAGATATAAACCATTTGATACTTTTGTCTCCCAAGCCAGCTGCAACCCTCTCGACCAAGCAACTCTTATGTTCAACCAATACACGGCCAAACAACGGCGATCAGTATCTTAAAATGAACTTCATGTAGTATCAATACCTTCTCAACAGTCTCGGCCCAAAGTCTGATAGACTATGTCAGGGTCTCAGAAGAGGTTTAAATATTGAAAGAAATAAACTCGTTTCTAATCTTCCTAAGAGACCACCGAGCAACCCAAAAGAGAAGACTATTGCTTTCCGTTTTTAAATAGTGTGTGATCCAATTCGAAAGTGAAAAATCTCAGTTCGTTTGATCTTTAGAACGTTAAGCAAGACACCTTTCACGTGCTATCCGCAAACGGATAGTCCCACATCACATATGCCAGATATTTAACTACCAATCAAACAGATCACAAATTTTGCTAAAAAAAAGTCGAGAAAAAAGCCATTAATCGGGTCGGGTCCGCTGTCAGCTTCACTGCAACGCTCTGAAAACAATGATAACCCGGATTAGCTCCAGCCTGATCTAGCCATTGATCACATTCCCACAGCTTCTTGCCTTCTTCCTTAAAAGAAACAAACAAACCCCCATTAACGGCCTTTCTCCTTTTCCCACATTTCTCAGCTATTATACTCCCATCTTCTTCTCAGATTTCTCCTGCTTTCTCGCCCCCATTATTCTCTCTTCCTCTTCCCTCCAATTGAATTCTCCATCCCCACCCATTTCCCCTGTTTCTGATCCAACTCTGTTTTTTCCTCTGCCAAATTCACCCATCATATCCCCTGTTTTTCCATCACAGCCAAAGTTCCTCAGAGAATGTCACAGGACTCGTCCTCTGAGCAAGACCCTGAAGATTCCGACTCTGATTTCGTTGAGAAAGATCCCACCGGTCGCTACGGTCGGGTCAGTCCAGGAAACTTCTCATTAGATCCGTTGGATTCGAATCATCAATTTCTTATAATTCCATTTGTGTTTTAATGTTCAGCAATCTGTTTTCTTCTGTTTGCAGTATAAAGAGATTCTGGGAAAAGGTGCTTTCAAGAAAGTGTATCCCTTTTCTGTTCTTCTTTTTATTATTTACTAAAATGGACAAATAATTCGTGATGTTATGAATACCCTTGACTGGAAATTTTAAAAATTCAGATACAGAGCATTTGATGAATTTGAAGGTATAGAAGTAGCTTGGAATCAGGTGAAAGTTGCAGATCTGCTGCGTAATTCTGTGGATTTGGAACGATTGTATTCGGAGGTTCATCTGCTAAAGACGTTGAAGCATAAGAACATCATCAAATTCTACAATTCGTGGGTCGATACCAAAAGTGAGCACATCAACTTCATCACTGAAATCTTCACTTCTGGAACTTTGCGCCAGTAAGCTTCATTCTTTTTACCCTGAATCTTTTCCCTACATTTCCTATCCTGAATTCATATTCTGTCACCTTATATAATTCGAATTTTGTCGCCCTAAAACGAAATAACTATACTTTCCGTGTAAACACTTTATTTTGGAAAGAGTTAGGATTGTAATTCATAGCGAAGGATTGTAACTAGATCACTTATATTTAGACCGTAGTTAGATCACTTATTTGCTAGATCAAGAACTGTAATTAGGTCACATATTCGCTTAACAGAAATGTTGTCTAATCGATCAGGTACCGCAAGAAGCACAAACATGTGGATTTAAGAGCATTGAAGAAATGGTCGCGACAGATTCTTGAAGGGCTTCTGTACCTTCATAGCCATGACCCACCTGTCATTCATAGAGATTTGAAATGTGACAACATCTTTGTTAATGGGAACCAAGGTGAAGTGAAGATTGGGGATTTGGGTTTGGCTGCCATTCTTCAACAGGCTCGGGCTGCTCATAGCGTCATCGGTGAGGATCATGATTTTTTCTTATCGTTTCTTGAGATAGATTGGGCTCGATGCTGATTGCAGTAAGGCTATGTAAAAAATCTATGTCTATGTGTTTCATAGGTACGCCCGAGTTCATGGCGCCCGAGCTTTACGAGGAGGAATACAATGAGCTTGTTGACATCTATGCATTTGGGATGTGCTTGTTGGAGTTAGTCACATTTGAGTACCCATACGTCGAGTGTTCCAATGCTGCTCAGATATATAAGAAAGTTACACTGGTAATGCTTGAATTTTTTTTACCTAAAGTTCATATCAAACGTATGCATAACTCTAGATGTGTTTGTGAAAAAAATTTGTAACTTCATTTTCTTGTGCATTTACCATCGCGCATATACCTCAATGGTACCAGATGAAGTTATTTCTGTTTGTTTTGCCTAAGAAACTTTATTGAGTGTTAGGGTGGGTGTGTATCTTGTAGTTCAGTCACAACCTTAATGTTCATGTGATCGTGTCCATCACACATTTGTGTGCGCGGTACAAGTCAGTTCCATTATCGTGACTAATTTATCTATTATTAATTGCTACCTCTTCATTTTAGGGTGTAAAACCAGCATCATTGGTAAAGGTAAAGGATGAAAATGTGAAAGCATTTATTGAGAAGTGTATAGCAACAGTTTGTGATCGATTATCCGCAAGGGAACTCTTAATGGATCCTTTTCTTAGATCCGATGGAGAAAGTGAATCCATAGCTCGTGCTTTACCATCAGGTGTCAAAAGTTCAGGTATTTTTATTTACTACTACAAGATTTTATGAAATATATGTCTTTGCCATTTTTGGTATCGTTTACTAATTCTATAATTTATTGTATTTAACTACTTAATAGAAATAAATATACAATAACATCATTTTAAGTATCCTCTTAATTATAAGAAAATGGAATAAGAAAAGGAAAGAAATTGGTATTTGAACTTGTTGCTACAAGGGTAGCAAACTTATGATTTCATATGTATTTTTATTACAAAACTCACATGTATTTGTTTATCATACTGGTGAATTATCTGTTGATAAGGATGCATATTTATTGTTGATAATAATGTAAACTTTTTATAAAACTAAAAAATTAAGAAGAAGATAAGATTTGAGAAAGAAAAGTGTATCTTATTGAGGTGTAAAAATGGTATAAGAGTAAACTCTATTTATAGGCTTGAAAATACATCACTAATATAATTACACTTAAATAGGATATTCATTCTCATGTTCAATGTATAGGAGTTACAAAAATAGGAGTTACAAATGGGCATTCATACACATAATTATAATATTCATAACAAAACTTGGTTTGTTGTTAATTTCCAATTTTTTCAAAATCATTGAGTGCAGATTCTGATCATAAGAATTTCTTAAGAATTGGCGGGGATAATTCAAGTAATCATAGCAGAGATTTCATTGTCCAAGGTCAACGAAAAGACGTGAATACAATTTTCTTGAAACTACGAATTGCAGATTCTACAGGTTTTCTCTCATTTATGTACATGTTTTTTTTTGTTTTCTTAGTTAATTACCATTCAATTTCTTAAGATTTTTTTTTAAATGTTTCAGGTCACTTTCGAAATATCCACTTCCCTTTTGACATTGAAGTCGACACTGCAATTGCCGTTGCTAGTGAAATGGTGGAAGAGTTGGACTTGACTGATCAAGATGTTTCAATGATTGCTGCAATGATTGATACAGAAATTCGATCCCACATTCCAAAGTGGGCATCCGAGAAAACTGATCCAGTTGAAGAGACTACTGATCCGGAGATTACCGATACTGAAAGTAAGGACGTTGAGAACAGAGATGATGGTTCTCCATTCTCTAGCGAATCAACTTGTTCAAGCATTCTAGCGTTGGAAAGATTGCCGTCGGGGAGGAAATACTGGTCCGACTCTCCTAGGACATTTGGCATAAGCTCTCCGAAAAGGCCCGAATCATCTCATTTGATGGATCATGAAGCTTGTACGACAAGTAACCACGAGCACGGCGATCATCATACTGACGCGGATTCGGATGATGATAATGGAAGCAAAGCAAAAGATAAGGTTTGTGAGACAAGTTCAATTAAGTTAGATGTGAAGGAAGTGGCTGAAAAACTTAAGTATTTGTTAATGAAGCAGCAAGAAGAACTAGATGAACTAAAGAAAAAACATGAACTGGCCATATTAGATTTTTTGAGTGAGTCTTCTCCTGAAATCCATAGTGAGGTATTAAGTATTTGTACCCTAGAAGTACCTAAATCAAGAATTCACAGGAGCAATGTCACATGACAACATTCATACTGTAGATGTGTTACAATCTGTGTTAGTATTTTACAAAACATTTTAATTATTGGGTGGTGGATGTTATTTTTGGGCCGGGTTTGTAACAGCATGATCACTCAATTTTTAAAAAAATTAACGTTCATCATCTTTGCTTAAAATATATTTCAACTGATTTGGTCAATCTATTGAATAAATACAACCCATCAACCAAAAGTATTTTATTTCTCCTTCCTCGCCAAAATTACAAACCCTAAGTCCGAATCCACTTAGCTTTCCCTAACTAAACCCTTAGTTAATATTAATCGTATCGTTCCTTCAATCGCTAAAATCGAAGTAAAAGAAAGGGGGAAGAACAATCATTCAATTACTTACAAAAGGAAAACCAACAGAATTTAAAAACATAACCATTAATAAGGCGTTGGAAGGAAATTTAGAATAAACTGATAAAAGAGATATGTGGGTGAAAAAAATGAGACATATATATTGAATTAAATTAAAGTGAAAGTGAGGGTAATGGTGGTCACATGTCAGATCGGTTGTGCCGTGGTGAAAGAGGTTGGACAAACCTTTATTTATGAAGTAACCACTTTGTTACAATCGGTACACGAGACATTTGGGAAAACAAATAAGTTTGGGACTACTACGTACAAACCCAACAGATCGATGACCATAAACGATAAATACCCATTTTGATCACTAACTATTTAAGATGCGACACCCTGATCACCCACTTTATTAAACGTGACCTCTCTGTCACTTACTTATACATAAACCTTGACCAGCCGGGTGGCCACTCCCTCTGCCCTCAATCCTACAATTAGATAACGAATCCGATCCTCTCCTTCATTTCTCCGCCATGGCAATCTCCGCCCCCAACACCGCCGTCTCTTCCTCAAGGCTCGCCGCCGTCTCCTCCTCCTCCTCCTCCGCTGCCTTCACCACTTTCAATTTCTCCTCTCAACCAACCACCAAATCTCGCCTCCTCTCTTCCCCATTCGTATCCCCTTGCCTCACCGTCACTTCCACCTCCGCCGTCCTCCGCCGCCGTCGCTGTGGAGACTCCTCGTTCACAGTCAGAGCCGCAAGAGGGAAGTTCGAGCGCAAGAAGCCCCACGTCAACATCGGCACAATCGGCCACGTTGACCACGGCAAGACCACATTAACCGCCGCCCTAACCATGGCCCTCGCTGCCATGGGCAACAGCGCCCCCAAGAAGTACGACGAAATCGACGCCGCCCCAGAAGAACGCGCCCGCGGAATCACAATCAACACCGCCACCGTGGAGTACGAGACTGAGAGCCGCCACTACGCCCACGTGGACTGCCCGGGACACGCCGATTACGTCAAGAACATGATCACCGGCGCCGCACAGATGGACGGAGCCATCCTCGTAGTCTCCGGCGCCGACGGCCCCATGCCCCAGACCAAAGAGCACATCTTGCTCGCCAAGCAGGTCGGAGTCCCCAACATGGTGGTGTTCATGAACAAACAGGACCAGGTAGACGACGAGGAGCTTCTTCAATTGGTCGAATTGGAGGTTCGTGAACTCTTAACCTCTTACGAATTCCCCGGCGATGATATTCCGATCATATCCGGTTCAGCTCTTTTAGCTTTGGAAGCACTGATGGCCAACCCAGCAATCAAAAGAGGTGAAAACGAATGGGTAGATAAGATCTATCAGCTTATGGATTCCGTCGACAGTTACATTCCGATTCCACAACGGCAGGTAGATTTGCCGTTCTTGCTCGCCGTTGAAGATGTGTTCTCGATCACCGGTCGTGGAACTGTCGCCACCGGAAGAGTTGAGAGGGGGAAAATTAGAGTTGGCGAGACTCTAGCATTGGTAGGGTTAAGAGAAACCAGAGAAACTATTGTTACAGGTGTGGAAATGTTCCAGAAGATTCTTGACGAAGCAATGGCGGGTGATAATGTGGGGCTTTTGCTTAGAGGTATGCAGAAGGCTGATATCCAGAGAGGGATGGTGTTAGCTAAGCCCGGGACAATCACTCCCCATACGAAATTTGAGGCGGTTGTTTACGTGCTGAAGAAGGAAGAAGGCGGTAGGCATTCGCCGTTTTTCGCAGGGTACAAGCCGCAGTTCTACATGAGGACTACTGATGTTACAGGGAAAGTTACGTCGATTATGAACGATAAGGACGAGGAGTCAAAGATGGTTATGCCCGGGGATCGAGTTAAGATGATCGTGGAGCTCATTATGCCTGTGGCTTGTGAATCTGGAATGCGGTTCGCCATCAGAGAAGGTGGGAAGACTGTTGGAGCTGGCGTCATCGGCAAAATCCTCGAGTAAATCGGTACAATCTTGTTCGAGAGATGAGTGATTTCGGTTTCCTAGATCATTTCCAGACGAAGTTTGAGAACACAGAATGCCATATATTTTTCCTTTGCAGTTTAGATGGAAGATTGTTGTGATAAATCATTGCGACTCTGTAGTAGTTTACTGGCTGTGTTTTAGTCTAGCATTCGATCCTATATCCTTTTGAAACCCTAATCCTTATGCGATTCGGACTAAATCCGGGATGTGCGGACGTGATATATAATGCAGCTCAATAGCTTTCTGGGTATTGAAGTTAAGATGGTTTCTGTTTCTGGAACGAGAATTAGGGCTGAAAGTCCCCCGCAGTTGAATTCCCATTCCCGAACCCGAATTCAATGAATTCGGGATTTTTGTTCGGGAACGGGGAATCGGGGTCTCGAATGAACAAAATTTCCCCGATTTTTTGTTATATGTTACTGCTTCGTTTAATCATTTTTACAGATGCTGCAGTGCTACTATTATGTGCGGTGATATATTCCTCATATCATTTTTTGTTAAAGGAGTTGCAGGTTCAAGTTTTAATGGTCTGTAACTAGTTGTAATAGTTTGCAACTAGTTATAATTATTTGTAACTAGTTACTCGACCTAATAATTAGTTATAATCATCTTTAATTAGTGACACGAATAGCTAGTTATAATCGTCAAATTACTAAAAAATTAACATGAGCAGCTGGAACTAAAACGTTATGGGTTCGGGAATTCTCAATTCCCAATCCCTAACTTCCAGCACTAACGAGAATACATCATCCCTGAAACCAGTTTAGCCAACATGTTTATATAACATACAGCAACGCAGCCATACGTTAAAATCCAGAACTGTAAATTTCACGTCTTAAATACCGGGTTCATTAGCCGGGACCTGGGCAAAGGAAAATTCGAAAAAGCTGGTACTATCTCTCCTCTCATGTTTAAGCCAGCAAAAAGTACAAACCACCATCTCCAGTAACAATTCACTTCAATCTTTGAAGACTGTCGATGCGACCAGCTCCTGAACAAAATCCGCCATCTGCCTCCTCTCTTCACGGTCCGCCTCATCATCAGGGGACACCTCCGAACTGCTGCTGCGACAAAGTCCTATTGAGTTATTCAGTGGTGAGACCTTTAAAATAGCATGCTGACATTGACTTGAAAGTAAGCGCTATATACCTTTTGGTCTTGGGGCTAGTTTCCTTCAGCGAATTATCCTCTTGGCTTGCCTTTGAGTCTGAATCTGGAACGCTGCTGATGAATGGCAGGAGGAGTGGATCCGTGACAGGCTCTGCAGGAATGTTCGTTCTGCCATTTGTTGTTGTGTTGTAGGATATCCTTCTCCGCTGTAGAGAACAATGTGAACATATTTCCAGGCTCGTGTTAAGTTAATGCAACTTACCAGATAGGGAACCAAACGTAAACCCGAATGAAAGGATTCGATTAAGGCTTAGGCAAGTTAAATCAGGTTTTACAGTTCATTGAAGACACCGACAGTAGCAAAAATAAATCAGCACCGTTACATTACGCAGGCTTGAATTCGCCCTGCATGAAAATTATGTAACGGCACATATAACGTACCTTGAAGGCGTTACCGTGCTGCGTTATGAAATGTCCAGTGACATCTTTCCCAAGGCGTGCTGCACAAAGAGGGCCTGCAGCAGGATAATACAAAGCAAACACGAACAGGATTTTAATATGGAGGAAAGAAACTGAATGATGCATCATGTTTTAAAGGTGCAAAGATACTGAACACAACCCTTATCCATATCGAGTCATTATGTTTAGAAATTATTTTGATGCAGAAAATAAAGCACAGAGCTCATAGTCTTCCAAATGTAACTGTTCTCCTAAGGGAAAAAGGGTTGAAACAGCCAAGACTTCATACATAAAAGACAAACAGGCAAAACTTCAAGTAATCCGCGAAGCTAACGGAGAACATTAGAAGCTTATCATCTAGAAAGTGCTGCCACATTCTACTATACGTGAAGTTTCGAACGGAGATTTGCATACACAATAGAACAAAGCCAAACATTTGTGACATCCCTGTCCCCTGAACAGCCAGACTGCAGAACAGTCTGCATTTCAAATGAACACTTGCTACCTTTTGAAAAAACAAACAAATCTTCAAGTAGAAGATGGGATCAGAACAGTTCTGCGACCGAACATGTAAGGCCTCCTAGCAAACAGAGAGAAAATGGCTAAAGTGCAGACTATATATCCAAGTATCCAATACATGGTACAATTTTCAACTATTCAGCCCCAGTAGTACTAGTATTTGCAAAAGCAACATGTTCAGGTTCACCAATACAGAAACTAGATCAGACTCACTGGCAAGGAACGAAAGGGGTAACCCCGAGTATGGAAGAATATCTTAAAAGCGTAATAAATGACGATTTCAAGTTCACTAACGGCTCGTGTGCACAGTGCACTACACCACCACAGCTCGCATTTAATAAAAACATGAAAGGTGGAAGTACACATGCACGTAAAACCACACGGGGGAGAGTTCACAATTACACAGAACCACTAAAACATGCTAACTGAAGAACAAGAAGAGCAACATACAGCATCTTTCAGGTTGAAGCAGTGTTCATCTTCGAGGTGGCAGCAGAGGACCTGAACTTCAATATCCACATAGCAAAAGGGGCAAGGGAAGCTAGCCCTGGCATTTGCATCTGATCCCTCCGATTCGTTCAGTCCCAGATGGATATCTGTTCGATTTAGAACCAAAACAAAGGCAGCCAACAGAAACAAGGTGACTACAGGAAGATAAAATGTTACAGGACACAAATCAAAGCACTAAACAACTTCTTTCATAACGGTGTTCTGTTCCGGATTCAGACAGAACTCACTAACAACAATTGAAAACATTCAAACAACAAGGACGCAGATCTTAACATTGAAACAACAAGGACTCAGGAAAGATCCTTCACCAACGAAGGATCTTGAATTGAACAAAGAAAATCTAGGGAAACCATTCCGAGGCGAACTCGGATAACATTTTGACCAAATACCAAAAAAAAAACCAAAACAACCCTAGACAGAGTCACTTTCATCAGAAAAACTATCATATTGGGGCAACTCCTCCCCATCGCCACCAGCACGCTCATCTCCACTGCTCATATCCGAGAAAGCAACACGGCTGTTGTCCAGCTGCTCCTGGTCTATGGTACCCAATGGAACCAAAGGCCCGGTTGAAATGGGATCTGCCCATGTTGGAAGCTCCGGTCCTATACTCCAATTGTCAAGCCTATCAATGATACCAGCCACAATGGCTGCTCTGTCAGCAGCATAAGCTTCATCTTCAGAACCAAACATAGCAGCAGGATTGGTCTCCTGGTTTATGATACCCAGTGGTTCAACCGGGGGCCTGGTTGGAATGGCACCTGCTGGAGTATTGTACACCTCGAGACGTATGTTCATAAGCACAGCAAGAGCAGCTTCATCCTGAGGACCAAACCCGACTGGCCTGGTCGGAATGGCATCAGCTGGCGTTGGATCATCTGGATTCTCCTCATCAGCAGGCACGGCCATAAGAACTCTCTCAGCACGATGAGCTCCATTTCCAGGATTGAACCCGGCAGGATGATCGGTCCTCTCATATATGGTGGCCAATGGAACCGGTGGCCTGGTCTCAATGGCATCAGCTGGTGTAGGACGTCCTGGATTGAACCCGGCAGGAGGATCGGTCCTCTCGTATATGTTGGCCAATGGAACCAGTGGCCTGGTCTCAATGGCATCAGCTGGTGTTGGACGTCCTGGATTCCTCTCAGGAGCCCGTTCTAAACTCAGATAGTAATCTAAATCTGCCAGATGCGCAGCCATAATAATTTCTCTCTCGGCAAGCAAAGCCTCATCAACAGGATCACTCTCGTACCCCTCATCAACAGGATCACTCTCGTACCCCTCATCAACAGGATCACTCTCGTACCCCACATCAACAGGATCACTCTCGTACCCCTCATCATCACTAAAGTACTCAAAATCACCGAAGTCTGACATTCTGAAATGAAGATTTGGGATTGGTTTCTTCTGTGCTTTGAAATGAGAATTGCACTATCAAGACTAGATCTTTATAGAGAGCTCTAACTCTACTTCTTGGTCTTATCTAAAGCATTTGTTGGTAGGTAAGCACTTAAGGTATAGAGTGTTAGCATGGAAACAACATTACTTGGAAAATTAAGGTAAGAGATTTTATGAACTAACCTAAAGTGTGTAACGGTCGTTGAAAGGAAAGAAATCTGAGTTTCATTGGTTTTCGCCTGGGAATTGTGACAAGTGTCATTCTCAAACAAATTAGCAGTAACTTGCTTTTGAAACCCAGAAAGCAATGAAATTTCGCGAAATTTTTGAACTTCATTTTTCCACCACCATATCCAAAACTGCAACCCTGAATATCAAACAACATGGAAAGCTCCATACTTTCGCAGGAAGCAGTTGGACCCAGATCATTAAATCGAAGAGTTGGTTCAAACGGATCAAGCGAAACAAGACTAGGGAAAAGAGGGAAACTTTTTGTGGGAAAAAAAATGAAGGGGAAAGTAAGTACCAGAGTGATAATGCCTGGAGGATTGAAGATGGGAGAAGTGCTTAGCCGAGTCAACTCTGGAAGTCCAGAAGTCAACATCCGTGGAGCGGAGAGTGTCAAAGTCAAGGTATTTCCGGTCGGCAGCGAGGGTGGGACTACGGTGGGGGGAAGTTGTGGGTGTGTGGTTGTGTATTTCTTTTTTTCACTGCTTTTGTTGTACTCTGTAACTGGGAAAGCTTTGATCTTGACAGAATGACACAGATGCTTCGTCGTGGATGATTGACACGTCAGGTATTTTTTATTCTATTTAATTTCGGTTAGACCGTGAGTGTTAACGGGCAGGTCAAGCGGATTACGGGTTACATGTTTATGGAGTTGTAGGTTCATTAGATAACAAATTATCGTTGGTATTTTATTAACTGTTCATTTAGGGTTGGCTCGGGTTGGGTTCGGCCAAATTTTTGCCAACTTTATATTTCGGTTGGGACGGTCTTATTTATTAAGTAAATAAATAAACAAATATGCTGCTAAAGTTGGATATATAACGAATTTTTTAACTAAATGAGATCAAACGACCATACGTAAAATTCAATATCAACATTTAATTTGGTTCGGATGTTAATATTATGCGGTTTAATCAATATTTTCCCTTCCATGGCGGATTGATTACTAGATAGTTTTTCGGCCGCTTGGAACCTACGTACCAGGGCATTACAGTCCTAGTTTGACCTTTGCCTCTTATAACGTCACGCTGACAAACGTATCATCAGTCGCAACTCAATTTCCCTAGGCCGTTAGTTACAAACCTATCGCCGCCATCTGACCCTTCATCTTCAACGATCGAAATTTGAACTCAAGCAAGTCACCACTCGTGAACAATCATGTGCTAGCATAACTTACGTCTCAATATATACCATATAAAACACAATAATCACTACATTTATAACACATCATCTACCCCAACCCTACACGCCTAAGTTATAATTAATTGTACTATCTACAGTTCGTCAATACGTCTTCTAACAAAATCCTGATCACTTCTCTGTCTCCTAATGACTTCCATCGCATTATTAACTTTCTCTTCTTATTTCTATACGCCTTGTGAAGAATCGCTCAAGTTGCACCCAATCTTCATGGTCTTTTAACGAAAGTCACGTTTTAAAACGATCACAAAACTTTCCATTCTCCGATTAACTTTACATCTCATAACATATTTAAGGGTATTGGATTCACCCCATTGATGTCGACAGACACCAAGACCAACCTGAAGAATCAGATGCAACACTAGAAAAACCAATCTTTACTAGGCAGAATAATATCTTTCCTTCTTTTAAACTCTATAAAAACACACATCGCAAAATTAAATAGAGCAAAACAGAGTGGGTTAAGAAAACAGAGGAAGTTCTGTTACAATAATGGACAGAAGCTCCCATGATTTCCACGCCCACATATCGGCGATGCTGAAGGCTCCCAGCATCATGCACGGCGTACCTCAGTACCCCAACGTCCACAAGGCATTCAAACACGACCCCTACAACACGGAAGGGCAGCAGCAGCAGCAGCAGAAACAGAGGGGTTTCGAGCTCTGCAAATGGAAGAACACTGACGGCTGCCTTGATCAGATGTGATCAACGGTGGTGATAATGTTTTTACGAATCTTATTAAACGTTGATGTTCTGACCTGATTATCTACCCCCATGGCTCTTATTTCTTAAGTTTTATCATGCTTGTTTGCTACCGTGTATGTTACCATGTAACATGTTATAATAACAAGTAGCAAGGCTTGAATTTTACAGATGCTTCCTCTTGTGTTGTATTGATTATTTTTTCATATATAGTGGGTTTCGGGGTTGGTTTGATAGAAAAATAAGTAAATGTACATTTAGATTATATAAAGCACTTATGAGTCCAATATCAACACAATTGGTTAGTATGTTCCTGCTCAACCGATCTACTCATGACGATTATTATCTTAAGATATGTTATGATGAATTTCTGTTAAACAATTATCATTATAAGAAAAAAAATTGTGAATTGTCATTATACATCATGATGAATTTCCTGCCGTTAAAGTTTTGTATTTGGTTTGGCAGCGGAAATCGCGATTTTTTATAGAAGTTAAATGAAAGTTAGAGTTGAGGCTGTGAAAGGTTGGAAGATGATAATTGAATTAAAAAATAGAAAGGTTAATTTCTGAAAGAAAATTAAAAAATCCACTTGTTGATTAGCACTAAAAACAAAATTCCATTTGAGATGGAAATATTTCTTACCATATAACATCATTTTTATTTCCTTAACTGAAAAAACAGGTAGAAAAATTAATTTATAATCTACACAACACGATAGAATAGATTGACATTGGATATTCTGCCTCAATTTTCCATAATTAATTTCAATCGTCACGATATTTTTTTCGTGACTAAATGTAAAGTGACTGTTTGTATTTAAGTTAGGGTTCAAAAAGTCATGATATGAGTTTATATGAGTTTATGATGAAACATTACCAAAGGTATTAGACACGGGATATCGACCATTCTCACCAAGGTCTTGAGAATTTGTTGGTTTTGTAATTACGATAAAAGTTATTCTTACCAACAATTTCATAATTCACGTATCGAATAAAATTTTAAATGTTATTAAAATTTTAAACCTAACGAAAAATTGGACAATAAAATCATGACCTATCTAGAAAAAACTCCTTCAAAATTCACAACTACTTATCCAACCATCCGTCGCTACACTTCATACCTAAAGAAGGTGACTAAAAACATACAAATCATGTTGGATTATTTAAAAGGTCCGACGTCAAATTGGCCTTGACAATGCTACGACTACCTTGACTATATATTTCGGAGCTCCTCATGTCCAATTCTTCCACTTCGTTCTCCTTCTCCCCTAACTCTAAAGCGGATTGAGTATCTCGTTCTGCCCGAGAAGGGATCCTTCCTTCGGATGGGCTTTCTGCTCTTTCATCCCTCCTTTTTCAGGGAAAAGGTGTTGGACTGGCTTCAAATGAAAGCCACGTTTTAATGAGTCCCGAAGAAGAAGAAGTTTCCATTCTCTAATGTTTGAATCTAGGGTATTGGATTCATAGCCGTTGAGATTTTGACAAACCTGAGAGAATCGGATGCAAAATATCTTTCTTAATCATAGTGAAGAATATGTAGCTGTCTATATATAAAACATGAAACAAAAACCAAAGAAGAGAAGCAAACCCAGAAATAAAGTTGAGAGCTTTTGCTTTGAAATTAAGATCAAAGATGGACCAGAACACCCATGATTACCACACCTATATATCGGCGATGATGAGGGCTCCCAGCATCATCCACGGCGTTCCTCAATACCCGGACGTCCACAAGGCCTTCAAGCACGATCCGGCTTACTACTACGAACAAGAGCAGAAGCAGAAGCAGCAGCAAGAGCTAGAGCTAGAGCTAGAGCAGCAGCAGCAGAAGAAGAAGAACAGGAAGAAGAACAGGAAGAAGAAGAAGATTTTCGATCTCTGCAAATGAAGACCTTCAGGCTTTGATCGATGAATTGAGGAGACTGTATGCTGTTTCTTCTGACTTTAATATGATTTTTTTTGAGTTATTATTAAGAGGAAGCTAAGTGTTCATGTACAACAATAAGCAGGCTGTGTATCAATGTCGCTTACAGACTACAGCCTTCCCAGTTCCTTCCCCCCCAAGGTCTTCTATTTTCGGTGTTCATGTACAACAATAAGCAGGCTGTGTATTAATGTCACATACAATCAAGAGTATTAACGACACTTGTAAATTACGATGTAATGAAACGCAAACGATGAGTTAATTTAGGAATCGTTCAATTTCTACTTCTTCTAACAAAGAGGGGTGATAAGAAAGAAACAAAGAAAGAAGCTTAGCAAAACGCTCTTTTTACGTGGTGTCCATTGTTTTAAGGTTTTGATTTTTTAGTTTAGTTTTTAAGGTTTAGTGTTTTGGGGTTTCACAATTTAAATTTTTTAGATTTATTTAGAGCCTATTATAACATTATTATTATGAAGTTTTTGAAAATATCAAATATACTTCCGGTCTATTATAGTTTTCATCATAATTATTCACAACACATATCGTTTAACTCATTCCTTTCTGTTCTAAATTCGACTATTATATATGGGTTTGGTTTATTTTAAAAATTAAAATCGAATGGTGATTGAATTGTGAATTTAAATAGGCCTGTGATGTGTTGTATTATATAACATTGCAATATTATCAATCAAGTCACTATAGTTAAAAACATTTACCAAATAACCCAACAAACTCAACAGAATTGTACAGTTCAGCCGCGCACATACATTTCTTCCGAAACAAACAGTAAAGCAGTAATTATGATCAAACAGTGAATCTCTTGGAAGAAGAAATTCGATTCAGCAAGTTCCTAAGGCTATTCTCGCTCTCCCTTCTCAGCCGCCGTCGACTGACGTCATCATCACCATCCAGCGAAATCCCCCGCTCTTCAAGCTTCTTAGACACCGTCACAATCTCATACGAATCCAGCAACGACTTCCTGAAATCCCAGCTCCCGCTGCTAGCAATTGACGATCCCAATGCCTGATTTTTAGCGTTGGATGATGCCGCCTCAATCCTGAACCTCGACGGCCGAGCGGAATTGCGCCGCCGGGGAGCATCGTACTCGCTTGTGGGGTTGGAGTTGCTGCCACCGGAGCGGGAGTACCATGCCTGTGCTACCGCCTTGAGAATCTCGACATCCTGGTCGGAGGCGGAGCATTTCTCGTCGTCACCTGGATCAGCTGCTACCTTCTTTTGCTTCATAGTTAGATTACATTTTTTTTCCCGAGTTTATTTGTGGTGTTGTGAAGAGTGAAGACTGAAGAAGGGTGGAGGCCGATTTTGTTGGGTTGTGGCTGGTAGGATAAGCTTTTGACGTTGCGACTTGTGGCCCTCAGGGGTTGGCATATTGAACTCGAATCGGTCAATTCGGGTATTTTGTAGTCGAGACCTTCTCGGGGTTTAAGAAGTACTATATAGAATCATGTTGGATTATTTAAAAGGTCCGACGTCAAATTGGCTTTGACAATACTACGGCTGTCATGACTATATTTTCGAGCTTCTCGTGTCCAATTTCTCCCCTTCGTTCTTAACTCTAAAACGGATTGAGTAGTTCGTTCTGCCCGAGAAGGGAGCCTCTTCGGACTGGCTTTTAATGAAAGCCACGTTTTAATCAGTTCTGCAGAAGAAGTTTCCATTCTCTATGTTTAAAATTTTGGGTATTGGATTCATAGCCGTTGAGATTTGACGGACAGAGAGAAAAGACAAACCTGAAAGAAAGAATCAGATGCAAAATGTCTTTCTTAATCATAGTTTAACCATGAAGAATATTTTTGTGAGGTCTCTATAAAACATCAAACACCAGACAAAACAAACCAAAGTAGACAAGCAAGCAAACCCACACAAAAAGATCAGAGCTTTGAAAGATCAAAAGATGGACAAGAGCACCCATGGTTACCACACCTACATATCGGCGATGATGAAGGCTCCCAGCATCATGTACGGCGTTCCTCAATACCCGGACGTCCACAAGGCCTTCAAGCATGATCCGGCTTACTACTATGAACAAGAGCCGAAGCAGAAGCAGCTAGAGCTAGAGCAGCAGCATTTTACAGTATTTTACAGTATCATCCTGAATGACAATAGATTTATTTTGCTGCATTAATTAATGCCTCTTTCAAATTGTTTTATCAGTACAAGTTATACAATTTATTTTCTTTCTATTTTTAATCATGGTATTTAATTGATTCAAATTAACAAAATAAAATTGTAAATTCTTTATATTTATATTATATGTTGCCTATTTTTCTTTATTATGTTTAATTTTTTAAATTATAATTCAAATTTTTAATCCTTCTTGAACTAAAATTATGGCTTCGTCTCTGTAAAGGGATCTGAATTGTGAATTCTGAAAGATAAGGTTTAAGGGACGGCCGACGGGGGGAATAGGATTCTTTCTGCCTGGCTTTGACGGATCTGACGATCGGGCCGGGTCGGATTTGCCCGTGATGGACGAATACTCTATCAGACTATTTCTCCCCAATGACACCGAATGGGCTTTAAACAAAGACAAACTCCCGTGAAATCAAAGCCCATGCATGAGAGAAGAATGAGCCCATTCCTACGAGTCCAGCCCAATCTTATCCGGTTCCATTGAACAAGAAGGATAGATAGAAGAAAAGAACCAGAAAGAACGCTATTTGCTTGGGGATTTAGTAGAGAGAGTGATAAGGAACTAGAAAAAATGGCGCTGCTTCACGGCTCATCCTCCATTGTTTTACCACCATCTTCTTCTACTTACCTCTCTTCATCGTCGTCGTCAAATCCCAGCAGCATTGTTAGTACCAGCAGTCCTTTCGTGGTCGGATTCTCTGGCGCAAGTTTGCAGCTTTCTGCGCGGAAGTCTTGGGCTATTGGTTCCCAGAAGACAGGTTTCAAGCTCCCTCCTCCATTTCTCACCAAGAAGAAGGAGAAGAAGGAGAAAAAGGAAAAGCCCCCTCACATTCCTGTTGACCAACGCTGGATGGTTGAAGAATCTGAAGTCGGCGGTCCTGTAAAATTTCCAGCTTAATTCGCTTCTTTAGTTAAATTCTGGAATTTGGGGTTTGCTTTAGTTTGTGCTTGATTTGGTTCAATCTGAATGTTGGCTAATTGCGGGGTTTTTGTGCTCTTTCTGGCTGATTGACAGGATATTTGGAACACGACGTGGTATCCTAAAGCTGCTGATCATGTAAACACTGAAAAGCCATGGTTCATTGTCGATGCAACTGACAAGATTTTGGGGAGATTGGCATCTACCATTGCTATTCATATCCGTGGCAAGAATTTGGGAACATTCACTCCCAGTGTGGACATGGGTGCTTTTGTGATTGTGGTATGTGTTTCTATAGTCATGTTTTTTTTTTCTCTCTGTTAGCTGAATGTCCTTAATATATGAATTCAGTAGGTTAAAGGAGCCATTGCTACTATCTTCTGGTTAATTAGTCATGAGAATCATAGTTGGTTCAGTTTTCTTAGTTCTTTGGTCATGCTTACAATCATCTGAATCATCTTCATTTTGTTTGCAACAATCAATTCTTCATAACTCATCACTTTGAGATCTTCTGTTTCATTGGAAATGCAAAGCTTTTACTGGACTCCTCAACATGAATGATTAATTGGTGCCATTTTGCACTCAGTTTGGTCAGCTTTTTGTGATGTTTTACGATTCCTCTAGCCAGCTACCTCACTCGGAATGATTAAATGCTGCTACTTCTCTTGCAATTTGTGGAGTTGAAATGTTAATCTGTATTATTTCTGTATCCATATATAATAGATGGGGCCAAACATTATGCAGCTATTGCAAGTCCGGATTGTCATATGTTTGATTCAGTCTGATAAGGTTATTTCGCACCATAATTTTAAGGGTGTTTTCTTCATGGGCAAGCTATTGTATTAGTTTAAAGACTTTAGAAACGTTCCCACTTCAGTGTTGTCTTTCTTTGAAGTTTGTTGGCCAATGATGATATAATCATTCACCTTCCTCAAATGTTACCATTCTTTAAATTTGTGGACTTTACAGTGTCTTTGAATTTGTGGTTGCTACAAGGTGAACGCAGAGAAAGTCGCTGTATCTGGGAAGAAGAGAACCCAAAAGTTATACAGGAGGCATTCTGGAAGACCAGGTGGGATGACAGTAGAGACCTTTGACCAGTTGCAACAGAGGATTCCAGAAAGGATTATCGAACACGCGGTTCGTGGGATGCTTCCTAAAGGGAGGGTAAGTCTCCAACTTTCAACCAGTCAATTGACAGAACATATCACTTTATATCGATATTGCTGATTTCTTTCCTACACATGAATCCCGCAGCTTGGGAGAGCACTCTTCAACCACCTGAAAGTTTACAAGGGACCAGACCATCCTCATGAGGCTCAAATGCCCAAGGAGTTGCCGATAAGGGACAAAAGAATACAAAAGCAGACTTAGGTTTGCTGCAGAAGTTAACAGTCTCATTGGGAGTTCATGCATGCAGTTGAAGCAGTTCTGTATTGTTCATGTTTGTAGTTGCTAGCTGGTAGCCTATGTTTAAAGCCAGACAGGTTTGTGATGTAGAGGGGAAGTTTGTTGGTTGTATTTCCCAAATGAATCTACTGCAATGTAATTCGAAACCGGCTAAAGTTCATCGCATTATGAAGAGAAGATCCGTTGATGAAACACAATTTTTTTCGGGTTATTGGTCACCGGTCATATAGTTGATCATCGGGCTACAAATTCATCGGATTATAGATTAATTGCATGAGCCCTTATGGCTAATACATGACAGATTGATAGAAGTAAATATTAGGATTGTAAATCTAAAGAAATATATATAGGAATATAGTTAAAATAGATTAACATATGGCGGATTTAATATTTTTTATTGGTCTCGATTTTTTCTCCATCTTACTGATTAAATTTTACATCCCTCATCTTTAACTTCTCCTTTTTATTTTTAGTATTTTAAATTTTTTTCACATCTTTTTCCCATTAAATTTGTTTTCCTTCCATAACTATTTATGTATTACTTAAAATATGTTATTATCTTCACAAATGTTGTTCATTATAATTTGTTAAATCTAATGACATCAATTTTGATATGCTTAATTTATTTTTAATAAAAAATATTAATCTTGAAAGTTATAAAGTTTATTTACAATCTCAACTCATTATAAAATATATAAAACATCTTAAATCAAAATAATATATGGTTCGACTAATACTCAATGAACTAAAAGAGTTCGACAAATATACACACTGTAAAGTCTACTATACACTAAAAAAATCAAGCACATTCAATAAATTTGTTCATTAACAATGTTCACGGGCTTACGATATGATTCATTCGACATTAAATCTCAATATATAATAACATATATCTTCTTAACATATATTATAACAATTCATGAATTTAAGTTTGCCACATAAACTTCTACTCTTTATCGTAAATTTCCTTATCATCAATAATTTTTAAAATCAAAATTAAAAAATTCTTATCTCCTTCGATTAAATGCTTTCATATTAGTTACCCCTTTAAATTATATGATATAGATTTTGTAATTATCATAAGTTTATGTTAAAATAAATATCAAGTATAATCCATGATTTCAAAAAAAAAAGTAAGAGAATTAGGCCTCATGTGAAATATAACTATGTTTATGAGTTTTATGTGATTTTTCGGGTCATAATTTTATTGGGTATATCAAGTAACAGGTTCATTAGATTTCGAGGTGGATGGGTCACAAATTGTCCATCATGTCATAATAAAGTTAAGTAATAATATGGTTATCAATTTAAAATGAAAAATGAGAACTATAAAAAATAAAATATATGTATGTAAGTAAAAGATAAAGATTAATATAAAAATATTTACCTTAAATTTGAATATATAACTTTATACCATTGATCCGGCAAGAGCCCATTCATTTCATTGTTATAACGTTATGAATAATTAATGCCACCTGTGAAAGAAAAATTATTTATTACAGTGATATTTGAAAGTCACACGAGGAAACCAACGCGTGGGAAAGTCCCTTAACCCAGCACCCTTTTGTCCGAGTACGCGAAATCTGATTGGTAAATATTAATCAGCCCAGATTCAATGCTTCGTCACCAGTCGCCACTGGGTCTCCCGTAACCCACGCGCCTCACAAGACGCTCTCTTCCATTTTTACTACCGTCAAACAGTCAAATCTCACACAAATCACCGGCGACTTTGCGTCGAACTAAAGAAGGAACGCTCTTTTGAATCGGTTCTTCCTCCAGAGATAATAGTGATCTTTCTCCCATTTTCGTCGCCAATTCCTTCTATCTGGAAAATCTCCATCCCCACTTATGGCTGCCTCGCTTGCGACAGGCGCAGCTCTGGCGGCGGCGTTGTTGCAGCTGTCGATGATCTTCGTATCACTCCCTGTTGCGAGAGGCATATGGCTGTCGATCCCTAGCACGGGAACCAAGTGTGTGTCCGAGGAGATTCATAACAATGTCGTCGTCTTGGCTGATTACTACGTTATCAACGAGGATAAGCCAGAGCATGTTCCCAAGGTTTCCACCCGGGTATGAATTGGTTTTTTATTTTGTGAAGACCATTTTTTCCGCTTTGAAAATTGTCTTCTGGGTTTGACTGAGATTGGTTTTGTGTGATTTCAATTTGTAGCCTTTGATTTCGTGCACCCTTTGGAACTTTGGAATTGTCAATCTTTGTTAGACTTAATATCTTCGTTGGGCTAGCTGCGTGGGATTTGGAATGATTGTAACTCTTTAGCTCGTGTATCTGCTGATTCGTTTGGATTTTGAATCGATTATTTCCTGATTCTCATATGCTTCAGGCAATTCCCTAATATTTCGGTGTTAGTCGATTCATCTGAGATGATATCTGATTTTGATTCAAGTATGTTCATTTGAAGAAAAAAAAAGAGAACAATTGTGGATTGGTGCTCGAAGAAATGAATTGTTAACATTGCTTGAACTGGATTAGGGATCAATCACTTCACGAACAAAAGCTGCTCTCTTTAACTGCCTTCTGACTTTGGTTGTTGGGTACTGTTGACTGTTGTAGTTGAAGAAGCATATGCGTTGCTCTAATTTAGGGGGGAAACTGGATGGAGCAGTATTCTCTAGCTCTTAAGCAAGAGCGAAAACATTAGCTAGTGTTTGTTTCTCCTTCATAGGGAACTAGTAATGGCACCTGGTATAGAGGATCTATTATATACTATCTTCTCTGTGGTTTTGGGGTGGTAGCTATTAGGGCTTGTACCGTTAGGTATTTGTATGAATGGGATATGAACCAGTTCCATTGACTGTGATACTCAGATTGCATGATCGTTTAACTAATGATAGGAGTCCTGATGTGCGTAGGATTTCAGTTGAGACTAGGTTAGATGATTTGGGAATCAGCGTATTTGACTGAGCCTCGGAATTAGTAGCTGGATCTTTGAAAGATTAAAGGAATTTATGTCTATCTGGACCGCCAGTGATATCTCTATGATTCAAACTCGGGCGTAGCTTCCTCAACTCAGCAATAGAAATCTTCTTAACCTATATCAAAAAGTAAAAACAAGCAATCGTCTTTTTGTTGATTGATGTGAAGACTGAAGACATGAACCTCTTCCAGCGAATATATTCTTTAATTTTTAATGGAGTGCTGTTTCATATGTGGCTGACAATAATCATCTCCATCTGTCATAGGTTACATCCCCATACGGAAACAATCTATTCCACCAGGACAACGCAACTCACGGCCAGTTTGCCTTCACAACTAACGAAGCCGGTAACTACTTGGCATGTTTTTGGCTGGATGAACACCAACAAGATGTTACCAACATATCCTTGGGTCTGGAATGGAAGACAGGAATCACAGCAAAGGACTGGGATTCAGTGGCAAAGAAAGAAAAGATCGAGGCAAGCTCCTCTTATAAGACTGATCTCCATTCTGTCACAGTAAACAAGATCATGTCTTTCTATAACCATACTTTTCTTGTACATCCTGCAGGGTGTTGAACTCGACCTCAAGAGGCTAGAGGCGTTGGTCGAATCAATCCATCAAAATCTACTCTATCTCAAAGAAAGGTACAATCTTTCTTCTCTTTTTTTCCAGTCCTAAATCAGAATAAGCATACCCAAGTATCCATCTACGAGCTGAATTCATTTCCATGCACTTGAATTGAATTTTTGTCAGGGAATCAGAAATGAGGGAAGTGAGTGAAAGAACAAACGGGAGAGTGGCTTGGTACAGCATCATGGCACTTGGTGTGTGCATTGCAGTTTCAGGGTTTCAGTTATGGTACTTGACTCGTTACTTTCAGAAGAAGAAGCTTATCTAAGAGTGTTCCGCTACAAACAGCAGCCGTCATGTAACGCTAATTCCCTCCCTTATTTTGTTTCACTTATAGAATTGTTTGTAACCTCGTCGAGGAAAAGTTAGTGGCTCAAACTGGGGAAAAAGCTTGTTAAATTCAAGTTTCATTGAACTATTCGTACAAAAAAAGTTTCATTTAACTGGAATTATGAGTTTCCATGCACTCATCATCCTTCATCTCCTTCAGCTTGGTACCCAATGATTGGTGCAAATCCTTACCCATACAAGTAGTCTTCGATTTGCATCTTCTGATTTTTTTGGGACCGAGAGGACCACTATGCCACGTAGGTGTGTCAAAGTCGTTGCAATTGCTACACCTTCTATATGGGTGTAGTAGTTGTAATTTCTTGGTCGTGACAATTGACGACACCTATTGTAAGTTGATGATCAATTGATATTAATGTGTTGTTGTCGTTGTGAGGGCATTGTGGTCCCCTACCAATGTCTATCCGTTAGATAATAAGAATTAACTACCAACATCAGAAACTAAAAAGTAAAAAAATGTTGAGTTTATCAAGCTGAAAATCTAAACAAATAATAAGAAAGGACATTAAGTTTTAATTTAGACTGATGACCTGACGTTGTTGGCAGGAAATACTAATGTTGGTGCTTCTTCTCCTCCAAACATTATCACGTAAAAAAATATTAAACCTTGACATTAGTTAATTCGTATCTTGCAAAATTATTTCCGATTGAATTGCCACATTACATTGTTGCCCTTGCTTTTTCGGATTCCTTTCATTTCGGTACTTTATTCCACACCCATCACAGAGTATATAAAATCATGTCTACGTAATTAACAAATTCAATTACGACGGAACTGGATGCCAATTATTATGACGAAGACTAATAATTAACCAACTCCGACGAAACTAGTCAATTTCATCTTTCAATTCCATAGCAGAATACGATGTCTTTGTTGACCCAAGAGAAAATGCTTAGGTATGGAATAATTTTAAAGTTTGGTTACCATCCTTGCATTGACACAATTAGTAAAATGTTAAATGAAAGGGAAAAAACGATCCTTTTTTTATAAATAAATAAATAAATAAATATATATATATATATATGCTTGATGTCATTTTATGAATTATTGTAACGATAATAACAATAAAAGTATCATTGACGGTTGGAAGATAAATCAAATATGAGAGTAGAGAGTTTTTTAGTTGTTATTATTTTTAAATGTAATTGTTCGTGGAGGAATATGAGCATTGATTTTTAGTGTTTGTACTATACAAATATATAAATATATGTATACTAATGTTATCTTACGAGGATTAGTATCGTCTGTATTTATTGAATAAATAGGAATATTTATTAACATCACAGACTAAAAAATTTAAAATAACTGAATTTAGAGAACTCAAAAGATTTAAACAAACATAGAAAAAACATCATTAAATTTTAACTAGGTTGGTTATCTGGTATTGCTGACGAGAGATATTTATGTTGTTGTTACTTATTTTCCGGTTGTGATCACATGATATAGCATCAAACATTAACATCAATCAAACATTTCCTGAGCTATTGTTGGTGGTTGTTGTTGCTGGCACCAACTCCTTCCATCATAGGATTGATGTTCTAACCAATCAACAACAAGGTTTGCTTCGTCTCCTACCTATAATTTGCAACCTCGGAGTCCTTGTATCCCACAGATTACTTCTCATGTGCCACCATTCTTCTTCTTCTCCTCAACTTCCTTCTTCTTTCGGTACTTGATACCACACTTATCGCAAAGAGTCTGAAATTAAATATATCATAAAAAAAATTAATAAATTGCATGATTATTATTTTAAAAGCACGACATCAATTAAATACATAATTAAACAGTTAACCACATGATATACAAGTAGGTGTCTACGTACATTAAAACCAAGAAGAAGACCCTTTGCTGCTCTCTCCCACCTCTCTAACTGCATGTGATACCACTCAAATTGTTCCAATTTATGGTGGTACGTGTAGCGGTTAAAGTAGGAGATGATACCATCGGTGCTACAAATTCACTTAAACCAGCACCATTAGGCATTTGGTTGTGCAAGCCAGGATTGAAGCAACTCCTCCCATCATGGAATTTTTGTTCCAACCCTGCAATTTATAAATAGAAATTAGTTTAGTGATAATCACTAAAGAGGTAATGGAGATGGACTTTGGCTCATACTAATGTAGGTCTGTCATGATCTACAATACAACAACACACATTGAGATCAAACCATGCACTTCAAACTTGAATTAATACGAGTCTTTTCTTCTAAAATACTTTGGAGTTTTTTGTTTGAAAACTAGGATATAATTTTGACATACGGGGGCAATCATGTATGGTGATGGATATGTGACACTATATGGCATTATGACGTACTCTCATATATTATTCAACATAAAATATATAATACCTGATGTGTGGTAGAGTTGAGAGTGACAATGAGTGGTTGAACAGTAGAAGAAGTAAAGAAATTGAAATGACTCCATTTATGGCTCCATTTAACACCTCTTCTTCGTAAGTTGTAGGAATCTCTTCTTGCTCAATAGGTGGTTGGTTAAGATCCAAACCTCCATTCTTTTGTTGACGGGAATTCATTGATATCTTCAACCACATCAAACATGAAATTAAATAACTATTGACGTGAGAGACTAAAATGTTTGAAACTATTGAGTTTATCAAATTGAATAAGATCTACACAAATAATAATAAAAATCATTAAATTTTAATTTAGACTGATGACCTGATGTTGCTGACGGGAAATATTGCCGTTAGTGCTTATCCTCCTATAAATGTAATCACGTGAGACATTAAACCTTAACATTAGCCAAACATTTCTTGGTAGATAAACTTGATGCTCACTCTCGACGCTCCAACTTATATTATTGTTGTTCTTCATGAAAGAATTGTTGTTGATGGATCCCTCTTCTATGCCTCCAATTTATACACATGTGGCATTAATTAGGACAATATTTTTGGTAGTTAGGTAAGAGATTTTTGTCTATATACAATGATTCTATATAATAAAATATTATTACCATAAAAAAAACTAAAAACAAACAAATAAGGAATGATGTATTAAAATCAAAAGTCGGATACAATGATAAGAATGGAACAAAAGAAAAGACATTCAGAAACATTAATTATTTCGATTTATACCGAAGCTCAGATAGTTACTTCTTATCGAATTGCCACATTACATTATCGTCCTTGTTCTTTTCGGATTTCTTTTTGTTCCAATACTCAATTCCTCCCATATCACAATGTGACTAAAATAGTATCTACGTAATTAAAGACGAAGTTACATATTATGTACTCTCCTACGTTTATGTTGTCTAGATGATATTATTGTTGAATAAAACATTAAACAATATATTAATTATATCAAGTGCAAAATAAATTTAGTTAATTTTTTTTAATTATTATAGTATATAAAATAGTCTTGAAAGATTCAATATAAAATATCATCATCTCTATGAACTTAGTTTTTTTATCCAAATCGTGGTTTGTGAATAATGTTTCTTCTTCTATTGTTTTGTATAAATGTAAACTTTCAATTGAATAATCAATTTAACCAGAAAATATGTCGTCACAAATATATCATATCTCATCAAAACTTTAAAATTAGTCGTGTTTAACCAAAAATGATACCAAGATCGATAACCTCTTGAAAAGTCAAAGTGCTCGGTTCGAAAGTCGAAGCATAATTTATTATTTCAAAAAGGAAAAAAATATCTGTTTTAGTCACTGTTAACTTAGCTAATTGTAATTAAGAGCCATAAAATGATTAAATAAAAATATGCTGTACACATGTTTAATAATCTATATTTTTATTTTTATTATTTTTTCGTGGAAAAGCAAACACGGTGATGGGTGCCCAGATAATGTTGATATAGCTCTCTCTTTGATCTCATCTTTAATGTCCGCTTCTTCATCTAATTCCATTTCTTCTCCTGTAGTTGTATACACTTTCTGACGAAAGATCCCATCTTTCTAACCACAATTTCCCTCGCCATAACCAATCTCAATCTCTCGCAACTTCTGGAAACCCTATTTCCTCCCATCTGTGCTCGTCCCGCAGCCCTGAATCGGATTCTCGGGTGTAAGGAATAAAAAAATCAAGCAAAGCATACATCTTTCTGCTGATCGAGTTCGGATGAAGCTTTGAAATCCGCCGCCAGTTTATCATGATGTCAGTGGAGAGATCATTTGAAGCTTGGGAGGAGGTTCAGCGGCATGGCCACGACCTCGCGGACAGGCTTGCCCAGGGCTTCTCGGGTCTTATCCAAACTCATATCCCGACTCCACCTGTAATTCCATGGTCCTACGACACGAAATCGAAGATATTTGATCTTGACTTCCCGGGGCACAGTTTCAAGGCCATGGATTTCAGCGTCTTGGCGGACAACAGCGCTGGGAAGGCTGGGATATCTGCTGTTCTTGGTATTGGGAACAAGATTGGAGAAGCCGGTGCTGAGTTCGGAGCTTCCTTGAACGGATTGGTGGAGCAGTTCTATAGGAGGTTGCCTGTTCAGTTCAAGCATGAGCAGAGTGTGGAGCTTGGTGTGAGGATTGAGAGCAGAAGGAGTGATGTCAATTTGAGTGTTGAAGGGCAGTTAGGGTTGGTGAATACCAAGTTGAAGGAGTTTGGGTTTGTGGAGAATGAAGAGGGATGCATCAGTACAACTGAGGAAGCTACTGCTGATGGGGAGCTGGGGACGTTTGACTTGAAATCCATTGGTCTTATGGGTAAAACTCAGGTAACTAGCTTGATAGTGTATGATAGTTTTAAGACTGCTTATCTAGAACTATATGGGAGGTTTCTTGGAAATCATTGAGATCTTACTTCCTTCTAATGGCAGGGAACGTTAAATTTTACATCGACGTATGAGAGTAGAACAGGTAATGTGGACAGCTCGATGGTTGCCAGGGGAGATCTATGGAGAGTGGAAGCTTCACATGACAGTTCCACATCAGGAAATGATAATTCGTCTCTCTTCCTAGTCCAGCTTGGTCCAGTACTCTTTGTTCGTGATAGTACACTTCTTCTACCTGTTCATCTATCAAAGCAACACTTGCTTTGGTATGGCTACGATAGGAAGGTATGGATAGTTTCCACGTTGCAGCAAACAACCACGATGTCTTCAATGGACGTGCTGCTTGTTTTTGCAAAGATATTCGAATTGTAATTGTTTTCTGGATTGATTGCCATTCAAATGATTATCTTGTTAGGCTGACTAGGACTGGTACTGTTTACCTAATCCCAAACTGTTTCTGATCAGTGTTCCACATTCTTATCCCTTCTATTCAGCTTTCTTTATTTGGTACGTAAATCTTTTTTGGAAGTTACGGTGCTTTTGTGGTATGGCTTATGCTGGACATGAACATTTGTTTTGTTTCTGCCTTCGGCATTTAGGATTTTCATTTGCACCGTTATTTCTGTAATGAATCCTTGCTTCCTACACTTTCTGTTGATGTTTCCTTTTCAGCGAGAACCTGGCATGCTTGTTGGGTTTTCTAACCATGATTATGCTAGCTATGCTAGTTGGTTTCTTTGTTTCAATACTAATAATATCTCTTTATGTCGTGTTTTCAGAAGGGCATGCATTCTTTATGCCCAGCAGTATGGTCCAAGCACAGAAGGTGGTTGCTAATGTCAATGCTCTGCCTTAAACCTTTTGCTTGTGTGAGTACAAGTTAACTGTTCCTTCAGAAATATGTAACTTTGAATCAATATAGCTGACGCTAGAAACACGGGGAGGTGTCAACTACTTGTGGGATACTCCTTGTTTCACAGTAAGTATGGCTCCTGACTTGGTTTACTGATAGTCTGTCATCCTTGTGCAGTCATTTGTCGATTTTCAATTTCCAAACGGGCAGCTAACCTATACATCCGGTGAAGGTCTGACAACAAGTGCTTTTCTGCCCGTGTTTGGCGGACTTCTTCAAGCTCAGGGTCAATATCCTGGTGAAATGAGGTTCAGCTTCTCTCACAAGGTACTTGATTAATCCCGGCTTATTTGTCCTGGGTTGTGGTGGTGGTGGGGGGGGGGGGGGGGGACATTTAATTGATCTCTGGGACTGAAATATGCAATACTCATACCTGATATTGGGATCCTCAACTAATTAGCTGTCTGAATTATCAGAACAAGCAGGGAACCCGTATAACACCGATGATACATTGGCCCGACAAGTCATTTACATTGGGTTTTGAGCAAAGTTTAGCATGGAAGAGATCTGGTCTTATGATGAGGCCAACAGTTCAGTGCAGGTTTGCCTTTCTTACATCCATTACTTTTCGTCAATCTCCAGAAAGAACAGTCAACTTACATTTTGCAACTTTGTCGTATGAGTTTTCTGAGCTGTTCTTCATGCAGTTTTTGAGTAAATACTTTATTTCCATTTGTATCTATTGTTTCTCTACTTCCAGTTTATGCCCCACGCTTGGTGGAAGCAATCCGGGGCTGAGAGCAGAAATTCTGCATTCCCTGAATGAGGGGCTGAATTTTGTCTGTGGATGTGCATTCGCACAGCAGCCTTCGGTATTCGCAGCAGCCTCTGTAAGTGGCCTTACTTGGCACCCCCATTGATTATGTAATCGAGAACTGAACTCTCAAAGTAGAGTGTTCGTCTCTGTACGATGAAACTGAAGCATTGGTGTTTGGGGGGATGTCATTGCAGATTGGCAGGTCGAAGTGGAACGGTAACGTCGGTAGTTCTGGGATCGTTTTGAGAGTGGAGAGCCCTCTCTCGCCAGGTGTTAGCCGGCCTTCCTTGTCTGTGCAGATAAACAGTGCTGTCGAGTTTTGAATGTGCATCATCACCGCCTGCTGTAATCTGCAGTTTTTTCCCTCAGAAAGTGTAAATATAAATTATATATCTGTGTAGAAACTTACAGCCTAGAAATGTGAGTACAGACTACAGACTTATCGTTAACTCTGATTTCTTCATCAACCTATCATCTTTTTTTGAGTGTCTGTCTGCACTTTGTTCCATCTTCCCTGTTTCAATTTTCTAGAGCTGTGGATTACGATCTAAATGGGTCACTCGATCAAATGGACCAAATACTTATTTCCACGCCACGGGTGAGGTTTAGAATTCTGGTGAAAAAAGGTTTCAGGATTTTTATAACGATCTTGGATTGTTAGATCTCAAAAGATTTAAAGACTAGCCAAATTTTTAGCTCTCTCTATCTGTTATTCTTGACTAACCCTTTAATTACCGCTCAAATAAAGCCCTCTCTTCTTCATTTCTTAAAGTAAGAATTTTTTTTTGATTTTGAACTAGCAATATTTCAAATTTGACAACGTACTATTTTTAATCCTGGATTCATATCCTGCCACAAGTTTTGAACTCGATTTTGCTTCTTTGCAAAATATACATGTTGGAGGCTGAGAGGCTGATAAAATAAATTAATCGATTCCTTCTATAGCTATAGAATAATATGCATGGGTAAGTTTCTTCATCAAACTTCCTATAGAAGCCTGGCAGAAGAGGAAGGTTGGGAGAGATCATCAAGTTCATAATCATCTTTGCTCTTCACGGAAGACGTGTCGAACGTCGACGAAGGAGCATCCATCGAAATGCTCTTCTGATTCGGATCGCTTCTGCTTTCCCATGAACCTGTCGTGATGTTGGTATGGCTGTCCTGTGACAGTGTCTGAAACGCCCTGAACCTCGCATCTTGGCTGCTGGCGTCGCTCCCTCCTCGCTTGATGATTGGAGCTGCTTGCACCGGCGCTTTCCCTTCCATCATTTTCACCACCGCCGACATTGGAGGACGCAGAGTTGGTGAAGGGTTGGTGCATAGGAGGGCCAAGTTGAGGAGCTTCCTTGCTTCTTCTTTTGAGAATTTTGATCCCAGCTCCTCATCCACCAGCTCTAGCAGGTTTCCTTGCTCTTGCAGCACATATGCCTGCATTTTTTTGTCCAATTGTATGTTTATGATACGGAAAATATCGAATTTTTACAAAAGTTTAGCTATGGTTGTTACTTACCCCATCAAGAAGGTAAATAAACTCTTCTTTTGGCCTATAGTTTGTGTTGCTCTTTCCACTAACTGTCTCGAGAATGACGATTCCAAAGCTGTACACGTCTGCCTTGTCTGTCAAGTAACCTCTCATTGCGTACTCGGGAGCCATATATCCTCTGACGCAAGAAACAGACATATATGCATTAGTCGTTTGACCATCTCCGGGAGTAAAAGTGAACTAATTACCATTACTACAACTTACATAGTTCCAGCAATTCTGGTGCTAATGTGTGTGTTCTCTTCTTCGTCAAGCTTGGCCAACCCGAAGTCTGAAATCTTGGCATTGAGGTCTTTATCAAGCAGGACATTTGTTGCTTTGATGTCTCTGTGTACGATTTTCAGCCTCGACTCCTCGTGGAGGTAATACAGTCCCTTTGCAATCCCGAGCAGTATTTTTCTCCTTGTTTGCCAGTCCAGCACCAATTTTCCTTCCCGGTGACCTTGGTAACGAGCCGAAATATAAGAAGAACACTTAGCCTCTAAACTTGCAATGCAAGATGCAGGTTAGATCATAGATTTAATGCAAGTTGATAATTTCGTTACCGAATAGAGCACGAGCCAGACTGTTGTTTTCCAAGTACTCATACACGAGCAAGAGCTGATTTCCTTCAATGCAACATCCATAAAGCTTGACGAGATTCGGATGCTGCAATGCAGATATCATGCCTATTTCGTTCACGAATTCGCGGTTTCCTTGTTTTGATTTGGAGGATAGCTGTTTCACTGCAATTACACCGCCATCGGCAAGCATACCCTGCAAAGTAGGTCACTGTAAGCATAGATCCATTAACAGGGAAATCAAATGGATTGAAAAAAAACAATGTCAAAATTCTACCTTGTAAACAGGCCCGAATCCTCCTTCTCCAATCTTATTTGTAGCATCAAAGTTATTAGTAGCATGTTTGAGCTGTCTCAAGGTGAAAAAGCCAGTCTGGAGATCGAGTCCTCGTAGTTCTGTTACAAAGAAACAAACACGAGATTCTATCAGCCGTGTGATGAAGATCTACTCTTTTTCGAAGCATGCGAATAACGTATTGGATAGTACCTTGATTTTCATCTTCCTTCCTTGTTTTCTTGTAGATGATTCCACCAATGAACAGAACAACTACAAATGCAGAAACGACAATGCCAGCAATGGCTCCTCCCGATAAACCACCACTACCTCCTTCATCGACAGGGAAGTCTGCAGACGGAGAAACATAGCAAAGCAGAAGTTATGAATGCAAGCTCAGAAGAAAAAAACACCAATGTCTCGAGACCATAATTACAAAGGAAACTTACTTGGAGTTACACTAATGGCGGAAATGAGTGGTCCATAAACACCTCGATCAGGAATAGCAGTTGTGCCTTTTCCAGACCAATACAAGTGTATCTCCAAAGTAGTACCATCCACAGTTACATTATCAAAAACCTCTGTGATGCCAATACCAACTCCTCCAGCTCTTTTCATGATATCAAAGTCCCGTCGGACTACCCTTCCCTAGAAAGCGAAACAATAGGGAAAACATTGTGAACACATGATCCACAAAGGAACTAGAAAGAAAAAAACAAAGAACATATAACATGATAAAAATCTACTCACTTGAATTGAGATATCAAATATGCGTCTTCCAAGGCTACTAAAAGTCTGATCATTGGAAAACATGATCTCAGCAAAGTGGAGCTTCAAAGTATAACTTCCTTTCAGCATGCACAAGGCGTAGTACTTGAGCGATTGAGGTGCTAGGCGTGCATTCTGATAGATACTGGTAACATTGTGACTGAAACTGTTTCTTGCCACATAATCAGCTCCATCATCGCCCAAGTAGACTCCAGTACTACTGTAAGCCCATTTTTCCTGTACTGAGAAGAAAGTTGTTGGCCCCTCCAATGTTAGGTCTTCTTCATATTCTTCATCATCAAAATTAGCTCGGGGGCCTCCACAATTGATAAACAGCTCGTGAACTGTAGGAAGAATGCAGATGTGTTTATTTCTTTCAGCTGAACTAGTGTCAAAACTTAAGCATGCATGCAGTTCTGTAGGCAGAGTACTTATGTCCTTCTTATATATGATCATTTCCAAATAGTAAGTAAAGTTCAGATATGCTTACACCGGGGATTCCTAGAGCAAGGTAGGTCCTTCTTCAAGCACCAAGGTACCCTGCAACACAAAAGGTTAAGACATCTCAGTTTCTTCGAAAGAAAGTTCGTTGGGCGAGATCAACATGCATTGTTCTGAATTTGAAAGTAGCTTACGAGCTTGATGAATAACTAGAAACCAGGTTCCTGTTAGCCACAAAACGTAAATTAAGTTAGCTAAATTGCTTTTGAGGAGATTATCATTGAGGAAATAAATTATGCTTACACAACAGTCTGGGTACAACTAGGTTGAACTTTCCCGGTAAAGTTGTTGTAAGACAAGTCACTGAAAAGCAGTTTCAACATTATCTTGATTAAGTCAGAATTCTTCATTACACTATTAAGTTCAGAATTGGAAGCTAAAAATGCAAGGGATCCTCAATTTCAGCTATGATCATACCAATAGCAGACAGACTTACAAGTTATATTTAGAGCTCAATATCCAATCTGGAACTTCTCCGGTTAATGAGTTGTTATTCAGAAACCTGAACAGAAAATCAAGCAATGATTTGAAGGAAATTGGAACACAATAACAAAAAAGTGTCTACTATTCCATTTACTCACGTGAAATCCAGGCTCTCCAAACTCTGCAGGGTGGCTGGTATAGGCCCTGACAAACTGTTGAAGCTCAAATCCCTGCAATATAGAGATGAACATGAAGTCTAATTAATAATCATTTTGTGGCCAATAATATGACTTGAAATCATTGATCAAGAACAATAAATGAACCAAAACAAGAATAAAGACGGTTTGAGGGACTTACAAAGATTTCAACTGTGTCATTTCTCCGATGTAATCTGGGATTGAACCAGTCATCAAGCAGTTTCGCAGTGCTCTAAAATAGAAGCAAGTGTCATTAAATGGAATGTAACACAATAGAAAAAGAAGCACAAGTACTCACAGTTCTTCCATCTTCATCAGTTCCTTAAGGTCCGGGAAAACCGAACTTGTTCCAGTCAAGTCTGATATCCTCCTGTTAAAAACATGGATTCCGTAAAGAAAGAACACAAATTGATGACTATGTACAGTAAGGGAAATAAGTTTACTCACAAGTCTGTCAGATTCTTTAACGTTGAAATGCTAGAAGGAATAGGACCCTGCAATGATGTGCCTTGCAAATCCCTGGAAAAATCATGTAACATTCAAAATAAGGTGTAAGCAAGTAGGAAACAAACTGGCCAGTGAAATATGCAAATGAATACTTACAGTCGCTTAAGATTGGTCCAGTTCCCCATAAATTCGGGCAGCCGTCCAGAAAAACTGCTCCCATCTATCCTACTGCATTCAACATTGACTCCAGAGTGAGCATTGGCCTCTTAAAGAAGATTCAAGGAGAAAAAAGGAAGAAGCTTTAACTGTGAAAAATCAACTTACAAGTCGGTAAGGTTTCTTAAATTTCGGAAGCTATCTGGTATCGAACCCGTAAAGTTGTTTGCAGAAAGAAGGCTGCACAATAGAGCAAAAACAACTGAGTCATGGATTTTATAGACTGGTTTGCGAAAGCTGTTGAACAAAAGTACGACAACACATACAGTCTACTCAAGCTTCTTAGGTTTCCAAGGCTTGGAGGCAGAGGTCCTGTTAACAGATTATTTTCCAACACCCTGCATCCACAAGTTTCATAAGTTTCTTTTGTCCACTCGAACGATCCACAGTACTGTTTAAAATTTTGGTGTGTTTTCCATGACATACAGAGATTCCAGATTAGCAATGTTGCCTATTTCAGAAGGGATAGGGCCAATCAGTCTGTTTCCAAGAAGAGACCTGAAATTAAAGATGAAATATGTGAATAAAATCTGCAAAACAAAGAATTTCGAAAATCGGATCCTTTTTATCACTTGCTTACAAAACAGTGAGGTTAGAAAGCTGCGCGAGACTTCGTGGGATGGTTCCGTTGATGTAGTTGCGGTTTAGGTCCCTGACGGAAACCAAGAACATATATAGAATTCATCAGTTTCTTGTCGAACAAGGTACAGAATCTTTCAGAGTTGATTCATGACGTACAATTCAGTCAAATGGGTAAGGTTGCCGAGTTCAGGTGGTAGAGATCCTGTCAAGTTAAAGCCTTTCAGCTTCCTGAGGAAACATACACAGGTTAAAAAAAGCACATTTTTGGTCAGTCAGCCAGCCAGTAGAGGAACAAAGGTGATCAAGTTGCTAAAAAGAAGGATGGTTTACATGGCGATGACGTGGCAAACAGTGCCACTCGAGAAAGAGCAGTCGCAGGTAACGTTGCTTTGGATTTTGTCAGCCATGATAGTTCGATTCCACTCGGGGCTGCCGCACGAATTCCTCCGGACCGCATTCCACCCCGTGTTCTGAAACTTGCTGGATATGGCTGCTAGTGTTTCGACTGTATAATAAGGGCCAAAATGTTAGAAATCATTATGGAGGGGCTTGAATGTCAATAGTGCAACGTACAGGGGCATACTTGTGCAATAACCCAAACAATTATCTAACGAGAGAGAGATTGGGTCGGGGGATGGGGACCGGCTAATGTCAAGTTGACAACAATAATGACAAATAAAATTTTGGAAGGTAAAGCCAAATAGCCAATAAGCATACTGTTGATCTTTGTGTAATAATTAAATTTCTTCGTAAAAGATAATAGAAATGTAGCACGTGCCGATGTCGTGAAACCAAACGTAGCACATGCGTTGGTGTGATGATAATTATGGAATTTTACTATTTAGGTAGAGTTGTGTGATGATAATTACGGAATTTTGACTTCGAATCTAGCATACTCGACAAACGAACATCGATATAATATTTTTTTTCTTTCTATTTTTATTGACCGAGAAATCTACTATAATAAAAAATTATTCATTAGAGTTTGTTGGAAAAAGTGATTTATCCCTTACATACTTGCATGTTCCAAACGAAAAATCTTAAAAAAAAAAAGACAAATAACTTAAATACTAAATGGTTTATGTATTTAAAAAAACTAACGGGTAAAGTGAAAAAAAAATTATATTAAATTAATATTATTACAGGACTAAATATATTTGAAATAAAATTGGAAGACTCATTTACTACTATTCATGCATTGACCACTTCTACCTTTATAAATTCCAAATATTAAATTATGTAAAATTTGGAAGCTCCTTCAAAATTGAGACCCTGTATTAGTGGGCCGATCAATACATATAATTGGGGGGCCTGGATCCTCCATCTATCGTAAAAACAAACCAAACCTGTATCAATAATTGAACCTTTTTTGTTTGCTAAAAATAATAATTAGCACTCTAGCTTTAATCATGCATGGGTAAATAAATATGAGCAACCACCCTCTTGATTACTTAGGTTAATTACTAAAGGAAGTGTTGTGGAGAAAGAAGCTCAAGTTGCTCTTGGTGTAGTTAAGGCTCGTACTACGTATTAATTGTATACGCGTGGACTATGTCAGACGACTGACTCTGTTCACAATCGCAAGCAATTCTTCCTAAATATGATATGCCTGGCTGGGCTCCATATATCCCACATAGGGGCCAACCAAACCAATGAATGTCTGCATACTTTTCTTCTAACAAGTTGGCGGAACAGTTGGTGTCCCTGTCCAAATAACATGTATTCTCCACCGCAGAAAATTCTAAATGCCGTCGTCATCATAGCCAAATTCGTTAACGTCGCTGGAAACACAAAAGCTAGAAAGTAACAGTAAGAGTCAGAGTAAAGAAGAAGGCCAAAAGCGACTGCCGAGACTCAGAGTCTCCCGCCGGCGCCATCAGTTCTGGTGTCGGACCGGACGCTTTTTCCAAGTCTGGTTGCTGCTCAAATTAAATGGTTAAATAAATAACTACTTCATGCATGCAACTGCCGAGTCATTGCTAGGCGCGCCCAACTCCCAGATTCACCGCATTGATTTCTTTCTGCCACTTTCGATCACAGAGCAAACCCAGGGCATATGGCAGTAAAATAAAATTTAAAATTTTGTCTTGTGGTATTCTCGTAAGGAGTCTACGAATAATAATAAAAAAACCAAGGATTTTTCTAAGAAGTTGCAGGAATTAGTGGGTTGATGTGTTAGCCATTCATCAATACGATTACGAACACTAATCACAAACAAAAGGACGTGTACTAATCAAAGGGACAGACACGTGTCATCATCTCGTTTAGTAATTAATCAATAATTACTTATTAGGCCAAATTTTATAAAGTTAGGAACTAAACTAACAAAACAAAGGAGCACGTTCTTAAATCTTACTTCCGTTATTTACAACGTTTTATACCGTTCTGCTCATATTGGTCAAAGGTCAAAATAGCCAAGTTATCTGAACAGTCAGCGTCGGGTTTTTTCCAATCATATGGCGGACTGGCGGCAGGTAATTAATTATATGGGTAGAAAACTAAAATTTTAAAAACAAAACCCAAACCCAACCGCCGAACCAGAGTGAGTCAACTCAGACCACTGTCCAGCTGGATTAAAATTTTCAAAATTTGGAGATTATAACGTTTTCCAGAAGAAAAAAAACAGGGACGTTGATATATTTTGGTATAAATGCATTAACTATTTTGCAATCATGGTCCCTTATCCTTTCCGCATTTTGCAGTTTAGCCATCCTCTAATGGAGATGGAAGAATTAGAGTGAAGAAAAACCAACTGCGTTTTCGAAAATTTAAGAGAAAACCATCCATTTTTTCTACCAAGTCTCAAACTGAACTGCAGGGTTCCACCCAGACGGATGGGGAAATCAAGAACGAATTACTGATGATCAAGATAGGGAAACAACCGTACGTACCTTCTTGTTGAGGAAGGAGAGGGGAAACTACTTGAGCCAAGGACCGAAACTCTACTACCGTTGACAGACAGTTCAGCGCCAGTAGCGTCACCAGGACGGATACGACCGTCACCGTCGCCATTCTGCTCCTTTGAATCTTCTCCGGCCGGCCGGCCCGTCAGTGAATTGTGAGTTGAGAGAGTGGGGAAGACTGTAATTTGAGTTGTGAAGAGGGGTTGGATATGAAGAAGAAGTAGAGAGTTTGGGAAGTTGGTAGTTGGCAGAAATTGGCTGTGGTGCAGAGAGGAGGAAGAGTATATGTAATTAGTGAATTAGAGAGGACGAAGTTGCAAATGTGGGTTCCTTTTTCTTTTTCTTTTTTGTTTCCTTATTTGGCGTTGAATTGGATAGGATATGTCAAAGGTACTGATTTATGGGCCGGCTTTACTAAATGTTGGGCTTGTAGCCTAATATGTAAATGATGCTTGGACTTTTATGAAAATATTCGGCCCAACTCAGACTATTTTTATATTTTATTTTGAATAGTAATTAATTAATATTGGTTCAACTTGTGACATAAAACCTGACACTTAATTATTCTCGTGGAGCTAAATTAAAGACAGAGCATGCATATAATTCTTTTAATGGGAAAGCTGATCCCAGATCTAATCTTCAGGCGTCCTTCCCCACAACCTTTGACCTGAAAGAAAGATTCTGTCTCAATTTAATTTATATTAATTAACAAAAAATCAACACCAAGCTAAGGAAGGAAGAGTATAATTATCCATATGACTGACTGGCCAAAAGAGTTGATGATGCTATGCCGTTCGGTCCAACCGGTGGGTGATCCAATTTCCTTGTATCAAATCGGCCGGGTGAGGGCCGGGGCGATCCTTTTCCTTTTTATCTAAAAGGAGATTAAATAATATAATTAAAATGAGTTTACACGGTTCTATTTCAATATTTGATATGTAGTCTTTGACAACTAAGACAATTTTATTTCGAAGAATTTTAATGCCCACGATCATGATGCCATAAGAATAGAGATCGCGGACTTTCGATTTTGTAATCTCTGTACCAAGTTGTAGTATGTCCCTGCAAGCTTTGCAGCTTTAACATCAAACATATTTATGCCATCTTCACCTCAAAATATTGCAAGAAAAATCAAATTATATGAACTAGTAATTTGCTCGTCTTATGGTCATTTTCGTCTTTGGCATAATTTTTTATTATATTAATTATTTGAATTAATCATAGTAATCCGTAAATCATCAAGTTAATATTTACCATAGTAATTTTTCCATCAATTATTAAAAAATTAATACATTTTTGTTACTATTATTAATGTTTGTCTATACTATAAAGAGGTAATAACTTATAATTTATATTTAAATTTTGTATAATAACTTTGACATATGTGCATTCCTTTCTTAATAGGTAGAAAATTAATTTCTTAATTTTGCTTAAAACATATTTTAAATTAACATCTTAGCTTTTTGTATGGTTTTTTTTACATAAGTACATTAGTTTCTTAACAGGTAAATTTCTCAGTTTTCTTGATTTTTCTTAAAAGACATCAAATTTCCAAGCATAAACATTACAATGAAAATTATGAAAGAAAATTTTAGTTTGTTTGATTAACTTGTCTTATTTTCTAAGTCAGTATATACAATTTCATTAGAGCTATACAATTACAAACATAATGCATAATCAGAAGAATAAAAAAAACAATTAAAACCCCCATAACAACACACCATGACCAGCATCAATCATCCGAGTGCTTCGCAATAAAATATCGAAGTTCCCGACGTTAATTTTGTTATCCGTAAATTTTGACTTCCTTAAAATTTTACAACGAATTTCAAATGACACTAATCCAATACAAGAATGAGTATCACTAGCTATACTAAGCTTTGTGGTAGACTAGAATTGAAATGTATAGAATCACCATACTCAAAGCCCAACTTTAGGCACAAGATTCACCATGAAGGATCTCCAACTAGCTACAATGTTCTTGACCATTAAAGTCTAAGTCAGTACAGTGTTCATCAGTAGTGATCACGTAGTCTAGTCTAGTCCAGATATTGAAAAATGTTGGACACATAAAACCAATACAAAAAAGTAATAAAGATCCATTTTTAATTAATATACAGACAAAATAAGAAAAGGGGAAGGGGGGGGGGGTGGTGGGTGGGTGAATAGCAAAAGATAAAGGAAGGAGGCAACAATTAAGGGTCGTGTGTTTATAAGAGAATTGTCGTATTTCGAGATATATTTGTTTGTTTATATTTAAAATATGTTTTTTAGTAATGCTCCTCAATTAAATAAATATTGTTCAACTCTTTTGTTAATTGAGTAAGATGACTCTCACTATAAACAAAGAAAGTAAAGAAATAAGATTAGGGCACGACAAAGTGTGCCACTTTATTATTATTTCACCTTACCCACACAACATTTGAAGTCGGTTAGTAAATTAAGAAGCCGTTGACACTCCGCAATTACACTACCAAACTCAGTTTGGTTGTGCTCTTCACACCCAACGGCCTGCTGCACTTCGAGACAATCGATCTTGTAAATGATATTATTGTAGGCAGTCCATCTCATATATTAATTTATTTAAGGATAAATGATATTAAATTTTTCTATTCCATACATCCAAAGTTTTCAATTGCCTCAATTTTATGTATTTTAAAAACTTCTCAAATCGATTAATTGACCTCATTGTCTAATTCAATTATTTTGCCAACCAAATATATCTATTAAACAAAATGATTTAACATTCTCCAACTTTTAAAAATATTTACACATTTTTCTATTGCCATCTGTACACTATAATTTTACAACTACACACCAAACGACCCCTAAAAGATAAATAAATAAAAAAACAGAGGATATAACTTGGGAGGAAGTTAGCATTAGCATCATAGACACTAGTTACTGAATCTGTGAGACTAGGAGTTGGTAAATGGTGGTTTCCTACTTTCCTTTCTCCCAGTGAAACAGATAAAAAAAAACAGAGAGATAGAGAGAGATTGTTTGGCCATGGTGGGCTCTGGAGATAGGAGAAGGAAAGAAGCGGTGGGGATGATGGCACTTCATGATGCACTCAGAGCCGTCTGTCTCAATTCAGACGACTGGTCTTACTCTGTTTTCTGGACTATTCGTCCTCGCCCGTACTCTCCCCTATCTCTCTCTCTCTTCTATTATCAACTTTGATTTGAGCTGTTTCCTTAAAATGGGTCACTGAAATCCTCATTTATGTCTTCCCTTCCTCTTTT
Source organism: Linum usitatissimum (assembly GCA_030674075.2). NCBI lineage: Eukaryota > Viridiplantae > Streptophyta > Magnoliopsida > Malpighiales > Linaceae > Linum > Linum usitatissimum. Next base: position 6,746,998 of record JAUJYP020000192.1, read on the forward strand.
TGGGCTTGCAGGAGGGTCAGAGGTGGTAATGGTTGCAAGGTTGGAGACGACAATGGAAGCTTGTAAGTCCCCACCTCCTCCAAAACCCCCCATTTCCTTCTTTTTGTTCCTTTCTCTTTGTGGGTCTTCAATCCTCTGCTTGGCTGAGAAAACAGAGAATGAAAAAGGGGGAACCTTGCCAAAAAGTTGGACTCTTTTTTTTTTCATTCTTTGACTAACTTTGAGTAACCGACCCTCTTCCGGATTTCCCGCTACTTGAATTTTTTTTTTAAGGATGTTGATGTGGGAAGATGGGTATTGCCGAGGAGGAGAAAATGGGTTCGACGATGGGGAGGATGATCCAGTCCGGAAAGCTTTCAGCAAAATGTCGATTCAGTTGTACAACTATGGAGAAGGGTGGGTACTCGGTGGGTTCTTTGCTTATTGTTAAGAAAGGTTTCTTCTTGGTGGTATGGACTTTCTTACTTTTGGGGGGTTATAACTGGTTTTTTTTGTTTTGTTTTGTGGGGGGGAAAGGTTGATGGGGAAGGTGGCTTCAGATAAGTGTCATAAATGGGTGTTCAAGGAGCCATCATCTGAATCTGAACAGAATATCTCCAACTACTGGCAGAGCTCTTTTGATGCTGTAAAAATGCTTCTTCTTTCCTGTTTCTAGGGCTTCTTCCATTTCTGTTACTGATGTTTTCTTCTCTTTGTAGATTCCCACTGAGTGGACTGATCAATTTGAGTCTGGCATTCAGGTCATTTTCAAACTAATTTATTAGTGGATTTCTTCCAATTTGTATAGTTTCATGATTTCATCCTCCTCTTTCTGTCTATCAAAACTGACTCTTTATCGTTTTTGGTTGACAGACCATTGCTGTGATTCAAGCTGGACATGGCCTTCTCCAGCTGGGTTCCTGCAAGATTGTGAGTTTCTATTCCTCCTCTTTAGCTTCTTTGCTATTCTGTCACGAACGCTTAGCATCCAATAACTCGAGTGTTTGGGAAAAGGTTTAAGATTGTAACTTTATAATTGTTTATTAACACGTCTCCCACTCAAACGGAAGCTCTCTCAGAGCTTTGCACAACTTTTCTAAGTGATGAGCATGGACTGGTGGGGCTAACGGGATCCGTAAAGGAGACCTCTCGATCACTAAAGGCTCTAATAGGCTAATACCATGTCAAGAAACTTGGTATTAGTTGTTGGGACAAGGTCCAAGATTGGTTTTTTATTCAACAGATTAATACTTATGTTTGGTCTCAAACTGATTGTGAACTCAGATACCAGAAGATCTGCATTTTGTGCTGAGAATGAGGCACACATTTGAGTCACTGGGGTACCAATCTGGCTTCTACCTATCCCAGCAGCTATTCTCATCCACCAGGAACAACAACAATTCATCCTCCTCCTCGACGTCGATCCTGCCTTCGAAGCATCCCGGCCTGATCCCACCACAGCTTTTCAACTATGGTCAACAAAGGCCACTCTTTGCATCACCAAATTTCCAGAGCCCTGCAGGAGGAGGCAGAATGGCGGGGTTGTTCCCGCATCAGGCGAAAGAAGAGCCACCGCATATGTTCCTTCACCCGAATTCTTCTGAAGGAGGGATGATCGGTGGAGGGCCGGAGCAAGAGAATGACATCAAGTGGCCAAATGGGATGTCTTTCTTCAGTGCTCTAACTGGCAGGACAGAAGATCATGCCAAGCTCTTGTTCAACCCTGAAGATAGCTTGGGGAACAAGGTAGTGGAGAACGCCAACTCCGATGCTGCTTCGGATATGCTTAATAGCAACAGCTTCCTGAGCTTGGACAGTGGTGGCAAAATGGATCAGGACAAGTACAAGAGGGGGTTCAGTAATGCTAGAATGGGTGGTTCTTCATCTTCTTCTACTTCAGTTGATCATCATCATCAACAGCAGCAGCAAGCCATTGAGTATCGGAATTCAGAGCAACGGATGTACCCGGATGTGATGGAGACCTACTTGGAATGATGATAGAAGAAAGATTAGAGATTTCGGATAACCTTTTTAGTTTTAGACTGGTGTTCTTGTGTTTTAAAGTATTTAGATGCGTCTCGTTTGGTCCTGATTAACTTTCGTTGTAGCAGATGATGATGATGACTCTTTCAATATCATAAGACCTATATTTCCATGTCATGTCTTCATTGGTTTCTGGTAGCCATTTTTAAGAACAGAACGTTTAAGATGAGAGACAGACATTTGATATTGTGTTGTTCAGCTGTTTTCATTGTTGAAGGAAGTAAGTAGTAGTGGCAAACTGGTAATACCGATCGGAGATATTCAAGAGCTAGACGTTCGTTCCGTAGAATGGGGTGGCTTCATTAGCTTAAAGATCAAGAATAAAGAGATACAAAATGCTATATTATAGATCAAAATTTATTTAATTTTCTCGAGAATACAGTGACAGAAGAGAGAGAGCAACGGACCAACAAGAACATCATAAAGTAAGCAGTGAGTTTACATACATAATCACTCCTCCTCCTGATTTTATTTATAAGTATGCAGTAATGAAGTTAATATCTGATTTGAGATCGCTTGTAGTTGATATTTCCAGTCGCCGCAACCTGCTGAAACCTCATTCCTCCATTATTATTATTATCGCATTGCCTGCTGTTATTAGTGCATTGATGCTGCTGCATCTGAACTGACATGCCTCCTCCTCCTACTCCTTCACGGTTTGATGATCCTTCTCCACAGTTGATACCTTCCGCCATCGTTGTCGAGCTCTTCCTCCGCCTTTCGTTGTGCCCAGCCAACCGCCTCCGGCAGCTCCTCTTCGCTTCATCGAACTCCGACACCTCGTGGAACCTTTCCAGGTGAAAAAAATAACAACGTATATATGCTGCCGTGATTGTCGTAAGACTATTTGCCAAATAGCTAAATGGTCCTGGAACTTTGGATTTTATTACAAAGTAGTCTAACTAGTCATGTATTTTTTGGAAAGCCACTAAAATTAGTACTGTAATTTTGCACAATTGTAAGATGTCAATAATTTTAAAATTACTTAAACCACTATAAAAACATATCCCAAGATTTGCAAGTATTTGACCTGTAACCTTTTTACATCTAACGAAACACGTTATATATGTCGCTTTTCAAGCGACAATCAAATACATATTTGTATGGTTTTTGTGATATTTTAAAATATATTGGAGGTGAAATCAGGTTTACAGAGATACACATTCAGCCGCATTTAAATCAGAGATAATGAATGAAATACCTGCTGCATTGCTGACAAAACCTCTGGCGGAGACCGGAGACAAGGACGGAAGGGCATTTGGAGTGGAAGTCGCACACCTTATGGCGACGGTGGTACTGCTTCCCTTCGCTTAAATTGGCCCCGCACCTCTCTACCTGGCAACACAAGTTAGATGCTCTTCTCGGCGGACCAGCAGCTCCTTTCTTCCAGCTGATATCAAGTTCCTGCAGCTGCTGCTGATCTTCCACTTCATCATCATCCACCACCTGATGATCGTTGGTGTACCCAGCTGAGTCCGTGCGGAAATCCATCTGATGTGTTATTCTAGTTTGAAATGTTTCTTGTAAATGATGGAAGCTCACAACCTATTTATAAAGGGGGACTGAGCACTTCTTAAAAAGTTGAGTCACTTTTCTTTTCAACACCATAGTGTGAGTCCAGGATAAAATAAAAGGACCATTTCAATAGTGCTAGAGCCGTCAAACGAGCAGGTAAGGTTTTGGTTGAATCGGCCGATAGGTCAGGATTGGTTAATCGCTTTTGATCGATAACGGAATTGTTTGTAACCAAAGTCGAGGAGACTGGTTAATCGGTTTTGATCGATAACAGTGGCCGTGGCGTCAGCTGAAACATGAGAAGGACATGCATATGTAATTTTTAATGCAACCTTTAAAAGGAGGGTAGAGGCATATATACACAAATTCTTGATGCAGTGAGTTGGGCAAAGCTGTGTGGCTCTACAATCTCTGTTCTTTCTTTGTTAATAGAAACTCGAGGCCGCTTTTTATTCATTGCAAAGCTTTTATTCTGGTTCCTCTACTTTTATCTTCTTCTTGTCCCTTTTCTGATGTGCTCCCGACACAGAAAGCTCTGTTTCATTCTGTGGTCCGGGCAGAGTAATAATGGTTCGACCCGTAAACAGTTTTGGTGATTTGAATTGGCTCGTTTACTTAGTGACATGTTTGGCGGAACAGTCTGTCTAACATAGTATGTATGAAGGAGGTAGTAAGAAGGGTCGAGAAATAAAGAAGTATATGGGGACGAATCCCTGCATCGGTGATGGATAGTTAATAACTTATTTAGTGTTCTTGCATGGTGTTACGATCACTCTTTATAATACACTGGCTCTCAAGATCAGTGTTCATCATTAGACTTCTAAATACGCTTTGAGTTCGATCTTTATTAGACACAAGTGAAAGTTTGATTGTTCAGTCATCTGAACAAATATAACATGTGCGGGAATGACATATCAACCTTGAATTTGAGTTTAATTATCATTTTGTCTTTGAGGTTTCGATGAACATTGGTTCAAGAAAAAAAGAGCGAATGACATATATATAAACCTTAAATTTAGGTTTAGCGAACCTATATAATCTCGACTCGGGGATCAAAATCACTCTTCAATCGTGTGATTGGTCCTGCAAACGGTCATCATTTTGATTGGTATGTTTTGATTAGTATTTAGTATGGAGAATGTCGTGAATGACATGTTAGATTACTAAAAGTGATTTAAGGAACCAAATCTCATTTTTTTCTGATAAAGAAGATTCAGACACACAGCTGTGTTGATAGTAACAAAAGATATGGATGCACTACGTCTGTAGTGGAAGAGAATAAGTTAAAATCTCTACTACATGTACGAGAACGACTCTTTATTTACAGTCAAAATATCAACCTTTTTCATATGCTCCAATCATCATTTTGTCGCTTGACCTTGCAAGAGACAAAAAATCGATGGATGGATCAATCAGTCATTCTCACCTGCGGCGAATTTCTTCATTTTGCGTTAGGAAAGCTATGTTCTTTTCTTCAGAGTGCGTATCAAATTCCAGGGAGGTGTCAGCATCGCCCACAAGCTCACCGGACCGCTGAGAAAATTATTCACCAGGGCTTTAACAATCTTGAAGGAATCTGTTATAAACTTATGTAACAGGGAATTTGAGTCAAAATCACAAGGCCTGAGAACGAACATACCCGTCGCCTTGCTGCTTGTGATATCCGATAAACTCGGGCCGAATCCAGCTCAGTTATTCAAACTGCTAAATTAGATTCATCCAATTCAGGCACTGCAATATCTCCCCTCATCAAGCGAGTGTAATCACCGCCCACCTGCGCACCAGCCTGAGCAAAAAGTTCCACCACTGCGGGCAACATCCCATAATACCTTTGCAGTTCATGGACCATGGCTTCCTGACTACTGAGATCACGAACATGCCATACATAGACTGGAGGAACCAAGTCATCAACAGTAGCCTCCTGCCATCCGTGTTGACCATCTCTCATTTGATGCTTGTAAGCTTGGCAGTTTCTAACTCTGTGACCATTTCTACCCACTTGAACCTCGGGGCAATATCCACACGTATGAATGGCGTACTTGCTCATGAGTTTCTGGATCCCTAATCTCATTACCTCCCATGATTTCATTCCTCGGATAGCACACTCTACAAATGGAAACAATAAATGAGTGTCATATGTTGGGTATACATGGATCCTAAAACCCAGAACCATGTGATTCACCACCTAGCTGACACCTAACATACCCATGTCCATTTTAAGGAGAATCTTAGAGAGTTATAAAGCAGAAAGGAGAAGAAGAAGAAGAACCTTGTATATCGTTAAGACTCGTGTGTGAAGATTCGATTCCCTGGATTGGATTACTTCTCTTCTCCCAAAATCCACTAGTATTAATGTCTTTTCCTGGTGGCTCTTCTTCTTTGGGGAATCTGCGCTCAAAATCAATAATTCTACCAGCAACACTATAAGCAGGGAAGGCTCTTCTTCTTGTTGGATAGACTGGTATGTCAACGCCACATTGTATACACAGTTCCACAACTGCCGGAATCCGGTCTACTAGGAGCTGCTCATTATGAGAAACTGCTCTTCCCAGTCTGTCATAAAGATGGAAAGATTCGACTTGAGGGAAAATGTGTTCAACACCTCCCTTCATCCATATATGCTCTTTGTTTTTCAGGCTGCCAATCCCATCGCAAGTCCTGATCTTGTGTGGAGGATGACCAACATGAACTTCTCCACAAACACTGCATTTGCACAAGTTTGAATCAATATCATCACACGAAAGGTAAAAACTTTAAGGGAGAGAAATCATGAAGTCGGAAAAACTTTGTACCTGCATGAGTACAGAGCAATGCTCCTGGCAACATTCGAGACACAACGCAATAATTCAGCTCTGGCAGCATAAACTTCATGAGCAACAGGGATCAATTCCTTGACCAGTAGCCCGTTCTCAGGCGGCCGCAAGATTTTCTCGTGCGCTGACTGTTTCTCTTTCCTCTCCAGCATAGCCTTCCGTTTGAGCTCATTCACACTCGTGACCCAAGGCTTCCTTTCAGATTTCTTAAGTTTCCTGGGAAGCTCGGTACAAGTTGTCGAGACTGCAGAGTATACAGTCAAAGTCCGCCAAAAATTACTCCTAAAAAATATCCTTGAACTGTACGGTATCGTTCCAAAATTTGGCCTCATCGTTGGGAGTCCCCTGTCAGCTGCACAATTACGGGATTGCTATCCTTCTTTCAGCTTGACATTTTCACAAACAGCTTGCGTGCACTGGAAAAATATGTGAATGCTACACAACCCCGGCAAGAGCAAAAATATACAGCCCGGGGTCAGAAATTTGCGGACGCCAAAGTCTGTAAGAGCAGGCCGGAATACGGAGGCGGCAGGCGGCTGAGAAGCCAATTAGGAGAGATTTCGGTGATTGACCTGAACTTGGGAGTTTAGCACGCAGAAGAAAATACACCATCGCCGCCATGAGTGAAGAAAATACACCATCGCCGTAGGCCGTAGCTTATTTTTCATGGGCCAATAGCCCAAGAACAAAAGGGCGTTTCAGCCCACTATGTGGAGTGCGAATCTATGGAAAATTGGAAAGGCTAAATATGGAAAACCACTTGATCACTTTCTATGCATTATTACCATATCTACTCTTTTTTTTGGTGAAGTATATATTATTATTATACTTCATAATTTGTCGCCCATTTTTACTTTATGCAATCTATAATTTTAAAATAGATTAAAATATCATTAATGAAAAAAAATCACTAATAATCTAATTTAATATGTTTTTACTTGGCACAATCCGCTTTCACTAATATATCTTACTTTTACTTAGTACAATCCATTTGTATTAGCCACACAATCAAAAGTTATAATGGGTGCATTTGTCATTATGAGAAATTTCGTCAAATAATTATTTTAAAGAGAATATTGATAAATTTGTATATAAATATTTTTTAAATGGACACGTGTATGATTGATTAAAAATGACATCACAAAAGTTCAATTGAAATCATTTTACTTTTAATTATTGTTAACAATTCTACTTTCTAAATTTGAAACTTCTATTTTACACTAACTTTCATTTAAGATTCAAATTGTAGATCAATTGATATCCTTCCTTGTTCCTTAAAAGTTTAAATGCAAAAGTGATATTCGTATATGAAATTTTAAATTATTTTCTATAAAATTCATCATCACCCGAATAATTTATGGTACACAAGGATTATAGTTTTTTTGAAACGTGAATAAATCAGTTATGGAAATTATTTATAATTCTCGATATACATTATTATAGTCGGTAATTTATTCTTTATTACTTTTACAAATAAACCCTTATTTAATTATTTTAATTTCTACTAGTGTGTGTCTCGTTGAAACTTTTTTTTGTGAATGTCTCGTTCAAACTTCATTTTGCTTAAGAAGTCATAATTTATCTTTAGAAATAATTTTTTATGATCATTAAACATAAAATTAAGTAAATGAAGAAGAATAATCACATATCACTTTATTTCCTTAGTATTTTGAGTGACTCACAAAAAAAATTCCTATACTTTCTAACCAGCAAACTATAACTTTCAAATAAAATTAAATTTCTCATGATATTTTAGCATAATTAAAAGCATTTAAAAATCGATTTCAAATATAACTTTCAAGTGCCTAATTTAAATTATGTAAATAAGACGAGTATGTAGTATGTTAATCTAAACGCCTAATGACATTTTGATGAATAAAATTACATATTTATCGAAAAAAATCTAAATGTCTAATTATTCCGATTAGAGATTTGGATGTGGGTATAATATAGTGTTAAGGTACATTGAACGAACCATTTTGGATAAAAAGTATAGTAAAGTGACGAGTTTGTCCAATTACCTAATTTGATAAATAATCATTTAAGTTTTTTTATTTACTGTAAAAGGAGTAACAAATTTCAACCGAAACAAAAACATTTTCTCTCTCTTGCCTCCCCTTCTCTTTTTAAGTAAAGTTAAGATTCAGAAGAAAAACTAGAAATTCAGGGAGAGAGAAGAAGAAAGCACAGACGCAAGTGTCTTCGAGATCTAGCTCGCTCTGCTTGGCTTTATTTGGCAAACGTTTCTGAAACTTGGAGTCACCTGCTCCCTCTATCTCTCCGCCTGAATTTTCCATCTCTTTGCCTTCTGCGGCAGGTAATACTCGCGCCCCATCCTTTTTGATCTGTGTTTATATCGTTTCGTAATCTCCGATTGTTCAATTTTCGTTCTCCCCGTTCCGATAACTTTCATGTAATGCGTTTCAGTCTGTTTTCGATTACTTCTTACCATTGGACTCGATTGGATTTCTATTGGATTCTGTTCTATTTGATTGTTTTGGCTTGTAGATCGCTGATTTGCTTTGATTGGCTGATCCAATATTATTAGCTTCCTATGATCTCACTGCGGGTCTGCTGATATGAGGTTGCTGTTTTTCCGTTGACCTGATTTGCCTTCCTTGATTTTGTCGATTGCTGCGATTCTCGCTGTTGCAATTGCGTGATCTGTTGTCTAGCTGTACTGTGTCAATGATCTGTTACTAATTTGATTAACTGTGACTGGAATTCAGGTGTTTTTTAGATATTTTAACCTTGCATGCCTTTCCAGGATGGGTTGGTTGTTTAAGATGGGGCTCCTCCTTCATCGCTAGTGAGGGGTCTATTGATTGATGCTATATGCTATCTGTTGTTGTGCATATGGATTGTATTTTGCTTGATTTGAAAGAGATTATTTCATTCTTGTGTAGAACAATGGGCGTTGAGGTGGTATCATCTGATGTGGCGCACGTGACTGTTGAGGCTGTTAATGAAGTTGATAATTCGGTTCTGCATGAGAAGGAGAACGGTAAGCTGGAGAAAGAATCAGGTCCGAACGAGGCTATCAAATTTGGTTCTCATGAAAGTGAGGTAGAGAACGGGGATAGGAATGATGTTGTGGATCCCAAGTTGCCTCAGAATGCTCTTGAAGAGTGGCCTGCAGAACCCAAGCAGGTCCATTCTTTCTATTTTATCAAGTGGTGGTCATATGATGATCCCAAAATTAAGGCCAAAATCGATCTGGTCGATAAGGAGATTACTAAGAGGAATGAGGCTTTGACGCGTGTTAATGATCGAACGAGAGCGAAAAGGGTAAGGTTTCCCACTTTTGGTTAATGTTATAGCTTTTTGTGTGGTTTAATTAGTATATTGATGACCGTTATATTACACGTGTACGCCTCTAGCACGTTAGATCAGTCGTATGATGCCTTTTTGTACCGTTTTTTCCGTTTCCTTGAGTAGATTAACTCATTGCCATAACGATTTCATTTCTATGCCAGCTCATTTATTGCTATGGTTGTTAGTGATGGCGCCAAAGCTCAAACGCCTTGCGCGCCAAAAACCAAACTCAACTGTTGTATTTCCTATTAAATAGATTGGGCATGTTTCCGCTCTGAGAATATGGCAAGATAGATCTCCTCCAACGGATGTTCTGATATGTTGTCTGCCGATTCAGATGTCATTAGATGTTGTTCGGCATATATGTAGAGGATGATATGTCCATTCTACTGCTTCAGAGCATTCAGTGATCCTGCTTGAATTTTTTTTTTGCAGGATGAGAGAGCAGAGCTGATTGCAGAGCTGAGGCCATTGAAAACTCAAGGTTATGAGCTCAGAAACGTCATAGGTGAGAAGAGAAAAGAAATGCAACCCTTGCAACAGGCATTAGGGAAGATGCGAAATAATAACGGTGCTGGTCGTGGTGCGATATGTTCATCAGAGGAAGAGCTTAATGAGCTTGTATGTCTTATCTCTGGATTTGTGGAGTTTTCCGTTTTAATTAACAATATTATAGGGTTTACTGATTGCTCTTATCCTCATTGCTTTTATTTAATTTTTTACTTGTATGTTCAGATATACAGCATGCAGTACCACATTCAACATGAAAGCATCCCGTTATCTCAAGAGAAACAAATACTGAGAGAAATGAAGCTGCTAGAGGGGACTAGAGAAAAAGTTATTGCCAATGCTGCAATGATAGCCAATATTCAGGATTCGTTAGGTCAGAAAGAATCAATTCAAGATCAAGTCAAAGTAAGGGTTTTGTGGTCTTGCTTAAAACATGTTCAACATTTTGTGCTGTTTACATTTATGCTATCATAACCTGATTTCTATTTTTCTTTGTAGCATATGAATGTCGATATGGATTCAGTGAGGAAGGAGCATGATCTAATCTGGTCAAAAATTGACAAACTGAAAGCAAAAATTGAGGCTTTAGACAAAGAAATTGAATCTATAGATGTGGAACGACAAGCTATTAAACTGAAGAGGGATGAAGCTTTTGATAGTCTCAGACAAATAAGAGAACAGCGTGATGAAGGGGTATGTATCATTTCCTTCTGTAATTAGTCATCACATGCCAAGTTCTTTCGTTATCTTTGTCTCACTGTTTGTAAATCTTACTTTCACTGCTCAGAGACGTGTAAATAACCTCAACTCTTTATTGCCACTGTGATTAACATTGTTCTTGTCTTTGCCAGAATTCTCAATTTTATGTTAGCCGTAAAGTCGTGAGCCATGCAAGACAGCTTTCCGTTAGTAAGGATGTGCAGGCTATACAGCAACTTTGTCATGAAGAGGTATGTTTACTGATGACTAGCGTCTTTCATGAAATCAAGCTGGTAGCTAATATTTCACGGGGTCTAACACTTGTTAATTCAATCGTGTGTCAGGGAGAGAAATTTATGTCGGTCTGGAACAATGACAAGGCCTTCAGGAATGATTATGAGAAACGACTGTTGTCATCACTCGACAAGAGAATATTGAGTCGCGATGGACGAATCAGGAACCCTGGTGAGAAGCCATTAGTGGTGCATGAGGCACCGTTACCTTCGGAGCCGTTACCAGTGGCAAAGGCTGTTAAGAAACAAGAAGAACCTAAATCTGTAGTGAAGAAGGAAGCATTGCCCGCCAAAAATGTCCAGAAAGTGACCGAGAAGAAAACTGCGAAGACTGCTCCTGAGAAAATTGAGGAAGTTGAGGAAGAGGTGGCGGGATTAGAAATAGCACCGAAAGCCACCCCTGCTGCTGCTCCGGTCGACGAAGCAAAGCTGAAGGAACTGAAAAGAGAGGAGGAAATAGCGAAAGCTAAGCTGGCCATGGAAAGGAAGAAGAAGTTGGCTGAGAAAGCAGCTGCAAAAGCAGCGAAAAGAGCCGAAAAGGAAGCTGAAAAGAAGCTCAAGGAAATTACTTCGTCTTTTGCTGATTTCATTGTGCCCTTGTGTAACGACTCCTGCTTTCTAACGCTGTCATACTAAACCTCTTTGCTTCTCTTGGTCACACTTTCAGGAGCGCGAAAAGAAACAGAAGAAAAAGGCTGGAGCATCGGCACCAACGAACGAGGATGAGAAAGAAACTGAGGAAGTTGTCGAGGCAGCAGAACTGGAAACTGAAGAAACAAAGGAGGCAGCAGCACCTGTAGCTGCTAAACAAAAGGCCAAGAGGGAGAATCCCGTTCGATACAGGAACCGTGTCAGGGTCCTTGAAGCTCCTCCCAGGGCTCTTCTGAAGAAGAAGAAGTCGATGAACTACTTGCTGTGGGCTGTTCCTGCCGGCATTGTAGCTGTTCTCTTGGCTGTGCTTGCCTACCTGTATCTCCTTTGAAGAAGAAGCAACGGAACAGCAGTAACGGTGACGGATCCAGAGTGTTGAGTAAGAAGAGCAATGGATGCAGATTCAGTTGCTGCATCTCGAGGTTTAGAGGAAGCGTACAAGAGAGGGATAAACTTGCTAGTTTAAAAAGTAGAAGGAAAACAAAAAGAACTTTTATTTAATAGCTGGATAATAACTATATAGAGTGTTGTTTATTCTGGTTTCGTTGTTTTGAAGTTTGGAAGTAGACTATTATTTTATCTTTTTTATATTTCTTCTGATGGCAGAGTAAGGTGTTTAGTAAGTTTTGGTAGATTGAGAGAACATTTCTATATGTTTTTGGTCTTTCAGCTTAAGACTTTAATACCAGTTATGTGAGGCTTAAGTGCTTTTATATGTGGACCTGCCAATTTTGAGCCTATCCGAATTCACGGAGTCGACGAGAAGAGTTTAAAAGAGACCACTATGATACCGCATTGATTACTGTACTGCGTAGGCCTCATAGGGCACCGCGATACTTCTCTGTTTTGCACTCTCCCTCCCTCTCGGTCTCTAAACACATTCAATGGGAGCTTCCAGACTGGCACTCCGAGTAAGAACTAAGACATTCGATCCTCGAAAATCGGACTAGTGGGACGGAACAATACCAATTCCTTTTATGGATGCTAGAATATGGGGCTAGAAATATGGGCCTTGAAGGCTCTAATTTGAAGTGTGTGGACTTGGTTGAAAACAGTTTCTTAGTTCAGTGACCTCTCGGCACTTCGTCTCCTCTTCCACTGTTGTTAACAGTCTCTGCACGAAGAAAATATACACGCAGTGGATTGGCTAGGAAATGGCTACCGCCATGCTCCAGGCCGCTGCCCCGTGGCTTCTGCGGAGGACAATCCAAAGTTTCGCAGTCTCTCAGCATATTCCAACAGTTTCTAAGCTCCCCTTCCATGGAACCCTCCGCTTTCTTCCGGTCCGTCCTCCTAAGGGACACCAACATGTATCAGGTTTCGTCAAGAATCATTGCTGTTCTTCTTATCAGTTTGTAATTTGAAAAAGGTTTTGAATTTCTTCTTTCTACAAGCTGAATGCCTGAGCTGAGAAAGTTCCTGTCCTCGTCGATTTTGGGTAGGATGGAATGATGGTGCGAGGAAATTCATCACTCAGTTTTGATAGCATGTTCTTAACAGCTGCATTTGATTGCAGAAAAATAATCGTTAGGAAGCGTTATCTGTTGCCGCCACTACTTACTGCATAAATATGTTCATCTTACTTGCATGTTTCTGCAGGAAGACTTGTGGAATTAGCCTAGATCGCATTTGTATTAGCTAATATTAATTGAGAAAACCTTTCAGGGCTGAGCTCGATTGGCATAACACTAGGCACGTACAAGTCCAAATGTTTTAACTTATGATACATCCAAAGGGGAAGGTTGTCTAAATCTCGCCAGTAAGCATAACCTGTAAAAGATGTCAGTTCGGCGGCACACCATTAGAGATTCAGTCCTAAGGTTTATTTGGATTTGGATGTACATCTAGTTGGAATCCTAAACTGTCAGTTGTGGACATTGTAAGAGAGGAAACTGGAATGTCACCCATTCAATTTTTTCACTGTTGCTTTATTCAGTAGAAGGGATAAATTGAAACTGCAAATGGTTTCTGTTTTTTATCTGTCCTCTTTCATTTTAGGCATTTGTAGCTCTGCACAAGCTGTAAAGAAGCAAGTTGATGGGCTACTGAACAGTGTTACAGACAAAAATGTCATTGAAGATGTGAAGTATGTTATTGAAATGGTAGTGTTTTAGTGATACTATGTCATTGTCATTCTCTTTACGGTTAATCCTTAGAACAGAACTAAACTTTGATAACATATTAGTATGCTTACTTTTGTTGTATCATTAACCATTGATAACAGTTTTTTTTACTCCACAAAGAAAAAACCTCAGGTTAACTACTTTTCCGTTAGAGACTCGAGCTTCTTTGTTTAGCTTTCTTCAATATCTACTCTATTTGTAGGCTACCAGGGCAGGACGGGATCGTAAAATTCTCTGCACAGATTTTCTTACTCCACCAATATTGAAAGAATCAAGGGTTGTGTTGGAAAAACTTGCCGACATTAGAACAGATGTCCAAGGAGGATATCCTGAGGTGAAATCTATTGGTTCTAGTTGGCTACAAAGATTAATCTGCTTTAAGTTTTTTCGTAGTTTCTCATGTGTTTCAGAAATCTCTCCTAGGCTGAGCGCTGCCGAATCTCAATTGCGCATCATGAAGTACTGGCACATGAACCAGATGTTGTTGCAGCAATGACGTAAGGCATTGCATGCCTATGTTCGCTTCATTTTTTCCTGAAACGTAATGGTTTCATTTATACTGTCATGAATATTTATGCTTTGCTCAGTATATCAGGAAACTTTGGATTCGTATCCTGTTCTCATGGTGACTTCTTAGGCTCAATTCTTGGTACAGGAGTTTCCAGGGAAAAGGTTGGAGATGTATTACTCTTGCAGGTAAGATGCCCCAGCTATTATTTTTGCTGAGCGTGAAGGGTTTTAGTGCCATGAACTATTGGTCTCTAGTTTGGGGCCTAATCGGTGCTTATTGTCTACACTCTTCAAACAATATCTCTTTTTTTATAACCTGTGCTGGTCTTTTTTTCCCCAGGGAGGTAAAGGGGCACAATTTCTAGTGGTTCCAGAACTTGTCGACTTTTTTATAAGCTCTTTGGATAAGGTACTGGTTTATCAGCCCCATTATTCCACTCTCGTGTCTTCCATACCTATTATAACACATTGATTTTCTCAACACTACAATGTTCTTATCCGATTAATGCCGCCTTATGAAGCGTGACAGCATATTTTAATCACAGTTCAGTTTCTTGATGGCTTCAGAGTCGCGCCACTTGATGCTATAATGATCTGCATCTTCGACGCATTTCCCTGTGCAGGTTGGAAATGTTCCAGTTTCTTGTGCGAGGATACCGCTGCCTGATATTGAATACCAATCACCAAGGTTGCGAGACATAATCCTGAACTAATTTTGTGATCCCCATGATTAGATTTGTTGTTTTCCGTTTGACACACTTAAATAATTTCCACTGCTTACCCTTTTGTCAGCACCAAGACATTTAGAACAGTAGAAGCATCACTCAGGTTAGATGCTTTGGCCAGCGCAGGATTCAAGCTCTCAAGATCCAAACTTGTCAATTTGATCAGGTGCCTCCTTTCATGAATCATTTGCAGTGTTTCGATAGCGTCTGCGGTTCCATGTTCTCATCATTTCCTTGAAGCTACTTTTCTGCAAATACGATTGGACAAGAACATGACTATTAACTAACTCTCTGCATTTCTGGCAGCAAAGGGGAAGTACGAGTGAACTGGAGCACGGTAACCAAGAACAATACTAGCTTGAAGAGTGGAGATATGGTCTCAGTCAGCGGGAAAGGAAGACTAAAGGTAAAAGCTGTTTTATTTTAGCTTGTCTTCCAGTAGAGCTAACCGTTTGTTTTTTTTTGTATTAACGAGTTAGTTTTGGAAGTTCAGATAGGAGAAATAAACAGCACAAAGAAAGGGAAGTTTGGAGTGGAGCTCATTCGATACCTGTAAGTCTCAATCAGTGGCGGACGGTCCAGTCTACTTTTAAATTTAGAACTTCAATAGTATTGTATTTTTCTTTATATTTATAGGTTGAATAGAATACTTTTTATATGCAGCTTGTATTTTGACATCTATACAATTCGGCAAGTGTATTGGACTATCTTAGATCGGCCGCTAATATGAATGCTGATTGTAAGAGGAGTATAGATTAGATCTACAACCATTTAATGGAAGTAAGAGATATCCTCGTTTGTTACCCCATGTTCTCGTTGCTGGTTTCAAGGAAGAGCCTGGAAATTGGAAACTGGAGTGAAAAATAATTCAGATTCTTCCATTCTTTCCTTTGTTTTCCTTGATTTCGATGTCCTCTTGGCTTGAAGTGCTGGTAACCCAACTGATATGTTCCTTAGATATAGTGCAACATGCCTGAGGGGGATTTGAAAGTTATGTCGCACCATAGGCGAATGTCTCATCGACAATATGCATAATGATTCATAGACTATAAGGAACCATGCGACCTTAAAATACGTTTTTAAAGTTAAAAGTGCTTGGAATATCCCGGTTCTCCAAAACAAACTTGCAATCTTGTAGTTACATGAACAAAGTCAGTATCACAAGATATTCTCAAAGGAACACATTCTACAATATGCTGAACAGTATTTGTGTGTTAGTTTCGAGTCGAGTAATACGTTTTACAATATAAAATCTCGTCGTGGTCCATTGGCGTGTTTCAACTATAATTTAGTCATGTTTGTTGATTTTTAGTTTCGTTCCTATTATGTTATTGACATTTTCATGGTATAAACTCGGAATCTCCTCGGCTTTTCTATGCTACTTATAATTATGCATTTTTTTTTTAATTCAAATCAAATCATCCAACCTCCTTTATCAGTACATCAATAGAAAGGGTAAACTTTTGCAGTAACCATGTAGAACAGTAATTGAGTAAATGTACATCCAGAACCCACATTACATCAAACTCTTCCTCAACTCCAAAACTTTTACCGTCCAAGATAGAAAATGTAACTCAAAAAGTAACAGAAGAGTAGAACAGAGTACAAGAATAATTCAATCAAGCGTAGCCGCACGAACCATACTCGCACTTCTGCCCAGGCGAGCACTTCTGGTTACACTCCCCACAGTGGTTAGGATCGTAAGCCACGCTGATGCAGGCACCATTGCAGCATCGTAGCCCGAACCCGCACCGGGTCCCGCACGACCCACAGTTGTTGACGTCCTGGATCACATTCCTGCAGTTGTTCTTGCAGCAGTAGAGCATTGCTGTCCCGTTGTTAGCCGAAACTCCGTCGCAGATGTTGCTTCCTCCGGGGTAGCACTTCATGCCTTTCCTGATCTTGTCCTTGAGGAACAGGCTCATCCCCGGCCGTGATGATGACTTCGGGGGGTTGTCGAGGACGTAGTACTCGTCATCGTCTTCGAATAATGTGGCGGCGGATGAGGAGATTGGTTGGAGGATCAGGAGAATGGCGGCTGTTAGTGTGATTATGGTGAGTCTGAGGTTGGTGTTGGGTGCCATTTTGGGGGTGGGGTGGAAGTGTAAGGGAAATGGAAAGGAGGGGATTGGAGTTGGATGGTATATATATTGGTAGGGTTGGAATGAGTGAAGATTAGAATCGGACCGATCGTTGAACCGGATGAACAAGAGGTTTAAGCTGGGGCCGAACTTCTAAACATTCGTTTAAAGAACCGATCGACATGAATCGTACACTAAGATATTGATAAAAAAATCACATACTAAGATGATTACGATATTTGTCCGAGTAAAATAGCGCAATTGGTAGAGTTGTGTGTTGGTGATGATCTAGTGGCATCGGATTCGAATTCATATCCCGTACCTCACAAATGGACTCTAATGTTGTATTTATTCTCTTTTTATTGCATCCTATATATCTTCGGGCAAGAAAAAGATAATTACCATATTTATAGACGTTAATTTCAAAAGAAAATATGATAAACATTTAAATAACAAAATATAGTAATATACTTTTTTACATTCTTGATTTATATTTATAGATCAAACGAAAAATTATTCTTTTTTACTATTAGTGGAGTTAATGAATTGCATTTAATATTCCAATTAGATTAAACTTGGAGGTATTTTTTTTAGCGGATCGACCGGATCGGTCTAACCAAAACTTCGAAAAGTTGAGCGAAATGGGAAATCCATGATCTTAGGAGAAAGAAGGTGACTTCCTGACAACACTATTTAGTGCATTGTTTTTTAATATAAGTATTCTCCAGTGCCTTGCTCCATGATTATGGTAATTAATTGAGAAGACTTTGGAAAAATCGATTTATTTTCTTTAAACCAAGTCAACCTATGAATAGTTCATAAAAAGAAAATGAAAAATAGGAACACACAACACAAAAAATTAAATGTAAAGTTTTTGTCCAGTGTGTTTTAAAATTTCGTTTGGTGTTAATTCATTTCGAATTTAAAATTATGTTTGTGAGTCTTCGGCTATCTTGATTCCGCTATTAGTTATGGTAGTTAATCGTAGTTTAAGTAATATAATTAGCTGGCCTTATGATTTTTCTTTAAAATGAAACAACAGCTGGGTAGCTTGACCCAGAAGGCAAGGTCATACCGCCGGCGGCCATGCCAACGTGGGAAGGATCTTCTTTCCCGGCGGCAAATGCGACCACCGCTAGTTATATAATTAATTATTATTTCACTCTCCAACACCGACGTGTAAGTCAATGTGGCGCTCACTGATTGCATTCATCTGAGAGGGGTAATTAACAAATGTATATTTTTGTCATTATGTGCTTAATGAAACACTGATTAATTAATTAATTAATTAATCATATGCATATTACACAGATCTTAAGCCCCTTAGATTCCGCGTGTTGACTCACTAACTTCCCTTGCAATATTAAGCGTTTTAAGAATGATCTCTTAATATTTCGATTCACACCTCATCACTAACAAAATATGAAAAAGTCTAATTTATTTAGTTAGGTTATAAAATTTTGAATTTAGAATTTAGGGTTTGATATTGATTAAAAAAAATTGAAGGTTATGTGTACACAGAACATGAAAAAGTCTAATTTATTTGCATATTTATGCCTATTTTTTGTGTTTTAAATTATTCGGGCCCAATATATGGTTCCAAAGCTCCATGAAGAGCCCGCCTAATGCAGATTTGGGCCCGGGGAAGCTCTTACGTTTTGGGCCTTCCTTAGCAACTAGGCCTTCTACCTTCCGGCAAGTTTTTTTTATTCGGATTAGACTTCTTCCTAGATAAGTACAAGATAGTTTGTATATCAATATTACATGGAGGCCTCGGTATTTGAGATATCACAATATTTGATTAGATGTGGTGTGGATTATGGTTTGTAATAATGAAGATAAATAAATTTATCGTTGTAGCTCTCAGTTCATGGTCTTGGGGGCAATTATGTCCATCGAAAAGATATTGAGGGTGATATTCAATATCACTGAATAGCTAGTTATTCACACTCCGAAACAGGTGGATATTTCAAATAACTAGCTATTGGGTGATATTGAATATCAATATCACCCACACCAAACATGTCCGGAATGTATTTGATTTATACTTGATACCTTTGTGCTATCTTACTGTTCGTACCCCTGAAGTAGCATAATGGTTATGTTGTGGAGGTCCCGGGTTTGAATCCAGGCATCCAGCCACACCTCACATATGGATGGACACCTATATTATATGTACTTCATTTCTCTATTGTAAAGCAATTTCACCTTATCTATCTTTAAATATATAAATGTAAAGGGTTCTCTAGTGTTTTCTAAATGTACGGTATAGATCCATCATTATCATTAACCGTGTAGTTAGTCATTCGATCCCCGACCATAAAAAAAGTTGAAGATATGGATAAGAAAAATATCTGATGAGAGAATTAATGATCTTCCATCAGTTGAAACAAACTGAACTTCTATGTGTTTCTGAAATTAATTAGATGAGCGATAATAATAGTGTGATTTACAAACCAAATGTCCCCAACTATTGCAAGTTGCAACCACAGAATTAACATTGATAGATACATTTTTATTTTATTTCGATAAGATGTTATTGTTTTAATGAGCTAATATATTACCTTAATGAATTACGAAAAAACTAATATATAAGTTTAATAATTAGGTCTTTACAGATGTGAAATAATAGTGACTCGCTCATACTTCTTAATTTTTCAATTTATTTCGTTTTATATATACTCTTTTCCCTATATACGCCCTCAACTAAAAAATTACGCTTCTTCTTATATACACCCTCATTTTTAACCACCTTCTCTATCGTCACGATAAAAATGTAAACGATTCATTCATTTATGTGTAATTATGAAGGAAATGAAACATTGGGTGGTGGTGTGATGAACATGCACTTGACACTGAAATGGCATCTACAGAAAGCCATCATGGAGAGAGTTAATTAATCCACTCAGTCAATTCTGAAAATGTCGATCAGGTTAGTAATTAACTATCCACGGTTGGTGCATTAAGGTTGCTTAATTAATAACATTATCTGTTGCTCTCAATCTATCTAAAAAAGAGTCCCCTTTGTCTCTTTGCTGTGTGATCTCCTCTCCCATACCAAAATAAGGTGAAGTTCACCTCTTCATTGACGTGTGGGGACGAATAGTGCAGTATCTATCTCCGACCATGTCCGCTAAATCGATTCTCCGGATTTATCCATCCTCGCCGAAATCGAACTGAAAAATTATAAAGATGAGAGGTCTAGTGGTCTAGATCAAACTCAGTAGATGACAGGAGGAATATGTTCACAAGAGATTGGCCCTCTGCGTGTTTCTTCTACAAATGCAATGAACCAGCTGCAGCCGCAATTTTTCTCCCCATTTCTCGGTGGTTGATTGCTTGTGTTTGCTTCCACTTTAATTAAAGCTAAAACCTAAATTATATTAATTGATGAACAACGTTTCTCCCAATAGATTTTCTGTAAGAGATAAGGTGCCATGAAAATGATAAATGATTTGATTTGAAACATTTGATTACGACTGCAAAAAAAGTACCAATCCAAAATATCCCGGAACTGGAATCGGATTTGGAAGAGGGTTCAACTTTGGCTCAACGTCGTTATATTTGTAGATGAAATAAAATATTTGAACTATTAAAATTTATAAACAAAACTTGCGATCGATCGTGCCACACTAACAACCCTCATTCGAACTATCATTCCAGCCAACTCTCGACCCTCAATCAAGCTTCTTTCAATTTCGAACGTCAAGATGCTTGTTGTGAGCTACTAAATGTGAGGTGGAACCTCTAAAAATCCATTTAATTGTCACATTATTGTCATTCGAGAATGAAACATTTTATTAGATAAGTATCATGTTTAATTATTTATTAGCATAAAAAACAAAACATAACACAACAAGATGTAGTAATTTAACATTGATGATTACTCTACTCAATATTCATACTTATAATTATAAGTCATACACTTATTTATTTTTCACTTTAAATTACAGAAATAAAGTACGAATCGAAAGACATTTTCAAATTCTTTTTAAACGACGTATAAAGTGAAAAGCTTACCAATTTTAAAAATAATAATTAATTACTAAACGCATCATAACAACCCCAGCCACTCATTGATGTATCAGCACTTAATGTTGAAATTAGGGCATAGCAATAATTAAATGAGATTTGCAGAAGAATTTCAAACAACAATTGGAGTTTGTTCTCCACAAACACAACATAACGATTATGTGCTCTGAATAAAGAAGAAGAATTTGATCCCGTTTTCAGTTTGTTTCTTCAGCATGCCATGTATAAAATAACTATTTGTAATACTCAGTGGAATTCTGGTCCCATTAATTTTCTAATATCGCCTAGTTCAAGCACGATCAAAAATTACTTGATTATAAAAAATTTAACGAGTGGTAGATAGAACATTTCAGACTACGTCGTGTATTTTCAAGTCTTTTTTTTTATTTGTGAGCTTCAATTTTTTGAGCCGATCAAAGTAGTAATGGAAAGCATTGTATTTTTTTAGCTTATATTTTTAGGTTATTTATTATGATTTATTGTATTTTAATAACTTAATTTGTTGGGAGAAGGTTCAAATTGATTTTTATATTATCCATTAATACATCGTTTAAGTGTATAAATTAAAAGTTACTGAAATGTAAAACGGAAACTTCTTGATCGCTAATTTTTCTTATCTTTAAGAGTGTGAAAATGAAATCTCATCTTTTCCGTGTATTATATATGATTGGGAATTTGATTCTAAGGTCTATCTCTTCCCTTTAGTCTTTTCCAAATTTTTGCTATGTCAACCATAATGAAGATGTCTACTCAATGCAGCTAAGCAAATATAATCTTCTATGAGTTACAAGAGTGTTAAGAGTTACCGCATGAAAAAAAAGAGTTTGTAATGTTATGGGGATTACTATATGACGCCCTAACTTTCGAATTAAACGACGCCCTAAACTTCGTAATGACGAAACTATCCAAATTTACTAATTCGAAAAACTTAGTTTCGACAAAACTATCAAAACGTATAATTCGAGAAACTTTGTACCGACGAAACTATCAAAATGCTTATTTCGACAACCTCTAACGGTACGTATTTCGTTAAAAATCGATGAACAGAAGTCGGATGAATCGAAAAAATCGATACAAAGGCCCCGGCCGGAAGCTCGTTCCGGCCGGAGGGGGCCCGGCCGGCCGGCCATTCCGGCCAGCTACATCGCGGGCCGGAATGGCCGGCCGGCCGGGACCCCCTCCGGCCGGAACGAGCTTCCGGCCGGGGCCCTTTAAACCCTAAATTTCACGTAAACACGAAAATCATATAACCCTAAACCCATAAACTGTAAACCCTAAATTTTAAAACTCAAAACCCTAGATCCTTAAAATCCTTAACCTGCAAACCCTAAACCCTAAAATCTAAAACGCTAAACCCGTACTTTAGAACCCTAAACCCTAAATTATCAAACCCTAAACCCTAAATTATCAAACCCTAAACCCTAAATTATCAAACCCTAAACCCTAAATTATCAAACCCTAAACCCTAAATTCTTAAATCCCACACCCTTGATCCTAAATATGTAAACTATGAAACGCTAAACCCTAAACCCTAGAATCCTAAAAAAGCAAACCCTAAACCCTAATTTTCGTAAGGATCGAGGCCTCCGAAACCAAATTTTCGGAAGGACCGAGGCCTCCGAAACCGTATATTCGGAAGGACCGAGGCCTCCGAAACCGTATATTCGGAAGGATCGAGGCCTCCGAAACCTAACTTTCGGAAGGACCGAGGCCTCCGAAACCTAATTTTCGGAAGGACCGAGGCCTCCGAAATCTAATTTTCGGAAGGACCGAGGCCTCCGAAATCTAATTTTCGGAAGGATCGAGGCCTCCGAAACCTAATTTCCGGACGGACCGAGACCTCCGAAACCCTAATTTCGGAAGGGATCGAGGCCACCCGATATCTAATTTTCGGATGGATCAAGGCATCCGAAACCAAATTTTCGGAAGGACCGAGCCCTTCGATAACTACTTATCAAACCCTAAACCCTAAATTTTAAATGCCCTAAACCCTTAACCCTAGAACTCTAAACTCTAAACAATAAAGCGCTTATCCTTAAACCCTATACGTTGTACCCTAACTTTAGTATCCTAGATAATCAAACCCTAAACCCTCAATCAATCCTTAATATTTTACCGGTCAACTATTTTCTGCATCGGTTCATCGTTCATCTACGATTACCCGGATATATCCAATTTGGGAAACTTTGTACCGACGAATGTATCAAAATATTTATTTCGGGAAATCTTTCACGGTACGTTTTTCCTTACATTTCGATGATCCCAATTCGGGATGGAACGAAAATTAGCTTCACGGGGGTCCGGCCGGAACCAAATTCCGGCCGGAGGGGCCCGGGCCGGCCGGCCGTTTCGGCCCGCACTAGTGGGGGGCCGAAACGGCCGGCCGGCCCGGCCCCTCCCCGGCCGGAATTTGGTTCGGCCCGACCGACCCCCGTGAAGCTAATTTTCGTTCCATTCCAACTTTTATCCCAAATTTTTTCCGAAATTTGTAACGTTATATCGTACTAATTTTTTCGAGTTATCACATTGGAAACACGATATTAACGTTCCGTCGATGCACCGATTCCGCATGAGCACTTCGGTAAGCGAAATTAAACCCGAAATTTCTTTACCTGGGAATCATTACGAAGCATATAGTTGATAATTATGTGTTCTGTGTTTATAATGCAGGGAGATTCATCGCTCAGTAAGGGTGACGGCATCAATTACACAGAACACTTTCTATCCGACGATGTTTACGATACAGTTGATGAAGCATTTGAAGCCGCCAAACGAATTGCCCAGACGTTTAATTTCACGCTGACTAAAGGATCGAACAAAATCAATTCGGCGGAGCGAGACTACCGTGTGTATCTATACCTTGCTCTCGAGGACCGATGCGTAAATCATCGGCTTCCACTCCTCCGAAACGGGTTAGCAAAACCAAAAAGTGTAAGCGCCCCTTCAAAGCGGCGGTGAGGTGTCGGGTCGTGCGTGGGGAGTGG
The DNA here is from genome assembly GCA_030674075.2 of Linum usitatissimum. Classification (NCBI taxonomy): domain Eukaryota; kingdom Viridiplantae; phylum Streptophyta; class Magnoliopsida; order Malpighiales; family Linaceae; genus Linum; species Linum usitatissimum. The sequence continues at coordinate 6,771,271 of JAUJYP020000192.1, forward strand.
AAGTTCTTCATCGACGGGGTTGGCCAAACCGGCGATCGTACAATATCTAAAGGCTTCCACAACCATTTTTTCGTGCCATACCCCGAAGCTAGCACCGAAAGTAATGCACTTACGAGTGAAGAGAAGAGCGAAATTCGGGACATGCTTGCGACGCACACACAAACCGAACAAGATTAGGTACGCTCTCAACAAGAAGTTCAATTCTCACCATAATATAAATCAGATATACAACGAGTCCTACAAGGTGAGGAAAGAAAAATTAGGCGGCATGAGTTCGACGGATTGGACATTGAGAGCCGCTACACGACTGGGGTACTTTGTTCAGTCTACGAGAGGATGACGAAAAAAATTTGGCCAACCTTTTCTCTGCCACCCCGAGAGTGCTCAGATGTTGGGGGCTTGGTATTACGTCATTCTAATTGATTCAACCTACAACACCAACAAGTATAGGAAGCCAGTGATCCAGTTGATAGGTGTGACACCAGTGCAGAAGAACTTCACTATCGGCTTTGCCCTCGTTGAGAACGAGAAGGCCGAGACGTATATTTGGTTGTTGAACCAATTGCGCTCGTTGTTGGGAGAGCGAAAGCCAACTGCGTTTGTCACCGATAAGGAGCGCGGATTGGCTGTTGCTTTGCGGAGTGTCTTCCGGAAACACCACACTTACTTTGCGTGTGGCATATGAAGAGGAACATAGTTGCTAAGATAAAATTTGTCACAAGGAACGAGGAAAGTGCCGAGGCTTTTGTGCACGGGAGATGGAACAAAGTGTTGTACGCATTTTCCGACGAAGACTTCAAGGAAGAGTGGGAACGCATGGTCGATAGTGATTGGGCCGAGATTGGAGGGTTGATGGAGTACCTAACCGGTGAGTGGCCGCCGTGCAAAACTCGGTGGGCTCATTGCGATACCAATAAGGTTTTTCACATCGGAAACACAAGCACTAATAGAGTGGAGTCCCAACACTCGTCGCTTAAGACTTGGTACAACTCTTCCAATCAAGGCGTGGATTCACTCTTCGAGGGCTACCATGCATCCATCGAAGGACAAGTGATCGAAGTTCAGAAGGCGTTAGATGACTCGAGTGCAAAGGTATTCACATCCTCTTTCCCTATGTAGTTACATATTTGACATGTGATTGTTGATACTAGGTCATTAATGGTTGTTGGTAATTCGGTGTAGGTCTACCGTTACGCCCAAAGACCGCCTTTTGTTTATCTCAATAATGCGGTTTCCGCATGGGCGATTGAGCTTTTGACCGAAGAGCTCTCGAAGGACACAACTTGTGATTGTGTAGTGGAGACAACACATGGAATCCCGTGTTATTGTAGTTTACACTCTAAGGAGGCCGCCGACGAGGAGCTGAAACCATACCACTTACACAAATTTTGGCGTTCATTGTCTTACACGACCCCGCGAGCACGACGTTTGGGCAGAGCACGATGTTGCTGATCGCAATATTCTTGACGGGATGGTTAAGACTATATGCTCTAGAGGAGGGCCATCCGTCCGAGCCTTGAGTCGATTAGTTCGGTCAGCGTTTCAACCCGAGTCCGAAGGTTTGAAAGAACCGAAGGTTGCCGATGCTCCTAAAGGCCGACCGCGTGCGAGGAAGACCGACCGTCGAAATCCGTCTTGGCATGAGCATGCTAGTGCACGGTGTACTCCTCCGAAGAGTAGAGGTAGCTCAACTAGATCTACACCTAATTCGAAGGCTACACCTTCCTCGAAGGCTACTACTTCGAAGACGGGTATGTTCACTTATCGATGTTCCCGGTCCTTCCCGTTTCTCAACAAGAATTTTTTTAACTCATGTGTGATATAATTTCTTCACAGTTCGTCAGTTCGGGAGGTACATACCGGCGGGTATGCACCCGGTACTTGGGGACGTGTTTAACCCACATGGGGATGGACATTGCGGATTTCGGTGCATTTCATACATAGTATCGGGCGGTGACGATAGCCAGTATGTGGACATGCGGAGGCGTCTAATGGAACATGTCACAATGAACTGGTATGAACTCTACACTAATGTCTATTCCACCGACCTAAACGGCGTCATTCACCGGTTGGGTTGGTTATGGGAAACTCCATGTGATGAAACATGGTGGTTTTGGAATGTGGATCTTTTGGGGTATGCCACCATGTTTAACCTGGACTTTCGTTGTCTTCGGACCCGGAATTCGCGGGGTACCTTATGGGGAGACTTATCTACCGTTGATAGTAGAAGAAGGCACAACGGCGCCACTAGGCGTGTCGTATATCGTTTGCACAGGGAATCATTGGGTTGTACTCACGTTGGATGATGCTATTCCGGTGTTACCTATCCCGCCGAAGTCTATGTATTGGAGGTATCGGGCGCATGACCGAGCCAAAGAAATGTGGGAACATGACTTATACCGTGAAGAGCATGTAGAGTATGAACGGTTGATTCAATAGGTCATTTACTTAATATGTGTAAACTTTATGTGACTCGAGCGTACGGAAATTGTGACATAATATTATTCCATGTGTTTGTGACGTCCCATAACGTTCAAAATAACATATCTGGGGTGATCGGTGGCTGAAAATTAGGTATGTTCAAAATAACATACCTGGAGGTCTTCCGAAAACGATATTCGAAAAGGGGGGGGGGGGGCTGAAAATGGTTTCTGCCCAGGGGGGTTGGGCCGGCGGCCAATTCCGGCCGGGAGGGGGGGTGGGCCGGCCAATGGTTCCGGCTGGGAGGGGGGGGGGCCGGCCGATGGTTCCGGCTGGGGGGGGTGGGGGCCGGCGGGTGGTTCCGGCCGGGGGGTGGGGGGCGGCGGGTGGTTCGGCGGGGGGTGGGGGGGGGGCCGGGGGGTGGTTCGGCGGGGGGGGGGGGGGTTGGGCTGGAATTTCGTTCCGGCCGGGAACCCTAATTTCCCGGAAACCCTAATTTCGGAAGGGAGTTCCAAAACCCTAATTTCGGAAGGGAGTTCCGAAACCCTAATTTCGGAAGGGAGTTCCGAAACCCTAATTTCGGAAAAAAAACAGAAACCCGCATATCCACACGAGTCTTCCGAAACCCTAATTTCGGAAGAGATTTCCGAAACCCTAATTTCGGAAACAAATCCCTAACCCGCATATCCACACGAGACTTCCGAAACCCTAATTTCGGAAGAGATTTCCGAAACCCTAATTTCGGAAACAAATCCCTAACCCGCATATCCACACGAGACTTCCGAAACCCTAATTTCGGAAGGGGGTTCGGAAACCCTAATTTCGGAAACAAATCCCTAACCCGCATATCCACACGAGACTTCCGAAACCCTAATTTCGGAAGAGATTTCCGAAACCCTAATTTCGGAAACAAATCCCTAACCCGCATATCCACACGAGACTTCCGAAACCCTAATTTCGGAAGGGGGTTCGGAAACCCTAATTTCGGAAACAAATCCCTAACCCGCATATCCACACGAGACTTCCGAAACCCTAATTTCGGAAGGGGGTTCGGAAACCCTAATTTCGGAAACAAATCCCTAACCCGCATATCCACACGAGACTTCCGAAACCCTAATTTCGGAAGAGATTTCCGAAACCCTAATTTCGGAAACAAATCCCTAACCCGCATATCCACACGAGACTTCCGAAACCCTAATTTCGGAAGGGGGTTCGGAAACCCTAATTTCGGAAACAAATCCGAACCCCGCATATTTCGGAAGAGATTTCCGAAACCGTAATTTTCACACGAGGGTTCCGAAACCCTAAAAATCGGAAGGACTCGAGGCCTACCGATTCGAAAGGGATCGAGTAAATCGGAAACCCTATTTTCATAACGACATCGAAGCCCTAATTTGGGTTCGTAAGTATGAACAAGCATATAAATATTTAAATAAAACATAGATAATACGAAATGATAGTGACTGTATGTCCATCAAACATAAGCATAATAAAACATGTTTTTCATACATAGTTCGAAAAAAGGAAAGTACATCAAACAATCCACACAACCTCAACCCTCTCTCTGGCTCCGATATCCGGTATACAGATCCTCAAACTGCACCCGAAGCCCCTCCATGTGATCGTAGTACTCCTGAGGAGAGTCTGCGTGCTGCCGCCCAAGCGTACCATCGAAGTAGGAGGCCATACCATCGAACACTCGCTGTGTAATCTACGAAAAAACATAAAGGAGAAATTAGATAATGAACATGTACACATTTGAAACTTTTAAAATGTGGACTAGGTATCGAACTTACCAGCTCAGCCGGAACTCCAACACCGGGGTTAGCCGGGGCCACGATGCGTGGATGACTATGCTCCTGGAACCACTCCAAGTATCCTGGACCAACATCCCCACCAGCCGACGCCCTCTCGAACATAAGGTGGAGCCGGTGAAACCTGATGAAGTCCTCGCTCCAACCACATCCTATCATGCGGGGCCCACTGAACGGCATATGTCCTGATAGATTTGGGCCTAACGGCCCGTAGCGGCACAGGGATCGAGGGGGGGACGACCTGTGTGTAGCCAAACTGTCGGAGCACACGATAAGAATCGTAGAACTCCCCAACATCGGCGCAACGTAGGAGACCACGGTAGGTCGTGGCGGGGACCTCAATGTCGGGATGAGGTCCAAAAGGAAGCCAACAAACATCACGGGAATCCATGTTATCGAGGAGGCGACGGTAGTAGTCCAACCTCTCTCGTAGGAAGCCCGCTCCCCGACTAGGTGACTCTGCACTGTCCCACCTACCAGCTAAAGCCTCTCCAGTCCTACGCTCCTGTCTAAGCGTCCTCGGAGGCCTGACACCCGGGAAGTACTCGTAGATCCAGGATCGGAGCAACGTCACACACCCCGACATCGCCCCGGCATCCGCCCCGCTAGCCTTCCCCAACTCCCGATACAACCGGGCTAGCGCACCGGCACCCCAAGCATACTCCGGCACATCACCGATCGGACCCATGAAGTACTCCCAACCGAGAAGCCGTGATCGATCGGCCGACCTATCCGGAAAAGGGTACCTCCAAGACGAAGAGGAATACCCCGTAAGCAATATCGTCCCCCATATGCTTACCGAGAGAGATCATGTCCCTCTCGTGCATGGCACCGTGATCATACGGGGGTGGCCCAACCGTCTCCCCCCTGACCGCGTACTCCAACGCAGCGGGCGAGCTGAAGCCAAGCGACTCCGCTACACCCGCTCTCAAGTCAACCAGAGATCGGGGCTTATGAAGCGGTCGTCCAGTGACCGGGACACGGAGAATGTGGAAGACGTCGTGCAAAGTGATCGTCATCTCTCCCCACGGCATGTGAAAGGTGTTAGTATCCGGCTGCCACCTCTCAACAAATGCCTCCAGCAGAGGCTCGTCAAAGTGGGTCGACATGCATCGGCCCAAGTGAAGAAGTCCGGACTCTCGCATGATCGGCCAAATGGTCCGAGTCCGGATGTCGAACTCGCTCACGGTGTCCCACCGCTTAGGGCGCTTAAGGAACCCGAATACCTTCGGGTCCCCGTAGCCCTCGCCCGACTCCCACAAGTAGTGGGCAATGTGACCCCCGAAGCTCGGGATCACCGTCGGCGTCCTCGGTCCCCCCTCGGGAATCCCTCGTGAGCTCCCATGTACGACTAAGCCCGAAAAAGTCTACGGCACTGGCGGGATCCTCCTCCCGGACCCGCGCGAGACGGCTAGGCTTCCCTCCTCTCACGCCGACACTGGCGGAGGCATGTGACGAGCCCGTAGAAGCCAAGTGCGGAGAGCTCGTGTGCAGAGGAGGCATGTGTGGAGAAGCCATCGGCGGGGAAATCGTGTGTCGTCGTACTCAAACCCGGCGGTGGACCCACATCCTCGTCATCATCCTCCGGATACGACCTCGCCGGGTACGTAACGGAGGGTACCGGTCGGGGGAGTCGTAGATGCGCAACTTCTTGTTCTTCTTCGCCGCTCTCTCCCTCTTTCCGTCGAGAAGCGGTGACCACCCGCTCCTTCATCCGATCCAAAACACCAACTTGTTTTCCTTTCCCTCTCATCTTCCGGATCCCATCGGTTTCTTCCTCTACCGGATCCCGACCGTGCGATTTACCTCCGCCTTTCGTTTTCGCCATAATTCTCACTAAAGCGCATTTAAACAAATAAATGGTTCTAATAAAATTCGGATTCTACTAAACTAGGTTAAAATCTAATTAATCCTAACTAAACCCTAATACCCTAATCCAAAACCCTAATTTTAGTAAATATTCACTAACTAAACCCTAAACCCTAATTATGATTCACTAACAAAACCCTAAACCCTAATTATGGTTCACTAACAAAATCCTAATTTTTATTCACTAACTACCTAAACCCTAATTATTATTCACTAACAAAACACTAATTATTATTCACTACCTAAACCCTAATAATTCTCTAACATTCTCTAATCAAACCCTAAAAATTCTCTAAAACCCTAATCACCCTAAACCCTAATTAATTTCATAATTTAAAAAAAAAAAAAAAAGGGTTGGGCCGGCCGCCCGTTTCGGCCCGGGAGGGCTCCGGCCGGCCGCCCGTTCCGGCCCCAGCTAGCTCCGGCCGGAATTAATTTCCGGCTGGGACTAGCTGGGGCCGGAACGGGCGGCCGGCCGGAGCCCTCCCGGGCCGAAACGGCGGCCGGCCCCCCCCTTTTTTTTTTTCAAAACTCGTACCTTCAACGATTTCGGAGATCGATCTTCGGTCTTCGAGCTTCGATTTCTTCTTCCGTTAGACGTTTGAGAGTGTTTGGGAGTGTTTGCTACCGTTCGATTGTGTTCGGAATAGTGAATACGCACAACAACTTATAAGGATTTCGATTTTACGAAAGGATAATCTTGTAATTCACTTAGATTAGGGCGTTGTTTAATTCGAAAGTTAGGGCGTCAAATAGGGATTCAGAATGTTATTCTCTTCGCGGTAAATATATGAAATGTCTACGTTCTAAATGTGATTATAAACTTGAAATTGTCGAAAATATTAAAAAATCTAACCATGCTTACAATTCAAAATAGATTGACAAGAAAATACAAACCGACTATTCTCACCGAATCCAACTCCCCTGTATGTGGATTTTCTTACTACCCAATTGCAAATGGTATATAAACACTAAATAATTAATGAAAGTGGGTGAAACTATTCTCCACTATATTATCCCATTTGCCAAATGATATAAAAATATTTCTTTTTTCATAGAAATAATTATGCTTTTTTTAACTTACAACAATAAAGTAAAGATCGTTACAAGCCTCTATAATACACGGCGCACCATAAAATGTACAACGCATACTAAAGTGGCTTCAACGGTTATATCGTAACTGTAAAAATATCAATTACATAAACAACAAAATACCCATCATTCAACAAAAAAGAAGTGACAAAATGCACAATAATAGAAAGCATATTTGAAACATATTATTCTTCTATAAATATGTTACTGAATTTGTACCCTCCACTAAACTCTTCTCCCCACTATGTTCTTGCCTTTCTACTTTTCATGCTCTTTCCATCCCACAAACTCTCCAAAGTCTCACTCTTTTCCAGTCTCCTCTGTAAAATTCATACAAACCCAGAAGTTGCAGCAAGTAAAGAACACAAACTGAGAGATTAATGGAAGGCAGCAGTAGCAGTACAGCATTAGTCATGATGAATAATCCTTCATCATCATCATCCCAGCAGCAACCAAATCTAATCCAAATCCCTATATCTCAAATTCCAACTCATTACACTCACCACCACCACCATTTGAATCCTTCCCCAACAACCTTCGTCCAAGCCCACACTTCCACTTTCAAGCAAGTCGTCCAGATGCTCACCGGCTCCCCCGACACCGCCAAGCACGCCTCCCAAGATCCTCCGAGGACCAACAACACCAATTTCCCGATTCCTCCAATCAGAAACAAGAAAGTACAGAACAGCCACCAGCAGCAGAGTTTCAAGCTGTACGAAAGGAGAAACAGCAGCTTCAAACACTGCAGCCTCATGATCAACCCTGCCGCCGCCGTCGGCGGCCGTGGTTTCGCTTTCAATTCGCCGTCGTCGTCGTCCCCTTCTTCCGCCGAGATTCTGTCTCCTAGCTTGCTTGATTTCCCCAAGCTCACTCTTCTTAGCCCTGTTACTCCTCTGAACCAGGAAGCCTTCCGCAACAACGGCAATCAAAACTCCGGCAATTCGTCGGCGGGGAACTGTAGCAGCTCATCGGCGGAGGAGGAAGAGAGGGCGATTGCAGAGAAAGGGTTTTATTTGCATCCTTCCCCGTTGTCAACTCCGAGAGAATCTGAGCCTCAGCTACTTCCCCTGTTTCCTTTGACATCTCCCCGAGAAGCAAAATCACCACCGCCGGCGACCTGAAACGTTTATTTTCCCGACAGAGATTATATCTATAATTAATACATTCTGTCATCTCTTTCCATCAGTCCATTGTTGGGTTGAATGGTATGTTCGTCAAGCGGGACTAAGAGAGTACAGAGAGGTATTTTGTTTTCTTGTATGTTTTGGGTTGAAATTATTAAAAAAAATCCCATTTCCTTATTTTACATGCATTGAGGTGATTTAGGTGTGATAATTTCGTAATTATTTACTATCATAATATGTCTACTTAATGGTAATGATTCGAAAATTCTAATAATAACATTCGACTTGTATATATTCCTACCAGCTACGGTACCAAGCTATTCACGACTTATTTTTATTTTCCTTGTCCGTCGTTCAAGTACTATTTTACGTGTTTCGTAGTTGAAAAAAAATATTTAATATCGGACGATTCCAAATGTTAATATTAGCGATTGCTCATGCATGTAAAATTCAGCTCACATGCTACAGGTTTATAATTATGTTACCATTCACCATGTAGTTGAAAATAAATAGAAAATTAGCCTCGATCCTTAGAACCTTATATTGAATTAAATTATCAATAAAAATATGTACATTTTTGTATTTTGCTTGTGAAGTTAAATAAGAATATTTGATTTTTCGTCCACTAATAATTAACCTCGCCCAATATCAAGATATTTGTTCGTTTATATAAATCACCTTTTAAATTGTTTTCATTCTTTAGATGAAATGATTGAATGAATGTGAGTTATCTCCAAATTTGGGGTTTGAAGTTTGAACACTACACTACGTAACACACATATATGGCCAACGACTTGGAGGCGATTATTTTGAGGAGATTTGAGAAATAGTTTGGTGGGCATTCAAATCATCCGTTTGAAATTTAGTAGTTTGCATAGAAGATATTAAATTGTCTTGTCACAAATGAAATATATATTTGAGGAATGTGATAAAATAAAATAAAAATGGACTGATCATTTGCTGATGGAGTTCACTGTTGATACATATGCAAGTAAGTGATCATACTTCCAGAAAAGAGTTGATGGTCTTGAAGCCATGATTCTCCGGCAATGGAGAGTTCCCCGGCCGAACAGAGATCAGCACCTTCAAACCTGTTTTACATCAACAGCACCAAGTCAGTGGCAACTATGGCGGAGAAGAGAGCTGGTCGAGTTATGGCCGTTAATTACCTGCTGCTTTTGCAGCAACTGCTTCTTGTACAACATCAGTCAAGAACAAAATCTCAGATGGACTATCCACTCCTAGTGACTCAGAAATCTGGATGTAGCTGCTGGATTCCCTTTTGGTCCTGCAAGAATCAGAGATGAATTATTAACATGAAAGTTTCTGTCACTCTGGAATTAAGGTTAACTGGGCAGGTATACGTAAATTAAGTATACGAACGTTGAACTTATTATACCCAACGTTAGTGTCGAAAAAACCAGACAAAAATCGCCTCAAATCTCCCGCATTTGTGTTCCCAAAGATCAGCCTTTGTGCCAACCTGCTACCACTCGAGTATATATACACCTGAACACAACTAGGACAGTTTACTTTTACATGAAGCAGGGAAATGACTAAGGGAAGCAAGCAAATCAATGAAGTTAATTACCTTGATTCCTAAAGCATGCCAGCTCTTCAATGCTTCAGGTACATCATCGTAAACTACTCCTTCCAACTCATTGTTTTGAAACCCAGTTCTCCATACGTGCCCCTGTATTAGAGGAAATGGTTCATTCTAGTTCGACACAAGAGCCAATATATATATGCACAAGAATAAGCCTGCGTACTTGTAATTGTTTTAAAGCAGTGATCTTGCGGTCTGCTTTTATCATTGCCTCGACATTAGCAACCAGTGCTGCAATCACTGCATCCTTTCCAGCATCATCTGGTGGGATGGGGATAGCACCGTTAACACCTTGTGCCAGGTCATCTTCAACCTGACGGCACAGAAGAACAGACGACAGGTAATGGAAGTTAAGTAAAAGACTGCAGCTTAATTTGCAAGATTTCGTTATGTTTATTTCAATCTGTGTTAATTTTGTCTAACTGTGACGACAATAATTCCGTGAAACAACTAGTTATAAGTTCTCTTGACGTGAATCGAGATGTAATTTCCCCCCAGTTTAGCTCCATGCAATAGAGCAAGATAACAAAGTAAGCTACTTTCATCCGATTTACCTGAGAGCGCAACAGCTTTATGTCGTCTTGAGTATTTTCGGTCTCGTATGTTGCTGACAAATGCTTTGCAACATTGTCACGTGCATAAGGAAATAGGACGTCAGTAACGAATGTTATAGGCGTAGTAGTCCCTTCAATGTCCAACAGGATGCATCGCTGTAGCAGCAAAAGACACAATTTTCAGATATCTTCTAAAGCAACCAAATAAGTAATGAAGTTTCAAGAAAGCCACAAGTTATAACTTTCCCCACGATCAAGACGTATGTGCATCAACATTGGTAGAAACAGTAGTCCCATATGCAGAAGAGAACTTACAGGCAATGGTTCACTATTCTGGTTTGAAGACTTCAATCCTGCCTTCAATGGTGCATTTACAGCTCCTCTCGCCTTCTGGATCGGATCGTGGATTAGTAATATAGACCTGGAGTGCTGGATTAGACCATGATTTGGTGCACCATTTGATGAAGTTTTATAATTGCCAGCATCAAAACAGATGATGATGAGATTCAGCCTGAAAATTCTTCCCGGTTGTATAGAAGAATAAATGAACTAGTTTGTGAGGCAGAGTGGCAGACTCTATTAGAGAAGTGAACAAAACTATCCAGCCATTGTTGAAAGTATCAGACTTGGCTAGTCACTAAAGCCCTGTTTGCAAATTTCACATCTGTTCATGCAACAGTTCAAGCAAACATTTCCTATACTATTATTCCCCTTCCACAGAAAAGTTATTGCTGGTAGTTTTCTTATAACTGTTTGATGGTAGTTTAAGTTTGCCATCACTACATTATGACTGATTGGATAATTTTTATATATGGATAGAAAGATAATTCTCACCTTGGGAAACAGAGGAGAACAGACGGAATTCTTTGGTGGCTTGTAAGGGTAAGGCTCCGGAAAATAAGCAAAAAGTGAAGCGACGTTGACTCCGACTTTCACCGCCGCCGTCTCCATTTTGGTTGGTTGGGGGCCGGGGATGTTGTTTTCGACTTGAAATCCTAGCCTCTGGCGAGAGATCAGTCAGGACTCAGGAGAATCTGTGGCGTGGGATTGGATCATGTAATGTGGCTAATTCATATTATCAATCCCCTATCTTTTACCGGATTACTAAATAGCCATTTAACTTTCAAGAAATTACGTTATACCTTTTCAGAAACTATTCTGACGGGCCCTCCCGACACTCTAGGCTCAAACACCGCCAGGCACCAAAACCCAGCCATTCCACACTACAAGCATGCAAGCATCCAGTCCCGGTGCTACATTTTCGACAATTGAAGAAAAACCGTAACACTAGACCATGTCTAGAGTCACCGAATACAATCTACTGGTAACCCAAATATATATTCTTCGAATCGAATTATCATTATTGTTCCAAATAGGTAACTTCATCAAATTAAACTTGCCCAATTACGTACTACACCAACTTAATTACTACATATACTCTGACCATGTCATTCAACCAACCCAACTATATAATTAATTAGTTCATTTCCAACCCAAAATACATCCTTAATTATAAATTAAGAAGGAGAGCGACTGAACCAGTCAAAAGGCCAAAACCACGATGAACGTGGGAAAATTAGCACGTGCGTCTAATAATTCTAATCCCGCTATAAATAAAGAATAAAAACAGCACGAAACTTTCTCAACCATGCATGCAAACAGCCAATATCACCGTACGTATTGCACTGATCACCAAACCAACCATCACTCCTCCTCTTACGTACTAATCCAAACCCCAACAAATCAAAAACTAGAAAATTAAAATTAAAACAAAAACAATCTCATGATCGCTAACATGGCCACCAGGACACGCACCTCCACGTCCTTGTTGTTGTTGGTCCTAGTAGCACTGTTGTTGATTGCGACATTGGCGGAGGCGACGAGGGAGAGCCAGACAGCAAGATTACTGCTAATGCAGAGGTTTAACGAGAGATCGTCAAGAGGGCTACAACAGAGAGACCGTTACATAAGCTACGAAGCAATGGCCGCGAACAACGTGCCATGTGGGAAACATGGGAACTCGTACTACAACTGTAACACCCACACCAGGGCTAACCCTTACACTCGCGGCTGCACTGAAGCCACCGGATGCTATAGATACACCCATTGATGTTTTTTTTTTATATTTTCCTTTTGTTTTGTTTATCTGTTTCTTCAGGAATATTGTGGTTAGGGTTTGGTTTTTTTAAAAAAGAAATGGGTGTTGTTCTGGTGTTAGAAATAATTTTGGCTCGTGAATTGTCTATGAGTTTTGTATTATTATTTTGATTTCTCAATTTATTGGATTTTCAATCGATACACGAAAATTTTTCTCAGTTCTATGCATCTTGTCTGTAGGACATACATTTTCTGACCGGCTTGTTAATATTGTACAAGTACACAACATAAATAAGATAATAACGAATTGTGATCTGGAATCCGGAGATTGAAACCTCCTGTCTCCTTTGTGAAACCAGAGATCATGTTTTTGCGCACTGTGATTTTATCCGTGCTGCGTTTGCTGATTTTGACATTGAGCTGCTTGGGATGAGCACTTAGAGTGAAGTCCTGAGCCATGTGTGTGCCTGGGGCAAGAAGCTTAGTATTCATAAGCTCTGGTGGTGTGCAGCTGTGAGTGAGGTTTGGCGAGAGCGCTGCTGCCGATTTTTCAGAACGGCCCCGCAGTCTACTCGTGAAGTCATTGCTAAGATCAGAACTAATGTCCAATAGATGACACTAGGTAATTCCTTATGAACGAATGATTGCTCGACTTTGACGATTTATGCGAGTTGGATGGCTTTTGGTTTATATTTAATTTTGTTTCCGTTCTTATTCTTGCTTGATCGTTTTGAATAAAACCTTGTTAGATTTGTCTTCGTCTCGAGAGAGCTTGCATATATAAAACAACGAAATTTATCAACTAGGTTAGACGTTAACCCTCATCCGGGAGCGAATAAACTAGTCCATCGTGTGAGCCGTTCTCGTTTGTTTTTTCGCCTAGCGGATTCCAGATATTTGTCTCGAAACAGCGGACTGGGATAGTAGATAGGTAGCATATTAGCATACCCGGAAGGGATTGATTAAATAATAGAGAAGAACTGCGACAGTAAATTGAATCTGTCTTGTTTGTTTAAATCGTGGAATTTTTCTGTCATTGGTGAATTTGGATAGTCTATGGGGATTCGAAGTCTAAGTAGTTTTCTCTCATTTGGTTCAAACCTTATATCGTGTAGTTTTGCAGCCTTGTGTTACTTTCCCAATCATTTACATTATTACGTAATTAATAGTTTTAGAAATCATGGAACCTACACCACAAAAAAAAATTAATCGATTAATACTTTTTATAACCTTAATTAGCTACGACATTGAATCCCAAAAAAATTCAACTCCGACTAATTCATTCGTCGGATTATTTTGATAACGTCTAAAAAGTTTATCACCCATCTGATGAAGCAGAGTTTAGTCTGTGTCTTTCTTAATTTTCCCCTGCTCGTTGAGGGGTTTTAGTAGTTATCTGTTATTATATCTTCTGGTTTTAGTGTTCTTGACTTTGTAAGGTCTTTGCTCGTTTTTTGATGGAATAAGAAACTCTTAATTATTCATAATAAAAAAACAGTTCACAACAGAGCGGCGAAGAATTTAGGCTCGGTCCAATGAGCCCATTCTACGAAATACTGGAAAAGCCCATTTAACAGAGCCTCCTCATCAGTCGTCGCTTGGCACTTGGCCTCACTTCGTCTCTTCAGTCTTCACTGCCGGAGCCGTCGCATACCGGAGATCGATACCACCAGACGCCCCTCATTTTCAGCTGCGCTTCTTCCCGTTCCGATACCGGAAACCACCTTAGTCTCTATGACGGAACTCCTCCGGCCTTAAGAACAGGTGAACTTCTCAACCTAATTCTGAAATTTCTCGTTCCTAATTTTCTGTCAAACTTTTGTTAGAAATCCTAGACGGTTAGGAAGGAACTAGTCAGTCTTTTGCCTTGTGTTTTCTGTCTCCATTTCTGTGAATGATCAACCTTTCTTAACTATTTCATCACTGCATAATCAAATTACTCACTGCTTGCCATTTATCTTCAGACGATATGCTATGCAGTAGGAGAAAACTATGCGTGAATGTTCTTCGCCGTAATCTCTGGTCACGCTCGGCATTTTCAAAAGCATCTTCCTTCTCATGGATATCTCCCCTGCAAAATGTGAATTTTGCAATGTCAGACAGTCTAATGGAACCCCCGAAGTATTCTCAGAGAAAACGTAAGTTCATAACTCACGAGGCTGCTGTAAGCATGATCGAAACCGAAAGGGATACACAGCGTGCATTGGAAACATTCAACAGAGTCGGCGAGCAAGACGGTTTTAATCACAACCACGCTACCTATTCCGCCATCCTACACAAGCTCGGCCGGTCCAAGAAGTTTCAAGCTGTTGATGCTTTACTTCACCAGATGACATACGAGACTTGCAAGTTTCACGAGAACATATTCCTCGATCTCATGAGACATTTCTCCAAGTCCTCGCTACACGATCGTGTACTAGACATGTTCGATGCAATCCGGACACTTACTCGCGAGAAGCCCTCTTTAAAGGCTGTTAGCACCTGTCTCAACATCTTGATCGAATAGGAGCAGATTGATTTGGCTAAGACCTTCCTTTTGAGCGTCAAGAAGTCGTTGAATTTGAAGCCGAACACTTGCATTTTCAATATATTGGTAAAGCATCACTGCAGAGTTGGAGATCTTGAATCTGCAAACGAAGTGGTTAAGGAGATGAGAAAGTCGAGAACTTCGTATCCGAACTTAATCACGTACTCGACTGTCATGGATGGGCTCTGCGAGCAAGGGAGATTCGAAGAAGCGATTGAGTTGTTCGAGGAGATGGTGTCGAAGGATCAGATCGTACCGGATGCTCTTACTTATAATGTACTGATAAACGGGTTTTGTCGATCAGAGAAAGTCGACCGGGCAAGGAAGATAATGGAGTTCATGAAGAGCAACGGATGCGCTCCGAATTTGTTTAACTATTCTGCTTTGATGAATGGATTTTGCAGGGAAGGAAAGATGAAAGAGGCCGAAGAGGTCTTCGAGGAAATGAAGAGTCAAGGGTTTAAGCTTGATGCAGTTGTCTATACAACATTGATAAATTGCCTATGCAGGGGTGGGAGAACTGATGATGCCTTAGTATTGCATCAAGAGATGAAGGAAATGGAGTGCAGAGCTGATGTCGTCACGTATAATGTACTGCTACGAGGATTTTCGGAAGAAGGGAGGTTCGGAGATGCTCTAGCGATGCTCAAGAAGGCAATTAGTGAAGGTGTTTATTTGAACAAAGGGAGTTATAGGATTGTCTTGAACTGCTTATGCAAGACGGGTGAACTGGAGAAAGCTTCCGAGCTGTTGCGTATGATGCTTGATAGAGGCCATGTCCCGCATTATGCGACTTCGAACGAGCTGTTGGTGAAACTCTGTGAAGCTGGGAAGGGATATGAAGCTGAGATGACATTAGCAGCCCTGATAGGAACTGGCTTCAAACCGGGAGATGAGTCTTGGACTTGTTTGGTTGAATTGATCTGCAGAGAAAGGAAGTTGTTGTCGGCTTTCAAACTGCTTGATGAATTGGCTGGAAATGGTAACCCTTGATTCATCACACTTCACACCAACTCTGCATATGGTAGATAGGAAGACTAACTTAGTTGTGTAGGTACTAACGAGAACTTGTCATCTTTTACAGCTCAATTGTTGTAACTTAATTCATTGTATGGTCATTGTTGTAACTTACTAGACCCCCTTTTTCGGAACATTGTTGTCCACTTTTATATTTCGAGATTCCGGAATTACCAAATTCTCATTTCTCAGATTTTTGTTCCCGAATCTTGACATAACTTCGGGAATTGACGAGCTCGAAAAGCCGAATTATGCAAAAAAAAATTGTATGGGATTAGGAAATCTCGAATCTTGGTGCTAAACTTCGACACCCTATTGATCTCCAATGGGTGATACTTGACAGGAGCTTATTCTGGTCGTGTCACCTACTAACTTCCTATTTATTCAAAGGATTTTGAGCCATAGTTGTTGCTCTCCACGTCTAGCATTACTTGGTTGCCTGACTCTAATTGTTAACTTTGTTTATGCACTATAAAACTCCATTCTTGTCGCAGAGCTGATCACCACTACAGACTTCCTATAATACTGTTACCTCCTTCCTCCCCTGTAGATTGTTCTAATGGCCGCAACCCGCTTCTTGACCGTGTCATTTCTCTTCATCTTGTCCATGTCACTAGCCATTGCATCTGCGACCGACTACACAGCTGTTGTTAAGCCTCAAAATAGCTACGCTCCGAAACCAGGCTTCAACTTGAAACCAAAACCAGATGGTGACTTGGTGGCCAAACCGGTTGATGTTGCTCATAAACTAGCTTATGGTGGGTACGTTTCCACACCGGAGTTGGAGAAGCTGAAGCTGAGGATGCTTCAGTACCAAGGGGCTAACCGAGCAAATCAAGTTGTCCCCAAACATTTCAATGAGTTTGGTCCAAAACCAGAGGCGGTTCAGCATCCCAAGTCACAAACTAGCAGCATCAAACCAGCACCATACGTGGTCCAGAAGGCAGAAGACGAGTTTAGGGTTGGCGTTGAAGGCATAGTTGCGTGCAAATCGGGATCCGACTACTTCCCACTTCAAGGTAAACATCTCAATATTGTCACCTTCCATGCAGATGGTGTATTCTTGTTACATCGATCATTACTGTCGATGATAAGGGAAGAACTAATTGTTACATGGATTAATCCTCTCGACTCGTGCAGGAGCTGTGGTGAGAATAAGTTGCGCAGGAGCCGAGAAGGAGGAGAAGCGAGTATGGAGCTTGACAGATGAAAGGGGGTATTTCTTCAAGCTATTGCATGCTCATAAGGAATCAGACTACTGCAAGGCATCCCTGGAGCATTCGCCACTAAAGAAATGCAGCGTGGGAACAGATGTGAACAAGGGGACGAGTGGCGCCAAACTCTCCACCTACAAAATTCTACATGATAAAAGCATCAAGCTTTACCCTGTCGGACCTTTCTTCTACTCTCCCGGCGGCTACTGATTGAACCAAACTTCTTTTGCTTACCTTTTTCTGTCATTAATTTGATTCCTCTTTTGATGTAAGAAACAATTTGTTATGCTTCGTTCTATAACAGACACTGATTTGTTCGATTCTTAAAACGGATGGTTAATTCACATTGCAACCAAGTACAAGGGGGAAAAAATTACACAGTTCTTTGATTTCTCAAACCTGAAAACATTCATTTAGGTAGAAGCTGCTGCAGATTCATCGGTGGAAGAAGGGGTGTACCATCCGTGGCGAATTGCAACAGCTCTTTTACCCCTAGCAAGCCGCGACTTTCTCCTTGCTCCAGTATTCCGATGCAGCGATCCCACCTTCACGGCTTTATCGATGACTGAATAGGCTTCGGCAATTAGTGTCTCGACTGGAAGGACCTCCTCAGGTTCTGCTTCCTTCTTCTTTCTCAACTTAAGTAGCGCTTCCAATACCTGCACCCAAAAGCGATGATTCACTTGTCCCCTTGTCCATAGGGACCTCGTGGCATACAATCGAAACGACTCATACCAGGGGGTAGCGACTGTTTATTAAAAACACAGGACTCTGCTAAGTGGTAACACGATGTATAGAGTCTGAAAACCAAGAAATGCACTTAACACAACAAGCAATAAGCATCAGCTTCGACGACCTACGCCATTGGAATCAGGTATGGAACAGTATGGAAAAAAACTAATATACTGCATTTGAGCTGTGTAATTGAGTGCACGAAACTTCCGTGTAATGCCAAATGCAACAAATTGAACCCTGAACTTAGAAGTGCCTATGTAGACATGAAGCTTTTCAAGATGTCCATGAATATCTTAATCCACAGGTTATAATCTTAACCAAATAGAATATCACTGGGAAACTTGAATGACAAGCACGAAAATGAGTCGCAAAATAAACAAAGCAAAATGCTTCGACTCGTATATATCGTGACATGTCACGACAGTTATTCAACCTTTCATATAACTATCAAAACAACCAAGGCAATGTACATCACAAGGAAGAATTAAGAGACAGGAAAACAGACATTACAGAAAAAAAAAAACTTGAGCAAGCATTAACCCAAGGCCAATAACATCATTTGCAAGGAACTGAATGGCATACTCATACAGCTACTCAACTTCAATTTCCAGCTGGAAGTTATCTTCTAATGAGGGTGGATAAGAACATGAACATTCCAATCCACCAGTTATTCAATCCTTGTGGACATTATTCAACCCACCGAAAGCAAGAGAAAAGGAAAACCTTTCACCATAGAACTACTTCCCATAAAGCTATGTCAGTAAAGCTTAGTTACTTGAGCAGCTTGACAGATTCACTCAAAACATCTAGACTCAACCCTCACAGCAAAATGGCATTCAATTCTCAAAACAATTGTAAGATTATACCTTCCTCATCCGAGTTCTAACTTCGGACTTGTGCGCCTTATGGTAAATCCTTCGTTTCTCGTTCTGGCGAGCTCGCTTGGCAGCTGAGTCAGCCTTTTTGCCAGCTGGAGTAGCCTCGCAGACCACCGTTGACCGCCGCAGAGAACGCTGGGTCATCGACAGACATCCTAAACAAAAGGGGAAAACAGAAATTCAGAACAAAAATAAATTAAACCGCGGAAAGGGTAATGGAAATTGCAGAGGGCTACTGGACTCGCCATTGTTGTTGGGGGGGAGGGAAGAAGAGAATTTGATGGAGCGGAAAGGGTTGGAGTGAGATTGAGGAGAATAAGAGGATTGAATGGCGGTGATTGAGAGGTTGTTGAGTCTGGAAGTAAGGGAAGAGCAGCAAGATAACACTGCAGCTGCCATTTTCTTCAAGTTTCGCAAACGACCTCTGTCTGAAGAGGAGGAGGAGGAGGAGGAAGTGTTGCAAGCAAAGCTATTTTACCCATTTGCTTATCCACTCGGGATGAAGAACAGACGTGAAAGGATAACGGGAAGTGGCTGCACCTCCAGCGCCGTTACCGTTATTAAACGGCGGAGTGCTGCGTTTTTGCCTATTAATCTTTTCTCAGAGGGAATGGTAATATAATTGATTGTTTGTTGACAGTGATCACCAAATCCGTTGTAGCAAACTCAATATGCAGTTTCCAGCTATGAAAGAAACCAAGCAAACGTGATATGGTACGACCATTACCCTCCCTAGGAAATGAAAGCTAGAAATTGCATGTGACTCCAGGTTACAGTCCAGTTCAGCTGCAGCCAATGGGAGATCATCATTGCTGATGTGTCAAATAAACCTCATGATCACTAACAATGTTATATAGTTAACAACTAAACAAGTCTACTAAAGATTGGATTATAAATTGAAGTGTACTAGCTAGGCCAAAGGAAATTAATGACGAGTACTCGACCTTCGTATATCTCACCATTTTTCTGACTGTAAACATGGCACACAGCAAAATGGAGATCATACAGTTCACAAATTATTAACTTTGAAGTAGAAGACGAAGAGAGCCAGCCAGCCAGCCCTGAGAGAATGAGGTGTTTACAGTGGTCCCAATGTATGTCGAAATGATTGCCTTGGGAAGTTTGAAGCAGAGCCTGCAGCTGCACCAATTGGAGTAGTAACTTGATGACGTTTCTTCACCATGCTAGCTACAACTTTTAGACTCGGTAGTTATGGGCATCGTGAAATCGAACCAAACCAAGGTCTGTTTTTGGAACTCGATACGTAGTGTCGTCATAACTCATCACTAATAATAATATTTACTGTACATGACTTGTGTTAATAAGGTATAGGTATACTCTCACAAGAGATTAAGAAATGGAACTTATTACATTAAAAAGGCATAACGAAATAGAAAAAATTACACACGTACGTGCACTGTGATACCACAAACTTCATTATAAATAGAGAATTATAACTCGTCTGTGAATTTAATTACAATAAATAAACATGCTAATATGATAATTAATAATTATAATAATAGCACACCAGCTCGTAACAACTGACAAGAACAGTAATCCACGTTGAAATAGGAAATCAAACCCTAGATAGCTAAAGCTAGTTCAACAGAAGAGACAACACAGTAGATAAAAAAAACATTGGGAAGAGACAACACTCCATCTCCCCCTTTGAGCACATCACAGTAACATCTGATGTAACCCCTAATTTGACAATGCAAAGCCTAATAAGTCTACTACCTAGCTAGGGACTCATCACCTACAATCATTTTAATCATACGTACCCTAAACCCAACCAAAACTTAATTAATTACTTATTATTAAACACCTTCGTTCATTAATATTAGCTGCATGGCCTTCCTTCCAGTCAGTAAGACCACATGCAATCAAGCTCAGTCGCACCACTGCCGCCGGACATCTTCGTTCCTTCATCCTGCATCCAGCTCATCATCGCTCCTCCTCCGCCGCTGGACGGCGGCGGCGGCATGAAGAAATGATTGTGGAGATTCAGCGACCTCAGGCTATGGAACCCACCTGCCGCCGGAGCCAGCGGCATCGGCGGCGGAGGCATTATCAATCCGCTCAAACCGAAACTGTTGTTGTTGTTGTTGCTGCTGTTGTTACTTCCGCCGTTGGTCAGCATCAGCATCTGCTGGTGATGGCTGTGATGAGCATCAACGGTGGAGCTAGTGGAGAAACAGGACACGTGCTGCTGCTGGTGACCGACGGAATGACTTCCACCATCGTAGGAGCAGCTGTCGCAGGTGGTGGGATCCAGCAGCGGCGGGAGATGCGAGACAGAGGAAGTAGGAGAGTTCACTTCCTGGTAAAGCCCCGCCGCCGCCGACGCGTTGTTGTAGCGTGGCTTCTTGGACGAGGTCGTCGTGCTGCTGCTGCTAGCCGCCGTGCCACCACCACCACCGCAGCTTCCGGCGCCGGTCTTCTGGAAAACTCGGGAGATCACCCACTCATCCTAATAAAAAAGAGCAAAATGTTAATAATGAGAATAAAAGTGACAACATCATAATATCATGCATTAAGAAAGAAACAAACAGAATAGAAACAAAAAGCTAGGGATGCAGAGGAGCATAGGGTAATAAGTAAATAAAGGTATAGGCTAGGGCTAAAGATATATTGATAATGATGGTTGATGACGACGACTGTGTAATTATTTGCAATTATTTCGAAAAGGACTCTCATCCTCTTCTATCTTAAACTTGTGCTGTCACATTTCTTCAGTTGTATAATAATTTCTGAAAATGCAGTGTTCATATCTACAATTATAAGTTTCAAGGTGATTAAATTGTTACAATAATGGAATGAGAACACACAACTACACTGTACTATATACTCACATTAAATTCTGGGGCGCCAACTATAGTACTAGTAGGAATAAATAAGTGTTAACCAGCTTCTTAAATTCGACAAAAGGACCATCAGGATCCCCTAATAGAACAAACACTACGTCAAATTATGTGTTATTATTCTGCAAAATCAAATGGTGACCGACCATTTCGGTTTTGAACCAGATTTTTAACCGAAATCAAAGTTTGAGACTTTTGGTTATTAATTAAACTTGAAAGCCCCTTAAATGGTGTTCTATGTACGTACCCTCTTGGGTTGCAGACCGGTTCGTAATCAAAGTTTCAGTCTTTTGGTGTTTTAGACTTGAAAAAACAGATGTTTAATCAAAATAAAAACCAAAGTTTTAGACTTTAGTACTCTTCGACTTGAAAAACCACAAACGGCGGCCTACCCACTTGGATTCCGTCCAGTTCGAAATCAAAGTTTTAGTCTTTGGTCTCTTAAACTTGAAACCCAGTAAGAAAATTGCAAGTAAAGTAGCAAAAACCAACATTTTCCCCCAACCCACAAAACAAAAACACACAGAAACCCATGTTAAACAAGACACAACCATAAACCCACTACAACCATGCATTTCCACGTTCACAAGTAAAACTTAAATACGACGTCGTACTAACCTTGGACGAGCGGGAGAGGAAGTGGTAGGAGAACTTCCCTTCCAAACGATACTCATGCATGACCCAATTGCTCTTCTCACCCTTTGGAGCCCTCCCACGGTAGAAAACAAGAGTCTTCTTCATCCCAACAAGGGCACAGCTTTTGCTACTGTAGATCTCCCTGTCTTTCCCCGTAGCCTTCCAGTACCCTGCCTCGGTGGCTCGGTTGGTCCGGAGCCCGGTCGGGTACTTGCGGTCTCGGAGGGAGAAGAAGTACCACTCTTTCTCCCCCATCTTGGCCTTCTCCGGCAAGTGCCACGGCTCGCACTTGTTGAGGTCCACCTCGGCTATGGCGCGCCCTGAGAAGGAAGAGTCCATGACCTTTTTGAGGAGGTAGTAGGTTATGAGCTCCTCGTCGGTCGGGTGGAATCTGAAGCCTGGTGGGAGGTTGGTGGTTTGGTTATGGTGGTTGACGGAGGAAATGTAGTTGAAATTGGCGGTGGTGGTGTAGTCGGTTGATGGAGGAGGGTTGGAGTATGGGAAGCAAGGGTGGAAAGGGTGTGGATCCATTTGGGGTTCAGATGGAAGGAAGTGAGGAAAATGAAATGGGAGATAAGGGGGTTTGTGTGTGGGGGTGTGATAATAAATAGGCGATGGGGTTAGTTTGGGGAGTGGTCATTTTGAGTTTTGAGTTATGACGAAATGGTCACTTTTGTTTGAGTTTGTTAACATGGTTGATGGTGATGGGGGGCAAAAATGGCATTGGAAACAATGATAAAAAGTTGTGTTAGGTCATAGTATTTTTATACTATTTAGGATATATTTGGCAATGTGGTATGTATGAAAGATAGTGACAAAGAAATTATGTTGATTAGGTAGTCAGATATTTAAATTTATATGTATATAATCGTTTTGAGGAAATAACTAAATTTATGTACATATATAGATTAGGTAACTAAATAAAGAAAATATTATTGAGTTTTTAGAAATAAGACCCATCACCCATTCACAGTCATGCATGCCCATATTGGATTTAGAGTTGGATGGCACACAAAACATAAGGATGGAAACATGATATCTAACCAAAAAAAACTGAAAAGGTACTAAGGTGACTAATTAGTCAATAATGCAAAAGTAAAGTGACTGTTGGTAATTAACCAGTGAATTAAAAGTAAATACATGGGGAAAAGCAGAAAATCTAAAAATCTGCTGGCATTCACTTTTATGGAAGGCAAGGGGGGTTCTCTGGGGGCCACTGGATTTTCTATTTTTCTCATTTACTTATTATATCTGTTCTCCTCTGGCTGTTGCAGTGCAGCGAGCGGCTATGTCCTATTCCTCCATTTCTTTCTTTCCATTTTTACTTTTCCTTCAAGGGTGAAAAACAATATTTGGATTGGGAGAGAGTAGAGAGAGTAGGGAGTGATGTATGAAAGCGGGGTTAGTTTGCAGGGAGAGAGGGAGAGACTCTGCTCTCTGCTGCACACACAACAACACAACAGTGAGTAGAGAGATATACAGAGAGATAGAGAAATGGACTTTTGATTGCGTGCGTGCGTGAGCAAGTGTGCAGCAGAGGAGAGATTGATATCCAAATATGAAGAAGATATAGATAGAGATAGAGAGAGGGTTATTTCATATTTGGTTCTCCCCTGTTTCTTGGCTCTCTGTACTGTCAGTCTCAGTTACAAGCAAACCCCACCAAATGCATATACCAATATATAGTTTACTCTACACCTTCTCGTGTGATTTTCCTGCACTTGTCAATTGGTTTAATTAGATCTATTTATGTTCGATTCTCGTTCAACTAAGTGGGACGATACTAGTTTGATTTGGAGGTGAGGCCTGGAGCTCGCCGTCCTATGGTTTCCGAGATTGTCTAGGGGTTTTGGCTGGCCGGCGAGCGGTGTCGAGGACCGACTCCTTAAAATTATATAGACTTGAGTTGATCCATTGATCTGACTGGCCAGAGCCATGGGCTTTATTTTATGAAAAATGCAGAGTTCAAGATATCCAAGTCAGCAAACCTGTTATGAACTCGTTCTTGTAAACACAACAGACAAACGGCATAACTACTCCATACAACAACACCACCAATTGTCTTAAGGTATATATATATATAATAATATTGCAGAAATTAATATTTTAGAGCAGTTTTGGAATGATAAGATAATGACCTTTTTGACCTTATCTGGTTGGCTGCCTGTGGATTTAAAGCAAGTTCCTCCCCTAGTTAATACTATTAAACAAACAAAAAAACAGAACAAATTGCACATGCATATATGCTACCATTTATATAAAAAATGTGATATATTACACTTAGTCAATGTCTGGTTGCAATATTAACTGTTGGAATTTGTTGTTTTTTCATAAATGTATAAGCACCGACTTAATTTTATGGATCAAAATATAAAGGAATTTTTTTTTTAAAAGACATAAAGTTAGAATCGGGGAAAATGTGTTTGCACAGTTTTAGTCAACTATAAGATTAGATGTTATGGGACTATAATGGGAGTGAGGAGTATGGGAGCTTTTAGGGGTATAGAAATATCGAGGTATTATTCGTAGGCGTATAATTTGTATAAGTACTATATAGTCTAGGCGTGTGAGGTTAAGTGAATGTACTATAATAACTAATGGGTTTGGTTTGTTTTTTGTAGGGCTCATAAGATATGAGCATAGTAGCCACATAGTGAGTACTAGTTGGTGACCTGATTTATGCTACTTATCGTCCATCGATCGTGAGCAAGTATGAATGAGCTAGATCTCAGCTAGAACGCGGGGAGTTTGGGTTGTGTCTAGAAATATGATGACACTGATGTGTGTTGATGAAACATGACAGTTCTGGCCTCCCTCTCTAAATGAGGAATGGGATTGTCCGAGTCAAGTTTAAAACAATTATATTATGTGTCAGTTGATTGTTAATTTGATTGTTAATTTGATGAATTTGTTGACTTTTAAAATGTGAACCACCAGATCAATGAGTATGAGTAGTTTGGTATAAGTGAAATTTAAATATGTTTAATTTGTGGAAAATTTAGTATTGTGAGATATACTAGTTTATTTAAGGACACATTATGTTGAGGTTTTTGTATTTCAAAAAATACGAATTTCAATTCCATCTTATTTGTATATTCTAAAAACCTCTATAAAAAAATAAAAATCATAACTTTCTTAAATAAACCAGTAAATTTCTCCAATTATTTTACCTACCAAACGAAAAACAATCTATACATTTCTTCTATTTTCTTATTTTCTCTCATTTCAAAACTCAGGAACTCAAAACCTATTACTTTTTTAGGGCGTTGAAATGAAAAAAACCATTCAACATAATTAAATATTAAATATTTCGGACAAATATATAATACAAAATTTTGTCTTATAGCCAACGAGTGAGTGTTTCAGTGGTAGCACAAGGAGATTGTTGACCACAATAACGCATGTTTAATTCACCGCTCCGTTGAGGATTTTCTCTAAGACATTTACACCCGATTTCGGCCAAGTAAACGGGATAATATACTCCGGAATTTGACCTAAATCTGACATTACTCAATATGGTAAGCATGTACGGTATTTCACATTTAATAAAAAAGAAAAAGAAATTGTCTTGTATGTTTATTCAATAACATTCACATTTAATTTTGAAGAAAATTCAAATAATCACAGCCTTTTATAAATGTGACTGAATATTGTACCAAAGAAGTCCAAAAGGAAGAGAAGGACAGAATTTAAGGGACAGAGTGGGGAAAAGAAACAACATTAAAATATCACTACTGATGAATCATTTCACCAATCCCATCCATCCATCCATCAAATCAAATCACACACGTTGATCCAGAGATTTTCATGATATTTGAAGATTTTTTCCCATTGAATTTAACATCATGCTCCGAGTTTGGGAATATTTTCTTTACCATATAAAAAATCTTCAAAATGACTTGTAACAATCTTTCAATATGTAGATAAAGAACGACGATAGTTCATTCGAGGATAGTGAGACTCTATCATAGTGTTGGCTGACGGTTGACCGTTTATACGTTGGCACTTAAGAGCGAAAATTTAGATGTATTGAATGAGTTCCGACGGTATTACATGCTTCGTATTATACAAAATGATTGACAACCGGTGAGGAACGAATCGAATGAAGCATTAAGTGCTTATGTATGCCGGTCTCGTCAACATACAATGTAGTGTTCATCCACTTAATTGCTCAACTCGCGGGTGGGTGTTACTCTCTTTGTGGCTCGTTTATGAGAGACCTTTATAAATTTGCTACGCATATCATGAATAGTTGCATCCGCATCTTACTAACTGGAATTTTCGAAAAAAGCGTTTATACAATTACTCATTAGGGCGATAACTAGTTTAAATTTAGAATGATTATAATGAAAATAGTAGTAAGTGTAGAATTGGAATGATTACTGATTAGAATGATGAGTGCTTAAGAAGTCCATCATTAATTAATATGTTGCGTCTTTTCCTTTGGATTTGCAATCGCATGCAGCCTTCACATCAAGAATCATATCGGTGCTGAAAGTCAAGTCTCCGCTTTTGAAAAGAACTCACCGGCGGCGACTGGAAAGAAATGAAGACCGTACCATTTTATCAAAAGTCCAACTGTTCAAACTTCAACGGGCAGGCAGAGACTGCATTTGTCATCTCCCTAGCTAGCTGGCCTCTGGGCCTTAAAAGGTGCAAGTGTAGTGGTTTTTGGCGGGATAGTTTTAGTATTTGAAAAATAAAGAAAGTATTCTATTGATTTCTTAAGAATGGATTAATATACTGTCCATAGCTCTTTAAATAAAGTTCGAACGAGAATGAGGGTGTTTGATGTCTACAATAGCTATCTATTGTTATCTATTGCTACTTCTATGGAGATTCTGAGAGAGCTCCAAAAACTAAAAGCTATTACTACTGGCAAAGGAAATTTGGGCAGAGTGTCTGCTTTGTGAGATTTTTTGTCTGTCTACTTCGTGGATCTTCTCTTGTATTTATAGGTCATAAGTGGTTACCATCGTGGAAGGAAGCAACTGTCATGATAGTTACTTCCCACTACTAAACATGGTTTTTGTGGCGGTTCATCCCATGCAACCGTCTTAGCAGTTTCTTCTTTTCAAACGTGCTTCCTCATCAGTGTGATGTATGTGAAGTCGTCATGAGGTGTCAGTGTGAGGAGTTGAAGTGAGACATTGACGTAAGGACGGCGAGAAGAGTTGACGGGTTCAGCTATTTCCATGACCTTGAGTGATTGCCATATGTCGTGATGGCATCCGGCAGCCATGCATGGCGGCGGTGAGTAATGATGGCATGATCGTGAGCACATGACCATGAGAGATGCCGACGTGATGTGTTGGCGAGAGAGTCTGATTTGAGGTGTTGTCGCGGCGTTGACTGGTGGCATGATGGTGTTGACCGGTGGTGGTGTGCGGGAGACTGACGAGGAAGGCTGATGTGAGAGAGGCTAGTGTTGGAGGGCCTCACGAGAGGTCGACATGAGAGAGACCGACGCGGGAGGTTGACATAATAATGGACCCATAAAAAACTAATCAAAGGCCCATTGAAATTGGAGTTAATTAAAACTCTTAACTTGGTCCTTATAAAGTGAATTAATTTTTTAAAATTAACAAATGTGGTATTTATTCAAACTTGATTAATTTGTGGTGTAAACAGTAATTATATTTGCAAGTTGCGGTGCACCGGTACAAGCCTTTTGTGAGAAAAGTGAGATCGTACGCATGCTTTATAAGATTGTGAGTTTTTACGAGATATTGGATTGAAATCGGATAATTAATTGATTACCTAACAGGGCTTGGACATGGTTTGTCCTTTAGTGTTCTTCCCATTTTAGTTTCAAATCCGATATTATTTAGTGTGTTTTAGTTTATATATTATATGATTTGCTTGGTATTTCTGACCTCGGTTGGTTGTTAACTAACAGGAAATAATTATTGATGCGCTAGACTTTCGAAATTAAAAAAAAATCATGCAAAAAATGTATTTCGAATGAAAAAAAAATGAGTAAAACAAAAGAAACAAGATATAAGAAAGAATGAATATGTGAAGATAGAGAAGCACCAAGGTAACTTTTGAATTGATTTTGTATTAACGAGAACTAATAAAATAAATGTTCGTTAGATTGACAAGTTATCATGTATGAGGGTTTGACAAACAACAATAACAAGTGCGTTTTACTAACGTATGAGCAACACCATTATCATCTTTTTTAACAAATACAATTGAAAAATTGTGGTTTTGGTATACAAAATTTCTCTTAGATGTAAGTCCCCGTAATGGGCCTGGACAATAATACCTCTTGTATCAGTTCAATGAAAATGAGATCACATGGATATTCTGATGGGCCTGTTAGGCTTAAGGCCCATTTTATAAACCAAACGGCCTTTTTTGTAAGAAAATCCAACGGCCTTGTTTATTTACAGTAACAACGTATATAATGGGCAGTCCAAATTGCAGAAAGTCAATGAAAATAATTCTGTTCATTATCATTGTTTATACCAACAAGCCGTTAGTATAATGGTGTTGTAGGCTTCACTTAGAAAGATAGATTAAGGTTTAATTTTCTATAACAATATTGAAAAATGTGTAAAATTTTAATTTTGGAATAATTTTTCAATTGGATTAATCGGTCAATGGATAAAATATTAGAGTTTAAAAAAAATTATATATAAATAATTTATCGTTGGATTTAATGAAAATAGAGGATGGGTTGGAGAGACGTATAGAAGACATGGTCGTCCAAATAAATAAAATAAGGTGAATCAGTGAGCTTATCTCATCCTCATTGTTTTTGTACAAGATCCAAATAATTTGGTTAATCGTGGGGAAGAAACTAAATGTTATGTAGCTAATGGAAGTATGAGATTAGTGAGTTAACGAGTGTGTTTATAGTTTATTAGACCTCCTCTCTTTACAAATTAATTTGTACGGATAAGTTTTATTTAGAAGGCTGAGTTTGAAAATTTGAGCTTGTGTCGAGTTTGAGTTTATTTGACAATGGATTCTTAATTATCTTTAACCAGTCAAACTCGAATTTAATTCTAATTTTACTCGTTCAAATCCCGTGATGAGTCCAATTTGAGCTAAATTTGAAGGTTACACACTAAAAAAACATCAACAAATAAAGCTACAAAATAAGATATTTACAAGTGATATATTTTGTCTAAATTTAAATAGTTAAGCTTAAACAATGTGTCATTTGCATTTCATTAGCACAATCATAAATTACATATATTGTTTGTACATGTCACATTATTATGAGTCTGCTAACGAGATTTATACTCGAGCTAGTATTTAAGTTAGCTTCCAAGCTCGACCTCGAGCCAGCTCATAAGCCTATCAAGTTGAGCATTTCAAATCGAACTAAATTACATACGATCGAGCATTTTCTAAACCAAATACCAAATTACTCACGCATAACTTAATTCGTCAACAACCAGTAAAAAAATGTTAAACACACACCGTATACTAACACAACATAAGAAAGCACACATATGACACGATACAACATTAATAATGAGGGAAAATTTTGGCCAAGAATAAAACCTCCATTAATGCAGCAAGTGTAGCTACCTAATTAAACATGGCACATTACATCACACACCTAACCAAATATTTCCCAAAGTTATGAATGTTGCATTTTAAATAATTCGAGTAATTGAGAAGATGTTTATAATAATGTTTATATTAATTTATACAATTTTAATAAGTTATGTATACAGATTATGGATTATCATGATTCGGAATAAAGTCATTTCGGTCTTTGAAGGTTCTGATTCTATGTTATGAACTGTTACATCCGTCCAAAACTCCAAGTGGAGTTGCTCTAAACTCTAGTGGTAGATTAGTTGGGTACTGGTGTCCAGAGATTCCGAGTTCAAATCTTGCACAACTCATGAATGGACACCCTTATAATATTTATTTATTACTTTTTATCTTATACCGATTAAGTTGTTTCTACTTCGAACACCCAATAACATAAATTATATAAAAAAGTTTAAATTAACGTTTATATTATTTATCAACATACCTACAAATAAAAATTTTAAGATTTGTACAACTTCCATGCACATATCAAAGTTACTAAAATTCAAATAATTTAAATTGTAAAAAAAAAGAAAGATTGATAATATTTTTTATATTATTCAGCAATATTTCCATCTCGAAAATGTCCCGCCAACGCATTATAAAGATGGAAACTTTGGCTATGTCGGGTTGAAGTCGCTAATTTGAAAATTTGTCGTGATCTATTCAACAGTCGAGTGTGGCACGAGAACTCAATTACCGTATAGTTTCTTTGTTCTTTTTTGGATTGTATTAGGTTGGCACATATTGGAGGCCATAAAACCGCCATTTGTTCCCACTCCTACCACCATGCAAAACCCAGATGATGAATACAACTGCATCCTCTGGTTTCTAATGAACTAATCAACCATACAATTGGTTTTCTTTTCATTTTTGGGGTTCCTCTCCTTTCTCAGTTTACTGATTTTTGTTGAACCAACAGAGGCAGCACTTTCCGTCCGAAATGGAGACTCCGGCGAACATCACCATTAAAGGGATACTCAGCTTGCTGATGCAGAACGTTGATGATGATGATGATAAGAAGAAGAGCTTGATTTCTCTTGGAATGGGGGACCCTACTGCTTACTCTTGCTTCCAGACTCCTCCTGTTGCTTCTCAAGCTGTCATGGAGTCTCTTAGCTCTCACAAGTTCAATGGCTATTCCCCTACTGTTGGGCTCCCCCAGACTCGAAGGTCAGTGAAAAGAAGTCTCTTTTTTATTACCCAGAAAGTAAGAACTAAGAACTTCCCCCAATTTTGCTAAATTAGGTTTATCCAATTTCATTCTCCATTTACAGTTGTTAGAATCAGAAATGTGAGGTTGAGATTGAAATGGCAGAATTGGTGTCTGTAGAAAGAAGGAAAGTTTGGTTCTTTACCAGCTTGGGAATTTGGGGGAAGAAAAAAACCAGCAGGATTATACTTACTGTGGAATGGTATGTTGGTTTCTTTTGTGTTTGTTTTCGACAGGGCGATCGCGCAGTACCTGTCGATGGAACTCCCGTACGATCTGTCCTCGGACGATGTCTTTGTGACCTCCGGATGCACACAAGCTATCGATGTAGCATTGGCATTGCTTGCTCACCCTGGCTCAAACATACTCCTGCCAAGACCAGGATTCCCGATTTACGAACTATGTGCTGCTTTTAGGGGGATCGAAGTCCGGCACTTTGATCTTCTCCCGCAGGATGGATGGAAGGTTGATCTTTCTGGAGTTGAATCCCTTGCTGATCACAATACTGTTGCAATTGTGGTCATCAACCCGGGCAACCCTTGTGGCAATGTATACTCTT
Organism: Linum usitatissimum; assembly: GCA_030674075.2. Taxonomy (NCBI): domain Eukaryota; kingdom Viridiplantae; phylum Streptophyta; class Magnoliopsida; order Malpighiales; family Linaceae; genus Linum; species Linum usitatissimum. Next base: position 6,803,048 of record JAUJYP020000192.1, read on the forward strand.
ATCAGCATTTGAAGGAGATTGCTGACACAGCTGAAAGGCTTAAGCTCCTCATCGTTGCTGATGAGGTGTATGGACATCTCGCTTTCGGACGTAACCCTTTTGTCCCCATGGGAGTTTTCGGGTCTACTGTGCCTGTTCTTACTCTTGGTTCTCTGTCGAAACGATGGATTGTGCCTGGTTGGCGACTTGGTTGGTTTGTCACCTCTGATCCCTCCGGCACTTTTAGGAAACCAAAGGTTTGGCCTTTCTGGTTAAAAAATTTCATTGTCAATGAATCAATAGTGTTGTTCGAGAGTCAAATGCTTACTGAGCTTTGTGGGGTTGATTTCAGACGGTCGAGCGTATCAAGAAGTATTTCGACATATTGGGAGGACCTTCCACATTCATCCAAGTAATTTTCTCTCTATAACCATGTTTCAGATGGATGGAATATTCTGTATTAGTACTTCTTCTGTGTCTATCAGCATCACATTGTCTTACATGAATTGTCAACTGTCTTATGATGTAGGCAGCAGTACCTCGGATTCTCGATCAAACTGATGAGGTTTTCGTCAACGGAACAATCAAGTTGTTGAAGCAGACTTCAGATATTTGCTTTGACCGAGTCAAGGAGATCTCTTGCATCACTTGCCCTCACAAGCCAGAAGGAGCCATGGCCGTAATGGTAAAGTTGAAATCTTGTTAGAAATCCTCAAAATTCCAGTTCCTGTGGAGATAATTAGCAAGAAATTGAATCCAAAGGACTTTCTATTTTTTTTGGAGCAGATGAAATTGAATATGTCAATGTTGGAAGACATCAGTGACGACATTGATTTCTGCTTCAAACTCGCCAAAGAGGAATCTGTTATCATTCTACCAGGTGTGCATTTGTAAAACAACAATGGAAAAGCTTCAAACTTTATGCTTAGCCAAGCATATTATGTAGCCCTAATGGTGTGATGGAACATGTTGTAGGAACTGCGGTTGGACTACCGAACTGGCTTCGAATCACTTTTGCAGCCGATCCGGTATCACTCGAACAGGGCTTGGCGAGGCTAAAGTCATTCTGTGAGAGGCACAGCAAAGTCTTGTAAGGGAGTTAGGATCACATTCAGAGCTTGAGAATGTGGAAAGCATTAGCTACACGCCTACACCATTGTTTACTGTTAAAAAATGAACCTTCATCTTAAATTATTTGACGACAAGCCACCAATAAGATTCATAAGTAGCCTCCAAATTAGTTAGAGAAGATAAAATTTCAATTAAACATGGGATAGTTTTATTTGTCATTGTAAAGGCTATATCTAAAGCCTAAGCCTTGAGCATTTGTAAGCAAACCAAGCAAGTTAGAAATAAAAACCAAAAAAAAGAGAAGAAATGTTCATCTTTACAAATCTGTCTATATTATTCCAAATTTACCTTCCCTTTTGGTAAAAAGCCCTTCTAGATATTCTGCATATCAAACTATTGCAGGTAGGATGACAGGCAAAATTTTTGTTCAGTCTGCAAATCCACTCTATTATGTTCAGTCCAGAAGTTCTTTGTAGAGATATTCATGTTACAGCATCATTAGCAATTTAGCATATACAGATTTCTTTATTGTACATCATGGTAAAGCAGAGAGATTTAACTGGTGAATGCCTCACTTAATTAGTATGATAAAGAAACAAACTTTAAGAAAGTGGGAATGATCCCAATGAAGTTATGCATCAACACACTCACAGTTCACAGCAGCTGATTCATCAATATGTTTAAGGTTAGGTAACGTATTTTTCAGACTGAGAATCCACTGAGAAACAAGAGAAATAAGACAAATGGCCGGCTTGAACTTTGCTCTTGTCAGTATTTCTGTCTCTTTACCAAACTGCCAAACTGCAGCAACATGGAAATGGATTCCACATCCTCTCACAAAAGGACAAATCTCCACTAACCACCACTCTTCCACTAAAGCCATACTATGCTCCTTATTTAAAAACACCAGCTAGTTCCTGCAGACTGTATAGTTCATCGTCCACTGAGATCAAAATTCATCATTTCTGATTTCGCTTTCTTTCTCCATGGAAAATCAGAACCCAGGCAACACTTTTTGCCTGCTTCGTTTTTGTTTTTGTTTTTGTGTTTTGGTTTCTGGGTTGTGTATGCCCTGTCAGTTGCTTGATTTTGGTTTTGGATTTTTACAGCTGCTGCAGAAGAGGTTGAGAAAGGAGGTGACTTTAAGGTTCAAGTGTTCTCATCATCCGAGGTTAGTAATAGTATGTCGTTGTCTGCACAGTAAATAAGGTTCATTTTTTCTCATTTGGCTTGTCAATGGATGTTGTCACTGATCTTTAACTGGCTTTCTTGTATTTTTGGGGTCAATGGTTAGTTGCTTGAGAAGCTGAATGAGAAATGGAGTTCAGTGAAGAAGAAACCATACCCAGCAATGTACTCCAGCGCATATGGTGGGATCATTTTGGATCCAGCCCTCATGATGATACCAATTGATGACCACATGGTTCATCGCGGCCATGGAGTATTCGACACAGCCATCATTCTCGATGGGTATTTACAAAAAACCTTCAATACTTATATAGGTAGCTTTGTCGTGAGCCACTGCATCCCAATAACTCGAGTTGTTGAGAGAGGGTTCAAATGCTCTCTGAAGAGCTGATGTTTGCCCAACTTCACTAAGTCATGTGCACCGATTGAGCGTTACCAGAACTCGAAATGGACATCCTCTAGGTCTTTAAAGACTCTGATAGCATGTTGTGAACCATTGCATCCCAATAACTCAAGTTGTTGGGAGAGAGTTCAAATTGGCTTTATGTTGTTCATCAACACACTTGCAATGAGTTAGTCATTGATACCAAAAAACTTCCTCTTTGGCTTTGTAGGCATCTCTATGAGTTGGATGTCCACATAGAAAGGATCCTAAAATCAGCATCAAAGGCAAGGATATCATCTCCCTTCACTAAGGAAGAACTGAAGAGCATTCTCATTCAGATGACAGCAGCATCAAAGTGCACAAAGGGGACACTGAGATACTGGCTAACTGCAGGCCCTGGCAACTTCCTGCTGTCCCCAGCGGGCTGCCCGAGTTCTGCATTCTACGCGGTGGTCATCGACGAGGACTTCTCCCAACAGAAGGAAGGAGTGAAAGTCATAACTTCCAACATCCCCATGAAGCCACCTATGTTTGCAACCTCGAAGAACGTGAACTACCTCCCCAACGTGCTGTCCATCATGGAAGCCGAAGACAAAGGAGTCTTCGCCTCGATCTGGGTCGATGACCAAGGTTACGTGGCTGAGGGTCCGAATGTGAATGTGGCTTTTGTTACTCACGACATGGAGCTGATCTTGCCTCCATTTCATAACATACTCCGCGGGTGCACTGCTGTGAGGCTTCTCGAGCTCGGGACGAAGTTGGTGGAGCAAGGGAAGTTGAAAGGTGTCAGGACTGATAAGGTTACTGTTGAGGAAGCTAAAGGTTGCTGTGAGATGATGTTTGTTGGGAGCACTCTCCCTTTGCTGCCAATAGTAATGTGGGATGATCAGTCCATTGGTGATGGTAATGACCCTGTTGAACCTAAACACAAGTCAGTTCTTTTTTCTTCAGTTTTGAAAGGCCAATACTTTTGGTGATGATGCTTTCCAGTTCTTGTCACGAACCGTTGCATCCCAATAACTCGAGTTGTTATATGATTGTTTTGTTTGGAAATGCAGGGAAGGTGGGAGAGCTGACGATGGCACTGTCTGATTTGCTGTGGGATGACATGGTTGCTGGACCTGCTACTCAGAGGATTTCTGTTCCCTACGAGGAGCACTAGTAATCCAGAAATTGGAGTTCATCTGGTTGCTGTTTGTTGGTGGATCTTTGTGGCTATGTGGAATAAAATATAAAGCTACAAAAGTTGTGTGTTTGTTTTCACCGTTGTTCAGATTATATCAGAGAAGGCTTATTTACCAGTTGGAAAATTGCCGCCAAAGTGCAAGAGAGCGTCTTTGTCATCATTTCATGGGAATTCTTTCTCAATTTCTGCAATTCATTTCCAGAACCAACAATGGAAAACACCCCAGTAAACAAACATGTTCTGGAGGTTGAGAAAAAACGGAAATGAAAGCGGAATGAAATGGTTCATAAGAAGCGATACCAATCGTGACCTAAACTATGATACATAAATATTCTTTCAAATCACCCTTCCAATTACTTGCTTCTCACTAAACAAACAATGAAGTCATAATTCAACTATTTCAGTGAGCCCTCCTTACCAAAGCAACCAAACCTCTCTATATAATAAGAATACCACATTGCTGAGTTGGTCCCAGAAGCTACTCTTTATAAACCCTTATTAGCTACTGTGATGCTGTGTTGGTAGCAAGGAGAGAGGGTTGGCATCTCTCCTCACAGGGATGGAAACGGCTTTCAGCCTTCTTGTTACCGCACACCCATCCATCTCAATTTTTTATAACATATATTTGACCTAACAATATTATTATTCATCATTGAATTAATAACATAATTATTTATCATTAATTTAGGTAACAAAATCTAAAGCCTGAAATCAAAAAAATAAATACATAAACTTTTTATTTAACTAAAATTTTATATTCTATTTAACAACCCATATAATCTAAATAAATAACCGTCGTTAAAATACAATCCTTAATTATTCATCTCTTTTTCTTCACCGCCGCTTATGAATTCATATTATGGAGGAATCTGCCATTAAAATTTCAAAAGGTTCTTTTTCTCCCATTCAAATATTCATCATTAATTTAAATAGCAAAATCCAAAAGTTGAAATCAAAAAAATAAATATATAAATTTTTTATTTAACTAAAATTTTATATTCTATTTAACAACCCACCTACCTAAAAAAATAACCGTAACTACAATATAATCCTTAATTATTCATCTCTTCTTCTCTTCTGCCGCTTATGAATTCATGTTATGGAAAAATCTGTAATTACAATTCAAAAAAGACCTTTTTCTCCCATTAAAATATTCATCATTGATTTAGATAATAAAATTTAAAAGGCTGAAATAAAAAAAAAAAAATTTTTATTTAACTAAAATTTTATATTCTATTTAACAACTCATCTAACCTAACAAAATAACCATCGCTAAAATAAAATCTTTAATTATTCATCTTTTCTTTTCCTTTGCCGCTTATCAATTCATGTTATGAAGGAATCTACCAATGAAATTCAAAAAGGGCCTTTTTCTCCCATTCAATTTTTGAGGTCAGGTTTACTACTAGTCATTAGAGTTATTGTGAGCTATATGACTTCTTCATATATCATATATCTCTTCGTTACATCTTTAAATTCAATTTTTAAATCTTGATTTCTTATTGTCGACCTTCGAGTAGTTCATGAGCTATTCAGTAGTATTTTAAAGACGATGGCATTATCTCGAAGCAGCAGTTGAAAGTATTATCGTATGAGACAAGATCCCGACTCTACAACCTCTACATCCAGTCGCCAGGCTTCCAATTTCGCCGTTGCCAACACAGTCATGCATCTCCCTATTCGTATCCTCATTGTGGCGACTCTTCTTCTTCTTCAGGACAAATCTCCCACGACACTAGATCGATTAGTACTTCAGATCCGACGCAAGTATCTACTTTGATTAATGTCCGGTACTTGTTAGTAATTGCAGGTACCATCGATTAATATGTCTATTGTACTAGAGACGTAAGTACCTACTTTGATTTATATTCAGGCACTTGTTATTAATTGTGATTTAGTATTTTGGCTCCATTGAAGATACCAATTTTTATTGTTATCCGTATTGTTATTAATTACAAATATGTATTATTTTCTCTTGAGGCAGGTACATGTGAGTAATTCGAAATATTGATTTTTGGTGTATTATGAACGATAGTATACGAATACGATAAACGCCGGTATGAATACGATAAACGCTATATGTACACAACCGATGAAATACATTAGCGAAAGATACTTTTGAATATTTACTCCTAAAATATGTACCGTTGGATCAAATTATTTAAATTTAATAGCCAAGATTTTACTTGATGCCATCATCCAAATATTTCCCGAGTCCCTGCGTTTCAAAAATTTATCGCCGTATCCAAGGCTGCGACTTGGAGGGCTAGGGAGCTACTGTGTTAAAACTCTGATGAGCTCCTTTCTTTCTCTTCTTCCTTCCTCCGGCATCTCCTACTTTCAGGGTCATCGGCGATAACCCAGGTGAGCCCACTCGTTCTTTCTTCCTTCACTCTGTCCACAATCGAACATAGAGAGCTACGTCGTCCGCCACTCATTGGTGCCGCATGCGCATGATTCCTTAACAAACCATAGCCAGAGAAGAATCTGTATCTTCGTTATCGCACATATGCAATTGAAATCGTCGGCTTCTGGTTCCGCTGCTGCTGCTTCTCCGTCTAGGCTGAGTGATGTCAGCTCACCAGCGGGTTCTAGGGCAAGACCGAAGCGCAAGAGACTCGATTTGATCTGCGAAAGCGTTTATAATCAGAACCACACCGAGCCCAATGCAGGGGATGGGGCGGCAGCATCGGACCTCCGTCGTAGCTCCAGGGTTCGACGTCGGCCGGTTGTGCTTGATGTATCACCTCCGCCGGTGAAGAAGAGGAGCAAATTGGGCAAGGGCGTGAAATCTAGCGTTAAGAAGGATGTTTCTGATGGTTCATCAACGGGTAAGAAGAAGGATGAGGAGGAGGAGGAGGAAGAGGAGAGCTTGGATGGATTGAAAACTCCAGGGAGCTGGAAATCACATTTAAGGGCTATGAAGAGGAATGCAAGAGGCGGGAAGAGAAAGCTGTTTGCTGAGACGATGTTAGAGGAGCGAAGTTTGTCTAAGAAAGTGGAGTCTGATGAAGAGGAACCGGTGGCTGCAAAGACAAAGCGGTCGGCCAGGCTTAGGGCTATAAGGGGTTTAATTGAGGAGCTGAAAGATGTTGATCCGCTTTCTTCTGACGATGCAGCTGTCGAAAAGAGTGCCGATTCTGACATGGAAGATAGCGGTAAGGATCAAAGGGAGGTGACTGATGATGATGGTAGTGATAGTGATGATTCCTCATCATCTTCGGAGAGGAAGAGAAGTGGCATGAATGAGGGGAACGGCGATGTTGATGTTGATCCTCTTTCTGAACATGTGGAGATGCATGAGGAAGAGGAAAAGTGTGGGTCGGATAGTTTGAAGTCAGAGAAAAGGATTGATGGAGCTGGTACATTGGATAATGATGAGTTGAATGATGTTGAGGAGATAGTATTAGAGAATGAGAGTGAAAATGAAGAGAAAACTGCTAGGGAAACTGGTTCTTTGGATAATGAGGAGACGAATGGTGTTGAGGATATAGGATTAGAAAATGAAGGGAAAACTGCAAGGGAAAATATAGACTCCGAAGCAAGGGCAAGTGAAAGGAGCGATGATGATGGAGGACATGATATGGACGAAGTTGATAAGTTGGATGCAGATGATGACAGAAAAGCTGCTGTGGCCACAGTTGAAGAGATGCCTACGGTGGCTGAGAAACATATGAAAGAAGAGACAAGGATGGAGGGAGATTCTGTTGATATCAGTGGCTCGCCAAGGGTTAAACAGGGGAGACGATGTGGGTTGTGTGGCTGTGGTACTGATGGTAAGCCACCCAAAAGATCGGTTCAAGATGGAGGTGAGAGTGAAAAAGAGGCTTATTGTGGCTCATCGGCTTCAGAGGAGTGCAACTATGATGTATGGGATGGATTTGGGGATGAACCAGGGTGGTTAGGTCGTCTCTTGGGTCCTATAAATGACCGTTATGGTATTGCGGGAATCTGGGTTCATCAACTCTGTGCTGTATGGAGTCCGGAGGTTAGATCTTTCAGTCTGTTTTAATTATTTGTTTGTGCTTGAATACTTGAGTGTGATGCTTAAAATGGTTTCCGTTAGTATGCCCATTCCTTCTTCCCAGCAGTAGATTTTGCATGAATATGCTATCATTTACGTATGATATTTTGTTCAGTCATCTTTGATTTATGTTTGCAGGTTTATTTTGCTGGTTTGGGTTGCCTAAAAAATGTAAGAGCAGCACTCTGCAGAGGAAAAGCACTAAAATGCACCCGCTGCGGAAGGCGAGGAGCAACAACTGGCTGTCGTGTTGATCGCTGCCCAAGAACCTACCACTTGGTCAGTTATCTATATATGTTTTCTTATCATCCTTCTTTTCTCCTCTAACAGCTTCCCCCCCTACCAATGCACTGTTTGTATTTTGAGTGTGAAGAAGCATTCAAAGACTGTCTTGAGCTCACATTTCTTATGTGTTTCATCTTTCGCAGCCTTGTGCACGAGTTAGTGGCTGTATCTTTGATCATAGAAAATTTCTTATCGCATGCACTGATCACCGGCATATTTTTCAACCTCATGGTAGTCAATTTCTAACGAGGATAAAAAAGTTGAAAGCAAAAAAAATGAAATTAGAGATCAGAAAGTTGTCCAATGATGCATGGAGAAAGGATGTTGAAGCTGAAGAAAAGTGGTTAGAGAACTGTGGTGAAGATGAAGAGTTTCTGAAACGTGAGAGCAAGAGGCTTCATCGGGATTTGGCAAGAATCGCTCCTGAGTATATTGGAGGCTCAGGTTCTGATGGTACCAAACAATTCGAGGGTTGGGAGTCTGTTGCTGGACTTCAAAATGTCATTCAGAGTTTAAAGGAAGTTGTCATATTACCTCTGCTGTACCCTGAGTTCTTCAGTAATCTAGGGATTACTCCCCCTAGGGGGGTTCTTTTGCATGGCTATCCTGGAACTGGTAAAACTCTTGTAGTGCGTGCACTTATTGGTGCATGTGCTCAAGGAGATAAAAAGATTGCTTATTTTGCACGAAAAGGTGCCGACTGCTTGGGGAAATATGTTGGTGATGCTGAGCGACAATTGAGACTCTTGTTTCAGGTTGCCGAGAAATGTCAGCCTTCTATAATTTTTTTCGACGAGATCGATGGTTTGGCACCCTGTCGTACAAGGCAGCAAGATCAGACTCACAGTTCAGTTGTCTCCACATTGCTTGCTCTCATGGATGGCTTAAAATCAAGAGGCTCAGTGGTCGTGATAGGTGCAACAAATCGTCCTGAAGCTGTTGATCCAGCCTTACGTAGACCAGGGAGATTTGATAGGGAAATTTATTTTCCCCTGCCATCTGTCGAGGATAGGGCTGCCATTCTGGCTCTCCACACACAAAGATGGCCCAAACCTGTATCCGGAGCCTTACTAAAGTGGATTGCTCATGAAACTGTAGGGTTTGCTGGCGCTGATCTGCAGGCTCTCTGTACGCAAGCTGTCATCATCTCTTTGAAAAGGAACTTCCCTCTGCACAAAGTTCTGTCAGCTGCTACAAAGAAAGCTCCTGATGCTAAACGCCTTCCACTTCCATCATTTACAGTGGAGGAGAGGGACTGGTTGGAGGCTTTATCATATGCTCCACCTCCATGCTCTCGTAGAGAAGCAGGAATGGCTTCTTATGATTTAGTATCCTCTGCTCTCCCCACTCATCTTATTCCGTGTCTGCTGTATCCATTAACAGTTTTGCTTATATCTCTCTATTTAGATGAGCGCCTCTGGCTTCCACCTCTTCTTTCTAAAGCTGGTGCGATAATTGAATCCTTAATCACTCCTTTGGCAGAGAAGAGAAATCTTCCACGAAATCAGTGGGGGTCCTACATTGACTCTCTCATTAAAGAGGCAGACTTTGGTGGGGACATACAGCAAAGGCTTTCTTGTGCTGGCATATTGGGTAGTGATGCTTATACTGAAGTCAGTAATGGGAATGACGTTGAACAGCAATCACGAATTGCTAATAGGTTTACCCGAACAAGTTTGTTCCAATCTGGAAGCATATCTTTTGCATCAGGGAAAAGGTCAGGGTTTCGGATTTTGATTGCTGGAGATACCCAATGCGGCCAGAGACATCTTGCAGCTTGTATACTTCACCTTTTCATTGGTAACGTTGAAATTTTGAAGGTTGACCTGGCAACAGTTTCCCAAGAAGGTCAGAGCGATATGGTACAAGGGATGATGCAGATATTAAGTACGTTTTCCTCTATCCCTGTTCCTTTGAAGCATTTGAGTTTTGTATCTGATGAATAAGCATTTGATGTGTTATTTTGTTTCTGATTGTCTGGATTTTCCCTGCCAGAGAAATGTGCTAGCCTGCAGAAATGCATGATATACATGCCACGAATTGATCTCTGGGCTATTGAGACTTGTCAACAGATTGATGAGAGTGATGAGTCCTCTATTCACCAACAACTTTCCTCAAAGGGAGAAGATTCTTCTCGAAATGCAGACCAGTCTTCCCATGAAATGGGTAACTCCTATACTATTGTGCGGACTGCTTCACATGCCTGGAGCTCATTCGTTGAGCAAGTGGAATCTCTTTGTGTGTCTACATCCTTAATGATTATGGTATGCATATTTTGTAATAGTTCTATTTTCAGAATTGGAGTGTCTTTACAGTTATGTATAGTGCTTAGTTTTTGGTTACACTCTGGATTAATCACTTTGTTCTCATCTCATTAACCTTTAGATGGCTGTATTCTTTTCCTTGCAACTAAACACTTCTTCTGTAATGACAGGCTACTTCGGACATTCCATATCTAGAAATACCTGACAGAGTAAAGGAATTCTTTAAGAGTGACATCTCAAAGGGCAGTACTGCACTCGAGCATACTGTACCTCGGTTCTTCGTAAATGTTGAAAGGTGCTCCGACTATGAAGCAGTGATCAGTTCTTCAGCTTGGGAGTTATCACGGAATATGATACAGTTATTTGTGCAGTTGACTTATAAAAGAGCTCATGCCCTTACAAACTTATCCAAGAAGTGCAATTCATATAACATGCCCGACAATCTCTCTGCTGCAGATGACAATACGTGTAAACAGCAGGAATCAGATAAAAATGTTGGAGGACCGGATGGTCTTTCAGGTTCTTTTAGCACTGCACCAGCACCCAATAGTAGAGGTCTAAAGGGAAAGTCAAACTTACTGCTGGCCATATCTACATTTGGCTACCAGATTTTGATATATCCACATTTTGCTGAACTCTGTTGGGTGACATCAAAGCTTAAAGATGGGCCAGTTGCAGATGTGAGTGGACCTTGGAGGATCTGGCCATTTAATAAGTGTATCGTTCGTCCTGGTAATTCGTTGGACAAGGTTCCTGTTGTTTCTGCATCTGGAAGTATGAAAGCCAGAGACAAGTCAGGTTTCGCAAGGGGTTTAATTGCTGTTGGTTTACTAGCTTACAGAGGTACGTACCAATCTGTTAGAGAGGTGTGCTTCGAGGTAAGGAAGGTTCTTGAGCTTCTTATGGAGCAAGTTAATGAAAAAATCCAAGCTGGAAAAGATAGGTACGTGTACGTTCGTCTGCTTTCTCAAGTGGCATATATGGAGGATATGGTCAACAACTGGGCCTATGGACTATTGAGGTGATTTTTCTTTGATCATTGTGTTCTTTGATTCATTTCTCTTCTATCGTATAACGTCTTTATTATAACAGCCTCTTGTTTTCAGTTTGGAGGGCAATGGTCAGATGAAATCAGCATGTCCATCGACCACTTTGGATCTTCCAAATCATAATACCGATAATCCAGTAGCGAATGGGGGCATTACGGATTGTGCTTGCGAAATATCTGGTGAACCAGAATTACCAGAAGGCAAGCCCCAAATATCGTCTCTTGAGGATCTCAGGGGAATTGAAACAACTACAGAAGCTAATGGCTTTGATGGTCATAATTCCGACGCAAGAGCTGGGATAACAACCGATAAGTCTCCTCAGCTTATAGTTCCTGTCAATCATACTGACTCTGGGATGAACACGGAAGATGCTTCCACTGATCCAGCGGTTGGTGACAGTGGAAAGGAGAAAAATACGACAATTCATGGGCCCTCAATTGATGGAGACAAATGTGGTGCACTAAGTTCATCAACAGAGCCTTATAACTCTTCCAAAAATGGCGGGCGCGAAAACGTTGCTCTTCAGTCCGGCCCAGGTGAATCCAATGATGGCATGTTAAAGAATGGGTCTTTGAATAGCATCCCATGTGATAATCCTAATGGTTCCCAGGAGGAGCATGGCGAGAGCATCAACTTATCTCAAGACCAGCCCGATCCCGACGAATCTGGAGTTGTATGCTTGTATCATTGCTGTGCCAGATGTGTTGAAATCCTCCGCAGCTCGATTAAGAAAATCGTTGACCGTGAAATGGAACCGCACATGAACCAGTTGGCTGCAGAGGATGTTCATGATACCTTTGCTTCTCTGTCAGTCGAGCTCCTTTCTTCGGTCAGAAAACTCGATGCCCGGTGCGAAGACGACATAACCAGCTCATGTGAGGAGAACCAGAGACAAGAAAGCTGCAAGTGCGGAAGTTCAGGAGATATGTCTGCAACGCCCATGGAATGTAGTTTTCATTCTTCTGCTGCTAATGCTGATAATGGACGTGCGACTGCAAACGAAGCAAGTGCTGGAATCGATCTTAGATTTGTGGTGAGAGATGGTATTCTTGTTCCTGCAGGTTCAGGATCTGACAAAAATTTTCCCTCCTTCCATTGTAAATATGAGGCTTTGTGCCTGTGCTCTCTTGTGGAGTTGGTAGCGACAATGAAGCAGCCCTTCGGTTGAAAGGATCTTAATTTCATTTGGTAATATTTTTCAAACGGAAATGGCCAATCTGCAATTAAGATTGCGAACCACGGCGGAACATCTTAAATTGCAATCAGTGACTGATGTTGTGGCGCAAATAACTGATGAACAGTTGGTGTCAGGAGAAGGAAGAGGTCAAAGCAGGAAGTTCCCTCGCAAAGACAACAAATATATATGTCTCCTTCATTTCCATATGACCACAAAAAGATCATCAATCAATCACATGCATGCTGCCACCTTTCCCATACATTTTCTTTACTTAATTAATTTAACCCCTACCAACTAATATAATACTCTTTTTTTTTTTTACATATACTTAATAACAAAATTTCCTCCACTTCAATCACTGCCCCTTGTCCCAATTCCAAATTAGTGATGATGGCCATTGTAATCACTAATTTGAAGGAGTCATGTTTTGGGTTTTCGAGTTACGGAGAAATAGTTTAGAATTCGAAAGAGAGCGGTAGTGAATGTGTTTGAGAGCTTATTTAGATGTCTCTTTCGGTCTTGTTTCTAAGAGAGGTGTGGTCGTTTTTGTAGAGATTAATAGCTGAGTAAAGTTGGTAATGAAATTTGATCAGACCAATTAATAATTAATACGTGAAACTCCGGACTATTTTGTCTACACTTACTTATGCGGGTCTTAACTCTGATGGGTGACCAATCCGCCTACATGTACATTTTATTTATTAATTGATTAAATTTTGTTTCCAAATCAATCAATCAATTAGTTAAACCCTATCAACTAATATTTTTATATAAAATACAAAAAAATTCCACTTCAATCACTATCCAGCTAGTAAATTCCGACACTACCCCTTGTTTCAAATCCAAATTAGTGATTGTGATCCTACTAAATTTGGAGGAATAAAGTTTAATAATCAGAAGTTATTGATAAATAAGTTAGAATTAGGAAGAATAATGAATGGTGATGGTGTGATACCTCTTTGTCTTAGTCCAAGCCATGATATGTGATTTCCGGATTTTATGATTGGCATGATCGATAATTAAATTTGGTCAGACCGATTAATAATGTCTGAAATCCTTATTAAAGCCGACCAATTTTTTTACACTTATAGAGTCGACCTCTTCAACTCCAACATAAACGAAATATAATTTTTTCAGTAAAAATATCAAAAATTTGGATGATCATATACACAATTTCTTTGTCATATATGATCAAAAACCAATCTTTACAATTTTAACATGTATATTCTAACACAGTTATAATAGAGTTTTATTAATTTTCCTTTTGTATTAGTTTCCATAAATCAAGGAATATTAAAATTGTTAATTAGGTGAGTAAGTTAAACCACCAATGGAATGGAGAGAAGGAAAACAATGCAATTATTTGAGAGAAGGGGAAGCTAAGCACATGCAAAGGTCCACCAAACCCACATTCATGGCCCTTCCAACCCATTTGCAGCTATCTTTCATGTATCCAACCATAATAATAACAATAATAATCATAATTATTTTCTTTCTATTTTATTAGGAATAAAAACAAAAAAAAATAACATATACAAGGTTGGCTCATATGATTAGTTCTTGTACTATTCATGGAAAAAAACACACTTGTATTTTGGATCCTATGTTATTACATTTAAGTATACATAATAACAATTTATAGTAATAAAAAAGAACATTATAATATTTTGAATATTATCAGTAATTAAAAATTAGTAATATTGTCGGGACTGCTTGATTGAGGTTCGAAAAAGATTAGATTGATAGTCATTATTATATTGCAGGAGTTCGGTTCAAATATCTCTTTTGAAGTTTTAGTAATTCATCGTCTTTCAAAATGATCGTACGTTGACCAACTTAAATGATCAAGAGGGAAGGGAATTGATGTGGATAAAAGACTTAAGATTTTTTTTTATAATCGATCATCTAATAATATATATACAGGTGATTGATTATACAAAAAATCATAAATCTTTCCTCCGCATTCCCTTCTCACTTGATTTTTTAAATTGATCAACGATTTTATTTCTCCATATATGATATCAAATTACAAATAAAAGAGAGTTCACCAGTTATGCACATCGCAAATTTAATCAATCATATATGTATAATAAAAATTCGTGCTTAAATTGTACCCATTCGATAAAAAGTACATAAAAAATTTAAAAGCTATCCTTTTTCCCGAAGATTAGACCTCTTATTATTTTTCCCATTTCTCATTTTCGATAATCAAATTTACTCCAAATAATTAAATCCTAGAACAAATTTTGTTATTTGAATTAATTTATTGAAAACGGTTCAACCATTGGTTTAATTGAGAGAATTAATTGGTTATTAATGAGAGAGTGTAAATTAGTTTGACCTGCTGCGTATCCAAATGAATTTTTTATATAATTAAGGATTCCTCCCATCTTCCTTCTTCTTTCTCCAACAATCCATAACTCTCTCTGTACATCCAAAAAAAGAAAAACAGACGACGATGGGGTCGATCGCCGATGAAGGCAAAGTCAGCAGCAGACGAGAAGGGAAGAAAAACAGGGGAGCCCCTGTTCCTGACTTGCTGGAAGAAGCCTGGTTCTTCAGAAAATTCATCGACGGAACCACCACCACCTCCGCCTCCGCCGCCAATAGCAAGCCAGCTGTAAGATCCATGGGCAGATGCTTCTCCGATCCCACTTCTTCACAGAGCGTTTCCCTCCCTCCTCAGCCGGCGCCGCCGCCGCAATCCGGTGGTTTGGCGAGGGCGCCGTCGCTGCCGCCGTGTGTTGGGCGGAGGTCCGGAGATCTTCCCGGCGGCGGAGGAGGTTGCTGTCGGAAGTCTTCCGGCAGGAGTAAAGTTGGAGAAATTAGAGAGGAAATGATGATGGTGAGGAGGGGAAAGAGAGGGAGCAGATCGGAGAAGGGTCGGAATCCGGGGAGTTTGGAGAGAGCGCCGTCGCTGCCGCCGTGGATTGGCCGGAGTGAGGAGGAGGAGGAGGGGGTGGAAGATGATGATGATGAGACTGATATGAGTATGAGCAGGTTGATTCAGCAGGCTATGTCTTGCTCTCTTGATGATATCTCCATTCCTAAACCCACAAGCTCTGCTAATTCTAAGGTAATGAACCAAACATTTTGATTAACTTTCTCTGATTGAATCGGTGGTACTAACGATTTTGAAATTTAACTGTAATGGTAAAGTATAAACCTGCTTTTTTAATGCAGATGAACAGCAATCGGATAACGCATTCATCGAGCATGAAGAACGAGATGAGAGATAACGGTAGTAATAGCAGGAGAAGAATCACCCCAGTGGTAAACGACGTCGTAACCAGCAACAGTCAAACTGGAGTCGGTGATGTTCATAATCAGGGAAGGAAACTAAAGAAGACATTGAGCAACCTTGAGATCCCTCGACAGAGGCCCAACAACAACAACGATAGATCCAGCCCCCCGATTCCTAATTGGGCCTCGGACCCAAATGCCCACTTGAGTGAAGATATCAAGGCCCATCTCAAGGTCTGGGCCAGGTCTGTGGCTGCTAACATTCATTGATTGTTAATAAATAATAATAATGCAATATGATTCTTTCTTTCTCATGTGGTCTGACCAAGAGGAAAGGTTGGTTGGTTGGTTGGTTTGGTTTGAACCATCATAAGAATTTACTTATTACTGATTGTTGAGGGTTCAGTACAGAGGAAAGAGGACTGGAGGGTGATTCTTTTTTGTGTAAACATTTTGAATGAGCACGAGAGGCTGGGATGTAATTTTTTCGTATGGATTTTGTTTGAATTGCGAAATGTGAGATTATATCCCAGCACTATTTTGCGGCTGTCAGCGTTGTTATATACTCGATTGGGATAGAATGGAAGAGCTGTCATATAGGTGGGCTAAGTGAAGCGAGTCACAGACCAAATTAGCTGGATTATGAAGTAGTTAGGTTGTGGGTTTGTCGGATGAGATTCTAGGTTTGTTGGTCCTCGGCCTAGGCGGGTCATGGATTAATTTTGATTGTCCATTGTGTAATAATGGGTTAAGTTAGTCGAGTCATTGATTCATCGGGTTGTGAATGTTAGAATTACGGTTACTGATCTTTTTAGTGAGTCGAGTTATAGCCTGGCAAGGGTAAGGTCAGGTCAATTTTGAATTGCAGTAAGTGTTTTATAGAACATGATTTGTTGATTAATATTTCATTTTATTTCTATTTACTACTTCTGCTTTATCAGTATACAGTTGGCATGGTTTGTTAGTAAATGAAAGATAGTGCCTCTGAGAGAAGATGAGAAGAATAATGGTGTGAAAGATTGAGTGAGTAGGTGAGGAGAGGAGGAGACAGATTCAAGATTCTTCCCTGTATATATAGTCTTTCTGTCAAAAGACGTGTTCATGAATGATTGCCCTTCGGTAGATGATAGAGTCGAGGCGAATGTATGTTTGATGGGTGCATGCTTCGCGAGCCCCGTGAGGATCAAAAGACTACGTACATGCATTCTCCAAGGTTTTTCTTTGCTGCGTTGGGAATGTCACGATTTGATCAGAAAGCAGAGCTGAGAACTGTTGGAACTTGGAAGAAACTGGCATTTGAGTATGAAATGCAGACAAGTCAGACCTGGGAAACTATGCTCTTTTTTTTTTTTGTGTTTTTGCCTTTTCGGGTTGGGCTGGGCCTCTTGAGTCTGGTAGTTAATGTTAATCTGTTGGGCAGAATTTATGGGTTTTGTTGCCCAGAGTATTGAGCGGGCCTAAACAGTTCAGCCACCTTGATAGCGACCAAATTATTTATGTTGTACATTTAATTGCTAGACTGAGTAAATCTTGTGGGTTAGGCCTGGCAATTCCGATTTTGAAATTGATTTCGATCGATTTTGAATTCATCTAAAATGGTTATCGATTTCGATTTTAAATTTAATTCGGTTTGTCGAATTCGAAATCGGTAATCGATTACACCGAATTGAAAACCGATTGAGCGGAGAGCCAGAGACGGAGGACTGAGTGTCGTGCCGCTGCCGGAGGATGAGCGGGGAGCCAGAGAGGGAGGATTGAGTGTTGTGCTGCTGCCGCCTTCCGGAGGAGGAGCAGAAAGCACATAGAGGTTGATTGCCACATAGTTGGTGATCAGGTTCAAGCCGGATTTCTGAATGTTGTCTACGTTCCCACAGCTACTCAACTCGTTGATCCACTCCCTAAGCCTCTCAGCATCCCTTCATTTACAGAGTTAACAGCCAAGCTGCCTGTGTTGAACATCCACGAGCCGCTTGCGAGAGGTGTTAAGCTAATATTATGTTATAACGGATAATCAGTTGTAACAGTTGCACTAGTTTGTTAGACTCCTCATTAGTATACAATTTCAATATAATTTACCTTCCTGTTCAATTATCTCAATTAACAGTGAGGCCATGAGGGGAGCTGGCACAACATTGGAAGGTGAATCATTGATGTTTAAGTGGATGACCAAGCTACTATTGTGATCGACGATAGTGAAGGCTTTACCGAGAAACCACATGGATCAATCAAAATGGTTAGTTTAATAATTTGTATCCGTTACCAAGATCTTTATTCATAAAAGAAATAACCAAGGAATTAGGGTTCTTCTCATCACTTGTTGTTGCTAGTCTCTTTCTATTCGTCCCTTTCCTCTCTACCAATCCTGCAAATCTACAGATACACTTAACACTCTCTCTGCAATCCTCGCATTATTGGTGTGGTCTTCCTCTTTGATATGATCCAGCGGACCCAATGACAACAATGGATACGGACAACAAACTAAGATCCCACCACCACCTTCGCCCCACCACCTCCTCTAATCATACTCCTACTACCACCACCACCACCTCCGCCACCACCACTACTCCTACCAGTAGTAGTACGACGGCAGGAGGAGGAGAGCTCTTCATCTGCTTCAGCACTTCCCGCCTATCATCCTCCATGAAGATCTCCTCTTCTAAATCCATCCTCAGTCCCGGCCGCCGCTCCTCCAGGGACCAGATTTCCCTCTCCGCCTCCCTCAGCCGCCGCCTCCGCACCAACGCCAGCCTCAAGGGCGGCCAGGCTTCCCCCATGTTCCCCTCAGGCGGCAAGAAGCGCGGCGGATCTTTCGAGAACCCTGAGCCTTCTTCCCCCAAGGTCACTTGCATCGGCCAGGTCCGGGTCAAGACCAAGAAGCAGAGCAAGAAGATGGTCACCAGATCTCTCTCCAGGAGAAGGTCCACTGGCGGGGAGGTTATGAGTTTCAAGAGATTGGAGCGCGGGATCTCTGATACTACTAACAACAACAGCAGCAATGGGGAATCGATGATTAGTGGCGGCGGTGGGAGTGGAGGGATTCAGTTCCAGCAGTACGAGTGTTTGCCGCCTGGGAGGAATCAGAGGTGGGTGCATCTTCCGGTTACGATTTGTGATGCGCTGAGAGCGTTTGGGTCCGAGTTCAACTGTTTTTTACCTTGTCGCTCCTCGTCTTGTATGGCCGGCGGTGATGACGGTAAGGAGAAGGAAGAGTCGAAGTCGGCTGCTACGGCGGTGGATGCTGGCGAATCCGGTAATAATGGCGGCGGGTCCTGTGGTGCCGTGTTTGCTCGGTGGCTGGTGGCTGTGCAAGAGAGAGATGTGAAAGGTAGGGAGATTGATTTGGTTGTTCGGAATGGTGAAGATAAACATGAAAATGACGGCGAGGAAGAAGAAGAAGAGTACAGTGACCTGGAAGTGAGACGGCGGAGCTACATAAGGCACCACGGATTTGAAGAAATAGATTTGAATTTCAATCTGAAGGAAGAGGACGTGTTTGGAGGAAACAATGTTGAAGAAGAAGTAAAATCGAGGATGAGTATTTGCGTTCCACCGAAGAACGCTCTGTTACTGATGAGATGCAGATCTGACCCTGTCAAAGTGGCTGCTCTCGCTAACAAGTTCTGGAACCCTCCGGATACTGTCAATGCCATCGCAATCGGAGGAAGGATCAAGGCTGATGGTGAAGCTGAAGAAGGAGGAGCGGGTGGCCAGAGCTCAGAAGAAGAAAGCAAAGAAGCTGGAGGAGCAGGAGATGAAGAAGATTGCGTTGCGGAAGTTTCTGAAATGGAAGTAACCGTGGACGCTGAGCGAACTGAGGCTAAATGCGAAGACGAAGAAGAAGCAATGGCGGCGGAAGAACTCAACCGAGTTCCAGAATCTGCGGCGGGGCTGGACGAAGTAGATGCTGTAGATGAGATTTCAGTGGTGGAGGAAGAGGATGATGGTAAAGAGGAAGAGATGGAGTCTCAAATGTTGATCGGCGATGAAGCAAATCCAGTCGATGGTTGTAGAAATGAAGAGCTCTCAGATCTGGAGAATCAGCCTGATGATGATGAAACGATGATAGTAGCTCATCGGTGCATATCAACCGACGTCGGCGGGGAAGTACTGAAAACCAGTGAAGAAGAAGAAGAAGTGACGATAACGGTGGAGGATTCCGACTCCCCAATGCCAGAACAAGAAGTAGATATGGAAGAAGAAGAACGACTGCCGGAGCAAGAACCAGAGAAGCCAGATGCAGCGGCGGAGGAGGAGGAAGAGAAGGAACCTAAGGGATCCAAATCCGAGGACCCGAAAGAAGCGGAGCAACCGGGCCCAACGGGTTGCAGGTCAAAAGAGAGAGAAAGTAAGCCGGGTTTACCGGATTGCCTGCTGTTAATGATGTGCGAGCCCAAGGTGTCGATGGAGGTATCCAAGGAGACATGGGTTTGCAGTACGGATTTCGTCCGATGGTTACCAGAGCCGTCAAGGCAGGTCGCCGCCGTCAAGAAGTACAACGGCAAGAAGCTCCTCCCGAACAATAAAACCGAGAAAATCAGCAGCAACGTCGATGTCAACCCTGCGGCGGCGGCGCCAGTCCAGAAAGCTAAAATCGCGTTGCAGTTTCAGCCGCCGAGATCTTCTTGCTCGTATCCGGCTCAGCCGCCGGCGTGGCGTCCAGTGGCGGAGTCGATCGGGGAGGGGTTAGAGGAGCCGCGGCGGAGCCTAGGAAAGAATAACAAAGGGTACGAGCCGTTGATGCTGAAGAGGTGCAAGTCGGAGCCGAGGAAGACGGCGGCTAAGCTGGCTCCGGAGGCGTGTTGTTGGAAGAATAGGAAGCTGGAGCCGCAGCTTAGGATCGGCGCAGCCGGAGTTGGGTTCTAGTCTTGTAGAAATTGGAATGGATTAGCCGTTTAGTGTAAAAGTGTAATATGGTAAAACTGTAGTTTTGAGATTTTACTTTCTTACCTTTTAATGCCTTGTTTGTTGTACCTTTTTTTTAGTGTCGACCACTCTCTCTTCTCCGGCTTGCTAGTTGCTGTTTGGCCACCATGTAAAAATTCTTTTCATCATCTGATCCTTGTTTTTTAGAAAATTGACATTTCTACCTTTCAAATTCTTGGTCACTTAACTTTCATTCAGGGTATAGAGTGATCACGTAACTTTAGAATCGGTCATTAAGTGTCCATGCTCAACCCAACATGGTCTCAGCTTTGTTAGTCTCTTTCCCCACTGCCTCATTTTCAAACAAAGCTTCATGTTCATTGGCTACAACGCCTGCAACGTTGCCTTTTTAAATTTTATTTTTATATTAATATTTGGCTGTAAATTTGGTGAGCCAGTCAAAGCGCCTCCCCCTCGAAAGTATCAAACTCACCCTCAAAAGGCTCAGTCCGATCCCCATTTTCATATTCCAAGCTCATCTCACTCGTTCATTGAGTCATTTCCCCCAATTTCCCAATCGTTCTTCATCCCCAATCTCTCCGAAGATGAACTCGATGCTCAGATCCGTCAAAACCCTAACGGCAGCTGCCTCCCGATCTTCCCTTCTCCGCCGTGGCTACTCCTCCGAGTCCGTCCCTACCCGCAAGGTTGCCATCCTCGGCGCCGCTGGAGGGATCGGCCAGCCGCTGTCACTGCTTATGAAGCTCAACCCTCTCGTATCCAACCTTGCCCTCTACGATATCGCCAATACCCCCGGTGTCGCCGCTGATGTTAGCCACATCAATACCAGATCTGAGGTACCGCTCGCTTGTCTATGATTGTTTGGATTTCTCGTTCGTGTTCTCTGGTGTTTGATTTTCTAGATTTGGTGTTGGTTAGTGCTACCCTTTTGTCTCAGCCTTTCATTTTACTCTTCCATCTAAAAGTCTGGACATTTGAAGTGTACTCTAGTTTATTTGCTGACTGTGACTTTGTTTTTGTGATAAATAGCTCCCGATGATGCTTTTTATGGCCGTGATTAACGTGTTTACGATTGCTTTGTGATTTTCGAGTTTTGGATAATTCTCATTTCGAAAGAGATGTCATGGTTGCTTACCAGCTGCTAGAGCAGCTCACTTTGAACGATTGTTATTCTAAACGAGATGTTTTGCTGACATCGTTGAGGTTTCCTTTGTATTTTCGGGTATTCTGAATTTCCGTTGATGGTACTTGTGTAGGTGTCTGGATACGCAGGCGATGAACAACTTGGAAAAGCTTTGGAAGGATCAGATGTTGTGATCATACCAGCTGGCGTTCCAAGGAAGCCTGGGATGACTCGTGACGATCTCTTCAACATTAATGCTGGAATTGTTAAGGGCCTTTGTGAAGCAATTGCCAAGTACTGCCCAAATGTGAGTTTTAACTTGCTGAAATGGACTAACAGCCTGGGATTTGTTGGAAGGAACTTCACTCTGCTTTTTGAAGATGCCTCTTCCTCTTATATATTACCTGAAAACTGATTAATTTTTTCCAATATGGAATAAGGCGCTTGTGAATATGATTAGCAACCCCGTGAACTCAACAGTTCCAATTGCTGCTGAGGTCTTCAAGAAAGCTGGAACTTATGACGAGAAAAGGTTGTTCGGAGTTACTACTCTTGATGTGGTCAGGGCCAGGACTTTCTATGCTGGAAAGGCCAGCGTCCCTGTTGCAGGTCCTTCCTCCTGTTCCTTTTACAGACGATCCATGTTTTCTCCGTCTTAGCTTTCTAACTAGCTAACTTGAGGCTTGCAATTTAATTGTGCAGGGGTTAACGTTCCAGTTGTTGGTGGACATGCCGGTGTGACCATTCTCCCATTGTTCTCACAGGTACTTGTCCCTCTTTGTTCATGTGTTTTCTCTTATGCTCACTCCCAAGCTTCCTCATTTTTTACTCGATTTCTGATCAGTCTTACTTTGCATACGTTGGTATACTACTTGGTCTTTCTTGCTGTCTTGTTTGCTGAATTGCCCATCTCTTGATTTTGTATTCACAGGCCAGTCCTTCAGCCAACTTGTCAGATGAGGAGATCGTGGCTCTTACAAAGAGGACTCAAGATGGTGGCACGGAAGTTGTGGAAGCTAAGGCTGGAAAGGGTTCTGCAACACTGTCAATGGCGTAAGTTGCACTGTGAATGAAAATCAATGTGTCTCCTTGCTTGCTTGTATTTTACTTGCGGCTAAAGGTCCATTGTTCATTTCAGCATGCGTCTCTTCTGCGGTCATCAATAATTATTTTTGCTTTTATCTTCATCCGAGAGATGATATATCTTGTTATCGGCCACTAATTATGTTATATGTTTTCAGATATGCTGGTGCTCTTTTTGCTGATGCATGCTTGAAGGGGCTCAACGGTGTTCCAGATGTGGTCGAGTGTACATATGTGCAATCAAATGTCACTGATCTTCCTTTCTTTGCTTCAAAGGTGAGATGAAACACTTGGTCACAACTTTGGTTAGTCTCTGTAGAATTCATTTTTCTCTCCAAGTAAACTGAAACAATATGCTTTGTGGGTTGTATTTGCAGGTGAGGCTTGGAAAGAATGGTGTCGAGGAGATCTTCGGATTGGGCGCTCTTTCCGACTTCGAGAAAGAAGGGTTGGAAAAGATGAAGTCGGAGCTGAAATCCTCCATTGAGAAGGGAATTGCCTTTGCCAACAAGTGATGGATTGATTTCTTAGCAATGAAAAAGGACAGGCCAATCCAGTTTTGGTGTGTTTGATTAGTTTCGAATTTGTTTGTAGCCGCCGGCAGAGCATTGGCTCGAGATGTTTAGTATAGAAGAGGAGTTTATGAACACCATCTCTGACAAATAATCCCAAGCTGGGAAAGAGTTGGGGTTTTTCATTACAGATTTGCTCAACTTTCAAAACTGTTGCTATTCCTGGTTCTGTTGCTAGGGTCACAGTTGGTGGTTGTACTGCGTAGAATGCTCAAATAAGGATATGGTTGTTGAAAATTTGGTATTTTTGTCTGGGAATTCAATGTTCAGGTGAATGAATATCGCCTATAAGAATTGAGTTTCAGTTCTATTACTAGTTGGCTAAAAGAAAGTTATACACCTTGCCTTTTGTTTTTGAGAATTGGTATAGTGTTTAGGATTTTATGGTTACCAACTTGTCTTTAATATGAACTGTGGATACACTCTATTCTCATGAATGTCTTTCTATTCGCTTTATTCGTTCTTAGATTTGTTTACCTTTTTTTGCTTCAGTTTTAGTGTCGATTAGTTTTGTGTTTGAGGCTGCGGCAATAAGCCGGTTGTTAGGAGATTGTGGATGCGAAGTATAGTAATTGCAAGAGCTAATTGATTCTCCTTTACTACCCGTGTGTGTAGGGTGTCCTTTTTGGATATCAACTCAAACGTTGTATGAAAATGTATTATCAATGAAATCTCTATACTTTTGATCGTAAAAAATACACATCCAACATTATAGTAAATGACAAGGTGAGTGATAGGGAATGGTTTGGAAAAGGATTATTAACCTCGAGCATTCTCAAGTGAGTTGTTTTTATATCACGGTGACTCTTTCACAACAATTTCTTCGCACATGAGTTGATGCGTTTGTGCAAACTTCAATACCATTTCACGGACAATCGATTAAAGGGGCAATCATATACTGCATATGGTGTGCTAAGGAATTCTTATATCGACTAATTATTAATCTCTTATCGCAAATTGGGATTCAACCGTTCTCTCGTATGAGCGACTAAGTCATAAGGGATGCAGGGGAGGCTGAGAAGCACAGAGAAGAGTCTTTGGTTGGCTTGGCTGCTTTGGAAATGAAAGCTGCAATTGCTGATCAGTACTTGATATCCATTCACTGCCAACTTTTCAGACTTTTTGAAAGTAAAGTAGATTCCTTTAGTGACAGAGTAGAGATCCCCTGAAGATAGATCCCGAGCCATGGTGCTGAACTGCAGCCTTTATTTGAAGAACTAATAAGCATAAATCTTTACCAGATTACTGAATTAGATCACTCTTCACAGTTCATATTCAAGTTAATGTTCTTTCATTTTGTATTTCCACCATCGTGGTTCGTGCTAACATCCTCGTCTCGACAATATGTTATATAGTAGTCGTGCGACTTGAACTGGTACACCGAAGATCTAATCACGGAATAAATAGTTCTCGCAGGTTGTAAATTCGAAATCGGACTGGGGAAAAAACACCACCATTAAGTGAATATTTTTCGTTTTATTAAGTTACAGAAGTACATCCATCCAAGAGTTGCATGACATTCCACAACATTAATTAATAGGGATCAGGATTCAACACCAAGAGACCAGCAGCAGATCAAAAGGACCATATCTCACGATTTGACCAAATTCAAGAACCTGGTCTGTTCCAAATGAAGGTTCAATCCCATGTCCTGCAAGATCTTGGCGCAACGGGGGTCGGTGGTGGACTTCATGTAGCCAATATCGTTGGCGTAGCGGGTCGACTGAGCCATACCCATGTTGTCGGTGAGCACCACCATGGCTCGGTCTATGAACTTGAATTGCTCGTTGCAGTCCGCCTCGGGGCTCCCCAACAGCTTCACCTGGCAAAACTCCTCCTCGTGATCCGCAACCACCGGTAGCCTGTACTTCCCTGTCTTGTCTGTCTCTCCCTGCACCTCGTACGTTATTGTCTTGTTCTCCCTGCATCTGCATTGCAAGTTCACCTTCGCCCCTGCATCGCCCACAATTACAACATTTTAATCCTGATGGGGTTTGAATTCGATCGAAATGCAATGAACACTTTACATTGAGGTAGATTTTTTACTTTTTCTTCTTCTTTGTATTTACCTGGCAGAAAGGTGCTGATTTCTACGGGGAACTCAACACGGCAAGGATCGCAGTAAACCTTGCCTTCCACGAACATCTTCTGGACGGCGGCGGTGGCGGAGGTGGCGGCGAGGAGGAAGAGGGCAAAGGCGGCGACTGCGACTACTGCTGTCTTTGCCATTGTACTTGATCACTAAAAAATAATGAAAGGGATTTTATTGAAACTAAATTATTATTAACTCTTGATGTACTTGGGTGAGATATGCAGAAGAAATGTGCTTCGTATTTATACGCAGAGACGTTGATTAAGGGCCGTTGGATACATCGGTGGTTCACCTTCAAGCTTTCTATTTTTACCGCCGGATTATCCTCCGACCAGTTCTCCTCCTCAACTGTTTGCAGTTTCTGGGAAAAATTTGTTGCAGCTTTTTACTATTTTTTTTATACAACGTAACTGAAAAGTAGCTGTAATTTTGCCGAATCATATCAGGAGAAAACTGATGGGCCTCGACCAATCGGACCCGAGCTCTGTGCATGTCTGAGCCCATAATGGGGTTCAGCCGGACCAGATGTCAGGTCGAAGGATGGGCCAAGAAGGCGCATGTACATTTTTTCTGTTCCGTCGCTACAATATAGAAAGTACTTTAAATAAACATTACGATTAGGTGTTTATTTGTTGTGGGGTATATTGGATTGAATCAGTATTTCCGGGTCAGCAACAAAACTCTACTATTATAGCAACTCTCCATTTGGCCAGAGTCTCGAGTTAAGTATCCGGTTCTAGCTTGTGCAAGGATGCACACTCCTGTAAATTCTAGTGGACCTGGCCGCACTAAATATCCGATGGATTATAGACTCTTGTGAGTTTGTTTTGTGTGTATAGGATCAACATAACCTCGTGCATCTGGTTCTTCTCTTTACATCTATGATCAATTAATACTTCATATCCAAGATTCGTAAAATAAGGGCCGTGATATTGGACTAGCGTAT
Organism: Linum usitatissimum; assembly: GCA_030674075.2. Classification (NCBI taxonomy): domain Eukaryota; kingdom Viridiplantae; phylum Streptophyta; class Magnoliopsida; order Malpighiales; family Linaceae; genus Linum; species Linum usitatissimum. The sequence goes on from JAUJYP020000192.1 coordinate 6,829,599, forward strand.
GAGTCGAGCCAACCTTCATCATTGCTTAAGCGAGGTCGAGCTGAACTCAATCCTAGCTCATTTACTATCTTTGCCGAGCCGAGCTAAGAAAATAAATCTAGAATGAGATCAAACTAAATGTGAAGTGCAAAGAACGAAGATATGAAAACAGAAAATATTCCAGACATCATAAATAGGCTCTTTTTTAAGTACAAGTGAGGTTAAGGTCATCCAGCAGAGAAATCCACAAATCCATTGCAGCCACAGCAATTCTTCAGTCACTATACAATACAAAGAAACGTCAAACGGACAGAAGTGAATGGAGAATGCCATGGTAATTTTTACCAGCCACTGAAGTTCTGCTGAACTTTGGAGCTCTGAGAAGATCTACCACCCTTGTCTTTGTAACGATTCTGAGCCGAGATTCTACTCTTCCTCCCTCTGGCTGCTGCTATTGCTTTTTTCTTATGCTTGTCCAGTCTCTTTGCCAACTCTGCATCATCCTTCTGCTTATCTTCGTCCTCCTCCTGCAAAACCGGCAAATCAAATGATCACTTCTTGTAAACGACCAATTTCGCACACTGCAGACACATTTTTCGATTTCATACCACACTATCGTCTTCTGATGCAAGGCCATTGCTTTCTATCGTTGCGCTCTTCTTCTGAGTCTCAGCTTTTTCTTCGTCTTCCTCGGAGCTCTTTTCATCTCCCTGAATGATGTTTACTTTCGATAATCAATATGCAAGAACTGATGCTATAGGAAGATAGTCAAACATATTGAGATATGCCTACACAAAACAATATAACTTTAGAACGGGAAAACGTATTAAAGCCAGCATTTTTACAAAATCATGATAACTTTAGTTGCACTCAAGATTCAGGATCTCGAAAGACGACGATATTTTGGATAATCTAATTCAACTAAAGGAAAGCCACGGTGACAATTCAAGGAAAACGAACCTGTTCTAACTGCAGAGAATCCAATTTTGCTATGCTTGTTTCATTCGACTCTGAAATATGCTCTTCGTCTTCACCTTCCTCGCTGTCAGTACTTGAGTTTGCTTCAATCCCCACTTCAGTTAACTGCAAAGTTTACATCACAGTGAATGTAGTAAAATACGGTAAGCTACGCACAGACGAAGATCTGTCTGAAGGATGATAAATGAACTGAAACATAGGCATTCACCAGATTAACACACCACAAAGAAAACTAAACTTGGATGTTATGTATTAAAAATATAACAAGCCATCTCAAATAAGGTGTAACTGAGAGACAGAAAAGTGGTTTATAGAGTTGTAGGCAGCATATATTTCACCGAAGTCAGTCCATATTGCATAATAACAATAAATGATATGAATATAGACATGATTTTCGATTTCATCATCCACAAAAACACCTGCTTAAGAGATTAAGCTCCACTAAATAAGATGACACAACAAGAATTTTAGCAAACTTACCAACTATAAGAAACTAGTATGTAAGATAGCTAATATGTTAATCCAACAGACTGATTGATATTCACAAAAGGTAAAGGGCCATGAACATAATTTACTTTGGAAACACCTCATCCATACCTTCTCTATCTCATCTTGATTCTTCCGTGTGAATCCACTAGCTGCAAGTTCCTTATCTAGAGCACCCTCAGATATAGAAATTGAGGAAAACACAGGCCTGCTAGCTTCATCCATGTCTAAACCTGCAGAATTGTTAATTTCCGGATCGTCCTGGAAGGAGAGGTTGTACCTAGGGTATGAATAAGGGATTAGGAAGTGAAGTAACAAGACAGAGCACATAAGAGCAGACATACAAGCATAATCACATAGCACAAACTAAAACCTTGCGACGCTGATTACGAAAGCTAATGATGGGACAAAGAAAACAAACTTTTCCTAGCAGAATGTAATAAACAATCCATGAAGCTACACAAAGAGATTATGCAAGCTTTAAATATTGAAAAAGAAAAGAGCTGTGAAATTGAGCTTTGAATATGCTTGAAAGAACAGTAATAGTGTAAGACTGACCTCTTGCTAAAGAATTTATAGATGCATTCAACATCACGGTCGAAGAACCTGCAGTTCATTTACAATAGGAGTCAAACATATGAAACAAAATAAAATAAAATGAAAGATTATCTACGGAAGAAACTTCAAAGGATGGGAGGAATCCATCTAGCAGAAAGAAAGCAATAGCATACATTTGTGCGTTGCGATGAGACACAGATACCATCTGGGGAAAATCAATCATGGTCACCTTTTCATCATCATCAATCTACAAATGAAAAGAGTACGATATATCAATGGTTGTCTACACAGGAAAAGGAAAAAAAAACAACGAACCAACTATTTTAGAATTGTGACCATCAACATATTGCCCAATTTGGGAAAAACAAGGAACAGATATCTTAGTCCCAACCATCCATAAATAAGAGTTGTAAAGAGCAAAATATGATCACAATTTGAAAAGCAGCGCAAGAAAGTTTAGTGCATGTCCCAACATACCATAATATTAAATTCATTGAAATCGCAATGAATGAGGCCATGTTCTGCAAGGCGAACAATAAGTCCAAGAACTGTTTCAAAAATAACTTCTGGATTCTGCACTTGCTTCACCTGCACACTGGTTACAAACAATCACATCATAACCAATCCAGCACCACGCAGAACAAGGTATCCAATCCTAACAACAGCAGTACTTACAGCGGATATCCTTGAACAAGGGACATAATCACGCAGTGTCTATTGCAGTCCACAGCTTTTGGAACAGGAAAACCATGATCTTCCAGAGCCTGTTACCAAAACAAAAATAATGTCAGCCTATATAACAAAAAAGAAAATCAGTATGCACCATGAAGCGATAACAAAAGAAACCTTCATAAAGGCAAATTCTTTGAGTGCCGCAAGTCGAGACAGATACAGCCAGCTAAAACTACTTCGATGTCTCAGGTAGTCACGCTTGGATTTGACAGCCCTGAAAGAAGTTCTACCAAGCCTGTGCAACTTCATAGCCAAAACTGTACCATCCTCTGTAGCCACTTCAAATATATCTGTGCCGGATACATTTGCAAAAGTTTCAACACAAAGGATATGCTTACTATCAATTCATAACTGGTTTTACCATCATAGCATCACCAAAATTATTATTCCCCGACTTACCGGACTCTTTCCCGACTCCAATTTGACGGCCAACAGACGCAATGACTCCTCGATTGACCAGAGTTCTAATTGCAAGGAAATCGTATCCGAGGTAGGTAAGCCGGAAGCCATCATCTACAGTCATATTAGAGTTAACATTAGGAGCTTTACTGGACTCATATAAACATCTAAGGGAAGCACCTAAAAACACAAATACTCACAGTTAGAGGAGTCATGGTGCACTAGTTTATGCTTGAGCAAGTTCTTTAAGACTTTGTACGTGCCCCCATGCCTATCATATGATTACCATTTTTACAGAAAAACATAAGAACAAACTAACAAAATGGAAGGACAGATAACAACAAAGAGAAACACTGAAAACTTACTTAAGAGAAGCTATTCGGGCAATCAGTTCAGCAGGAACAATCTCATGCTGTCAGATTGAATACAAGGGAAAAGTTAATACCAGGAAGGGAGAACCATCATGCTGTACGATTGATTTACAAGATAATAAATAAAGAGATAGTACATACATTCCGCTGACCCATCTCAACAGCCGTAAGAACTCTGAAATCATCTTTTGAGAGGTATCTCAAGACCTCCACATCCAATTTCATCTCTGCAAGTTGCTAGCTGCAGACGAATGGTTCCAGAAAACACACGGAGAATATGATCGGCGGGAAAATAACTGAGAATTTGTTTCTCAATGTTTAGCTGCCCAAGATTAGAAGGTCATCGGAGGAGGAAGAGGATTCTAGCCAGGGTTTAGACAAACTAGCTACGCGGTGGACGGAATTTCATGGGCCTGAATTCGTCATGAAGGAGGTAAATTATTGGGCCTGGCCCAATTCTATGATACGATGGCCTGCTTGAAATAAGGCGCCTTCTCCCGGGTCATCGACGAGTCTCCGGCGAGCCAGAACTTTTCTTCTTCCAACTGAGGTTCCAACGCTGCTCCTCGATCCGCCGCCGCCACCCGCCGTCTTCTCCGCCGCTCTTCTTTCCAAAGGTAACCAATCATGATTGTTTTCTATCACAGAGCTTTCAAGAACTCTAAAATTGTGCTAGGATTTTGGTTAAGGATTAGGTTACTAGGACTAAATTAGACTGATTACGTGGTGGATAAGGAGGTAAAAGAACCTCTCTTTCCAATTTGGTCTTTTGAATTTGTTACTGATGTTCTCGTCTTGTCATCTGCAGGTGACACATAGAAAAGATGGAGATGACGATGGTATCCGATGACAAGTTCTCAGCGTGAGTGTTCTTTTGTGTCATCATCCTAAAACTTGGGCTTATTGTTATTTCTGGCTTGTTGGTGTTTCATCCGATTTATGATAGGAGCTTATAGAATATGTGTTCCAGTTTGTTGAGTTCAATATTTGAAGTGATGATGTCTGGAGGAAGCTGCAGCACTTAATGAGTTCATTCTGTGCAAATTAGATTCAATTAGGAGGTGAATTTTTCATATTATACCAAAATGATGTCATTGTATTTTACTTCCTCTTCAGCAACTTGGAAGTCGATTTCGAATCCGAAGAACACGCTTCCATTGTATATACAGCATTGGCTGTTGATAAGGAGGTAAGAACTGATTGGAGTTTTACCCTCTTGTTCCATTGACTGTACTGTAGAGTTGGCCGCCATGCTTCGGTCGAGGCTGTCATTGTTATCTGCGTAACCCGTCATTTTTGTTTTCGGTCAAGGGTGTCATTGCTGGCTTTTCTTCCAGTTATCTGCGTAACCCGTCATTTTTGTTTCTCGCTTTGCGCAGCTGCAGCCGGATAAAGTGAAGAGGGAAATGGTAGTCAGTGATGGCAAGTTATCAGTGTGAGTATTTCTGGATATGCTCATTTTTCAGTCACCAAGAGATGTTAATGTTTAGCCTTTGACTTGTGATATAATATTTCCTGAATGCAGGTCCTTTGAGGCTGTCGAGGCAAGATTTTTGAGGGCTTCTTTCTCGGCCTTTGTTGATGTTCTTACGCTTGCGACAAAGACAATCGAAGCTTTTGGGAAGGTCAAATAAAACGAAAACCCCCTTCCCTTCTGGCCTATTCTCAATCTCGAAACTCAACGAATGGAAGGCTCGCAGATGCGTTGTAATGGTTTTTCAGTAATGATGTCTACAACTCTGGAAAACACTCTGGGTATACAAAATTGACTCAACCAGGCTTTTTTTCCATTTACATTCGGAACGAAAAAGGATAGAAATGATCATGGGATCAGTACAAAAGCAACAATGCAGGAGCGGTAGTGGCAGATAATCCGGAAACAGAATGCCGGAATCACTTAATCATCGTCAGACATGATAGTTGGTGTCTTCGAGCAGTCCTCCTTGCTGTGCAGTTCCAGTAATCGTTTCTCCGGGTTGCATAAGCCTGCAGTTGTTTCACTAAGAAAGATCAGTCCAAATTTGTTTCTATATATCCCAAAGTGACAAGTTCAATTGTTTGATCCAAACAAACACGATTCAGTGTGAACTGACGAACTGACGACGAACCTGAACACTTGGGAATATCCCATATGGAGATCGAAATTGGACTACAATCTGATGCACAAAGTTCTCGGTTGTCTTCGTGATTAACGTTCATGGCCAGCATCCATGATCCGATTGTCACATCCTCATTGCTAAACATCCTAAAACTGGAATCCCCCGTAGAATAATAATATCATTTCAGATTATGGTAAATCACAAGTAAAGCCAGAAAGAAAATTAAGCGGATGGCCACAAGAAAAAAGCAAACTGGAAGATGGTTATGGCCTTGTGGAAGATAGGAGCAAGTTTTCTTTTATCAAGGCTAAGAACATGGTTAGACAAGCTTTTGTGCAGGTTACTCTATTCTCCGATTCAATCGCTTGACCAACAGAAATACAAAATTTCTAACTAATAATAATCCGAGTGTTAGATTTGGCATGTGTCATGGAACTGTTACTCTTGCTACTCATTGCGCAGTTCTGAACACTATAAGCAACTTTGAAAGTTAAGCATAGTAGGGAAACATGCCTGTCGTTTCTAATAGCAGCCAAACTTGTGACAACGTCAGCTGAAAGAGCGTACAATGGACCGTAAGCATGGAGAAAATACTCCTTTCCTAGCATATAGTGGAGTGGCTCGTACCTGCATCAACCAGCCTAACATAGTTAGCACGCTTAACATAGCAATTCAGAAGGAAAGTAATGTAATTGGCACATCAGAACTGGAAAGCATCTTCCCAATCCAAAACCAAAACAGGTGATCAACAGTGTATATGTGTTGTGTAGAATTGAGGTTAGTTCTAGGGCATCAACCAGATATTTTATATTTAAAGGTCTTCGCTGTGAAACTATCAGAGCATGGTTGATCATTCATCTCTAGGAGATCATCGTGCAATGGATATTTTCAGTATTCTGTGTTTTGTCTACCTTCCATCAGAATAGCAAGCTCATGGTGCCTGCAAGACTATTTTCATGGTCCTTACCCCCTTTAGCATACAATATATCAGAGTTTGGTCTTCTAGTCTTGCGAATCCAGTTGACATACCACATTCACATTCAATTATTTAGTTTCATTCAATGATTCTGATGGAAGGAAAAAATTAGTCAGGTGATCTTAACTCATGCAAAGTAGCATTTCTCTTCTGCCATCAACTCAATAAGGTAACTATTCTGGCGGGAAAGTAGACTAGGAGTCAATAAAATCCAATTTTACGCCAAAGGCTGTTGAGTGCCATCTCTACCTCAAGATAACAGATATTAAGCTATATAACACAAGCTAAGACACAAACAAGCATTCCACTAGTTCAGAGCTGTAAAACATGAACTGGGCTACATATCAACACCTAAAACAGAGAAACAACAGAAGTCTTACCACTTGAGTTTCGGATCACCAAAAACTGGTCCCTTCTTCATGCAGCCAAGATACGTCCTAGAATTAGGCCGCTCTTTAGCTAGCAGTGTCGAGAGACGATCTGTCAAGTAAACGACGTGAGCAGCGATGAACAGTATCGAAAAGTTTAATCAAGCCTTTAACATACGTTAATTGTATTACCAGGTCTCAAATAAATGTCATCATCCACCTTCACGTAAAACTCGGAATCGAAGAGTGCATATGCAGCCTTGAAGAATGCCAATCTGCAGGTTCCCAATTTGAATTATAAGCTTCGAGACATGGACAAGGACTAACATCTAAGGCAGCAAGCTCAGGGCCATCCAGATCACACCACTAACGTTTTATAAGGAAGCTTACTGTACTGTTCCTCAATATCTAGCAGCAAGAAATCATCATAAGCTTCAACCTCCTCCTGAAGCTCTGCCATCTTCCTTTTATCCTTACTTTTACCAATCACAAACCTAAAAGCTAAACCGGTAGACTCTTCCAATCTGCACCAGCCAACAACACAAGTTCGAAGAACTACTTCAATCAACCAACCAAACAAACAAACTAAACTCAAAACGATTTACCAAGCTTCAGCTCAAATCTGTCAATACAGAGAACCGGATAAAGCATACCGTTGAAGTCCTTGGAGATCGGACGGCATCCACGTCTTCCTGAGCGACCGCCTCCGACCTGAAGAGTCGAAACCAGTCTGAATCCCTACGAACCCCATAACTTTGTGCCTGGTTCTCTCCCCGTCAAGAAGGAGGCCTCCTCCTCCGTCTGATTTCAGTTCAGTAGTGACGGGATTGGTGTCCCACGAGACCTTCACCGATCGAGGGGCACCGCAGCGGCGAGAAGAAGGAGAAATGAAAAGCGCGGTGAGGCCGAAGAGGAAGCCGGAGATTCCTATGCAGATAGATACGATGACAACGAAGGTAGTCGATCTGCGAGAAGCGGGGGATGCAAATGGCCGTGAGTTGAAAGATTTAGACGCCATGGTTGGTTTACAACTTCGATTCCTTTCTTCGTCCTCCTCCGAGCTTTTACTCATGAAGGAAGGATTATCAGATTCAGGGAGAAAGGGCAGTGAGCAGATCAGTGTATACTATATAAAAGTCCGTTGCTGTTAGTTAAGAACTGTGGCAACTTAATTAAACCAGATTACAAAAGGAAAAATAAAATTAAGATTTCTAGATATACACACATCATTGAAGTTTGAATAGTACATAAAAACTATGAAATTGACAAATAAGTTAGATCGGATTAATATTGCTATCAGTCGTTTTTACTCGATGACAACGGCTAAACATAATCTTAGTTAGTGATCATGAGACAAACGTTTTTGGTGATTACGGCATTGCATCTAGCTTGAGGAGAATTGGTATCAATGTCTAGTTGTGCGAGTATGAGATCGTACACTAGCACTCACCTTTCTAAGGTCGTCAGTTTCAATGAGATGTTAGATCGAGACTCAACATAACTATCCAACCTTTGATATAGCAGCTTGTTCTGTAATTTGCCAATACATACACGAATGAATCTGATCGAATCTAGTGTTCATGTCTGTCTCTTGGCTGTGATTTGCAGATATTTGGGCAAATTGGAGTTTGGTTTGGTGGTTTTCTAGTGATGCTTAAGATCATGATGTTGCTGTGAGATAGTTTGAGCATATTTGTTACTTTGAAGAATGTTACTGTTGGGTGTTGGCAGCAGGAATTTTTCGGCCTTATCGGTCTTCCCTGCTATGGTGACGGAGACCGATCAGCTAGGAACCATGAAAACAAGTCGGTCAGTCCAATCGGTTTAACCAAACAAAAATCTGAAACCGTTTGCCCACACCACACCCCCCCTACTCGATAGTTGAATCGTAAACATTGAAAACTATAGCAGGCAATGATTTTGAGGCCAGCTATTGAAGAATCTCAAGGACCTTAAGAGTACTTCTGTGCTCCTTCCATTCTTCCATCCCGAAACTCTCTACTCAACAGAAACACGAAGAGAAATAGAATAAAAATGTTATAGATTACAGGCATCATATTAATTCACCGCAGCAACTAACTGGAACTGCTGGGAGCAATACTACTACGAACAGCAATGACCCCGGGGGCAATAGCCCCTACATTTCCGGCCACACTGGTGCTACTTTCCGGGGCTTTTGGCACCGACATGATTGAGTCGAGGCTTCGTTGCTTCGGCATGGTTTCTGCATTAGCAGAGGCAGTAGATACCCTTTCGGCTGTACCAGACTTCGGCTGCTCTTGACTTGTGGATTCCAATGCTGCATGAAGTTGCTGCAACCGGTAATCGGTCTCTGGCCTTCGGCAAACTTTTCTCAGAGGCACGATTTCCTGCATAAAACGAACGAACAACTAAATACGTTTGTCCCGAACAACTAGAGAAAATAAGCGAAAATGGAAAGGAACGGATATTATATACCTCAGATTGATCATGATCATAACGCACCAAAAATCTACATCGGCAACCTCTTACATCGTGCCGTCTTCTTTGAGCATCAAGTACATGTGCATCAAAGTATAATGCTTGATCTTTGCCTTCCTAACAAAATGCATAAAGCAAGGTAACAAGTTTGAAGCGAGATCAGAACTAAGAGATCTAATGTTCGGAAATTTAATTGTAAACAAGCAGCTAAAAACGCCATTAGTTTGTCTATGACTTGGGTGAAAGTGTACCTGGAAACATAGTATGAGGTCTCCAGGAAGAACTGCAACGCATTCCGATGCTTCACAAGGGAGGGAACGCTGCCTTACATTCTTGCGAACATTGATCCACTCATCTTCGTCCGGTCCGAAACCGGAAAACCTAACCAATACGTCCTGAAAATTACATATGAATTGGCATCTATATTCATTCAAATTTGAAATTAGAGAATCTCATGAGCTGATTATAAAGACAAAAAAGGGGTTGTATGTTACCGGATCGCCCTTGTCCAGGTATCTATGAGACATGAACGTGCCAACATCATACCTGAAAGGGGCCAAACACTTGTAAGGATTGAAGATTCCAACTTCCAAAACGCAAAGAAAGATACCGAGGAGGAATAAAGTTTGATTGATTCAACTTCATAACCTAAAAGCCTTGAGTTTACCCACCATGCACCATCTCTTCCAGATTTGGCTTCAAATTCCATGTACGAATTTTCTGGAGTCATCCTTCCTGCAATTGGAACTGCCCAAAGAAGATTTGCAAGCATTAATATAAAAAGCCCCTCCTTTATTCAGCTTTAAGTCGACGCTCGATGTCATGACCTCATGACTAAGCAGAACAAAAGTTCGGCATTGAATTGAAAAGAAATCGTAGACGATGTTCATATCCATCATATTACAGTAACTAAATTAAAGTAGCAGCATTTCACTTATCCTTCCCCATAAATTAGTCATATTTTACAAAGGCCTTAAGGGTTTTAGATACTAATACCTGAAGGAGCGGCTATGTTAGTAGGTGCATGTATGAATGCAGGAGGAGCTACTGGATGCGGTGCATTTCTAACTGTATTCGTATCATCCCGAGGCACTTGTGTTATACTTAACTTTGCAGGAACCTTGCTTGATTTGGCCCTTATTGCATAACGCCTGTTTTGGAACCAGTTCCACACCTATAATTCAAATTCCACTCAGCCAAGAACCTGGAAGACCAAAAGATTCCAGAAATGGAATGAAGACCGAGTCATCTTTACCTGTTTCATTTGCACGGAAATCTTCCCTTTTCGGTCGGGAGATTCACTGCCACCAGAAAATGATTCCAAGGGTTCAACTTTTACAAATTCAGTTTTGAAAGTTGAAATATATATACAGATCGAAATTGTCTAAAGTCAAACCTGAACTTATCTGCAATAGCTACTAGAACTTCACGAGACGGCATTACTTGCTTGTACTGTTGCAGAATCGCTTCCATCTCTGCAACCTAACAAAGAAACTCCCATAGCTTCAGCCTTGCAAAAATTCTTACAACTAGACTAGGCATTGATAATTGAAGTCCAACCGAAGCCAAATTCGCTGCTGGGTTATCTTTCAATCAAGGATATGAATACTGAACACTGAAAATTTGTGATTACGAAACTGCTACTCTGACAGATAAGAAGAGGGAAGTGTATGTAAACCTAACAAATCCGATCGAGGAAAAAGAAAAAGGAAACAATGGTGATACCTCGTTTTGCGAGAAGCGAAAGGCAGGGCCACCGTTGCTAGGTGGCCGACCCATGGCTTATTAGCTTCTTCCTCTTCGATCTTCAGAAAAAAAAGTTGTACTAGATTGCTCGTCGGCGTCGAAGACGAGACGATGAACGAAACGAAGGAGTCCACCGCAACAAAATTCAAAGGACTACTTAAAAACATTTGTAAAAGGTTTCGAGTCCCCTAACTTTGGGTCAAATTACATAATGGTCCAGTAACTTTTCAAATGTTATACGAGAGTTTCGTAACTTTGTACCGTGTTGCATTTCGTACTGCAGAACTCAATTACATAATTAAAATGTTGACTCTAAAAAATAAAAGATTTTAAACAATTTGAAGTATTATATGATTGACTTTTTATTTTATTTAAAATTGACATTTTAATTGTGTAATTGAGTTTTTTTTATGTTACAAACTTCAAATTCCAAATTAGCATCACAACCTATGCCATTTGTACTTATGTGATCATCTTTTTTTATATACACTATTAAATAATCATTCAACATCTCATCTTTTAGTCGATTGTGAAGGTTGTTCTTAATATAGGTCATCAAATGAAATGCTCTCTCAACACTTGTTGTTGCAACCGACAAAAATAATGCTAGTTTAATGAACAAATATATATTGGGATACATGATGTGATTTCCTATTCCAACCATTCTTTTCAAAAGCTTTATGATTCTTTTAAAACCTTTGAATCTCTCATCAACCTTCATCTCAAGAATATAAGTATCCAGTCGAAAATCAATGAGAGAGATACCATGAACATGAAATTCTTAGGGATAAAAACTAACAAGTCTAACAAACTTTTGCTTGTCAAAATCAATGAAACAATCATCTAGGTATATACAAGCTACACAATATAACAATTTAATGTTCATCTCATTGATATGATTATTCAGCTCTTACAACTGTAAATAAGTCGACTTTCAAACGATACAAGTTTATGATTATATAATCACACAAATGGTCAAATCTTTGTGGGTTGATATGTAACTACTTGACACACATTGGTTGAGAAGAAATTTGTTTGACCACTCTTGTTGATGTCTAATTCTTTTCTCAAAATGTTTTGAACATCATATAAATGTAGGGAATTGAAATTTATTTATAGGCAAATAATGTGTACATAGGTGTAGTTGAGTCCAGGTATTATGAAAGAAACAAATACATTGATCTATCTGACAACAACCAAAGAAACTAAGAAACACTAGACACAAAAATAATGAATAAAGCGAATTATGATCCAGTTAACCCATTACCCAGATCAATACATGATCTTGACTGTTAATTGGATTAACCCATCTAGTGATCCCCCAACCCAACAACACCCCATATAAAAAGAGTCAGTCTTTTAATGAGCGCACAAAATCGCAGAAGGAAAATGGCATTCCAAGGGACTGAAGAAGCGCTACAGGTCTTGAATTCTTCTGTTTCCCAACTCAAATGGCGTCTTAGATCACCAGCCAGGCGCCGCCTTGAGATAGGTCTTTACTCAATTACTCTCCTTTCTATATCTTTTGGGTTCCCCTTTCACCTTCTCGCCGTTTCCTTCGTCCCAATTTCGATCTCATAGGCAAGTGAGCTTTGAATTTCAGATGATGGATTGGGTTTCATTTATTTTTTTCTCTTCTTTCGTTTTCCCTGCAGACGTTCTTGCATTATTGACAGAGATGAGGCCAGTTATAATGGTGGATTACGGAGGGAAGATGCCTGAATTGCAGGAACGCCTTTGTGCGCTTATCGAACTCTGCCAAAAGGTTTTTGCTGTTTATTCTTCACTCTACTGTAGTTGTAGGCATTTTCAAACAGTGTCAGAACTTGCAAGTAATCTCTATTCATTTGTTGATTTCTCAGGTTAATTTGTCTTCCAGTTCATCATCCTTATTTGTTCATTCCTGATTACCATTGTCAGGAGTCGGCTGTTTTCCAGTGCCTAAGAGTCATGGTTGTGGAAGATATGATATATTTGATACACTTTAAAGGACTTGCTGAGTATGCCATGGCGAGCTTGAACTCCGAAGTAGAATTCGTTTTCGTCAACCTAGAGCGAGATCCACCAGAGGTTGATACTTGATTTACTAATTTAGTCATAACTGCTGCTAATTTCATAATATATCTCTGTTGTTCTCTGAGTGGTTTAGAGATCCAGATTTCAATTTCAATTTCCAGATGGTTTCACAAACACAAAATTGCTCCCTAGGAGCTGAGTTCTTGAGAGTGATGAAGATGTTCTCACTACTTTCTTCCCATGATGAAGTGGAAGATAATGTTACCGATGGAAAACTTTCTACCAGCAGTAATCCTAGCACCTCGTTTCCTGCTGGACTAGTTGATCTTAGCAGTTGCATGCAAGAAACACAGATCACTGTGCCTACTTTAAACGGGTTAGTAAATTACAGTTCTTTCAGCTAATCCCTGATAGAAATAATATTCCTCCAGTTGAAGCAGTCATGTGTGCTGTGTGCATGTTTGATTCCTGTAGATTGACAATTAAATTCTATGTGCTGCATTGCATGAGTTGGTAATATCTTTTGCTCAAAACTGATTTCAATGTGTTCACAGGTGGCTTCTTGGTTATCCCGTAGTGTATATGTTCGGCAAGGAGTTCATTTCAGATGCAATATGCAATCTGTCGACAAAGTATCTACGTCTCTTCAGAATCTTAGTCCGCCGGTTGGTTTGCCGTGATCAATTTAGCTTTTTGTTTAGTCTTGGTATTAACTTCCTTTTCTCATTAAACAATGCGGATTAGCTTATTATATGGAATCATGGTTTGTGCAGAGGGAATGCAGCAGCTGGTAAAGGATCTCAACCTGAAGAGCTAATGAGGTAATATCTCCTTAATGTCTGTTTATCTAGTATTGAATTCAGTGGCTTGTGAATGTGGAAGTAAGTCCTGGAAGATGGGTTGGCTATAGTCACTGGACGACCAATCGAGTTGCTAAGTTTTTTACGAGTTCAGTTAGGATTGATGACATTCTTGCATTTTCTATCGTGTGATGCCGTCCATTTTTCGCCTAGCTTTTCGGTGCCATACGAGCTGAGCATGAGAGGAAGGAAAGAGGAATGGGCAGAGGCATTTTTAGAGAGATTGCAGAGCAAGTGGGAGAAGTGCAAGCAAACTTGGGTGTCTTTGGAAATGGTGGTGGAAGAGTGTCACCCACAAGCTATAGTGTTGTAGCTTATGTCCTGTCCATGAAATATGATCTGATGATGTTTTGTTTGCAACTTTGAATTTTATTTCGACTATTTATATCAGATTTCTCTCAAGTTTGATAATATATATTATGTTTAGCTCTCATTCTGTCAATGTTTGTGGACATTTATGTTTACAAACCTGTACAAGTTGTACGGTGAAAATGATTACGTTGCAATGGACTATTGCATCTGGCCACTGAAATATCGTGCTTTAGGTCGAATAGATTCGAGGTTGAATCTGTTAGGATGAATTGAAATGAGGTTGCGCACCGATCAGCTCGACAAATCGTGCTCCTTATCTTCACGGTGTGAGGATGTTGTGCTTGTAATTTGTTGGATCATTACTTCATTAGTAAAAATTACGAGATTGAATTTTCAAAAGAAAATTAATTCTCCGTAAAATTTGGATATATACCAAAGATCCGATAATTTCTACCAAAAAGACAGCGGACTCGAAGCCCAATTTGAAATTGGGTTGGGCCGATGGAATATCCATCATTTTCCTATTTATACGGGGAGCTGCGTGGAGAGGAATGAAGAAGTGTGAGCTTTGACAAAAGAATCACAAAACACGATTAGCTTGCTGAACAGATAGAGGAGGAAGGAGAAGAAAGAAGAAGAGAAAAGGTGTGAAGATGTCAGGACCATTCTCTCAGGACTGGGAACCCGTCGTAATCCGCAAGAAAGCTCCCACCGCCGCTCTCAAGAAGGACGAGAAGGTCGTTAACGCTGCTCGCCGCGCCGGCGCTGAGATCGAATCCATCAAGAAGTGTAAAACCCCCCCTTCCCTCTGTATAGCGTCGTTGTTGTTGTTTGATCTTTCGTTCGTCCTCTTTTTACTTGAAGTGATCGCTGGGACAGTTGGTTTTTGTTTATATGATTTTGGATAATCAGTGGAATCGGGAACGTATTTGATGACGAAGTTAGGGTTTCCAGTTGATGGATGCTCTGCTGTATAATTGATCGCTGATGTTTATCCCTGAGTTTGAGTTTTTCCAGTTTGCTTCTTATGGCTTTGGTGTCATTTTCTGCTTCTTGTTGGTGGAGATTAGGGTTTCCGGATACGTGATAGATCATTTCCATGCTTGTAATATTGTCTCTGTATTTTGGAAATTATGTGGAAAGCTTATGTAGCTAGGCTTTTTTTTCTGATTAATATGTGTTCCCTATATTCTATGAATTTGCAAAAAGGGAGTACTAATATTTCAAATTTTTATGTGATTTCCGCAGCAAATGCTGGTGTGAACAAGGCTGCTTCTAGCAGTACTTCCTTGAACACAAGGAAGCTTGATGAAGAGACTGAGATTGTTGCTCGTGAGTATTTTCTTTCTCTTTTGTTCATTGCTTTCTTTCTTTCCTTTGGTTCTTTGCTCCATTGGGTCTTAGTTTTGTTGTAGAGAGGGTTTACTGCACTTTAACGGCTTAGGGTAAATTCATTATCAACTGTATTGTTGTTGTTCACTGCTCTTTTGTTGTACTTTCTTCCATCTGTGATTTCTGCTGCTTTGTCTCCGTAAGCAGGATATCCTTATGTGTTTAGAAATTGTTTGGACAGCTGATTTTATTCTACAGTGGCCATCTGCTGTTATAGAGTGCATGTTTGTTATATTGTTCCAGCATTGTTTGTAATCGAATCATAACCTGAATGCTTTCTGAAATCTTTCCAAAGGCCATTTAAAATTTGTTACCCTCTTTCCACCGTCCTTTGAAAGGGATCACCACCAATATACCTGCTGCTTCGGTAGGAATCTCATTGTCTTGGCATGCTTCCCTTTTTATTTTTCCAAGTTGCTCTTGTTCTTTATAGTCGTCTATTTTGATTCCTGGCTTTGAGCCTCGAAGAAATGGACTCTGTCTGGTCAGATGTTATAACTCGGTCAAAACAAATTATTGTGTTACATGTTAGTTACCTAAGGTGTTTACTTTGACAATCTTATCGTTCTGCCCTGATTGGTGGTTATGTACATACTCATCATGCAGCATCTGGTCGTTGTTGCTCTCATATTAGTTCTGCAGGAACATTTTATGCGGCAAATATGCTGTTGTACTGATTAAGTTTTTGCTTCAGACCGAATCATTGTGTGCTTGACATGATGTGGTGCTGTACATGAACAGATGAGCGGGTACCGAGTGAACTGAAGAAGGCCATAATGCAAGGTCGAATGGATAAGAAGCTTACCCAGTCTCAACTTGCTCAGGTAGACATCTCTCTTCACATTTTTAACCAACTAAAATGAAAGGCCAGATATCATCTGATATCTTCACATTTTTAAACAATTAACGTCGTCTCTCTTAATCTGGACTGGACTGCAGCTCATCAATGAGAAGCCTCAGATAATACAAGAGTACGAGTCCGGAAAAGCCATTCCTAACCAGCAGATTATAGGCAAGTTAGAGAGAGCTCTTGGGGTGAAGCTACGAGGCAAGAAGTGAAGTGAAATCTTCCTCATCACTCAAGTCATCGTCATCATCTAATATGGTCAGTCGGATCTAGTCGGTCTCAGTTTCGTACATGGAACTTCATTTTGTGTTTGTGACTATTGGAATAGCTTTTTCTCTGGAGAAATTGTTGTCTGTTTCTTGTCGTTTGATCCTCTCCTGATACTATGTTTCCTTCTATGTAAAATAAATCTGCTAGTAGACTATAATCGTGTTTCGCCTTTGGTCCTCGATCCCAATCATCGAGGTTCATGATTAGACTTCTCTATGTTTGTTTTCGGATATCGAATCATCAAAATCCTTTCAACTGGAAAACAAAATCTGGACGTTGCAAAACTGCTTGTGCTTCATAACTTCAAGTTGAGGTCGACGACATTTTCTTTGGTTGTTTCGTCTTGCATGAATTTCTGCTGCAAGAATAAGCCGCCGGCATGGCAAACTCCCTGTTGTTGATGGTCACCTGCAGCTTCGTCTTCCATTTCACCACCCTTTTTCAGAAGGGGAATCATCAGCAGAGCAATACACAGATGATGACAAAAGAAATATTCAAAGAAGAATTTGAAAAGAATGAAGATTTCTCACTTGATGATGGAGGTGATGATGGTGATGGCTATGGCTTGAGGGATCGAGCTCGAGCATTTTGGTGGTACTACTACGATGATGAAAATGTGGATGCTTTAGCATCAGCCTCGAATCCGAGACTTGTCGTCCTGCTGTTGTTGGAGTAACTGCAGGAGGACCCAAAGTAAGGAACTGTGTTGGGAATGTAGTAGCAATTGTTGTTCCATTGTCATCTCTTATTGCTCTCCTTGACTCGGGTTGCCATGTCACATTCCAACCTAAGCTCCCATCTCTGCCAATCAAAAGTGCCGAAACCCACAAATTGAACATAATTTTCAATATCGATAATATCATGTAAAGAATCATTGTATAATATAATATCTAAGGCATTGTCCGACAAACATCTAATTTCAATTTTTTTAAAGTTTGAAAATCTAAAAAATCCCCTGTTATGGCGGATTGGAGGAAGAGAAGTTGAAGACAGGTCCGGACCCAAAATTGAAGGAGCGACGAGATTCATGGTGATGATGGTGATGAACTACCGACGGGTATTGTTGCTTGTTCACGCTACTACTGTTGCTTTGGTACATAAACGATGGAGGAGGGGGAGGAAGAGCAAGGCTCCCGCCACCGCTGCCGCCGCCGTTAACGCTAGTGCTATCCTGCTGGGAGAGTGGATGTGATCTCTTCATCCCAACCGTCTAAATCAAAACAATCATTTATTATTTACTTTCTTTGATCTTTAATTACTACCCAGAAATACAAACAGAAACTGAAAGCTCACCTTCTCCTCCTCCGCCGCCGCCGCCCAGCCGCCGTAGCCGGAGAAGTTGCTGTAAAAGCTTTGGTTTGAAGGGAGCTCCATCTGGTAGAAATTTATCACCGTCGATGATGACGAAGAAGAATTCGTCGCATGATTCATCTGCAAATATGTACGCACTTCATTTATCACAAACATTTTCTTGATCTCTTCCTCACTGTCAGGGTATATGATTAGTAATTACAGTCACATTAGGAATATGTTAAGATCATTTACCATAGACTTATAATACTGTTGATGGTGGTGCGCTCTCTGAACCGGCCGAATTGGGTTCGGGTTCGATTCTGTTGGTAGACTGGAGCTACCCGATGAGGAAGATCGTCCCCAGAACGGGAATATACCCTCGCCGGAGCAGCTCACCGTATCCTTCTGATCAACACTTCCCCCGGCGACACTGTAATCATCGTAATTACTGCTCTTTCGGTAGCGGTGGAAGCTAGTGTGCAAACTGTGAATACCATGTCTCGAGCTCTTCTGCCACGATTGGTGGAAAGTGGAGAAATTTGAGGACTGCCCATTGGAAATCGACGATAATGACGTCATCGCCGTCGCCGCCATGGATCCGGCGGAGGAGGTGGAGGATAAACCACCGTGGACGTGGTGTTGGTCTTTCTTCTGATGATGATGGTGTTGCTCCTCCAGCCTTATCCTTTCCAACTGAGCCACTCCTAGCCCTCTCTGCGGAATTCTCTGTTTCTGCTTCTGCTTCTTCGAGCACCTCCCATGGCTGCTACTATCATTATTATTACTACCCATTAGAGATTACTGACTGTTTTCGCTAGTTCCGGAGAAATCGTTCTTCCCTTGTGACAAAAATCAGATGACCTGAGACACTCTGTTTTTGAAAGTGCAGAAAACAGAGTATTGTTGTTCATATTACAGATTCGAAAAAAATCCCCGAGAAGATTTCTTGCTAAAGAAAGCGAAGCATGATGGGGCAGGGAAGTGGATTGGGGGAGATACTAATTCTGTTTTCTGGGGAGAAGGACCCTGATGAGCTAAGAAAAAGATAGCGACAGTCAATCCGAAGATCTTTCGGATTCTTCTTGAAACTGTTTTGTCTGTCGGATGATTGTGTAAATGATGGTGGGGTTTGTTCCTGGTTTTGGTTTTGTTGTGTTGTGTGTTCCGATTTGGTTCTTGTGTTGGAGAAAATGTTTGGAAAAAAATAGAATGATGAACAAATCGGAGGGATCGAAATCGTAGGCCGAATCCTCGCTCTAACTGTTCTTAATTTAGAGGGGAGAGATTTTCGTTTTAGATTGCTACTTGTGGATTCTTCTTCCTTGTCTCGATTTTAGAGGGTTAATTTTGATCCTCACTATACTTTGATTTTCATTTGTTTCAGTGTAGTAAATCCTAGCCTACAAGTGGCTTGGAGAAATTAAGGGTGTTCGTTGATAGAGAGTTCGAATTGTTCTTTCTCTTAGATGATGACGAGTGGTACTTTATTTTTTTATAGGTTACTTACTATATGTCCATCGCGGTGAATACGTGTTATTCACATGTTAATATCGAAACCAGACTTATTTCGGTACATTTTTTTAGAACTATAAATTGTCGTGATATGACTATTATTATTAACTAGTGTTCCATGTATTTTTTTGTAAATAGTTTACGGTTAATATACATCAAACTCAATACATACTTACTTATATTCTTCATTGTAGCGGTCAACTTGATTTAGATTGCTTAGTAAGAATTTGATAAGTGGGTTGTGAGTCGCTTCGATTATGAAATTGAAGAATAAGTTAGACTATTATAAGCTTGTTTGATTCAAGCTCACACCTAAGTTTGGTTTTCAATTTTGAGTACGATTTCAATAATTATGAAAAGCCGAATCGAATCTAATATGGCCTAATCTACATAGTTTATAATCTAATTGAACTCGCCTAGAATATAAAATCTCGAATGAAACTTAAATTCGCCAAAAAATAACCTAAAAAAAGCCTGAATTAAATACTCTCTCAAGGCTTTGCTTGTTTGGTCATTTTCGGTACGGTTTTATACTATAGAAGATACAAATACAATATGTGGTTTTAATTAACATCAAGCTCCCGTAGCTCAGTTGGTTAGAGCGTTGGTCTTATGAGCCGAAGGTCGCGGGTTCGAGCCCCGCCGGGAGCAAATTGTTTTCAACTATTTTTCATTTTTTCAGATGGCCTATAAATTTGGCCCATTAACAGCTACTGCTAGACCAAACAATTGGGCTTCTGACTGACCATTTCATTCCTGAATCGAGTTGTCCCAATCATGCTTCCAAAGTCAGCTGCAATCGGAGACTTCTCAATTCAAAGTTCAAACGCGTATATTCACCACAACAACTTGTTTTAGGTCTTTGTTCTCATTCCATGGAATATGGAATTCGTCGACCGTTTACCAACCGAACTGCACCCGGTTCAAACGAGAACTTCTCGTTACGGTGTAAACAAACTCACACTCTAATTAAAGAAAAATTTATCTGATTGCTTAACTATATTTTTACGAGTGAAATTCTAACTTTCCTTGTTCGAGATCTCCAACAAGAATGATTTGAGATTTGACTTGATGATTAAACAATCAAATTTTGAAAAACCTTAAAAATTCACCAATCTACATCTTTTTTCATTTAAAATAGTTAAACTCCTCTAAATATTATTATTATTGAACATGAGAATCAATGGCATTTCCTCGTATTTAATTGTAGTTATTAATAAGAATTGAAAAAATACATTAATAAGAATTTACTATCTACTATAATTGTTATATTGTTCTACTTTCATCTTCATAGCTTTCCATCATTTTTTCATAACGTAAACCTACTAATTGGATTTTTATTAGCACAGTAAGTATGGATTTATACTTTGAGGTTAAATTTCTATATTTAGTATGAATTTGTATTTGAGTTGATTTTCGAACTGCTTCCCCAACATACCCTAACTTAAAATAGCTTATTTAAAATTGAGTTAAATTATTATCTTCAAACCGAATATAAAAACTTATTTGTCTCGTAAACATATCACATCAAACCGAGTTTTTCCAACCCTAACTTTTGGAATTCACATAAATTTGAAATTCATCAGACGAAAGGCAAGCCACCAAAATGTTAAATTGTAAATATTGATTTGTATTTTGTAGTCCACGTAAACTTCCGTTTGTCCAATAGTTTGTCAGTCTTACACGTGCCAGCAGATACGTGTCAAATCCAGCAACCTCTTCTCCCATACGTGTCGACATACCAAAACCCAGGAGATCCCCCGTTTATTCCCCCAAGAAAAAAGACATGGGACCCACACCACAAACCACCAGCATTGGCAAACTCGCTTTCAACGGCGTAACGGCGGAATTAGAACGGAAATTGTCCGATGCGGCGGTGACGGAACCTAACGGCAGCATAAAAAACGTCGTCCGATGATACAGCGCCTTAATTCGGGAGCTCGATTCAAGTAACCAAAAAAAAACTCCGGTGAATTCGCTAACACGGGTCATTGCCAATTTGCCATCACCGTTTCATTATACTCTTCTCTGAATTTGTACAAACCCTAATCAGAGCTCAAAAGAAGTAAAATCTATCTCTACAGACTAGATTCTCTGGGTGAACACGATGTCCCATTCCGATTGGATACCGCGGACTACTGTAATGACCTTTCGCGAAACATCCATGGACTCCGGCGGGGTAACCGATCGCCGGCGGGTAAGACGGCTGGCGATAGTAGTTGGCGTCGAACGGAGATACTGCATCCGCCGCGCTTGACCTCGACGACGGAGGAGGAGAAACGGTCTTGAGCGATTGCGGCGGCGATAGGACGGCTCTGATCTTCGATCCGGGGCAGAGACGGTCGTACTCTTCGATTAGGTTGGCTAATTCCTCGTCTGATTTGACCGAAACCAGCGTCTCCAGATCTCCGTTAGGCAATTGACACCTCAATTCCACTGACTGACCGCAAAACTCGGTGATCTTTATCGACAGCTCGGCGAATGAAAGGGAGCGGTCCACCGCGAGCACTCTGGTGTGTCCGCCGACGTAACGGAGCTGTCCGTCGGAGAGACGTGGGGCGATCTTTCCGCCGTAGCTGCAGAGGTACTTGACGATTGTCTTGGAGAGCGTGGTGGTGTTCTTGGACGAGTGATTCCCGCTGACCATGGCTGCTGAACAGTGAATATTGGAGAAGAGGAAGAAGGTCCTGTTTGGCAAGGGGGGGGGGGAGAATTAGGGAGGAAGGAATATTCTGGAAGAAGGAGTGATTTGTCTAGTGATGAGTGATTTGTGGTTCTTCAAACCGCTGGGTAATGGGAATTGGAGGGGCTATTTATAGATTGGAGTAAAAGGAAGCCTGCTGGAAAGAGGAAAAGGAAGTGGCTGGGAAACAATCAAATAATACCTGTGGTTTTTGGGAGAATTACCGTTCTACCACAGAATTTATTCGGATATTCGGTTTTTTCGAGGAGAAGGAACCGGGTGGGTTCCGCACTCGGGTCGACTGTGTTTGGGCCAACTAAGCGGTTTTGGGCTGGGTCCAGAACTAGTGGAGATGCTGGCTTTTCCGCGGCTTACAACTCATGGCTTTTGATGTACTACAAATCACAAATGCTAGAGATGTAGGTGGGCTCGAGACTGGCCCAGATTAAGGCCCATATCTTTGAGTTACAAAAAGAATATATTGTACCCTCATGGCATGGTCGTTGCTTAGCCAATGTCGGTTGAGACAAGTGCGGTCATTATCGACCGTTAAATGTTCATTCTCAATCCTACTCAACACACTAGCTAAATGATTTGGAAACGGGGTGTTATAATTCTTTTTTTTTTAATAGGATTCGTCTTTAAAATCTAAATTGTTACATCCATTTACTAGTAAAATTAATGTCTATTGATGAACCAATATTAAAGAACATGTAAGGAGATAAGATCATTACCTAAAAAGTATTGTACTACTAAGTCGGGATACATCTCCCTCATGTTGTCATTATCTCCTAATTACTCATTTCGTTTTTTCGATTCTTCTACATTATCTTAAGTGTCGGAATTTGCTTATTTCTCAATTGACGAATTATTGATGTTTGGTTATCTGCACCGACATCTCCTAGTACATAGGTTCTACGCCAAACTCCACCTTGTAATTATATCAAAATTGTATTGACTGTTTTGATGAGTGTTTTGAAGTTTGATGACCGGTCAAACTTTTAGTCCGATATATTTTTGAAATCACTATTTATTTTGTTTTTTTCTTGCGTTGGCTGCTGGGCACGGCCTTCGTCCATGCCGTTATTTGGTTGTTTGCATAAGTTCCGGCGGCAGCCGGGGTCCTAGCTTAGGTGGACGCCGGCCACTCCCAGCCGGCTTTTGAATATCCCTAATAAGGTATTATTCGGCTCTGGCCGTTGGGATTGGAAATACAAAGATAGATGCTGAAAATTGTAGCTGATATAGGAAAAGATATTATTTTATGTTGATTTTGAATAGTGAGGATGGAGGGTAGATGGTTAATTGTTCGAGTCAAGTAGTGGATAGACGGTTTGGATGACCATTATAAGTGTCAATAATGAAGAGATAGTAAATGATGGTGTGCGAGGTTGAGGCCTATGCCGCATAAGGAATATGTGAAATAGAGAAATATCGGAAGAGAGAGTGTTGAGGTGAATTGGGTAGAATAATAATGGTGATGACGTTCTGAGTGGTTAAGTGGGTGTGAGAAATGATTGGAACTTTTTGAACTTTGAAAGTATAAAATTCGAAAAAAATCTTAACGGAAAAGACTATATGATTACAGTTAGGCCTTGTGTGGTCTAACTGCTACATAATGCATTTTTTACGGTTAACCGGCCTAATTAGGTTTGACATTAAAATTCGATGACTCGAATACTCGTTTGAACATGTCAGTTGTTGATTGGTTTTTATCCGATTTGACCAGAGAAATGACGGGCGGGGATCGAGGGATAACTATTTGTTCTCGCCCCGACCTGATGCCAAGCATAGACCTAACATTGCATTTAATCCTGACGGTTTTTTATTAAGCATCTAATCTTGACTGTTGATAAATGAAACGATTTTGATTTGCACGAGTTGTCTTGAATAGTCCAATTGACTTATGACTCTTCTCGACTAACTCGATATTTTATCATAAATAAATCTGAATATGAGTAACCTCTCTAATACCTAAGCCCAATCATGTATAAAAAAAACCTCAAAACCTAAAAACTAAATCAATTATTTGCTTATTATTATTAATATTTAAGCATTATTTTTTGTATTCAGTTTCTACCATTAAAAAAAAGGTAAAGTGAGCTTTGTATAAAATGAATAAACAAGTGACTGAAAAGCACAAACTCAAAGATCAGTGACTGAAAAGCATAATTTCTGTTGGTTCTTCGGACTTCACGAAATAAAATAAAAAGTAAAAAGAGAAGTCCTTCCTTACTCACTAGTCTTTCCTATCCAGTTTTTCGTCCGATTCTAAAGCATCGCCATCTCCAATCTCCTCTCTGTTATCAACCCACGATCATCAATCTGACAATCTCCTTCTATAAATCCATTTCTCTTGATTTCACTCTCCCACTGATCATACCATTCCCCCCACTTTGATCTTTGCCTCATTCAATCAATCCTCTGTTTCAATCTGCGAAACTATTCCTCCGCCATGGATCCCAATCCCAAATCCTTCCCAATCCTCTCCTACGTCATGCAGCGACTCCCCTCGCTCAGCCCCAAGGCTTTCTCCCCTTCATCCGCCGCTGCTGCACCCGTCGCCGCCTTCGACATCGAGCACCAGCACCAGTCTTCATCTCCCTCTTCCTCCTCCTCCCCCTACTCTCCGTCCGGCCAGACGAAGATGATCCTATCCGAAATGCCGAATCTCAAGGATCCTCACCTCCTCGCGTCCATGACCACCGCCATCTCCGACGTCTCCAACACCCGATCCATCCTCCGCAAGCTGGGGCCCCGGCCCGATCACGAGATGGTGGACAACGCCAAGGCGAAGCTGGCCGAGATGGAGGCCAATCTGTCCAAGCGCCTCGAGGAGATCGTCCTCTCGCCCAGGCCTGAAGAGGTCGACCGGCTGGATTGGAGGCAGCAGCTGGCTAAGAAGGAGGAGGATTGCAGGAAAGAGGCCGAGAAGGAGAAGAGCATCTACGAGACGATACTGAAGCTGGAGGAGATGCACGTGGCGTACGATAAGCTGCTGAAGGAAGCCGAGCAGCGTCTGGTTCAGATGTATGAGACTTCGGGGCGGGTGGAAGGTAAAGAGGAGGTGGAGGAGGCGCAGGTGGCCGAGGAGGTCAATGAAGAGGTCGTCAGGATTCTTCAAGAGGCTACTGGAAAGGGAATTGAGAAGATTGATTTGAACGGCAGGAAGCTTAGGCATTTCCCCGAGGCGTTTGGCAAGATTCAGGGCTTGAAATTCCTTAATCTGTCAAACAATCAACTTGAGGTTAGTAATCATTCTCATTTCTCATTTCAACGGTACATACTGAGTCCTGTTTGGTGGAGTTTGGCAGTTACTCAACCAGTAATAAATGAACAGTTTTTCTTGTTGACGTTTGGAGTTTGATATATTTGAATTGCTAGAGAGGAATTGTTCTGCAACTAGCATTTTCATTGTCTATGAGCTGTTAGTTCTTGTTTCTTAGCAGTGATCTAAATATCATGAACAAACTATTGGGTTATCTTTGGAACGTCCTGAAGTATTGATTTAGTGTTTATTAGCTGAGTGGGTTCTTGTAGGTCTTTACAAGAGAGTTAATTTCAGCCTTTTCCTATGTTCTTCAACACTTGGCGAAGAGGAAATCAATAAGAAGAGTTCCATACAGATTTCGAGTTCCATAAATTCACGGTCTTTGTCATGTGCTATAAGGAAAGTTATTTTAGTGTTGTCCCTCCCTAAGGAACAAACTATTAGTTGCTGTTTCTTGTGTTTTGCCTTCTTCAATAGTAATGCCACCCAGGTTCCAATCTTTATCATCCTTTGCT
The DNA here is from genome assembly GCA_030674075.2 of Linum usitatissimum. Taxonomy (NCBI): domain Eukaryota; kingdom Viridiplantae; phylum Streptophyta; class Magnoliopsida; order Malpighiales; family Linaceae; genus Linum; species Linum usitatissimum. The sequence goes on from JAUJYP020000192.1 coordinate 6,855,722, forward strand.
AGGTGTACCATCTTTCCGTATTTTCAAAATGCTATCACTTCTCCATGCTGGATCGTCTGTCTAGTGTTTATAGGAGTAATTCTTTTTTGGGGTTCAATGGTTGCAGTAACTTTGATGCTCAAACTGAAACTGCTACAGTGAAGCATTCCTGTTTTCCTGAAGGCAAAATATATATTTGTTAATAGTGAATAAAGGAGTAATAGTTAATAAGTTCTTTTGAATAGTTCAACCCAAGCTAGTATTCCAGTCATAATCCAATAAGTGCAATCGTCTTAAGTATTCAATTTGTTTGGTTTATATACATGTGATGGCCCTATGCGGTGCAGGTTATTCCTGACTCAATAGCTGGGCTGGAGAATCTTGAAGAGCTCAACCTTGCTTCAAATCTTCTGGTAGTACTACCGGATTCAATTGGATTGCTGCACAACATGAAACGCTTAAATGTCTCTAGCAACAAGCTAGAGGCATTACCAGACTCTATTTCTCACTGCAGGTAGTTTCATATTGCCTTACGAGGGAATTCCCGAAATAAAAATCATTCGAAATGTGGCTCATTATGTTCTAATTCAACTTTCAGGTCACTGGAGGAACTCGACGTGAGCTTCAATCGTCTTACCTACATACCAACCAATATCGGATGCGAGATGACAAACCTCCAGAAGTTCTACTTCCAGCTGAACAAAATTCGCTCCATTCCTTCTTCTGTCGGCGAGATGAAATCTCTACGCCACCTGGACGGGCACTTCAACGAGCTCAATGGCCTTCCTCACACAATTGGGAAGTTATCAAACCTCGAGACGCTAAATTTGAGCAACAACTTCACCGACATGAAGGAACTCCCTATAACTTTCGGCGAGCTCACGAGTCTCAAGGAGCTCGACCTCAGCAACAACCAGATCCACGCTCTGCCCGACACGTTCGGGCAGCTGGACAATTTGGTGAAGCTGAACCTGGAGCAGAACCCGCTGGTGCTTCCTCCAATGGAAGTCGTGAAGGAAGGCGTCCAGGCTGTGAGGGCGTTCATGGCTCAGAGGTGGATCGACATACTGATGGAAGAAGAGAAGAAGGCTACCCTCGAGACGCAAGAGGAAGGCGAAACGGGTTGGTTGACTCGCAGCACTTCGTGGCTGAAGAACACGGTCACGACTGTTTCGGACTATGTCAGCCCCAAAGCACCCAAGGATGCTGCTTACCTCGAGCAGCAGCTGTGATTCCGTGTTCTCAATCCTCCCACTACGCTTTTCGGAGCATCTTACTCGTATGGCGTCTGTGTGTACCTGATATATCTGCTCTTGTTTTCCTTGCTTGTTTGTTTTGTTTCAAAGGTAGAAAGAGAACTAGAATGCAAAATTTTTGGCTTCTCATTTGGAATTTCATACTTGTCAGCTTGGCAATAGTTTTGTTCACCATGCGAGAGACATCCAACGTTATTTGACGAGAACTCGAGAAGTAACGGGTGATTATTAGCGATGCTTGATGGAACTTCAAAATCAAAATGAACAAATGCAATAACGAAGAACCTTCTTCGATTGCATTTCAATAACTTGAGCGACAAGAAAGGTTCATACTTAGTTTATACAACAATTTTTAATAATCTGTGTATATAAGCACCCAGGGACAAAATCAGGAAGCGAAGCAGAAACAATTCGTCAGGATCAAAATCACTCAATTGAAAAGGTCCGAAGCCGTAATATATATCTGTAAACGGAAACTTCTAACTAGCTACATGAAACCAGAAGAAAGAGTAAGTCGGAACTCGGGACAATCCGGTCTCTGATCCCTCGAATGACCAGAAAAGATCCGTTTGTGCTCTAATCTTGAACCGTAGATTCATCCACATTTTTTCGGGGCAATCACGGCCAAGTACTTGATCAAAATCGGGTCATTGGAGTATATACAACCCCACACGTGGCGTGCCGCGGTTGCGATCACAGCCAGAAGCAGCATGACTCGCACTGCTAGACGCCCTGCTCCAAGCTCGTTCGAAATTCGAATGAATCTACTAACCACATTGTGTAACAGAGTAATAAAACAAAATTACTCAGGTTTTATTTACCTTACGGCGCTGCCGAGGCTCATGGGGATCCTGAAGACTGCCGCGGAAGTGTTGAGGCTTAAGAAAAAAAACGAATCTTTCTCAAAAGTCAAAACACATATAATATTAAGGTTACTGAAAATCGTGGTATTTAAGATTCATTGTTTTGCCTGAGATGTGATGTTGACTGTAACCAAGTCGGACAACCCTGGGAAATGTAGTAATTAACAAACCTGATCAACATCATTGAAGTCTCCAACTCTGAGTCAGGAAGGAGCCCCGCCAGTACAATGAAAACCTGATACGACCAGAACTCCAAGCTAAAATCCACCAGAAAATTAAGACAGTAACTAACTCACCATCATGAGGGCTGACGGAACCCCCAACTTCAAGAACGAAGCCAAACCTTTAGGACTGGCACCCTTAAAGCTGAAACCTTTCCATGTATCCTGACACGGGCTCGAAAACTCGAAAACAATATTCCGTCGCCGGCTGCCGGAGAGGGCCATGTCCCCTCCCGGCTATGACCTGGCTCCGCCCCTGTCCCTTTGTAATTCCTTTCTCGACTTTTCACCTCCCCCGAAATCCCGATCCCGATCCAAATCTCCATTCCAGATTCCCCAAATTGAGGTTTCAATACGAGAATGCCGGAGCGTCGTCGTCGTCGTCCGTTGCCATTCATGCCTACGACTAGCCAACAACGATTAAAAGCTAGGGCAAGACTGAAGCGGCTCTACGAGGAACGGGTTAGTGAATGGATAGAAAGCAGCAACGAGGATGATCAAGAGGAGATCAATAATAATAATAATAATAATAATAAGAAGAAGAAAAGAAGAAGAAGAAGAAGAAGAGGAAGCTGATGGTATCATCTATTGATCACACGATCAGCAGCAGCAGCAGTAGTTTAATAATTGCTGTTGACGAAGATATGTAGGTTTTCCAGATACTTACCAAGCTGCCATCGAAGTCGCTGATGAAGTTCAAGTGCGTCTACAAAGGTTGGAAATCCATACGAGACAGAATTACGCTCGCCAGGTTTTCTTATTGTGGCTGCCCCTGTTTACCCAACAAGTAGAAAAACAAAGAGCTATGATTTGTCTTTCCTGTCAGCTCATTTGCATTACAGTGGTCGTCATGAGTTAAATGTTCACGTTCACGGCGTAAAGAGGATGCAGTCGCCAGGTAAATGTTAGTTGGCAGGGTTGCTCTGTTTGGTCAACATCTCCATCGGAGAGGAGGTAACGCCATGGCTCACGCCTCCAAATAGAAATGGATGGGTGTCTAAGGCTGTGTGATAGTTTAGTTTGAGGATATTTATTACTTTGAACTTTGAAGAATGTTACTTGGTTTTCCGGTACTATCAGTTATATTGTGAGGATATTTGTTTATTTATTTATTACTAGCCTGGCTCGCTCTCTGTTGTGTGGGGATAGAAACTGCTTCACTATGTTGGGTGGAGTGTTGGCGGTGGTTCTTCTCCGGCCGGCCGTTCGTCGGGGAAGTGCGGAGGAAGGGAGAGTGAGGCAGTCAGGCAGAGGAGGCAGAGGAGGAGAGGCAAGGGAAGAGGATGCTAAGTGTAGACATTTTTGGGTGTATGCTTAATCTGAAGTGGCTTTTTGGATTGAATGGGGCTTGCTTTTATACATGCGAGTCAAACAGTAGTCGGGGTGGCTGGACGGTTTTGGTGCCTGATCGAAACCGATTAATCGATAGTTGTCCGACATCGCTTTGGCAGAGATGATTTTTGGTCTGCCGTGATCATAGGTTAAATCAAGCGTCTTTCGTATGCTTAAAATACCATTCATTCGTGTTTGACTATCCTTTGAATGAGATAAAATTTTGTCATATAACCACGACAAAATTTTAGGTGATTTTGTATAGAGTTTTGAAATTAGATGGAATATGAAAATAGAGGAAATGTGGAGAATGTTAGATTGTATTATTTGATTTGGTTCGAAACTCAACTTCTAGTTCAAGAATTGACTCGAATGATGTGTAATAGGTAAAATACTTGGGGAAGTTAATGAGACTCATCAGTTGGTTCGAAACTCAACTGCTAGTTCGAGAATTGACTCGAATGATGGCTCGATCCAGGCTCATTAGTTAACTCGATTAATATAGCTTTCGAGTTGACTTTTATAGATTTTAACATTTAACCAAGAATATAGTGATCCTGAATACACACCCTTGGTACATGCGGCCGGCATAACCGCAGCACAAACAAAACGCCGAGCACCAACGGCCAAAGCACAACTACTTCCCTTGTCGCCACCGCCACACTCTCAATCTCAACTCCCAAAAATGGCGCAGTCCACACTTCTGTGCATCAATCAATCTTCTTCCATTCTCCTCCTCCATCTCAATTCCCCCAAACCCACCGCCGCCGTAATCAAACACTCCTCCTTCTTAATCCCTCGCCTCACCTCAAGAACAACCCTCCTTCACCGACCTAAAGCGTTCTCGATGCTGCAATCCGTCGTACCAGAAGCCATCGCCGTGCTCCAATCTCCCGTCCCGACCTGGGAATCCGCTCTCCTCAACAATCTCTTGATTTTCACCCTCGGCTCTCCGATTCTCGTCTCCGGCCTCTCCTTCCCCGGCATTTCCGCGGCTTTCCTGCTCGGAACCCTCACATGGCGCGCTTTTGGCGCCTTCGGATTCCTTCTCGTCGCAGCTTACTTTGTCATAGTGAGTTTCAACATGAGAGAAATCTCAAAAAGACTTTTTGTCAACTTGCATTTCCTTTTTAGTTTAATGGCGAGGTAGAGAGTTTTGTGTATATAGGGAACTGCAGTTACGAAGGTGAAAATGGCGGAGAAGGAAGCTCAGGGAGTTGCTGAGAAGAGGAAAGGGAGAAGAGGACCTGGAAGCGTGATTGGTTCCAGCACTGCTGGATGTGTTTGTGCTCTCTTGTCAATATATGGAGTTGGTGGAGAAGGGTTCTCTCAGCTTTGGTTGATTGGATTCGTTGCTAGTTTCTGTACCAAGTTGAATGATACTGCTTCCAGTGAGATTGGCAAGGGTTATGGCAAAACTACGTAAGCCACTTTTTTCTGATCATGGTCTTTGTTGAATCTGGTTAGGCAGACTTTCAGATGGATATAATTGGATTTTTTAGATGAGAGTATGTTTGAAATTTTGAATGTTCTATGGATATATGAAGAGTAGTTGGAAGAGATGAGCAAAATTGATACTTGATGTGCCTTTCTGGTTTATCTGCTACTATTGGGGCTGGTTGTGTTCCTAAAGTTTGATGAGTTTAAGTTATGTGGTGAGATCAGGTACCTTGCTACCACATTTAAGGTTGTTCCTAGGGGAACAGAAGGGGCTGTGAGCGTTGAAGGAACTTTAGCTGGATTTCTCGCAGCCATTGTTCTTGCCTCGATTAGCTGTCTGATGGGTCAGGTACTGCTATCTGTTGGACTTTTGCATCCAAGATTCTTGCTTCATTCTTGCCTCCATTCACTCTTGTATAACTTATCATGTTCTATTAAGGCTAATGCAATCCGCAGTGTTGTTCTTCTGAATTTAAAATGTACCCTTTGGATGCTGCGACTAACAAAACATGTGCTATGACTTAAGAACCAAAATGAAATTCAGTTAGCAAAAGCAATCATCAGCAGTTGATGAGTTCAAGTTTTGCTCTAGCGTTCATTCTCAAAAAACTAAGTAGACGATGTTGATAGGTTAAGCAAAAGGTGAGGATGCTTAAGATCAATACAATACGATAACGATCACTTGGATGAGTGGATTGTGCTTACATGTATTGAACAGATGAGGTTAAACAAAGGATGTTTATTAAGATCAAAATGGTTCTCCCAATGATGCTCATTAAGTGAATACTAAGATCAAAATGGTTCTCCCAATGATAGCTCATATTTTCAAGGATATACTCGACCAACCCGATCTACCCTTGGTTTAGGTTTTAATACCCTTTGCAAGTTCCCCTTTGCGGTTAACTAACCATAGTGATTTCATGCAGATAGATGAAAGTGAAGCAGTGATATGTGTGATAGCCTCCCAGATTGCGAACTTCGGGGAGAGCTTGATAGGTGCAGTGTTTCAAGAGAAGGATGGATTTGGCTGGGTAAGGAAGGGAACTAATTTGTTATAACAAAATGCTGGTGGGGACTTAATAATTGTGCTCTGTTATTGTTTTGGCAGCTTAACAACGATGCGGTGAATGTAATTAACATATCAATTGGGAGCATATTAGCAGTTGCGATGCAGCAAGCATTGCTTCAAAACTGGGGAACATCATGAATTCAGAATCATTTTGAGTCGTTGGAATCTGTGTATGCCGGAAGTGTCTTTTCCAGGGAGCTGGTGGAGAATAGATGAACAGATGATCAGTGATAGTGGCCTAATGGGGCAAAGATGTTATCAGGTAGGGAGAGAAGTTAGTTGGTGAGAGGGTTCAAATGTTGTAAAACTCACTATAAGAGTAATTATATACATAACATGAAAAATCTGCTTCTGTAATCTCTGACTGTATACAGCTCGGGAATGTGGATAGGCTTGAGCTGGAGCTCGCCACAGTTGACAAAAACTAGGGCTCACGCTTGACTCGAAATCACGATAAATGAGCTAGCTAGAGAACCGTGAAGAGTTCAGGATAACCAGGACAAGCTCAACTCGATAACGTAATGAGTTTGGCTTGATAATCGTTGTAATCGAGCTTAGCTCATGAGTAGGTCTCATGAGGTTTAAAAATTAAAATGTTTATATAGGCGAGCTCATACAAATGACAAAAGTGAGTTGGCTTGCAAGTCACTTATTGAGCTCGAGCTACGTAAGTCAAGCATGGTATCATGACGTATAAATGAGCCGGCTCATTTAATATTCAGGATTGGCTCAAATTGACTCGTATTTATTATTGAGCCGGCTCATTTAATACTAAACGGAATTTCAAGTAATCTTTTTAGAAATTTTTACGAGCCGAATAAGAAGCGGCTCACCTCGTCCACAGATGGGTTGGTGGCTACATTGAAAAAGGTCATAGCCTTATAGGAGCCTAAAACTCCACTACCCTATAGGCAGGGAATAACACTTAGCCTAAAAGTCTACCACGACGAAGGCACCAACCAGTATATTGAAGCATACGGGAGGAGGAGGATGGACCTGATCATGTGCAAAAGATTCTCTTTATACCTGTGGCTCGGAATAGGTCACACCACCAAGACTTCAAAGAGTTCAATGAATCCGAATCGAGACCGTAACCAAATTCTCATATACAGAGTCACAAATCGACGAAGATGAAGATATCCATCGATAATCGTAAGGATAAGTACATGGATATGTGGGATGCAAGAAATATATACATAATAATGAGTGTGAGAGGATTCCTTCCAATCTCCAAAACCGACCAATCCGAATAATATATAATTTGGTTGGTTGGGTCGCCATCATAAAGCTCTTTTCAAATCATTCCCATTTACTTTATACAAGAAAATTCCCAGTCTCCACCAAGCCCTTCGGAACCAATTCACAGTACTTGCAGGCACCTGGGTTCACTTGTCACCATAAGTTTCCTTGGCCAAGTAGTGTCGACAAGGCAATTAAGGCCTACAATCATGCAATTAATTGTACGCCACACTTAATTAGCTACCTTCTTCATTATTGGGAGTTTCGCTGTTTTACCTACCTTTGTCCAATATCAAGTTGATGGAACCCATGAGAAAATACAAATTCTCATGTCGCCGATGGGCCAATTATGGTTCGATTTAGAGAATTGGGCGGAGCTCTTTGATCCGTCTGGGGAGCTAGTTTTCTTTAATTAGGTCGTGTATATCACCGTGCGTGATTAAAAAGTTGCTAAGAAGAGTGAAAGAGCGAGGACCAGTAAGCAGGTAAGAAATAATGGCTGAATCGGAGTGGATGAACATATGCTAATATTGTTCAAGCTTTTGCGAGTTTAAAGTGATGAAATTCTATATAAAATTTTCAAAATTTTAGTTTTGGTGTGATTTTTATTCTAATCTCATTAATAGTGTTTTCAAATTTGAAACATTAACGTTTAATTTCGATCATTCTCATTTCGTTATGAGAAATTAATTAAGGATTTAAGGATGAAAAGACTAGGAAACAAAGAAGTGTTGTATGAGGTAAGCCTTTTACTTTTAGACATACGAGGTAATCGACAAAATATTCCAATGCATATGTACGTATAGGGTCATTTTTATTTTTATTTTTCATAGCACGTATCTCGAATATGTGTCGATCTTCATTAAGTGACTCCGGTAAATCTCTACCACATATGCAGATCAATATTTACCCTATTTGAACCCTATTAAGCCAGCGTGGAGGCTCGTTGTTGGATCATATGAAGGTTGGGCATATGGGGGCAAGCATAACCCATCTAAATTCAATTATAAACAACGACAGATTCAAAATAATTTAACTTAGTTAGTGGATCGTATTATATAGAAATTAATTACATCGAAAATCCACAACGGCTAGTCGGCTAGTAGAACCAGAAAATCTTGGGGGTGGTGGTGGTGGTTAGGATGGATTGCGTATGCATTGTTGAAGGTATCTTTGATCTCCATTAATGGACACCTCTCGATATTGATTTAGAGTACGTACGTACTGTGGGACTTGGCATGTAGAAACGACAAAAATAAAAGCAAAGGAAACTCGAGACGTTATTATCAACCTAGCTAGCCAGTTAAAGATATTTATAATTTCAGATTGTTTTCGTTTGTAACTCTTCTCTGAATGACACAAAATAATCTTAGCTACGTTCTCTGTATGTTACAATTCTTTTGTGTGGTTAGCCGACGATTGTGCATGTTTCTCTTCGACAGTTGTTTTCGAGATAAAACAGTCACTTACTATAATGTTGGAGGAAGGTGAGATCACATATCAAACAATATTGAGTTAGTCAATTTCGCTGAAATGTTGGATTTTGATTTGATAGTCTGAGTATGTGTTTGCGGAGGATACCGAGCGCACTGACTAACTCTATCGTCGGCAATTGTTTTTATCGAGCACTTATTAGTCTGGACGTTAGGTTCGAAAAGAGGAATTGAATTAAAATGTAAGGCAGTAGAGTATCCAATGAAAGATTGTAAAATGGTGAAGAACCTCCAACATGGGTGGACGTGATTTTACTTGGCAATACTAAAATATAGTAAATCATTAATATTGTCGACGTGTACGTACACGTAGGGGTCCTTGATGCCACCTGTATGATTCGTCCTTGTCATTCGGTTCGCTACTTCTCCACTCCACTCTTTATTCATTTTCGATCATCCAAATCAAATTAAGGTAAATTCTTTGATGCATATCATTTACTTTGTTCTACCTGTCGTAACGTGAAGCAACGGTTGGACTCTTTCGTAAAGTAATCACACTAGTTTCCATTTTCCAGCTCGAACTCGTTTACAAATTTCGAACCAAATTTGAATATGTTGAAGTTCAACCGGTCGGTCTGAATTTTTGTTGCTGGGAAAAATACCAGATTTCTCCTTCTCCTCCTCGGCATTTAAGACACGCGTCTGTCAACCAAGTTTCCTTTCCTCATAAACAAATCCCGCAAAATCAAGTAAAAAATCCTTACCATTTTCCCACCATCGCCAACCGCTGTCCTGCATTGCCTTGCCTTCCATAATTGAACTCCAAAACGTAGCACACACCCACTGGTTACGTGATGTCGGTCAGGACCACTGACCGGCGGGATGTGTTCCTCGACCTGAATGGCGGTGGTGGTTCTTCACCAAAACTAGTATCCGGCACCGGCCCCGGCACCGGCACCGGCGCCGTTGCTGCTCCGGTTGGCAACATGTGGAGAGAAACTAGCTACGATTACCTGCAAGACGTGCAGGAGGAGGAGGAGCAGAGCAGAAAGGAGAATGAGTCGGACGTCGGCGGCGTAAGCTACCGATTCGACTTCAATCCGGCTCATAGTACTAATATCAAGGGCGGAGGAGGAAACAACGCTGCACCAGCAGCAGCTCCGCCGTTGTCTACTCTGGCGATAGCGGAGGATCCGCCATCGAAGCTTATTGGCCAGTTTCTACACAAACAGCAGGCTTCCGGTGACTGCTGTTTGGATATGGAATTGGACATGGCGGAGCTTGCTCCCGTAGCAGTTCACCAACAACAACAAGTCTCCTTCGAGTCAAGCGAGTCGATAAGGAGGAGGCTGCAGGCTCACCGATTCAAGGAATCTCCGGGAATTCATTCGACAACGGACAGTCCCGCCGGCGCCGGCGCCGGCGACGGAGGAGAGGTTTTGAAATGCAGTTCTCGCGAACAAGGTTCGTTTTCCAGCATCTCTTCTTTTAAAAGGAAGTCCAATTTGTTCAAAGAGAAGACGAAATCCAGATTGATGGATCCTCCTCCGTGCACCAAGTCGGATATATCCGGACGGATGCCCAACGGGAAGTCCGGGCAGCAGATGAAATCTGGGATTTTAGGGAGAGGCAGTCAGATTGACGAGGAGGAAGAAGAAGATCCGTTGCTGGAAGACGATTTCCCTGAAGGTTTGAAAAAAGATAAACTTGGGATTTGGACTGTTCTTCAATGGCTTAGTTTGGTCTTAATCATTGCTGCCCTAATTTGCACTCTTGCAATTCGAAAACTGAGGACTAAAAAGCTCTGGAAGCTTCTGCTATGGAAGTGGGAAGTCATGGTCTTAGTAATGATCTGTGGGAGGTTAGTTTCAGGATGGCTGATAAGGTTGATTGTGTTCTTCATTGAGAGGAACTTCCTGCTTCGAAAGCGGATTCTGTACTTCGTTTATGGGGTTAAGAAAGCTGTGCAGAACTGTCTGTGGTTAGGACTGGTGTTGATAGCTTGGCATTCTTTGTTTGACAAGAAAGTTGAGAAGGCAACTGGAAGTAGATTTCTCAAGTATGTCACCAAAGTTCTATTATGCCTGGTGGTTGGAACATTGCTATGGCTGATCAAGACTCTTGTGGTGAAAGTACTCGCTTCGTCTTTCCATGTGAGCACTTACTTCGATCGAATCCAGGAGTCGTTGTTCAACCAGTATGTGATCGAGACTCTTTCCGGTCCTCCATTGATCGAGATGCAAAACAACGAAGAGGAAGAGGAGAGTCTTCTTGCTGAGGTGCAAAGATTGCAGAATGCTGGTATTGATGTGCCTACAGCATTCAAGGCAGCTACTTTCCGGTCGCCCCATCCAAGCCGAGTCATTGGAAGCGGTCAGCTGCAGAAAAGTCCTCTAACTGGTACTCCAAGGGGTTCTGGTGCTTTAGCCAATACAGACGAAGAAGGTCATGGTGCGATAACGATTGACCACTTGCATAAGTTGAACAATAAGAACGTTTCCGCCTGGAATATGAAGAGGCTGATGAACATAATCAGACGTGGAGGTTTGTCGACTCTGGATGAGCATATTAAGGAGTCTGCTCATGATGGTGACGATGAATCCACTACGAATATCAGAAGTGAGTGTGAAGCTAAGGCTGCTGCTAGGAAAATCTTTCAAAATGTGTCCAAGCCGGGTTCGAGGTATGTTCTTATTCCTAATGATCATGTTTATGTATGCATCGTTATCAGCATCGAAGTTTGTGACAAGAAGAGAACCAACTTTTTTTTATTGTAGGTTTATTCACTTTGATGATCTTCTGCGGTTTATGCAAGAAGATGAGGCTACAAAGGCGATGAGTCTTTTCGAAGGAGCACCAGAAAGTCAAAAGATTAGCAAGACATGCTTGAAGAATTGGGTGGTATGGTTGAACCTGGCCAATTTCATATTTCAAACTCGAAGAACTTGAGTGAAAATGTACTTGAAGTGTTCTTTTGCGCTCTGTGGTTTTTTCAGGTCAATGCTTTCAGAGAACGAAGAGCGCTGGCTTTGAGCCTAAACGACACCAAAACAGCAGTGAACAAATTGCACCGGATGGTGAACGTTCTAGCCGCTGCAGTGATCACAATCATATGGCTTCTCATGTTGGGGATAGCCACCACCAAATTCCTGCTCTTTTTAAGCTCTCAGCTTGTTTTAGTAGCATTCATTTTCGGCAACACTTGCAAAACCGTCTTCGAAGCGATTATATTCTTGTTCGTGATGCACCCGTTCGACGTAGGGGACCGCTGCGAAATTGACGGGGTTCAGGTCAGTACTAAATCCTCCTGACAGAATCCTGACAAAAGAAAGTCTTGTAATGTAAAAGCATGCTTACATATCCCATATTTGTTTTCCAGCTGGTGGTTGAAGAGATGAACATCCTGACCACCGTTTTCCTAAGGTTCGACAACCAGAAGATAATGATCCCGAACAGTGTCCTTGCCACGAAAGCCATCGGTAACTACTACCGCAGCCCTGACATGGGTGACGGAGTCGAGTTTTTAATCCATGTCGCCACTCCAGCTGAGAAGATTGCTGCTATCAAGCAAAGAATCAACGCGTAAGTACTTTAGATGTCACAATTTCACGCCTGTCATAACACATTTACGTTACAGTAACTCTCGAAGGAGTCTGGAGTTTATATTTAGTTTTTATATTCTTTATTAACAACGTCAGACTGCATGATGCATCTCTTGTATTATGGTTATAACCAATTATGCAGATACATCGACACCAAAAAGGACCATTGGTACTCGTCACCGATGATCATATGCATGGAGGCGGAGGATTTGAACCGGGTCCGGATGGCAGTGTGGCTGTGCCACAGGATCAACCATCAAGACATGGGAGAGAAGTTCCTTAGAAGGTCGTTGCTGATAGAAGAGATGGTTAAGATCTTTAAAGAGCTGGACATGCAGTACCGGTTGCTTCCCGTCGACATCAACATCCGAGCATTGCCTCCCGTGTCCTCGGACCGAGTCCCGCCGAGTTGGGCAGCAGCTTGAGTGGACGAAATGGATGGATCAAAGCTCTGTGAGGTAATTAATTGATGGAAGGCCGCATTATATAAACAGAGAGAGAGGTTTGGTTGTCAGTCTGTATAACATTCTTTTCCTCGGCGCTTTATTATGTGTAAGGGTTAAAGTGTAAAGGTAAGTAGTAGTTAGATGATGGTGTTATGGTTTTAGTTGAGTTGCAAGTAAGTTGGTGTAGAGAGACAAATTATTTTGTCGATGGGTGGGGTGTTTTCAAAACCGTATCGGACGGATTAGTCATACAGGTTAGATCTGTATTGTATGAGTAGTCTAGTTCCTCGTGTATAATAAAATATCATTGAGTAAATGTTTTAGGAGATACAATGAGTTGGATTAGTGTACCACGATGGTACTGGCCAGTTTTATCGAAAAGTGGTGTTCACTTAACATTAACATGAGGTTTCATATCTTCAAAGCTCCCTATTGTTTAGTCGTTCATGCTTCAACCTCTCCTCGAATTCCAAGTACGCTTCGAGTTTTGGTTTACCTTCGTCTAAAGCCATCCTCCGGACCGCTCATCTTCCTCCCCGGTCCACTAGACTTCTTCTATGTCGTTAACCATTCTCCGATCTTCCCTTCGATTTTCCCTACTTGAACTAGTTTCCGACTAATTGACTATGTCGATTTTCCTCTTCTGAATAGCAGAAACAACATGGTCAAAGACCCTGACAAGATTTCAAGTTTACAATGAACTTGAATGCTATATAGAGCGAAATTAAAATACATACTAAAAAAACTTTAATTGTACATACATAAAGATCTCATGACATTCTTATTATCTGTACAAAAAAATGAGAGAACTCAAGGGCAGAGCAGAATTCAAAAGGGTTTCTCCCCAACAAAATTCCCAGGAGGATCATAGTTACAATTCACGAAGGTATCTCCACTTGTGCAAACAACCTTAGCACACCCAATTCGGGTGCTCTGCCTCCAGATCATCTGTGTATAATGCAAGCAGTCTCTGTTCTCCGTACAGGAATTCGCCGCGTGGTCGTAGTAGCTTCTCTCGGCGGCCCACGCCGCCACCGCGTCACCCCTCCGCCACCTGCTACCGCTCCCCCAGAAGAGGTTCTCGCCGTACCTCCCGCGGGAGTGGACCAGCTGGCAGTCTCCTCGGCGCTGTCGTGCCCAGGACGCTGCGAAGTTTGCTAGCTTGTTGCTCCATTTCAAAGGTGGGATTCCTAGCCTGGCTCGCTCTTTGTTGTGCGGGGATAGAAATTGCTTCACTATGTTGGGTGGAGTGTTGGCGGTGGTTCTCCGGCCGGCCGTTCGTCCGGAGAGTGCGGTGGAAGGGAGAGAGGTGGTGAGGCAGAGGAGGCCGATGAAGAGGCAGGGGAAGAGGATGCTAAGTGTAGGCATTTTTGTTTTTGCTTAATGTGATGAAAGTGGTTTTTTTGTATCAAATGAGGCTTGCTTTTATACATGTGAGCTATAGTAGTAAAGGGCTGGCTGGACGGTTTCCGTTACTAATCGAAATCGGTTATTGACGGTTGCTGTCCATCGTTTTGGTTTGGGTGCTTTCCGGTCTGTTGCGGTTATCGGTTAAACCAAGTGTTTGTCATCGATTAAAAACATGGTTGATTCATGTTTTACTCTTGACTGACCCCACCGATTTTCGATGGCGAATCTAGAGTCAGTCTCTACCCTGCTATGGTCTAACATTAATAGCTTTTTTACATACAGCCGAGTAAATTTTAAATATTGCAAAACTCAGGTCAATATACTAAACCATTTTGGATATGTTACTGTTGACTTCACAGTGACCTTGAATCTAAACCCAACCACCTAGACACAGTAACCACTCACACCAACTTACTAGGGCTATATATTGCCCACAGAGTTTTCTAAATTTTCATCAAGAAGTCGTCAATCGTGGTTATGCTCAAAACCAAGTAGGTCGATCATAGATTAACCAATGATTTAAGTTCAATTCTTATTGGCCGACCAAATACGAACCGGCCCGACAGATTCGGACCCACTATGATAGTAATGGGCCACAATGTCACATGAGAGTATGATTGGAGGTGGAAAGAGAGGGAGGAATAATTTCACATGCAAAAGAGTGATAGCATGTTAGTGAATGTGGAAGAATTATTAGTCAAATTATTGAGGGAGGATCTGACTTCTTTCTACTTGTATTTAATTAACTGCCAATAACTGATTTCTAATGATTGATTCAGTTGGGATTGAAAGAATGGAAAAGTTGGGTAATTGGAGATGTATGATCGTTACTCGAAAGTATACTTGTAATGAAACCTCGAGATTGCTCTATTTGGAAAGCGTGAAAAGCTGTCATATATACATAATATTGATGTATCAAATAAGCTCACAGTGCAAGAAGTCAACTAGATTTATGTATTCTTTCACATAATGACATTATAAAATCCATTAACCATTAGGATGGTTCACGATCTTAATATTACCGTTGTAAAAATTCGTTTGTAAATTAGGAGAGTAGTTTTAAATCCAGGATGTAATAGTTACTGGAATTTCAGGATTTGAGACCGAAAGGACATTTTAGGAATTTCAGATTGTTTATTTATTTATTTTAATTCCAATGAAGCTTAAATGGTGGTTTTCGGAGGAAAATTTAGTTTCACCTGAATTGATCGCCATAGCTGAGTAATGCTCCAACTTGGAGAAGTTTGTTCAGATCGGCATAATAGACACATATCGATTGGAAAGAAAATCTAGTTTCACCAGAGATCGTCGCAGCCTTTGAGAAGTACTAGACTTGGTGGATGAAGCGTCGATATCGTGGACCCGAAGGAGAAAATAAAGGAGTCGACGGAGAAGATGGAGATCTGATGAAGATCCAATTGAAGATTATGACGCCTCCAGATCCAGTTGGATTTGAGATAGTGGGAACGGAGGTCAGGCCGTCGTTGTCGGGGTATAGGGAGAGGAAGATGTGATGACGGGATTTGTCGGCTGCGGCGTTTAGATTTGGTAGGGAGAGTGACCATTTAGCATTTTTCAGAATTTAAGTGATTGATCTGCATATTGTTTGAATACTTTTGAACCTTACTTCTGTGGTCAATAACTTTTAAACTTCTTACACTTAAGGACAGTAAGCTGTTTTGCAGAGATTTAGAAGTTAAGAACTGAATTTGAGATAAAAGAAAGTTGCAAATCAGCCACAAAAAGTTTAGAAGATGCAAAAGGAGTTAATTCATATAAGGATTATTACTAATCAATTATCTATTTTTTTATTTTTTAATATAACTATATTATAATATAACCAGTTATAAACAATTATAATTTATAATTAATTATATTTTAATCATAATCAGTTATTTTTATAACCAATTAAGGGTTATAATTAATAATTATAACTAGTTATTATGAAATATAACTAGTTATAATTATGACCCGTTATTAAAAAAATATAACCGATTATAATTATAAAAGAACCCATTATATTTCATAATTAGTTATATTTAAAATATAACTGGTTATATCTTTTAATAACTGGTCATAATTATAACCCGTTATAAAAAAATATAATTGGGTTTATTTTAAAAGATATGCTCGATTATAAATTTTGCTTCGGAAAAATCATAGGAGATTCGTCGAGAAAGTGACCGGCTGGTGACTGCAAATTCGCCGGAAAACCATTGGCCTCTGACCGGGGTCTTGCACTGGCCGGTGATTGGAGTCTTGCCGGAAATTCACCGGACGGGACCACAATGAGGTGGCGTGCCGATTTATAAAAATAATAAATCAAATAAATATGTTGGAAAGACTTCCTTACCCTCTTTATACACACCGTTAGATCTGTGAAAGTAAAATCCATAAAATCTAACGGTCCTGTCTCGTCCTGAACATCCTAAAATAATAAATCTCCTGGATTCCAACCTCTGCCCTAAATTACGGAATAAGTAACTAATGTTAAAGTAATAGCATGGTTGTTAGAATGAAGATGCGGAGGAACGGTAGCGTTTCATCCTCCCATTGGCGTTTTATTTTGTCTACGACTGCCGTTTTACTGTAGCGGGCTTGAGATACTGCTCAACATCGAGTATCGACCGAACAAAGAGGAAAAGCCGAAACGGAGTCGCCGGCCTGAAAGAGAGAATCGGAAAGGAGAGAGGCTAGGTCGGAGAATTGGATAGATCGCCGGTGGGAGGCGCGCTGCGATCCTTCATTGCTAGTCGTCGCCGGAGAAAACCCGTATTTTTGCTTACAATCGATATGAAGAAGGACAGAAGCCAATGGGACTGATCAAAATGCCATCTCTGTCCCGCTCCAGACTAAAAACAGTCGTTGATCTTCACGTTACTCTGGTTATCGACTGTTAGCTCCGGGTATAATCTTCTAACGTTATCTGTTCTTTCCTTTTCCCCTCCGATTGCTGATTGGGTTCAGTTGGAGTACCTGCTTTTTTTCACTGAGGTGCCTTAGGTGAAGAAAATGGATTCGATAATTGCACAGTGTTGCTCAGTCATGGAATGTATTTGCGGCGATTAGAAGTCAAACATGGTCAGAGTGGAACATTGTGAATCATAAAGATGAAGTTTTGAATTGCAGTGTTTGTATTGTGTGCAGCCTATATCCTTCCAATGGAAGGATTGAAGGATTCTGCTGCGAAGAAACCCAAAAGATTGACATCTGTTGTATGGAATCACTTTGAACGGGTAAGGAAGGCTGATTCGTGCTATGCTCTTTGTGTGCATTGTAACAAGAAACTTAGTGGGTCAAGTAACAGCGGGACTACTCACCTGAGAAATCACTTAATCCGATGCTTGAAAAGGTCGAATTATGATGTGACACACCTATTTGAGGCAAAGGGGAAGAAAACAGAAACTTCCTTTGCAATTGCAGATGTCAGTCACGTTGTACAAAGACAAGATGATTGCACCAAACTCCCAATTGTAAGTTTTCATCAAGAGCAAAGAAATCATGGAGTTCTTAATGTGGGGGGTCGTCGATTCAGTCAACAGCGTAGTCACTTGGATCTCACCTGCATGATGTTATTACATGGTTATCCGCTGACCATGGTCGAGGATGCTGGGTTCAGAGACTTTGTGAAGAATCTCCAGCCGGTGTTCGAGGTTGTGCCAAATGGTTCTATTGAGCTCTCTTGCACACAAATTTACGAGAAAGAGAAACGTAGAGTGCATGAGTTGATAAGCAGATTAAATGGTAGGTTCAACATTGCAGTTGAAAAGTGGAGTTGTCCAGAAAACAACCATTACTTGTGTTTGACAGCACAGTTCATTGATGATGTTTGGAAACTGCGGAGGAAAGTTCTGAACTTTGTGACTCTGGAAACCACTCATACTGAAGATATGCTTTCAGAAGTGATTATCAAATGCCTTTTGGAGTGGGGTATTGAGTGCAAGTTGTTTGCCATGACATTCGATGATTGTTTCACAGATGATGACATTGTTGAGATGATAAAGAATGGCATCTCCCAGAACAGGCCATTTTTCAGTAATGGTCAACTTTTCGATATTAGGTCTGCTGCTCATGTTGTGAATTTAATGGTACAAGATGCCATTGAAGCACTCCGCAAGGTTAGCCAAAAGATTCGAGAACGTTTCAGATATGTCAAAAGTTCAAGGGAAATCCAGGTCAAGTTCAATGAGATTGCTCAGGAGGTTGGTATTAACTGTACAAAATATTTGGTTCTTGATTCCCCAGCTCGGTGGAGCTCGACATACTACATGGTTGAAACGGCCCTACATTACAAGGATGCATTTTGCTTTTTGGAAGAACATGACCCGGCCTATAACACATCACTGTTATCTGAGACAGAATGGGAATGGGCGAGTTCTATAAATGGTTATTTGAAACTATTTGTAGAGATAACCAATGTCTTCGCCGGAAGCAAATGTCCAACAGCCAACATCTATTTTCCCGAGATATGTGACGTTCACATCCAACTAATTGAATGGTGCAAGAGTTCAGATAGCTTCCTTAGTTGCATGGCTTCTAAGATGAAGGCCAAGTTTGATAGACATTGGAGCAAGTGCAGTTTGGCTTTGGCAATTGCTGCCATCTTAGATCCTCGATTCAAGATGAAATTGGTGGAGTACTATTACTCTCAGATCTATGGTAGCACATCCTTGGATCGAATCAAGGAGGTTTCTGAGGGCATAAACGAACTTTTCAGTGCATACTCGATCTGTTCAACCTTGGTTGATCAAGGTTCAACACTTCCAGGCAGCAGCCTACCAGGCACTAGCACTGATACCAGGGACAGGTTAAAGGGCTTTGACAAATTCCTGCATGAGACTTCTCAAAGCCAGACTCTTTCATCTGACCTGGATAAATACTTAGAAGAACCAGTCTTTCCTCGCAACTGTGATTTTAACATCTTAAACTGGTGGAAAGTCCATACACCGAGATACCCTGTCTTGTCTATGATGGCACGGGATGTTTTAGGGACACCCATGTCAAATGTCTCGCTAGATATGGAATTCAGCACCGGAGGAAGGATGCTTGATGCTTACAGAAGCTCTCTAAGCCCAGACGTTCGGCAGGCTTTGATATGTACTCATGATTGGTTGCAAATTGAACAAGAAGGTTCGTGCTTGTACAGGATTCCAGTTTTTCGAATATTGTTTGGTAGCTTTTTCTGCCAGCTAACTCTTTTCTTGTTTTATCAGAACTCCTGTCGTCCTCTCCCTTAGCTATCTGCGTTGAATGAAAGCTCATCAGTCAGTGGTAAGATTCCTCTTCATCACTCTCTCTCTTTTTCTTTGTCAACAATGAATTGTACATATGCTCAGTGTCTTTATCTGGCGTGTAAACTAAATCAATTGATGTCAACTATGCTAACAATATCTGGTTATAGCTCGTCAATCTTCAGGCATCCTGTCACTCTTCGAATGTGTACGTAACAGTTACTACGTACTAGACCAGTTTTTTTTGTTTTGTTTTTTCTGGCAATCCACTTCCCTCATGGGCATGTAGATGAAAAATACCCTTTCATGTTGCTCGAATTGGCTTTTCAACAGATTCTTAGGTTTTGCATCATTCATCTACTTTGGCGAAGGTGCTCTGTTGACTGCTGAAGGTAAGAAGTATATGCTCTTCTGATAAGAAGTGTGGAACTGGGAGGTGCTGAAATAGACTTCTGTATTTGACTGATTTTGGAACCCATGGAAAAGCAAACGCTAGAATAGAATTTGAGCCTTTTCCTTATGACCAATGTTTCTGTAGTGTTCTCTCAGATGAGCAGGCTGGGTTAGGTTACAATTTCGATTGTTTCCGGTTATGGGTTAATCAGGCTCAAGCTGCGGGCATATTGTCGTTGATTGGGTTATAGGTTGTTGAGCACATGAGTCGATTTGGATCCCAACACGACGGGGAGGTGAGTGGGGCATAATTGAACTCGTATGCTTGGTTTGAGAGATGGAAAAGTCGGATGGAATTTAGAGGGTAACGGAAAGGTTCACTCTTCAAAAACATTTCGTTTAGGACCTAACTTTCCCATCTGACCGAAAAAATACTCAAAATTCCATCCGACTTTTCACTTGTTCGTAAGCTTCCTGATGAAGTGAGTGAATGATTTTTCAGCAGCATGTGGGATAAAGTTTTAGAGAGGTATAAAGGCTCTGCTGATATGGAGATAGAAATTTAGCAAGAAAAGGAAGAACTGAATTCCACCGAATCTCACTTTTCAGTGTACGCACTATTAGCATCTTTCTAGGCTCCCACTTGTCTTGCACTACTACAGTGGCAGCCGAGTCACAATTCGAGTCGATGGGTTTTCGAGAGAGTGCATTTCACTGAGTCACAATTCGAATCTATCGGGTTTAAATTGGTGCTATGTCTCGTACAATGGTACATTTATGAACATTCATTTATCTCCGGTAAATTATATATAAACTGTCAAAACAAGTATTTCGGTTTCTCACCACACCTTTGATCCAACCAGACAAATCATGAAATCACGGTCATTATATCGAATTAGACTAACCACCCAATCCACTCTATAAAATCAGCCTTTCACCTAAAGTTTAATGTCACAACTTGCATTACTACATTCATTCCCTTAAAAACAATATATGTGCACGTCCAAGCAGTGTTCTCAAAACCATACTGATACGATGTTAGACCTCGAACTACTCATAAAAATTGTCCAGTACAAATCTTTTATAATAATTATCGTTATCGTCATACCATTAGACTCATCGATTTGACGTTTTGGTACGGTTCTGAAAATCAGAGTACTTTTTTCCTATTTTTTAAATGATAGATGAATACCAAAAAAGCTGAAGCAAAAGAAGAGAATCAAAATGTAGCACTTGTGAGTTGTGACATAAGCATCCAACTTTATTTTATTGCATGCAGCTGGGTACATCTTTGTCCTCTTTAACAATTTGTGTTGGAGGAGACTCTCTCATCTTTAATCTTTATAGAGCAGAAAAGTGAGTTGACAAGGAAGGTAGTATCTTTCTTTTGATACGTGTTAAAGAAAGGCAAACATAAAAACAAAGGTTTGATTCAAACAAATTGCAGAAAGAAAGAAAAATAATGGAGGGTGCAGTGCAGAGAGAGCCATGATACGATGATGGTGCTTCACAGCCTTTCTTACCCAGAAAAAAACTGCAGAGGATTGGATTCCTGAAAGAAAGCATCAAGTATGTATAAAGGCTTGCTCTTTATTTGCGATGCTCATTCTTCATTGTGAAATCACAGCCAAATGGTAAGTAATTGACATCTCTAGATACTTGTTCTTGTTAGGTTAAGATTTGTTATTGTGAACTTCTTCGGGAAAATTACTCTATATTTCACGAACTATTCGAATATTGCTCATATGTGCATAACTTATTGTTAAATCTAAGTGTGTCACCAAGTGATGTGGCAGAGGGAATGAACCCGTGGTTGCCACGTAGGTCTGAGGAAAAAGGCTACTTGGTGACACGCTTAGATTTTCCAATAAGTCATGGACATATGAGTAATATTCGAATACCGTGACATATGGGGTAATTTTGCCAACTTCTTAAACTTCCAGGGACCCTTTTGCAATGTCTCTGCTCACAATACTTAATTTCCTGAACAGTCCCTAAGTTTATCTGCCTTTAGTCCACTCCTGATATTTTAACTAATTTATATAGTTGCCCATAACCACAATTGTAACCTTTTCTCAAGAGCATTTTGACCCCTCAACTATGAAAATACAACAAATTACTTATTTATCATATCTTGATTCGAATGACCGATCTAGCAAAACACAAACCATTATGTCAAAGTTCTCAACAAATTATCTATACTCATGATAGAACATTCAACTAAAAAATCCCGAATAATATTCAAATTTGAATGTGAGTTTAAAAATACCATAAACAAAATTATAAGATTACACGATAAAAATTTCACATTTTTAAAAATTTATAAAAATATAATCGCTTTAGAATGTGAAAACACTCATTGTAGACTAAATTCGTTCATCCTTAATTTCGCTCCTAACCAAATCTGAAATGTCCAATATGACATGGGAAGTAGCAGACAAAACGTTTAAAGACAATTAGGAGTTAACAAACAAGACAACAGTAACGTAATTAAGGGAAGTGAGTAATAGAGAGAGGGTGTGAGTGAGAGAAAGGGAGATGGAAATGCAGGTGAAAAATGGAGGAATTTACGGACAAAGAAGGGTTGGATGTGTCAGCCCGCGTGGATTAGCAACGAGCAAAGCACACAGGAGACGATGCCTTTTCTGCTTTTACTCTCCTTTCCTTTGGTTTCCTCTGCTTTGCTTTCCCTCTCAACCTCACACACCATCAATCTCCTTCTTCTTCTCTCTTCTTCTTTTAATCACACCTCTCTCCCAAACTCTCACACACTCTTCTTCCCCCCCTCTCTCTAAAAGTCTCTCACTTTATGCTCCAAACCCACCTTACACTCACACTGCTCTGCTCAACACCCAATTCTTCATTTTGCTCCTTCGAGGTATGGTTTGATTGTAACATGCTACTTGAGAACCGGATTTCTTCTTTGCTCTGCTGCAATCTGTCGTGTGGGGGGGTTTCTGCCTTTGTTCTTCCTTTGCTAAAGGTGGTGACTTGGGACTTGCAATGTGGAAACTCAAAGGAGGATTATGGTTTTTAATTTATTAGTAAGGAAGATGGTTTCCATTTTTCTTTTGTTTTCAAAACTGCATCTAGACAGACCCCATTCATGGTTTTGTCTCATGCAATTCTGGTGGATCCCATTCTCCTTTTTTGTTTATCTGTGTTCTTGGTGGTCCTTCCAATTTCAATTTTGCTTAGTTAAATAATTAATCTTTTACATTACCCCTTTACTGAGTTTTGATGATACTGGTAATTGAGTGCCTGCTTTTGATTGTGACAAATTAAACATGATTGTGTGGCGTATAGAGTTTCTCATGGATGGATGATAGTTCATTTTCGAGTTCTTTTTTAACTGAAAAATGTCAATGATGTGACTGAGAAACTTGTGAAAAACAGGTCATTCAGTTGGTTTAGGATCATCCTGGTGCTAGTAAAACTTAGCAGAAAAGGGTCTGGTTTTTAAAGGCCTGATCGTATGCCTGCAAACCAGTACCACGGTAACTCAACTCCTTACCCAGGTCGTGTGGAGCGGCTCTTGAGAGAAAGAGAGCTCAGGGAGCTGAGGAGAAGCAATAGGGCTGAGGTGAATGGTAACCATAATAGAGGTGAATCAAGTGAACTAGAGTTACGCTTCAGGGAGAGTGATCTTCAGAAGAATTCCTACATTGAACAGTACTTGGAAGAAGCTGCTGCTGCCACAAGGGCACTTAATAAAGAAGGAGGATGTGAAGGCCATGATGGGAGGCCTTTAAGGCAACGCTTACTCGTCGTAGCTAACCGGCTGCCTGTGTCTGCTGTTAGAAGAGGTGAAGATGCTTGGTCTTTGGAAATTAGCGCTGGAGGTCTAGTTAGTGCACTTCTCGGTAAGCTTTTTTAAAGGTTTCTGCTTTTTGTCGTTCACCTTTGATTAGTGTTGCTACTTCTTATTGGTCCTAACTTGGTGTTCCTGGAGTTTCAACTATGCTTGGTTCTCATCTCTTTGAACTTCAGGAGATCTTCTGTATCTTTTGTTTGGTCTTTTTGTTGTTTTGGTGTTTAAAAGATGTATCCTTTTGCTTGTTCATCTTTCCCAGAAGGGTGTGATGCAGTTTAGATATGTAATGTAGGAGTGAAGGAATTCGAAGCCAGATGGATAGGCTGGGCTGGTGTTAATGTGCCAGATGAAGTAGGCCAGAAGGCGCTTACGAAAGCTTTGGCTGAGAAGGTAAATGATTTATCCTATCCACGCTTTGGCTTTGCGATGTTGTATAATTATTGATTCAGCTGATATTTTCCACTTCTAAATGTGTATTTTATTTTGGTTTTCATAGAGATGCATACCTGTGTTCCTTGATGAAGAAATTGTTCATCAATATTATAATGGCTACTGCAACAATATACTTTGGCCTCTTTTTCACTATCTTGGTCTTCCGCAAGAAGATCGCCTTGCCACAACCAGAAGCTTTCAGTCTCAGTTTGCTGCATATAAGAAAGCCAATCAAATGTTTGCTGATGTAGTAAACAAGCACTATGAAGAGGGGGATGTTGTCTGGTGCCATGATTATCATCTTATGTTTCTGCCGAAATGCCTCAAGGACTACAACAGGAACATGAAAGTTGGTTGGTTTCTCCACACACCTTTTCCTTCATCTGAAATCCACAGGACACTGCCTTCTAGATCAGAGCTACTCCGGTCAGTTCTTGCTGCAGATTTAGTAGGGTAAGCCTACCTTTCGAAGTCTTTCTTACTTTTCATTCATCCAGTCTGATCCACCTGTTGAAATCTTGGTTTCTGACGATAGCCTTTTACTGCAAAGATTATGAACATATTCCATTTTTTATTCCAGATTTCATACATATGACTATGCAAGACACTTTGTTAGTGCTTGCACTCGTATTCTTGGACTTGAGGGCACACCTGAGGGAGTTGAGGACCAAGGCAAGCTAACCCGAGTAGCAGCTGTATGTTTCACAGCCCTTGTTGTAGTAGCATAACTTGACGGATAAATAAGGTTGCACTTTGTCACACTACTAACTGTTTGTGTGTCTTTTTTTGCATTCAGTTTCCTATTGGGATAGATTCAGAGAGGTTTATCTCAGCGCTAAACCTCCCCCAGGTACAGGAGCACATAAAAGAACTGACTGAAAGATTCCGTGGCCGTAAGGTAACTATGTTTGTCCCGCCTTATGTTGTTGATATTTCAAGGTAGAGCTTTACATGTAGAATCATCTCGAATGCTTATGTTCATTTTTGTTTTGAAATAGGTGATGTTAGGTGTTGATCGTCTGGATATGATTAAGGGAATACCACAAAAGATACTTGCATTTGAAAAGTTCCTCGAGGAGAACCCTCTATGGCGTGATAAAGTTGTTCTGCTGCAAATTGCCGTGCCAACAAGAACAGATGTTCCTGAATGTAAGCATCCTAGTAAATGGCATGTTTTTAACAGTTTTAACTTCTAATTCCACTTGAAATATCTCATCCTTTCTACTGTAACTTACAGTAAAAGGAAACTTCTCATAGTTCTCAATATTTTCATGTTTGTAGATCAGAAGCTTACCAGTCAGGTTCATGAAATTGTTGGACGCATAAATGGCCGATTTGGGACATTAACTGCTGTTCCAATTCACCACCTGGTTTGTTTCTGGCGACTTAACGTTCTCTGTTCTGTTTTCATTGTTGTTATTGAATAACCAGGAGGCTATAAGCTCTGTCTTCCATGAAATATCATGAATACTTGTTTTTTAGTTTTTGTGAATTTGTTGACCAAGAGGCTAGTGATTGTGTCCTGATGCCATTCAATTTTGTTAATACAGGACCGGTCTCTGGATTTCCATGGCCTGTGCGCTCTCTATGCTGTTACTGGTATGCTACTTTACTTACGCTTGTCAAAAAGTTGGCTGGAGATTGAATTCTGATGAAGTGTATGAGACATAAGATATTTTAAACAGTTAGGCATTAGTGCGATTCTTTTAATGGCGTTTGTCCCCAAAACATAATTCAAACTCATGCTCAGTAAGTTGATCACTACTTGTGAATTTCTTACCTGTTCTCTATTTCTATTTGCAGATGTAGCACTTGTTACCTCATTGCGTGATGGAATGAATCTTGTTAGTTATGAGTTCGTAGCATGCCAAGCTTCAAAGAAAGGTGTTCTTATTCTCAGTGAGGTAGTTACATATCACTTAAAAGATGTCTCTGTTCACTGTCTTTCTTTATGAACAAAACCAAGTTTGCATGTCTCAACCTCTTGCAGTTAGCAATTACTGTTGCCTGTTGGTGCAATTACTTCTAGTGACTAGTCTGATCAAGCTTCTTGCAGTTTGCAGGTGCTGCTCAGTCTCTCGGTGCCGGAGCAATCCTAGTGAACCCTTGGAACATTACTGAAGTTGCTGATTCAATTCGACAAGCTTTGACTATGTCATCTGAGGAACGAGAGAAGCGGCATCATCACAATTTCGCGCATGTGACAACTCACACAGCTCAAGAATGGGCTGAAATGTTTGTTAGGTATGTTAATATTCATGTTGAATCTCAAAAGTTAACCCGGTTTCTCAGGTAACGGAAAATGATACCGGGTATGTTTTCTTCGCAGTGAGCTCAATGATACGGTGGTTGAGGCTCAACTAAGGACAAGACAAGTTCCGCCTTTGCTTCCACAAGAAGCTGCAATCAACTGTTTTCTGAAATCCCATAATCGGTTGCTCATACTGGTAATGCTTTCAACCTAAAGCCACCATCGTGCTGCTCAGTTTTCTCATTTTTCATGCATAATCTACCTTTCGAACAATGTAGAATTTCTCCACATTATTTTTCTACATCAGCCATATACCGGATCAGTCATTTTCTCTCTGTGAGCACGTTCTTGATCTTGGCGTTTTAATGTTATATCAATGCAGAAAGATTCCATCTTTAGGTTGTGAAATCAGTTATTTTGTAAATGAAAAGAGTATTTTGTGTTTGTGAATTGATCATGTTTGCTGTTAATTTTCTTTCAGGGATTCAATGCTACGTTGACAGAGCCAGTAGACACTCCAGGAAGAAGAGGCGATCAAATAAAAGAAATGGAACTTAAATTGCACCCGGAGCTCAAGGAATCATTGCTAAAACTTTGCCGTGATACAAAGACCACCATTGTTGTCCTCAGTGGTAGTGACAGAGGTTTGTTAGATGAGGTGAGTTTGCTTACCTTCTCCCTCTCCCATTTCTCCTCATCTGTTGTGATAACACGGTGTCCTCATTTTTTTCGTAGAACTTCGGGGACTATGACATGTGGCTGGCGGCAGAACATGGCATGTTTCTACGTCTTACGAAGGGAGAATGGATGACAACCATGCCGGAACACTTAAACATGGAGTGGGTCGACAGTGTAAAGGTGAATATTTTGTTTCATAGGAATAAGTCTACAAATTTTTCACTTTTATAAAGAAATGTGACACCTTGAACTTGTTTTCAGCATGTGTTTGAGTACTTCACAGAGCGGACACCAAGGTCACATTTTGAGCTCCGTGAAACATCACTTGTGTGGAACTACAAGTATGCAGGTAGCTGTCCTCCACCGTACTCGTACCGGTATTTTAGTGCAAATTTATTTGTATTCCCCTCCCTAAATGGTGGTTCCAATGTTATGGTAGACGTGGAATTCGGAAGACTTCAAGCGAGGGACATGCTGCAGCACCTCTGGACTGGCCCGATTTCAAATGCATCAGTAGATGTGGTCCAAGGTAGCCGGTCAGTTGAGGTTCGAGCAGTTGGCGTAACAAAGGTAAACAATGTAACTTCACTGCATCTCCTGACTGAAGTGTGTTCTAGTTCTATGCACAATTTTAATCTTTTACTTATATTAATGTCTTTCTCATATTCATTCAGGGTGCAGCAATCGATCGTATATTGGGAGAAATTGTTCATAGCAAGCAAATGACAACACCAATTGACTATGTCTTGTGTGTCGGCCATTTTCTGGGAAAGGTAATTCCGAAAGACTTCATAGTGCCATGGATACATCGAAATTCAGTTGCAATTCAGTTGTATTCTTGTTCATCCTAATTTGCTGAAATATCTCAAAAGATGGATTCACAGCTCAGCTCAGTCAAGGATCATGCTTACTGTGCATTCTGTCGATTGTGATTCGTGAATTTTCATGTTTGTGCTGTGATTTACTATCTTGAGATGAACGATTCGCTACGAAGCCATAGGAGAGGATGTCGTAGGGAGGCATTATAGGTGTACATATTAACTAACTTCAACTTGTAGTAATTTATGCTTAGGAAAAAGATTCTTGTCCCACAGTGGGACAAATTTTCTTGCTTGACTAAAAAAAAAACAGTGCGATCGGAAAAAATTTGCTTATACTATATTCGATCGATGAAGTTGTTGTGATAGAAGATCAACCTTGTTGAATGAAATTTAGAATACGGTAAGTCAATTAGTTGACGAATCTATGATTCTCAGAAATGCTTTCATGATTTGCCTGTAGGATGAAGACGTATACTCATTCTTCGAGCCGGAGCTCCCTTCCGACGGACTAGGTGTGATGAGAAGCAAGCAAAGCGAGAGTTCGAAGCCAGCAGGGGAAAGACGGCCTTCTTCACGGAAGCTCCCGGGGAGCAGCAGCAGAGGGGGAGGAGGAGCAAAGGCATCATCTCAAAGTAAGCCTATTCAGCGCGCTGTTCTGCACCCGGATAGACTGAGCAGTACTAGTTTCAGCAACAGCAACGGGCGTAGGGCATCTCCGGAGAAGATATCGTGGAATGTGCTTGATCTCAAGGGGGACAACTATTTCTCTTGTGCAGTCGGGAGGACACGAACGAACGCTCGCTACATGCTCGGATCATCGGATGACGTAGTCTCGTTTCTGAAGAAGCTGGCCAATGCATCATCGTTTTCCTTGGGGTAAAAAGTGTTGAAAAGGCTTGAACTTTGCAGGTTGTAATGCTCCAAGCTCTTGGGAAAACAGCAGTCTTCTGGTAGAATAAGAAAAATGGGAGATTGCATTGACAGAAATACAGACCGGCTCGATCCATGGAGAATAAGTTTTGTAGAGGCTAACTGTTGGGGAGTTACATAATTCATAGAGTGGAAGAATGGAGCAGAGATCCTTGGCCATCGGTTCGGATGGCGGTTATCTGTAACCGGTCAAACCGGATAACCAACAATATATATTTGAAGCTTGTATCTATATGTGGATTTCTGTATATTAATTAACCATAAGTTTCTCTTTACTAATTAGTTTACCATATAAAGTTGATAGTGGATTTTCGATCATTGATGAATGAAGTTAAATAATAGTGTCTGCAACTTGATTTATAATTATTAGAAGACAAATGCTGCAATGCACAAGTGTTTTAAGACAAAAACTATCTACATGCATTAGGAGTCCTAAGTTTGCTAATTTAGTATGTTAGGACCCTCTAAAGCCTTTTGATTTTTCATCAGATCGGTTTGGTCAGTTATACAAACTTTTCGATTTGATGCTATTGAACCAACAATAAAAGCCTCTCAAGACTGTTTCTGAAAACATTTCAAGCCTCTGAAATTGTTCAAATCTTTAAGGGCAGTTTTTGCAGTTCATTAATCATTAATTCAACTCAAATTGATGATAAACATAGCAAATCATAATTCCATCTACAGATAAAGAATCAAAATGTAACATCTGGCTTATAATTCCATAAACTGCTAAAGAATAAAAAAAGTAGTAGAACATGAAATGTGTTCAGAGAACTAGCTCTGGATATGGTCTGCAGAAACAGACTTGCAGAGTTCATATGAAATCCCCCCCACTATTCTAAAGCTAACAATACAACATATAAACCATCACTACGTAACATCCTTGCTTAAGCCTACTAACACAATCATACCGACTTCAAGTTTCAAATATGGCTGAAAAAATATAATGCAAACTCGATGCATTTAGAAAATGAATACCAGAAGAACCTTCTAGCTTGCTAATCGACAACCGCTTTATGCATCAGGACTTGTTATGTTCTTCTCCCTATGTTCTCTTGTTGGCCTCAAATACGAACTGTATCAACGACTCCTTGATCGACAGCAACTCCGGGAACTCCTTCTTCAACTTCGAGGCATCCATCTCGTTGTTGCTTCTGGGGGCCACAATGACCTTTGCTTGCTCCTCTAGGGTGAAGTTTGACCATGTAAACTTAGGGTCGATGTATTTCTTGTACATCTCCAGAATCTCGTTGTGGCTCACAACACCAGGGTTTGTGAAGTTCCAGATGCCCTTCAAGTTCCTTTTCGCCATCTCGATTGAAATGGGTAGAAGCTCATCCAAAACAGTCATGCTGTTGGGGATATTGACGACTTTGCTGTAACGAGAGATCTTTGTTATGAAGTTGCGTGGGTTGTTCAAATCTGACGATATCGGCATTCTAACCCTCAGTGTGCACACGTTCTCATACTCTTTCAACAGCTCCTCAACCTGGAAGGAATTCGGGAAAACTGTGCATTAACATTTTGACTAAAATATAGCAGAAATCGAATAACCAAGTATTCTGAAGAGGATTCCTTACCATGGCTTTGGTCTTTGAGTAGAACGAACCGGTGAAGTTCGGTGTATCCTCCTCCTTAAATCCTATGCCAGAACCTTCTTTGTGAGTAGCATTGTACTCAAATATGCAGCCTGTAGCATAGTTTATCATGAGCAAGTTATGCTCTCTGCAGATATCAGCTAGAGTCAATGTACCAGCAACATTGGTGCGGATGGTTTCTGTTTTGTGGGACTCGCACCAATCGACATTTGGTCTACCAGTAACGCCAGCAGCATTGAAAACGTGAGTGGGTTTAACACTAACAATATCGGCCACCAGTGATGGGCGATCTTCTAGACGACCCTTTCCATATTCATAAGGAATACCTTGCTTCTCACATAATTTTCCCAGCAGACCACCAATCCATCCTGTCCGACCATAGATCAAAAACTTATGAGGGGGTTTGGTAGAAGCTGCAGCACTTCCAGTTTTAGAAACTGGTACCACCATCTGGGTCTGAGTAGAAGAGTTTGAGTCGTATGACCCAGATTTTCCATCTTCAGAACCATCGAAGTGTCTCCCACCAGGCATCATTAGCATCCTCGGGTGAGGAAGCAAGGCACCAGAGACATCACCCCACCACTCAGGATTCTTAGTATACCATTCAATGGTCTTCTTCAGCCCCTCCTCCCAGATTGTTCGCTCTGACCAGCCCAAGACCTTCAGCTTCTCATCATCAAGGAAGTACCTTTGATCGTTGAAGGGTCTGTTCTCCACAAACTTGATGCTTGACTCAGGATTCATTGAGAAAAGCTTGCATATGTCTTTGGCAACATCAATGACTCTCCTTTCCCTCTTTGTTCCGATGTTGTATACATGGCCAACCTCTCCCTTGTGGAGGATAACCTCAAAAGCCTCAGCCACATCCTCACAATACAAGTAACTCCTCACATTTGAACCATCTCCATGGATGGGAAGAGGCATCCCTCTCATGGCCAGGAGGATAAACTTAGGAATCAACTTCTCGGGAAATTGATTAGGGCCATACACATTGTTTCCACGAGTGGTGATCACAGGTAACCCATAGGACCTACCATAAGCCATAACAAGCATCTCAGCACCAGCCTTTGTTGCAGAATAAGGGTTTGTTGGGAGAAGCTGTGAAGCCTCATGGTTTCCTACAACTGCATCCTCATCAGTCTCTCCATAGACTTCATCAGTGCTCACGTGGATAAACCTCTTAATCTGACCAGTGACCTTGCAGGCCTCCAACAGAACATGGGTGCCATAGATATTGTTCTTGGTAAACTCAAAGCTGTTACCAAAGGAGTTGTCTACGTGAGTTTGCGCAGCAAAGTGCATGATCGTGTCAATAGATTCAGTGATGAGAAGGAAGTTGACAAGGTCAGCACTGCCGATATCCCCCTTGACAAACTTAAAGTTCGCGGATGATTTAGAAGGCAGCAGGTTTTTCAGGTTCGAACAATAATCAAGCTTGTCGAGCACAACAATCTTGTAATCCGGGTAGTTATGGATCAACCGATTACAGACATGGGATGCGATGAACCCAGCAGCACCAGTAATCAAGATGTTCTTCGGTGTATATGTAGCCATGTCAACACAGCTTCTGCAACCAGGAGGACATACATATCAAAATAAGTTCCAGTTGAGAAACTAGAAGAATGCTGTTACTGAAAAAGAACACAAACTGCATGCTCTGCACGTAGATGCAGCTTACAAATACAGTAAGGTCATCCAAGAATGAATCTGCTAGTCTACAGGTACTCAATTCAGACAAGGAAATAACAGATAGTGGCAAGGACATTGATTCCACGAGCATAGCATAATAGAGAACTGAAAAAGGTAGATCTGAAAGGCAACACAATGATATCATATACATGTATCAGGACATCTCGATCCTCTCCAGATATGAAAGATCGTTCCAATTACTGGCAATCAGGAGCGAAAGGAACATACAGACAACTAAACTGCCTCAAACTAGTCAGCTAGTAGCTAAATCCGAGATCAATATCACACAATTAAATCAAACGCACAAATTTTCAGAAAACATCGAACGAGTAACGACAAAGCAGAGATACTACTACAACAAGAACACAAAATCTGAAGAAAAACTACCGGAATTGCACCAAGATGTACTGTGTAGCCGTATCAGATTCAATGCCAAAACGAGACGAGGGAAAAAAATTGGATCCGAAATGGAGGAAACAAACCGATGGTGGAAACGTTCACATTTGTATACATGCATAGATTCCAGGCCAATTACGCGTTAAATCAGGAAATAAAAATTGAAAAACAGGAAGCAATTTCTCTCGATCTCGACATTCAGATCTATAAACGAAACGAGAAATGAAATGAAGCAGTGTACCCCCACAGATCGGCAGAGTGAGATCAAAACACGAAGAAACAGAATGGAAAGCTTTCATGATCGAAGTAAGGGGAGTGGGGAGAGATGTAAAGAATTGACTTACGAATTGTGTGCAGGTCAAGAGGGATTTCCAGATTGAATCCAGAAATGAGAAAGCTAACAGCAGCAGCAGCAGATTCAGAAGGAAGAAGAAACGAGAAAGGATCTGGTAGAGAAAGGAAAGAGTGATGATGCCGGCATTTATAGTGTGAGGTGTAGCTGCTTGCAATTGGTGGGTGTCCATTTCGTAGTATGAATGTGCGAGCTTGCCCATGAGATATGATTGCGATCTGATCATAATAATTAAATTAAATTAAATATCCCACCCTAAATCATTACTTTATCATAATTAACTTGATAATGATTTACTGCCCCCCATTATTATTATTTCGCCGCTAACATGTCCATCGATGGATATTCAATCATGCATCAAGAATTTAAAACGAAGTTAATTTGGAGACAGCGTGAAATTAAAATTGAAGCCAGAACTAAAAGTGTGTTTAGGTCATAATTATACAGATTGATTTAAATACGTGAATTTGTATTTGGAATTTATGTTTGGTATTTCAAATATTAAATTTTGATGTTTGGATGAAATTTGAATTTTATATCAAATTTCGAATAAAAAAATAATTGGATCGATTTGAAATTCATTCTTGCAGCTCCAATTGTAATTTTAGAGGCTGGACCCGGAGCTTCAACAACTTTCGTCAATGGAAAAAAAAATTCGGTGTCTTGTTGGTCACCAAAAACCATCCTGACGATGTCTTCCAACAATGATTCCAGCTACCGGGACAACCATCTACCGGCAACATCCGCCAATGGAAGTCAGCTGCCACCTACACCATCCACCAGCAACCTCCGCCATCAGTCGTCACCCACCATCGCCATCAACCGGCAACTTTCACAGCCGGTCGAGAGTCCCAAGTAGTATCAAATTTGTTATGATTATTTCACAAATTATTTGATGCCTTAAACATGGTAATTTTGTATGAATAAAGAAAAAACTGTTAGTGATGAAAATGAGCTAGAACGTAACTTGTTCGTCATTCCAAACTCATCTCAAGAGTGCCAATTGTTCATTGCCAACGTTATCTTGGCAGGACTACAGAGTGTGATTATGTATTACTCTGCTAAAAGTTTCTTTTGCAAGGAGCATGTTTGGTCAGATAAACCAGTGCTGAAGGGCTCAGGCAGGTTAAAGATTACCAGGTATTTCCTGAATTGTGCATTCAAAATTGTTCAAACAAACTCAACTCGGATATTTCCTCTCAAGTCTTAACTGTTCTTCTGCTGAGGAAGAGCTCGCCATCCAATGTCTCGTCTGTAGAATCCGCCAGGCCAGTTGATTGCCTCCACAGCTTGATAAGCTCTATCCCTTGCTTCAGCAAGATCACTTCCTTTTGCAGTGACCCCAAGAACACGACCTCCCGCTGATACAAAGTTACCATCACAGTCCAGAGCAGTTCCGGCATGAAATATCTTGACTGTTCCAGCTACATCATTTTCAGCTTCTTCCAGGTTTTGAATAACACTTCCCTTCTCATAGGAACCAGGATAGCCATTGCTTGCCATCACCACAACCATGGCTGACCCTGGAGACCAGTTCAGTGACGATACTTCGCTTAGTTTCCCTTCACAAGCTGCAAGCAACACTTTCACTAGGTCCGATTCTAGACGAACCATTAATGCCTGCACATCAAAAATAAACTTCAAACCATGCAACTAAATCCAAATAGAGCCACGGACTCGAACCATCACTAACCTGACACTCTGGATCTCCAAACCGGACATTGTACTCGATAAGTTTGGGCAAGCCGGACTTCTTCTCGATCATTAACCCGGCATATAAAACCCCAACAAACTTACAGCCCTCTGCTGCCATTCCTTTAACTGTAGGTAGTATAATACTCTCCATAACTACCGACTCCAACTCCTTAGTTAAAACTGGAGCAGGAGAGTAAGCACCCATGCCACCTGTATTCGGTCCTGTATCGCCATCGCCAACTCGTTTATGATCTTGTGCGGATTCTAATGGAATCGCATTGTCTCCGTCCACTAGGGCAAAGAAAGATGCTTCCTCTCCCTCTAAGAATTCCTCAACAATGACTTGACAACCAGCCGAACCAAAAACGGCATCAACTAGCATGGAATCAACAGCTTCAAAAGCCTCCTCCAGCGTCGTTGCCACGATCACTCCTTTTCCGGCAGCCAATCCGTCTGCTTTGATCACTATAGGAGCCCCTTGCTCTTGAATGTATCTCTTCGCTGCACCTGAATCACTAAATGTTTGGTACTGCAATGTAATGGTTAGTTAGAGCCTACACAACAAAACGACTAGTAAACATCATAAACACCAGAAGGTTTGTAAACCTTGGCAGTGGGAATTCCATATTTGTCACATATGATCTTCATGAAATTCTTGGAGCCTTCCAAAGCAGCAGCCTCTGCTGATGGACCGAAAACAGGAATACCGGACTTGACTAGGTCATTTGCAAGGCCCGAAACTAGTGGTAACTCTGGCCCGACGACAACGAGTCCTACACCGTGTTTGCGGCAGAAGGAGATTACAGCTGAACTATCAGCAGTATTAAGGTCAGGGACACATGTGGCGTCGTTGGATTTCGAAATCCCGACATTACCAGGGGCACAGTAGACAGTTTCACAAGAGGGAGATCTCTTTAGGGCATAGCAAAGAGCGTGTTCCCTTCCTCCTCCTCCGATCACCAATACAGCCACTCTCTTATCTGTCACACAGGGCCATCATCATACAACTAAAGATTAAAACATGACTTAACAAGCAGAGCTGATTAGAGAAAAACTATGTTCATCATACAACATGAACTAACTTGATCATACAACAATTTCACAACCCTTGACCACTCAAGCCACCATATTGAAATTGAAAACTCACAACACAAGAATGGAATATAACTTAGAGAAAAAGTATATACAAGAACGTATCGAGATTACCTGGTGAGTCAGGAAAGGATCCTGATTGCTGCTGGGGAACACAAGCACGCCAGCAGGTACTAAGCAGTCTCGAGTGCTGAGTGTCATTCACGCAATGCTGCCAACTGCTGAAAAGTCTTGGGAAGGACACCGAAGCAGAAGAAGAAGAAGAAGAGATATTTCTGGGTAAATAAAAGGGAGCTGAGAAATTAAGTTTGTTGATGACGACGGGGAGCAGTCTACCGGAAGGTGCAGAGACATTGAAGGAAGTGAGGCACACCATTTTTTTATTTTTGGGTAAATGATGGGAAGGAGAAAGCTTTATCGGTTACTGCTATTTCGCAGCTAAGAACATCATCGAGGTGACGAACATGGCGGGGATCGGTGGTCGGAGCGCCAGAGAGCTCAGCTGCTCGTAGGGGAAGACTTCGACAACGGCCTTTGGTTATTGGCGGCGGCGCGGACAACGGGCTTTTGAGGTTTTTGCCGATTTTGGTGCTGAGAAGGAAACTGGGCTGAGTTGGGCTGGGCTTCCTACGACCCACATTTGTACAATTGTTATGTGTACAAAATCAATACAAGATTTTAAGTATAATTGTACTCGGTGTAAGAATTTAAAACTCTAAAGATATGAGTCGCATATTTGTGATTTCACGTTCATAGACGAGTATATTTAGTGTTTGTTTTTTACTCGTATAATTTCTCATATTTGTGTCCACACTTTTTTTACATGATTGATTGAGTTTACGAATCCAACGATTTATAACGTTAGAGGTGTTTAGAGATAGCATTACGACGATAAAAAATAATAGTTAGACTATTGGATGATGATTCTTCATTTCCCCTCTCTAATCAAAACCATTAATTCAAAGTAATTATATGACATGTGATGTATAGGTAATAATTTCCACAATTTTGTTTGTTCCATTCCGAAATTAGGAATACTAATATAGCTAGTCCATCATGTTAAAGTAGTAGTGAGACAAACTAATGCCACTGAGTTTGACGCTTTGATTGGTAGCTGCATTGACACTTTTGATAACAAGTAGTTTCACGGTTAGGTTTATTTAGAGAAATCGACGTAAAATTGTTCATAAACTAGTTCAACGATGATGTTTAGTTCCATCATTTTTTTCTAAAATAAAAGACAATAAATAAATAGATGTCCATTTTAAATTATATTGAATTCAAATTTGAGACTGTTAAATAACCAAATACTTATTCTATCGTTAAAGCAACTCTTTTTGAATGTATTTAGTTGCATCATGCTTCTCTTATAGTCTTATTATACTGAAATGATTTGCTGACGAATATGTGTACTATTTGCGAAATATTAATGTGATTGGATGATTGAGATTTTCTTAAAGTGTCTTTCTTGTCACTAAATTTAGATCAAGTAACAAATCGGTCACTGACCATTATTTTTAACTTAATGGTTGGTGAGGGAAAAAAAAGCGGTGTGTTAAATTTGTCAGTGTTTGGGACTGTCATCGGCCGGCTCATCGCACTGTAGACTGTAGAGTGTCGAGATAGAGAGCAGCGATCTAATTCCGACGAAGAACATGAAACCACTGCCATTGACGACCGCCAAAACGCCTGTGAAATTCAGAATGTAAACGAGACTTTCCCTGCTCCTGACTCTCTCTCTCTTCTCTATTATTGGCTACTAACAGTAAAGTTTTCATCTTTTGCAGGCCAACGTCTGAGAACCTAGTACCAATTCGCTTGGATATCGAAGTTGATGGACAGCGCTTCAAAGACACCTTCACCTGGAACCCCTCTGGTAAATTTTGTAGTTGTACTTTTTCGGGTTCGTTTCCTAGCTTGTAAAACCCTGGTGCGATTTGATACCCTTGGAAGACTGAAAACTTATCATTACAATGCAGATACTGATTCAGAAGTGGTTGTTTTTGCTAAAAGAACTGTTAAAGACTTGAAGCTTCCTCCTTCTTTCGTTACGCAGATTGCACACTCTATTCAGGTTTGTAGGATCAGGACCAATTTTAAATAGTTAGCACTCAGTTCTTCTAACTGGGAAGAGGATTATCTTTTACTGGCTCTCCTGTTTTGCAGTCACAGTTGGGTGATTTCAGATCATATCAAGGGCAAGATATGTTCACTGGGGAAAAGATTGTCCCAATCAAGGTTAATATTTTCCCTTGTTTTGTTCTTTTGCTCATCAGAAGAATGTTATCTGCTGTTTACCTTTATTAAGCTTCTTGCTTTGTCTCAGCTGGATCTTCGTGTTAATCACACTCTTATCAAGGATCAATTTTTGTGGGTAAGATTTGTTCACCCTAGCATCAGCTAAGATAAGAGGAAAAAGAACTGGCTGCTTACTGTTTCAGTGTTGTATATGATCCAGGACATGAACAACTTTGATAGTGACCCTGAAGAATTTTCTAAAACCTTGTGCACTGATTTGGGTATTGAAGACCCTGAAGTTGGGGTAAGCAAAGTTCTTTTACTACTTCATATACCTTCTACTTCGTTTCTTTTTCGTTGTATGTTTAATGTTGATTCTTCTCTTCCAGCCCGCAGTCGCCTTTGCCATCAGAGAACAACTTTATGAGGTTAGCATGGTCTCTTGGTTTTATAGAAACTATGTGCTCAGCTTAACCTAATTGGAATACTTTTTATATAATTTGGCATGTGTTAATTGTTACCTGTTAATTCTTGCTAGGTTGCTATTCAAAGTGTAGCAACAGCAAGGGAAAGTCGAATTTCCAAAAAGGGCCGTCGCAGTGGTGAATATTCTTCCAGTTCCAGGTCTGGGCTTCATTACTCTGCTTCGATGATGTTCTTAAACCTCATTTCAGTGTTTATGCAGATCAGTTACATACTTATGTAGTAGATTATAGACGAATATGTAACTTCGTACGAGTTTATACTACTAACCAAATAGTGCCTTCCAAGCAGGACAACTGGCCCTGCACTGGACTTCACTAAGCTATTCAGCAACAGATACAGCGTAATCCGGTTAGTTTTAGACTTTACAAATGTCAGTCATGTTGGTACGTTTTGCAGATTCTGATAATGATTCTTAGAAATGGTCAAAGCTTTTACAAGCTCAAGTGCTCATCCCATTCCAATACACCTGAAGTCTGGTTGGTAGGTCTTACTTAACTTTCATAATCCCAAAGCTGATGTCTGGTTGGTTTGTTTGTTTGTTCAATTGTCTTGAAAATCAGGAAAAGGAAGGAGTGGGACCTGTACGAGCCAATGGTAGATATCTTATCGAGCGAGGAAGTGACTGCGCTTGAAGCAAGGGAAGAGAGGAAAACTCGATGAGCTGTGAAAGAAATTAACTACAGAAGCTGCAGCTCTTATGTTGTTCTGGAATGGAAAACTGCATTTAGTGATTCCTCGATTAGCAGATAAAGATGTAGGTTGGGATAAGTGGGAATGAAGTGCGCATTCGGAAGAATCAAAAGGAGATGCTTAGTCCAGGTAGTGACCGAATGAAGTTCGTATGTGTTCTTGTTTATGGTTCGCTAAAGGTG
This sequence comes from Linum usitatissimum, assembly GCA_030674075.2. Taxonomy (NCBI): domain Eukaryota; kingdom Viridiplantae; phylum Streptophyta; class Magnoliopsida; order Malpighiales; family Linaceae; genus Linum; species Linum usitatissimum. The sequence continues at coordinate 6,894,980 of JAUJYP020000192.1, forward strand.
TGGTTCGGAATGCTTTGGACTGTGCTCTGGTTCTCATGTAAATCATTAGGAGCACAAAACTCATTTCATTGAGCCTTGTATGAATATATATCAGCAAAGCTACCAACAGTTATTCTGTTGCTACACTGGAGATTAAACTAAATGAAGAACATGGGATAACATAAACAAAATGTCAAAATAACGAAAAAAAAGAACAGAGTTTCACTTCATTCATAATAAAATTTGAGCAAATTAGCTAACTAGCGAGCCATATATTCCACCATGGAAACGCAGCAGAGCTACTTTTGATTGGGTATATCATTGTTGCTTTTCTTCTTCTGAGCTTCCTTTACCTTTCGGTACTTGATGCCACATGCGTTGCAGAGAGTCTAGAATTCAATATATATCACAAACAAGAAATGAATATTATTGATTATTTTAGAAGCAGTAGAATAAACAGTCGACCATATGATAATACAAGTAGGTGCTTACTTTTGGCCCAAGAGGGCCTTTGCGCCACATGGGAGTGTCAAAGTTGTCGCATTTGCTACACCTTCTATACGGGTTATAGTAATTATAGTTTCCTGGTGGCGGTAATCGTCGAGGAACGTTATAATTATCAGTACTATTGTTGCTCTCTCCCACCTCCCTCGTCATCCTCTCCCTGATAATGTTTGTACTGTTCCAGCTTCTGATGACGGTTGCAGCGGCCGGAGCTGGAGGTGGTGCTACCGATGCTGCAAGTCCACCAACACCATTGACCATCTGGCTACGCTTGTCGGGGTTTAAGGGAGATGTGACCGCCGGCATTGCCAACACCGTTCTCCTGTCGTAGTTAGGGAATTGTTGTCCGCTTGACGCTGATGTGTTGACCCATTGGTTTCCGACTATACTATCTGGTGTTTGGATGTTGATGTTCACTAACAACGGTTGTGGCAGACCGTCGTAGTTGTGCTCTGGTGAGGCCATCAGAACCCGAGGAAGAGGTGGTGGTGGGAGGTTGGTGTACCTTGGAGGCTCGAGACCATTGTTTAACTATTGAATAATGAGAAATAAGTATTAACATCATAAACTAAAAAGTTAGAAACTTTCAAGTCTAAAAAACTCAGAAGATTCTAAGTAGTTTATTTTCTTCCAAAAAAGAACATTAAATTATGATTAAGTTGATAACCTGACATTATTGATGTGATAGTCTAAGATCGTCATCCCCCACCTCCTAAAGGATTTTTATTCTAAAGCAAGATAGGTACATACCTGATCAGTTTCAGTAGAGTTGATGGCTTCATTGAGAAGCTCTTCGTAACTTATGGCGGTGCTTTCTTCCTCAAGAATCGGGCTTAAGTTAAGATCAAAATCCCTTATCATCGAACCTCTGTGTTGTTCTTGGTGAGAATCTATGTGAAGTCTGTAAAGAAAGAGAAAAGGATTACACAAATATGATCAGAGTATTAAAGCGTATTTAAAGAGAGCAAAAATTAGACAAAACGGTGTGTGAAATATTGAGTTTTTAGTCTAACTCAAATGAAAATCGATTAAATTAAAAAAAACCGGGGTCGGCATAATTAATATACATTTTCTTCATAACTTAAACATACATCGGAATACTTAAGTTTCGAAATATTTTAAAATCGATTTATTTAACCAATCTAGATGTACGATCAATTTAATATCACATTTAACTCAAAATCAGTTTAAGTTTTTAATAACTCATTTAAAATTGAGTTCGATTAACCAACACTAAAACATAATTAATAGGACTCCCGCGCGTAATGAAAAACGACAACAACAAAAAAGTTAGACAACTGCCACAAATCTGACAATGACATGCATGCAGAGCCGCAAGGCAAACGTGAACAACTAGGCGCAAGGCAAACGTGCACAACTTTGGTTTTTACTGTGGAGTAATTTTTAAAAATTTATTATTTTGAAATTTAATTAGAATTTATAGTTACGCTAGGTATACATGCAGTAATATACACAGTTATATTGGTAGATCGATAAAGAATTTCAACCGTCTAATTCGAACACAATGATAATAGGACTAGTGTGGGAGCTAAGGTTGGCTAGGGAGAGCCACGACCCCTCTTGCCAGGCAGCTGGAAACAGGTAGTTTTCGATTCATAGGAGATCGGTCTCAACACATCTCACGAGATAAGTAAGAGCATGTCTCGTCACTTAATGAGCAGCCCTATAAGCCCCACTTGTAAATTCAAACAAAGACTAGCCGTTAGGAAAGCTAAGACTTTTGTGATGACTTTAATTTATCACCTGCCGCACATTGAATGCTCCGTCATAATAATCTCGAAAACACTAACTCGGACAAAAGTTCACAGATATTACATTTATAAAAATTGATTTTTTTCCCCGAAATTATATTAAATTGAATCTGGTAATCTACCAAGTAAGCAATGCATATTCAATTGCTAAGTGAAATGTCTCGTTCAGAGGATAAATATGTGAAGAAACTTCAGCTTTGACATGCCTAAAAGATTACAGAAAAATCAATGAACCGATTCGAATCAAACCATAAAATAGATCAAATTCTCTAGATTTTGGGTTGAGTTGTCTACATTGAATTACAAAATAATTACCGACCGGTCCAAATCAAACCCTTAAATCAATCCAACTGTCAAAATTTTGGGTTGAGTTGTCTTAGTGAATCTCTCTCAATCTTGCTACCTCTCAATAAGAGGCTTTTGTTTGATCAATTGGTTTGTCCAAACTCCAAAAACAAGCAAACTCTATGTCAAAATTAAACCTTTCAGGAACAAAATGAATGCATGTTCTACAACAGCCTCTCAAGTCTCGAAGCACACACCTTCGAAACCCCACAATCCGAGCACATATTCGTTACGTATCGACAAGGTACATAGAAGTCTCCTACATATAATTTGCAACCTCGGAGTCCTTCATGTATCCCGCAGATTACTTCTCATGTGCCACCATTCTTCTTCTTCTTCTCCTCCTCAGCTTCTTTCTCCTTTCGGTACCTAATACCGCACTTATTGCAAAGAGTCTGAAATTAAATATATCACAAAAAAAAAGTTAATGAATATCATTTTCACATAATTATTATTTTAGAAGCACGACATAAATGCATAATAAACAATCAACCACATGTTATAAAAGCAGGTGTATACGTACATTAGGACCGAGAGGACCCTTACGCCACATTGGAGTATCGAACGTGTTGCAGTTGCGACACCTTCGATAGGGGTCATAGTATCTTCCGGGTGGTGGCAACTGTCGACGCATCGGCAAGTTAGTGTTATAGCTAGCAGCACTATTGCTGCTCTCTCCCAGCTCCCGAACTGCCCTCTGCACGATGCCAGTCAAGTTATTCAAATTCATGCTGGCATGTGTAGCGGCCGAAGGGGGAGATGGTGCCCTCGGTGCTACAGACTCATTTAAACCAACACCGTTGGGCATTTGGTTGTGCAAGCCACGATTTAAGCTAAACGCAGCCGTCGGAGTTCCCAATACAAATGGGTTGTTACGAGGGTATTGTGGCCCCCTTGGTGCTGCTGCGGATGGTATGCTTATCCATTGACTGTTCATGTTCATTCGCGGCAGGAGGTTATAGTTTCGTGGCGGTGAGGGCATTGGAGTTGGAGGAGGTGGTGGTGGTGGAGGGTTGTTGTAGCTTGCGGGCCGAAAACCAATATTTATCTATTGAATAACGCCATTAAGATTAGAGATAAAAAAAAGTTGGAAACCTTTGAATTTAGTAAACAAAAAATTCTAAGTAAATAAAATAAAGCGTTAAGTTTTAATTAGGTTGGTGACCTGGCGTTGTTGGTGGGGGATGTTTAAGTTATTGTTCTCCGTTCTCCGGCTATTATCACGTGAAAAAACATTAAATACCGGCATTAGCGAGGCATTGTTTGAGCTATTGTTGGTGAATTCGGCTGATACTGTAGGCAGTATTGTGTTAGTGGCCCCGTTAGCAAGTCCGATCGTTGGAGTTGTAGGAATCTCTTCTTCTTCTTCAAGTAAAGGCAGATTAAGATCAATTGGTAATAGGTTAAGATCAAATTCTCTCACCGAACCTTCCTTCTTTTGTTGTTGGGAATCCATTCTAAATTTCTAGACTGAAAAGAAAAAATCAGATTAAGCAAATAAGACAAGAGTATTATTTTTTACAAATAAATATAAGAGCATTAAATATAACTTAAAGTGAGCTGAATATGAGACAAAAGGGAAGTGTGGAATATAATTTTTTTACTAGTTTAACTGCCGGTTGATTCAAGCTGGTTGAACCATCCGGTTTATTTGGTCAAATTGGGTTAATTTTACTTTTTACGTCAACCACCAAACCGTTATAGGTGTAGTCATCGATTTCAATCGGACCAATTGAACCAGCCAGTCTAATTTGATTTTAACAACAATGAAAATAAAAAACAAAATAGGAACCAACCAATTAGAATCAAAAGTTGGATAAGAAAATAATAATGGTAAAAAGGAGGTATATCTGTCAATACTCAATACATTAATTACTTCTATATCTATAAAATATTTTTGGTAATTTCCAAAACAAAAACAAAAAGAATATGTGATAAATATAATTTACGAGTAGTGTACCTTTTTATATGCTTTTTTTCTACCGTTAATAAAGGTGGTTCGTCTTTTCAGCCGTTGGTATACACTGATCAATTGAATATATATATAAGTTCATTATAATTCATATATATATAATCGATAAAAAAAATTGTGTTGATCATCTTCATTTAAAAAAATATAGAAGCAAAATAATTGAAACACTACTGGTAAAAGGAGAAGAAGAGGTCGATGGTGCACTAAGGATTCGAACAGATCTATCTCGGGACATGATAAATGCAAAATAAATTTGTATATTACATCGACCACTCTTCATAGTAGCTGGAAACCTCCTTTACCATCTTGGCATAATGAAACTTTTGATTTTTCTTACGCCTTCAATTATTTGGTCACATCAAAATATCATATATCGGAACTAGGTATTAGATTGATATTATTATTTTGTTATAGATAATTTTGGAAGGGAGAATCAAGCTAACAAACAAACAAATTAAACATCAACTTCGATTGAGAAATCGATCTCTAAACAATCTGAGAGATATGAAAGAACCAGGCGCACCACTATTTGAGCGGTTGACAAGTCCGTTAGCAATAATTTATCTTTGAGTATAATAAAACTGACGATTGTCGATTTTTGTATGTAAGAAAAATGAAGCAGGGTGTTCATATGGAAAAAAAGACAATCAATCAACAAAAAAATTGAAAGATGAAACTAAACGAAGATTTGATTCGGAAAAAGTAGTACACAAGAACTTACAATTGCTAGACAGGAGGAAGACTATGCCAGTTCTGTGTGCGTTCAATGGAAAAGTTGACGCTTTATATAGCATCATTACACGCTCCGGTCTCATAATACATATGGAAACTAACTTAATGTAATTAATTTATTTCCATATATGTGTGAATCCAATCTATTAATTTTTTTTTGCCATAAATAGTGTAACGCCCATTTGACTGGTTAGTCTGAACCGTTGGCTAGACTACATAATAGTACAATCTGAAATCAGTGATTCAAGACTAGTCTCTGCTGGACGAGCGTTGTCAGTAGGGCAACATAAACCAGCCAACGGCCGTTGTCAGGTATCGACTCAAATGTCGTTATGCAGGCAGCAGTCGTTGTCACCTTCAGGATAAAAACCCCTTCTCCGTGTTGAGAGGATATTATATTCTACATTTTCCTGACTCTGGAGTTTAATGATTTTCTCTGAGTTCATAAACCTGTTTCGTCTCAATACTTCAAGGCAGGGTTAGGGAGAGCATGGACGAAGCTAGGCAGGACAAGTGGGTGCACGGGACCCATTTGGTCAAAAAAGAAATTAAAACTAATTTATATTTTTGCGTCAAAAATCTAAATTGAACTTGAAACCCACTTAAAAAAATTTGAAATACTTACCACTCTGTTACAATATTTTCTAACATAGATGTTTTTTATTTTGCTCAGAATAGAGGTAAACGAAAAACACCTCCAACAAAATAAGTAACGATTGATTCTGCCTCAACAAGAGAAGAGATCAAACACACAAGAAGAGAGTTGCGATGGAGGAGGAGACAAGAGCAAGTGAGCAACTGGATCTTCAACTGACACACCACACTTTGCATAGCGTTATTGGAGGAGGAGACAAGAGCAAGTGAGTAAGTCATCGGAGGTCTACATTATCAGATCGTAGCACGACCAAAATGAACAATATCATTGCCATTGATTTAAAATTTAAGTGTTAATTTGTAACTTGATCCAATGTTACATGACCAATTTGGCCAAGTTCTCCCATAGTTTCCCTACGAAGGTTGATAGCATAATTATTGGTAGCCGTTTTGACCCCACCTTAAATAGTTTTTGCTCTGATTTTGACGATATTTGATTGTTAGAAGCGCCCGCTTTGATCACAGTTGCATTTCGTGCTCGTTTCCTCTCAAACGGATCATCTCGGTCTGTTTCACTTGTTTCTTGGAGTGTATTCCTTGAGTTCAGGTATTTTTTGGATAGAGGGTTCGACTATGAAGCCAATGGTACTTTCCGGAACGAAATCAGAGTCCGAATGAAGAAGTTATTGCCGAAAGAAGTCTGGAGATTCTGCTATTGAGGAGTCACCACCGTGATTAGTGTCACGACCGCGATGCACATTATGGACAGAATTCTGTTGTATCCCCAATTCGAAATTTTTGGGAGAGAAGAGTCAAGGAGATGAACTAAAACACAAATTGACGAAGGGGAAATTGCTTGGGAGCCTAGGAGCACCATGGGGATGAAGATTTGAAGTTAAATAGCCAAGGATTCGAAATCTAAAGGAGGATGTACTTCCTACTTTGATGGATTGGCGGTTTGAAGTATTCTCTACACCTCTCACGGAGAGATAAATTTTCCTTTTGTTTGGGTTTTGTGGATTCCTTTAAATTGATGGGATTGTTCTTGTATGTAGTGATAGGATTGTAGATGCATGATGATTACTGATGTGTTTTGCTATCTCGTTGCATCGGTTGTCCGTTTCCATTCGATTCGCAGTTTTCTCAATTTTCCTTATTTGGGTTTTCTGGTGAGATTGATTGCTGAGTTGTTTGTTGAGCGGATGTTTGTGGACTTTGCAGGTGGTTTTAGGTCGTTGAGTTGATAGACCTGATCCTAAGACCCGAAACATATCGTTACCCATGTTCCTGTCAATTCTGCTGTTGTGCAGTTTCCCATAGTTCTTAGAATGATCCAAAATTCAAGTAAGGCCTTTTTCCTATAGTCGTTTTCACCTTAGTTTTATCTATTGTCATCGAGTGATCTGTTTGCATCCTAGATTTCATGTTTCTTTTAGTTTGTTGTTCTGTTTCATTTTAATCCAATACAAACTTTTTAAATTGTGATTGATTGATCAGCGAACCGAAACTGAATAATGAAGGTCAAGTAGACCCGTGAAAAATCAACTTCGAGGTTATACCTCAAAATATTTATTTGGTTCGACAAAAGGTAACACTCAAATATGTATAGTCTATACATTCTCCAACTTGATTGCACATTGGTCACACGAGAATCACACTACAAATAACTCAATTTACCCCTCTAGTAATTAAACTTAGATGAATTGGAGATGAGGAGAAAAGAGTCTTGGTTTAAGCTCTAAAAAAATTAACCGAAGTATACGAGATTTATCGGGTAGAATCCGTTCATGATTGGATACCGGACCGATTTTGATATATTGAAATTCATAAACTTATTGAAATTCCAACTGGTATCCAATCGTAATTTGATTCTACCCGATAACTTAGACGTGAAAAGTAGATACATAAGTGATCACTAACCCGGTAGATACACCTGAATAAGGATTTTACATTTTTGCCATTTTCATAGTGCATTGATTTATGTTACTGAAATCACGGCTGTGATTCATGGGTAAGAAAAACTCAACTCCCCCATCGTGTACTGAATCCGCCAAAAACCAAAGGTAAAAAGGGGAACTGCAATCAACTTCCCTCCCTCCTGCGAGCTCTGCTTTAGGAAGCAATGGTTCCAGCTGAATCGGTGATCGGAGCACGCTTAGCCGTATAGGAATCTCAATTGACCAACCGAAAATGTCTCAGCTCGGATAATCATTCGGAAACCGTCAATCAATTACCAATTCCAGGGTTCTTGCACTTCGCTATTCTGCAGCCATCATCGCTTCTTTCATTTGCAATCTTCTCCGCCGTCGTCAGCGTCAGCTCCCCGCTTTTCTCCAGATTTTCCAGAGGTCAGTTGAAGATTTTCTGCAGTTTTTTCTGTGTATCAATCTGCTTCGGTTTTGTTGTATTACCTGCTCCTTCTGCCATCTTGATTCTTTGTTACCGAGTTTCCGGAGTTCTCTAGCTTAATATATGAAAGTTTTCCCAAGGCATTGTCTGTTGCTTTAATAATTGACTATGCACCTCCTTTTCGTTTGACTACAGTGTTGATTCATTACATTGTTCCGGTTTGATCAAATTATAACTTTGATCAGCATTGGAAGAGGATGTCTGGAAGAAACCGTGGACCGCCGTTTCCAATGAGAGGCTTACCGCCTAAAGATGGACCATTACCATCCATCTCTGAACAACATTTTGGAAGGGGTCTAGTAGGATCACTCCCACCGCATCCTTCCTTGCTTGATGATATTAGGGAACCACAGTTTGGTTTCGATCCTCGGCGACTACCCCCTCCTCATCCTGCAGTGATTGAGGAGCGTTTGGTTGCTCAATTCCAAGACATTCAAGCTTTATTGGGCGACAATCAGCGGCTGGCTGCAACTCATGTTGCACTGAAGCAGGAACTAGAGGCCACACAGCAGGAACTGCAACGGATGTCCCTCTTTGCTGATTCGTTGCACCCGGATAAGGATATTCAGATGAGGGACTTGCGTGAGAAGTCTTTGAAATTGGAATCAGACCTTCGTGGGATAGAGACAATGAGGAATGAGCTTCATCGTGTTTGTGCTGATATTAAGGAACTCACTGATACGAAGCAAGAACTTACACGTAGGGTGCAAATGATGACGCAGGATCTGGCTCGTTATAATACGGATTTGAAACAAGTGCCGTCTTTGAAGACGGATATTGAGACTACAAAACAGGAATTGCAGCGTGCACGGTACAAGTTTGAGCGATCTTCACTCTTTTTAATGATAAGCTAAAGCTGGTCATTTGTTGTTCATTACTTTTCCTTATGCAGAGCTGCGATTGAATATGAGAAGAAAGGATATGCGGAGAATTTTGAGCATGGTAAGGTGATGGAAAATAAATTGGTTTCAATGGCTAGAGAGTTGGAGAAGCTTCATGCGGAGATAGCAAATGCAGAAAAGCGAGCCCATCCTGTTCCTAATGTTGGACATCAAGGTATGTGTGACTTAGTTTCTTATAGAACATTACTTTTCCTGTTCCTAATGGCTAAAGAACCGGGTTCGATCCAGTTCCTATTTGGTGGATGATTTGGTCATGTGCCTTGCTTGCTCTACCTGATGATACCATTACTAGATTAGTTACTTGAAAGGATTTCCCATCTTCTAATCTCTGTTCCTCCTCTGATCTTCGAGTTTTCCTCTCTATCTCTAAACTTGTTGTTTATCCATTTGTAGCTTATTATGCTAACTACAACAATCCTGAATCCGGATATGCTGGAAATCCTTATCCTGCTGGCTATGGCATGAACCCAGTAAGTATACCAAGTAAAGATGAGATCTTTATCTATTAACTTGCTGTCACATGTTTACTACTACCTTATGATTTGGAACTTTAAACTTCACTTGCATGTTTGATCCATATGCAATCCAGGTGCAGCTAAACGCTGAAAGTTATTCACAGTACGGAGTTGGCCCTCCTCCATGGGGAGGTTCATATGATATGCGAGCTCAAGGACGATAGGAGCGTCATAAAGTCTCGCTAGGATATTATAAGTGGCATCTTAGGTTATGAACTACTTCGATATATTGCAGCTAGAAAAGGAGGCATGGAACGCTGGGCAGGGCATGCCACTTGAAAGAGTGTCCAAGATTCAACATCGCTGTCACGAATCTAATTCGCGATATCCTTAACAGTGAAACTGAGTTTTCAATTTTCGACTAGCGAGAAGGAAAATTTGTAACAGATCTGGTGGTAGATAGGTAACGATGGAAATAATCTGCGAACTATGTTTCACTCTATTACATTGGTATTTTCCACATTCATGAAGAAAAGCCAGAACCATCCTTCGAAATCTAAGAGGGAAGGCAAAGCTCATACTCATAAGGATGCCAATCCATTATTGAGAATGAATTTATCAATGCAGGCATTACCAACAAACGTGTCTTACAAGTTACAATCCAACTCTGGAAATCTAAAAGACGATTAGAAAATTGGGATTTGCCAAGAAGGATCATGAAATGGAGTTTAGGCACTGCATCAGTACATCGGTTTGCTCCGGTTTACCAACCGAGATCCGGATATACCCATTAAGTTCTTTCTTGCTGTAGTGTCGAACCATCACACCCATGTTCGCTAGATCCTCCTGCAACCAATACCCCAGTTCAGTCTCGTGTATCTATAACTAAATAAAAGATGCATTGCAACAAACAAGGAAAGAATTTGGGTTACCTTGAGCTTCTTGGCGTCCATACCGGGTTTAACTTCACAAAGAATGAAATTGGAATAGCTGGGGAATGGTTTCAGAAAGGGCACTGCCTCCAGAAATTTATAGAGCCTCTCCCGCTCTTGTACCAAGGCATCTTTTACTCTCTGCATGATTGGCCATTGCTGTCAGCTATGAACTGATATTATTTGCTATTGTATTATTCTAGAGAATGAAAGTAAAATCCAACCTCCAGGTAAGTGGGATTCTCCAGTGCTGCACATGCAGAAACTTCAGCAGCAACAGAAACATTATATGGCTGCTTAGCTCTCCAGAGATACTGAATTATACTACTGGGAAATGCTCCGTACCCTACTCTCAGTCCTGCTAGACCTGGCATTGCATTTACAGCAACACGAAATGGGGTGAGAAAGGCAACATCAGAAGCAAGAGTTTTCGGTCAAGGAACCACCAAGATACCTGCTCTTTTGCTGAAAGTTCGTAGAACAATCAGGTTTTCGTGCTCCTTCACCCAATTCATCTTTGATTCTAAACCTGAAAACTCGATATATGCTTCATCCAGCACAACCAGAAGAGGGAGTTCCAGGATTTTTAACAGTTCTTCATCTTTAATTATACTGCCACGTTACAGTTAGCAAATGGTATGAGAAAAAGGATAACAGAAACATATGACAGAACAATCTTAAGAGCAACTCAAACAAAGAAAAGTAGCTACAGACATTTCACTATCCAGAACCAATGATAAATTTACCTCCCATCTGGGTTGTTTGGTGATGTCAAGAATATGCATTTCGGTTTCTCCCGTCTAACAGCATCACAGATGAGTTCCACATCTAAGCTAAAGTCAGGCTTCCTTGGGACTATAAATTGAGAAAAAAGAATCATACATCTCTGTCAATCACTACATTTAACAGGTGAACAAAAAGGATCTTCAGGTGACAACTTAACATTCAGCCGTTCATTTTTCAAGAAAATAATTTATTTCTAAGCAAATCCTAAAGACGTAGAAGCACCTTTAATAACATGAGCCCCATTAACAGAAGCATCAAACTCATACATTGTGAAAGTTGGAGGACAATCGACAATCTTGTCACCAGGATCCAAGGTGCAGCTGCCAAACATACAGGTAAAATGTCTATAAATGATAGAAACAACACAAACTGAGCAATTTGTGCACACAAGACTATGCAATGAATAATATCATATCCTTACCGCATAATAAGATCAATTAGCTCATCTGCACCACATCCTACAAGAATGTAGTCCGATTCGAGGCCAGAATCTTTTGCAAGGGCCTCTCGAAGTCTACGACTTTCAGGATCCGGATATATGTAAGGAAATTTCAAAGAACCCAAAGCTTCCATCACCTACAGATCATAAAATGTAACAAGTTTAGGAACCACGTCTGCATTGAAGCTACAATCATGAAGGCAAAATCTTGTATGACTAGATGAACAATTAACAGCACTTGCTTCTGGAGGAGGGCCATAAGGATTCTCATTGGCATCCAATTTGACTATATCCTCAGCCTTCCTACCTAATCGAGCAGATAAAACCTGTGGAAAGCAAAGAATAAAAATTAAAATTTCAAACAGAACAAAAGGCTAAATCAATCAAAAGGAACAAACTGAGCGGACAACATCCCTAAAGCTTTATAAGGGATTAAAGAGCCTAACCATGTTATAAGTACTAAAGAGATATATCATATGCCAATAAAGATGTCTCATTTGTCAATCAATTCGACCAAAATTAAGAAGAACAGATGAGCAATTTAATAGTGGAAAATACTGATAGAGGAGCAACAAAAGTACCTCAAAAGGTAAAATGGGCTGATAGGGAGACATTGTTTTCAAGTGCGATCGAATAAATGAATCGCCAGTCACTTTCTGTTTGTCATCAGTCACATTTTCTGCAGGTATGCTGGACGCAGCCATGGAAATAACCCTGGTGCGTTTCTTCAGTTGAAAAACTGAAGTGGTGCTTGAAGGAACGAAAACCGAGTCCGGATTAGTTTTCAGGGTGATCAGGCTGAAAGAAGGGATCTTTGAAACACCCACAACACTCATGATACCTGCATTTACAGAAACGAAGGAAATTGGTGTAAGTGCCAGCAATGAACAATTTCCACAGAAATTTCATTTGATCAGTGATTACACAACGCCAACAAGTCAAATAACAAAATAAAAGTGAACATCATAAGCAAACAATATAACTCCTTTTAAACTTTCAAGGGAACACAATTGCAAAACCAATATCAGTCCCCACAAGATGCTCTCTTGCGAAAAACAAGGGTTCAGCCAAATCATAAAAAAGTTCGAAACTTTACATTATGAAAACAGAGAATAAAAATGTGTGGATATGAATACAGAAGCCACAGAAGTGCTAACCAAGCATTGAAAAGGCATGCATCCGTTGATGAACAATCAAAAACAACCAACGGTATAATACAAAGGAAGGGAGAAGTGAAGTGTTGACCGTTTGAAGAAGAAGAAACTGAAAATCGAGGAACAAGGGGGAAATGGAAAAGTACCGACCAAGTCGGCGCCGGGTGGTGAAGAATGGATGGTGAGGTCGGCGGCGGACGGGTACAAGTGGAGGAGCTGGAATATGAGTATCTCTTCAAAGTCTGAAACTCTAAACCTCAGAATCAATTCCCATTTTTACCCTTTGCCTGTATGCTTGCGGGTTTCAACGTCGGGTCTGGCGGGTTTAATGGTTGGATCTCATGGCCCATGGGTTTCTGCCGGTTCGAAATTCCTAGAGCATGATTTGGTTTGTCAGTCCGGACCATTATGAAATAGAAACATCTGATCGTAGTCTCGTTAAATTATTAAAAAAAATCTAATGTTGCAGGTTTGATTTTGAGTATGTAGCTGAGTAGTGAAAACGGTTGGAAAATTATAATCAGTCTACTTAGAAGGGTTGATGAACTGATGAATCGGAGACAATCATAAACACCTGCCATAGGCGACAGCGACGCAGAAGCAAAAAGATGCAGTCTTCACTTGCCTCTCCACTCTCCAACAACAATATCAGCTTCAATCCATTGCTGAAAACAACAACAACCTCATGCCGCCACTTCATACACTCCTCCTCAACCGCTCTACCCAGCTCGCTTAAATCCGATTTCCCATCGAAGGCACTCCACCGACCGAGTCAGCTCAACCTACAGTGGTCACACTCACCGCCGCATTCTTCTCTCCCTTCGAGGTCGACCGTCGCCCGCTGCGGCATTTCGTCCAACAATTCGAGTGCAAACGAGGTCAAAAGTATCAGAGCATGGGTTGAGGCTGTTACAGAGGCGATTTCCACGGCATTTCCAATATGGGTGTCGTTTGGTTGCTTGCTGGGACTCCTGAAACCCGCTTCTTACACTTGGGTTACCCCGAAATGGACCATCTTTGGACTCACTCTCACTATGCTTGGTATGGGTATGACGCTCACCCTAGATGATCTGAGCAATGCTTTCGCCATGCCCAAACAGTTGTTTGCTGGGTTCCTACTCCAGTACTCGGTTTGTGTTCTCCCTTCCTTTAGACCTGTCGATTTCATTTGTAACATCTCTGTTTAATATACTTGAGTTTGGGAGCCAACTCGAATACTAACTCGATTATATGGCTTGTTAGTAGATTAGATAATGCAATATGTCACTTGGCTTGATCATATGTAATTTGTGATTGTGCTAATAAAAATACAAGTAATACATTGTTAATTGAGAAAAGTTGAAACTTGTAAATGTTAGGATAGCTGGATGTTTTATAGTGTACAAGCTTTTAATTCAGCTCAAAGTGGACCTCTCAAGGGAGTTTGAATGAACGAAGTTCGAGTTTGGCTCGTGAAGGGTAGTTAACAAGCCAGGCTCGAGCTCCACACGCGCTTAAGTTTCGAGCTCGAGGTAGAAAACCAAGTTTGAGTACAGTCAAGCCCGGCTCGGCTGTCAAGAATGTAGCTTTTCTGCAGCTTTGATTTCTGTGGTTTCTCTATGCTGAAAGATCAAGTGGAATACTGCTTGCTTTTACAGGTGATGCCAATGTCAGCATTTCTGGTGAGCAAGATGTTAAATCTGCCATCCCATTATGCTGCTGGTCTAATATTGGTTGGTTGCTGTCCTGGTGGTACGTGTAAACATAGTCTTTGCGTTAATGATTCATATATATTTTTCTTTTAACTCTCTTCAGGGTGATTGTTCTTGAATTCAATGTTTGCAGGGACTGCCAGTAATATCGTGACCTACATTGCGCGGTATGTGCTTCTGTTCTTCGCTTTATATCTGTTGCACCTTATGTACCATCTTCCTGCATCCTTAAGAATCTGTTAAATGTTAATATCAGCGGGAATGTGGCTCTCTCAGTTTTGATGACGGCAGTGAGCACTCTGACAGCTGTGGTAGGAACACGAATTTGTTAACAGATAAATTGTCGAGGTACTAGTCTTTTGTTTGTTTTGTTTGAAACTATTCCTTCGAATTGCAGGTCATGACACCATTTTTAACAGCTAAACTAGCTGGCCAGTATGTTGCAGTAGATGCAGCAGGATTGTTAACATCAACCATGCAGGTAAGAGTTACTGTCATGATAAAGTTGGAATGTGGATAACATGTTATTTCCAAATTCTGTTAAGGGAAAGAAAAAAACCTGTGACCTACTAACTTACGACAAATGCAGGTTGTTCTTCTTCCCGTGCTGGCTGGTGCCTTTCTAAATCAGTATTTCCAGAGCTTGGTCAAGTTTGTCTCTCCCTTGATGCCACCTATTGCTGTGGGAACTGTTGCAGTCCTTTGTGGAAATGCAATTGCCCAAAGCTCTTCTGCTATTCTGATGTCTGGCAAACAAGTTGTGCTTGCAGCATGTCTTCTTCACGCTTCAGGGTTTTTCTTTGGATATGTACTTTCAAGGATTCTTGGAGTTGACACAGCTTCTTCCCGGACCATTTCTATCGAAGTTGGCATGCAGGTAAATTGAACAATTAGTGAGCTCTGTTGGGTATTTAATTTTGTATCAAGATCTCCAGATGAAAATTGATTTTTATCTCAAATGTACTTCAGAACTCGGTGCTTGGGGTGGTTCTTGCAACTCAGCACTTTGGGAATCCACTCACTGCTGTACCATGTGCAGTCTCTAGTGTGTGCCATTCGATCTTAGGCAGTGTCCTTGCCGGAATCTGGAGACGCAGTGTGCCTCCAGAGAAGCAGGAGTCTAATGTAAAGCTTGCATCCTCCGACTGACAGAACTGATCCATGCTCGGTAATTGTTCTTCCTATGGCTTGTTCCAATCTTCTGGTTGAACCTCAATGTCGGGCTGTTTTTGCCAGTTTCCTCCCATTATCTGCTAGTATTAGCCGTTCTTTTAGATAGTTCAGTTCTGTTAATAAATTGTT
Source organism: Linum usitatissimum (assembly GCA_030674075.2). Classification (NCBI taxonomy): domain Eukaryota; kingdom Viridiplantae; phylum Streptophyta; class Magnoliopsida; order Malpighiales; family Linaceae; genus Linum; species Linum usitatissimum. Next base: position 6,910,948 of record JAUJYP020000192.1, read on the forward strand.
TTCCATTGAAGTTAATGCTATGATGTTATAAAAGTAGGTACCAGTTCATGCTTCTAGTCTAGTACCCTGACATTTCATTTGTTCATGGGTTGGATTAGGTTGTTAATCTAGTTGGGTTGAACCGGATGATCTCGGCGCGTCTTCAAATGGGTTGTCGATTCGGGTTGGATTGGGTTTATCGAGTTTTTAAACGCGGTATTGGAAAATTACTAACTGCCTTTTTCAAAAATTTGATTCGTCTCATTGCGACTGAATGGTTCTCTAGTCGGTTTGTGTCTGGCGGACGTCTTTTTCAGGTTTTTAATATGGATTGCAGGTTCGAAGTTCTGCGTAAATCTATTTGTATTTGATTTTGAGTTGGGTTAGAATCAATAGTATTAACAGTTCATGCATAAGATTCTCACAACAAAAAAACAAAACCAGAAGCAAAAAGGTCCAAACTTGGCTAAAAAAAAGAAGAATTTTAGTTTATTAGTGATTACTGCATGAAATTCATCATTTTGTCCTGTTTTTAGGTGGCTGCAGTTTTCATATACAGCTCAGCTCATTTTCCATTTGTTCACTAAGATCCTTCAAACCAACCAAACCCAAACCCCTTCATAGTATTTCAACCAACTTCGAACCTGCAATCCATTGAACTCCCAACTCTTTCAATTCAGTTGGACTGGATCCCCTAGAGATGGCCAAAGAACAGACCTTTCACTTCAAAAACACCACATTCCTCCCTAATCCACCTTACAAACTCTTAATCCTTCTCTTTCTCTTCTTTTCTCTTTGGTCTCTTCTCCTTCAATCCAATACCCGCCCCTTCCTTAGAAAGAGCAGCATCAGTAGTCGAACCAGTGATGTTGGTTCCCACATTGTAGCACCAAACAAAGTCAACAACTCAAAACTCGTTTCGTGTCCTCACAACATGTCTGTCTACGTCTATGGCCTACCTTCCATGTTCAATGTCGACCTCCTTCGCAATTGCGCCCATTTGAACAACTACGTTAGTACGTGTCCCATGTTGCGAATCGCGTACTTGGCCAACTGCTTTTTCGCCGCGGGTCCGACCATGCGGGTGATGATCAGTATGTGTGGTTTGCGACTAACCAGTTCACTGGAGAGGAGATTTTCCACTCTCGGATGGAAAACCACCCGTGCCGTACGAAGGACCCCGTGCGTGCAAGCCTCTTCTATGTACCGTTCTATGGCGGGTTCCATATGTCAAGTAACATGCATGACGCCAACCACACTGCGCGTGATGAGCAAGCAATGCGGCTGGCCGAACATGTCAAGCTACAACCTTGGTGGCATAGAAGAAATGGGAAGGACCATTTTATGGTCCTAGGCCGGACTGCATGGGATTTCATGCGTCCAGACCACGATCATCCTGACCATTGGTATGACTACGGGCCTAACAGCATGTTCAGTCACCCAACGGTTAAAAACATGTCTGTGTTCGTCCTGGAGAGGCACCCGTGGGAAGGGCACAACCAACACGGAATCCCATACCCGTCCTACTTCCACCCTTACACATCCGACCAGGTCGCCCACTGGCAGCGAATCGTGCGAGAATCCAAACGACCATACCTATTCTCCTTCGTGGGAGCAAAACGAAAGGAAGGTGAATCAGCCGCAATTCGAGACGAGCTAATGAGGCAATGCTCGGATTCGAAACAATGCAAGCTGCTCAACTGCACGATGGACGGGTCCAAGTGCAACGATCCAACACGAGTGCTGAGAGCGATGAAGGAGTCGCAGTTCTGTCTACAGGCACGTGGCGACTCCTTCACTCGACGGTCATTGTTCGACTCCATCCTGGCCGGGTGCATACCTGTGGTGTTCTCCCAACACACCGCGTACACACAGTACTCGATGTACCTGCCCGATGATACGAGGTCGTATTCGGTGTTTATTGAAGAGAAGGAGGTGGTGGGAAGGAAGATGAATGTAGAGAAGGAACTTGAGAAGATTGGGAGTTGGGAAGTTGGGGAGATGAGGAAAGTTGTGGTGGATTTGATTCCTAGACTTACATTTGCTCATCCAGATGCCGGTGGTGATAAAGGGTTTGAAGATGCCGTCGATATTGCGATATCATCGTTGCTGCGGGAAGTAAAATAGAGAGTAAATTTTATATCTGAGGCAAAGACCAATTGAAACGTTCAACTATGATTTTGTACTAGCTATCATCATGCATGCAGGACTATTTCCTTCTTTGACTCGAATAGTGGCTCGTGAGCGCGCGGAGCTCCATTATAATGACTATATCGAGCCGAGACTGTTACATATATATGGTTATCGAGCTAGCTAGCTAGTTATTTGTGACCTCGAGCCGCACTCAGGAGTGAAGTGCCTACTAGTTTGTTAAACAAACCAGAGAGTGCAACATCAACTACATCCTCGAACCCCTTATCAGCATCACTACTCGAATTCGGATGCGCAAATGTCAACCTCGGCATCAACTCTTCTACTATCAGTTCCCTCATTTCCTCCACTTTCTTCTCATCAATTTTCAACAGTTCTTCCTCAACGCTCTTTCCGGCCATTATCACCTCTTTCTCGTCCATGTACACCGAATACGACGTCGGGTCCTCCGGGAAGTACCACTTGTACTGCGAGTACGCCGTGTGCCGGGAGAAGAACACCGGAATGCACCCTGTCAGCACCGCGTCGAACGTCGACCGCCGTGTGTACGAGTCCCCCGGTGCCTGCCAATTATATATTCAAAATTGGAATTCCACGTAGGATAGTCAGTTTGATTAACGGTGGTTGTTTGAACATTGAAAACATGCATGCAACAATATATTATAAGAATGATTGCATAAATAAGTTAGATGTCACTCTGCATCATCTAAATCATTTTCATTTTGAAAATGAACATCATAAAATACAAGAAATATCGTTGATTCTGGGCACGTATTTTGTTCATCAACTTTTAATTTCGGCCAGAATCATGAAATCCACTAAAATTCAGGCTTAAAGACTAAATTCGCCCGATTGGACAATTCCGTACCTCTCCAAGCGGAATACGGCCACTATAATCTATAACTAGGCGGAATTAAACCTCATATCTCACAACATTTGAAATGTCACTTTGTGGCGACAGAAAACATATCCGACAAAATTAATGTGATGTCCAGAATTAGCTTAATTCAGCCAATTTCATGCCCAATTTCAGCGCGAAAAAACATACCCTAGGATTCTACACAATTCTAGCGTCTACCAAAACCTTTTCGCGGTAATAAAATCATAAAATTGTAAGATTATATTTACGAGAGGTAGAGAATATTTAGTTACCTGCAAGCAAAATTGGGATTGTCTCATAACTTTGACGACTTCCTTAGGATCATGGCACTTGAATCTGTCCCCATTCTCCTCACTCATCGTACAATTCACCAGCATACACTTCTTCGACTCATCGCACTGCCGCATCAGCTCATCCCTCACGGCTGCGATCCCTCCGCCCTTCCGCGGCGCTCCGATGAACGACCACAAGTACGGCCGCCTCGACCCCTTTACATCCTTCTGCCACGTCATCACCTGGTCAACGTTAAACGGATGAAAGTAAGAAGGGTAAGGAATCCCCACTTGCCTCTCCCCTCCTTCCCACGGCTGCCGCTCCACCGTCAGCACCGTCACGTTTCTTAACGCCGTCAGCCTCAACAGCCCGTTAGCCCCGTAATCTGGCCCACCATCATTATCACTCCTCGTGAAATCCCACGCGGTCCGGCCCAGAACCAGAAAGTGGTCCCTACCTTGACGCCTAGTCAGCCAGACGAGGTGTTGAGCCAGGTTGACTGTCAGCTGGTCACGTACAGTGAGATTCTTTTCCCTCGCCTTGCTGGACTGGTGGAGCCCGCCGTAAAACGGAATGTAGAACAGGTCAGCTTCAGTGGGGTCCAATGTACGACAAGGATGGTTTTCCATCCTGGCGTGGAAGATCATCTCGCCGATGAACTGGTGAGTGGCGTACCACGTGGACTCGCCGAGTGGCTGGCCGAGTCCGCGGTTTGCCACGTAAGGACACATGTCCGTGTAGGAGTTCAAGTGGGCGCAATCTTGGAGGAGGCCGGAGTTGAATTCGGAGGGGAGGTCGTAAATGTACACCAAAGGGAGGCCACGGCGGCAGGCGGCGGGTTTCTGGTTGTTGCCGCCGTTGTCGGCGGTGGGGCAATGGAAGCGGTGAAGGGAAAAGAAGAGGAGGCAGAGGGAGAGGAAGAGGAGAGGGAAGAGATAGGAGATGTATAGATGGGGTTTGAATCTCCGATCTACTAGTGATTTCGCCATTTTCATTTGGGGAAAGAATTTGGTGCCGGAGAGTGGAGAGTTTGGTGCTGTTTGTTGAGAAAGTAAAGACATGCATGAGATGAATGGCTGGTGGTGGGAAAAAAATGTACGTTATGGACAAGGAAAATGACACGTGTTTAAGTGGGTGGGAGGTGCATTAAATTACGGAATCATTAGTTACACTTAATACGGACCATCCGAACCTGAGGTTTTAGCTCCGGTTCTACGTGCGGACACGTTCGTGCCGATGAGATTACAGAAACTTGCAGCAGCTGTGCTCAGTTAAGCTTGTAAAAACGAACGAAAACAGGAGCCATTAGATGTCCCTACGGAGTTCTATCTGTGACTCGAATCCAGACATTGTAAGCATGCTAGTGATTCGAATTCAATTGCTGCTACCAAAAGAACATGGCTAAAGGTCATACAAAGGAACGAAAACGGGAGGCATCAAATGTCCCTTTGGAACATGATGTATTCAACCAATTACACTTTAGTACACCAGCGAAGCAATGTTGTTATTTTGGCATTGACAATTCTCCACTGCGTAAAACAATGGTCTACTTTACATCATCGCGTAAATACATACACAGCCGAAATTACAACCCCTAAACAAACCTCCCCACTCTCCTCCTTCCCCCTCTCTTCTAAGACATCCCATAATGAACAGCCCCCACATTCCTATGTGCTGCAACAGCTATCGCAGCTGCACCAGCAGGTCCGTAATGAGCCTGCGCCTGTATCAGTTTCGCATCTATCACAATTCGTTCGTTCATCTGCTGCTGCTGATGCTCCACCACCCTAACCTGTTGGTAGTACGGATTAGCGTTCATGTCCGCAACCATTCCGGCAACAACAGGCTGCTTTGTCGCTGAAGCCGCCGAGACCATCGGCTGTTGAGGCAGCGGTCTCCCATGCGACAAGTTGTCCCTATCTCTCGTTGCGGAGTTGGTCCTGAAGAAACACGGTGGCGAAGCTGTGGCAGTCGTCTGTGACGGAAGGATGGTGTTCCGGTACAAATACCCGTCTTTCACGTTTCTGTTGCCGTCACATTGCACAAATGATCCAACGACTCTCCCCGGCTTCGCTGCATTGCCTATAAACAAAATGATGTTAAAACGGAGCACAAAATGATGTTAAAACAGAGCAAAGAGAACCACCCTGTTCCAAATATAAGCAAAATAATTACCTGTTGGCCCTCTTGGCGGAGGCCGCAGAGTCCTGGATGCATTTCCAGGATTACTCTCGGTTCCTCGAAAGTTTTTCGAGACTTCATCTGTTACTTGATGGTTGTCAACTGATGTTGAACTTGGCATGTTATGAGGCATAGTTGAAGCGTGAACTGTTGGCCTGAAACCAGAGTATCAACACCAATTTGAGAACCACTGACAAAACACCAACCATCACCAGAAATATATGAAATAAGCTCGAAGTGGTTAGGCCATACCGAGGGAGAGAGACGTGTTTCCGCTCCAGAGGAATGACTGGTGCACTCCGACCGCTATTCTCTTCAAGGTATGCAAACTGCTTTCTAAAATGACCTATCGCACTGCATCACAACACGTGTTTTCAGTAAATAATTTGGAAAGAGATGTGATGTCAGCTGGCCATGGAGATATTTGAATCTAGAAGAAAGATTACCTAGGATAAAGGAAATTGGTGCCTTCATTTCCACTCATATAATCTTTCAACAACTGTGGATGATACTCCAGTATTTCTCGATAAAGAAGCTCCCTTATGTCCTCCTTTGTCACCCTTCTCCTTTCAAACTCAAATTCCAACTTTGAGATAGGCTGACAAGAAGGTTCTCTCTCAATTTTGGAGAGGCCCCTGAAGTAAGGGTCCGCAAGCGCCTGTTAAGTGAAAAAGAAATCAGTCAATACACTCGAAATGTAATGAAAAACAGAATCCCTCTTGTTTTCAATGCTAGGAATGATTGCAAACAAATGCATACCTCCTCAGCAGTCGGTCTATCCTTAGGATCAAATGCTAACAGCCTTTGAAGAAGACGAAGCGCTAAAGGATCGGCAGTTGGGAACTTCTGTGCAAATGGCACAGGCTGTTTCTTCCTCATTTCGGTTAAATACTTCCTCGCTTTATCATTTCTCACCTGAAAACATATTTTATCAACATCAAGACAAAAGCAGTGAGCAGAGAAAGATGGTCAGAAATGAATTGTGGGAAATACCCCAGAAATGGTATCCATTGATGGAGTCCCCAGAAGATCAGTGATTAGTTCCAATTGGTGGACTACACTTTTACCAGGAAACAGTGGCTTCCCTGTCAACACCTCCGCGAAGATACAACCAATGCTCCAAATATCAATTGCCGGAGTATACTGCATGAAAAAGAGTAGTCAATTAGAAAATTTGAAGGAGAAGTATCGTATGTTAAAACATTTCAATTAAAACACGCAGCAAAAACACAAAACCCAGCACAATTACCTGAACCTTAGAAATTTTCAACTTCCACGAGGGTTTTCAAACTCCTACCTGAACAAGAATTATTTTAATCTAAGCTTTACAATTTCACGCATGTAGATCAACAAGTAAGTGTCTTTGTTTAATTTCCTAGCACAACTCACAACATTACCGACTCTCTCACAGCATCCTATGAACAAGACTCTCTAGCCAAAGTTTTAAGAATACTATTTCCAAAATATATAATCATAATCTGGGGAATAAACTTGATTGAAATGGAAAATGCTGTCTAGACAGGGGTGTCTAGACAGGGGAACACCGCAATTATACTCAATCATTGAGTAGTTCTGCAGTAACCATGAGTAGCAACAACTTGAGGTCTCACCCCAGAGTACCAACTACAGCATAAACACTAACATCCAGTTCCAACCAATCATACCTTGGAAGAGAAAGATCCACAAAGCTCAGGCGCTCTATACCATCTGGTGGCTACATAATCCTGCAACAAGTAATTGGAAAATATAACTTCATGGACAAAAGGAGCAATGCGGACAAAGGAGAAACCAAAACCAACATGCCTTATATATAATTCAGTACAAATACATACCGTCCAAAAAACTGTAGTTGGCGTATCGGTAAATGCAACTCTTGCTAATCCAAAGTCGCATATTTTCAACTTGCAGTTGGCATTTGCCAATATGTTCTTGGGCTTAAGATCTCTATGGTACACATTCGCTGCAACCAGACCAAAATCAAGATTCAAAATCAAACATCCACAGTGATCATTAACAAAAAAAACAGATCAAGAAAGAATGGAGAAAAGGATTTCCACCAAGACTTAGCTCTTGATAAAACGTAGGACAGAGAGAGATGGAGAGAATTTGAGTGTTTGACAAGTGCATAGAGAAGCAATTACCTGTATGCATATACTTCAATGCACGCAGCATTTGATATAGGAAAAATTGGTGATGTTCGCGCGTCAGGTCATCATTAGCTTTGATGACCTGATGAAGATCGGACTCCATGAGCTCAAAAACAACGAAAATGTCTCTGAACTCCCTCTTTGAAGGGGGTAGCATAATCCGCTTAATCTCGACGATGTCAGGGTGCCGTAGTAACCTAAGCAACTTGACTTCTCTCAAAATCCGAATCGCATCAGAGATGTGCTCAAAGACATCGTGTATCTTCTTTATAGCCACTTTTTCGCCCGTGTGCGTGTCGATTGCCGCACAAACAACTCCATAGCTTCCTTTACCTATGACCTCCAAAATCTTATATCTATTGGCATCTCCGTATTCGGTGAAGAACTCCAAATCCTGCAGGCATTACATTTGAAGTCAGACAAAACACATCCATCGATAATTTAAACATGATCACAATGCTATGACTGGCAAAGAAACCAAAGAAGACATCAGAACTTCATAATCCAGTACCGGGGCAACAGAAAGTTAAAAACTTGACAAGATCACAGCAATCGCAGTTCTTGTGCAGGGAGAAAGAGATTTGCTGCAAAGGGATTCTTACTGCTCCACAGAGGGATAAGAAGCAAGCACTGGGTTTGCTAATAGGGAAAGGAATCCAAAATGATTTCAAATTCAAGAGCACGGAACCAATTGCCGATCCGAAAATTTCGACCGATAGACTTATCTAAAGCATCCTTAAGCTTATCCGGCTATACAATTACTCATATTTAATGCTCTCATTTAACAAAAACAAATCAACTTCAGTGCCAAAATCAGGAAAGAATCCCTCGGACTAGCCTCCATTTTCGTCGCCAATTCCAAGAGGCATGAAAGAGAGATAAAGACGAGTAGAAGAAAACCAAGACCCATATCACAAATTAGAATTCTTCTTCAATCGGCGACGCAGAACCAATGAAGGAAGAATATCTCACCTTCCTAGGGTGGTCTTGCTGCATCTTTGAAACTCCCGAGTCTTGTGAAGTCGGAAAAAGAGTAATGGATTATCTCAGATCAGAGAAGAAATTGGGTAAAGCCTTACTGCCTCTCGCTCTCTCCTCTCAGGATTCTACCAGAAGCCAAAAGAGAATCCAATTCAATTCAACCCCCCAGCCGTTGCTTCTTCTTCCGTCGCCTCACCTAACTCGTGAAACAAAATCCGCCGCGGGAAAGAGGGGAAAGAAGCCCTATATACCGGCGAAATCCGTCGCAGAGATTACGGAACGGTGAGATCTGGAAGAATCAGCACAGAGGAAGAAGAAGAGGAAACCAACAGATGGATCTGAGAGATGGACAGAGAGAGAGGAGGAGGAGGAGGAGGAGACAAACACCGACAGCGCCCAAAGTGAAGAAGAAAGGAAGAAGGAAGAGAGAGAAGCGGTGGTGGTTTAAATAAACCGAACTATATTAAAAAAAACAAATTGTTTGTTTTTTAAATTTTTAATTCATTATCGTTTTCCGATTTGTTTTTATCTCTTTGTATTACTATTTTATTAGAATGTGTAATTTTTCATAATCGGATCGAATATGAATAAGAGAAGAATCAAACCTTTAAAAACTCGTTTAAAGAATCAATTACGTCATTATATATGGAATCAAATACTAGATACGTTATAACATATTAGGCGTGGTAATTTAACATTCATGATCGTTCAGTTCGTTATTCATATTTATATGTACATCACCATTTAACTTAAATTGAATAAGATATCAATAAAAATCGATTTGTACAAACTAATATGTTTTGAAAGAAAATGACGAGGAATCCCTTCAAGATAATGATGTCATGTAGATTCTAATATGAGGTTATCGACCTTCAACCCATATATTTATTTAAGTAGATCGGATGTGCTATAAAAAGATAATAAAGAATGTAATTCTCAAAATTTAAACTTGTGATTTTTAGGTTGAAAATCGATAAAACTATTACGTTCACTATACCTCATTCCGTAGATTTTAATGGTTGTTAAATCGAAAAAAGAAGTTGAGCGGTCCGAGTGGTTTGTTTGGTTCTAGGAAGACTGATTTCTTCACTTAATTTCTACATTTCCTAACGACTCTTTTTTTCTCGGTTAATACAACAGCATTTTCCTATTTTTTGTATTAGTTTTGCCAGCTGGAAATTTCTTGCGAGCTGTTGGATGTACGGAGACGGGTAGACGGCCTGCTTACTTATTTTCTAAAATTTTGAAAAATATTATTTTTCTAGGAAAATAGTATATTAATTATTATTATTTTGTAATTATTACTAAAAAGCGACCGACCAACCTTCACGCCCACACGTTTCGTGGATGGAGATGGACGCTGCGTTTTCATTTTCTTTTATTAATTAATTTTCTTTTAATAAAAAATAACCATTTTCTGATTTTATATACTGCATATGTAGTGATAGCCTGAATTAGTTATCACATAAGCAAAATTGGTATTTAGTATTTACTATCGGATTATTATTAGTATTTAATCATTCAATAATTTCATTACAATTTTTTTATTAACTTGTGAATTAAGTTGGAGTTAGATTGAATTAGAGCTCGAGCATCTTAATTTTATAAAAAAAATGAGGAGTGAGTAAGATGCTTAATTATTTATATCGAATAATGAGGACCACAAGTTATGTTATGATGGATGATGAATCTATATTCCAATAATATATTTATCAAAGTGCATTATTATTAATAATTCGAGTAAAGTGCAAAATGCTACCAAAATAATTTGTTTATGCAGTTTAAGCATTGCACAATTGAGATAAATGATAATGGGTATCCATTTTGGTAATGAACTTACTAAGTTTGTAACTCATTAGTCACTTAGCTGTTAAAAAAGAGTATAGATGTCACAAACATATTTACGTATTGTATTTTACAACGGTATGATCATTTTGTCAGTTTTCGATCAAGCTTCTTCACCAAAGGTTGATGTAGTCGTTGTCGTTTTAATTTTTTTTTTTTGCTGAGGTATCATAAATGATACACGAGAGTTGGAAGATATAACAAAAGAAACTTAATGATATAATAATGTAAATCTAAAGGATGAGTCGCAGAAAGGTAATTTAGAACCTTTCTTGCCACAAAATGGGCGGCGCAATTATCCTTCTGCAACACGTGCAAAACAAAAAAAGAGGTCGAATTCCTAAGAAGAAGTCAACATTCCTCTAAGAGCAATCCAATTCGAACATCGTGAGCGGTGGAGTTGATCAAACGAATTAATTCTACTGAATTAGAGTAAAAATAGTCGATGGTTCGTATAAATCTAATGCCGCAATGGAATATATATGAATTGAAAATTTTGTTAATATATTGATTTCTTCCATATAAGTAGACCAAAAGATCGGTTTTCCAGCGAGCAAGCTGTTAATCAATCATTGAAGTGAATAAGAACAAAGAACACATGCAGCCCTGTTACGTTCTTCACCAAACTAAATCACCCTAATTATTATTCATAATTGACTTTTTTGAAAGAGTTACTATAGAGCATGCATGCATGTTCCCTTTGCTAATTGGAGGATTAATATTTATTATGCTCATCAACTTATTAGGTTTGTAATAATGTGATCATCTGCGTTAACAAATAATAATTTCTTTATCATTAACGTATTTCATTTGTAACTATATTATTATTTTATTAATTGACGAGAGATATAAAAAAGAATTAGTTTTCAAGCTAACTATTTCAACCAGTATCGTTCGATTATTGTGATTAATTTAACATATAAAATGGTCAACTTTTTGGTTAATTTAATTTTAGTGGTTTAGATCGGTTAATACACCCACTAATCATTTTACGGGTCGCTTGGATCATGTATTTGAATTAGGTGTTTTTACCCAAATAATTCAGTTTTAGCCAAAATACCTCGTTTGATATCCGAAACAAAAATCATTGTATTTCAAACCATGGTATTTGAAATAACTCAATTTGAGTTATTTCAAATACTTGGGTATGTGGGTGGTATTCGAAATCACTCAATTCAAAACTCATAATTCATTATTTTGTGTTAGCCAAATAAGATAAGTCTTATACATCAAATGTTTTGCAACTCAAGAATAACATATTTTTAAATAATGTATCATTTTACTCTAAAATACCTTATTTATAAAATAAGTCATGCAAACGATCGATAATTATCAACCAAAGAAAGATCGGTCAACTTAACAAAGTTGTTACGAGAGTTAACGCACGATATTCATATAATTCTCTAGAAGTTTGAGTACGACGCAATGTGACAAACCCTAGATGAAGATCACGGATATTAACTGCCAAAATGAATACACGTTTCTTATGATCAGATTATAACTAATCTTTCTTTAGGTGGTAATTATAACTAATTTTATTGTTGTTTGTTTGGTTAATCCGCCACGTGGCAATATTGGACACCTTGTTATTCGGAAGGCAAAATCAGCCGTCAAAGACAAGTGCCTTAATTTGTTTTGTTTGGCACTTATTAGTAAATCCAATAATGTGAAGATGTGTCCTCCCCAAAACCAAGTTAAAAATAAAATCCAGTGATGAACTTTATGAAACTGTCGGCAGAATTAGTTGACCCACTTTGCTTATTTATACCTTCATAACTCAATTTAGTAACTAAGAACAAAAGAAGGTGAACAAACCATTCCCCCTTATATACATTTTGGTTCACATGTACACATGGTATAAAGTATAACTGAATTAAAATTTAATACCTCTAAATTAATAATACATAACATTACTTAATTAACTACGTATTACTCCACTCAATTAGAATCGTAATCTAAATATTCTCATTTGGTGTAAGTTTAGTTAGTAAAATTGAGAGTTGACATTAATACCATGCATGTGTTTGATTGCCATTGGAAGTTACACACGGAGTTGACCAGATTAGGGGGCGGTGTGCCGGTGTCGGCTATTCCGCGTGCTGCACTGAGCATGAAATCGACAATTTTCACTCCTATGGATTTTACACGGCCACTTTAAAAGTAATAATAAAATTAAGTATGGAGTGGATATCAAAGTGAAGTTCGTCATCACTTATTTATCAAGCAAATTACAATTAAAAACCAACTTATACAATTTATTTAAAAAAACTTATATATACTTAAAGGATTATAAAATAACATGTTAGTCTCGTATTTAGTTATGCAATATTAAACAATTGGACACATAACATATACAAATTTAAAAATTTACAATTCTATCCAAACAAAATACCTTTTTGATCGAAAATCAAGTCGGGTATTTTAACCAAATTCAATACACTAGATATTGAATAATTAAATTACTTATTCTATTATAGCCCCTTCATAATTAAATATGTAATGAATTAAGAAAATACATGATTGTAAGATTAAAATAAAATATTTGAGAAGAAAATCATAATTAAGAGAGTAGGCGAGATCCATTTGGGATGGTATATCCATAGGAATATGATAATATAATCCAATCATCATATCAGAAAGTAGTAATAAATAAATAAATTATCCTATCAACATTCAACACCTCAACGGCTTACAATTGGATTTAATTAAATTAATTTATCAAACTCAAAATGAAAATCAATAATAATCGTTAATTGTTAATCGAAAATAAAGTAAGTAAATAATTATCTGATAGTTTAAATGATTGGAACTTGTATATATTTCTCATATTATATATGAATGAATTTTGAACGATACAAGTAATAATGTACTTAATTAAGTCTGTTTGTTTTTGTTATCTCAATTTTGGTACGAAAGAAAGAAGGATGGGAAAGATTTGAAGAAAGATTTGGGAAGGAGGAAGTGATTCCATCCAACCTTTTGTTTATGCGAAGGAAGGTTGTTGTTGTTGTTGAGAGGTCATGGTCCCAAACTGTGGGGAAGTTTACATCACCAAATTTAATTAGTTTATTAAATATTTTTCTAATGGTGGTATTTTGTCGGTGTGGTGATGTCCATGTTGGTTCAACTGTTCTACTCAATACCCCCATTTTATTTTAACATTTTGGACCAATAATTTATGAATTTTTTTTGTATAAAAAAAGTGTATAATTTACGAAGTTCATTTCACAACAAGGCGTTACCTGATAACGTTTTTATTGTTGGCATATAGGTAGTTTTGTGGGTAGATATGAAGATAGAAAGTAGTAAAATTTAAATATTTATTTTGAGAATTATCGACAATATTTTGAGAAGATATTTAAAAATTAAGTATGTTACGGAATAGACGAAAATGTTAATATTACGCTTTGTTTTGGGAAGTCAATTTTGCGAAATAGTAACATTTCCTTCTACTCTATCCAACCAACAACCACGTTTTCCGCCTGGTAATGAAAAACAATACTCGTTGAAACATTATGTTGATTATTTTTATGAAATTATTACTGAAAGTGATAGATGCGCTTTGTGTACAAAAGTCATAACATTATTACAATTTCTACGAAAAACTTGCTTGAACGAGAGTGATACTATACGCTAATTACTTAGCTTCGAATATTTTGGAGTACGAATACATTTTTACGTACGTTGTTGTCACTTAGATATCGATGACGTAGTGTGTCAATGATGTGACACTTTATTGGTGTTCAGGTGACAACCATGTGGGATATCCGTACATCGAGAAGACCGTATAGACACCCAACGTTATTGCTGACGTCAACCACGTGTCGCTTTGGTGGCAATCATGCATATAGGAGGGTAGACGTACAAAAAAGAGTAACATTATTACACAATCAATTACTCTTATACTGAGCACTACCTGAGTCGTGATGACTAGACATCATCGACGTAGTGTCTCGGTGGATAATCATATCCCTTCTTACGTGATTATTTTTATCAACGATATGACATCTCGTTGAGCGTACGGATCTATTTTAGACGGCCAATTTTCATTCCGTAAAATGGAAGAGTCCCGTAGGGATCCTTGGTTGCTTGCTACCTTTGCTTTTATTATTATAGTCTTAATACTCTCTGCTCGCAGTTCATCACATGCATTTGCAGCAAGTTGCTTCCACATGGATTTTGTCCATATAAAAAATAAATAATAGATTGCAATGCAATAATTAACTCGGTTGCTTTGCATCTCAATTCTCAAATAGTCAACATGCACTGATAATATATAAATTACTTCTCTTGATGATTGTATATATTTTTGATTTTTTTAGGACGATTAATACGTAAACACTCAAGTTGAAACCTACATTATAATAAATTGGTCATTGTGATTCTATATAACGCGTGGCGTATTCTACGGTTGATCCAATGAATGTATTAAAACGATCGTTACATGATTGTTACAATATAACCGCATGATCAACACTAGGACGCGCGGCGCATCGTACACAACAACTCGAAGATCTAACAGAATACGTAGATACTACACAACACTTATCCCATATTATTTGAATATGGCTTTCAATTATTTTGATTTACGTTTGTATGTGTTTCGTCAAGAATTCCCATTAATGTCAGTCTTACAGAACACACATCACAGTAGAAAAAAAATATCAGGGACATTGTACCTTAAACATCGAAACGGCCTCGACCGTATCGATCTGCTGACCGGTTTAACCATAAGGAAACTGATCAAATGATCAGCAAGCACAAAATGACAAAGAGATAGAAAGAGAGAGAAGAATTTGGAAGGACAGAGGCATCTGTACCAGAACTTCATTTCCTATCCGATCATGTCTCCACAATTAAAGAATGCAAAGCACGTGCAAGTCCACATCAATTCCCCACCTTATATTCCACACAGGCTTGCCTTCTTTTCACAGTTCAGTACTTTCTGTTCTGCATGGCCCAATGTCATTGTGTTTCGTATGTCAAGCCCATTGATGCTTTTAACCAAAAGCCCGATCCATTTTAAGGTGGACATCCTTTCATTATACCTGGGCCGATTTCGTCACTTTATTGAGCCTCATGGACTTGCGTGATGGGCCCCGGGCAGAATTCTCCTACCTCAACCGATTAAAGCCGGAGTCAACTAGTTTAGCTACTTCTTGAAATTAGGATACAGTGTTGGTAGCAAGCCATTATTACCGGAGGCCACGATAACGGCTTGCTAGAGAAAGAAGGTAGGAGAGTCACTAGTGGCGGGCTGGTGGCTGGTCTAAGGGAACCTTCCCGATTTCGTGGCCCAACCCATCTCCGAGTCGATACGTTATATAAATGATCCGCGGCCGATAAAGTTTGTCACAGAGAAAGGAGTAAAGCTCTGTTGCTGAAAGTCCAGGACACTATGAGCTGTGGACAGCAACCACATCCTAAAGTAGGTACTAGTAATAACATTTGAGGAACATGTAGCTGAAAAAAGTTAGGCGAGCCAGTTGGGGTGCTGATATATTCCCTCCATTTTCATTCATGGTTCAAAAAATTTGTCAAAGAAACAAACTTTAGTTAATTTGGTGGCAATCTTTTTCAAAAAAGGGACAGGTTTCACATTGGCTTTGTCCCTCGTGACCCACACAACCAACCAACCTAACCATCATCATCATTCATTTGCCCACATTTACTGCTACTGATCAATCAACCAAAATCCCACCAAACCTACAAACAAAGAAGAACATCAGCCTGCCATCTTCTTCTTCTTCTTCTTCTTCTTCTTCTTCTGCTTCATCTTTTCCATTTGAAGAGGACTATGGGCAAAGCTCATATCACCATTGCATTCTATCACAATTTGCTGCCTAGCTTTCATCCTCTCCAAGATCTTCATCTCCTTCCTCCTCTACAGCGATGGAAGAGGAAGCATTCTGTTCATCATCAAGACCCCCATTTCTCAGGTACTAATCATAAGCTACTCTGTTGTTGTTCGGTGATTCGATTCCGCTAGTTTAGAAGTCGAGTCAGAACCCATTATTAGGGGTTTATGCCACTAGTGTATACATGCTGCTGCGTGTATAAATCACTTGCATTTGTAACTCTTTAATCGCCATCGTTGTGCTCTAGTGGGTTTTTTTTCGATTCTTGCTCAAAGTTTCCGACCATCGTGCTGATTTTGTAAAAAAGGTGGGAAGGTGGTGATGTTCAAGACAGGGGCAATGCAGTCACTCCAGATAAACCCACAGCTCCTAATAAAGAAGACAACAAAGCTAACCAACAAGGACATCATCGGGTCAGGAGACCACGGCACAGTCTACAAACTATCACTAAACGACTCCCTCTCCTTTGCCTGAAGCGGCTCAACAGAGGCACACCGGATCAAGAGTGAGGGTTCGAGAGGGAACCCGAAGCCATGGGAGACATCAAGCACAGAAACATTGTTACACTCCATGGATACTTCACTAATCCTCACTACAACTTGCTGATTTGCGAGCTGATGCCCAATGGGAGTCTGGACGGGTTCCTTCATGGAGGGAACAGGAATGATGAAGTGACGAAGCTGGATTGGGAATGTAGGTACAAGATTGCAATTGGTACTGGCCTGATATTTTTTTTTTATCTTATTAGACACTTTTATTGAAAAGAGTTCGTTGAGATTTTACCTTTTAATAATTGATAAATTCATCATATTGACATTTGAAATGTCTTTGGAGGGAAGTACGGTGATCTTGTATGTAATTGAATGCTATTTTATTACGAGATTTCCATAATCTCCAAAAAATAAAATTTTCCATAATGGCACGATGTTGGCAGATTATTTTTTTTAGGATAACGCAATGTTTTTCGAGATTAATAAATATAAAGGAATATCCAATCGTTGACCCAATAGTAAAACAACAGCGCAATTCAAAAAACCGACATCAGTCAGTTGTGAATCTATGGTGAAGGCATTAAAATTGGCTAAGGACTTGGTAAACGGATCATTACCATCGGATTTTTCAGCTATATTGCTTATAACGCTAAAATCACCAAAAATTACAAAGAGGACATCAAGGTCGAGAAGTAAATTTCGAAGTTATTCTAACTGATGATCTCAAATATTGACGTCCGTAAAAAAGTAAACACCAATGAGGATGTTATGTGCTTATAACAGGCATCAGAAATTGAGATTGTATATATTTATTGACGATCATACTGCTAATTATTTTATTAATCCTATTGATCTCAGTGTTTAAAAAATCGACTGATTGTACATGAAGTTAGACTCATGGGGAACAAGGTTTTGCAATAAAGATTAGAACTTTTGTAACGGTTTGATGCTTTTACCGCTTCGGTCTCATCGCCGGATAAGGTTTTACAAAATAAAACAAAACTTAGGTGAAGGTTCGAGTCTTTTATCCACTTCCGTTACAGTTTTCGTCCGAAATCCAACGAGAGCCAGACACCTCATTAAAATGACACTGACCTGAGTTTGTGAAGAATATGAGAAGTTGGTTTTTTTCTGTACTTTTATTCTGGTTACTGTAACAACACAAGTCCACGAATGGATGGAGTAGAGCAAGATCACGACATAATTCGACAATTAAGGGAAATAAAAAGTTTGAGGTTGTAATTTGTAAATTTCAAATAGCCTCACAAACTGATTGCGAAATCAAGGAAAGCGAGGCTGGAATTATTACAGATCACAAATCCTTTTTTGCTTCTGAGAAGCAGATGGCAAAGTAGTATGTGTATGTGGGCTTTTCCGATCCACTCAAATTGCCAATTGAATAATCGATGATGCTCTACTATTTACTCCCAGTCGTCTTTCTTCCCAATTTCTTTATT
The DNA here is from genome assembly GCA_030674075.2 of Linum usitatissimum. NCBI lineage: Eukaryota > Viridiplantae > Streptophyta > Magnoliopsida > Malpighiales > Linaceae > Linum > Linum usitatissimum. Next base: position 6,929,191 of record JAUJYP020000192.1, read on the forward strand.
TCCCCATCTTGTCTCTTCCTTTCACAGCTCTAGCTTTGATCTCGGACCCAAAGCTTCGAGCTTTTTCTTCTGGGTTCGGCGCTTCTGGGCCCGGAAATGGCGTCATTGACATGCCATAACCTTACAACCGTGGTGGGTTGCGCCGCCTCATCTTGGAGTGAAGCTAGATGTTCATGGTGGAACAGACTGGAAAACTCTGTTGCCATCTCCAATGGTGGAATCCACCGTACTGGAAGACTGGTCGCTTCCTGCCTTGACTCTGTTCGCTGTAGAAGCGTTTCGACAAAGAGCGTCGACGCTCAGCTCAGTGGTATACTTTGCTTATGTGCAATACTGTAATTTGGTTTCTTGTTACTATTGGGTTGTGTTTTCCTTTTATGGTAAGAAGGTCATTCAAACAAGTATTCATTACCAGAAAGGGAGTGTTTCACCCACCGTGTGCTGCTGGCTGCATATCTTAATCTGAGATGTGTATTTGGTGCTTTAAATATCAGTTTGGTATTGTAGGTTGGTGATATGGACCGAGTTTTTCACGCTTTTAGTTATGTCGTCATAGTATGTTATAGTGTATCCATTTGCTTAGGTGCGCATCTCTCATTAATTCAACTGTTCTTGAATCTTCTGACTTGCTTGTCATGATGGTCGTATGGTGTAGACTTTAATCATATTGGCTGGCTTGATTTCTGCTTTTGTTATTCATTATTCGATTTGTGAATCAATTCAGTTTCTCCAGGAGCTTCAGATGTCTTGTTGAATGTGAAAAGAGGTCAGATTTCGTTGACGAAATTGTTTGAAGTGGTAGCTGAGGACCTGCTGATCCTTAACCAAAATCTTAAAACAGTGAGTATTCTCAAAAGCACTATTGAACTGTTTAAGCCCTGAAAATGAGTTGTTTCTTGCGATGGAGCTGTGAGTTTGTTCATAGTTTGACTCAGAAAATATTGGCAAGGCTGGGACTAAAGAGATTTAGCTAATGATTAAGATGAATGCTTTAATCATTGATGTTAACGTTATCTATGAATATAAAGTTGGAAGCTTTTCTTGCTATACCCCTATTTTATCAGTCTTGTATCTGGTTCTAGCTGAATGCACACATAAGCTTTCGAACTTTTATTGATTCCTTATAGCCAAATCCAGCTAGAAGCTTCAGCTGGGTTTATAAGATATCATGTAGGACAGAAGACTATTTATGAGCTAGCTACCTTGTTAATTATGCCCAATATGCTAGGATAGCCTAAATAACTACCTTTACCAGTTTTGGTGACTCTGACCGGTCAAATATTGTTTCTTTATAAGTTGCAGTTTGTGCTAGCTGTGAACATTTGATAACATTAAAACTGATGAAGATCTTCTGCTAGATTGTTGGTGCAGAGAACCCAGTTTTGATGTCTGCAGCGGAGCAGATATTTGGTGCCGGAGGGAAGAGAATGCGACCGGCTCTCGTATTCCTGGTGTCAAGAGCTACAGCTCAAATGTCCGGTTTAAAGTCAGTCCTCCTATATAGTTTTCAATTTTGTATGTTCAGAGTACTTGTTAAGAGTTATAATTTAGCATTACTTTCCAGGGAACTTACAACAAATCACCGACGTCTTGCAGAGATCATTGAGATGATCCATACAGCAAGTCTTATTCATGATGATGTATTGGATGAAAGTGACTTGAGAAGGGGTACGTCTCTCTATTTTAGCTTAGTTTTTTGTTGATCATTGGTTAGATTTGTTCTTGTTCATACACATATAACTCGTTATAAAGGCTTGACGCGATTTGGGGTAATGTTGCTTGTTTGCAGGGAAGGAAACAGTTCATCAACTTTACGGCACGAGAGTCGCAGTACTTGCAGGGGACTTCATGTTTGCTCAGTCATCATGGTACTTAGCGAACCTCGAAAACCTCGAAGTCATCAAACTCATCAGCCAGGTAAACCTTGGAGCCTACCTTTAATGCATATGCCTGCAACTGTTCACAATAAAGGAGGAAACTTAGCTGCAAATCCTGGTTCCGTCTGATCAGGTTATCAAAGATTTCGCCAGTGGCGAAATAAAGCAAGCATCCAATTTGTTCGACTGCGACACCGAGCTCGAAGAGTACTTGATCAAGAGCTATTACAAGACGGCATCTTTAGTTGCGGCCAGCACCAAAGGAGCTGCCATTTTCAGCGGAATGGACAGCAATGTTGCTCAGTGTATGTTCGAATACGGCAAGAACCTAGGTTTATCGTTCCAAGTCGTGGATGACATACTCGATTTCACGCAATCAGCCGAGCAGCTTGGAAAGCCTGCCGGAAGCGACCTGGCGAAGGGGAACCTAACCGCACCGGTCATATTTGCTCTGGAGAAAGAGCCTAAACTTAGAGACATCATTGAGTCTGAATTCGTCGATGAAGGCTCGCTGCAAGAGGCTATCGAGTTGGTGAAGAGGTCTGAGGGGATTCAGAGAGCGCAGGAACTAGCGAGAGAGAAAGCTGACGTTGCTATCCAGAACCTCGAATGTCTTCCTCGAAGCGCATTTCGGTCTGCTCTCGAGGAAATGGTGCTGTATAATCTCGAAAGGATCGAGTGATGAAAAAAAGAATACCAGACTCGTTATGTGTGATGGAATACAATAAATAGGATGGTGTTGATCCGGTCTGGACACCGTGCAGGATCGAGCACAGCCAGAAGTGCAGGCACTGGGGTGATGGTTAGCACTAAAGTTACCGTCGTTGGCAAGGTTATTGGGATATAGCTTGTACATTCATAGCTTCAGCTCCTGAGATTGTTTCCGGAGTTGAGAGCTAGCTAAAGGAAATTGTAGTATTCAATGTGGAATATACTTATAGGGGAAATAAGTTGATCAAAGTTGTTCAACCTACATTTTGGTTTTGGGTTAACCGAAAACCAAATCATTTCTACCCGTACTGATTTCGTTAGTCATATAAAGTGTGACGTAACTATGTCCATAGACTCAAACAATTGGAACAATACACTAGCACGTCGGAGTGTGTAGTGTGTAATACACGATGCCACTTGAATAGCACAGATCGAACTTCCATTGATCCTACGAGTTGGGAGAACAATACCCGATAAATACACGTGCATGTCGGTGCGTGTATTACACGAGCGCGTGGATGTCACACATGCAATTAATCGGGTAGGCGTGATTTGCCGGGTCGGGCCTGAGGGCATATAAGGGCTTTCCATTTTGTGCACACCGTGGCCGGCCTGGGCCTGCAGAGTTTGGGCCAAAAACAAGTCGGGTCAGCCAAATTTTCAGAAGGCCTTAAAAACCGCTCGGAGCATGGGCCTAGGGAATTTGGGCCGAACAACCAAGATCGGTTTGAATTACAATTATGAGTTCGATGGACATAATGAGAATCAGGCATAATATGCTATTAATCTTTTGTTTTTGTCTTTGGTTAGAAACCAAGAATTGATCAGAAAGCCCTCCGAACATAACAAAGCGGCGGAAGTGGGGTAAAGTAAACTGGGAAACTCCACCGGCGGTGACTTTCCAGGCAGTCCAGGACTCCTCCGGCAAATTCCTGGCCGTTCCTTCTTCTCAGATCCGGTGGAGGAACTCGAAACAAGCTGGTCGTCAGCTAATCCCTCTCTCTCTCTCGATTATGAAACTCATGGGCTACTTCAAGCAATGGTCATCCTTTGCACAGGACACCACAGCCAAAGCTTCAATCGCCGCCAAGTTCCTCTCTTTCCTGCACATAACTGATTCCTACATTGTCTCCACCACTCTCGTAATATTCCCCCACTCCCAATTCTCAATTTCTTCAACGTCTTTGCTCAATCGATTTGATAACACTCTTTTTCAATCTTTTTGCAGGTGCAGGGTCCTAGCATGCTCCCCACATTGAATTTCTCCGGCGACGTGCTTCTAATCGAACACTTGTCTCACCGATTGGGGAAGCTTGAACCTGGAGACATTGTTCTTGTTCGATCCCCAGTTGAACCCAGAAAGATTGTGGCGAAACGAATAGTTGGGATGGATGGTGATCGAGTCACTTTTCTTACTGACCCTTCCCGTAGTGAGAATTCCCGCACTGTTTTGGTAAGGCTTTTTACAAACTCAAAGAAGGGTTTCTTTCTGTCTTTCAACAAGTTTCAATTTTTCTTTTGTTAAATGCTTACTGCTTTGTGGGGTGATTTGCTAAGTTGCAATTGGTAATAATGTGGTGCAGGTTCCAAAAGGGCATGTGTGGATTCAGGGGGACAATGTGTATGCTTCTGCTGATTCAAGATATTTCGGTCCTGTTCCGTATGGTTTGATTCAAGGAAGAGCCTTTTTAAGGGTGACTGTATCTTTCTTTCTTCTTTGGACATTATCTTTACTTGATTTCTTATTCTAAACAGAATCAGCTACTATCAAGCTGATCTAGGATTCGAATTAGAGGAATTCAATTGAGCTGTTTCGCAAGTTGCATGGTTCTTTACTAGGAGCAGTAGGTGGATAAGATATCAGATGGTTAGGGTAATAAGAAAGAAGTCAGTTTGAACCAAATAAGTGGTAGGACTGTTAAGAGTGTGCATAGGATGTATCTCTCTGCATAGAAAGCTCAACGGTTTACGTTATGAAAGGCGATCTGAATGTTGATTGAAGTGCTGGAAAGTCTCACATGTTGATGTCTTTGCTTTGCTTTTGCAATCTCGAGTCTTCTGCAGACTGCAAAGTGCTTATATTGATACCAAGAGGTCATCTGCCCCTTTACAGTTCTGCTATCATTCTTTAGCTTGTGTTATTGTTATCTTCCTTTCTGTTGAAAACGCATCCGGACGAGGGGATAAACCTCGCATACTGTGGCTTTCAACTGCTCCTCTTTCCGTCGGCTGTAGTTATACTTTCCTCTACGCTTACTGCAGAATTTCTGTGGTCTCTTCAGCTTCACTTGGACTATTGTTTTACTGCCGTCCGCTGCGCCGTCTAGTATAAAGAGAGAACCTTTCCATCCATTACATACTTATTTAGTTATCAGGTTCTCTTGCTACCAGTATTTTTGGATGTTAAAACTGAGTCCATTAGCGATTTAGGAAATGCTGCATCTGGTTATGACTTGTATGTATATCGTCTTTGGTAGACACGAGATGTAAAGGAACAAGCTTTGACTCGCCGTTCTTCTGATTGAAAATTCAGATTGTGGCACATTTTTCGCCTGCATGACTGACAACTATCTCCGCAGTCTTGTTTTATTTGATGATCGAGCATTGATAATTTCGGCCTGAAGAAAATTCTTTGTTTTTTATGCTACCAGGTGTGGCCGGTTCAAGACTTCGGGATTTTGGGATGAAGACAAAGATACCTGATGGTCCGTCATAGCCTTCCTCGATTCATCACCAGTTATTCAAGGCTGCCTATCGGTGAAACGGGATATCATTTCACACAACAATCGTGAATGAGCAACTTACAAGACGTCCGAATTCAAAGGAAAACAAAGTCTGCCAGATATGTACGCAACAACCTTGCATCTAACCGTTAGTTAGAATTTCAGACGATGAGATAGCAATACTCAATCATTGTTTTAGGGTAGTCCCTTCTATTTGAAACTCGGGACTGAATGCAGCTAAGTGTACAGAGTAATGTAGTAACTAGTTACACAATTTTGTTCCTACGTGTCTGGGTTTGGCTCAGTTCACTTCTTCCTATTTCCACGAGATGCCAAGTCAGGAAACAGCTTACTAATTACTGTGAAAGAGACTGATTCATGAAACAACAAAAAGAAAGAGACGAAAGGAAACCAACAGAGCAGAGAAGCCAAAGAAGACAACTTCGTGAAGATCGGACAAAACTAAAAAAGGACATTGTCAAGACTACCTAACAACAACGTGCCAGCTGGGGCAATAGGTACAGCACGCAGCAGTTAACGTTAGAAACAGAGGAGTATCTGTCTCATACACAGAATAATCATTGGTGATGATCAACCCGATGTCAATAACATCAACCATTCCCGCGTACACCAACCTGTCTTAGCTGAAGCTGACCTAGGAAATATACATTACAGTTTTGAATGCTTTATTGTCACATTCTTCATGTACAATTTGATAGCATCCATTATGACTATATTACTTTATGAAATATACAAGTTCCTGTTGATCGGCTCCTACGTCAGCACAGCTTTCTGACTTCACCTAATGGTTTAACCAACACGTACGGTCTGGTTTCAACGGCTGTTGAGTCCGAGTCAAACAGCGTCGGATTTAACCGAATAGTATCGAAATAACACAACATGTTGGTGGTTTGGAATTAAGTTGTTATAAACTATCAGTCTAAGTTATCGTGACACCCACGTTTCTTGTCTATGCTGTCATTGACAACAAAGAAGAAGAACAAGTTGATGATAATTACCAAGAGAAACAACAACAACAGCAGCAGCAGAAAAAAAAAGATAATTCTTTAAACTTTTGTATACCAACCAGACTCTCTGTCCAACCAACTGGTCTTCTTATATAGTTAGTTCAGCCTGTTTTCCTACACCTGAAGAAAAAAAAACATCTTGAACAAAAACCCTCTGATCAGAAACATGGTAGAACAAAACACCACTATTGCACACGGCGGCCACAGTCCTCAGCCGCCGCCGTCCCAATTTCCTCCTCCTCCCTCTGCTCCTATCAGTCCTCCACAACCCCAACCTGAACCTCAACCTCAACAGCCCCCGCCGGCGGCGCAAAGCAATGGTATCCCAAACCAGTGTGTGGATGGGAGTCCGGCGATAGGGTATCCTTACAATCCTCAACAACACTACCAAACATCCGAACACCAATCATCGTCGACGGTGACGGCCAATGTGTACATGAACTCTGCCCAAGCGATCCCTGTATCTATGTCAACTGTTGCTGTTATCGAAGGCCCTCCCGACCTTCCTTGCTGCGGAATTGGTCTTGGCTGGTTCCTGTAAGTACAATCTGACTTCTCTAAGCTTAACCAAAAAAAACTATATTATGAGCTGTTGTATTCTTTTTTGCTCTTTCTTTCCTGCCTTTTTTCATTTTTCTTTCTTTTTTCGGTCTAACCTAAATTGATGCATTATCTTAATTTTTCGATTATGAAAATTGTTAGTAAAAAAAAGAGCCATTGCATTTACTAACTTAAGTTATTATGAAAGAGTTTAAATTAATTTTTATATTATTCATCAATAGATCTCATCAAAGGAAAGTTCTTTTAAAAGAACTGAAATCTACACCGTTTAAATATGTCATGTTTTGGGGGTGAAAAATCCGTACCTAATTTTAGTCAAATCATCGTACTGTATAGTGGTTAGTGGTTAACCACATAATTAAACTATTTTAACCTTTTTATAATATTGCTTGTGGATAAAATGTCTTTGATTATTTAAAAGTTAGGTAGCAAAGATTAATGATTTTTGTAGGTTGGTTGAGTTTTGCGGTTAATTGCGGTTGATCACTAATCATATTTTTTTGGAAACTAAATCACTAATCAATTTTCAGCCTTATATGTGCACGAAATCCGAAACGTATATCTCTCAATATACTAAGCATGAAGCGTTATATTATAATAATTTAAGTTGTAAAAAGAGGCTTTGGATTGATTTATATATAAAGACGTATCATACCAATCTGAATTACTTGATGTGTTGTGAATTTGAAGGTTCATTCTGGGATTCTTCTTTGGACTGCCATGGTATATTGGAGCTGGGGCTCTCATATGTTCCAAGTACGACCGCCGAGAGAGGCCTGGTTACATTGGTTGCGCCGTTCTTGTACGTTTTCCTTTTGTCTTTTTTCCTCTCCAATTCTTACTCTGGCTAGCTAGCTTTCTAATATGAGTTAACTCCCCTGGTTATAATTTCTGGTTTTGCAGGCTGTGATTTTTACGATTTTGATCATCATTAGCTCAACTCGATCGGGCGAGTCTTCGTCATACTAACTTCAACATCTTTCTTTGTCGCCTGAGTTTCGCCGTCGTTGATGGCTCTGCAGATGTGAAAGGCTTCCATTTTAATTTTACTGCAATTTCGGTCTCTTGGATTTTTAATTAATAATTATATGGACTCTGGTGTACATCGGAACACGTTATTATTTGTATAAAGCCACTACTAAGAAATTGTATCTTTCTGTGACGGGAAATTTTGTCGACATCAATTCTGTCACAACTTCTATCGCATATTCGCATACTTGGTTCCAAAGAGATACACAATGGAGGCTTTTCTGGTGAGAAAACTTATTGTCTAGTGACAAGCATACCGTCGCCAAATATGTTCTTTGTTCTACATGTTTGCGTCCCTGCAATCGAAGTTTTTGGTTGCCAATAGGCTGAGGGCTTCTGGATCGAATTTCGGTCGTCAAAACTAGAGGCTATTGCTTGCTTCCGTATATATTTCTTGTTAAGTTGATTACAATAACCAATAGGAGTCGTTTAGATGCGGTAGTTGATATAAATGGTCCCTTATGTATTCAACGGGTTCATTTTCGTCTCTTATGAATCAATTGCAACATGAAAATCCCTCTCGTATTCAAAAGTAAAAATTGAGTATGGATTGGGTATTCCGTCCAAACTTCCGTTAATTCGGCCTAGTCAGCACAATTCGTTGACAATACTGGATTGGGTATTCCGTCCAAACTTCCATTGCTTTGCAAAGAAATAAGCGACGGAGACACCCCGTTACAGAATACTAAATTTATAATAGCGGCAATGTTGTTGCCAGTCTGTAGCGGATGTTTGGGTCAGTGGTGAGGTTTCATCGATAATCGTGCTAAAAGTAATGACATTTTTACTTTGCATAACAAGCTTCATTTTATATATTATATAAGAAAGTTATGTTACGCACTGCTTACCTAATAACATCATGTGTTGCGCAATAGACTTAATTTGAATATATTATTTGAGAAATAGCTTTTATTACGTAAAGTTTACATCAACAATTATTTTATGTAATGATTTTAAATGATTGTTATGTATGCCTTAGGATACATATGACATACCATATTATTTTCTTACTTTACATGTTTATAGTTTACATGTTACAATCGTGATATGACTGATGAGACTAGCCTTCGAAATTCTTATTGTTCAATTTTGGAAAAATGCCCCAAAATGGCTTGAATTTTAAAATACTCAATATTTTTGTACGTAGCGAAATTAGAATTAGTTTACGATAACAACGACATCGTCACTGTAGCTGGAGATTAACTGTCGCTAATTAATGATGATGGTGCTTATTGATTGCTTGTACGGTCGCTACAACTAAAACCACAATTGCCTGTGTAGAATAAACTAATCAATCACTATGAATCATTTTGCAAACATTTTTAATTGATCTTCAATTAATCAATCAAAAATCTGAATGAAAAATTGAAAGAAATAGGGTGGGAATTTGTACTTACAAAAATAGCGCAGACTAGGAGTTCCGGCAGTTCGCGACGGTCGAACCTTCCACAGAGTAGAATGAAGAATCCGGCATACCGCGAATCCAGATCACACCCCACCCCCAACCCTCAGCAAAACCAACCAGTTACTGGCGATGCAGCAAGGACGACTTCTTCCCTGAACCCTCTTTCAAAAACTGCACCACTTACAGAGCGGCTCTCTCCCAGACCCTCCGCCGTGTCAAGGAGCGGATCCTCTCCTGTTCCTCCGACGAGAACGAGCTCGTCAATTTCCCCCTAGAGAGCCGTAACTCTATGCTGAAATGCCTCACCTGGTGGGACCTCATGTGGATGAGCTTCGGCTCCGTCGTCGGCTCCGGCATATTCGTCATCACCGGCCAGGAAGCTCGTAACCACGCCGGCCCGCAATCGTCCTCTCCTACGCCGTCTCCGGACTCTCCGCCCTCTTATCAGTCCTCTGCTACATCGAGTTCTCCGTCGAGATTCCCGTCGCCAGCGGGTCCTTCTCTTTCCTTAGAATCGAATTGGGCGATTTCGTTGCATTCCTCGCCGCCGGGAACATTCTCCTGGAAGGAGTTGTCGGTGCCGCCGGATTGGGTAGGTCTTGGTCGTCCTATTTTGCTAGCATGATTAATTCCAACAATCCTGATTTCTTGAGGATTCGAATTCAGGGGTTTGCTGAAGGTTTCAATTTGCTTGATCCTTTAGCTTTTCTTGTGCTCGGGGTGGCTAATGGCATTGCAATGAGTGGGACGAGCAGGACATCTTTGCTTAATTGGATTAGTTCAGTTATTAGTGCAATGTTGATTGTTTTCATAGTAATCGTCGATTCATCCATGGCAAAGCTTCGAACTTGACACCATTTTCCCCTATGGAGCAAAAGGTGTGTTCAATGCTGCATCAGTGGTGTACTGGTTTTACACAGGGTTCGATATGGTCGCTACCATGGCCGAAGAGACCAAGAAGCCTTCGAGGGATATCCCGATCGGATTGATGGGGTCCATGTCCATGATCACCGTGGTTATTGCTTGATGGCTTTGGCATTGACAATGCTGGTTAACTACACAAAAATCGATCCGAATGCTGCCTACTCGGTCGCTTTCTCGCAGATCGGTTTGGGTTGGGGGAAGTACTTGGTTAGCATATGTGCATTGAAGGGAATGACCACTAGCTTACTGGTTGGATCGCTAGGACAAGGCAGGTACACAACTCTGATCGCGTGGTCTCACATGATTCCGCCATGGTTCACTCGAGTTCACCCCAAGACAGGAACTCCTATCTACGCCACTCTTTTGGTGACCACACTAAGCTCCGCGGTGGCGCTTTTTTCGACCTTGGGTGTGTTGTCGAGTGTGTTCTCGTTCAGCACGCTGCTCATTTTCATGCTCATGGCCATTGCGTTGTTGGTGAGGTGGTACTACGTTAGCAATGTCAGTTCGAGGGGCGATTTGGGGAAGTTCGTGGCGTGCTTGTTGACCATCCTTGGTTCCGCGGTAGGAGTTACGGTGGTGTGGAGCACCGATAAGGGAGGTGGGTCGGGTATGGTGTTCCTGTGGCAGTTTGGTTATTGGGTACGCTCGGGATGTTGATGTTGCCAAAGCAACGGGCTGCCAAGGTGTGGGGGGTTCCGGTGGTGCCATGGCTGCCGGCATTGTCGATCGGGATGAATGTGTTTCTGATCGGCTCGCTGGGTTACTTGGTGTTCGTGAGGTTCTTCGTGTGCAGCGCAGTATTGGTGGTGTACTACTTGTTGGTTAGTGTTCATGCGACTCATGATGTTGCTAACCAGGAGCAAGGGGAGACCAAGCTTGAGGATGATACTATGACTTATTAGGCTTTTTTCATAGGCAAAGTAGTTGTTTATTGAATTGTTATCGTGTGTATATGAAAACTGTAAATATCATTATGAACAAAAAATCAAGTATTTCTTTTTCAGTATACACCGCTAGTCACTAATTCAACAGTTCTTCAATCATTCAATTGCGAACTGATCAAATTGTAAGAGTTTCGACTTAGTTCAAGGAAGATTTTGGAGTAGGATTAGTACTTTAAGTAAGATTAGTAGGTAGTTTTGGAGTAGGATTAGTACTTGATTTTGATTTTTTAAAATAAAAAAGGCTCCAATGATTAATAAACAAAAGTAGACTGATTGATTTGTAAAATAGACCAAATTAGATGAGCTATATAGTAAAAGAGTAACAACGAGGGAACCGTACCCTCTCAGTTTTCTACGAGGCCGAAGTTTTGAATTCGCAGAGAGGAGAATCCGAGCAGAGATTTCGACGTAGCTTCTTCGCAGGATTGGAAGAAGCAACAGAAGAGTAACTCGGCGGAGAGGAGAGTGCGGCGCAGGTGCTGTAGATTTACGCCTCTCGGGATTCTCTCGGAGATAGTGTGACCTAATTCCGGCTCTTAACGAGTCTCCAGCGACTGAAGGAGAAGAAGAAGAAGAAGAAGAAACATGGGAGAGCGGAAGGTTCTGAACAAGTACTATCCTCCGGACTTCGATCCGGCGAAGCTGCCACGCGCCCGCAGACCAAAGAATCAGCAGATTAAGGTCCGGATGATGCTTCCCATGAGCATCAGATGCAACACCTGCGGTAATTACATCTACATGGGGACGAAATTCAACTCACGCAAAGAAGATGTCGTCGGCGAGGTTCGCTATTCTATTCTCCTTCTTTTGTCAATTTTTCTAGGGTTTATTGTGATCGAAGTCCTGGTTTGTTGCGTATGGCGTTCTTATTGTTGGTATTATTGTATTTCTGCAGACGTATTTGGGTATACAAATATTTCGATTCTACTTTAAGTGTACGAGATGCTCGGCCGAGCTTGCGATGAAGACTGATCCTCAGAATTCCGATTACATCGTGGAGAGCGGGGCGACGAGGAATTATGAGCCGTGGCGTAAAGAGGATGAGGAATTGGACGGCTTGAAACGGAAGAGAGATGCTGAGGAGATGGGTGATGCGATGAAGGCTTTGGAGAACAGGACGTTGGATTCCAAACGGGAGATGGATATCCTTGCTGCCCTTGATGAAGTGAAGTCCATGAAATCAAGGCAAGCAACTGTCAGCGTGGATGCGATGCTTGAGGTGTTGCAGCGAGGTGCTGCTGTGCAGGTATGGTTTCTTAACTCAAAGATAATCTTCATTGTGTCAAGGATTTGTAGCATGAATTAGTTACTGTACATGATATGCATGCAGACTTGTGAGATTTTGGATGGATAACCTGTAAATTTGGTATTCACGTGGCAATGCCTTTAGTTAATTTAGACTAGAAGGAGGTGCTACTATGGTTTTGTTTAATTCTATTACTGACTCTGTAAATATAATCTACAGCTTGGTATGTGAATCCCTGTGTAATGTGAACTTACATCTAAGAAAGCTTGAACATTTAGATATGTCTGGATGGAGATTTAAGTTTCTGGTTTAAGTTCTATCGCAAGTATGCATCCTATTGGTTCTTACTCACACACTCTCTTTCTGTTTTCAGGAGCAAAGGTTGGAGGAGGAGGATGAAGCCCTCATAAAGGCAATATTCGACGTAAGTTTTACTCTGTTAAATAGTTCTTCATTCTGCCAAGCATGCATAATTTACCTTGTGTAATTGTTCACTCGATTTATTATTTTTAGCAAGATCTAATATTTGTGTCTATTTCAATTCAGAAACCAAGAGAAATTATACGAAGAATTTCAGATGATGATTCGGACGAAGATGAGCTGGAAATGCTTGCTCATAGATCTAAGGTATGCTTATTGTGCAAGTTGGGTGTGTTTTTACTTCCATTGACATTCTTGGTGGTGGTGTAACTTTCAGTACGCTTTTACGATGCAGAGGGCAAAGTTTGACGATGAAAACTCAGAAAACCCTACAGATTCACTCTTAAATGCTACCAGTGTGGCAGAGAGCTCGAGTATAAAAGGTAAAAGATATCTCCCTCACACTATAATTTGTAAACCATACAAGTAAACTCTTTGAGATCAGAACCTTCCAATGCAGAATCTTAACGTCAGTTTTGCTTTTTTTTTTGCAGATAGCTCTAGCGATACCGGGAAAAAGAACGACGCTAAACCAAGTGTAAAACCTCCGCTGGTTACAATATTGGTCAAGAAGAAGGCAGCCATATCTGCTGAGAACAAGCAAGTGCAGAAAACTGCAGAGATTAAGGCAGAGGACAGTAAAAACGATGATGCAGGCGCGGGACTTCAATCCCTGCTTCAATGCTATGGAAGTGACGATGACAGTGAATGATCATGCACCTGCAAATCCCCCTGATGCTGGATTGAATATCATGTTTGCTCATTTGATTGGATTTCATGTCAATTTACAACCAGCTGGGATAGATCTTCTGTGATCCTACACTTCTATTGTCAAAATTTCCAGTCCACACATTTCTAAGTTCCAATAGTTTGATGTGGTTTGAATTTTGAATAGTAAAATGTATTGTACCATTAACAATATGATGAAATCGAGTCTCAAAATGTCAATGAATAATTGTATCAGATGTTGAACGGGTGAGATCGACAACGTTAATTTCACAACATTTCTGCTCATTTTATCAATTTTTCAGTAGATACATGCCTGAAGAAACCTTCTGAGAAACCAATTGTTCTTCACCAAGATTGTTCTTCAACAAAAGCAATGCTACAACAAGATGATAGAATGGTAAGCAACCATTTTCATTCAAATCCAAACAACCAGACATGATACTATTGTCACTTCTGAGGTTTCTTCTTCCACAAGTCACCAAGCATCTTAATCCCAGACCCCCTACGCTGCTGCTTCCCACTCCCAAACCCACCATCAATGTTGTCGCCAAATCCAGGCGATCCAACGAACCCGTTGTTCCCAAACCCGCCACCTGGCGTCTCAAATACATGGTGATTGTCCATCGAAGCGCACCTCTCGGATACAATCATCCTTCCATTCCCGCCAGCTAGCACAGCTGCTGCAGCATCTGCTGCTTTCCTCCACTGTTCAGTCTGAACTCTCATCATCTTCATCTCAGCTTCCAACCCTTCTTTCTCTTCTTTCACCCTCTCCAGCTCGAACTTCAACCCGGTCTGGTTCCCTTTACTACCCTCCAGTTCTTGCCCCAAAAGCTTCAATCTTTCGCACAAAGCCTCTTCCTTTGCCTTTGCACTTGACATCCTTGAAGCTGCATCATTCAGCTGGCTCTTCAACTCTTCCCTCTCCTTATTCGAATCCTCCAACTCCTTTCCGGTCTCTTCTAGTTTCGCTTTAAGTGTAGCTATCTCCTCATCCTTCAAAGCTACCTCTTCAGAAGTAGGCTTTACTACTGCCTCCTCCAACTTCTCTGGTAGCTCCACTACCGCCTTTTTATCTACCGGAACTTCAAACACATCGGTCTCCTGATCATTTTCGTCTGCAACAGCATCCTGTGAAGGCTTTTGCTGTGTTTCTGCTTCCTCAGGTTCTGGATTTAGGGCGCATTTCTTGCTCTCGAGTTCTTTCTGAGTTTCCTTCTTAGCAGCCTCCGCGGAAGCCAACTGGTCCTTGAGACTCTTGAGCTCTTGCTGTGCTTGGCCTAGTTGTGACTCAAGATCTGCAATCCTTGGGCCAAGCTGCTTCTTTTGCTGCAATGGTGGATCAGAATGTGGCCCACCAGCTCGAGGTGAGCGGCGATCTGATGACGAAACCACCTTGGGGCTACTACGCTCGGTTGAAGAGCCGGATGATGTCCTTTGTGGATGTGGACCTCGTGTCGATTGCCTCTGAGGCATTTCAGAACTCCTGGATCCCAATATAAACCGGAATTACATCAGGCAATATCACCATCATAACACAATTTACAAAGAATCATTGCAAAATCCTAAAACATCCAGATCAAGGTAGTCAAGCTACAGGATACAAATAGCATATAGAATGAGTAAACTGGTCATACAAATGCTGCTGAAATGAAACTCAGAATCAATAAAGACTCGTTCTTTGTCATTCATCAAACTCTGCAAATGCATTGGTAGTTAGAATTGAGAAAAAACAAGATATGGGGATATGGTATCTGACTGACCTTGCTCTTGCCATTTTGCTTGGCTGTAGAGGAACAATTACAACTTCCAAAACTGGCTGAAAGAGTAATGGATGTTGCAGAACCTGCTGGAATGAATCTATAATGAGAAAATGGACAAATGTGTATTCAAAGACTAATAATGATTTAGTGTATGGATGGATCCAGCCGCAAGCAAGCAAGCAGCTCTCATGTGTTTCCAGATCGATGGAAGGGGATTCAATCATTCAAAGAAGAACAATAACTGCTGACTAACATACACAGCGAAACCTAACTCCATCTTACCTAACCATAGACCCACTCGTTTGGGTGGCAGTCTGTGACTTTGCATTAATTTCTCTCAACTCTACTCACTCAAAATTATTTCTCTTTTCATTTCGTTTCATTTTGACTGTTTGAGCATTTCAACATCTGAATTAGAAGCCAAATAGAAGAAATTAAAAAACTTTGTTCCATTGGAGAAGAGGAAACAAGAGGACAAAGTTTGGTTCTTTTTTAATCTTTTTTACAGTTCCCCATAGCCCACTAGTTTTAAGTTTACTGTGTTCCCCAATGGTGCTTCTTCTAGTCTTTAAGATGTCGATGCAAGTGTGGCAGTGCTTCAGTTCTTGGGCAGTGAAAACCAGAAGCAGGCTAAATTCAAATTCTCTTTTCTTTTTTTTAGAGATTTTCATTTCGAAATCCCTTTTCTTTTTCTGAAAAGTGAGGGTGTAAGGTCTTTTTCTTTCTACAGAGCACTCAGAGGATTGACAGACGACAAGCTCTGCCAAAAAAATAACGCAGAGTTCACTTTTCAAATTAAAAGAAGAACAAAATGAGTAGCACGTTTAATCTCACGCGCCGCCGATGAGAAGAAACAACGACTGTTTCCCTCTCCTCTCTCTGGCCTCCAAGTTCAAAATAAAACTTTCCCGTTGGAGGAAAAATCCAGAAATTGACAGTGGGAAGTTTTGTCACTGCTCTGTTTTATTTTCAGTTGACAAAAAACAAAAAAGAGAAATCTTTTGTCTTTTTTAAAGATCTACGATTCCCTCAAAAACAGCATGGTGATTTCGAGTTTATGAAGTAAAAACAAAGGAGGGTTTGTAGTTTTCATGTGGGTAGCAGTAGAGTGCCAGGCTATGCTCTGCTTCTATATTTTTACAGAGTGTGCATACAGAGTGCTTTGAGGAAACTGAAAAGAAATTCAAATGCAAAACTCAGAAAGCATAATGGCCATGGATGGAGGGACCAAACGTTTGTTAAGCTTTGAAGAACAAACAGAGGAGAAATGCAGGAGAAGTTGAGATAGAAAACAGAGATTGCAAAACCAGAGTAAAGAGGAGCAAACGCAGAGAAGAAAGAACTTGCCTGGTGGGAGTTGGGGTTGTACTCGTCAGAGCTCGAAATGGAGAAAATGGAGGTTGATAAAGGAGTAATAGTAGCTAACTGATTGCGAGGTTGCAGCCTGGCGAGAGGGAAAGAAGAACATGTAGTTTAAGAAGAAGAAGAAGAAGGTGCCATGAAGCTAAAGGCAAACGCTCTTAAATGATGATCTCGAGGATGGAATTGGAGAGTGGGGGAGTGGAGTGGAATGGTTTACTGAAAATTTGAAAATTTGATCCATTGGATATTTTAACATCTGACCCCAACAAAATTACACGTGTGGATTATATTTCTCGGCTTTGGTTGATTTACCCGGTCGGTCAGAAACCATCTGAAATCGATCCAATCAAAGCGGATCAAATCATTGTCGATCCGGTTCTTTCTCACGTTCACGGATATAGGAACAAGGTTGAAAGTGAAACCGCAAATTATGAGAGCTCCAGTCACAATAGTGTTCCAACTTCCAATAATCACACTAACAGACCACTTCATTTCGAACCTCTTGTTCGAAAATCAGTGTATTCAGACTTGAAATTTTGAATATTTCATGTACAGAGTCTCACTAACCCAATTTTCCCCAAATCGTCCAGCTTGAGCCAACTGTAATGGCCCAAATCAACAAAGCCCGTGGCTCACAAACCACCCGTGGGTTCGGGGTTGGCTAAAAGGGCAGAAAACAGGTCGGTCACATACAAATCATTCAATGTGGGTTCGGGTTCGAGTACTCGGGTAAATAATCGGGTTAGTGTCATGAATGCCAAAGCAAAGCTCTTTTTCTATTTTCTTATTTAATTTGCAACCACCTGCACCCTACGGTGTTGATTCAGAGACCAATCTGGAAAACAACTAAAACCAACCACATTACAGAAGTGAAGAATCTGAATCATTATGAACACTATCCAAACAAACCTTTCACTACCGCAAACCGATTTTCGAGTCTCACAACGATCCGACGCCCACCCCGAGAGCTTTAGATACTATTGCCATGTGCTGCCTTGTGCAGTCGTCACAGCTCGAGCCTCAGCAAGCGAGACGGCCATAGCCATCATCATCTGTTCCTCGAAGCAGACGTTCTGGAAATTCCCTCCCATCTCATCAGGCAGTGTAGGCGGCGGCGGAGATGGCAGTAATACTGTGGAAATGTCACTCTCTTCTGTTGTAACAGAGCTCGAGTAACTTGTACGTGCTTCGGCAGCATCAGATCCACGGCTAGAAGTCCACTCCGTGTTATCTTTTGTGGCTAAGATTTCGCAGTCGGGTGAAACGTTGCTGGAACTCTCTGCTGGAGTGTAACTACTTGCTTGCTGGTTCACCGTGTTGTAAGAGCTGTTACAGCCAGGAAGTAAGTTCGCCACGGAGATGTTCCCGTTTGTAATGGAAGTAGATGGATCTCCACCCATCTGCTGGCGTTCGGCAAGGGCAGCAATAGCACAAGCAAGGCCCCCGGAAGGGGATGATGACGAGCCAACAACTGGTGGAATTGCCGGGGTTGATGAATAGCATTCTGGGGCATATTGCTCGGACGAAACATCATACGCCAAATTCCTAGGTCTGCCATTTTCCTGCAGAATAATTCACCAACACACAATGAATGCTTCTCTCTTTGTAGAAGTGGGAGCAACAATTAGCATCCAAGGAGCGGGCTTTGAGTTGCAGAAACGGTTACGAGTAATTCCAGTTAGTTCTATAGAACACATCTAATTGCATAATTGACGAAAACAGAGTGGCAATCACATCAAGCGAGAGAGGCACAGTTCAAGAAGACTTCATCATTCATACACGTGGAAGAGACCAATCAGCAAAGCTTACACTTGAAAAAACTGCAAAGTGCTTCTGACAATTCAGAAGCATACATATCTAACAACGTAATAGAAGTGAGGATCGAAATAAAGATATCGAGGATAAACATATGAGTTATACAACAGCGGGGAACCCTCAAACATGGTCAATTACAGCATTAGATGAATATGTACCGCCTGACAAAACTACCAAGAGACAGACACGTCTATCGAGGAAGCTACTATACCTGAATAGAAAGCCAGATTGCCTCCATGACCATAATATCTTCGAGATCCAGGTCAAATTCACCATCCCTTCAGTTTGGCAACATTTCAATATGGTATCAAGTCGCAGGTATTGAACAGGCTGTTACTAGTAACAAACAAGAAATGCATATGCAATATGCCGAAACACATTCATAACTATGATTCGGAAATCCATACACCAAAAACACCAATAAGGTTAATGTTAATAAGCACCAAACGGGAAGTAAGAAAAGAATATTTGTACAATAAACTGCGTCTAAAGAAGCAAACCATTACAATAAGAAACTTTCAAAAGCTCAAGTCCTCCATAATCTACAATCACCATTGCCTGAACGTGATGCTAGTACACAATAATTGGTAACAGATGAACCTTCAGCTATAACAGTAGCATCCTTATGGTTCTAATGAGGTGCACTACTCTACCTCAACCTCATGCAGTAATCAGCATAGACCACTAGCCTCACAAAATATATAGTCGAACTCGAAGTGGCATGAAAGAAATAAATATGATGTCCATAAGAACAAAGAGAATCAGAAGAATTCAGTTGAGGAACAAATGATCAGAAGTAGCCATTGACTTCTTCATCCACTGAGAAGGATGACTTATAAAATTATGATCTTCTAGGATTCATGAATGAGGTAGCATAAACAATTACCAAGAAGTTATTTCACTCCTAAAATTTTTCACCAGATTGATAAAAACAAAGATATTTACATAAGGAGTCAAGGAAAAATGTAAACCAATCTTTTTTCGTCAGGTGATGCACAACATACCTGCTCGGTCTTGACAATACAGGATCTCTGGTAGAAGGTCGAGAAGAAACAGTTTCCTCAGTTCCGACTGCAACTGCATAGGATGAAACTGGAGAAAAACTGAAAAGATAAGTAGACAGAGAGCGAAAAAGGGGGGGAAACTCTAGTATCCAGGTAGGAACAAGCAGTGCAGAGTGGTGATACCTGCTGAAGAGCCACAATCAACCTCTTCAGATGCAACCTCTTCAGGTGCAACATTAGAACTGGAAGAACTTGATTCTAGTCTTTTCTGCATCCTGTCTTCATCATCCTGAAGTTCTTGTTTCCGCATCCTTAATTTTGCTTCAATTACTCGTTGTTCTTCCTGAAAGATTTGAATAAAATTAACCAATTCTTGAAAATACTTGCAATTTGTGGAAGCAAATGATTAATAAGATAATATATTACAATTTGCTCCAAGCCCTTTTCCTCTTTCGTTTTTACACCACGGTACTCCACAGCATAATTTGATGTTTTGCAGAAAGGACATCTAGTATAGTTAAGTACAGCACCCAGAAAATATGACAGGCGAATAAGACATGGATGTAGAAGGTACAACAAATAAAAACTGATATCTGCAGTAAAAGGATACTGAGTAGGACGGGTTGAATTAGGATTTTTCATCTGCAGAAAACACTCTGTTGCAGAGAAGAAACATCAAAGTGTCAATTCACAAATTAATCACTGATAAGTATTAAAAAAGTATGAGTCAAAGGATCTGACTATTACCTGTACAGATACCCTTCAGGCAGCATCTTGACCTGTTGAGGCTTGGGTAATACTGAAACAAAAACACATTGAAAACGATACCCCGTTCATGTCAAGTACTCTTTATAGCATGTGAAACAACTGCTTCCCATTCACAGGCGCATTTCTGTATCCTTCACCCCACCCCCGAAGTCTAAAAAAAAAAAAATTTGGCATCTAAAAAATGTCTCATTCTACCAAGCAGAGTAGATGAGAAAATCAGCAGGCAACTATTTCGTGAAGAAATTGTTCCAGAGAAGTAATAACTAAGACAACCTAGAGAAGATACTTAAGATGCAACTACAATGGAGATAGATGAGCAAATAAACCGAAAGAGATACAGACCAGGAAACAAATAGGACATTCTTCGTGATCATTGCAGAGCTCCTCGTCTCCGGGATAGCAAGGTGCCAGCTTGGACTCAAGTATGAGTTTTCTTAGCTTCTTGTGGTCTACGTCTTTGTGGAGATACAATCCTTGTGGCTTTGTATACCTCTCATCCACCACTTGCTTCCTCCTTCCCAACTTATTACCCATAGTACTTTATCTGTAACACCCCTTGCGCTAGTTTCTTGATGTTGTATTCTTCAACTGGAAAAACGAAGGTGAAGACAGCAGCAACGTGAGAAATCAAACTAAACTAGTTTGTCCAATTATTTAGCTCAGCGAAATTGAAACTAAATTCCAAACGTACTACAGGATATCTAGACATCCAAGTCACAGCATAATGATCCTACACTACAGCCAGAGTACTTGCTTCAGTCCTGCAGGAAACCATCGTTTTCCAACAGTCCTGCACGCAAAGAATTCATAAGCAAAAAATTAACAAACGTAAGATAAACAGTGCAGTCGCAGTATCAGACAAGCACTATCAACAGAAGGAATAGTGCGGCGACGACGACTAACAAACATTAGGTAAGGAGGAAGAACGCAATTCCACAATTGGAAAAATAGCTTCTGATTGCGGCACAGGTGAACATCATACAGCACAGAGAACAGAATACAATCCACACTCGGAGCTGAATACGAGAAAAAGGAAACAAACCTAAGCAGGAACGAATCAATTGCGAGGAGAGACTGGAAAATGAAAAAAAATAAAAAATGCACACACATAACCCTCCACAGATGACATAACCACAGCCTAGTCGGAGAGCAACCGAATCCAACCGAAAGAAATCACAGACAGTAAAGCAGGTAGACACATCAATGTAAGAATTTCGTCCAATAAGAACGTAAAGGCAAAAAGGAACAACACAGAAAAGCGATAGAGACAAGAGGGAGGTGGAGAGGTGGGGGGGAACCTGGAATCGTGGAAATCTAGAAGGAAATGGAGAGAGCGGGAAGAAGGAGGAGAAGAAGAAGGATGATAGTGATTCTTCGTTCTCTGTTGTGGTGGAGATCGACAGGTCGGAGAGGAAAGAATTTTGTGCTTTGTGTATCGTTGCGGTGAGAGGGGGAGAGAGAGAGGAAAGGAAGAAATGAAGAGAATGGGGACAAAGATTAGACGGAGATTGATGAGAGCGAGCAGGAAGAAATCATTTCTTTTTCTATTTTTTCTTCCGTTTATTTTTTATAAATAAATAAATAAAGTTTGTAGCATTGTGATTGACGAGAAATCATAAATATATTGCCGCTTATTATTATTTATGAATGTTTTTTTGTTTATTTATTTTACTCACGCGTGTGTGTGAATTTTTTATCGGATAAAAAATTGGCTCAGTTTTATTCATGTCATTTTCATTTTCAAATTAATAACGTTTATGTACACCTTTTCAAAATATCATTTAAATAGGCAAAAAAAATTGTGAGGAGGTGACCTATTTTTCAGGGAATGACGTGGAGAAGCAATAGCACTATTCGGTAGAGTGCTCCCCGGGTAAAGAATCATTTCTGCCCTCCTAATCCTCAAAGGCACACCTGAGATAAGTTAGATTTATGATAAAATAGTTTATTTTTTTATTGACGATTACTTTAGTAATTGTTTGGGCCAAAAATATTCTCAAAGGCCCAAAGGAACACTTAGTATTAGGCTTCAAGTAGGGAGTAAGCCCGCCAAAGGAGCCCCATAAACGCACCCTCAAGTCGGAGCACCTTACTCCAGTTAGAACTGGGAATTTACGGCCGACGGCGAGAGAGGAAGTAGCCATGGATATATGATCTCTAGCTTAATTAGTACTATAGCTTAAACAGTTGGTTCAGATCGATGGCAGCTGGTACTAATAGTACGTAGTTAGTTGTCAAGCGGAGGAGGTCGCCAACGTACGTACGTAAGGGTTAATTACTCTGCATGCATACAATAAATTCATGGCTTCTTCTTTCTTTCTTCCTACCACTTGGTTGCTCTGTCTACGCGACAAGTGTTCGGACACAGTGTTTCATTTTACCCTCTCTGTTCATGTATCCAAACCACCGTCCAATTTCGGGAAAATATTTCCTTTTCCATAGATAAAAATATAAAAGTAGGTGTCTTACTATATTAAACTATAATAAAATAGGAGGGCCGAAGATTTTTAGTATGTTGAGAATAACGATTTGTTTTTCCTCCAATCGTCGCTTTTAATTTTATAGCTTTAATCATGACTTTAATATTTGACAGAAACATTTTTGGATCTTCAATTGAGTTTCTAAGGAAGGATTTATGCTGGTTTTTACAAAGAGGAGTCGAGAAAAATCAAGAGAATTCGAGTTTGGAGAAGATTACCCTTTTTCTTCAAAATCTGCCCTTTTATAAGAGGTTGTTCGAAACTGGAGGGTGCACGCCGTGCACCTCCTTATTTTTAAAATTTTACGTAGCTGAATGGAAGGAACGGCGTGCAGGGGTGCACGACATTCCCTGGTTTAGGGTTGAGATTTCAAGCCATTCTAGGGCTGCACGGCGTGCAACCCGTCTGTTCCATTTTATTTCTCGATCTTCCGTTCGAGTTCCAACCATGCTCTACTTCACGTCCATAGCTTCATAACTAAACCACCTATCTCTAAAGTATCTGTGGATAACAAATACTAAACAAAACACATCAAATGATGATTGGAGAGGGTGCTTAGTGTGTCTGCGAGGCAAGATTGGGTGTTACCCTTGGTGTGTGAGTCCAGCTTGAGGAGAAGGACACTAATAGCCACCCAGTTTCACCTAAAAGGAAGGAAGGTGCTCAAGATCTACGAGAGATATGCTCATAGCGAAATTTTCTTCATCATCATTCCTTGCGACTCTGGTGGTGGGTGGTTTTCTTTGCTTAAGAAGATTTACGAGGCGTCGGGTAAAGGTTTGTTAACAAGCGGACGTTAAAAAGGGTGGTGGCTAGAGGACCTTTTCCATTCCGAGGAAAGTGTTTTAGATCAATGGTGGAGGGCCTGGATGGAATTCAGACGATTCTGTAATTTGATTCAAACCAACCATCCAATCTTTCGATGGAAATCCGACACTCTAAACTCTGAGATCCTCGACCACCTCGATCCCGCAACAAAACACCCCCCCGGAAAGACCCTCATCCCTCCCCTAGATCTAACGCTCCGACTCTCTCTCACTCTCTCACTAACCTTCTCTCTCATCCTATAATTTATATAAAAAGTTGTTATCTCATCATTCACATATAAATATGTTATATTTTGATATGTAGGCTATTAATTATTCACTCAAATTCACTTTTATTTATGTATATAATTTATTTTTACATTTTACTTATAAAAAAAGTTTTAAAATTTTGATTGGCTAGTGAAAAAGAGAATGATAAGATTTGTTGGTGAATAAATAAATGGGTGGAAAAATAAATTATGTGTGTGAATAAAAATAAATTTGCATGAAAAAGTAATGTAAATAGTGAAACAGTGTGCCAAGAAATTATATAATCAACATCTCTACAAAATTATTGTAAAAAATTAAAAACATCTCTACGAGATTAATTCTTTTATCAAATCGTTTTTATCTATCCTTTTTCTTAATTAGTAAAGATTTTATTATGAAAGAACCAAAGTTCCAAAAGGATAAAATAAATATTAATTTATCTTTTTATAAGATGCAAATTGTTATCTTCAGAAAAAAATAAAATATTAAAAACATATTTATCCATCAAAACATCAATAAAAATAATGTTTACCTGGTAGAGCATCGTAACACTACCCATATATATTCAAATAATTAGTATTGTTATAGGGTACATAACATAGATGGTCTCGAGTGGATATACCAAAGTTGCTTAATTACGTTTGGATTGTAAGCGTAAACAAAATTTTCAAATAATGGCAAGTGTGGAAAAAGTTTTCTCAGTTTCAAAATAAGACCCGCATCATGGTTAATAATAATAAATAATAATTATTATTATTATTAATGACGAGGCGATCCAGAAGTAGGAATTGTAGAGGGAAACAGAGTTCGTAGTAATAAGTAAATTCTTTTTTTCTTATATATATTTTTACACACAGACGACGTCACATACATCGATTTATTTATGGGAGCGAGTCTTATTTTAATTTATTAAGGTACGTACGGACGTCTTTACTGCTATAATGTACGTAGTAGTACATCAAGTTAATTTCTTCCGACGTCTTTACACCTGCCTGCTGCCCCCCCCCCCCCCCCCCCCCCCAACCCATTCTCTTATTCCACAAGATTGAACACATGCATATATGATACCTCCATCCCACCCACCTAACGGCGGCCATTTCTAATTCTCAGCTCCAGCCGCCATCTTGTCACCCTGCTGCTCCTTGCCGCGGAGGCCGCCAGCTGCTGCTGCATTATACTTGTCCTGACTACCTTCCTTGCCGAATATGAGAAAGAAGGGGGGGACCAGTATACCATCGCTCTCCTCCTGGTCGCGGAGGGCGCCAGCTGCTGCGGCATTATTATACTTGTGGCCGATATCCTGACAACCTTCCTTGCCGAATATGACAAAGAAGGGGGGGATCAACATACCATCGCTCTCCTCCTGGTCGCGGAGGGCAGCTGCTCCATTATACTTGTCCTGACTACCTTCCTTGCCGAATATAAATAAGGGGAAGACCAACATACCATCGCTCTCCTCCTGGTTGCGGAGGCCGCCATCCTTTCCAGAAATAGGAGACAAGGTACTAGTAGCAGCAGCAACTGCTCCTTTCGGGTAGGGACGTTTGCATGAGACAGCTGCTGCTTTCACTGTTGTTGTTGTCTTGGGAGTAATGAAAAGGTCTGCTGGTGCCTTGTTGTTCCTGGAGGAGGATGGTGGGAAGGCATTATTATTACGGCCGGCGGCGGTAGCAACTAGGCTAGTGGTCAGAGCCAGAGAGGACACAACAGCCATGGTAACTTATAACTAGGGATGGACGATTGATGTGATATGATAGCTGGTGGTGGTGGCTGATACGTAGTGAAATATAGCAAGCAATTTATACCGTCAGTTGCTATAATTGTTTTATAAATTTTACGACGGGTGGCTAAACATACGTAGTTGTCAAGCGGAGGAGGTCGCCAACGTACTACTGTTTCATTCTTCATGCATGCATGGATCCTGCGGCCTACCACTTGTTTAGTTTGTCTACGCGCCAACTGTTCGGACGCAGTTTTTTCTCTCCTGCTGTAATCCATCCACATCACCGTTAAATTTTGTTTCTCTTTAATTTGCAGACTTGCAAAAATAATTGCATGCCTTTCTTCATTGCAATTCTGCACGTACGTGCGCCAATTACATGAATGCAATGGATGATTAACATACTAACATGCACCAGCTCCGTATACGGACTGTACTAACAGACGACGTTAATTGAATTCTTTTGTAAACGCGCGGCATCGTAGTATAAAAATATATAGCCATTAGTATTTTTAAAAAAAACGCGCATTTCCTAACAGTGTTATCTTTTAAATGAAGTTACTCCAGTGGTAAAATTGTAGAGGTTTCGAGTTCGAATTCAACACATCCATAAAATGGACACCACTAATCAATTATAATATTTATTTTCTCTCTTATATCTTATATTTACCAAGAATTTCAGCCTACAATCCGATTGAAAAAAAGTACTCATATCTGCACTCATTTTGTTTATATTCGGTTTTCCCGACAGTGGACCTGTATTTTTTTAGTATTGTAGTTTCAAACTTTCGATATTTTTATCGGTCATATTTTTATTTTTAATTTGATCATACTAATTACTTTCAATTATAAATCCGTCACAACTTATATTTGTTGCCGTACTCATTCATCGACTTTTATACTCGCTTTTTGAACAATGAACTAAAGTCGTATAATTAATCATCCAATTAATTCTTTCCTGTCAACGGGTCCACCTCATTCGCCGGAACTATATTAGGAAAAATATGTAAAAAATTGACCTCTTAATTATAATCGTTTAACACGTGTACTAGTCTTTTTGTTGCTGTTATTAGCAACAAGAAGGCTGGCGGTGATGGTAGTCAGAGCCGGAGAGGAAACGACAGCCATGGTATTGGTAACTAATTAACTAAGTAAGGATGATTGATATGATATGATAGGAGCTAGGTGGTGGGTATACTACGTAGTGAAATATAGCAACCTATTTATAGGAATGAATACGTCGGCGTCAGTTGCTATAATTATTAGCTGTTTCAAATATTAATTGACGATCCAATATTAATTGACGACGGGTGGCCAAACTTACGTATGCGTAGTTGTCAAGCGGAGGAGGTCGCCAACGTACTGCATGTTTCATACTTCATGCTCTCTGCATGCTCCATGCATAATATATATATATATATATATATATATATATATGGATTCTTCTTCCTACCTACCTACCACTTGTTTTAATTGCTTTGCCAAGTGTTGGGACGTACCCATGCAATGCAATGCGTTAAGTTTAATTTCTCTCGTGTTGTAATCCACGTACACCACCACCGTTACATTTTGCTTCTCTCTGCAGACTTGAAATTAATTGCATATTACATGCACCTCCTCCCTCTTCACTCTTCATTGCAATTCATCTGCACACTTACATGTACCAACTCCATATACTATATATGCTAACAGACGTTAATAGACCTCCCATTTTCCGGCCGTTAAAAAGTCGCTTGAATTCCAAAAAAAATACAAAGAAAGTTCAAGAATCCAAAAACTTTAGATTTCATTGTCTATACAAATTCGGATCTAAAAGGATCGATAAGTATAGCTGAGCATAAAAGACACTAGAAAGAAACGAAACATCCCAAGCCACAAAACATTAGGTAACACGGAAATCAATCACTCTCACAATCCATCTTCCAATCACTCTCGCAATCCATTTTCGTAAAAAAAATCGTCATCTTTAAGATGTTACCATAACCCAAGAGTTTATTTGATTTCCGATTTTATTGACAACATGCTTAACGTCCTATATTTATATTTAAATTCAACAAGTAAAATTACATGAATGCCTCTCGAACCTAATCTTTGAATACACTCACCGCCGACTGTCATTCCAGACCGTCGGCAACGCCGACGACGTGTACGGGCGGTGTTGACTGCCAACTCCTTCGTGGGGCGGTCGGCACGCCGGCGGTGAGGGGTGTCCGGCGGTGACGACGATTTTCAGTTTACGATTCAAAGGACGTTCACGTCACGTCATTTTTATTACCAAACTCAAATATTACGACGATGTTAAGGCGTTTAATAGTAAAATGTAGGGCGTTGTTTAACGATTCCTAAATTTTTGTGAGAATATAGCCAATCCATATATCAGCTGGTTACTTGTCATATATACGAAGTCTAAAGTCTAGTTACTTATCATATATACGATGCATATATACCAATTACCTTCAAGTGATGAACACATATTATTATTATTATTATATTTTTTTATTCTGTTACAGAGCAAACAGCCAAACATATATATGAAGCTGATCATCATCAAACAGTAGTGCAGGCGTGAAGCTAGCATGCATGCATCTCCCTCCTCCTCCTCAACGACGGCGTTTTTAAACTAGCCGAATATCCAAAAGAAGAAGGGCTTCAACATATCATCGCCGCCGCCGCTCCCCTCTTCCTGGTGGTGGTGGTGGTGGCTACCCGAAAGTTTGCATGAGACGGCAGCTTTCACTGTTGATGTTTTGGGAGTAAGGAAAAGGTTTGCTGGTGTCTTGCTATTGTTGTTCCGGCCGGCGGCGGCGGTAGCAACTAGGCTGGTGGTCAGAGGGACAGAGGAAGCAGCCATGGTAATTAATTAAGGATCGATGATAATATAACGATTTCTACCTAGAAATACGTTGGTACTTATAGATATACGTTGGCCGCTGTATGGGTGAAATATTGGGTTTGGTCCGACCAAGTTTAGTCTGATCCGGTTAACCCAAAAGGTCAGATTAAATATAGTCGGGCCGTGTTTGATTTTGTAAAATATAGAGATTTTGATCCCAACCTAACGGAAGTCTGATTAAACCGGGTGGGGTCAGGCCTGATCTGACCAAATTCTACTTTGGGTCGAGCTCGATTTGGCTTGATCCGACCCGATTCTCTTCCAAAATCGACAGTGTGATGAGTTGGTGACTGTTTTAATTTGGCGACGGGTGGCCAACTACGTGCTTGTCAAACGGAGGAGGTGGCCAACCAACCTTAGCTTTTGTCTTCTTCTTCTTGGTTCAATGCTCTGCATGCATGGATTCTTCTTAAATTGTTAATATACACTTGTTTGCTTTTTTTCTGCGCCAGCTGTTTCGACATGCAGTTTCCATTTACTCTCGCAGGCACCTTTCTTTGTATCCACAGGACTGGATCAAGGAGTTCTATTCTATGCGGGAGAGGACTTGTAATATAATTTCATCGAAGTATAGTGGAGTTGTTGCTCGGATTACGATCTTCTAATTATCCTAATTTAGGTTACAATAATATTATTAATATTCCTTCCTAACTATTTTTTTTTGAAATTCACACATGCGCCAACGGTTGTGATAAAACGGTACAGGCATATTTTATAGTAAACACAACATTATTATTTAAGCTACCCTCCTCCTCTTCCTACCTACATTAATACTCATTTCATAAATGTGCATATAGTACACATTTAATTTATTATGGGGCAGCGGAGGCGAAATAAGAGGTCAGCTACGATTTCCAAATATGATGAGGTGAGCAATGTAGCCAACATCCTTGCCGAATATCATAGGAAAGTAGGGAACAGTACTGCCAGCATCGCCGGCCTTCTCAACCTGGCCCTTGCCGAACACGTGAGGGATGAAGCCGTAAACGCCGGCATCGCCTTTCTCAACCTGACCCTTTCCGAACACGTGAGGGATGAAGCCGTAAACGCCGGCATCGCCATTCTCAACCTGACCCTTTCCGAACACGTGAGGGATGAAGTCGTAAACGCCAGCATCGCCATTCTCAACCTGACCCTTTCCGAACACGTGAGGGATGAAGCCGTAAACGCCAGCATCGCCATTCTCAACCTGACCCTTTCCGAACACGTGAGGGATGAAGCCGTAAACGCCAGCATCGCCATTCTCAACCTGACCCTTGCCGAACACGTGAGGGATGAAGCCGTAAACGCCAGCATCACCATTCTCAACCTGGCCCTTGCCGAACACGTGAGGGATGAAGCCGTAAACGCCAGCATCACCATTCTCAACCTGGCCCTTGCCGAACACGTGAGGGATGAAGCCGTAAACGCCAGCATCCCCCTTCTCCTGACCGAAGAGGGGAGAGAGAGGAGGATAGCCAGCATCCTCATTGTTCTGCCCAAAGAGTGGAGAGAGGGGAGGATAGCCAGCATCCCCCTTCATCCGAGCTTTGTATGAGACAGCATTAGTAGCACCGGGATAGGATTTGCATGAGACGGAAGCTGTCGGGGGCAACCTATTTTTAGAGGCGCCAACGGTAGCAAGTAGGGTAGTTGTGACAGCGAGAGAAGAAGTTGCAGCCATGACAACCTACGTCGTAACTTTGAGGCTTAATTACTTGTATGTGAGTAGTAGCTAGGGAGTGAGATTATGGTTTCATGGCCTTATTTTATAGCAATTCTTCGGGTGAAATTACCAAGTAACGTAAGTAGTTGGCAGTTCAATATAATAATAAGTGATTTGCCTACGGGTGGCCAACATGCCTACAATTCCTCTTGTGCATACAGTAAGCCATTACCACTTGGGATTTTGTTATTTAATTCTCTGTGCCAAGTGTTCGGCGGCCCATGTTTAAAGTCGTAAATGGATAAGTGCATTCTAGTATTTGTAACGCCTCAAACCTGCGAGGTTTACTTTCGAGCTAGCCCGAGTCGACCCAGTTTCACGAGGTTTACATTTAATTGAAGTTCTTTTTGACAGAGGTGGTTGTTTTTTTTTCCGTCATAATAGATCGAGACTCTCTTTTAATATAAGATAGAAAATATAAAATAAACAGGTGTCCAATTTTGAATATATTAAATTCAAACCTAAAATTTTAGGATAATCAGACACATATTCTATCACTGGAGCAACTTCACTGAACAGAAATAATTGCTCTATTTATAAAGATAATGGCAGCAGCAATGTGTGGAAGATGAATTTCGAAGGTTCCATCCCTGTCGCCGACTTTGCTGCTGCAGTTGTAGTTGATGGTGTGGGTGACGATTGAATTGATGCTAGCCGTATATATGAACTCCAACTCGGGCCCAACACAGAAGAATCATTGATCTGCAATCCCAATTCTTTGACGGTACGAGGAAAGCATTTCGGAATCTGAATGTTGTTTCAAGTTCATAATTATTTGTATAGCTGCTTACCAAAATCCGCTTTGCTTCTGCATTTTTCGCAGATGTTTCAAGCTTTGGCTGGAGATGGACTTGAACGTTCGTTCGTGTATACTCACATTGTTGTTTATTCTTATCAAGGGAGGGATATTGCTGAACACATTGAGTTGCCTTGATTACATTTCTGAATCAAACTCCATGTGCAAGTAAGTTCTTGATACTTCGCATAATCATGCAGTAAGTTCTTAGTAGTTTTATTTTTCATTTATGGTTTAAGCAAAAGATGCAAGGTTCTTCTTATCAGTCCAATACCATTGATTACAAATTTCCCTTGAATAGTTTGGTACTAGCGACGTTAAGACTTCGATACAAATAACACAGTACAGATTTACTAATGGTGATCGAAACAAATATGTATTATCTAAATTAATTTGGTTGATTACGTAATTTGTTCCAAAATCAGAAACCACTTTAAGTATCTAAACGTTTTTGCAATTTTTCTGGTTTTACAGTGAGTTTTATTCGAAAATGGATTGCTTAGTGGCTTATGGCGATCAAGCTCAAAAGTCCATCTGAATTAGTCTTTTGCGGCTAGCTCTTAGCCCATCAGACATGTATAGCAAAATTCTAGCGGACCACCTCAAATTACGGAGCAATATTGACACGATCTTACCAACCATGTATTGGGATGAGGTTACCCAGAACTGCACGAGACAGATGAGAACGGCAAGAGTTTCCGACTAACCGGATTCTATGGTTTCCGAACTTTGGACTACAAAGTTCGGCGCAAGCTATGATGCGAATCCAGAATTCTGATGACCGCAAATGTCGCCGCTACGAGGAAACATCTCTAGATCTCATGAAAATAAAAGGCGTCAAGGTCCAGAAATCACCACGGAAGCAAAGTCTGGGACAGCTATCGGGCCTCACACTCGAGTAGAATGCTGGCATGGACCGATTACAGAGCTAGCGTTGTAATGGTACCGGAATAAGGACTACCTTTTAGTCCAATAGTTAGAATTATCTAGTGTCTTACTTATTGTAATATGCGGTGACACTTTCTCTTCCCATTTCTATTGTCGTAGCTGATAAGCAAGGACTAAGGTTTCAGCAGTTGCAGGGACCCGCTGCTCATATAGCTCCATCTGGACTTTGTACCTCTGATAGACACTTTTGCACGTTTCGTCTTGATTGTATAGTGAAATGAATATCGATTTCATTTGTTAAAAAAAAAAAATTAAAAAAAAAGTGAAAAAGAAACGAAAACTAACCTCTTCATGGCCTTTGGAGGTTGTACCCCCAAGTCATCTGAAGCAGCAGCAGCATCATCATCATGATGTGACAACTTGTGTCTCGAATATCATAAAACAATATAATTCAAACCAAAGTTTTGATGATCATCAAACAAACCCAGTTGATGAGATGGAGTTTACAACAAGAAGAACAACAAGCGCAGTAAATCAAAGGGGAAATAGTTCAAAGTCCTAACGAACACCGTTAGGATCGCTCGATGCCGGGAAAACAGCAACAACATAACATTCAAGAACACTGTATCTTGATCAAAATCTCTCCCAAATTAAAGTTATTTTGACTCATTATTCTAGCAGATACGTTGTATATGTGTATCCTTCTTTCAATCTGGAGCTTTATTTAGGGGGGGAGAGATCCAAGACTTGACGAGAATGAATACAACAACACATGCATGATCATCAGACCATGAAGCTTTTGGCTGCCCAAGTACTGAAACTTTCCTCTGGCGCCGGAGCCGGGACCCGGCTTCCATCTCCATTCTGCTCCTGCAAACAAACCGCGATCAAAATGATCACCAGTTTTATGGATGGAGATAATAAATTGGGAGTAGCGAAGAAATTACGCTGTACTGTTTGGGAGCCGGATATATAGTACTTACTCGATCGGACTTTGAGACTACAATATTCAAACAGTAGCAAGATTTCAAAGTTAATTAGTTGTCAATTGTATTGGGTTAGTTACCTGGGTTTGCTCTGCAGGAGCTGCATCAAGAACAGGCACTTCAACTGACGGAGGAACTTGCTCCTCCTCCTCCTCCACCACTTCAGCATCATCATCATCACTGCTGTTCCCAAACTTATAGTTCTCATACCCCAGCAGTACCTGCATCCAAAATTACATAAAATATAACTTGGATTATTAATTAAATTATTAATATACAGAGTACTGTGGACAGTGTATTAGGGTGATAATGGTTTTATTATATATTAACCTACCTTCTCATACAACTTTGCCAGTGAGACTGATACCTCGCTGCCATATCAACATCAAAAACCAACCATGTTAGTTTCAAACAAACTCGAATATATGTATGACGATTTACGATCATATTGTCACCACCAACTCCGATCGAAAAAGAAAGCAGGGCAGGAGGGTCTACCCGAAACTAGAATTGAGTAATTAACCTCACTAGCTGGTCCAGCCAAGTGGGAAATGGGTTGAACCAACGTGGCCAATTACTGCCACACTCACTCGTTAATAGAACTCTACATAAGAGGATTGCCTAATAGCTATAGGTTTCAATTAAAAATATATATTGTTCTGTCTCGAGTAGCGGTCTTGTTCTCGATATATATTTGTTGTCTTTAATGTATCGAAAGACGACAAAATAGTAAAAGGCAATAATCACCGGAGAATAAGGTATCTTCTAAGTCAAACCCTATTCCACAAGACAAATCGTTGAGAGAGTGAGTAATTAGGGTTTCAACGAACTATTGATGACCCTGGTACATATTGAAGAGGTTATTTAAAACGGTTGGGTTGGAGAAAATTTTAAAATGGATAAGGTATGTTCGACGTCAAACCCTATTTCACACGACAAAACCGTTAAGAGAGTGAGTGATTAGGGTTTCAACGGTCAATTTCATGATCCCAACACGTATTTATTATTTTTCGTTATAAATGATGGTTTATTCATTAAGAAACATGCACACATCCGAGGTGTACGTACATACGAGGGCAAAAAAAGACATACACAGAAACACAATACGCTGTTATATATCTATCAAATTGCATTGTCTACACCCACCCCGATCCAAATGATTGGTAGATGCAACTGCGATCGATAAACACAAACGACTGAAACGACTCAAACAAACAAATGATCCAACCCCTTCAAACAAATTAAGAGACTACACCAGATTTTGAAAACCCTAATTCTGCTGCAGAGAAATGTGAAACTGTAAACAACGTTATACCTTGGGAGTCCAAGTTCTTCGGCAATCTCCTCCCATAAGTCGATTGTGGTCACCTGTGTTATAACAATCAACATTACAGAGACAATTAGAAACACAAAACTAGAAAGCCTTGATAAGGCCCTGATTAGTCGCAATTACTTTATAATTAAACTCAAGTAAACAACCAAACCCGATTATCTATATACTTAATCAACCCCGAATCTGTACCGAGTCTCCCTGACTCAACACAGAGTCACCCTCGATATAGCCAAGACCAAGTTCACCTTAGTCTTCGACCTTGGCGTACATGAACCATGTCGCGCCCCCAAATCGAGGTGGCCAACATGGTTCAAACCAGATATCACCTCGGATATAGCTCTAAGACCAAGACACTCTGGCATAAATCATGTAGCGACCCCAAATTGAGACGGCCAACATGGTTCAAACCAGATATCACCTCAGATATAGTCAAGATCATGTTGCTCTGTCGTACGTAAAACATATATGTCGCGCCCCCAAAAGCAAGACCAACATGACTCAAATTTTATATCACCTCAGACATAACCGATGTCATATAATCTCCCCATCAGTCTTTGTTGACTCAATTTCATACTCTAAAAAACAGACACGACCAAAAGCTAACCAGATCATACCAAACCCTTTAATAGTTAGCCAATCGTCCCCTCATCACACTAACTAGTGAAGGGTCAACATTAGTCTTGACATACCTAAAATTATCTGACCGACCCAACATATATCAGAGTCCAAATCAAAATCGAAAAAATCAAACACAGATATAAAAATAAAAATAAAATTAAACAAAAAATTAATAAACCTCATTATGCCCCCCAAGCTCCGTCACAAGCTTCCAGAGCCTAAACAAACAACACGAAGATATGAACACATCGAACAAACAATTATTAGTCAAACCGGCACGATACAATTATAATTAACTCAACTTTTTTTTTAATCTGTAACAAGATTAGATCATAGTTTAACAAGATTTTTTCTTTACTTTAGAAGATGAAACTGATGATCCGGCGGCAGATCACCGTCCACATCCTCGTCGCCATCGTCCCCGTCAAAAGGGACGATATCGTTAAGAATGTAATATTCCAACAGATCATTTATGAACTCATCAACCTCCTCCTCCAGCGCGGAATCGTACCCTTCCGGTTCTGGCGAGTATAGCTCTGTCAACGACACAAACCCCGGCGCCTCCGGTGGCTGTCGGAAATGGTCCTCCCTCAGAGTCAACACCTCGTTCATCCTAGTGACCAGCCCTTCTTCTTCATCATGGAGTTCGTCTTCATCCTCCTCCATCACCGGTGCTTGGATGTGGTCCACCACCACCCAGTCGTCCCAGAGGAGATCGGCGTCATCCTGGCCGTTCATCTGGGTGGATCTCAGTGCAGGCATGTTTGGGAGAGAGAGCGGCGGCGAGTTGTGTTTAGGTTTTTGGTGTGGGCGGAGAGTGGTGGAGAGGGGGGATGTTTATATAGGAACGACGATATGGAAACAACGTTCATATTTTCCATGTATGCAAAGTTAGTTTCAAAGGCGTTTCTTTATCTGCATGGCTGCCCCGTCGGCCGGCAGTTAATGCAGCCAGCGGGGGTGGGTGGCGAATGGTGGTCATGGTCAAATTTTATTTTGTTGGATTTTTTACTTTTTGATACTCCAACTTCCGAAGACATTTGCGACGGAGACCGCGGAGTTCTATAACTTACTGGAAAGGTCACCAAAGTGGAAAGCTTGTTGTCGAAATGGTCGGATACTTCAATATTCACATTTACTAGATTCATGAAAATACTAGGTCATCAATTTGGATTTTACCATGTGTCGATACCAGCACTGTATTCATAAAAAATTTAATTAATCAATTGCTTTTAGCTCGATTATGGTTTAAATCATGCACTTTAATATTCATATTATCCAGCCTGTGTGTCATTTTCATATTCATACTCTAAACATATCTCACCAACTTGAATTTTACCATATTTGAACAGTTCATGTTTAAATGCGATCCTACTACTCATCATTTCCATTGTCAAAATAACAGAATTAACGCTAGCTAGATAATAAGTTTGTCCTTCCATGTCGACCGGAAGAGTTAGGAATCCCTTTATGTATTAATCGAAACTGTAACAACTCTAAAGCGCGAAACACCAATAAAATGCGTAATTCAGAAACATTCTCTATATGTTTAATTTTCATATTTGCATGGCGTAGCTCTATATACAAAACATCACTTACCCTCACAAAACTAAAACTATGAACTCAAATGCCTCTTTCCTACACCAGGATCTGTTATTTTTGGTCTTGAAAGCAGAACTCTTTTCACTTTCTTTCCTCTTCCACCTTACCTTCAGATGATTCTTCAGTAGCTTTCAGGGCAGATTCCTCACAGTCCATCTTCTCTGTGCCTTCTTCATTATAACTCTGCTCTTCACTGCTGTTCTGCTCCATGTTTTTCGAATCGTCGTTGATACCATCACTGGGTACGATGGGATCAGCAGCAACTGGCTGCTCTTGTGGCAGAACAGCAGGGACAGATTCGTCATCATCATCGGAAGAGTCGAACTCCGGGTCGATTTCTAGCTCCGGTCCTCCTTGTGGAACGTCTCGAGACAGTCTCGAACCTTTCCTAGACAGGACATTTTTCAGGTTGCGAGCCGACTTCTCCACATGGTTCAAGAAACGATGCGGCATGTGTTTCTTATTATCCCCCTTACCCGGGCTCTCAGCTGAATTTGTCGACTCCGGACTCGAGTCCAACGCCTTCGAAGAATCTTTACCGTGTATTGGGCCAGAGAGGCTGTCTTCAACGATGAACTTCACTCCGCCTTCTCTCTGATTCGCTGCTCTAATGTTGGCATAAGGAGACTGAACACTTTCCTCGACAACTTCCGGAATACTAACATCTTTAGGACTTCTATGGAATGCTGAAGTGATCTTACGCAGACCGCGACGAACCCTATTTCCAGATTTTTTACCCTCGGTAGCTTCATCGGAGCTACTGCTGTCTACCACGGGCGAAAAACTGCTGCCAAATGAATCATTACCTACAGCTTTCCCTACTTGCCTGGTTTTCCCCTTTCTTGGCTCCCAAGTCTGCGGTAATTCGTTCCCAGGGTGATGGATCCACATCCCGGTCTCTTGCTGTCCTGCGACATTGATTGGCTCGAAATCGTCCGCTACCTTTTGAGATACTTCCGATGTTGCGGACGAAAAGGAAGACCTGTTCGGAGTGTCGTTCGCGAAAGACTGTTGTTGTACTTCTTGATTGTTCAAGCCTTCTTCTCCTTCTATAGAACAGGCAACGCCCTGGAAAAATTACATCGCGAATTCCGTATCAGAAATTGTGATTCGATGGGAAACAACTCGAATCTCGTTTATTTAGAACGAGAAACATATATACCTCCTTCTCCTCATGGACGGTTATCGCGAGATGCAGCCTCCCGATCTTGACATTCTGAAGGGGCAACCACATGTCGCGCCTCTCGCCATCTCTCAACTCGTTAATATTCACAGTGCAGTTCCTGTAAAGACATGAAGAAGAAGCTGAATTTTCGTCACTTCGACTGCTAAAACCAAAGGCAACGTTTTGTTATGCGGAATGACAGAGAGACGAACCCGAGAGAGTCATCGACGAAGTGGTCCTTGTCACGAACTTGAAGGACTAGCACATTTGGTGATTCCCATGTAACAATAGGGATTTCAAACTCCTCAAGCCATTTAGGAGTCAAGGTTTTCTTTTGTGTCTTCGTCCTGAACCCGTAGGGGCCAAGTTGTCCTTTCACATATGGATCAGCAAGACCTGAAAGAGATGATCTCCATAAATTAAGAATCAATGTTCCATCGAGTGTGAAAGGCCATTAATGCAGAAAGGAAAACGGAAGTAATCTATCGGAAAACAAACCATTTAAATCTGACGGTTTCATCTCAGATGCTTCTATAACCTCGACTTTCGCAAAAGCAATCGGCTTCTTCTCATCCACAGAGAACCAACTTTCTGAAGACGAGAAAAGAAAATGGATAAGATAATTAGTTATTAAGTCATATAACTAGTTACAGAAGCTTATATCGAGTTATTCATGTAACTAGTTACATATGTTTATAACTAAGTGGCAAGTTAAAACTCATTCTTCCAAACAGAAGTACAGCCAAATAGGAACACGTTTCTCCATCTCAACAGAAAGCAGGAAGATTTACCTTCACTAGGTGAAACAAATTTCTCCATGTCAACAACTAGCATATTGGGCTGCAAGCAAAATTAATTACAAGTCCGGATCAAGACCAATTTTGCAGTTCCATGATAAGAGGAGAATCAAATATTACATTTTAAGTAATATGAACATGATATGGATCGTGTGTGTGAATATGACATGATCGGTTAAAAAATATACCTGAACCAGAGTCTCCTCAAACGCCATAGACAGAAGTTTGTCCTATTAAACAACAGATTGACTGCATAAGCTTGTGATACAAGCAAAATGGAAACAAGTTATTGTTTAATCCATTCTTCAAAGAATAAACTTACTAGCCACCCTGCTATTCCTGGAACGACAGTTACATCAACCCCATGGGTAAAGATGGGTTTCACAGTCATCTGGAAATAAGGTGGCTCCGCAAAGCATACTCGTAGACGTCCAATGAAAGGCCAGCGACGTAGGAACTTTATTCCGATCAAGACCTGAAACATATTTGCATAAATAAGCAATAGAAAGTTAAAGACATATCAATTATAATATTTGTAAAAAACAAATCAATTATAAGCTCTTATAACTAGAAACTTGGAACCAGCTCTAAATGGACATGAACCACGCAATAGGCCGCATACCTTTCCTTCCACTTGCATGCCGGTTATATGCAATTTCGTCCACATCCCAAATCCAAGCCTTCTCCTTAATTTCACAGCAAGAATTGCACTCATATCATCAGCCGTACACAATTTCAATCCCATCTCCAATGCCTGCAACACACTTTCATGTCTTTCTTGAGGAAATAGATTGACAACCCTCTAAAAATACAGAATGCTAAGAAAAATCGACATGCTTTATGGACAGGCACATACCAAGTGGTCGTCGCCAGTACATTGGCGAAGAACTCTCATTTCTGTGAACAACGGCGGGTTTCTACCCATATACAAATGCTGAACAACGGCCTTTTTCTGTGCACAAAAGCATCAGCAACAAAAACAACAACTGGCTGTGAATAAAATTCGCATAACACGAGTTGGAAGCATGATACCGAAGTGCTAGAATCAAAAGTGATTAAGTAGTAGTAAAGGAGAAGTTTAGTTTCATACAGCAGTCCATGGTTTATACTTGTCCAAGAACCAAGGTATGATGGGGCGAAGAATCTTCTGTGATGTGATTTCTTCCATACATATAGGCCATATCTTTTCCACAGCATGGTTTAGCCACCTCACTGTTTCAGAATCACAGAGCACCTGATAGAAAAACCACAAAGCAACCCACCATTTGAATATCAATATATCTAGCAGGAATGAATTAAAAGCAAGTACAAAGAGCATGTGATCCAAAAAGAGTTAAAAGAAGAAACATCCATCCAAGTTCCAAGGAAAGCAAAGATCTTTGAAATGTATACCAAATAAAGTTGGAAACTTTTAAGACTTGGAAAACCCCCAAACTAACTGAAATGGAAGAACTTACCCTTTTCTGATTAGCTTGTTTGGATTCTTCGTACTGCAGTCTCTTCTTCAATTTCGTTATATACCTCTCGTGAACCTTTTTCCAAAATAGCAATAAAGAATCAAATCGAAGTCACTGATCAAGATCATCAAGAGGGAAAGAAAGAAATTAGAAACACATACCAAATAGAGATAAATCAAGGAGAAGAAGTAAGCAGAAGGGTGAATCTGGGCGAAGCAAGAGAGCAACCAAAGCAGAAACAA
Source organism: Linum usitatissimum (assembly GCA_030674075.2). Lineage (NCBI taxonomy): Eukaryota > Viridiplantae > Streptophyta > Magnoliopsida > Malpighiales > Linaceae > Linum > Linum usitatissimum. Next base: position 6,969,261 of record JAUJYP020000192.1, read on the forward strand.
GACGAAGGCCACATGGAACATAATCGACATCTCTGCCAAATCCACCATCAACTATTTCCCAATTCGTCGCTATACGTACATATACAAAGGAGGAAACAGAAGCGCTCGGTCTTCGAAGTTAAATCTGGAACAGCAGACCCACTAAAGCAAAAGAGGAATCCCAAGTTAGCATCCGGAGGGGCTGGAGGGCTGAGATTGCCGACGATTTCTTCAAAAGGACGACATTTTTATCGAAGGTATAACGGTAGGAGTATAAACTGTTTGTATAGGAGAGGCGGCAGAGTGCGGTGATTAAGGGCGGCTAATTGAATTGTTTCTTCCACGGGTAAAACGCGAAGGCAACACGTTCAATAAAATACAACAATTTATTTGGAATTTGAGAATCTAGATTTGCAGGAGATTGAAACTATTTACTGTCAATTTGTTGTCACTTTAATATTTTATTTCGTAATTATATTCATTTTAATTTATTTCGAATTGAATTTAGGTTTACGTTTTGGGTTTAATATTAGCATTTATGTTTTGAAATTTAAGGTTAAGGGTTTTGAATTTTGAATTTTACATTTTGAGTTTCGATTTTGAGTTTTAAATTTTGAGATTTAGGGTTTAGAGTATTAGGTTTTTAATTTTGGGTCAGCTCGAAATTATTGATTTTAAAATTAATTTATAAAATATCATATTTATCCCTACTTAGATAATAATCCGCTGGATTGAAGTTTTAAAATCAACGGTTCAAATTTTTTTATTGACTACAAATATTTTTTTATGTGCTGGCTATTCAAACTCAGAATTTGAAGTCCTAAAACAACTACAATGAAAAGAATGTTATAGATGAGCATTATCTTCTCATATTTGGGAACTCAATTATGGTCGAGGTAAAGTGATTCTAGTGATGGAGTTGTATAGTAATAGTTTGAAGGTTTTGATTCGAGTTAAGCACACTTTATAAAATGAACATTTTCTGTAATGTTTCGTATATTTATACTTTTTATTGTGTATTGATTCGAAAATTGTTATTAGTAATTGTTAAAGATGTCAGGATATTAATTTGGCTCTAATTATTTTGTTTGCTTAGTGAAGTTTTTGAAATTAAAAGAGAAATTTAAATTTTGAAAATGACTAATGCATCCATAATTTATTTCATTTTTTTAACTGAGTAAGGTAATTTGATCATTTTTTATTCAATTTATTTGAGATTTGACAATTTCTTACCTATGAAATGAATTTAAAATTACTTTTCAAATCAATTTAGAAACTATTTTAAATGTTATTTTATTTTCATATCCAAACATAATATTTCAATTAAATTATCCAAATTCATAAAATCACTTTCTAAATCACCTTCCAATTAAAAGAACAAACAAGAATCTCATGTTTCCAAAGATTCAAATCAATAAATAACTTAATATTTAAGATCACTATGATAAATAAAAAAATACACTAGAATTCAAAGCTAAATTGAAATCTTCGAACAAAACAAAATAAAATGACATAAAGTAAACATCGTATTGGTGATCATTTCAGAAGATATAGAAGGTGAAACAAATATCAAAGAAGGAGAAAATAAATAAAATAAAATAAAAAACCAAGCATATGGCAAAATATATATCGTAATCAAATAGCAATACGTAGGTGGCCACGTGGATAATGTGGAGCATCCACGTGGATTACATGCAGGATCCTCTCTTTTTGTACCAGCCAGTCACCCTTCTCCTCTCGAAGCTTAAGCCATATCACATCAATTCATCTTCCTCTGCTAAAAATATCCAGAGATATATAGATAAGATAAATACATAAGCAAAATTAAGAATGGCGGCGGCGGCGGGGAGCTTCAACGGCAATGGGAGTGGGAACAGCAGCAACTTCAGCAGGTTCTACGAGAGATGGTTCGACCAGCTTCACCAAATGGTCCGACAGCTCCGACTGTCTCCCAACCCGCCGACTACCCACGACCACCGCGCCTCCATCTCCCACCTCGTCCAGAAGATCATGTCCCACTACGCCGAATATTACCAGGTGACTCAATCTGACTTTGAATCAATTTTCAAGTGGTTTGAACAAAATTGCTTATTGAGTGTTACATGGTATCTTGAGAATTGGCTCCAACATTCATAAGTGTTGGGTAAGAATGACGATGAGTTGTCCCTAGAACCGTGTCAACCGGACGGATTGGATGGGGCCGCGGGTTAATCAGGTTGCGGATTCGTTACAAATTCATCTAATCATAGTACATTTTGATCACCTTAGTCCCGGTCGAGAGTTCGATCTTTACCCGTAGGAATAGAGTATACCTTGTGGCCATCCGTTTATCACCTTGTGCGAGCACCATCCACTAACGGATTGATTATCACTATCGGCCATAAATCCTGTAATTAAACCCACAAAAAAGATCATAGTACAATTTGGGTTGTCTTGGTTTGGTTGTGGGATTTTTGGATGGGAGGCATCGCCAATCATGGTCGTCGTTGAGTCTTAGTCCATTCGAATTAGGGGTCGGGTCAAGCTATGACCCGATGCGGTAAGGGTTGACGTGCGACTGATGTTCTGCTGTTGACTCTGAATTGAGTTACATTGGCTATTCTACTCTGGAGTAAATTAGTATTGGTGGTCTGTGTTTTACTTTTTTTATTTTATTTCGACTGTGATGGAAGAACATTCATTTACAAAACTGATTCACTATAGGTGAAGTCTGCTGCGGCAGAGGGGGACGTGCTACTGATGTTCACTGCACCGTGGGCCTCCTCCCTGGAGCGATCCCTGCACTGGGTCGCAGGGTGGAGGCCCACAACTCTTTTCCACCTAGTGTACACGGAGTCGAGCATACTGTTCGAGTCCCACATCGTGGACATCCTCAAGGGGATGAAAACTGGGGACCTAGGAGACCTCTCCCCTGCCCAGTTCAGGAGGGTGAGCGAGCTGCAATGCGACACGGTGAAGGATGAGAACTCAATTACGGACGAGCTTTCCGAGTGGCAGGACGGGGCGAGTGAGCTGGTGGGGTGTGCGGCGGAGGAGGTGGAGAGGAAAGTGAGGAAGCTGGTCGGCATACTTAGGAAGGCCGACGACCTGAGGTTGAAGACAGTGAGGCGGGTGGTGGAGCTGCTGACTCCGCAGCAGGCTGTCGAGTTCTTGATTGCCGCGGCGGAGTTGCAGTTTGGGGTTCGTAGGTGGGGCCAGGATCAAGATGGTCATCACCGCAGCTGATGGTATATGTGTCCCTGCTTACATATAGATCTGCGTGGTTTGTGTATCTTTCACAGACAATAGATCTGTAATTTTTTTCTGTTACGTTATGATATGTATCAATTTAACAGTTTCTAACAATATGTTATGGTGCATCAACTCCTTGTTTCGAGGGGCCGAACAGAGTGGGCAGAATTTGAAACTAGAGAATGATTTGCAAGCGAGAGAGCGGCTGGTTCTGGTTTGGGAAGTTTCGAGTAGAAACTAGCCCCTTCCATCACTATACATCATTAGCAAATATCGCTATCCTTTCGTCCTCGATCACCATCCGGCACCAATTATAACTAGTTATCAATATCATTTGGCTGCTAACAAGGAACTTCTGATAACGGCTAGCGACTCTTCAATAGCCCTAACCTGCAGTGAACTCTGAGGAAGATTTCACCCAGTCCACGTTAACTGTATACATGTTGATTGAAGATGCGAGATGAAATGCAGATACGAGTAACAGCAGTAATAATGAAACACCAATCTGATATTCAAGTTCTTGAAAGAAATTATTCGCTACGCGCGGTTTGATGTGGTCGGCAATGGTACAGTGTAAACAAACAAGCCAGGGCACAGTTGGTATACAATAAGTTTACAGTACTCAGTCTACTGGACACATACACGGAGCAACGCATCCATCCAAACAAATAAACAAACCTATACACACGCAGGTAGGTAGCTCACGAGGGGACTATCACCATACTTCAGCTCCCTTTGTCGCACCGAACACGATCGCTACTGTCGCTATCAATGCCTGCCACCATAGCCGGAAAAAGTAAATTACCTCGATTGCCTCATGCTGCAAAATTATGGCAGTATAAGTATTGAAAACTTTTTTACTTACAGCGATTGTGCAAGCAACGTATCCTGCCTTCTCCCGGGGATCTATCCTTGCACAGAGAAGAACAAACAGCCCAAGATACCAGGGAATGGCGCCAAGGAAGAATCCAATTATGAACCTTCAAAAAAGCAGGGTGAAGATGTATACCACGTTATTAAAGTGAAAAGGGCTTATAAACCATTATGAAATGGAAGATTAGGATAGAGGTTTAACTTGAAATAAAAAAAACAGTCGTCAAATAAAAGATGTGTGGATTTTAGCAGGCGTAGCATCGACTAAAGAAGATTCTGTAGCCACTTCTAGCAGGATGCTACAGGAAAAGCACTGGAAACCAATATGGGTGCGACCTATTCTGTTATAATGCACACCCAGCACGATATCCAATTAAGACTTGCGATAACTGCTTCCTGAAATCATATATGAGCTGACATCTACTTGACAACTTGGAACAATAGCAAAGCATCAAGCATGTCAAAGATAGACCTGTATTAACTATAAAGTGCAAGCATAACTTGGATTAACAACACGCAACTCAACAAATTCTGAACATGAACCGAGAGTCAGCGGAATCCAAATGTTTAACTAGAGCACAAAAGCAAACTTTTTGAATTCGTTTAAAAACTTACAGAACCCAGGCGAGACCAAGACCACAGCAAGGAAGCCGGCGCTCTCTTACAGGTCTTCCTTCAGCAACGGCATATCCTGAATCAAGTGTTCATTACAGCAGTTGTCAGTGAAGAAGATAGAAGCAAACGTCTGAGTAAAATGACACTTCAGCTCGGTTGTGAATCCATGGGAAAAATGAACACAGTCAGGAGAAAATCCCACTGAAACCCTAACAAACCAAGATTCGAACAACGCAAATTTCACAAAGGACAGTAGATCCAAACCTCCAATCGATAACAACCCAGCAATCAATCAACTCTGTCGCGTCAATTAAAACTAGGCAATCAACAATAAAGAAGCTCTGATCGACGATGAGATATACCAGGGACGGTTTGGTAGCCTTGGCCATAGTACGGAGGGATGGAGGAGGAGTGAGACCCGGGAGGAGCAACCGGCTGAGGGAAGCCGATGACCGGCTGCTGCGGAAGCGGCGGAGGATAGTTAGCAACGCCTTGGAAGGTACCGTACTGTGGAGGCTGAGAAGGCGAGTGGTGCTGGTGATCTACAACAACCCCGCTGAACTGTGGAGGCGGAGAAGGGGGGTGGTGCTGATGACCTACAACAACCCCTCGGTTCTTCGTGTCTCCTTCACTCATCGTTGATTGCTGCTGCTGTCAACTGGGAATCAAGGGAGGGGGGATCGGAAGTCCGATCAGGAAGAAAACTTCTGAGGAAAAAATTGTCCACCGAGTCAACGGATCAATTTTTTTTTTTGTGAACGAAAATAGCCGACCAATGCCACCAATCCAAGTCGGCCCGCGACTTATGAAAACTGGCGCAATTACTACTGATTAGCTAACCGATCGTTGTAAAATAAGCTCCCAAATTATGTGTTAGATCATTCCTAATCAAATTGCGGTTACTTGAACCAATCTAATACGATCATATATGGAATCACAATTTTGTTAGATCGTCAGCCAACCAAACCTTCTGACTAGTATGACATTACTCATTTTAGACCAAACCCGCACCAACTTTTTTTTATGGCACCAACGTCTTAAAATTGGATAGATTCACAATGTACAAATTAGTCTGGATTAGGCAGAGAGAGTAACTGATGGGCCCAGGTCTAGCGGCCTGCTCCCAAAAGCCTTAGTCGGCCCAGACGCCCGATCGATGGGCCTAGAATTTTATTTGTTGGCTAGCCAGTCGACCGTAATAACCCAAATCACCTATCAAACCAACTAGTTGATTTGGGACATGTCACTCTGATGTGATAGACCGCCCAATAAGCTCGGGCCAGCCCATCAATCAGTCATGTTGGTTGACAACGTGACTCAACCATCTGCCCGACAAAATTCACAATGTTAGGCAAATTCTAGCTCTCCATCGTGAACAAATGAGATCTTGTCAAAGTCTAGTCACCACTCGCATGATGAATGTAGCGAACATGGCCAAATCACCACGAACATGTATTATAAGACTTCTCAACCACTATATTTATAACATCTCATCCACCATCTGAGCATACACTCATTAATAACAATACACATATTGTGTTATATGTTTACGATTGGTCATACGATTTGAATTCACTCGAATCCACAAATGAAAATGGTTAGCGAGAATTAATCATACGGTCAAGCGATTATACACATCAACCATTTTAATAGTCTCCATAGATATCATCACCATACGGTTAAGCCACGTTGGATTTATGAAGAAAATAAAAGAAATTAATTATAATCGATAAGAAAATAAAAATGTAGGAAAATCGGAAAAGATAAAACGATGAGGAAAGCCTTATCAAAGAAGCAGAAATATGACAGGCGGAGAGGCGTCCACAATTTCCTTCAATTCACTTCCGCCCCACCATAAGCCACCGATTCTTTCCCAAGATTCTGCCTTTCTCCCTTCTTCCTTCGACCCTCCATTCTATCGGGGAAGAACAACATCGGTGAGTTAGCTCTTTCCTTCCTTCCTCTCTTCCCTTCACGCTCCCCTGAGTTTCAGTTTCATCTTCTGGAGCTGGCTTGGTTTTTCAATTTGTACTTCATAGCGGGAGTGTTGTAAAATGGATTACTGACTGAAGCGATAAGTTAGGGAGGGAAGGGGAAGGAAAAGGCGGGAGATTTCCCGTTTTTTTCTTTTTAATTCATTTTCGCGTTGGATGGCTTCCATGGTGGTATTAGTTGGCAGCATGCCGTCTCTAGCTTCCTTGGTGAATTTCGGAAGCTTGAGCATGGCGTTAGGGACTTCCACCGCCGTTCCCGAATGTTCGTCTTACTCCGTGGTAAGAAGAATTTCTGTGTCTAAACGTGCACTTAGGCGTGCCAGGAAGTGGCATTCTATATCGACTTCTTCAATCTCTAGGGATTCGGTTACCACAACTGATTCTAGTAGTGGTGGTGCAATTAGAGGCAGTAGTGCTGGGAATGATGGAGATGGTACTGACATTGTACTCAGGGCTGCTCCAAAGCCTCTTCTCAGGCCACCATCCATAGGTTTGAACAATCAATCTTCTTCGACGACGAATGATGCAGGGCGGTTAGGTGGTGGAAAGGATGACAAGAGTAGAATCAACATGTCCCTTGATGAGGTATTGGAGAAGGCGGAGAAGCTCGAGACTCCGAAACCGAAACCTAGTACTCCGCAGCTAGGTAGTCGAAATGGTAGCAGCATTAGTAATAGTAGTAGTAGTGGCACGAATGGTGGGAGTGTAAATAATACTGCAATATCCACTCAGCCGACGACTCCTGCTGCTACAAAGAAAGCTAAAACCTTGAAGAGTGTATGGAGGAAAGGCGATACAGTTGCGAATGTGCAAAGGGAGGTAAAGCAGTTTCCGAAACCGGTTAATAATAAGGTTGTGAAAGAAGAAGAACCTAATGCTACTGCTTCAGTGGGGAAACTAGAATCCCGGCCTAGTGTTACACCACCCACAGTGGCACAGCCTCCTCTAAGACCACCGCTGCAATTGCAGGCAAAGCCAGCTGTGGCTCCAACGCCACCACCACCCGCTCCTCCTGTGATGAAGAGACCTGTTATATTGAAGGATGTTGGGGCTGCTCCAAAACCTTTAGTTAGTGATGAAGTTGATGCAGGTTCTGCAAAGAGTAAGGAACGACAAACAATATTGGTTGACAAGTTTGCTCGTAAGCAGGCTGATGCTGATCCTGTAGTTGCTAAGGCAGTTTCAGCTCCAACAAAGCCGGGAAAGGGCCCTGCTATTGGGAGGTTCAAAGAACAGCAGAAGAAGAAATATGCTTCTCCTGGGGGACCAAGGAGGCGGCCCATGAATAATGAGGCCGATGACGAGACATCAGATGCGAACCGCTCTAGTTCTGGTGCAAGGAAAGGGAGGAAATGGAGCAAAGCAAGTCGCAGGGCAGCCAGACAACAGGCGGCCAGGGATGCAGCTCCTGTGAAAGTGGATATTTTAGAGGTAGGGGAGAAAGGAATGGAAGTGGAGGAATTAGCCTTCAACTTGGCCATCGACGAAAGTGAGGTTCTGGGTTATCTGTACTCGAAGGGAATAAAACCTGATGGGGTGCAAGTGCTGGACAAGGACATGGTGAAGATGATATGTCAAGAATATGAGGTGGAAGTCATTGATGCTGATCCATTTAAATATGAAGAAATGGCAAGAAAGAAGGAAGTTCTTGATGAAGACGATTTGGACAAGCTGGCAGAAAGGCCTCCTGTCCTTACAATAATGGGCCACGTAGATCATGGCAAGGTATGTATTGACGAAATTTTTTTCATGAACAGACCACATTCTTGTGTATAATTGAGTGTTATCTTTTGTTTTCTTGTTTATGGTTTACAGACAACTCTGCTGGACTACATCCGTAAAAGTAAGGTATGTTGAAAGATTAATCATCTTGACTCTTTCTGGATTAGCTCCTTTTTCTCATTTCTCGCGTGATCTTTCCTTCGGAACTAACACTTGATGCTTGCAGGTAGCTGCATCAGAGGCTGGTGGGATTACTCAAGGAATCGGAGCATATGAAGTTCTAGTGCCCGTAGATAACAAATTGCAGCCATGTGTCTTTCTAGATACTCCGGGACATGAGGTTAGCTCAGTAGAAGAACTATACTCTGTACTTATCACCTTACGTTGTTTGATTATCTCTTCTGAAGTATGTTGGTTATCATTCATGTAACTACTTCTAATTGTTAGGTGGTTATATCAAAACCAATCTATCTATCTTAGCAAAACATGCTTCCATTCTTCATTTCTTTGTATGATATCGGCCCTATATGCTCCTGTAGGCATTTGGAGCAATGAGAGCACGTGGAGCACGAGTGACAGATATTGCTGTCATTGTAGTGGCAGCCGATGATGGTATTCGTCCTCAGACAAACGAGGCCATAGCTCATGCCAAGGCTGCTGGTGTACCTATTGTGATTGCTATAAATAAGGTCTATTGACAACATTGAGATATATTTGTTTCTTATGCATTCTTAGTACTGTGTTAACCATCTATATATGGCACTCTGGTAATTGCCACTCACTTCAACGTTTATTTTTGTCCATACACTAGATAGATAAAGAAGGAGCTAATCCAGACAGAGTGATGCAAGAGCTGTCATCAATAGGTCTCATGCCAGAGATTTGGGGTGGTGACATTCCAATGGTTCAGGTTTGTGTCCACGTCACATTATGTATCTTAAAGAGATTTGTTTCTTTCTTTATCCTTACATTCTTCTGGCTGCTGTTGGCAGATCAGTGCCCTAAACGGGGAGAATATTGATGAACTATTGGAAACAGTCATGCTTGTTGCCGAGGTTAGTAAAAATTTATATGCACTAAAGTTCTGTCTTTCTTCAGTTACTGGTTGATAAATTGTTATGTCTGTTTCGAGTTTTGACTTCTTATATATACGTTTCAGTTACAAGAATTGAAGGCAAACCCTGATCGGAAGGCTAAGGGTACCGTAATTGAAGCCGGTCTTGACAAAGCGAAAGGACCAACAGCAACGTTTATTATACAGAACGGAACCCTCAAAAGGGGAGATGTTGTTGTTTGTGGAGAAGCGTTTGGAAAGGTTGGTCAATTGCTAATTAGTATATAGTTCTCAACATTTAGTGAAGTAAAATTTTCTTCTAAATCTATCTAATCCCGGTCTTCGCAAATCTACCCTACTAAACATAAATCTTGCTCCATGATCAGGCGCGTGCTTTATTTAACAATATCGGGAATCAAGTTGATGAAGCTGGACCGTCAATACCTGTTCAGGTTTGTCTGTTACCTTGTTCTCTGTACATTTTCCTGTTTGGTTTTTTTGTTCTCGGAACCCAGAAGCGGATAAATAGTGAAGAAGAGAAGCACTGGTAGGTTGGACTCATTTGTATCACTGGATTTTCTGTACACAGGTCATTGGATTGAATCATGTACCTCAAGCAGGTGATGAATTCGAAGTCGTCGACTCACTTGATGTTGCCCGTGAAAGGGCGGAAGCACGTGCTGAATCGTTGCGAAATGAGCGCATGTCAGCCAAAGCCGGGGATGTGAAAGTGACACTTTCTTCCTTAGCCTCGGCTGTTTCTTCTGGAAAGCTAGCTGGTTTAGACTTGCATCAGTTGAACATTATACTTAAAGTTGATCTTCAGGTACATTTTTCTTTCTATAACTACATTTACCTATAAGCATGATAACTTACAAATGTGTGTTTAAACAACTGGTGACTAATTTGCCAAAGAAAATAAAGAACTAAAAGTGATTAATGCGCTAAGAAATCTACGTTGTGCGACTGTTAATAGTGTTTCCAGTTTCTACTTCTAAGTATCTTATTCTCTCTCATTGTGTCAGGGGTCTATTGAGGCTGTAAGGCAGGCATTGCAGGCACTCCCACAAGACAATGTCTCTCTGAAGTTTCTCTTGCAAGCAACAGGGGATGTAAGCACAAGCGATGTTGATCTTGCTTCTGCTACTGAGTCTATTATTTTTGGATTTAATGTCAAAGTGCCAGGCTCCGTTAAGAAGTACTCAGAGAACAAAGGTGTTGAAATTCGGCTATACAAAGTTATCTATGACCTCATAGATGATGTTCGCAAAGCAATGGAAGGACTCTTGGACTCTGTTGAGGTAATAATTTCTGTTACTTTCACACTAAATTGTCTCTTTTCCTACTGCTTTGGATACTTTTGCCTTGTTAGTTTGACTTCAACAGGATCCTTGTTTCAAGATGTTAACGTTCTTTCTATTTACAGGAAGAAGAACCAATTGGGTCAGCTGATGTCCGTGCTGTATTCAGCAGTGGAAGTGGTCGTGTTGCCGGATGCATGGTGACTGAAGGCAAGGTAGAGAAAGGTTGCGGCATTAAGGTCATACGAAAACGGAAGACTGTCCATGTCGGTGTTCTTGATTCTCTGAGAAGAGTTAAAGAAGCTGTGAAGGAGGTATATTTTCTTAAACCAGTAAAATTTCTCTCTACCCACTGTTATTTGATTCATCACTGATAAAATGGGTTGAAATTCGATGTTTCTCGTAACAGGTTGGCGCCGGTCTGGAATGTGGTATTGGGGTGGAAGATTTTGATGATTTCCAGGAAGGAGACGTGCTGGAGGCATTCAACAAGGTTGAGAAACGACGATCCCTAGAAGAGGCGTCAGCTTCGATGGCAGAAGCAGTGCAACAAGTAGGAATTGACTTGTAGATCATAAGTGAGTTAAACCAAAAAAAATGGGTGGCAGCATTTGATTATACTGGGTTCGTGATCAACACTCAACGGAGGATCAGGCAGACTGCCGAATTGCGAGTATTGTGCAATGGCTGCAGTTGCGAATTCGATTACCCAGAATGAGGCAGGGCAGGTCCAGAAGAAGGCGCTGTGTTTTGCTTGTATGGATTTGGTGTATATAGAGATAGTGGTTTGTGCATACGTTCAAATCTCAGCCACCAACAAAAGCAACCAAAAAAAGAAAGGGGAAGAACTAATTTAAGTTTTAAGGTTTAATGATCAATGCGATTTCGCTCGAGGCTGATTATGCACGAAGCAGTTTCGGAGAACTAACCAATTTCTGTCTTCGTCCTTTGGAGGAAGCGCGGGGAATATTATCGATGCGAGAGCCTTTGGGTAATGCATTCAGAGATGTGTTCATCGCTATTAATGCCAATGATTCGGATGATCGATAAGGAAAACAACTCATGAATAGATCTTCAAATTTTTTACTGACAATTCATTGCATCTTCTCCCATGCTTTCGAATCGAGTGGCTCTGGATCTCAGTATTTGATAAGTTACCATAAAGATCGCTATTAATGCCAATGATTCGGATGATCGATAAGGAAAACAACTCATGAATAGATCTTCAAATTTTTTACTGACAATTCATTGCATCTTCTCCCATGCTTTCGAATCGAGTGGCTCTGGATCTCAGTATTTGATAAGTTACCATAAAAATGTGAACTTTTCTAAATTACCATTGCTACGTCAGCCGTCTGTCTAGACGATATCGATTAACGTGGCAAGTTGACTCGACATAAAAGGTCGAGGACTGACGGTGAAATAGACAGAGTAAGACATGTAATTTATAAAATTCACAGTACAGGTAGTAGTTTGTTAATTTAACATAGTAGGATGGCCAACAAGTAACTTCTTTTCCAATTATATTATTTGAGAAGACGTCAAAATAATGCCCCGGTTTAAAAAATTGAAAATTCAAAAATTCAAATTTGAAAAAGGAAATAGAGCAACGGTCAGCTCCCCAGAAAACGCACAAAATGAAGATGCAAAGGTAGGAAATGATTTCTCATCATACCGCCAAACTAGCATCTCTGAATTCAAATTTTCAGTTCAAGCAAAAACAAAAAACAACTTTTCCCCTTTCCGTTTACCCAATCCAGGGAAGATTTCAACGAAATGCAGCAGTTCCACAGTTCGGCCACCGAGACCTCCATGGCGATTTGAATCACTCCTTCTCCTCCTCTGACGCTTCTTCGGTGGGTATAGTCTTGTTCCAGTCATTATCTACTGCATCAGCCTCCAATCACTACCCTTGCAGGACTTTTGAGTGTTTGGATCATCGAGCTCTTGCTGTTTGAGGAAAGCTATGGCGGATCCGGTTTCTTCTACTTCTCCTTCCTGTCCTTCTTTCTCTAACGGTAAGGGTTTTCTTTCTCTCTCTCTCTCTCTCTCTCTACATGGAACATTCTTTTCTAGGTTAGTTAAGATCAGAAGTGGATTAGCCAGCTGGAAGTGTGATTGTGTTTTCTGTCTTTTCTCCCCCTTCCCAGGCCGATCTTTGCTAGGGTTTTCTCTGAGTTCTCCTGATCTGGTTATATGCGCTAGTTCACCTGAAATGGAGAGCAGTATTTGCGGAGTTTCCCCAGAAATTGTAGGTAGTAGGAAGAAACAGTGTATGGATCTTTCGTTAGACAACGGCATTGCTGGCTTTGAATCTGGTGCCAGGGAAACCAGTAGATCTGTTAAATTCTCCCCGTTTTGTCAAACATTTTACAACAAGGAATTGTCTCCCGACTCATCCATCGAGCTCCTTGCCCATCCAGTGAAGGGAGAGAAAATTGTGGGAGATGTTCCTGCGCCTGGGTGGATAAGCATAAATGTGGGATACACTGATGATCAGACTGTGACTAAGGATGGTTTGAGCTATATGAAGGATAGTTGTTTCCTTGGTGGTGATACTGTGAGGACTAATGCCATAATTGGTGATGGACTGGAGGAGGATGAGAGCCTTTGTCTATACCAAGCAGCTCGGATGGGTGACTTCTCGTACTGTTTTCGGTCATTGGAGCCAGGGGATTACGATGTTGCTCTTCACTTTGCGGAGATAGTGTTTACCAACGGGCCTCCAGGGTTAAGGGTGTTTGATGTTTTTCTGCAAGAAAAGAAGGTTAGTCAGTTGTGGATGTTGAACGCCATCGTTGAAACAGGCATGAGTTTGTGTTCCTCTGCATTGTTTGTAATAGCCGTGATGATTGCCTCTTGTAGGTCGTTTCCAATTTAGACATCTTTGCTCGAGTAGGAGCAAACAATCCTTTGGTTATATCCGACCTCAAAGCTTCTGTTGGATTGGGTGAAAAATTATCGATTAGATTAGAAGGTGTAACGGGTACACCGATTCTATCTGCAATTTCAGTTGCAAAGGATGATTCTGCTAGTAAGTACTGCTTACCTTCAGGATTTCTACTTATTTTCTTTCTTTTTGTATGTAGTTATAATTCATACATTTTCTGTATTTCATAAAGGTACTGGAGAAGCTTCGTTTCCTGAGCATATAAAAAGGTCCCGAGCAGCAAAAATTGAGTCACAGAAAGTAAGACATATCTATCATCCCCTCTTTGGACTCCTCCAAAGTATTAAAATTTTAAACGATATGTTGAAGATGTTGTATCAAATTTACAAATTCTATGAATTGATTGAATGGCAGAATGCTGACTGTGAGATGGAAGATGATTATCAGAAGCTGTTGACTGCATATGAATGTCAGCAACGGGAACTAACGGAGATGAGAAAGACAGTCGAGGAACTTAATAGGGGGAACCAGGTAAAAACTAAAGAGTGCCAAAATGCGTTGAAGTCTATGCAGGACCTCCAAAGCGAGTTGATGCGGAAGTCTATGCATGTAGGCTCATTAGGTAAGGAAATTGATTAATCTCTATTAAACATCTCAATATCACCCCAAGGATTATGCTGAGCTATACTTCTTGTAGCTTTTGCTGTTGAGGGGCAAGTCAAAGAGAAGAGTAGGTGGTTCTCAGCACTGAAAGACTTGACAGAAAAATTAGAGGTAGTGGATTGTGAACTTCGCCTTTTGTCCTTTGTACGAGGAGCTGTTATTTTAGAGATCCATACTACATGGTGACAGATAATGAAAGGGGACCAAATCAAGCTATCTGAGGAAGCAAGGTCATATAAAGCTTGTTTCAGGGAAATGAGCGAGATTGCGTCTACCATTCAGTCCACAGGTATAATAACTTGATTTCTTATGTTAATGCTGTTATACTAATTATGATAGGATTTCAATAATCAAGTTTATAATATTATCTTCATATTTGCACTAGTGAAACAGCAATCCGGTTTGCATGGAGATCTTATGAAGAAATACATGGAAGGAGTCAGAGAACGGAAGGAACTATATAACAAGGTGTTAGAACTGAAAGGTGGACGCGTGTTTCGTTCAACACTTCTAGCACTTGGTTGAGAATTGTAGATAATTTGACTGAGTGCTTATTTCTCTTCCAGGAAATATAAGGGTCTTTTGCAGGTGTAGGCCGTTGAATAGTGAAGAAATTGCAGCAGGAGCTGCAATGGCTATTGATTTTGAATCAGCTAAAGATGGAGAACTTACTGTTTTTTCAAATGGGGTTCCAAGAAAGACCTTCAAGTTCGACTCCATTTTCAGCCCTCAAGCAAACCAAGGTAACCACTATAACTATGAGGGGAAGCATGCTTCTTCCTGCAGTTGTTTATTATATCTTTCAATATACACTACTATTTCACTTAATGCTTGCTTCTTCAGCTGATGTCTTTGAAGATACAGCCGCATTTGCAACCTCAGTGTTGGACGGTTACAACGTGTGCATATTTGCTTATGGGCAGACCGGAACTGGAAAAACTTTTACAATGGAAGGCACAAAAGAGGCTCGTGGAGTGAATTATAAAACTCTGAATGAATTGTTTCACATGATAAAGGAGCGGGAGAAACTTTTCAAATATGAAGTATCAGTGAGTGTCTTAGAAGTATACAATGAGCAAATACGGGATTTGCTCGTCTCAAACTCACAGCCAGCAACTGTGAAAAGGTAAAACCTCTGCATGCTACTGTTCATTGTTTCTGCTTTCTGTAAGCTCACTGATTTCACTCGCACCTAGGCTGGAAACAAATTGTCTTTATATTTGATCGTGTCACAGACTAGAAATAAGACCAGCAGGAGATGGACTGCATTGTGTTCAAGGTTTGGTTGAAGCACGTGTAAACAATGTAAATGAAGCCTGGGAAGTTTTACAGACTGGTAGCAATGCCAGGGCTGTCGGTTCAACCAGTGCAAATGATCACAGCAGCAGGTCTCATTGGTAAGCAGGTTTAGTTTAATAGGCGCATAGCTTATTGTTTAGCGGGAACGGATTATAAGATTGCTTCTTCATACAGCATACACTGTGTGATGGTCAAGGGGGAGAATCTGTTAAACAAGGAATGTACGAGGAGCAAATTATGGTTGGTAGACCTAGCTGGAAGCGAGCGAGTGGCGAAAACAGAAGTCCAAGGAGAGAGATTAAAGGAAACTCAGAATATCAATAGATCATTGTCGGCATTAGGGGACGTCATATTCTCTCTTGCAACTAAGAGCCCTCATATTCCCTTCAGGTCTACTTCGTGGATTTTTCATGTTTCTTGACGAATGACTGCAAAGTTCGAAATTAATAGTTTAATGCACATGTTACAACAAACTTTCTCTGACTTGTTTCTTTCTCGATGCAGGAACTCGAAGCTGACGCATTTGCTTCAAGATTCTTTAGGTACTCTTCTTCTGTTAGCAAAATAAGTAAACTTTTTTCCTTATCTGGCTGGCTCAGAGTAAAAGGTCAACAATATCTGCATGGAAGCGTAGATGAAATCAAGTAACTGATGAAGGGATTTTATGTTTGATAGGAGGAGATTCAAAGGCACTCATGTTTGTACAGATCAGCCCAAACGAGAGTGACCTAAGCGAAACACTATGCTCGTTGAACTTTGCAAGCAGGGTTCGGGGCATAGAGTTGGGCCCTGCAAAGAGACAATTTGACATGCCTGAGCTTGTAAGATATAAACAACTGGTAAGATGATAAAACTCATGAATCATTGATTACGTAATGTCAGATATCTTCAGGAATAGGCTCTCAGTTATGATTATGTGACTAAGAAATGGTTGTACCCTGTATCCAAAGGCTGAGAAAACTAGACAAGAGTTGAAGCTCAAAGATGTTCAAATAAGAAAGATGGACGATACGGTCCAAGGACTGGAGCTGAAGGTCAAAGAGAAGGACATAAAGAACAAACATTTGCAGGAAAAGGTGACTAATTGATGAAACCCATTACAAATGGCAATTATATATGATAGCTTTCAATTTACACACTCGTTTTTGGAAAAATCTCAGATAAAGGAGCTGGAGTCCCAACTGCTAGTTGAAAGGAAGCTGGCACGTCAGCACGTGGACACAAAGATTGCTGAGCAGCATTCGAAACAATCAGACGATCAAACTTGTCCCCCACCAAGACCGCCACTTGGAACTCGGTTATTAGGGAATATTAGTAACAAGGCTTCTTCAAATGGATCCGCAAATGGTGCATTGAACAAGGAAACAATGGATGCTGAGAACTTCCTTCCCTCGACGGATGTCATCTTCAAGATCGCCGACCCTATGGAGAAGGAAAACAATCCTGACATGGCTGAGAATCTGGGAATGCAAAAGAGAACAGCTGGCAGGTTCTCAATTTGTCCAGCTCCTAGAAGAAACTCATTCATTCCGTTCCCAAGTCCATCGCCATTACCATTATTACCAGTTTCTCTGAATCAAGATGCAGAGAAAGGAGTGTGTGAAAGTCCGAAAGAAGGGAAAACCGGGACGAGGAAGCGAAACAGCGTGCTGAGACGAAGCGTGCATAAAAAGTTGCAGAGCAGGTCGCCAATGCAGCAGCAGATTGCAAGGAAAGGAGGGATAAATGTGGGGATGGAGAAGGTGAGATTATCGATCGGAAGTCGAGGGAGGATGGCGCAGAGAGTGGTGCTGCACGGAAGTGCTGCAGCGAAGAGGGTAGGAAGTAAGGAGATCACAACACAGCAGAAGCAAGTGAGCCATAAGGAGAAGGAAAGAGGATGGAATAGTGCAACAACAACGGCAAGGTTGTGAGAACTCTTATGCTCTGATGCTGCTGAGTCTGATTCTGACTGGTCAGTTTTTCCTTGACAGTGAAGGGTTGTTTTCATTTCTCCTCCATGCCATGGAATATGTGTGCTTTTAATTCGTTTTGAACTGTTTGACTGTAGGAGGTAGGATTTCCGAGGAAGTGCCTGTAGAAGTAAGTGTAGTTTGGGTTGATATGTTATGGTCAGGCTACTTGCTTGGTAGATTTCTTTGTATCCATTTTGTCTTAATGGGTGTGGCATTCTTTTTTATTATTATTGTACATTAATGACATTGCAAAGTCACTGAAGTGAATGTCTTCTTGGTCCTCTTGGGTGTTCGGGACTCGGCAGTACTCGGATATTCCATCCAAGAAGCAGTAATAAGTGTGTCTAAGCGTTAATATTTAGCCGATAAATGGTAATCAGAAATAGTATTTCCTCGTGATATTATTCAACTGATAAATAACTAATGAAGACTCACCATCCAATAATCATCCTAGTGAAAATCAACTCGCCGTCTTTGTTGGAAACCACTTGCGGACCAGGATCATCCAAGACTATTCGAAATTGGATATATGATGCATAACTATAAAATTCATCAACAACCTCATATTCATTCGACGCACTTAGACGATATACACCTTAAATTAAAATTAAATAAAAATTGCACAGCATGTTTTGCCAAAAGGTGATTGATTGAGTCTTGTTAATTAATTAAACTTCCTTTTGATTTGATTATTCCAGTTGAGATGTTCCAAAACTGAAACAAACAACAACCCAATCATTAATACAACCTACACCAACTCACTCAGTCATATATGGGCATGGCAGCCAGACTGAAACAGTATTATTCTATCATCACTCAGTCACTACCTAGTTATAAGTTGTAACTAATAATAATAATAATAATATTATGAATCAATATTCTCAAACCCCACAAAATTCAATTCCATGTTAATACTACACATAATGGTTCAATGCATCTGAGCTCTGAATTATTAGAGACAGTTGACCCTCAACCGCATGCAACAGAAAAACCATTATCAACGTTGCTCTAGTTAATCGTAGAGTTGTATATTGACGGCATGGAGGTCTCAAATTTCTGACTTGACGACGTCACAAATATATTCTTTTTACGAAAGAGAACCGAATTATTAATTTTCGATATTCTGTATTCTTATTTGAGTAGAGAGTTTGGAAAGAGTGAGATGGGTGTAAACCACCAGGGTGACTGGTGAATCGTAAGTTAGCTTAATTGTGGAAGCACATGGGTTTTCCTATTCTTGTCTGGAGTTGCCGATATTTATTAATTAATTAGCTCTCTCTCATAATAATGTATTTAATAATTACTTGTTTCCTTTCAATTATTATTTATCATCAATTTCCAGCCTCCATTCATTCATACGGTTAAAATTAGATGCTAGGTATTGGTGAAGATGTGATCTCTTGAACCCATGATTTTGATTTTCTTTTTTAAAAGTGAATAAGTGACTGATCAAAAGTACGTATACCTATAAATAGTTAATGAAAATAAAAAAAAATATTTAAATATATATGATAATTATTATATACACAAAATAAGATTGACTCCAACAAAATGTTATATAATTCACTAAATAGTTATTAATGGTGAATTCTTCGGTATATTTGGTATATCGAAATTTTCGGTGTGTCCAATGTTTTTTTGGTAACGTAAATTCATCACTGACGTTCATTTTCAGTTTGCGATTTCGACGGTTCATAATTATTCGAATATTAAATTGTTGTTGGTTTTTGCTGTCACTTTGGGGTGCCATACATGGTGTTTTGTTAGATTTTTTCAGTTGAAGAATGTCTCAAGTCTTGTTTTGAAGCACCGGGATTTTGTTATCTTGCTGCATTTTTTCGGAGTTGTGTTTCCTTCGTCTCCCTCTCTTGCTCTCTGAGCTGCTGCCTTAACTTGCTAAAACTCCTTTGTCAAATTGAGAAAGCAATATCTTTTGTCAAATTGAGAAAACATATGAGATCAAAAATAAAATGTGAAATAGAAATTTAATATTTGAATAATTGTGTTGAACCGTCTAGATCGCAAACTGAAAATGGACGGTGATAATGAATTTACGTTACCAAAAAAAACTAGGCACACCAAAAGTTTCAGTATACCAGGTATACTGAAGAATTCACCGTTATTAATTATGAATTTATATATTGTCGTAACTAATAACCAACTTTGTATAACCAGCTAGTCCCTAAAGGTACAGGAGGTTATTTTAAGTTATTATATTAATGACCATTTAAAGAGTTTCGGTAATTATTTTTGTACAGTACTTAGAACTTTATTTTCTTATAGTGAGATTTTTTCGGCATGATTTTACCTTCGAATTTCGAGATATATGCCCACTATTTTATGTTGGCAACTTAATTTGTATCTCATCCAACCAGAAATGTTTACCAAAATAATCAAAGATTCACCGTTGCTTATATAATTACCTTAAGACTTAGACATTCATAGTTACCAAATCTTGAGGCGTATCGACAAGTAGACAAGGAAATCACCCATGTTAGGTCTCATGTTGTTAGATCATCCATCATCTAAATCATACACTTGTTCTTCTAATTAATGCACACTTGAATTTTAATTATTATTCTAATAACTACAAATCAAATAATGAGAAGTTGATAGGCCTTTTTCGAAGAAAAAAAAGGTTCGATAGGCCGTTAGGGCGAGATCCTAAATAAGGGTCAATGTTGCTGGTTGACCACCTAATCATAGTGAGCATTAATGGTAAATGTATTGCTCAAAGGGTTTATGGCAATCGAGCCTAAAAGCCCATCAAACTTAATCCATCGTGCCTAGGTTATTATTTATGAATATATGTGTCGAGATATCATCGAACCACCTCAAAGTTAAGAGATGGGATCGCCACGACCATATCAACTGTTGAGATGAAAACAACATCGTCAAGGACAAGCTATAAATATTTATGGACAATTAAACCGCCATAAATTAAAAGGGTGCTCTTTATCCTTTTTCTTCTTTGCTTTTTAATCTTACGTCATTGATTCATAAGCTCGCTTACTTTATATTATTTTACTTGTAAGGAACTCGCACAAACCTATACACCAAATGATACAATTTGAATATATATATATATATATATATATATCAAGCGATACAATTTGAATCCAAAGATCATAAATCCACATAGGATCTCTTATTACCCTAAGCCTTCACACCTCAACAAAAGTATAATTATATCCACGTGATGATTTTGTGACCGTTGACAACGAAAGATAATGGATCCCATGTTAATCATTTGGTACTCAATTAATTTACACAATATTCCTTAATTAGTTTTCATGTGATCGTTAGCACGTTAATATTTGACAATTGACCAATTATTTCTACAGTAAATCTATTATTATTATTATTATCAATACCAATTTACTTAAATTGCACCCCATGTATAGCCCCTGCATGTGAAAAGATGCATTTATATCTTTGAACTTCACAGTTTCTAATGAACACTTGCGTTTCATTTCGAACATCAAACTATACCAACCATTCGAATATCAAACTATATCACGTACAACATCATACATGTGCGTTACTTTACCATCCGACATAACACATTTCCGTCGATCGGTCAAATATCATGGCTCATAAAATCCCTGGATATGCATCACATTTCGTCGAACTCTATGTCATATTCACGAGTCATTACCTCCGAAACATCCCGAAACCGATCCACCTTTAACTTCTTAACAGTACATATTATGTTTCGTCTGAAGTGACGTCCAAGGAAAGCTGGCAAAAGTTAGATTGTATTAGCTTTTTTATTTACTTATTTTGTTTGTTTGAACCGTATATGACGATGGAAACAAACTAGATTTTTGGTTTGTTTGGCTACCTAGCTACTTGTTTTTTTTTTCTACATTATTATTATTTATATTTTAACATTTTGTCGCAGACAATGCATTAAATTGAGGCACCACCACTTATAATAATTGATCAAAACAAAATATAATAATGTGAAAAAATAAAAGGGGGGACGATGAGTTGATTCCATATCACACTCCAAAAGAACAACGAAACGTGGGAACAAGTGCTTTTGCATGAAAGTATCGCATCAAGTTCATGTTTGCGGCTGCCGTCCATTCATTTCTCTATTTCTTAGTATCGGGAATAGACGTGATGGAGAGCGTCCGACGTAATTCGAGCTCAACGAGAATATATAATACGTCAAAATAACAGTTTGATTTTAATTAAAGAGAGGAGTAAGTCGTGTGATTATAAATGTAGACAGAACATGGTTCATGTCTACAACTAACGAATCAATCGGTCGAACCAATCGCTCCCCAACCAATTTAATTAACATCTTTTTAATTATCACCATCATTATCATCGTCGTCGTCATTAAATTCTCACGCGGCTTTCCTGACAAAACTAACCTTGGATTCTTCTCTAAAGTCCACCACCCTTTTCCCTGATCTACTTAATTATTAATTAATTATTAACTTCAATAATACCCCCAATTATTATTAATCTCACTTTCCTTAATCAACATTTCATTATTAAATTAATAATTAAATACGCTGTCCCCACCCTCCGTTTGGTCAACCAACCAACACACTATATATTACCAATTTAACCTCCACCTTCCCTCCTCTTCCCAGATTCCAATATAAAACCCTCCCCCATCCACATTCTTTGATTCTACCTTCACATTTCTCTAATTTCCTCCAGTTTTCCGCCATGGACGAAGCTCAAGATTACTACGATCACGATAGTTTCCCCGGAGACACGGATCTCGATTTCAGCTTCACATCTACTGTCACTGACCGGACTTTCGCTTCCTCCAGTGCTCGTTCCAGCCTCGCTCGTTCCAGCTTAAACCTCAGCTTCAACGAGCGCCTCTCCACCACTTCCTCCGGCGCCGTCAGCGCCGCGCCTTCCTCCTGCTCCAACTCCTACGATTCGCTTCACCACCGGAGGTCTGACCCTCACTGGTCGGCGATCATGACGACGACGAACCTGTCATCCGATGGACGGCTCCACCTCCGCCATCTCAAGCTGCTCCGCCACCTCGGGGCGGGGAATTTGGGCAGGGTTTTCCTCTGTAAAATTAGGGATTGCAGCGACGGCTCCCAATTCGCGCTCAAGGTTGTGGACAGAGACACTCTGAGCAAGAAGAAGCTGTCTCACGTTCAGATGGAGGCGAAAATCCTCTCCCTGCTCGACCACCCTTTCCTCCCTACGCTCTACGCTCGAATCGACGTCTCTCACTACACCTGTCTCTTGATTGATTACTGCTCCAACGGCGATTTGCACTCTGTTCTCCGGAAGCAGCCAGGGAACTGCTTCCCTGTCGCCGCCGTCAAGTTCTTTGCTGCTGAGGTGCTCGTCGCGCTCGAGTATCTCCACGCGCTGGGGATCGTATACCGAGATCTGAAGCCTGAGAACATTCTGCTCAGGGAAGACGGCCACGTCATGCTCTCCGACTTCGATCTGTGCTTCGAGGCGGATGTGGTCCCCACCTTCCAGGTGGGCCCCACCCCTGTCGGCGGCACACCAGCCAGGCTGCAGCGGCGGAGGAGTGGGAGGAGAAAAGTTCAGGAGAAAGAGATGGCGGCGGAGTTCGTCGCTGAACCGACGGCAGCATTCTCGAGCTCCTGCGTCGGTACGCACGAGTACCTGGCACCGGAGATCCTTTCCGGGAACGGCCACGGCAACAGCGTCGACTGGTGGGCGTTCGGAGTGCTGATCTACGAGCTGCTCTACGGCACTACGCCGTTTAAGGGAGGGAGCAAGGAGAGCACGCTCCGGAACATCGCATCGACCAAGCAGCTGACGTTTCCTCCGGCGGAGGGGATGGAGGAGGTGCAGGATCTGATCGACAAGCTACTTGTGAAAGATCCTAGGAGAAGACTGGGGAGCAGCAAAGGCGCGACGGACATAAAACGGCACCGTTTCTTCGAGGGAGTGAAGTGGCCGTTGATCAGGAACTACAGCCCGCCGGAGCTGCGAGGAGTGGCGGTGAAGAGAACGAGCGGGAAGGCAGCACGTGGAGGTCACGTGATGACAGTTTCGCCGAGAAGGCGGAGCGGGTGCGTTAAGGTACTGGAGTACGTTTTCAGGAGGAAGAAACGATGCCGTTTCCAGTTCTGGAATTCTTCGAATTCGAACCATCAAGCCACCAGTAATTGCAATTACTATCAGTATAGAGTTAAAGACACCTGATCTGAAATCCCCTTTTTGGGGGGTATTTTTGGGTTTTTGAAAAAGTTTTTGTTAGGTTGATATTGTGAGAAAGGTCATTTGTGTAAAATCGAATACGTAAAGACAATATTACTTGAATGACAATAGATTATATGTTCCTGCTATATATTGTGTCAGTATTTTATTTTGTGGGGTCTATATTTTAGCATAAATAAATTTATCATATCAGTTATTAATAGAACACGGGATTTGTGAAAAGCGTGTTTACGAAAAGAGAGATTTTCGAAGCCGACATTACTGAGCTGAGCTCATAGATTTTATGAGAAGTTATTTTATCAAAATAGTAAATAAATATTTTAGTAAGGGATATAATCGTCATTTTACAGCGGTTGTACGATTCGTCATTCACCGTGATATTCATGTGACCTAAGAATATTATACGCGAGTTAAACGATCGTAAGTGTTTCAATTTCTATAATGGGATTACGGTTTGATTTCGAATTGGTGTTTGGGTAACTATATATCTAGCCGAAAACTAAATATCTAACCGATTCTCATATAATAGGGAATGTAATCGGTTATTTGAACTTGCTCATAGAAATGCCTCGCTAACGCTTGAACTTGTACCTTATTCGCTTCGACATCCGGTCCGATTACATCCAGGGACTGAGTACAGCAATTTCATCAATGTGGAGGAGCTCTTAATTAATGTGATGTCAGGCCTAGCTTGCGTAAAGTACTAATTAGCCGCTGGCTACTCCTCCGTCGAGTCGTTATCTGTTGAACCATCCGAGCCTGAATATCCCTCTCTCTCTCTCTCTCTTAAGAGTTTAATTCCAACGCAGCATTTGATATCTTTGACTTGATGATCTCCGATCTTCTTACTTCCCCAATTTCTAGCCATTAAAAGCACCTGTTGGAAACATGCTATGGCATTTATCATTTGACGCAGTAGATGAGCATTCAGTACGCGGGGCCTTGATGCTTGCTCCATTGTTTCCATCGTCAAAACGTACGGTTTGGTTGTGTTCCACGGCTACGTGGTACGGCGATAACACCTATAGTTAGCATTTATGGGTATAGCTAGCTTCGCGACGAAGAAGGCCGATCAATGAGATCCGCATGAGCTTTGAGCCGAATAGAAAGATTTTTCGAAACGTAGGAGAAGCATTGAAGATTCTAAAGACCGTGCATGTGGAAAGTAGTAGAACATGCACGAGAGTCTAGAATCTACTAAAAAAAGGCGACCTTGTTGATATTAGAGAGTATTATTGAGAGTTAATTGTAGGCAATTTAGATTTAATTGTTATTATAACCATTTTTTAATCTATAAATTACTCGAGTCAAGAATAATAAGAGTTGAGAGTTCAATTTTTTTTTCATACACACATAAGAGCTTCAGCTAATGGCCGACTTAATTAACATTCAAAACGAAAGTGGCTACATGAAAATGTAAGTCTATGATGTAAAGAGGGGTACAATCGGTTATAATTAATAGTTAAAAATGATTAACGTATCAATTTCAGTTAAAATCAATCTAGTTTGTCAAACGGTTAACGCTTTTAATTTTGTTGTTAATGAGATGATTTTTAACCAACTCAATTAATATTTGAATCAAAACTGATCGACCTCGGTCGATCAACGGTCAAGCCAAAACCAAATTGGTTGGTTAACGGTTAAGATGTATAAAAAATAGTGGTTTGTTAAAAACTATGAAGTTGGTACCAATTTGTCAAAGTTGACAAAGGTACGGTACCAAACGGAAGTTCAACACATTAAATAAAAACTGACAGTGAGACGGAGAAAGAAAGAGAGTGGAAAGTGGGGGAGAACTCAACCAACCAACCAACCGAGGCCGTCGCCTCATTTTCTGTTTGCCAGTCTCACTTTCCCGATCACCTCTGGTATTATTCCGGCGAATGTCAGCTTAAAAATAGGTCCTTCTCAGCCTACCTTCGCTGTCTTAATCTGTTCCTCCTTTTCTTTTTCTTCAAGTTCTGAGCTATACCATGGGTTACGACACTATAAAAAACGAAGACTACACCTCGCTAAAGGAATTTAGGGTGGATATTGAGGTGGCGAAGGGAGAAGAGGAAAACGAGGCAGAGAGGAAATTTTCAGTGTGCTTCTGGCTTTACCTCGTCAAAAGCTGCAGCTCTGTTTCGTACCCCGCTCCGATAATCAACCAGGTTCTGCAATCTGTTCTTTAGCTTTGCGAGTAAACATGGAAACCGCTATCACATTTAGGATTTTACTGCGAAATTAGCTGCTCCGTTCTTTGCTATAGCTGTTTGCAACATTTGACATGATGAAATTGATGATGATTCCTTATAGGGGGTAGATTGTGATAGGTATGGATCGTTTAGTTGGGTTTTCTTGGTACATTTTAGCCAAGGCGCGTTGTCGCATTGTAGGAGATGATCACTGACTATCGCCATTGTCTCTATCTAGTTCCAAGGGTTAGATAGGTTGCTTGATTTCTCATTCCTGCTGCGGGGACCTTTTGTTGTGGTATGGAGCTAAGAAGAGAAGTGAAACTTGAGCTTATGGCTAATCCATTTGATGTAGCTCAGTCTGGCTATAAAAAAATGGTGTTCTGCTTACAGAGTCTGAAGAACACTTGTTTATGAAAACCATTCCTGCTAATTAGGTGTTATGTCATTGTATGTTTGAACTAGAATACAGTTTAACTATGCTCCTTAGGAGTTAAGACAAATTATCAGTAAGAAATTGTTGGATGATCCTTGATTATGTGCTGATTGGCTGTAGCTGTCTTCATGATTGACATAATCATCTTTGTATTAGGATTTGTCTTCTTTTTCAGTAGTTTTGCTTAAGGTGAATAAATATTCTTGTGAAAAAATTTAGTTGCAGGTTGGCTCGGATGTTGACTTCATTGCTCCTTTCCTTTTCCTGAATGAAAGGAGGATAATGATGATACGTCCACTGTGTCTCGTACGGAAAGACAGTCCTCCACATACTGATTCTGATTCATCGCTTGAGACACCTCATGCATCAATGGCAAATGAGTTCCCATTGGAGAAGTGGGTTCATGTTGGATGCGAAGTATGTTCCCAATCTAGATTTCTCTATTCATGTTCACAGTTTTCATGTTTCTATTTGCAGGCTCTAACATATAACATATATCTTTAATGTATAGGTGAAAAGTTTAAATTCTTAAATCTTTTCTCTATCAGGTTTCTGCCAATGTTCTGCATCTTCATATTAACGGCGAAAATCTTGTGGAGCTGTGTTTTCAATTACCGTCCATGACCCAGTCTAACTCAGATGGTTTAAAGACGATAACTTTAGTTGGTCCTAGTATGGATAATTGTTTGCAAGGTTATGTTCACAGTGCGCAAGTCTCACACATAAGTTCATCTGTCAGGGACTGCTATTTTAAGGTCAATATTTTGTTCATGCTAATTCTATCTCTTTTCTGTTCAGCATTCCTGGAAATTTTGTGTTGGAAATGTTGAGCATGGGCCTGGTTATGTATGCAGGATCCACCTCTTCAGTTATCTATTGATAACTCATCTACCATTGAGATTGAAGAAGACAATGATGGCATCTGGAGTATTGTTGGCGGGAAGGTTAGTTTTGCTGCTGGCTACTTCGCTTTCATGGAACATTGTCGATCAGTGATAATTTAATCAAAACTGTTTGATGGACAGTAGGGGGAATGAATAAAAAATGATGTACAAATTAGATATGGATTTTCTGTATCAGTTAAGAGGGACTTTGAAATTCAAAGATGAATTTTTTATATCGTGGATTCTTTTCTTGGCCATTTCAAATTCTGCAGGCTTCTTGTCGCAGGATATTTTCCCTGGATGTTGTTCTGCTAAATGCAATTAACCAATCCATTAACAAGGAACTGGAGGTAACCAAATCTTGCTGTCTGTAGTCTTTGTTATCTTTGGTTCATTAGCTCTGACAAATATATATATCGATCTTATATTTTGTACATGTGTTTGATAGGTTATTTCTTCCCTTATATATGCTGATAATGGACTACCAGTGGAGAAGACATCTGATGATGAAGCTCCTCTTCTGACAAGTTTTGATGGCATTGAATTTCCTTCTTGTGATAGGACAAGTAAACTATTGAATGGCCGCACGTCCTTCAAGCTCAAGATTTCCCAGGTGAGAGAAACGTCTCCTTGTCACTTTTTTAGATGTAGTAAAGTCACTAATATCATCTTTGAATATTAGCTTGAACTCATCGTATGTGGAGAGTAGTAATCGTGTTATTTTGCGAATTGAAGCTTCATACCATTTGGGAATTCCTTTTTTATGTTGTCGACTGATAGTACCTTCTCAGTTACACTCTTGTTCAAATTGTTTCAGCTCTCCTCCAAGTGTGAAAATAGGCTATTTTACATCAAGTTTGAGCTTCCGAAATACAAAGGTTATCGTTTTCTCGAGGCATTTTCTCATCCTATTCGTTGTATATCCCGTAACCGGTATCCACGACCATTATCTGCCACATTGAGAAGACCAACATCTGCTCAATATTCTTTGAGTGAGTGTCCATCAATTGCATCAGACAATGGATCTCTGGAACTGCACAACTCTCTTCATGAAGGAGACGCTACCCCATCGTCAAAAAGATTTAAATTGGTTCAAGAGCAAACATCTGCAGCACCTCAAATGGAGGAGGAACGCCATTCTCAAGGTTTCGCGGCTAATCAGGTAATAGATGGTTTCTTCAAATATAGATGCTGAAATGTTGAAGAATCAAATTGGAAATTTTGGATGGTCTGGAAATTGATAGAGAACTAGAAGCTAAAGGTTAATAGAGGATGAACTACAACAAAGTTTTTATAGTAGAGTACCCAAAAAGCCATGGACCAAAGTAAATAAATACTGAGCGGTGACTCGGGACTTCTAAGAAGATTTTTCCATGTCTTTCTTTGCTGTGAATATACTACAAAAACAACCCTGGCTGGAAGTTCTTCTTAGTTAAGTGAAAGATCCCAAGCCGATAAACAAATAACTTTCACTCAAATGAGGAAGGAATTGAAAAACCACTTAGCTAATGTAGTTTGATGTTGATAGTCTTTTGTTTAGGATTTTTATTTTGTTGGCAAGTTGGTCTAGTTAATTTTTCCATCGTTCATTTCATTTTAGGCTGAGGCAATGGAACTGGTAGAAGCAGGGAACTCTCCATCTGAGTCAGAGAGTACAGAAGAGAGAATTTCAGACTACAATATTGAATCGAATACTCAATATTCAATTCCAGATCCTATGATTTTCAAATACTGCCTTGGTAGTTCGACTGACCGTGCCCTACTGATGAAAGATGTTTCAACCTCAGCCTCCGATGAAGAGCTTTTCAGATTTGCAGATAAGGTCTCTCTGTACTCAGGATGTGCCCATCACAGGTAACCGTCAATGTAATAATATGGTATACTGCATTTGTACTGTAAGTATGGTCAGCTCATGTTGCCTGGCATGGAGTCGCACAATGGTTTAATTCTATCTAAAATTCAGTAGATTATGTTTAAGTGTTAAATAAATGCGCGTTTAGTCACTTTCAAGTTGTTGCTTATTTACAACTCTCATCTTCGTCTTCAGGCATTCGATTGTTATTGGGAAGAAGTTAATAGAGGAAGGGACAAGACTGTGGAATTCAATCACTCAACAGAACCACCCTGCCCGGTGGGGGAATATAGTTTTCGAAATAGAGAAGCAATTCATGAAGATTGCTTCTTGCAGTACTAGATCTCTGGTAGAACAGGTTTGTTTGTTACTAATTTGGATAAGGAACCAATCAAATAAATAGTCTATTTTGCAGTACTGATGGTATGTTCACAATTCTATAATTCTATAGGACTATGATCTTCTCAGGAGAATCGCTGGATGCCGCGAGTACATGGCTCAAGAGAACTTCGAGAAGATGTGGTGTTGGCTTTACCCTGTCGCTTGTACACTATCAAGAGGCTGGGTGAACTCATTGTGGAAATGTTCATCCCCCAAGTGGATAGAAGGATTTATCACCAAGGAAGAAGCAGAGTTGTCACTTCGAGGCGCAAGAGGCCTTCAGGAGCCAGGCACTTTCATACTGCGGTTTCCTACTTCGAGGTGCTGGCCCCACCCTGACGCTGGTGGCTTAGTGGTAACATATGTTGGAAGCGATTACTCAATACATCACCGGCTGCTTTCATTCGAGTACATCAATAGGTATGAAATCTTGGTCCTCGCCGGTGTGTTATAATTGGTCTGTCAACTTAAATGAAACAGTGTTGTGTTTGTGTAGCAGCAACGAAAGGCAAAGAAGTGTGAAGCAAGTGCAGGAGATGCTACTGGCAGAGCCAGAACTGTGTCGATTGGGAAGGCAAGCCTCTTGATACTTCGATTCAGTCTCTACTTTTTTAATTTTCCATCTTCGATGGTGTACAATTGAACAATCAATCTCGTCACTGATATGCTGAAACTCTCTTGCAGGGCCATACGAGGCTAGAAGGATGCTGTCATTCGTCGACCTTGTCATGTGTCACTCCCTTAGTACATATAACTAACAACCTAACTATGCGTAAGCTAACCATCGATACCTTTTACCCTCATTTTGCAAGCAGCGGAACAGTAATTGGTTTGCTCAGTCCGTTTTTTTCTTGATTATTTTCCGATCATGGTATGATCATAAATCATACTCGCACTCGTAGGATCCAATCAGAACTCCAATGTTCAACATGCTTGTACGAGAGTATTACTGAGATAGATGATCTCATGTGAAGTCCTTGTGATCTATACAAGAGAACAAAGCCTCCTTGTGATCTTTCAAAGCCTTCCTTCTAACTATACAAATTCTAACATTCAAGCAAATGACATCCCGAATTAATCCGAAAATGCTCAATAACATCCCGAATGAATCTGGAAATAGTACTGTAGTACAACACGAGACAAAGCAATGAATGGCAATCTTATTACTTCGTCACCCATTCACTCAGTGTGTTAATTTATAAGCCAAAAGCAAGACCCCAACATGCTACTTGTTGATGCAGGTTTAGACAAGGGGAAGAGAGCTTCCTATTGTCTTTCCATTGTTTTATCCATCTCATCTCTGACCCTCACTGACTATTACTTCTCTTGGTTCGAACAATGATAAACAACACCGTCAATGACAAGTCAATCAACGTATAACAAACACTACAACCCCTACCATGTTTGGAGTTCAACTGAACAAAATTCTGAGGATGAAATATAACAAAAATGGGAACAAAATCACTTGTAATGCTGAGACACCTCCATGACTAGCTTGTCCATGAACTGGCACTTCTTGTCAAATCCCCACCCTGGATTGCTCTGCAAAATTTCAGACACCATACCGTTAGAAAACATGGCCCTGCTAAAAGCTCAAGCTGACTACAAGAGGAATAATGTCTACCAACAACATGATGCTAAAAGTTGACAGTAGCCGTTCTAGATGCTAACCTGAAGAGACATAACAGCTCGATCAGCAAAACGTTTCACGGAAGGAGGAGCAATTGCAGGTAAAGTTCCTGCAACTCTTTCTAGCTCTTGTTGTTGTTGTTTCGCTGTTACCCTATCAGGTCCAGCGTAGTGATCAACTATCGTTTTCAATAATGGGACATTCTTCATAGTTTCTTCCATCACCTCCTGTGAAAGACAATAGCCGAATATACATCAAATATAAAGAATCAGAACAGTGCCTCCAATAGGTAGGAGAGACCTCTCAGTCATTATGCAAGTGTCCAGTCTTCCACTTGCAAAAAGACTGCAGCTTTCCAGAAGAATCAAAGAAAACCACCACCCAAATCCCATGTACCAGTACTGCCTAACCTAGATGTTCATATCAAAAGACATAATCCGATTTATATAATCTACAAAGCAAACAGGTTGTGACATGGTGCCGAGTAAGGCCCAGAATCGGTGGTCATTTGGTTTCGTGATCGGATCCAAATTAACACAATCTAAAGTTAGTTCAGAAGCGGATAAAATTAGCTTAGCAACATCAAAAGTTACCTCCCACTCTGCTTGACTCTGGATTCCTTCATAAGACATCAAGAATGGCTTCACTTTCTCCAGCATATCCCGCAAAGGCATAGGTGGTTTCTCATCGATATCTGGGTTTAGATCAAACTCTCCGAACATGTATTCTTCCTCAAACTCGATCTGCAGTTCGAACCAAGTACAACTATCACAACATGATATATATACTAAACTAAGAAGAATTTCACGGCAGGCTATTTGATATACCAACACAAACAGAAGATGAATCAACGTGCTGCGGAAATTTCCATTTCGATTTGAAGCTGAATGTGTTCTGTGTATCTTGACCACAGTTAAAAGAACCCTTAGAAACAAAAGGGGTTGATTTCATTACCTTGAAATTGAGATCCAAAGCATCCAGGAATTCATCCTCCAAAGGTGATGGAAGAACTCTACCACCCATCTCTTCAAACCCATCAACAAGCTCGTTCATGAACTCAACACCGACTGTTTGCGCAAGCTTCTCCCCATCAGCATTGTTACCCAATTCAATTTCATCTCCTTCATCTGAATCTTCACCGCCCATATCACCTCTCCCCCGGCCACCGTACTCTCCTCTCTCCCTTCCCCTACCTCTACCTCTCCCTCTCCCTCTCCCCATTCCCCTTCCTCTGTCTCTCCCCATTCCCATTCCACGTCCTCTCCCTCCCATCTGCTGCATTCCTCCCTCGCCGCCTCTTCTCCTCCCTTCACTTCCTTCTGCTCCACCTCGCCTCTCACCCACCGCCGCCGACGACGACGAATCCTGGTTGAATCTCGGCCTCCGCTGAATCTGCTCTCCAGCCACACCATCAGCATCGCCATCTGCTCTCGGCTTAACCCTAGGACTACGAATATGCCGATTCACTTCCTTCTCCGGTATGCCAGGAGCCACCGGTGTATCGGATTTCCCTCGACCGAAGCTATGTAGAGTAGACCTCAAACTCGGCGGCAGATAAGGCTCGTTCGACGGAACGGAGCTTTTCGGCGGCTGGCCAGGTGCGGTCTGCTGCACCTTCTCCCCTGCAGGTCGACTGGGTCGCGGTCCTTCAGCAGCTCCGACGCCTCTACCGCGTCCGACGGCAGGATCGGCCGTGCGTTTTAGGGTAGAGATGAAGGAAGAGAACTCCGGAAGAGGTTTGCCGCGGCCGTGACCTAGTCCAGCCACCGGCGGTTGTTCAGTCTTGGCGGATTGACGTTTCTCCTCGTCTGCAGCGGGTGTGTCGGCAGCGAAGGAGAACTGGCCGGGAGTAAAGATCTGACCACGGCCGCCGCCGCCACTGCCGCGGCCTCGGCCACCGGCGGAAGTGGAGAAGGGAGAGAATAAGGACGGAGAGTTCCTGGAAGCATGGCTTCCGATGAAATTGGTAGGGATCGTAAAGCCTCTTCCTCTCATTGGGGGAATCGAATTGAGTTCCACAGCAATCAGCTGCAAAGCGAGAGATAGCTCAGCAATCTGTCGATGTCTGCAAGCAATTGGGGTTTATGACACTTTCAATATAGTACCCATGGTTTAGAATATTACCGAAATGATCATTTCCAATTAGAACTATCTACCAAATGGGATGGCGATTACCCTACTCGGACCACTAAAGAAATGGGCCTCTCCGGTTAGTCGGAGCATAAGTGATGGATATGATGTTGCTGTTAGGAGAATGTATTAAGCCCACGCAATTCAAATCGTAGCGTTACATAGTAATTTTAATTACTAACAACACATATTTTGGAATTGTAGACAGTACGACAGACACAATGAATGAAATAAGGATAAATTTTCGCAAATCCAATTTATTTATTATATCAGGGAGTTCTTTTTTCCTCAGCATTGTATTTGATCATTCATAGGTCCTTCCGACCAACTTCACCCTGCTCCAGAATAAAACCCTTTAATTTTACAGGTACCTATATCCAAACTTGAATATATAGATATTACTCGAAACTCTCCAAACAAGATTCGAGGATTGCCAAACGCTCGAATTAAAATTAGTTTCGATGACAAAAAGAAAATCAATCACATTTCGATATCGCTAAATAACTAGTTATAATTGGAAACATCTCATTATAACTAAAAACATACGTGGACGACTACTGGGTGCAGCAACGTGAGCAATACCTCATGACCTGTACTTTATAACAAGCACAAGAATAGGCATTGATAGGGCTATTGGACATAGTTTCCCAGGCACACAAGCCTTCCATTTTAACACCCTCAACTACACCTGTCATTATTTAATTTGGATCAAAACTTGTGTAGACAATATTTTCTAACTCGTGCCACATTTGGTTTCCATATTTTCCGAAGCATCTGGTTGATATTATAATTCATAAAAAGAAGACTAAAAACAGGTCCATTACTTCATTTTGCAAAGTTCAGTATCAGACTCTAAACATTCATTCAGCCCAAAAGTATTGAGAAACCAGCACGTCCAAAAAACAGATATCCAAAAAAGGAACAGTAAACAGAGAGTCACAGCAGGCTCTTCCCCTAAATATTTCTCTACTTCTTCTCGTCCTTCTCAGCTTCCTTAGCCCTCTTCAGCCTAGCTCCCTGGTGGCGCTGGTTAGTCCTCTCTAGCCTCAGCTTGTCGTAGGCCTTGACCGCCTTCATCTCAGCAGTAACCTTAACAAGCTCAACGGTGGGCTGCTCGCGTTGGATGGGCAAGAAGTCTCCCTGGACTTGAGTGGCAGTCGCCAACTCCTCAGGTGCAGAATCACCAGCCTGTCAGATTATCACATACATTGCCAAGGGAATGAGTATCACATATTTCGATCTAGATGAATAACAAACTGAAAACATTCAGTGAATTGTGTCTGCATTTTCTTACCTTGACCTTGCGAGCACGCCTTGGGAAGACCACAAGCTTTGCCTTGTAGGTTTTCAGCCTCTGGGCATTGGCCTGAAGACCCTCAAGGGATCGGTTCTTCCTCCTGTGGTCAACTGCAATTCCGATGGTAGGTGCAAGCTTCTTTGGGATACCAGCGGCCTACAAAATAGGAAAAAAGAAATAAGCTTTCATATAATGATCAACAACATAAACACACAGGACCTCCACTCATAGATATGAACATACACAAACAAACAATGTTTTGAACAATCCCCTGGTTCACCTCATCTCTAGTTTACTTTCTTGAAAACTACTC
Source organism: Linum usitatissimum (assembly GCA_030674075.2). Classification (NCBI taxonomy): domain Eukaryota; kingdom Viridiplantae; phylum Streptophyta; class Magnoliopsida; order Malpighiales; family Linaceae; genus Linum; species Linum usitatissimum. Next base: position 7,004,126 of record JAUJYP020000192.1, read on the forward strand.
ATTTAATAAAGCACATTCATCAGTTATCAAGAACGAAAAAAACCAATATAGTGTCATTGTACCTTGAGCTCTTCAAGAGTGAACCCTCTGCCAGCCTTCAACTTCATGTTGTACTTGCGAGTCTGCCCATGGACAATTGGACGAAGAGGACCAGCGGTAGGTCTAGGGAAGATTTTCACTGCCTTGGTTTGACGAGCTGTAAACGAACATCACATCATAAGCCAAACGCAAAACATGGATCACAACCTCAAACACCAACAATCAAAGAATAGCTAAAATCAACGAAACAGACAGTAAATTACAAACTCACCAACACGTCTGCGGGTCTTGCGAGCAGGCTGGTTGAACCATGTCTTGACATAGTTCTGCCAGTGCTTCTTGAAGTGGCCATTAGGGATAACGTTGTTGTGCTTCATCTTCTAACCTACCTGTAGAATCAAAGTCACAAACGCTTATTGTCATTGATCATTTCGAATAGCAAAACCAAAAACATAACGCAATTAGGGATTCGACAAACTACTACTGTTCTCATTTCTTTCCTATATATGAATAAATTATACCCTAATGTACTGCGCATAACCATACATCGCGGATCGTAAACAGAGATATATAACATTTGGCTACATAAACAGAAGCAAAACAGGGGGAACGCATATGGAGGATCGGATATCTTCTCTGCTGCTCGTTTCACAAGCCGGAAACTATCGATTATGGTCTTAATGCAGTAGCAGATGAAGAAGCAGACTGTTTAGAGTTACCTACCTTCAACGACGACGGCGGCGGCTCCTGCTTCTCTCCTCCCTCTTTCCTCTTCACCTCAACTGAGCTACAGACCCGAATATGAAAGGATGGAAATAATTAGGGTTTTGTATAAGAAGGAACGGGGTAGGGCGGATAAGCCATTGGGCTTCGGCTTGGCGTTGTTGATAGAAGTCTTAGCGGGCTTTTGTTTTTTCTTACAATTTCAGGCCTCTTGCAAATATATTTTCAATATGGGTTTTATAATTATTCGTGACATCGAACCGATAAGTATAATAATATATGGTGCAATCTTTTTTGATGATAAATTTTCATTAATTGTATTATATTATGATTATTAAAATTGTTTAAATAAGTGATTTAAAGGTATATTAGTCTGCCGATAATACTAATATGGTTTTGAAAATACAATTTTATATTGGAGGAAAACAGAGTCGTCGTACGTATATGGAACAGTAGAGGAATCGTGAGTATGCGAATTTGAAATCGTATTTGTAATTTCCAACCATTATGAGGTCCAAACTAGAGAAAAGGCCAAACATTGTTTAATATCCTTTTTGGTTACTAGCACATTAGAATTGTCACTCTTATTTTAGTTATCATTTCCTAGTTATTTTATTAAAGATTGTCTAAAACTTTAATTTAAAACTTTAATTTAAAACTTTAATTTACTTAACAGAATAAACGGTTAACTCAACATTTATAATTCATATCAATGTAGCATGTTATATATTTCTCCCAACACTAAACCCATTCAACCAACATTACTCAATCCGACCCATCTAAACCAAATAACATTTTAACCTTCCGTAATGAACGTAAATTTTGATTAATTGTCGAATTCCCATTTTCTTAGCCCAATTTCCTATAATAAATCTTTATTAGAATATATCTAAATGGTGAGAACTCTACATATACAAATCATGATATTATAAAAAAATCTATAATCAGAAAACCAAATTAACACACGAACCTAATATAAATATTAAATATCAAATATATAGTTGGTTATAACTAAACCAAATTAGTGTTATGGAATTAACTTTTAATAGGTTACTTTAGTGGTCAATTCCCAAACGGCCAAACCGTCCCTCCAATACCCCACTATTCCTCTTCGATCCTCCGTCGACATCCCACCCACTGTGTCTGTTACAGTGGCACCCGTGATCATCCCACCCACTGTGTCTCTGCCATTCTTTCCACTCTCGTGATCTCCGTCCTTTCCACTTTCCCATCTCTGTCACCATCCACTTCTCTATAAATTACCCCCAGAATGCCGCCGACGCCTCCACCATCCAAAAAGTACTCCAAATTCCCTTCCACCACAACCATTTCTCTGCATCACATTTTCATGGCTTCCCTCCTCACTCTCCTCCTCGTCTCATTCCTCCTCTTCCTTTCTTTCCCTTCTTCCTCCTCCTCTCTATCTCAACCCCGATCCCTCCGCATTTTCCGATCCCCAAAACCCAAACCCAAATCAAAACCCCCCGTCACTCGCTCTTCCTCCGCCGCACCAATCCCAGCTCAGATCCTCCAAGCATGCAAAGCAACCCGTTTCCCGGACGTATGCCAGTCTTCCTTAGCCGCCAATTCCCCATCCAAAACCCAACAAACTCCGATTGACCTGATTCAATCGGCGATCTCCCTCTCCTCCGCCAATCTATCCGCCGCCCAGTCGATGGTCAAGTCCATTCTCGACTCCTCCTCCGGAAATATCAACCGCACCACCGCAGCCAATAACTGCATCGAAGCCCTCGCCAACTCCAAGTACAGAACGGACTCCGCCGCCGCCGTCGAAGCCCTCCGTCGGTTCGGCGGCGGAGGAATCAAAGATGCCCGCGCGTGGTTGAGCGCGTCGCTGCTTTACCAATACGACTGCTGGAACGCGCTGAAGTACGCGAACGACACGTCGGAGACTGCTCAAACGATGTCGTTTATCGACGCATTGCAGACCCTCACCAGCAACGCGCTCAGCTTGATCGTTTCCTACGACATTCACGGGAATGAGACCGGGTCATGGGCCCCGCCCAAGACGGAGCGGGACGGGTTCTGGGAGGAGTCGTCGGTCGGGTCGGAAAATCACCCGGGACCCGGGTTTCCACCGGGCTTGAACACGGACGCGACGGTGTGTAAAGAAGGGTGTGATTATAAAACAGTACAAGCGGCGGTGGATGCTGCGCCGAATAATCTGCCGTCTGGGAAGAAGTTTGTCATCAAGATAAAGGAAGGAGTTTACAAGGAGATCGTCCGGGTTCCATTGGAGAAGAGGAATTTGGTGTTCCTCGGAGATGGGATTGGGAAAACCGTTATAACGGGGTCGTTGGCCGTCGGGCAACCCGGGATATCCACTTACAACACTGCTACCGTCGGTAAGCCTTCTAGTCCACTAAACTTTTCGAGAACGATTCTTTTTGTCAACGGCCCTAAAAGGTGACTTATTTGAATGGTTCTAGAAAAGGTTTGATTACATAGCAATGATTTATGATCCTGTAATCTGGCAGCGGTTCTTGGAGACGGATTCATGGCCAGCGGGTTGACGATCGAGAACGCAGCCGGAGCTCCGACCCACCAAGCAGTAGCCCTGAGGCTAGACAGCGATTTGTCAGTGATTGAACACTGCGAGTTCCTTGGTAACCAAGACACTCTCTACGCTCATTCACTCCGTCAATACTACAAATCGTGCCGGATCCAAGGCAATGTGGACTTCATATTCGGCAACTCGGCCGCCATCTTCGACGACTGCACAATCTTGGTGGCTCCGAGGCAAGTGATGCCGGATAAAGGCGAGAACAACGCGGTGACTGCTCAGGGCAGGACGGATCCTGCTCAGTCGACAGGGTTCGTGTTCCACAACTGCTTGATTAATGGCACCGAGGAGTACATGAGGCTGTACCGTAGTAACCCCAAGGTGCACAAGAACTTCCTGGGACGACCCTGGAAGGAGTATTCCAGGTAAGAGCAATGAGTAGTATTAAGTCAAAATCAAGTCTTTATGAATTTTTCAATTGAAGCAATTGAATTTCTGCTGTCACAGGACTGTTTTCATTCGTTGCAACATGGAAGCACTGGTGAGCGCTCCAGGATGGATGCCGTGGAGTGGAGATTTTGCGTTGGCGACTCTGTATTACGGGGAGTTTGAGAATTCCGGTGATGGTGGGTCGGATTGGTCGCAGAGGGTGAGTTGGAGTAGTCAAGTACCCAAGGAGCATGTGGATGCTTACTCAGTAGATAATTTCATTCAAGGGAATCAGTGGATTCCCACCATTTGATGATTGAAATGCTCTTATAGACCAGACTAGGTTTTAAAGTGTAAAGCCTTTCTGATACCATGTGTACAAATTTGTGCCCCTGTTTTCATATGTTCTATGGCTTGATGTGACATCTAACAGCAGCATGGCTCTCCATACTTGGATTTTTTTCCTTCCATAACCATACCCATCTTCCTTACTCATCTTACCCTCACTTCCTACGCACTGCATTCTATCTAAAGTTACTTTCTTTCAGCTACTTTCCCATCATCCATTTCTCTGAACGATCACGATGAATGATTTACCAGACGATGTCCTCTTCCATACGCTTTTGTTTCTTGAAACGAAAGATGCTGTTGCAACCAGCATTCTGTCCAGAAGGTCTCCGGACTTCCATCTCATCTCTTGATTTCAACGATGAAAGTTTCTGCTTCCGGCGTGCCGAATGGGCTTCTTCTTCCTTCCCAATGTTCGTTGACACAACATTGATGAATCGCAAGAATCTCTCTGGTCTTACAAGCTTCCGCATCTGTTGTCAATCCTCAGATTCTTCCCAACTTCACCGGTGGATTCGATCCGTTTCCGGGCCTCACCTGGAGGAATTCGTCATCTGGATCAACCCCAGAAGCCACATTCTCCAGCTCAATCTTTCCGACATCCGACGCTGTAAAAGGCTACGAGTCCTGAAGCTCCAGAACTGCATTCTTCTCAGAACGAATCCTACTCTTCAATGTCTCTCATTTCCCAGTCTGAAGACATTGGAGCTGTCCAATGTATACATTACGGATATTCAGCAGTTCAATTCGTTACTGGAATAGTGTCTAATTGGACCTGAGATTGAGGAGCTTTCCATTCATTTGCAAGCCAGTCGGTTGGTTGGCCGATCTGGGTCAGAACCTATTCACCAAGGCCAAGAATCTTCGAGCTCTGAAGCTCTGCATCGGTATCCAAATCTGCAATATCCCCACAACATTCCTCCTCACTGTCACAATTCAAAGCATTGGTTCAGGCAGTGATCTCGCCAGAAATCGAAACACTTCACATCTGCTTAGAGAGAATACATTCAACGATTCAGGTAGGGAGAAACACCCTTTTCGACTTAAAAGCTCTCCGAGTCCTGAAGCTCGGATCAAATGAATACTCGTGCAATGGTCTTGAAGTTTACACTTCTTGCCTTCCCAGCCTAGTGACACTGGAGCTTTCTCAGGTCCACAGAATGACATTGGACGGTGGAGATCTAATTACCAGGCTTTTATCGAGTTCCCCTGTTCTGGAAACATTGGTGATAAAGGAATCATATTTCTCGACTTTGCACATCGAGTCATTGTCTCTGAAGCATTTGAAACTGGAAGGCTGCAGTAGTCCAGCTGGGGAAGAAGAATGGAGAATAACAGTGAAAGCACCGAAGCTTGTGGAGATTGAGCTTCAGGATCCAATGGTGGCTGAATATCAATTGACTACTCTGCTTTTCTGTCATCTGCTAGAATTGCCGTCGGGGATCGTTTCACTGACCGGAAATTGGTTCCCCGGCTGGTTCGGCTTCTGGACCAGATTTCCAATGCCAAGCAGGTCCATTTGTGTCCGGTTACTGTTGAAGTAACGGTCTTTTTTTTTCATATTCATTCTCTTTGTTTCTTCCAAACTCTGATCTGTTTTTCGGTTGGTTTGGTGCGGAAATAATTGATTTATATGAATAGGTTATGTGCGTGAATAATTTTCCTTTAATAATTGACAATATCGAGAAATACAGAGCCACGATGTCCCCACTCGAGTGCCACTGGAAGATATCGTCTCCATGGTCGTCATCGACCGAAGCTGGGAGGTGGTATCACAATGCTTCGACCCGTGGATACCCACAGTTCAAGTCCGATCATCTGGTAATTCTTTACAGGGGGTGGGAACACGAGTGGTGGATGTTTGATATGAGAAATGTGGGCCGTGATATCAGATTTGGGTTTCAGTTCACGTTTGGTTGGAAGGTGAAGAAAGTAGGGTTCATGGTTCTAGACTTCAGTTATGATGTCAGTTACGACGAGATGGATTGGACTGCAGGTGAAGCTTTCCGACTGTGCAACTAGATAATTGGCATCCGTTGGCCGCAGTTTTTGCAGAATGAGTTTGTACTATAGATCAATAAATGAGAGTCGAGCAAGGCTAGCTTTCTAATTCAGAGTGTATGATACGGAAAAAAACAAAGAACAAGTGTACCATTGATGTCCGCAGCAACTGAAACAATAGTTGTAACTCGATTTCGGACCAACTGAAATACTAATACCGTTAGTGAGCAGTTCCTCTAGGAACAATCGGCAAACATGCATCAACCAACAGGACAGAACGCACCGAAACTGAATGGAAGTGTGGCGGCACCAATATCATCTGGCACACCTCTCTTCAACAACCACAACAATGCGGCTAAAGGCTGAACTGTGACCTCATCCTAGTGTCGTCAACTTCTTCGAGCTATTATCGCCACATTCCTGGGGGATATTGCAGGATCAAAAATAGGTAACATAGCTGCATCTTCTATGCCGTCTTGCTCCTGGATAAACAGTAATCTGTCTAGCAGAATTAATGTCTCCAAAACAGGTCCCAGTGCGGCTCGAAGAGACCAGTATGGCCCTATAAGCTCCTGCACGTATTGCCAAGTAAAAAGTTAAATGCAAATACGTTATTATCCATGATCGAAAACCACATTCGGCTAGCCGGGTCTAAAACTATGTTCATGTCCTAGGCATGCATATACAGCATGCAGAAACCATGGAGCAGAAGATCACAGGTCAGGAACTATCAACCAGAAAACGAGAGAAAAATGCGATTTATGATGTATACAAAAGAAGCATATAAAGAAGAAACTGGATGAAAATCCAAAAGCCATGGGGTAACAACGTACTGCGGAAGGCTGAGCTTCACTCCAGATTTCATGAAAATCGATCTCCTCCAAGGGTTCGAGGCCAAGGCGAGAGAGTCCTGACAAGCTGAATTTCTCAAAGAGAGTACACTTGTCCGTAGATGCAGAAAGCACTTTTCTAGCCCGTTCGCAAGATGAACCTTCAGATGTAGAACTTCTTTCCATCTCCGAGCTAGAATTGTCATCTGCAGCAGCCCGTTTCATAAGCATATAAATAGTAACTTAAAAATTAGTTATGAATGGGACCTGACATCTGGTTTTACCCATTCTAGAATCTAGAGGCTGTGTTGCATGATTGGTGCCAGGCCCGTTTGAAGTTTCCAACAAATGTTTATTCTCTTTAGAATTTTCGAAGGACCGGGGAGACCCCTTCCGCTGCCGGCGACGCAGAGCTTTCCCTTGACGACCAACTGAGGGGCTCGCAGTCATGCTTCCGGGATAGTGTTTAAAGAGAACCTCAACAAGGAACAAAAGCTGCTGTAAGCACTGTTGATAAGCTCTTCAGAGGAATAAAGGAATAAAGAGATATTAATTTATCACGAAAAAATTCCATTTGTGGATTAACTACTTCATCAGCTTCGTAATGTTCATCGAAAGGAAGACAATTCCGATGCCCAGTTCCAACAAATTAAGATGGACAGCGTAATAAACATGATAAGATGGAGTTGAAGTAAGTAAACAGCTAGCAGTATAGTTATAACTGCTGGGCCGGTTCGGGCAAATTACGATTATTATATTACCAAACTCAACCAAGCACATACCATCTGGAATACAGCACGGAAAGCATGCAAATCAAAATTCTGAAGACCGGCATCTTTCTCAAGACAGCTCCATCTCTCTGCACTCTGAACAATAATAACATGCTTTAGAGGATCATCAAACTTAAACTAAATGCGGCAAAACACTTGTCTAGACTGAAGACAAATGATAAGTAAATGAACCAACAACTGCTTAACAATGTTTGAACAAAATCAAATATGTAGCTTCCGACCTAGGCAGATAAGCTCAAATAACAATCGGCAGGTCGAAAAAAATCAAATATGTACAGTTATACTATAGCTTGGGCATACACTGGTGGAAAGAAAAGGCACATCCAACTTGGAGAGGCAAGCTATAAGCACACCTGACAAGCAAGATCGCGAGAACTTCTCCCAAGAGATATGCCAGTGGATCTAACACCATTGCTCACTGGAAAACCGGTCTGAGAAGCAGGAGAGTCTAAACAAACTTCGGATAACAAGTTGTAACAGCAACCGATGCTAACAATAGCTTTGGCTTCTTTGCATTCAGAAAAAGTCCTGGCCAATAAACATGATAATTTGAAAGATGTAACCGGAAACTACATACAGAATTGCAAACTAAAAGGCAGTTATTCAGTTGCACAAGACAATCACAGAATTTACTCAAACATTCCGAAATATCTATAAAAAATGGAAAACATTTTGTTCTATTCAGTTATGCAAAGGCATTTAAGCAACATGAAGATTGTTATGCCAGCAGCTCTAAGTTGGGCATGGTCTCTAGAATACATAGAAACTGAAAAATCATCGGAAAAGGAAAGTTACTCACTTAAGCATTGTTACTGAAAGATCACCACAAGCGTGTAACCCAGCAAGTACCAATGAAGCCTTCTCGTTTCTATTTTCACTGATTAACTGGGACTTTTTACCATCATCAGCTGGTGTTACTACATCAGCTAAGGCTTTTAGCATATCCGTAGATAGTACCCGGCACGTTATCGTCCTGGGTGTTTTGATAGTCCCGTTTCCTGAACTAACAGGGACATGTGGAAAGGAGTGTTAGTAAATGCATATGATTAGTTATGAAAAAAATAACAAAGAAGAACTGGAATCACCTATGACCATATAATTAGACAACCTAATTGTGCCGCCCACACAGCCACCTAAGGAACAAAAGAATTAAGCTATTCGAGATTTGCGGGGAATGGTTCTGCTTCTAATGAAAGCAAGCAAAAACTCTTATATAATGTGAATACTTAACTAGACTACGGTGAGAAATGTGCATAAAACATTAAATGACAACAAATGATACTGACACGGGCTAGAGCACCTCATACCCCAATTTGCGCATTTGAGCAACATAATGCTTTCTTATTCGTTCAGCTCTTGTCTCTGTGACTTTTCCATGATGAGAACAGGCATCAATTGCAACTACAGGATGCTGGTACTGAAAGGAAACAACTTGGGCCAGGTAACCCTGAATCACACATAACAAAATCCGCAGAGAACGGAATTAGCAACTTCAAGCCGTCATTCGTCTTGTTCAATTTCTAATCAGTAATCACAAAGTCTGAGCACCTTTGATCAGGAATTGAGAAGTTTTTGGGAGATGAAAGGGGAAGAGTTCAAACCTGCCCAGCACCAACATCAACAACAATTTCTGCACCCACTTCATTTGCCGTTGAACTCACAATAGCAGAAAGAACTTCAATCTGCTCAATATTAAAACCAATCATTAAGAAGCTGCTTTCACCATTGCAAGAGAATGTTGCAGGTATTAATTAAAACATTTCTCAATGGTAGAATTAGAAGCAAGTCAGAATGAACGAGTCTTTTGTGAAATTTCCATCTCAGTTTACTATTATACAGTTCTCTGATACTACATTAGGCAGCTATAATTTCATCATTGCTCGTCTCTGAAAAGCATACCAGATCAATGACCATTTGCAACATGAATAGCTTGACACATATTCACACGAAAACAAAGGTGTACAGATTAAAATTGAATGTTGATGACATACTTCATGTCTCTTCTTCTTATTCATGCCCTGGGAAAGAACACTACTAAGCGATGTTATGTTGAGCTTGGGGAAAACCTGCAAAATAACGAAACAAACAAAGATCAGCTAGAGGAATGAAATTAGCATGGGAAACGAGACAGAATGGTTGAACGGATTAATAAGGTGGAAAACTGAAAAGTAAATACAAGAAGTTGGAAATTGGAATCAAATGCAATATACATCAGTCATTGATTGGTATCCCTGCATATGTACCTTTTGCAGATTCACTTGCTCCCTGGGAAACCCGAGCGACCTGGCAGTGAGAATGAATTGCTTGAGCGAAGCTGGCCAATGATCCTGTACAAACAATTACACACGAACGTTTACGGCAATCAAGCTCCAAATTCCAGGTCAGCTTGAATATAGAATTTGAAAAAGGGGCCAAAAGAAAAACCTGAACAGCACCGGAAGGGATGAGAAGCAGATGCTCAACAGGTTCGTTCCGCAGGCAGTCAATCCATTCCTTATCCAGAGCTTCCCAGAGTCTGTGCGTGAAGAAATTGACTACTTGCGCCGTTATCAAGAAGTTGAACGGTTGAATGAAACCGATTATTGCATTGATCCACTCTAGGGTCTCGCCGGCATTGCTGCAACTGTACTTGCACTGCCCAGCCGGCGTTCTGTTCCCGTCGTCCATCGCCGATATTGAGTTTCTAAGTTCCGCAGTTTTTTTCCAACTGAGAGATTAACAAAGAGGGTTACTAAACCACCCCTGATATTCGAATTAAACGCCCTACATTCATAATGACCTAAACGTACATTTCGTAAATGAAAAACTTACTAGTTCAATTCAAAAACCCTTATTTCGTATGTTTTAGTTGGTCGAAAACACTCTCGACAAATCACGGTTCAAAATTGAAAAGGTAAAAAATTGAATTTTGGATCTGAAAAAAAAATAATTTTGGACGGACCAACCGGACGGACCGATTTTCCATCCGGTCAGACTACCCAGACGGAACCTATTTCCGTCCGGGTGGTCTGACCAGACGGAACGCCGTTCCGTCCGTTAAACATAACAGACGGACTGACGTTCCGTCCGGTCAGTTTGGTTGGTCCGTCCAAATTTTTATTTTTTTTTAGATCCAAAATTCAATTTCGTACCTTTCCAATTTTGAGCCGTGGTTCGTCGAGAGTGTTTTCGACCAACTAAAATATACTGAAACATACGAAATAAGGGTTTTTTGGATTGAACTAGTAAGTTTTTCATGTTTTCGAAATTTATTAATGGATAATTTAGTAATTCACTATTTTAGGGCGTCGTTTAATTCGAAAATTAGGGCTCGTTTAGGGATTCGGTTAACAAATTGATACCGGATTAAAAGCATCAGAATCACTCAAGTTTGGGTGTGTAACATTTCAGTCATTCAACTTTTCTTCGAACATACTTATGATTCAAGTTTTAAGTATCTAAAGATTTGGTGAGTCCATCCATTTCCCTCCGAAAGTCCGTCAATAATCTGACGTGACTAACAGATATTCCGATAGTTTGTCAATCGGAAGCCGTGTAATCAACTATTGGTGTAGATGGATCGACCCTTTCACTTATAACACGATGTTTCGAATTTGCTCATATTTAGAGGGGATCTTTAGATTTTCTGAAAGAGAAGGTATCATAGGGTATCAAACTATTGGTGTAGCTGGATATACCAACAATGCCAGTGGAGGATGAGATCACACACCGGCCAACGTAACAGTCTTCTGAGGTATCCCGTTCTTCTGGTTCGTTGAATGGTAAATGCATTGTTAAAGTTCAACATATTAATCAAAGTGAATCCCAAGCAATCCCATTACACACTAGCTGGCTTGTTTTGTAATTTCCGGAACATAGCATCAAACCAGTTGATGAAGCTAGGAATTGATTAGTATAAACATGCAGCATAGTATATTATCAAACCATTGGATTATCACCAAAAGCATGATCATAAGGAGGCAGTTGACATATCAAGTTTCCAGAGTGGGTATATATAGAGGTAAAATTACACATGTGAAAAGGGAAATGATGATGATCAGTACTCCAATTCGGTTCAGTGAACCAAAAGAAGAAACCTCCAGAGACCAGATGTGATCAGAGATCTTCTTCTTCTTGATTTTTATATAGTTTCGGAGCGGCATCATAGCTCATAGCCTGGCGGATGTGAGGCGAGGAGTGTCCCAATCGGTAACGATATGGTCCCTTGTGATTTCCTTGAGAGAACGGCATCCGCTGAGCGCCATTGTCAGCTCGAACTCCTCGCGTAGCATCTGAAGCACATTCTTCACTCCAGCTTCTCCTTCAGCAGCCAACGAGAATACCACCGGTCGTCCAATCTACGTAGTTAGAAAAAATAGTGTGTTAATGAATAATATAAAATCAACGTTGAACAACTAAATTGTGTGGTTTAGAAACGAAACGAAACTCACAAATATGCCAGAGGCACCAAGTGCCAATGCCTTGAAGACATCTGTGCCGCGCCTAACGCCACCATCCAAGAACACCGGAATCCGTCCTTGTGCACCTTTCACAACCTCCTCCAGGGCCCTGATGGTGGAAGGCACATAATCGAGTTGGCGAGCACCATGGTTTGACACTATGATCCCTGCTGCTCCAGCTTGCACTGCTATTCTTGCTGTGTTTTTTTGCAGTAAATAGGTCATTATCAAGCTCAGAATTTGTTATATATGTTCACTCGTAACAACATGAACTTACCATCTTCAGCTGTGAGGACACCCTTCACCAGAATTGGCATTGAGGTGATTGTTTGAAGCCATTGCACATCCTGCAAAAGTCCAACTCAAAAAAACATATTAATTCTGGGAAAAAAATATACTAATGATTATGAAATTACAAAGCAAGATGATTAATTGACCTTCCAGCTGAGGGAGCGATCAATCTGGCCAGCAACGTAGGATGCAAGCCCTGAGTCATTGGCCTGCAACCAATCAATTTTGCACCAAATGTCCAAACTTTTAATCCTACAATTGAAAACTTTTCACTTACCAAACCAAACCGTAATAATTACTTACCTCGTCCATCTTGCCAAGGTTCAGGCCTTCAAAGTTCTTCAGTGTCAAGTTTGGTGGCAATGTGAATCTGCAAAATCGAAGATAACCAACCTAAGTATCGCATTGAGCGAATCATCGTAAAGGAATGCTATAAAATTTAATTATAAACCTCTCCCAACAACTATAGGTATTGGGAGGCAACGGTTCTCTACGTGATATCATATCGTTTTTACTGTCCAATTTGACACAGAGGTTTGCGGATCGAATCTTGACAGCCTCCAATATAACAATTTCATATGCACATCATATTACGGCCCGAATTGGTATCGTGTAACAAAATTTGTGGTCACAACGTGTGACGAAATTTCATCGAAAGTAACAAATATTCTATTTTTAATTTTCTCGGAATGTCCAGAATGTACCTGTTCTTGATGTCAGCCTCTCTGCGGCCGAGCCTAGGGGTATCAACAGTAAGAGCAATGGCCTTGAAGCCAGCCTTCTCAGCTCTCCTCACCAGCTGAGCAACAACATTCCTATCTTTGTACACCTATACCACAATATGCAACATATATAAAGTTAAGTGACCAAATTGCAATTGTCGCTGTAATGGCCTTCTTCTTCAGTTAGAACTTTCTTTACTTACATAAAGCTGGAAAAAACGGATGCCAGGACCAGTGGAAGCAACCTCTTCCACACTTGAAGTAGCCCATGATGACAGTGTCTGTAAACATGAACAAATACATAAACATCACAAATTAATCTAACCATAGTCGACCGTACAACTTTTAAATCTATGGTTGAACCAATCATCAAATCGGTACGATAGTCTTTAGCACGTGTGACACATGAAAACTTTGCTGTATGGGCGGCTCAACGAGTGTATTTTCAGATTTTTTCCCGTATAATCCAGAATTCATTTTGTATGTAAGGAAAAAAATCTTACTTTTCACTCAACAATTATAAAGATATGTTTTTAGATCAAACTACGATTTTATAATCGATTTTTACAATTAAATCTTAAATTGTTGGATGCAGTTATAGTGGTAGAAGCTTGGAAAGACAAACCATGATGGTTCCAGCAGCTGATGCAGCTCTAGCAGTTGCATATTCCCCTGAACATAATAATATATGTTAAAATGAATAATATATAAAATTAATTTTGAATTCTTTTTAAACAACTTGAGTTCTCCAATTTATGACAGAATTATATATGATGACGCAGAGAGCAGAGTACCATCAGGGTGAGCCATTTTCTGAAAAGCAGTAGGAGCAATCATGATAGGCATGGATATCTTGAATCCTAGCACAGTTGTTGTCATGTCAATCTTCGTCACATCTATCAGAATCCTCGGTCGAAACCTGCACGTACCCAAAAACACTCATGAAAACTGGCTCAATTTCCATCCATGTAAACAAAAAGTAGTTCTAAAGAAACTAAACTCACAGGATTCTGGCGAAGGCGTTCCTGTTCTCAGCAAGACTCCACTCATCTTCAGCACCTGACGCATAGTAATCGTACGCCATTTTCGGAAGCTTCTGCTTCGCGATCGCTTGGTACTCGGTCACATTTGTTACCACTGCCATCTTTCTTTCTCTGCAAACTTGTGCTTTGTGACGACTTGATTCCTTGCTAGCTATGTACACCAGATTGCTGGACAGCAGAAGATGTTAGCCAGAAAGATAAGGTGTGTAATGAGCCCACTGGGATGACCATATATGAGAAGATTTGGCTTACAGACAAATTTTTCTTTTGTGTGGGCCTGAAATTTGCAGAAAAAACCAGAAAAATTATGTGAGGGAGGGGGGATTTTGATCCTGTAGTGTGAGTGAGTAATTGGGATAAAATCCTATCAACTGATCAGCCTTTGGTTGTCTATCCTCCACATAAAAATTTGTGTTTCCACAGCCTTTTTCTGCTTCATTATCTTCTTCTTCTTCCTTCTGCTTCCATAATAGTTTCAGTGAGAATTGACGGAAAGGCATAAAGGATTGCGATTGGTTTGTTTGTTGGGCTTTCTCCAAACTGGAAATTCAGATGATCTGTTATCCAAGAGTACATATTATTATTAGGAGCTTGGCAAATATATATATATGGAGTGGTGCAAGTTCAGTTGAAAGCGGCGAAACCAGAATGGAAATATGTATTGAGTTGGATTTAGAGTATAGAATTTTTGATTGGATATTAAAGTTTGTGATCGGTTAATGAACCCGTTTTAACTTTTAAGAACTTGCCTTGTTAATATTGTGTCCAAGAACATAGGTAAAAAAATCATTGTACCAAATACTGATCCGAGTTAATGAATTTAACCTAGTTTATAAAATGCATTGGACCGACTTTGAGAAAACTACAAATATGTATACGATTTTGATGTTTGAAATCGAGATAGTGGTGAGCTGAGACTCACATATCCCCTCGATTCCGCCTCTAATTTGAAACGTAACTTCATGCTTCTTGAGTCATTAATTATGAATATAGTGTATAATGTAGATTTTCTTATAAATATGGTATCCGATCTATTGGCCGATTAATTCAGTTGAGGATGAACCGATTAATCCAATCGAGAATGATTTTAGAATTAAGATTTTACTCTTTTTTCAATATTATTGTGGAAATCGAACTTTAATTCATCCTTCCAAATAAATCTTTTGACATCACTAGACGGCTCGTTGATAAAGACAGTTAAGACTTAAAAAGAGGTACTATAATTAAAAATGAGAGACGGGCTCATGAGCTCTTTGACGGGGGAGATGGGCTATAGGCCCAACGGATGAAGAGGTTGGCTTCAGAGCTTCTAAGTGGTATGGGCCTCGAGCTAGCATTAGTCAACCGCTTCACAAAAGGCCACGGCTATTTGGAGTATCCATAGTCCATACCCTCTGGGTACTGGATCGGGGTTGGACAATACTACCAGCGACCGTTTTCAACCCATGCTCTTAGGAAAATCAAGACAAAAACACCGCATGGACTGAATCCATATCCCAGGGGCATTAGTGAAAATTCGAACTTTTTGGGGGAAAATTACGTTAGGGCTGCTTCTGGCAAGCGTCCGATCGATATTTGCCGGAACAATTTGCAATCGCGTAGCTCGATTGATCGACGGTTTTTCTTGGAGCAGAAAGGAAGAGAGAAGAATAAGAGGGATCGACAAAACGCGCGATTGGTATATTAGCTAAGCCGAGGGCGGTGGCAGCAGCGGTGGATAGGCGGATAACGACCGGCGGCTGCGACACGAAGGTGGTGGAGGAAGGACTGCGGGCGATGTTCGTTTGCTGCCTTGTAGTTGTCTGAATGAGGAAGCAACAAGGGCGTTGTCGTCGGCAACAAATCGGCGTCGTCAATTCATGAATGGGCTGCCTCCAATTGCAGATGAGTTGGCAGCCGAGTTTGTTGAACCAGCAACGGAAGAATAGGCCGCCATTAGGGTTGAAGAATCTAGGTAACTCTTGCTACCTCAACAGTGTGCTTCAGTGCCTCACTTACACGCCTCCTCTCGCTAATTTCTGTCTCCGCTTACAGCACTCTTCCATCTGTAAGATCCCTCTCCACTCGATTCTTCAATTTATGTCTTCATTTTGATGTTGTTTGACGTTCTTCTACTATATTAATCAGATTGCTCGGGGGGCAATATTCAGGTCTCCAGATTTTAAGTTGTTTAAACGAATTCCAGTATTTGCTTCATCGTTATTCAATTCCTTTTGCAGGCGATTCAGTTTCCAATGGGGAGCGTAAGCGGGAATGTCCCTTTTGTATTATTGAGAGGAGGATAGTCCGGTCCCTAAGCTTGGAGGCCACCGTTGATACCCCTCTCAAGATAAATAACTTCCTGCGGATTTTTGCTGAGCATTTTAGACGCGGCCGACAAGAAGATGCCCACGAGTTCTTGCGGTATGTAATTGATGCATGCCACAACACTTGTTTGCGTCTCAAGAAACTGCGACGAAAAGGCATTGGCCCTGCCAGCAACAGTACTGTAGTCAGTGATATATTCGGGGGTGCTCTGCAGAGCCAAGTGAAGTGTTTATCTTGTAATGCGGAGTCAAATAAGGTTGATGAGATTATGGACATTAGTCTAGAGATTTTGCATAGTAGTTCACTTTTGGAGGCGATGCACAAGTTTTTCCAGCAAGAGATTTTGGATGGAAATAATAAGTATCAATGCGAAAGGTAACTAGCTAACTATGAAATCAATGTTTCCGATTTGTTCCTGCTATTATTTATATGAATCAGAGACTTATGCTCTTTTAGTTGTAAGAAATTAGTGGCAGCAAGGAAGCAAATGTCAATTGTTGAAGCACCAGATGTCCTTGTCATCCAACTTAAGGTGTGTATAGTTGTCTATTTTAGAGATAGATTCTTGCCTCATTTGTAACAGTTTAAGAGGTCATGCTTTTCTGTTCTTTTTGGAGTAGAGAGACTTATAGTTGGATGTGTGGATGCCAGAGATTTGAGGGCATATTTGGCGGGAAGGTTGACAAGACCGTAGCATTTGGAGAAGTTTTGGTACTATCCAGCTTCATGTGCAAATCAAGCCAGGTAATTTTTGTTTCGCCACTGGATTTTTACTTCCATGTAAGAGCTGGAACTAACAGTAGACTGTTGGTATTATGTGGAACTGAATTTGAATGCCATATTTGGTGTGCATGTTTTGTGCCTGAGTGCGCGACGAACATATACATTTAGATCATTAGATTGGAAGCTAGACATCAGACAATGTGTATGGTACAGTGTTTGATCCATTACATAGAGGATATACCATGTCCACGAGATGATTACTATTATACTTTGAAGTGTAGGCTAGCAGACAGTATGGATGGTACAGTGTTTGACCCAGTTCATAGAGGATATACTATGTCCACGAGATGATTACTATTTTACTTCGAAGTGTACTAAAATGAGTAAAAATTACAGACTGTATTTAAGTTGGTGGGCAAACAGTTAAGGTTATACTGAACGTAAGTGATATTTGGTGTACAACAAATGTGGTGTTTAAAGTGTTGTCTACATCTGTTACATCTTGTATTGCCTAGAGAAAACATGTTTGCTATATCTATTGAATTTTGATCATACTAGCAGGAATGTGCGCTTGCATTTTCATTTGGATATAGCATAGATTCATGTTGTTAATTAACTGCCTGTGCTTTAGTATGTGTCTGAACTATTATGTGTCTGAATTATGACTTCATTTTTCTGAGTAGCATATTTGACCGTGCTTTACTAATTTCATACTTGCAAGCCCTCAGGACCCCCAGCCAGAGTATAGCCTCTTTGGTACCATAGTGCATTCAGGATACTCTCCTGAATCTGGACACTACTACGCTTATATCAAGGTATATATCTCACTAGTACAGACTAATACTATATAGAAGCAAGGACATCTATCATTGACTTAAGTCGTGGAATCTGTGTACAGGATGCAATGGGACGTTGGTACTGCTGCAATGACTCGTATGTTACCTTGTCAACCTTACAGGAGGTCTTGTCAGAGAAAGTGTATATTCTTTTCTTTTCTCGAACTAATCAAAAGCCAGTATCTACAAAGCCTGCTGTTGCTTCAAATGGAGCCCAGTCACTTGACCTGAACGGAAGCAAGGCCTCTAAAATTACTAAGGCTACCCTCCCTCCGAAATTAGGGTATCCAAGGCCACTTGCTTCGGGGAAGGATATTGTGGCTAGCTCTGACGTTGATAAAATTACTTCTAGGATACAAATAAAGTTCAATCTTTCTGGAAACTCTGTTTCTAAGATGCTTCCTCCAATTACCAATGGGAGGGCTGTTGTGGCTAAAGCGAACTCAGAAGCTAATGGTACCTCAGAAGGCAAGGTTCAGTCTGAGACGCTTGGCGAAACATCAATGTCATCAGTAATCAAGCATGGGTCCAGTAGTAGCACAAAAGTTAATGTTGCCAATGTTGAGACTCACCATGCTCATACAGCTGCAGATGAAAATCAACACTCCGAAAATGGCGTCGTTACTCCTGTGAGGCCAACTTTGTACAAGGGGAATAATGGCTCGCTAAGCAATGGAATAGCAAGGACGGCTCCTATTTGCAATGAAATGTCAAATGGTGCTTCCCACTCCCGACAGCTTGTTTCTCGGTCCAAGAGAAAATTGAAGCAGAGTTCCTGTGTTTTGTTTGCTCTAGATGATCAATCAAGAGCCAAGGTTGATGAGCTGAAGGAACTGTAAGTACATTCTATCTTTATAGTATCCGCTTCACTAGTTATGAAATTATGTGCTTAGATTTACCTTCATTGTTTACATTCTTTTTTTGGCTCCCATCTACTTATATTTTCCAGTATATTCTCAGGCGATGGGTTTTTTATTTTTGGTTATTTATGAATGTTGTTATTGAAGGAGCTAACAATACATTTCATTAGTATCCTCAAAGTCAAAGTGCACGAAACGAATGTTGTTTTTGACAAGTGTCTGATTTCACTCGGAAAAACTGTCGAGCCCGTCTATAACACTATGACCTGAGACACTCTTTGCATTGCTCGTCGTGAGTTTAGTTCCCTTGTCATCAATAAATTGTCTAAATGGTGCACTATTACCGCCTACCAATCCCTTGGGATAAGATTCAGTTCTTTTGAGATGTCACAAGTGTCCTTATTGGTTGATTGTTAGTACTACTTATCTAATTGTACTTTTGTGGGCGTATTAGGCGTGATTAGTACCTTTCCCTTTCTAGATCACATGTTTGTTTCATATTGCGGCTTTTTTTATATTGCAGTCTCGAGCAAGAATCATCTGCATTCTTGCGGTCATCTGGCTGGACTGGTGAAGTATACAATCGCATGTCAAAGAAAAGATTACGTGAACAAGAAGCAGGAAGCACCAATAGCGCTGATGAGTTGAAGTAAGTTTCTATATACTCAATAGGTTCTTAACCGAGGAAGTACTTCTGTCTCGACATTATATCTGAAAATCTCGCACCCTTTTGTTCCTGGACATAACATATCCACAATGCTAATTGATTTACGCAGGGGCTTGTTGATTGCGGATGCTAAGCGAATGTTCAAGTCAAAGGTGCCTGGATCATTAATAGGAGATCTAGTGAAGCAAATTCAGTCATTTAGTGAAGGGAAATGATGATGCCTGTTATTGCCCTTCAACTGGCTCGGTATTTCTCGTTTTTATCTGTTCGAATCCAGAATATGACGGTCCATTTTTGCCTATCTGCATACCTGATGGTTACTGACTTACTGTGGTTACGTGTACTTTGCGCAGTCTTTTAATGTCTTAAAAAGCGGAGCCATTTCGTATACTCATCTGTTACGAACAAGTTGGAATCAGCAGTAGAATGGATCTCGAGATTAGCGAAACTGTCTAGCAGCTGGAAGAGTTTTGGCAACTTGGCCTCGAAATTTTGCAGTGAGGGAGGAGTGAGTTGTTGGATGATGAGGCTGTAAATTTTGTCCTTTCGGCAGAGGAGGTGAGGGAATCTTTGTACAATTGTTAGGAAAGATAACTTGCTATTGGACGTATAATGATCGATATGTTTCGGTCAGTCGATGGTGGAAATTTTTCGACGGAAGTAAACGGAGATGGAATGTACAACATATTATACACAGAGAACGATTAAATTGGATACCTTTGTTTTCAGGTATCAATAACACTTTGATAGTCCAAACTTCAGCGTTTGCAAAGATCTAACTCGGCATAAACGAAATTTTGAATTCGACCTAAAGATGGACTGAACCGTAGCCTGATATTTCTATCCACTTACAGCTTCTCCCCCACATATTACTCTACAGATAAAGCCCAACGAAAGCACACTTTGTTTTCTATAGCTGCAAAAATAGGGGAGGAGGTTGTCCTGTTGAACTTCTGGCCTAGCCCTTGTGGAGCAAGGATCACGATTTTGCTAGCCGAGAAGGGCATCCAATACGACTACAAAGTCGAGGACATGATTACCAGCAAGAGACCTCTTCTGCTGGAGATGAACCCGGTTCACAAGATGGTGTCTATTGTTTAGCAATGACAAAGCACTATTTTACATATGTCCTGATCAGCTGGATCGGTTCGACGCAAATCATAAATTTGTTAAAAAACAAAGTTGAGTGATCGAAATGTTATCTATCCCAAACTTTAACCGATATGTTTAGAGACACCATTTTGAGTGATCCTGAAGTTCTCATATAAGTGATGCTTGTTCTCATATACATGATTTTCGAGAACTTTCAGAGACGAAACAAGTAACCGGGTGTCATGGAGAATGACCTCAAAGTATTCTTCTGGTACAATCTCGGTATGCTTGCTAGTTACTACAATAACCAACTTCTTACTGTTACATCCTGTATAATACTATAATCAAAATGACTTGATCTCTGGCGTCAAATTTCCATTGTTTCTGAACCAGAGTGTTACTTCTCCATGGGGTTTAGCTTCAGCGCAGCACTGCAAAAACGTCACCATGAACACAAAAACATATTCCAGACATTGGCATTTGGTAAAACTATGCAAGAAACAGAAATCCCAGAACGAAAATTGATCTCTTTTTCACCTGTTGATGCAGTAGCGTTGGCCAGTAGGCTGCGGACCATCGTTGAACACATGTCCTAGATGAGCATCACAAACAGCACACACAACCTCCGTCCTAGGCATGAAGATGATGGACAAATCCAGCTTCGATTTCACGTTGTCCCCTATCGGCTCGTAATAAGATGGCCACCCGGTTCCACTGTCAAACTTCGTTGCTGATCTGCACATTATCAATCACAATTTCTAAACACACCCGATCGTCTCCCTATCCGAAACTTGTCGATACTTGCTCGAAATGCGGTGTGTCCCTATCCGAAAATTGTAGATACTTACTCGAAAAGTGGCGTGTCGCAACATATGCAGTGGTAAGTTCCTGGGGTTTTGGTTCTCCAGTAGTCCCTGTGAAACATCAAATCCATTATGCCCTATCAATTCGACCACATCATACACGAGACAAGAGGTGAATGAAATGAGCAAAAGAACATACCCAGTGAAAGCTCTCTCGGTTCCCTTCTGCCGAGTTACATAGTACTGTTCTGGTGTGAGTTTCTTCTTCAATTCTTCATCACTCAAGGTCAAGGGCATGCCTTTCTTCGTATCTAAAATTCTGAACAATAGTAACTCTTAATCAAACCATTAAAGCAGAAGTTTAGCAATGAGTTTTATGTCAATCTGTAAGTCGATGATCAAGACCAAATCCAAGTGAGGTGTTTAGTCACTTATCCTCGATTATACTCTGAATTGAAGCCAACGATCAATTGTACAATCATTACATTTCCTGATTCCGATCAGAAGATCAGAAAGTATCGAAACTAATCACATAATTACAGGAAAATAAAAACGTGAATCGTAGCAAATCAATCGTTCGCAAATTGAAACGTGATTGAGGAAATGAGAGAGACCTTGAAGGTTTTCATTAGGTTTGGGAGAGGAGGCAGAAGAACCCATGGCGCGGACGGACAAAGAAACTGATCTTCCGGTGAGTCGTCGGCGGCGAGTACTGCCTTCCTTCAGTAACAGCACTGATCCAAAATTGAATTGTTGGGTTGTGGAGGAGAGTAGACTTGCAGTTGCTGCTTCTGATAAGCACTGAATCCTCGTCGTGCTATGACACAGAGTAGCAGCCATTAATGTTCTCTCTTTTTTGCAGAGTCTGACCGGTTATCGGCGAGAAGAAGAGAGAGGATTCTTCGTTGCTGGCGTGGCTGCCTAATAGCTGCACAGTCCGTCTGAAGCTCTGGACTTCTCCATCGGACACGTGGCGCTATTTGAGGCTGACTTGGATTCATGAGGCTCTTGCTGAGCCACGTCATCTAAAAGTTAGGATAATGAATGGGACGATACACTTTGTTGAATAATATTCGACTAATTACGAATTACTTTAATAACTTCTTATTTTATAATTTCGAATGGGATAGTTCGGTCGATAGAGTTGTGTGATTGATAACCTAGAAATTATATGAATTTAGTTATATTTTTCAGTACGGATTCGTTTCCATCAACATAGCTCATGAAACCATTGGTTCTCTTGCCTTTGTAGTCGGTGGAACAAACATGTCGAAAATTCTTTAACCTATATTTATGTTTGATATTTCCTACAAGTATTTTATAAGTAGACATCAAGAGCAATGATAAGGTGGTTCTTTCATTAAAGCACGTGTTATGAAGCTAACGATACATAACCTCTTTGACTACTTATTCTCAGTTTTATGTTTAAAATATTTAGTGATTTGGATCTGTCAAATAAAACTACCCACTAAATAACGGGTGAAAAATACTCCTTAATATCTCATATGCTCTATTTAGACCGATAAAATCAATCACTCTTTAATATCTCACAGGCCGTGATTTGCCAGCGGGCAGTAGTGCATCGAACAAACAAACCAATGGTATCTTCCGTCAACAGTGTACTCCAACAGAGGCGCAATGCAAGATGAAACTTAAAGCAACGATTTCCCTAAGAGGGCTCAAGGAGTTACGATTTCCCTAACAACGAGACCTTTTTCGGATGTGATGCAAGGCGATGTTGCAGTATCTCCAATTACTGCGGCACTAGTTACTGTTACGAATGTAACTGTGTATTCCAGTGTACTGCACCTTATCACCTGAAGCGCCATCCGCCGCAATATCATCATGAATTAATAATGGTACTACTACTACAGTACTGGTCAAGGGTACGCGTAATGAGTACTGCGATGATGTTGATCAAGTAGCTTCGTTATAGCGTGCGAATTCTCTGAAAAATATGCCATTGGCATCGCTTCAGAAGTATGCATGGGCTTCTTTCCCAACGATAAGCAACGATACTGGTACAGCTTGCGGTCGGTGCTTAAAGGTACGCAAAGAACAGCTGCACTACAGCAAAACTGTTTTTACAACCTTAAAAAAAGCTCAATTTCTACAAATGAAATTTCATCCCAGAAGCTCTGATAGTCTCTAATGGAACTGTCTCAGCTAATTAGACTAGGCGTACCACAGTTAACAACGTCTTGATTATACATTTATAAAACCCAATTGAATGCGTACGTGTATAGAACAATTAATTAAACCCTGCTGATCATCTTATAAATTCAGCAATCGGCCCTCATCTCATCTATTGTAAAAATTGGTACAATTTCAAACGATGGTGAAAATAATCTCTGCTTTCTGGATAGTACTAGTTGTGGTTCTGACAGCATCAACATCAGCAACCAGCACCGAGCTTCCGGATGCTAGGTGTTACGATATCCCTAACTACCGCCGTTTTGAATGCGATCCGGGCCGCTGCTGTAGTATCTGGCATTACTGCGGTGACACCGCTGACTACTGTGTTGGACCTGGCTGTGCATTCCAGTGCACTGACCCTGGAGATCATGTAACATCATCCATTCGTAATGTTACTAGTGGTACACAACTCGTCAAGGTTACACGTTACGATGATCGAAATTCGTTATCGTGTGCAAATTCTCTCACTGATTTGTCGTCGGCGTGCCTTCACAAGTATCCATGGGCTTCTTTCCGCGTCAACAACATTACTAGTACATGCGGCGGCTGCTTAAAAGTACGATTTGTCAATATCCGTTGCATCCCAATTTTTCGTTGATTATATATGACTAATATGATGTATGTTTCGCAGTTGACGAATGTTAGGAGCGGAGTTGAAGCGATGGTACGAGTTGTCCATGAACCTGCTACTGAATCTGATCAGCTGGCACTCGAACTGGGCGCTGCTACGTTCAACAAACTCAACGGCCGTGGTGAAGGTGATCATCATCACGACCTTGTCGTCAAGTACAGCTTTGAAAGCTGCGATTGACTGTACATGATGACCATAGGGCGATGAACAATCTCGAGCCGTTTAATTACTTTTATCGTTTATGATCAATATCCTATGTACTGAATAATAAAGTGATAAAAAGTGTGTTTGCCGTTGGCAAGGTTTCGTGTTCGAATCTCCATACCGTCATAAATAGACGTCTAGTTAAAATGTCCCGCCCCTTATATATACATGACATGATATATAATTTGTATTCCTTATCTATGATCATATAATGCTGATGACATGACTGAAATCGAATCGAAAAATAAAACTAGCTAGAGTCGAGGTATGTGTTTGCATAGTTGACATGACTGAACGAAGATGACCAATGGGTTAGAACTTGACAATTCAGTTACTTGTAGGATATCATTTAAATTTTAATGATGCGTAGGTAATAGATCAATAATTTAGTGACTTAGTAAAGTTATCACCCATTTTAATAATCATAAAATAGAAGGCCATTTCTTTGAATAATTTGTACTCTTTATGATAAGCTCTCAATTATATTTTTTATAATAATATTTTTGCCCCCTCTATTTTACCAAGATAACAATTAGGCCTTTGTACTATCAAAAGTTGTTTTTACCTCTCCTCCTACTAATTCACAACATCTTCTATCAAAAGAGGAGAACCAGTAGTATTGGTTAGCAACAACCTGCTACGCACTCCAACAGCATCAGCATTACCATCGTCGGAATCAGAATCCTCGTTGACAATCCTGCGCCCCATTTCCTGCACCAAACCGTGCATCTCAAGCCTCTCATCGCCCGTAACCCTCACCAAGGATTTGTCGGCGAGGGAAGTTATGATGTACTCCGAAGATCCATACCCATAAGCACCATCCAATCTCGACTTCACATACTCCTTACTCTCTCCCTTGTAGAAACAAGCAATGTTGAGGAACCCGTTCTTCTCGTCGCAATCCAGCCTCTCGAAGCTCGCTTTCAACATCCTCTGTATCCTCTCGTTCGGTATCCTCTGCAGTCTGAACAATGTACTCTCCCAATATTCTCTGCTCCTACCTTTCAGAGCCTTTCCGAAAATAATAATCGCTAACGGATTCCCTCCCGTGTAGTTAACGACCTTCTTCGACAGCTTGATATAGTGCTCTTCCGGACAATCATCATCGTCGGCTACAACAATGACATTCGAATTCGAAGGTCTGGTTTGGCAGGTGGAAAGTTGGATGGAATTTTCAGCAGCAATTAGACAAAGTGATTTTGAGGGGTGAACTGAACACTTATCATAATTGCTGTCTAAATTATTCCATCCAGCTTTCCACCTGCCAAACCAGGTCAAAACAAAGAGCTCTAGAGATTCGTCCTCGTCCAAACCCTTGACTTCGTAGATTTCGTCGCATACTATCTTCAGAACCTGGTGATCCTTACTTGTCACCAAGATTCTGCTCCCGGGACCGAACACGGTCCGAGGCTGCTTGTCCAGTAAGTTGTGGAGCGTTATCGGCTCATCGACATCGTCGAGGACCACGAAGGTTTTCGTACGACTGAGGCGGTTCTTGGAAATGGCCGTGGTGGCCACTTTTGTGTAGCTTCGAGCGCCCAAGTCGTGGTCGTCGAGGATGCTCGAAAAGAGCTCTTGCTGTAGACGGAGTTCGGTTGACGACCCCTTTTCAAGTTGTCTCCTGATGTCTGCGAGGAAGTGGGAGCCTTCGAATTGGTTCGAGAATTGGTCGAATATGGCTCGGGCGAGTGTGGTTTTTCCCATCCCGCCCATCCCCCATATTCCAATGATCTGAGTACTATCGGACGACGAGGACGATGATGATGAATCCATACTCAACAAGGATTCAATTTCTTTCACTCGAGAATCTGCTCCGACCAGGCCCGTAAATTGAAGAGATGGGGCCATTTGATTTAACGTCGTTAAGATGTTCGATACGATCGTTCTCACTAGTTCTGCCTCACTCCTGTTACAATTTAAGTATGTTACAGTCTAGCAATAGAATTGACGAAAAGGTTCGTTTGTTAAGTTGGCTATAATACGAAGAAGGCAATTCGGAAAGTGAAATAGCAGAGTAGGCCAAAAGTTTCCACCATAGGGAAGTTTAGTGATTCTGATAGCAAATATTTGCAGATGGCAAGTTTTTTAAAATTTGACAAACTAATGTAAGTGGGTTGAAATACTTAATTTATCTCGTAATTTTGAAATGTGTTACATACTAATTACGATACTTTCAAATGTTACGTATTTTTATCTCGAAACTCATAAATAAAGCAGATTGGACTGATCCAAAACATAAGTTTCAGGACCAAAAAGTAACATTTTGGAAGTTTTAAAATCGAGTGGAAGGAAGGAGGAAAAGGGGGGCTTACTTAATGACAAGAGAATCCCAGCCGGAGAGATCGGCAGCTGCCACCAAAGCATTCCTCCAAATCCCGACTTTACCCTTAGTCAACGCCGACTTCCGGTGCTTGTTCATCGCCGCCGCGTAGCTCCTCCTCTGTTCCGCAACATCTGAAGGATCCACCCGAAAGAAAACCGGGTAAACGACCTGCCCGAACCGCTTCCGGCACCGCATTATCTGCACCAGCTCGTCAAGGCACCACCCGGAATCCGCGTAGTTCTCCGAGAACACGACCACCGCCATCTTCGACTCCTCGATCGCCTTCAGCAGCGAGTCGGAGATGTCCTCTCCTCGCCGGAGGCGGACGTCATCGATGTAGGTGAGGACGCGGCGCCCCTGCAGCGCGGAGTAGAGGTGGCTGGTGAAGTTGTCCCTGGTGTCCGCTCCTCTGAAGCTCAGGAACACGTCGTACTTGTGGACCACTTCGGCGGAGGAATCGGATTCGTCGTCGTTGACCGGCGGCGGGGATGAGGTTCCCGTTGTGGTGGCGCGTCGGCGAGTGAAGTGGAGGATGATTTGGGTGAGGAAGACGGAGAGATGGATTAGGAGGAGGAGGTAGTACCAGAGCATGGTCAGATTGAATGGCGATCGGCTCTGCAATTGTCCAATCGGAAATTGATTGCAGAGAGATTGAATCGAACAAGTGACTCTTTGGATTAAATCGGGCCATCGGAGAACCCACCTAACCGAGAAATTTTGATTAATTTTTTAAGAAAAGACCATAGGACGCGGCAGTTCAGAGTACAGAGTTGACTATTCGTTAACACAATAGAGTTGGGTGAAAGAAATAAAAATCATAGCAGTCGAACCACTCACAACCCGACCGGTTCGCTCGCTAAACCCAATACTTCTCCTCCCATTCTTCGATCAAACCGTCATTTTTCAATTAAAACCTCAGAGTTCAACATTTTCTTAGAGATACTTGCTTTAGTCCAAAATAAAAAAAAATTGAGTTGGTTATGTAAGATATAAGACTCTATCAATAATAATTATATTTAATTATAATAAATTTAAAATTACCTTATTTGAAATTAAAATAAATTATTATTAAAAACTGCGAATTTGATATCAACAAAGATTTTTTTGTGTAGATATCACCAACAATTATTATCGGATATATAATTTAATTTTGTGTGTAATAATACAATAATAACAAAGAAACCATATTGAATATGACGACCTTGTGTAATAATTTGAAGTACACTTATTTGGATACATATGTGGTACACACATAGTCACACTAGTAACCGTACCAGGACATATCCTACGTACCAACCAATAATCACTACTTGTTAGAAGCTTTCATGAACTTAACAATGGAAGGGTCATCATCAGTAAGGGCAAGCCTCTTCTTGCCATCTTCATCCACATAAACCCCGACATCCTTACACTGAACTTTACACGACTTGCACACAGAAGGACAATACACGAGCTTGTAGTTCCCTCCGTATTTCACAATCTTAAACCAGCTGTCCACAGTCCTCGGACCAGGCTTCCCTTCGACCCCACCGGTCCCGACGAACCACTGCTTAACATCATGGTCGTAACTCTCCACCTTCCACACGGGGGCTTCGTCGCACGCAGTCTCTGCTGTGAACTCGATGTTGAGGTCGGTGTTCGTCTGGACTGTGTAGCCTGGCTTGGCGTTGACAGGCAGGAAAACTACCGGGAGACCCTTGGAGAGCTCGTAGTCGTCTTGGAAGACGGAGAGAGGGCATTTTTGGGTCTTGGTTGTGTCTAGAAAGATGCCCCCGCCGTTTCCGGAGACGGATGGGAGGATGAAGTACTTGAGGCCTGACCGGAGGGGTGTGCCGTCGACGTCGGTGACGGGAGTTGGGGATGATGCGGCGGATGAAAGCGTGGTGAAGGAGATGAGGAGTATGGTGAATGAAGAGATTGTGAGTAGCATTATTGTTGTTGTCTTCATAATGTATTTCTTGTTAGCTAATAGCTAGCTGTTGATGTTGCTACTTAATTATTAGTGTTGTTTTAACTTGGGTTTTGGATGTGTGTTGATGGTTTGAGTTGTGACTTGTGAGTGAGGTTATTTATAGGGTTTAAGTTTCAATTAGGCCTAATTGCATGGGGGAGAAATGGTTGGAGATGGAATCTGACCAACTAAGGTTGGTAATTAAAGACTCATCAACTTGCTTAATTATAGCTTGGGTCTTTCTTCGGTTGGGCCATATCCATTTGGTTGGACCAAAAGTCAAAATTTCAGACCAAATTGTGATACAGTCAACATTTCCTTTGGGTTTTGTTTTCAAAAATGGATCTGGACCTATCATTAAGGATTTACAATATGGTTTTGTTAGTTTGGATTCGTTATATACCATATATATAATTAAAAATAAAACGGTGTATGAAGATGAAGAGAAAAATTTAATGTAAATGCTGAGCATAATTATTTTGATATTTGTAGGGTTCAAACTTCATATGTGTTTGTACGTACGTTAAAAGGAGAATATTTGTGTCATCGCATCAAATATAAGATTCGTATTTTATATTGCTATCATTTTTATTCTTAGACTGTCCAGAACTTTAATGTAGCGTAACATATTCCGTCGTCAAAAGTCGTAGAGGGTCATGGCCCCTCTCGACAACCATCTAGCTCTGCCTTTGAGTGTAGGATTGGAGTATTCTGCTTCCAAGCTTCTTAAATCGATCTTTGTAGTTTTTTTTTACCATAATCTGCATTTGTGGTTTGATTTCCTCCACCACGACGGGCTCCCCTGGCTCCGTGACACACAAATCCACAGCTTCAACCATGGCTGGTTGCTCTTATCCAGAGGCCAACCCAGTTTCTTCTTCCTCAACCCCACCACGGGACAAATCATCCGCCTGCCCAAGACCATGTCTTCTCGTCCGTTCAATGCCATGAGCTTTTCGGCCCCGCCCACCTCTCCGGATTGTGTGGTTATCCGCGTTATTGATGTCAACCCACTCAGATCGATGATGACGGAAAGTGATGATTAGTCCCGTATGTTCATCTCTTTCACAAGACGGGGAGATAGGTCGTGGATAGACTATAGCTTTGATATCTGTGAATATTTCATGGGGTATCCGAACAAGGCAACGTTGGGATTCTATCCATCCCGACTAGTCGCAGCGAGTTCAGACTTACTTGCAAAGCGAACTTCAGGTGGTCCGGTTCTAGCCCAGCTCCGGTATTTCACAAAGGGGCTTTCTACTGCTTAAGCCAGGAAGTGAGGTTGGGGGTTTTCGACCCTAGGGAGGAGAATAAGAAGAACATGTGGAAAGTAATCGATGGCCAGTGTCGTACAGCTTTCTACAGCCATGTTTGCAACCAAGCTTACTTGATAGAATCGAGTAAGGCAGAGCTGATTTCGGTAATGGTCGGACCAGAAGCAGAATTCATGCGGGTTTTCAAATACAATCACATCCTTAAGCTGTGGCAGAGTCTTGATAGCATCGAAGATCAAGTGGCTCTTCTGAGTCCCACTTCGTCCATGATTCTATCATGCAAGGAGCTTCAAGCTAAGGGATTAGAGAACGCCATTCACCTCCCGAGATTCCATGGCCCCTACAACGTCTACTACTCGTTGTCGACTAAGGAATTTACATCAACGGAACGTCCATTGAACTGCACTTGGATGGTACCTAAAATGTTGACTATATCAAGAATCTGGTCAGACATTTTGACTTTTGGTCCAACCAAATGGATATGGGGCAACCAAGTTGATGAGTCTTTAATTACCAACCTTAGTTGGTGAAATTCCATGCAATTAGCCTAAAATTAAACCCTATAAATCTCAACCAATCTCTCACTCACAACTCAAACCCTCAACAAGTATCCAAACCCAAAGCAAAACCAACACTACTAACTATCAACATCAGCCAGCTAATTACAAGAAATACATTATGAAGACAACAACAATAATGCTACTCACAATCTCTTCATTCACCATACTCCTTATCTCCTTCACCACGCTTTCATCCGCCGCATCGTCCCCAACTCCCGTCACCGACGTCGACGGCACACCCCTCCGGTCAGGCCTCAAGTACTTCATCCTCCCATCCGTCTCCGGAAACGGCGGGGGCATCTTTCTAGACACAACCAAGACCCAAAATTGCCCTCTCTCCGTCTTCCAAGACGACTACGAGCTCTCCAAGGGTCTCCCGGTAGTTTTCCTGCCTGTCAACGCCAAGCCAGGCTACACAGTCCAGACGAACACCGACCTCAACATCGAGTTCACAGCAGAGACTGCGTGCGACGAAGCCCCCGTGTGGAAGGTGGAGAGTTACGACCATGATGTTAAGCAGTGGTTCGTCGGGACCGGTGGGGTCGAAGGGAAGCCTGGTCCGAGGACTGTGGACAGCTGGTTTAAGATTGTGAAATACGGAGGGAACTACAAGCTCGTGTATTGTCCTTCTGTGTGCAAGTCGTGTAAAGTTCAGTGTAAGGATGTCGGGGTTTATGTGGATGAAGATGGCAAGAAGAGGCTTGCCCTTACTGATGATGACCCTTCCATTGTTAAGTTCATGAAAGCTTCTAACAAGTAGTGATTATTGGTTGGTACGTAGGATATGTCCTGGTACGGTTACTAGTGTGACTATGTGTGTACCACATATGTATCCAAATAAGTGTACTTCAAATTATTACACAAGGTCGTCATATTCAATATGGTTTCTTTGTTATTATTGTATTATTACACACAAAATTAAATTATATATCCGATAATAATCGATGGTGTAAGGTTTTGTTTATAATGTCCATGAGACTAGTCAAACTCCTCACCTGACAATTTTATTCCTTCTCGAAATCGATCGGCCTTGCCTTATTTTTTTCAGGACGAATACATGAAACCATACAAGAAGAATGTATTAATAAAAAAGACTAGGCCGCCAAAATTATTCGTTGTTACGCAAAGAAACTGGATTTATTAAATGGTCACTGAATTAATGTTTTGTATCTAATGAGAGTGTGGTCCAAAGTACATGTATCAATCCAATTGTGCATAATAAGTTGTATAACTAGTTATTAATTCGTGTAACTTTGTTACACATAATTATAACCAACAATTGACAATTGTGATCAGTTGCAAATAATTTATTGACAATAAAAACGACAATTATAACAAAGTCTTATGGCTCAATCCCTAACCACCTACTAACTCTTTTTCAAACATGAAACCATGACAAGTTCCCTAAGTTTGCTTATATAAGCAAAAACTAAATACGGACTTGACTAATATGAAGATTAAATCTAACATTATATACTAAAATAGAGTGTCTTTTCGGAGACGTCCGATAAAATTGAAAAAATATACTAAAATAAAGTATTACAAGTTGATAAAAAAACCGTGTGTATAACTCTTGGCTCCTCTCTATTGGGGAAGTCCTGCTGCTATGAGAGCCGTTGGATAAGAGAGATTTATAATAGTAGTAGCAGTATGAGCCAACAGGAAAGAAAGAAGCAAGCTAAGCAAGTTGATTAGTCTTTCATTACCAACCTTAAGTAGGCCAAATTCCATCCAATTCCAAAATAGCCTACAGCTTAAACCCTATAAATCTCACCCAACTTCTCACTCACAAACTCAAACCTTCAAACAACAGATATCCCCAAAGACCAAGCAAAACCAGCACTATTAAGTACAGCAACCTCAGCAGCTAAGCTAACAAGAAATATGAAGACAACAATGCTACTTGCAATCTCTTCATTCATCATAGTCCTTGTCTCCTTTACCACACTTTCTTCCGCCGCTTCATTCCCGACTACGGTCACTGACATCGATGGCGCACCCCTCCGCTCGGGCCGCAAGTACTTCATCCTCCCATCCGTCTCCGGGGACGGGGGCGGACTAGCTCTAGGAAGAAGAACCGATACAAAGAAATGCCCGCTCTCCGTCATCCAGGACGACTACGAGCTCTCCAAGGGTATTCCGGTAGTTTTCCTGCCCATCAACTCAAAGCCGGGCTACACCGTTCGAACTGACACCGATCTCAACATCGAGTTCACTACAGAGACGGCATGTGACGAAGCCCCCGTGTGGAAGGTGGAGAGTTATGACCATGACGTCAGCCAGTGGTTCATTGGCACCGGTGGTATCGAAGGAAAGCCCGGTCCGAGGACTGTGGATAACTGGTTTAAGATTGACAATTACGGCGGGAACTACAAGCTCGTGTACTGCCCTTCTGTGTGCAAGACTTGCAAGGTTCAGTGTAAGGATGTCGGGGTTTACGTGGATGAATATGGCAAGAAGAGGCTTGCTCTTACTGACGATGAGCCTTCCATTGTTAAGTTCATGAAAGCTCCCAAATAGGGTGTGTACCACACTATAGTATTACTTCAGATATTACTGCTAATGTATAAGAATAAGAGATGAGTACAAGCTCACCAAGTAAAATGGTTTGTTCTTAAGAATCATCAGCATCACTGAAAATTCACTTTGAACCAGAGAGAAACAAATATGGAGCAAATGATAGGAAATGACTTTAAACAGCTTCTGCAGGATTGAATATACAAAATAACCAGCAACTATAAGTTCGACATCACAGGTTAGACATCAATTCAGCAGTTGGATGCTTAATGCCCACAGATGGGTTTAAGCAAACACAAGTTCTGCAAAATCTACTATCGGTACGAGATGAAAAGAACTCCAAGCATTCTTTCACAAAAGAGCCTCCTACCAAAATGCAGCCTAGTCCTAATAGTTCAGCCTAGCATTATCTACATCACCATAATCCATACACCGTCTGCTTCAAGAATCAGCAAGTGCCTTGTCAATTGCTTCAGCGTGATCCTTCAGGGTCTTCCACTGCAGAAAACGACGAGAAGAAGCTCAGAAAAATAATAAGCCAAACCAGCCAAACTGATGCTAGAAATATAGTAAAAGGCTGGGGAGGGATGATAGTTAGTTTGAGATGCTACCTGATCCACGCTCAGAGATATGCCTGCAAATGGAGGAGGAAGCATTTAGACTCGGAATCAAAACCCAAGTGAGGAACATATATACAGCAAGGAAACAGGACGAGCATGAGATGCTTGAAAATTTTGTAATGAAGCAAAATCTTTTGGTGTTAGGCAGTGTAAATGGAAGCAGTAGATTCTGAAAACGTGATACATGTTTTAAATAAGTAGTTGGTCATTGGATGTATCATAAGACATCTAACTCCGTGAAAGATGCAAACCGAGTTAGTTGGAGTTTTCATGAACAGGATGAGATTGATAATCCAAAGAAGCCTTGCTAGTTGGCTTTAATGTAATGGAAGGCGCTATATCTACCTGAAACACGTTCTAACTCTTAAATTCAACATCTACAAATTCTAATACTTTGATGGCCTGTATGGCAAAAGCAAGATTGTAACACTAACAGATGAGAACCCAACTAAACAAATCTTCAAGCCTGAAGAACATACCAACCTTGAAAGCTTTTACAAAGATAAAGATCCAAAATCAATGAACAGAACACCACAACACATCAAAGAGTACCAAAGAACACCAAAACACATCAAGGTAGAAGAAAAACTCTAGAGATACCTTTCTTCCCAGGGAGCTGCTTCCCATCCTTGGTGTAGAACTCACGAATGTCCACCCATACCTTTCCCTGCCAGTTCCTCACTTTCACTCTCCTGTTGTGAGATATCTACAGAAAAACATCCATAAAACCAGTTCAAAACATTTGGAAACAAAAAAAGATACCTCACAGTCTAGAAAGCCTAGAATTACCAACATCAAAGCAAAACAAAATTCCTGTCACTAAATATACGTTCAGCGCGAAATTAATTTTAACTAGACCTACATCGCAAACCACGATTTCGTCAGAATCTTCCGAGGCATCAGCTTTGGAAGCTTTCTTTGGAGCAGGAGCACGGCTGTCCTCGTCGGACGCATTCTCTTCCACCTCCTTCCGCTTGTATCTTCCAGACATTGTTCCGATGCTTTCTTCTTCAAAAAGCCTGCAAGCAACAGACGTGTGTTCCGGTTAAGGCTTTCTGTAGAGCAGAGAACAAAGGAAAGACTACCATGATGACATTCAGCATAGAAGATTAGAGGGAACAAACTCGTTGAAGACCTGCAAATACCTTCAGAGCTTGAATCGCTTCTCACCCAACTTCTTCGCCGTGTGGAGGAAATGGAAGAGACCACTGATGGGGTTCACCGTAAGACAATGAAGACCGGTGAAGTTGAAGAGTTTTAGGGCTTGGCTTATATAATTGAATAAATTTGACTTAAAAAAATAGCGATAAATAAAATAAATAATTGAAAAAAGACAACAGATTTCCTTTCCCAGCCAACGAATCACCAATTCAGCACTACCCAAAACGGAAAGACTCGTCCTTTTGCCCGCGATGAACACCGTTGCTTCCAAGGTCGCCGTGGTTGGAAGTGGAAGTACGTTCAAATTTGTTCCCTTTTTCTTCTGTTTGTCGTCATATTTGTTTTGTGGCTAATGGTGAAAATACCGACGGTGACAGTATCAGGAGCAGTATGTGCATCCACTCTGGCCAAACATGGCATCTCGGTTACCCTTTTCGACTCCGCAAGAGGCCCCGGTGGCCGCATGTCTCGCAGAAGGCAAACATTCTTCCACTTTCTGCTCTTGACCCTTTGCCATTTTTTTCAAGCTGCTCCTGATTTGGTTTACTGCTCAATAGGGAAATTTGTGAAGATGGGAAGGAGCTGTTATTTGACCATGGAGCTCCCTTCTTCTGTGCAACTAACAATGATGTGTTGAACCTTGTTCATGAATGGGAATCAAAAGGCCTTGTGGCTGAGTGGAAGCACAGCTTTGGGGATTTTGATTTTGGCTCCAAAGGGTTCCTTAACATTGAAAAGGTACGTCTGATATCTTATTTTCCCTCTTTGGGATGATTCTGCTGCCATTTTAGAGTACGTGTGTTGCTTGATTGCCTTTATGAATTAGGATATAACCAATTTCTGCATCAAGTTCCTCAGAAACTTGTGTTGTTGATAATTTGAAACAATATAGACCTTACAGTACTTGCTAAATGTGATAAAGGTAGCTTCTTTTCCATTCTAATGTATAGTTATGATTATCTTGAAATTTGTGTTCTGTAGGAATACACGGCCAAGAGATATGTTAGTGTGCCAGGCATGAACTCTATATGTAGAGCTTTGAGCAATGAAACTGGTAATGTCAATATCTGTGTTGCTTTCTGTTGCAGTGCCCTAGTCCAAGTTCTTAATGAACTTATTATGCGGGTACAGGTGTGGAGAGTAAGTTTGGTGTTGGAGTTGGAAAGATAGAATGGTTAGACGACGAGAAATCGTGGTCACTGACCAGCTCTGGTGGCCAAGCACTTGGTCATTTTAAGGGAGTGGTAGCATCTGACAAAAACATTGCTTCATCAAGATATACTGAGGTGACTGGATTTCCGCCACCCCTTGGTATGATCATTCTATTTCTAGAACGTCCTTCCTTATCTTTTCTGCAACAAAAGCCAGTATTTTCCAGAGATGCACTTGTATCTGATAAGCTCACTCAGTCAGTATTGCTTGATGGCTTTGATTCTGTCATATGCTAGTCAGTAAGAAATTGCTCATCACAGATGAAGATAAACGTTGATTTAATGAAAGTCGTATTACTTATCTCCTGCATGTGAGACTGAATTGATTGATGCTAGATCAATACGAACTTTAGGAGTTGGAAATGATGCTATATTTCATAGTTGGAGATAACTTGTTATAAGAAAGTTTGTATGATTGTTTATTCGATCTGAGCTGATCTCTTGATGTCAGCATATAATATCCAGATCTCATCTTAACTATGAAGGTATTTGTGATTCTTTTCAGATCTAAATTTTTCTCCTGAGTTGGCAGTCAAGTTACAGGACATTCCTGTCAATCCATGTTTTTCAGTGATGCTGGCTTTCACAGAGCCTTTGTCATCAGTAAGTCAATTTGATGCATCCCATTGTTGTGAGGTTCAGTTCTAACATCGTTGCTTAGCGTCTGCTTGAAAGTAGAAAACTTTATAACTTGGGTAGTCCATGAATTGCTGTCCAACTGATGGGAAGTCTGCTGGTAATGATTTCAGATACCTGTAAAGGGCATAGCTTTCAGAAACTCGGACGTCTTGAGTTGGGGTTACTGTGACAGCAGCAAACCCTCACGTCCAACCACAAGGTTTCCTAGATCTTGCTTGCTTTACCGCCAAGTAAC
Organism: Linum usitatissimum; assembly: GCA_030674075.2. Classification (NCBI taxonomy): domain Eukaryota; kingdom Viridiplantae; phylum Streptophyta; class Magnoliopsida; order Malpighiales; family Linaceae; genus Linum; species Linum usitatissimum. Next base: position 7,041,116 of record JAUJYP020000192.1, read on the forward strand.
TGTCTTAATACACTTTGTAACTCGAATCATCATCATGTGTCTGTTACGACAGCGAAAGATGGGTGCTTTATTCGACTGCCAAGTACGCAAGGAACGTAATTTCTGAGACAGGACTCAAGAAGCTTTCAAGTGAAGCATTGAACAAAGTTGCAGAAGAAGTGCTGTCGGAATTTCAAAGCACCGGACTTTGTATCCCTCGCCCTTTCTTCAAGAGAGCTCATCGTTGGTTAGTATGTTTTGACATTGATCTGTCGTCATAAGCTCCATGGCCATCTGAAATTGCTTTTTTTTTCTTGACAGGGGAAGTGCTTTCCCGGCTGCAAGCGTAGCTGGAGAAGAGAAATGCTTGTGGAGTGGGGAGAGGAAAGTGGCGATTTGCGGAGACTTTTGTGTCAGTCCAAATGTGGAAGGTGCAATACTCAGTGGGGTTGCTGCTGCTTCAAAGCTTTCAGCTTCACTTCTCAGCTGTTCTTCAAAGTGCTAAGGTTTTAAGTATAAGAAGTGCAAATTCGAGGTGTTTGCAATTCTTCATATCCTTGATCCATTGTATGAATGCAGTTCTTTAAGGGGTCGTTTGGATGATCTTGCTTGAAATATATGAATTTTAAATGAAAAGAAATTCAAAATGCAACAATTCGATACATGATAGATTGATAATTATGTGAGTATTTCACCCCATTTCCAATACAGTTTTTACTTTCAAATCAACCGGTCAATAATTAGTGGTCTTAAAATCCGCCCGCTTGCTGCTTCGACGGACCAATATAATGGCTTGGTTCGGAGGGGCCTAATGGTGCCGCCCAAGCAAAGAGAGAGTAGCAAGAAAGAATACACGGTTAAGAAATAAATGTTCGGATTTGGTTTTGACGTTCTTTTTCTAATGTACTTTATTCATTTGTATTTTGTAACAGTTCAAATTAAAAAAAAACACCATAATAAAGATCAAATGGGAAAATAATAAATAAAATAAGTGGACCCCGCAATCAACGAGACATTCAAAGCATCTCCTCTGGTATCCGCCCAAGCTTCCAGTGGCAGTTTCAAGTCTGTGACTTTCACTACAAATAAGCGGGAAAGGCCATTCCTTTCAGTCTGAAATTTCCAAAAATCCCCCCCCCCCCCCCCCCAACTCCCACTCACCCACTAAACCAGAAAACCCTCCCGCCCACCTCCAAATTCTACAGCTGCCGCGAAATCAAATCTCCAATCTCCGGGCAAGTGATTCTTCAGAACCCGCTCCTAATCTACAGCAAACCGCCAAAACTTCTCTCCTTCTGAAGTTTGATTCTCTCTCTAAGCTCGGGGTAGTATGCGAACTTGCAAGCGGGAACGCACTAGCGCCGCCGCCGCTCATGGAGAAGGAGGAGGTGAAGAGCGGGTTCTTAGGAATACTAAGCAGGAGCGAGTCCGAGCTAACTTGCGTGCGGCCCGGGAGGAAGGCGAGGAGCCTGAGCAAGGCGTTGAGGAAAGGAGAATCCTTCGATTTAAGTATCGCGCCTTACAAACTAGGATCAACGGTACAACATCTTCTCCTTCTTCTTGTTCTTCGACTTCATCCTCAAACCTTGATTCTTTCGTTTATTTGAGTCTTTCTAATGGTTGCAGAGGAGAGGGATGATCTGACGAATGTCGATTCCGATAAGTTCGGCTCGTTTATGAAGGAGGTTGATGATTTGCACCAATACGGTAACTACTCCCTATCCCTAATTCAAAAGAAGATCTCACTTTTCTAAACTGATTCCTTGATGAATTGGCTCAGTAATGTTTGAATATCCACAACTGTATATTCTTTTCAGTTCAGAAGCCAAGGGAGCAGGTTGCTGATGCAGAGGCATTGTTGGGGCTAACTTCCTCATTAGTTTCCTCTGTTAAGTCACAATCTGCTGACGGTGTTACAGTTGGAGGACTTATCGCTCAATTGAAGAATGCCTTTGGGCAACCTGCAACTGGTTTAGATGATCAGGAAAATGTCCCGATTTCAGTCAATTGGAAGGAGATTGGGCTCTTTGTTTCGCCTATATTTAAGAACTTCAGAGGGTTTACCACCATGTGAGAGCTTGCTCTTATTGTTTGCTTATTGTTTGCTCTTACGTGACTTCTATCTGGATTGTGTTGGTTTTCTGGTGTTTGATATTTGAATCCGTGGTTCTGCTTACAAAGGTTGGGGCCAATGGATACTGAGATCAAACTAAGGAAGCACAATGTAACTCAGAGGACCCGAACGAAGCCTGGTCAGAGTACACGTCCAGAAGAAGTAATGTTTGATTCCTTCTTTGACTCTTTACTTCCATGTTTGTCTGGTTAAATATCTGAAGGTGGCGTTTTTGGACAACCTGTCAATTGACATTCAAATGAACGACTTTGAATTGGGTAGTGTCTAAATGATGCTACTTGGTCTTTGATATATCCATTGAACAAAGTTTCTGATACTTGCTTTGTCTGCTTAGGTTAATAATGCTGGAGCTGAAGAGAGAACTGATACTGATAAAAACATGGCAACCATGTTTGGGGTCTTGAGGAGCAAGAAACGTGTAAGGCTCGAAAGTTTGATCTTGAATAGGAGATCTTTTGCCCAGACTGTGGAGAACCTGTTTGCACTTTCTTTCTTAGTGAAAGATGGCCGGGTTGAAATTGTTGTGGACGACAATAACACTCATTTTGTCTGTAAGTTATAAAACTCCATTGATGCTGAAACTCCTTTGTTATCTGTTTTGTGTTGCTTTTGTAACTTCTTTCCTCTTTTGTTCAGTGCCAAGGAATGCCCCAGCTGCTGATTCTGTTGTCTCAAAGGAGGTTGCATATAGACACTTTGTATTCAGATTTGACTTCCAAGACTGGAAGGTAAAGTTTGCAAATTCCATGGAAACATTCTGGGGTGCTTTCAAGGTTATAAACTTGTGATATGATTTCAATATCCTTAATATGCCTTTCTCTTAACTATGGATTTGCAGTCTATGCTCAATGGGGTACCTGATGGCGAAGAACTGATGCCAGACCGAGATACCAAAACTCCTGCTGCAATGGACACTGGTGCTGCCAGCACTCAACGTGCACAACCACGAGCTGCAATGGACCCTGGTCCTTCCAACTATCAAGGTGCACAACCACGAACACCGATACGTAAACTGACAAGGAACCGTGGGTTCGTTGTACAGAATGAAACAGTCGAGGAGACTCCTGAAGAAGATGATGATGACGGTCTTCTTAGGAGAACTGGCGTCAATCGATGCAAGCGTAGGCTTGTTTAAGGGGTGTGGTCTTGCAACAAATGTGCATGCCACTGGATTTTGTGTGTGTGTATATATGTACAATGGTAGTGTTTGACCAAAGTTTAGATCTTTTGGTAGTTGGTGATATTGGCTCCCTCGGCTCTTAGTAATCGATTAGGTCTGGATTCGGTATCCAACTAGGAAATGTTCAATCATAGCCATCTTTGTTACTACATCGGTCATGATGTAGGTTCAATTTCTGTAAACTGTTACAGAATTGTGGCTGGAAAAATGTATTGTTTCATGCTTGAACCGAATCGGCTTGATGACCAGTTCATGATTAAACTGGTCTTAAGTTCTCTTGTATGTCATTCTCTTATGCAACCTTTCCTCTTTCACTTAACCTTCACTGAATGTCTGATATTGCAATCTTCTTGGGAGGTCTACGAGTTCATGAACAAGCTGATTTGATGGAAAGAAGTTTGCTCAATTAAACATATAAGATGAAACTGATACAGTTTTATTCAAAGGTATCATCAATTTCCAGGAACCATGAAGTGAAATGAGCTACCTAAGCAGGATCATCATTGAGATGGTTAAAGTTTCTTGCAACAGAAATGGATGGTTAGATAGTTGGTGCTATGTGAAAGCGGAAGAAACCTTCCAAACCATTCACATAACTTGAAGCAGAAGAAGATTGGGGTGGAACAAACATGGATTGCTATATTAAGAACCCTAACATTGAATTGAACTCTTGATTAAAAAAATTTTGGTGGTGAGACTTCCATTTCTGCAGTATGGCTGACAGCCTGCGACTTTGTAGGATTATTATTTTGATGGTAATAAAAAAGAGAATGTTCCTGCCCGGGATCGAACCGGAGACCTTTTGCGTGTAAAGCAAACGTGATAACCACTACACCACAGAAACATTTGATGAACACAATCCAAGTTAGCTACTAGAAAAACGTAACATTGTTTAGCAATTAGTCAGGGATATCCATAAGTATTACATCCAATCACATTTCATGACTGCTCGCTTCGGAGGTGGCTCGCTTCTTTTCATTAGCGGTTTGAGATATCTAAGTGGGAAATCTGCTTCATAATTATTTAGATTTATTTCATTCTCTTACTTTCATTGTTCTTTTTCATCTTTCTCGTCAGGAAAATAGAGCTCCCCATTTAATAACATGAAAAACTTTTTGTATTTCCTAATTGTGTATGTAGATTCTTAAGTTTACGTTATTGCATTAGCTTATTTATTTAAGTAGACTCACAGTTTCGCTCAGTAAAAAAGCTTCTTTCTTCTATTATATTAATAAAGTGCTCGCGGCCAACCTATGGGCTTTAAAGGGATAGGGGAAGGGAAGAAAACAAAGACGGTCACTCCTTTTAGAAACATGGCTCGTTCATTCACTTGCTCATGAACTCGACGTTTCGCCAGAAGCGACGAAGGGGGACTGGGGACGACGACTGCATGACATGAGGGGAAAGCTGTCTACGAAGCTTTTGTATTTTGTTATCTTATTTGTGTACCAAGAACTAATACCTACGAAAACAAATAGATCGATCTATTATACTGGTTGACATCTTACAATCCATACAAAAGTCAAATGAAACTCGACATCCAAATCTGCCTCAATTCCACGTATTTTTTTATTACTGATAGATACTTCCTCTCCATGGATTCAAATCCCCTTATAAGATCAGCAAAAGCAATCATCATTACCCAGAAAAAGTTCACTACCGTTCTGGTATTCTCATGCTTGCTAGTCAGAAGAAAACCAGAGGCTTAGAAGGACAAAGAACACGCATCTACTACCTCTAATCTAGATTCCACCACAAAGAAAAAGAAAACAAAGGGACAAGATTCAAAGCACATCCCAAAATGCCTAAACTTTTCATGCTCTTCCAAAAACCTGATGTTCATCTGCTCCAGCTTGATGATCATCTCCCTGCTGCACTTCCACAATCTCAGCCTCTTTGCCATGACCATAATCCAGACTGATCGGTTGGTACCACTTCGCACAGCCTAGATAAATTACGAAATCAACGAGCGTGAAAGCTGCAATCGTTCCATAGTACAAATCCATCCGACCCTCATTCAAATCTTCAGGGATCCACCCTGGATTCTCCCCTCTTGCAGTTATGATCATCACCATGTTCACAAGCAAGCTGCTGACGTAGTTCCCCAAAGAGATCGAAGCCATGCAGAGCGAGCTTCCGAAGCTCTTGATCCCGTCCGGAGCCTGCCCGTTGAAGAATTCCAACTGACCCACGTACATGAAAACTTCAGAACAACCGACAAGTGCGTACTGTGGGATCTGCCAGAACACGCTCAGCTTGCTGACCTTTTCCCCATGGCTGACGTTCTTCAGCCTGAACACCTCGGTGATTGCTGCAGCGATCATGGCGAACATTCCGATGATTAGCCCGACTCCCATCCTCTGCAGCTCGGTTAGTCCCTTGGGATTTCCGCTCAGCTTCTCGGCTATTGGGACGAGCACCTGGCGGTAGATTCCCGTGCAGATTAGCACGGAGCAGATGTCGAATGCTGACATGCTCGCTGCTGGGAGGCGGAAGTTCCCAATGGTGGTGTTCATCACATCCCCTTGCTCCACGAAGAACGACGCCATTTGAGTGAAAACCACTGAGTAGATGATTGTGCAGAGCCAAATTGGCAGCATTTTCAGCACACATTTGGCTTCCTCAACCTGTGTCACTGTGCATAGCCTCCATGGATGCCTCTCCGCTGGATTCTCGCCTTCTGTGATCGTTGCTGCTTTGTCTAAGCTCCTGCATAATTTTAATTAATCAATTTCCACAATGTAATGAGTAACTAGCTTGGGTTTCAGCTTCATTAAGACAATAACCAATCAATCGATTCAATCAGATTCCAAATCGGCTTGCTCGAGTTCACTGCATAGTTCATGTAACCAATTGCACAATGTTATAATAACTTTAATAACCAATCAGTCAATCCATTGAATCAGATTTTCGAGTGGCTTACTCGAATTCATTGCTGTGATTGATCTTCCGGCTGCCTTTGATCGCCGATTCGGTCCCTTCAACCTCGTAAAGCAATTCAGGACTAACAGACGGGGCCTTCCGCTTCCTGATGGCGGCGACGAAGACTTGTGCGACGCGTGGCAAAGGATTGCCGCAGGGCTTGATGTAGCGGTAGAAAGGCATGCCGACGAGGTAAAGCACGAGCGCGAGGACAGCAGCGCCGAGGGAGGCGATGAAGCCGATGGTCCATTTTCCGGTGTCCTCGTAGTAGACGATGACGGTGTTGGAGATTAGCGAGCCGCAGTTGAGGGCGAAGTAGAAGTAGCAGAAGAAAGCAGCCCTCGCGTCTAGCGTGCTGGGGTTCGACTCGTCGAACTGGTCCGCTCCGAAAGTTGCCAGAGTCGGCTGGTGGCCGCCATAGCCTAGAGCTACTAAGTAGATCGCGAGCGTGAAGATAGCGGAGCCCGGGTTTGTTGCTGGGTTGCAGTCCAGAAATCCGTCTCCGCAGTTGTTGGGCTTTATCAGGTATACTCCTGATGATACTGTGACCAGTATCAGACCCTGCGCGCCAAATAACAGGATTTCTGTCAGGAATTCTAGGGCGGTTTGTAACTCGACTCGATTTTAAATGTGTCAATTTCGAGTTAGGGTATGCTCGACTTGATAGACTCGCAAGCTGGCTTGAGCTTGAGAGACAACTCGCATGCTAGCTCGAGTATATGGCTCGTTAGTAGACTAAATAATGCAAGATATACTTTTCATTGAATATTATACAGCAAATCATATCTGGTGTGCGAAATTGTGCTAATGAAAAAATAAATGATTCATTGTTGATTTAACTATTTGAAATGAGAAATGAGAAAACTTATACATTTTAAAATAGTATGTCCTTTTAGTTTGATTTGTCAATATTTTGTGTAAAAAATTAAAATTTAGCTCAAATTATATTCATGAGAGAGATTTTAATAGCTCAAACTTGATTCGTCAAGGATAATTAACGAGCCATATTCAAATAGTCTGAACTCGCCTAAAATATAAAGAGCCAAATTTAAACAACATAAAGTTAGGCTCTTCTCAGCTTGATTTGTCAACCAGTACGTACCACAACGAACACGGCCTGGAAGATGCCGCAGGTGTTGAAGCGGCCCCAGTAAGAGTCGCTGAGGAAAGCTCCTAAGAGGGAGAAAAGGTAGACAGTTCCAGTCCAGATGCTGACATCATTTGCAGCGTCCGCATTGCTTCTCCCCATCACTCTCGCCAAGAACAGCACCAGATTTACCCCTACTCCGAAGAACGCCAGCGTCGCCAGCGCTTGATTCGCTGCAGTACACCATAGTAATCATGTACATACTCATGTTACAAAACAACTCAAAATCTTGTATAATAGAAAGGAATTTGAGATGCATGCATATATACCTAGCAATAGGAATGCAGCTACCCAACCACCTCTGCCCCTGGCAACAATGGGAGAGGTTTGGTTGTCGACATTCTCGACAGAAGTTGCGGTAGCAGAGACCACCACATGACTTGTTTCTTGTTGAATTCGATCCTCCTGGTGAGCTTGGGTGCTTCCATGGTTATGCTCCATTTTGGTTCACTCTCACTTCCACTCGCCTACTGATGATAATTCAATTAAACAAAAAAAAATCAATTCTGTTCAATACCCATATACTAATCATTTCACTCGAGTAAATGTTCATTACAAAATAGAATAAATCCATTCAAAAATCATTAAAAGCTTTATAATTTCAGTCTATCAAAATCACCAAACAATACAAATCGAATCATGTCACCTTAAACAAATCACATCCTTTTCAATCTAGTTATCACTACGGGGTTCATGTTATCATTGAAGAAATATGGCAATAGTGAACATCACCCACCTCGGTAAACGCTGTTGTTTTGGGGAAGATGAATCAGGGGAATTAAGAGATCAAGATGAAATGTGTATATGTATAAAGCTAGCTACTCCGGCGAAGGCGAGGATCGAGGACAAATTAGTAACAAGACAGAGGACTCCGGCGAAGGCGAAGAAGATCGAGTAGCAGTGGAGATGGAGAAGCGGCACCTGATTGTAGGCCAGAAGAGAACGAGGAATGTGACGGAAAAGCTAGACAATGTGGACGATAATAAATTTTTTTTCATTTATGAATAGAATCGGAGAAGAGAGGAACAATTTATTGTTCTGAAAATTTTGACAAGAACAAACAGAGGAATGAAAATCTCAGGCGATTCAGAGACGATAAATTATGAAATGATGTGGTGCAGATGAGTGATGTGGTTATTTATAGAAAGGGAGGGCGGTGGAGAAGAATTGGTCCACTTCTCCTCCTATCACTTAGGAGTCGTCGTCGGTTGTATATAACCTTTTATTCCTGATTTTGCTTATCACTTATTCTGTTAATTTTCTTTCTTTTTATCCATCTTCTTCTCGATCTTCCATATTACATATCACCTCTTCAATCTTCCCCCTTTCACTATAACAGATTCTAACTGACCCTACTTATATTTTTGTTGTTTTTAATGAGATGGAAAAATGTAATTTCTAACTAACAGAAACGTATAATTATTTTTTAATGTGATCTTATGTCGGATAAAATTTTAAAAAAAATTATGCAAACATCAAATTGTTATTTGAAAATTCGTGCTAATACCTCTGAAGGACCAAATCACTAATTCAACAACTTATACCATCGCTATCAAGTGGATGGGATGAGTTTTTGTAGAGGATGCCCATATTTGAAAGCATGATGTTATGTTATATTTGATTGTTTGCACGTCAAAAGGGTAATAGTGGAAATTTTGTGGAAATTAACATCTTTAATGTGTGTGATTTTTAATTCGGATAATTTAGTTAGTTTCGAAATAAAATAAGCAATTGCAAAAAACTTGATTTGAAATAACAATGGACATCTTTTCGGATACTAAAAGAGTCCATTTTTTTCTTTATAGCTTTTAATATAAGGCTAACATATGTAATGGTAATATTCACAATTTGAAAGGTCATAGTGATCGATATATGTGACTGTTGGTTGATTTTGTCGATGAGAAAGATAGGATTTTGTTGGAGGCAATTATTAAAGTAATTTAAACTAAGTTTGTAATATACGAATTACGTAAATTTATATATATATTAAAAGAAATCGATCGTTAAGTAAAACACAAACCATGTATAAAAAATTTCCGAAAAAAATCTAATAATTCCAAGTTGAATTATTTATGTAAATATTTATCTCGGTAGGAGAAGGTAGAATATTCAAATTTAGATGACTATACTATAGTGCAGATAAACATGAACCCACCAGTCCTTGAGATCATTTTCACCTCAACTGTCTGCCAGCTGCACTATCTCATCGGTCGGTCTGCGCCTTTTCTTCTTCTTCTTCTTCTTCTTCTTCCATTTTCCCCTCCCCCCGCCCAATTTCTTCCTTCTCAGGAACCCTAACCCTAAGTTTTTCCATTTCTCCTGCGATTCGCTTTGCCTCATTCTGATCCTCTGCCTCTGTTTGCCTGTTCTTTGTAATCGAAACCTCCCTTTCATCTTACGAACCAATTCCACCTTTTGTGTTCATTTCTTTTTTTTTTCTTTTTCCTTCATACGTTTTGAATAAAATTTTGTATTTCTCAACCATGGCCAGCTCGAACTCACTATAATGACAATCATAGACTCTCTAGGGTTTTTCCTGCTTCTAGGGCACCATCAACAATTGCATGGGAATGAGCGATGCCTAAGCTCCGCAGAGGTGTAGCAAGAGGTCGCGCAGGGTTAGCGCCTGGAGGCAACAACCAACAATCGGAGCCTCCTGCCGCTGCCAGAGAGGGCAATCAGAGGCCGAGGACGAGGTTGGAGTCGAAGCGATTGAAGGAGAAGGAAGAGCAGGAGGATAATAGAAGGGAGGTTGTTGTGATATCGGATAGAGAAGAGAGTAAGAGAATAGTAAAAGTCGGTAGTTTGGTTCCTGTTGTTGACCTTGAAGCGGGAGAAAAAGAGGTTAGAGTTGGCGGAATGGCTGACGATAGTGGTGGCTTGAGTGCTAATAATGCCGCCGGGCAGGAAGAAGAAGGGACTACGACTCCTTTCCCTGAAAGAGTACGTATTCAAGGATGAGTTTAGTCTCTAAAGGAGCTTCGTTTTGTTGAATATGCCGATCTTTCTTAAACTTTTGATTGCGTGTAAATATTTCGTCTGATGACTTATCTGTCATTTGTCGCCTCCTAGTCTCTTAGTTCATCCAGTTTTACTAAATTCATTGTCCATTGGTCAATTTCCAGGTTCAAGTGGGAGGGTCACCAGTGTACAAGATAGAAAGGAAGTTGGGTAAAGGTGGCTTTGGTCAAGTTTTTGTTGGTCGTCGTGTAACCGGTGGAAATGAACGCGGGACAGGGGCTGGTGCTATGGAGGTAAAGTCAATGTAGCTAATGCTGCACCCGATTGGTATGATATAATGGATTGCATTGAACTTCCTTTTCCTCACTATATTTCTAAAATCTCAGGTGGCCGTGAAGTTTGAACACAGAAATAGCAAAGGCTGTAATTATGGTCCTCCTTATGAATGGCAAGTTTACAAGTAAGTTTCTCTTCGATCTCTACAGAATTCTCCGGGAACTGAGCTAGAAAAAACACAAGACTTTTTATTTTACATTTGGTGTTCTTCTGTTTTGCAGCACCCTTGGTGGCAGTTATGGGGTGCCCAGAGTGCATTTTAAAGGAAGGCATGGAGATTATTATGTTATGGTATGGTCTACACAGTTGGGATTTCTTCACACTCCTGTAAGGTTTTATGTCTACAGTTTGTAAACTTTTTCAGGTTATGGATATGCTTGGCCCAAGCCTGTGGGATGTTTGGAATTCTTCTGGTCAAGCGTGAGTTGTTTGAGCATTGATACTCTGCTGTTTTCTTTTTCTCGTGTTTTAATAAAACACTCATTTATTTTAAAAAAGTAGTCTGCTGTTTCCTATGTATTGGATGGTTTAGTTTAGTGCTTGAAGTTCACTATTTAACTCCGTATGATCTTGAGAGCATTAACGTTCTCCCTCGTTATGTGATTTGATCTTTATCTCTTCTATTTTCTATACTTGAAGGATGTCTGCGGAAATGGTATCTTGTATAGCTGTGGAGTCCCTTACCATCTTAGACAAAATGCACTCACGTGGGTATGTACATTCACGACATCTGTCGTCTTGTAGTTTGTTCGTACCACTTTTTTGGGTTGGAATAGTTCGTATCAGCTTTTACTTTCTGTTTTTGACTTTTGGGTTGTATGCATCTCTTATGATGTAGCTATGTGCACGGGGATGTAAAGCCAGAGAACTTCTTACTTGGTCAGCCAGCTACAGCACAGGAGAAGAAACTTTTTCTTGTGGACCTGGGATTAGGTCAGTAGCTTCTGCTGTTTCTATTGTAGCTTGTTGCTTTTGTACTCTTGATGCTTATTGGTAAGTGTTTCACAGCTACAAAGTGGAGAGACGGTAGCAGTGGGGAACATGTCGAATATGACCAACGTCCTGATATGTTTCGGTGAGAATTGGTGCTTCTTTGTTTGTTTTCTACTAGCAATCTGCGTCCTTCATTTATTTATTGAAGTGATTGCAATAATATTGAACTTAGGTCGGTCTGATGATTTCATCCAACTTTTCTGTTATCTGAGTTAAACTTCTTGCTGGTTGTTCTTCTGTAGGGGTACTGTGCGATATGCCAGCGTTCACGCTCATTTGGGAAGGACAGCTAGTCGGAGAGATGATCTTGAATCTCTGGCTTACACTCTGATCTTCCTGCATCGAGGCAGGTTGCCCTGGCAAGGCTATCAGGTATTTTCAGTTGAATCCAAATTCATTGAATATAGGAAGCTGCAGTGCACCAATGTGTGGGTGTTCATGAAGCACATATAAGAAACTTTGTACTTATGGATCTTCTTCTTTGACGTTCTCTTTTTTTTTTCTTTTGTCTCTAGGGTGACAATAAGTCCTTTCTAGTTTGCAAAAAGAAAATGGCAACGTCTCCAGAGATGCTGTGCTGCTTCTGTCCCCAACCTCTCAAGCAGTTTCTTGAGATTGTGGTCAATTTGAAATTTGACGAGGAACCAAACTATTCCAAGCTTATATCTCTATTTGAGGGCTTGTTAGGGCCAAATCCAGCAATAAGGCCTATAAACACCGAGGGGGCTCAAAAGGTATTTATTATACTATCATCTCTATGGTTTTTGGCATGTTATTGGTTCTAATAAGATGATTGTCCTGTGCTAGATTATCTCTCAAGTTGGTCAGAAACGTGGTCGGTTAAATATGGAGGAGGATGATGGGCAACCAAGAAAGAAGGTTCGGCTTGGAGTTCCTGCTACACAATGGATTTCAATTTATAATGCGAGGCGGCCAATGAAACAGAGGTAGAAACAATTCCATTGACTGTATTCTTTCCCTGACTTTGTGTTCGATGATACTGATGGGTCTCAATCAACTATCGTGTCTTGCAATTAGGTACCACTACAATGTTGCTGATGGAAGGTTGGCACAACATGTGGAGAGAGGAATTGCCGATGGTCTTCTTATAAGTTCTGTGGCGTCCTGTACGAATCTTTGGGCATTGATTATGGATGCCGGAACCGGTTTTAGTAGTCAAGTTTATGAACTGTTCCCCTTTTTCTTGCACAAGGTAAATCTCTAGTACTTTAGTTTCTAGAATGCAAACACGCTTGTCCAAATTTCTGATTTCTAAACACAATCGTCTTATTTTATTGTGATAGGAGTGGATTATGGAACAATGGGAGAAGAACTACTACATTAGCTCAGTTGCTGGCTCGAATAATGGTAGCTCACTTGTAGTTATGTCCAAAGGTTGGTTAGATTTTGTTTGCAAGTTATTTGAATCTTGTAAAACTGTTCAAATCTTTCAGATTTTCAGAACTTTTTTTACCTTCGTCTACTGTCAGTATATATTTCTAGCTTGTGTTATATTGACACCTAAATCGTTAAACCATTAATGATGCAGGCACTCAATACACTCAACAGTCTTACAAGGTCAGCGATTCGTTCCCTTTCAAATGGATCAACAAGAAGTGGAAGGAAGGATTTCATGTGACCTCAATGGCAACTGCTGGATCTCGCTGGGGTATCGTCATGTCTCGTAATGCCGGGTTCAGTGATCAGGTGAAGTTTCTTTGACTGTATTTTTCTAGCTGTCTTGTATGGTTTCCAGGTCAGTTTACTGTCTATAAGCTAACACACTACGTTTTGAACAGGTTGTGGAACTTGATTTCCTGTATCCAAGTGAAGGCATTCACCGTAGATGGGACGGTGGGTTCCGAATAACGTCAACAGCAGCTACATCCGATCAAACTGCTCTAATCTTAAGTGTTCCCAGGCGCAGACCTAATGATGAAACTCAAGAGACGTTGCGAACATCTCAATTTCCAAGCACCCATGTGAAGGTAAATAGATTCTTTGACGATATGTCGATGCAGCTAGTTCCTGATGTTGGTGCTGTTACTGTATCTGAATCACTGCTTGTGTATTTGCAGGAAAAATGGTCAAAGAATCTATACCTAGCATGCATCTGCTACGGTCGGACTGTTTCTTGAGATCCTTAAACTAAACAAAAGAAGATGCCTCTGATAATGTGTTGCCCTGAGAGAGGCCTCTTTGATTTTGGGATTGATTCGCATGTCTTTGTATAGAATATGATGGCAGGAGTCGAAAAGCCTGCTGCTGATGGGGGGTGGAGTAGAGAGCGGTTTTTATCGTAGGTTGGATTTGCTGTGTACCCTGTAATTTAGCTATTCAAATGAATGAATGGATGAATGAATATGCACGATCCGACGTTCTGCATGTAATGGTACCAATATTGCTTAGATGATCAGTTGAATCTGGAGCATTCTCCTTTCAACTGAATTATAAGTAATGTTAACAGAGTTTAAGGGATCTTATCTTTGCTTTTACTAATGTTCTTGACACTACGGTTTTCGTAATCGTATCTGATAACCTTGTCACTAGTCTTGTCTATAAGTAAGGTTGTTTCGTGGGAGCCCAAATTCGCTAGCACTAACCACGAATCCACTAGTTCCGATGCCGGCAAAGAAAGCCATGTCACCAAGATCACGCAGTGCTTTCCATCTCACTGTACATGCTAAATACATTGTACATGCGTGTCGTCCACTCTTTGTCGCCGACTCGACAATACGTCATCATAAACCCGTACCTAGGAAAGTCATCCACCTTAATCCGCCCAAATATCGTGACAGCTAATCGTGAACCTCTAGAGGTTGGATGAATCACACAACATGTTTTTATGAAGGCTTTTGGTATTTTCCACGTTGGCAACGCATCCTTGGCCATGGATGACGTGTCCAGTAACGGCCACTCACCGAATTCCACGTCCACCAATGCCACCTTTCCAGAAGCAACTCCATAGACTTGTTTTCCCATTAAGCTTGCTTCCATTTCATCTCTAGTATGGAAAGCACGGCCGGTTCCTCCTCTCGAACGGCATGAAACGACACCTAAGTCGCGGATACAATGAAATGGATCAACATCGTCGACGATGATGCCACCTTCTTCAAGGTCTGCCCAGAGAGGCGTTGGACTAGAAAGACGTTGAAACTTGGGTACCATCCAAGTACAGTTCAATGGAAGCTCCGTTGATGTGTGTCCATTCTAAAAGGGGTGCAATTCTGTAGTCGACAGCGAGTAGTAGATGTTGCAGGGTTCCATGGAATCTCGGCAAGTGAATGGTGTTCTCCAATCCCTTAGCTTGAAGCTCCTTGCACGATAAAACCACGGACGAAGTGGGACTCAGAAGAGCCACTTGATCTCCGATGCTATCAAGACTCTGCCACAGTTGAAGGACATGATTATATTTGAAAACCCGCACGAAGTCTGCTTCTGGTCCGACCACTACCGAAATCAGCTCTCCCTTACTCGATTCCATCAAGTAAGCTACGTTGCGAATATGGCTGTAGAAAGCTGCACGACACTGGACATCGATTACTTTCCACATGTTCCTCTTATTCTCCTCCCTAGGGTCGAAAACCCCCAACCTCCGTTCTCGGCCTAAGCAGTAGAAAGCCCCTTTGTGAAATGCCGGAGCTGAGCTAGAACCATACCACTTGAAGTTCACCATGCAAGTAAGTCTAAACTCGCTGCGATTCGTCTTGATTTTGCCAGCGACTAGTCGGGGTGGATAGAATCACAACGTTGCCTTGTTCGGATACCCCGTGAAATATTCACATATATCAAAGCTATAGTCTTTCCACGAGCTATCTCCCCGTCTTGTGAAAGAGATGTACATACAGGAATAATCATCACTTTCCGTCCTCGATCGAAGTGGTTTGACATCAACAACGCGGATAACCACACAATCCGGGGAGGTGGGCGGGGCCGTAAAGCTCATTGCATTAAACGGTAGATTAGTCACGGTGGATGATTTCTGCGGTGGTGGGGTTGAGGAAGAAAAATCACGGTGGCCTCTGGATAAGAGTAACCAGCCATGGTTGCAGCTGTGGATTTGTGTGTCACGGAGAGCGTCGTGGTGGAGGAAATAGGTTTTGTTGTAGGGCGGAGAGTAGAGCTCGCAGTTATTATCGGGGCGGTGGCGAAGCAAGAATGGGTGTTTGGCGATTTCGTATATCAGTGAAGGGGCAGAGTTCCACTGACGACAAACTGCTCGGAACATCGGGACATCCTTCTCGATCAGTTGCGACAGAATCAATTGCAGCAGTTCAGGGGAAAGGTCTGCCCACGACGGGGATTGCATCATCTTCCGATTTGACCTTTTCAGCTTTTCTTTCTGCAGAAACTAATTGAAGTTAGGCTCAAGCAGAGAGCAAGAAGAAGAAGAACAAGGGTGATAACTTGGAAGACAAGAAAGAACTTACCGAGGTAGAGACAAAGATCTTGCAAACAGTTGGAAAGACAATTATATTCTTTCTCCTTTTTAGATTAGAATTTCAATCCTTTCTCCTTTTTAGATTAGAATTTCAATCCTTTCTCCTTTCGGATTTGCAATTATATTCTTTTCTTTTTTCTGTTTAGGGTTTTGTCGATCATAATTTACTTGCACTAATCGTGACTCACTCTTACGCACCAGGCCCAGCCAAACGACACCCACTTCAAAATTTCTGTCGACTAAACCAAGACGGAAATATCAACTGCAGCAAGGCTAAACTAAATTCAACAAGAGTTAAAATCATCAACTGTAAATAATAATTACCCACTTCAACATTCTGGATAAATCATCAGTTCCAACCTTCTCCCTGTATTGATACTTTCCAAAGCTGCATTTTTTGTTAACTTAAATCAGTTCAGCACATTGTTTCATACTCTTTTGCTCATCTGAAAGAACAATTCAGTAAAGCTTTCATCTTCCGATTTTCCATGGCATCCAGCTCCTCGAATCTTCCATCGTAGACAATTGCAGAAACATGCAGCACAAAAAGGACCCTTCTGCTTCAACTCGGCTTTACAGCACCTTCTCGTCCAGCTTTCGTGCGACTCAAGCAAAAGAGGGAAAGATCCTTTTCAGCAGTTCAATAGTTGCTTTTCCTCCGAAATCTCCAAGCTTGTAGTGTTTGTGACTTTCTTATGCATGTGATATTTCTTATTGTTCTTTCCATATACGCCCAGAGACTTTGAGCTTCAGTTCCTGCCTATCCCCACCAGAAAAGAAGAGTGCCAAGTTTCTCTGGATTATCAATCCATCCTGGCTATCTCTTACTTTCTTATGGCTATCGCGGATGCTCCTTGGTATTCCTTGCCATGTCAGCTTTCTCCCGTTTCCGCCAACTTCTAAGCTGTAACTGAATTGTCTTGCCTCCTCTTCAGTGCCCATGAATCTCAGGAAGGCCATGTAAACCGGTGCCATTCCCAGACGAAATGCCTCAAAGTGTAAGCAGAATTGTCGGCCGAAGCAATTGAAGACCTGAAACCGGAACATACAGAGGTTTAGGGTTTGCATCAATCTGCCTAAATACCCGTTATATAACCAAATAACTCGTTTGCAGCTTCTAAATTTGGAACAATATGAAATTTGGTTTATAACGGGAATGGAATAAACGAAACCATGCATACTGAAGGGTAAGAATCTCACAGTTAACATCCAAGTGGCATTGTCGATTTCTTGGGGATTGGACTTCACATATCTGTGATTGAAGGTGCACCCATCGTGCATGTCAACCTTATGATCATTTTTCAGATGCGTGCCAAGCTGGGGAATGTCACCGGTGAATGAACATTCAGCTCCGGCATAAGGGCAACTATAGGGACGGTATTTGCAGCTCTTTTCATGCCTTTGCTTGCTATAGTACGGGAATATTTCAAAACACCCAAAGTTCTGGTATTTACAAGGAACTTCGAGCGATTCAGCAACTTTCTCGAGAGCCAAGCACCTTATGTTGCCAAGTTCCCCACGACACGTCGGGCAAGAGTTGTGTACTCGGGCTTTGCAGTTCGAGCAAAGGGTGTGACCATTAGGACACTGAGACATCAGACACAAATCAGTCACTACCAGCACGAAATAGTTCAGATTGCTAGTAGGAAGGTCATAGATGTTAAAAATAGTAACTTTTAAATGTACTTCTTCAGGGTTGTACATAAAATGCATACCTGGTAAATGGGAGGGTAGATTAGATTCATGCAAACTGGACATTCTAGCAAGTCCTGCACATTTCCAGTTGACGATGCCCCGAGACTTCCACCTAATATAGTGGCAGCTTTTCGAAAAGAGGAAGCACTTGACTCTGCATTAAATGTTACTGTATCGCAATCTGTGTATGTTATTCGAGACTCTATCTCTTCTCTGCAGGTGATTCCTCCCGGGGCCATCTAGACTCTACTCAGGTACTAATTCCTTCTGCTATATGCTCAACTCAGGCTTAAAACGATGATTTTCTGCCTTCAGCAAACCAATTTATGCTGTTAAACAAAAAACCTAAAGTTAACACTCCGGCAAATACTAAAGTTAGGCACCAAAACATTTTGTCAATGAGAGCAATATCTGCGATAGGATGTTCAAATTTCTACATTAGTAGTCGAAATCGCAATAGATATACTAAGAGAAGACAAGAAATACAACCACCAAATGTTCCATATCTCTAGATAGCAACATGATCTAAAATTTCAACTCTAAATTAATGGAGCATTGGAGCTCCTATAACCCTCAGGCTCAATTCACAAGTGAAAGGTCTGTAAAGAAAGAGGCAAGGGAAGCCATGGATGAGTAGATTAAGTAAAAAACAAAACACTGCTAGTGTCAATGACCTAGAGATACTTGGTTCATGAATGAGTAGATCAAGTAAAGGAAAACTGTCAAACTTCACGGACAGAAATCAATCGGGTCAACCAAAGTTCCAATCTTTAAAGAACAGATTCTGGCATTCAACATTTCCAAATGTCAAACCCAGCAATTGAGCTAATCGAAAAGAAACAGAAAGAGAAGTAAAGCAGAAACACTGACCAGGAAAGAGCATCGAAAGATCAACAGCCAGTTGACGGAATCGAGTCCATGGAACCGATCAAAAACCTTTCAAAAACAGAAAAAATGACGAGATAAGATAGATTTGCCAGGTTGAAGAAGAACAGGAGGAATAAAAATGAGCAAATGAAATAAATAAAAAACCGCACATTGAATGGGATTGGAATTGAATGTTCAATCAATCTGTCATCGATCGTTTACTTCAGTCCAGCAATAATTGCATCATCATCACCAGCATCGGCATCATTAATGGCGGTGACGTGGCGGAGGAAAGAGTCGAAAACTTGTGGGTTGCGTATCCGAAAGAGAGAAAAGGCTTAAGCTTTCTTGATTTTGATTCGACCCTTTTGATTTATCAGCGACGAAGAAGAAGAAGAAGGGACGTTGATGAAGAACCAAAAGGAGTGAAATTAAAGTAAGTAAATAAAATGAAAAAGAAAAAGAAGAGACAAAAAACAAGACGAATCCGTCAATCCACGTTACGACATTTGTAGCTCTAGCTCAACACATCTCTCTACAGCTCTGCATGCACTCAATCATCAATGGAAATTATTGTATAATTTAATGGTGGTTGCTTAGAGTTGTTATTAATTGATTTTTTAAATTTGTCTTTTGTTCCTGTGTTTAAACTGTATGCAGGCGACAGACTGAAGAATCTCTATGCTGAATGCCGGATTGAAGACAGTAGTTTCAAGCACGGTTGAAAGTTGAAACACACTTGTTCTTTGTTTTGATGTTTGGCCAAATTCATCCAAACTTTAGTTGTGTCATTTTGTATGCCGGAAAATCAGAGAAACCTGTAATTTCTAAGTTCTAACCTATGCGGTGGCTGTATTTTGATGTCGATGACGACTAATCCTGCAGGTTTAGCGGGATTTTCAATGTAGTTTTGTACATCTCTATAACTCGTATTGATCTATACTGGACCGATTGCTATGTTGAGTATCGATTCGTCTTCTTCTAATAGGGCTTGATCGAGTGTTCATGCATGAACCGAACATATTCAAACATGCTCTTTTTAATTGGTGTCATGCAGGCACTTTGAATTCTAAGAGCTAACTCTGTTATATTGATGTTGATGTCGACATCACGTTTGCTATTTCTCCGATTAGTTGGCTAGATTTTATTTGTTTGTTAGTTTCAATAGAATATTGAGATTAATCCGTAACTTGTATATAACTTGTTTCTAATCATAATGATTGGGATCATCACAACATATTAATTGATATTTCCGACTTAACAACGGTTTCAAACACTCATTTTACAAAGAAAAACTTGATTAACAAATCTCTATGTTTTTGCATTCTTATTTTTTCGTTTGTAATTACAATTCATTCTCTACACTTCCCATTAATTTCTCTACTTCTTCCGTAGTCCTCTCTTCAAAAATGCTTGGTGAGGTATCCATCTTTTCAACAATTAACAAATTCAGGATAGATCGTAAAATTGAATTCAATCGAAAAGAAAATATAGATAATCATAACCAAAAAACAAAACAAAAACAAAAACTTAAAAAGTCTTTTACTAAAATACCAATTGTACACTATGGATCTGATCATTTTTGTAGTTAAACCGAAATCTTATATATGGTGAACACTTTGATATTTTGAAAATTCTATAGTTCAGAATTAATTCAATTAAAACATGCACTAGACTAAATATGAATTACTAACTAAGTTCGTTCAAGTATGTATAAAATAAACACGATTTCATAACTGTAGATCTAAAAATGAGATAGACCAGAGACAAAGAATGAAAAGACCATATCCGATTCATAATGACACATCATCATCATCATCTAGTAGAGTACTCAACTCAACCAACACATGCAATGCTCCAAGTCTTTGTCTAACAGTCGGTTTCAACAAAGAAGCTTCCTTTGATCTTCCATTAAAAATAGAAAAGAAAATTACACAGAAGAAGAAGCTTCCTTTGGGTACATCTAGCTAGTCAAACATGCATGTAATATTATTTCCCAATTGCACACTATGGAGTTGACCAGACATGACCTAGCATCCAACGTAGGTGATTTTTATTGTGTTTGAATTATATCTCGAGTTCCTATGTTTGTTAAGTTATGTAAACACATATGACATATGTAATGTTTATTTCTTTTTTTAATTTCGTATTGGTCGAAAAAATTATATTTAGGTCTAAACTTAAGTGCTTAATGGTTGTCTAAAATAATGGTCACATAAATCTGAATAAATAACCCACCGGTCATTGAACTTTAAAAGTTTATCCCTTAAGTAACCGAGCTTTGGACTTGAGGCGTGAGAAGAGTCATAGCTATCCTGAGGTACTCATTTCGGATTCTGCCTAAGTTTTCTCTTCGATGACGAAGAATATTGACTGTTGGGCGGGATGTAACCATATTATGAGGTTGTTGTCGAGGGAGCTGGTTATTAGCTCATGTTGAGTGTAGTTGGTTTCGGTCTAGTAGGTTCAATGCTATTATCTCCATTTCGACTGTCTAGTCACTTAAGTAATTCGACGGAAAATTGAACGTCCGTAAACAAAAATGATCATAAGGTTATACATCCAAAATTCAGTTAGGCGAAAGATCATTTAACAAAACTTATGACGCGATGAATCATTCATCCGAATTTTAGTGACCTCCAACGTAAACAACCTGTATATATACAATCATCAATCTTTCAGCTAAAAATAATAATAATAATAATTTTTCATATAATCCCTAATTATAAATTGCGTGTTGTATCGTAACAAGTCAAAGAGAGTCGGCTTAATTGACCAAACACGTGACTGGTATTTGCGTATACAAGTCATGACTTCTTCCTTACATCTATCTATATATAAATAACACCCAATTCAAACCAGTTACGTACACAGTACACAGCATCTTCATTCTCCCATCAAATCATCAATCTCTCTGTCTTTCTCCTCACTTCAGCGATCGAGATAAACATGGAGCTTCTGGGTCAAACAATGGCAGCAGATGTGTTGACCAAAGTCGGCATCTTTATACTCGTGCAGGCCTTGGTGTACCTCGTCCTCACAACTTCCTCCACCGTCTTCTCCAAGAACATCAAGCGATCTTTCAGCTTCAAGCCGGCTCGCTCCGTCAGCATCCGCCGCATGTTCGCCGCCATCTCCGATGTCCCCGCCGTTTCTGGTGCGAGCGTGATGATCGGAAGGACGGCTTCTTCTGCTTACGTTCGGCAGTCTGATCCCATTTTTGGGGATGTTGGGTATTGATTATAGTTTCTAATCAGTATTGGATTGGAGTTGGAACTTATTAATTCTTTGTAAATTATGTACGGAGAACTAAGTTTGTTGTAATATTACTTCTTTAACTTATAGCACGAGCCCAATTCAAATTTGTTCGTTTTCACGATCGGATTAAACATTTTAACAATTCATGTCTATTTGATTATATATGAGCTCATTACTAAAGACGTATGTGGTTCAATTGTTCTGTACATGGAGTGAAGATTAAGTTGGCGATTTAATTTGCTGACAAAGTTTGTAATGACTAGCCATCATTGGTTTTTTGCCGACGAATCATGTGTTGTAAAATTTCGAGTAAATCATATATCAATATAGGATGTAGGAGATTCTACGAATCACAAATAACAATCGATCCACCTTATATTAATTGATAAGACGTGTTAGGGTATATGGATGGATTCTCATAAAAACCTTCTGATTAAATATGTCCAAATTAGAGCAACGTAGAGATAGATGAGTGACTTAAACCCAATAGGGGAAATATGTGGATATTGATATACAATCATCAATTATGAGTGGATTAAGTAATGTATTTCCTTTTCGAAAATAAAAGTAATGTGTTTCTTTCGATGATCACATATTTTATTATTATTTTATATGTAGAAATTTTTTGAATTGATATAAAAACTTGTTTTTTAAGGATTTATGTTTTTAGTTCCACTAAAATCCTTTTAAGAATTAGTTAAAATCTAATTAATTGGAATTAGTTCGAGTATATAATGAATTAATTTTTTTTACTAAAGACCAATATTATAAAGTGGGTAGTGTATGAACAACTCTACCATAAATATAATGTTATCACAAATAATTACGAATTTAACAAAAAAATATAGCTACTAAACCATTTCAAATTCGTTTTTTAATATCAAATTTGTTCTTCAATTATTAATTTTAGCAACTTTTGACGAAAGAAATTCAAAACAGCTAAAATGTCCTAAGTATAAGAATTACACATGAAATATAAAAACTTCCTTCTATTTATCGTGGAACTAATAATCATATTAAAAAAAATAGATTATAATAAACTCTTTTTTACTTTTCGTATTTCCGTTACGGTTCTCTGTTTGCATCTAATGATTTTCTGCCAGTTTTTGTGATAAAGCACATCAATGTCTGTGATCACACACTTGGTCGCAACCAGGAACCACTGTAGACGAATGTCGTCCGACCAGGCCTAGTTTCCACCACGTGGCATCGAACTTTCCCCGCCGAACCCATTTTAAAAACTGTTCGCACCCGCCTGCCCAGAATTCGGGTCGGGCTCAAACTCCGTGGACCAGACCGAAAAGCAAAATGGTCCTATCCAGCGCCACCTTGGTTGGTGGAGGAGTCGCATTTTGCTACTACCCATCATCATCATCGTCGTCGTCATCACGACCATCTTATTTTCTTATCCATCGAACTAATAATCAGCCAACCCTGAAACCCAAAAGCAGATTACTCGAGGAAGCCAAAATGACTTCTTCTTCTTCCTCCAAAACACTGAGGAAGCTGGAGGTACTTTCTCCGGTCCCGGCTGACATCGATATTGCCAACTCTGTCGAGCCTTTCCACATTTCCGAGATTGCCAGCGCCCTCAATCTCCGGCCTAGCGATTACGATCTTTACGGCAAATACAAAGCCAAGGTGATTTCAATTTTCCTGCAATTGGCTTTTTATCAGATTTGCTTTTTTTGGCTGCTTATCTGAGATTGCGTGAAGTTGTTTTGGCTAGCTTCGGGGTGTTTGATGAAAAAGATGGAAACTTGTTGCTTAACTTATATGCTTAGGCTTCTTTTCTTTGTCGATTGTGGTTAGAAGGTTTCTGATTCCCTGGATCAGATCCTCGAGAGTATTTGTGTTTCTACTACTTGTAGGCAAGTCTATAAGGGAATAAACTGCCGAATCACTTGTTCTTTTTTGTCCTATTTAAGTAAGCGAAGAATATTGGAATGATTTGGTGTTTTAGATACTAGACTAACCCATGTTTGGTTTCTATTGGATGGTGAATCTGACGGATTTCTTGTTTTGTTATGGATGTGAGAGTAGGTGTTGCTGTCGGTTGTTGATCAGCTGAAAGGATCAAGTGATGGATACTACGTGGTTGTTGGTGGAATCACTCCTACGCCACTTGGAGAAGGCAAATCCACTACTACAGTGGGACTCTGTCAAGCTTTGGGTGCATTCCTTGACAAAAAGGTACAACCTTTGCTTCTTTTGATTCATTTTCTGTTCTTCTTTCTTTCATCTTTCGTGACACTTTGTTTCTCAACGGCATTACTTATCGAGGATGCTCGAATGGCTGTCTCAGAAAAGCTATTATCAGAGATGGGGATCTTTACATTTTAGTGCAGCCAAATGTTCAAACCGGTTTTTATCAATCCCAAGGCTGAATTTATTGTTCCTTATATGGTTTGGGGTTCTCAGGAAGATCCAGTTAGTTAGATATAAGTGTCAAGACATAATTAGTCCTATATAAATCTGGATGGCAGTTGTGCTGCTCCTCTTACTGATATACACATGTCCAATGCATGCATATTCTTTCAGGTCCAGTGCTATCCAAAAAAAAGAAGTGGTCTCAAATCTTGGCTTAAGTATATTGGTTGACTGCATGATAATTGGTTGACAAATTGGGAATCTCAGTTTGTAATACTGTTTTTTTTGGAAATCTGAGGTCTTCCGTGACTTAATTTTTCTAGCTAAATATGCCTATTTGGTAGGCTTACATGGCTTAACTATTTATATTTGTCCCTATTGAGTGCCGATTTCATGAAAAAATATGCATCCCTGATTCTGATCCTTACATATGGAAGTTGTCGCTCTCTCTATGTGATGTTTGTTAGGTTGTTACTTGTGTCCGTCAACCATCACAAGGTCCAACCTTTGGAATTAAAGGAGGTGCTGCCGGTGGTGGTTACAGTCAAATAATCCCAATGGATGAGTTCAATCTGCATATGACTGGCGATATTCATGCTATAACAGCTGCAAACAATCTGCTTGCAGCAGCAATTGATACCAGGATATTTCATGAATCCACCCAATCTGATAAGGCACTTCTAAATCGTCTATGTCCACCAAACAAGGAAGGAAAGCGAAAGTTTAGCGACATAATGTTCAGGCGTCTGAATAAGCTTGGCATCACAAAGACTAGTCCCGAGGAACTGACTCCCGACGAGGTGAAGAAATTTGCAAGACTTGATCTTGATCCGGAATCAGTTACTTGGAGGAGAGTGATGGATGTTAACGATCGGTTCTTGAGAAAGATCAGTATTGGTCAAGGTCCGGACGAGAAAGGGATGGTGAGAGAAACAGCTTTTGATATCTCTGTGGCGAGTGAGATAATGGCCGTGTTGGCCCTCACAACATCACTAGCTGATATGAGAGAGAGGCTTGGGAAAATGGTGGTTGGAAACAGCAGAGCTGGTGACCCTGTAACTGCTGATGATCTTGGCGTTGGAGGAGCGTTAACAGTGTTAATGAAGGATGCCATTAACCCCACTCTGATGCAGACCCTCGAAGGGACTCCTGTTCTTGTTCATGCGGGTCCTTTTGCAAATATAGCTCATGGAAATTCTTCAGTGGTGGCTGACAAGATTGCTTTGAAGCTTGTAGGACCAGGAGGTTTTGTGGTAACCGAAGCAGGGTTTGGTGCTGATATAGGTACGGAGAAGTTTATGAACATAAAGTGTCGTTATAGTGGCTTAAAACCGCAATGTGCTGTAATTGTCGCGACGATCAGGGCCCTTAAAATGCACGGTGGTGGACCTCCAGTTGTTGCGGGAAAGCCCCTTGACCATGCTTACACTACCGAGAATGTAGCTTTGGTCGAAGCTGGCTGTGTTAACTTGGCACGGCATATAGCGAACACAAAGGCTTATGGTGTGAATGTTGTCGTTGCGGTGAATATGTTCTCGACGGACACTGAAGCGGAAATGAATGCTGTTAAGAACGCGGCAATGGCCGCTGGTGCATTTGATGCTGTTGTCTGTTCACACCATGCCCATGGTGGAAAAGGAGCGGTTAGTTACTTTTCCTCTGTTCATCCTGTTTTCTGAACTTTGATGGACATAAGCATGTATTGAGTTGCTGAAATGTCTGTAATCAATAGGTGGATCTTGGGATTGCGGTCCAACGAGCCTGCGAGAATGTCAGTCAGCCATTGAAGTTTCTATACTCTCTGGACATTGGTATCAAAGAGAAGATCGAGGCGATAGCAAAGTCGTACGGTGCCAGTGGCGTAGAGTACTCAGAGCTGGTAAATACTTCCCTCCCCTGCGAATTTCGAGAATTTCGTCCCGTTTCCATGTTGAACTGCTGAACTGCATCTGACCCTCTACTCTAAATGGTATTATTCCCAGGCCGAGAAACAAATAGAGATGTACACTAAACAAGGATTCGCAGCTCTACCGATCTGCATGGCGAAAACCCAGTATTCTTTTTCACACAATGCAGCTGAGAAGGGAGCTCCGAGCGGCTTCATCTTACCGATAAGGGATGTGAGGGCAAGCATTGGGGCTGGTTTCATCTACCCTTTAGTTGGAACAATGAGTACAATGCCTGGTCTTCCAACAAGACCCTGCTTCTACGACATTGACATCGACACCACCACCGGAAAAGTCATCGGTCTCTCTTGAAACGGGTTGCAAAAACTGCTCTTCTGTATCAATAAATTGTGAAAAAAACATGAGCAAATCTGTACTACAGCCGATGGATTTTATTGCAGTTTTGTTTTAACTCATTTGAGTGTTTCTGTGGTCAATAAAGGACCAATTCAGTGTGCAAATCAGAGAGCTTGCTCTGGTCAGGATTTTGGAGTCTGATTCAAACTTTTTTTCATATATATACAACTATAAGCGGATGGAATTGAACCTTGTAGAGTGACATTTCAGCAGTGAGTCCTAATAGTTTTCCCCTCTTTTTATGAAGTGGAAGAATTAACACTGGACCTGGTGGAGATTTGTTTGAAGATGGTCTGGTTCAAACAGCAAGGAATGCTCAACCCATTTTATGTCTAGTCACATATTTCAAAATTTATGTTTTAAAAAATTTCCTTCAAAATAAGGTCTTCTCTTATATAATAGGAGGGTTGAAGATTTTAAACTTTAGTAATAAATTTGTACACTTTATGTCTTTGTACTCGCGTATTTACACAAGTACAAAAGCCGTATATGAGTACATAAACGGGGGAGGAGGGTGGCGATGGCCGATGGCCGGTGATCAAACATCATAACAATATATAACTTGTATGGAAGGGGGCAGGTTTCTACTCTCATGAGTCTACGCATTGTTGCAAAGAGACATTTGATGAGCCCAAATGATACAAGAAGGAACTTCTGATGATAAAAACAAAGAAAAAAGAGAAGACCCAGTTGAGCTTAAGGTGCCCTGTACAGAAAATAGCCAAAGGGAATGTTTTACCACTTTGGTTCTCACTCAATGAAATAGCCAGAAGATTACAGTAAGGGACCAAATCAAACAAAAGCGCGATCAGGTCTCAGGTCTGTTTTGCTCGAATCCATTCGACAAAATTGTCCAGAATTAAAGGCCATGCGAGTTCTGGATCATAGTTGCTAAGATCTGGGAAACTTATCTGTTCAAAGAAAAGAAAACAACAGACATCTTAGCTATAAGATAACATCAGTGTGGAACTTACAAGATATGCATTAGATTTACATAACATACCTCGGAGCAGAAACGGTAAAACCCCAACCACTGGTCCATGTTTATGACCTTATAATCGTTCTGAATCTGTACCCAAAACAGGATGCAGAAATAAACATGAAGATTAATCAAGAGAGTTCAAAATTTTCGTTCGTGAAAAGGTTGAAGCTTTTGGTTGATCAGTTAAGGAAATAATTGTTGAACAAATCCATGCTCGAAGCTATTGAAAATGACAGATACTTGTCTGAGATAAAAAGATTAGAACTGTAGCCACAAACCTTCATATACTCAATGAAGTAATCAACCTGAGGACGAAACTGGGATCCCAATACGAGATCAAGTAACAGGCAGATGCTTTCAATGTCTATGCTTTTCTGTTTCTCCTCTGATCCAAAGACAGACCAAGTTAGTGCCAGTAAAATAATAAAATCCCATATTGTCAACCATAAGATGGCATTACTCCAAACTTGTCATACCCGTTAGGCAATACTGAAATCCGAAAGAATAGAAATCCACGAAGTTTGATGGCCTTTTAACCTTTTGAAGATACACAAGAAATATAAAAGATAGTGTTATGATTATGCACATAATGTACCTATAAATCATAATAAATGACATATAATAAAATCATTGGCGCCTACCTCTTTCTCAAGTTCTGGGAGAGCCTTCTTCAATTTGTTTACATTATCAGCCCGCAGTGCTTTAAGGCCTCTTCGCCACTCATCCTGTTTCAGAGGGTGAAACTGGTTACAGAGAATAGTAGAGGGACGGGGATTTTAACAAGAGACAAGTGCACTTTGTTTAACAATTTTGATGATAGAACATCTTGTTGTGCAGATTACACTAAGTGTAAACATATAATTATGTAAAACAAGAAGCATTTAGTGTAAGCATTTGCAACTAATAGATGCAATGATGTAATGTAACACGTTGCAGTTGATTTACGATTAACTGCTCTCACCAGTGTGAAGTATCCTTGTTTTTCAGCTTTCATTTTCCTGCACGTTCATGCATTCAATTAGTTAAATTTTTTAACATTGTCTGGCAGAAGTTAAGAAGCCATGTAGTTCCTTCCAGTTTCACATACCAGGCTAGCATTAAGATCCTGGCATCAGTATGATCCACCTCTAAATCTGAACACAGAGCTTCAATTCCTTCCGGGCTGCTCAAACAATATGCATTTAAGGCATCATATATCAATAAATTTGAAAGATTGATCATTAGCTAACGGAAGAAAATTCGTATATACTGGACCCTCTAACACTTCTTCCACTGCTCTGAAAATACGAGTACAGTCCGACTACAAGGGGTAACTAGATAAGCTCTAACTCCAGCTCTTACCAAGCTACTGATATCATCTACCTCTAAATAATATACTAGGTAAAGCGATAAAACAGTAAATAACAGTTTCCTACTTTAAAGTTGAGAGTAGAATTGCTGAAACTTAACAAAGAAACTAGATTAGGCAGTGTAATTGCATATTCTCGCAGAAGAAGACTTACTCAATAAGACCAGAAGACTTGTTTGCATAAGTGTTAAACAAGTTATCAATCCGATCAGTCTCTTTGGAAGATGCTTTACTTGTAGCTGAACAGTAAATCAGATCAAGAAAATCAACACAGTTACAGTCTTAGCTTTATAGATTAGAACACAAAGCAAATCAAACATGAACCAATTCATCAATCTATAGAGTCCAAAAAAATTTTCTTCAATCAATAATTTCTTGTTTGAAGAAGAGTCCACAATGGCGTTGCAACAGAGAGTTGCAAGCTACAGCTACCAGCATATCCAACTAGGCAAAGAAAGTCTCTGCCTTTTACAACAACAAGTTCTAAACCATTCATTTGGCCACACAAAATCAAGAGCTATTTTTTTCCAAACAATTGCATCGAATCACAAAATCCCAAAGCTGAAGACTGTACGATAGAAGTTCAATTACACGGATGCAGAGAGGGAAAAACTCGGAAATGAGGAGAAGCAAGATAAAAGCTTTGATTACCAGAACGGAAAAGGCCGGTGGCGGAAGAAGCGACGGGAGCTGTGGAATCGGATTGACTCGTCTTCCTCGACGACGAACGACTCATCTTGTTGAAGCAGAAAGATAGAATGGCAGCGAAAGCTGGAGATGGAGAGAAGCAAATTTAATAAAGGGGGAGAAAAGAGAGAGAGAGATGGAGTTCTATACGGAAAAGGAGAAAAGAAAGCTGATTCGATGTGCGCCAATTTCTAGATAGATGGCGAATAAGGTTTTTCCCTTATAGAAAAATCATAATCTTATTCCGAAAAATTGCGTATATAATTCGAATTTGTTCGATAGGTGGAAAAGTAAAGGAAATTTCGAATTTTTTTTGACCGAATGAAAATGTTAGATCTCTATTTGGAAAGAGAGCTTTTTCATTACCATCAAAATTTTATTTTATTCAACTTTTTGTCTGCTAAGTAAGCCAAACATTTTATGTTAATATGACGAGTTTAATTCGTAGAAAAAGTGATACTCACAACTTTATTTACTACCGAATTTGATTTTGTGCCGAGTTCCGGGGTCATACAACAATGATGATATATGATATATGTTTGGATGGTTTTCGTACATTGAAAGAAAGTCATGTGTGGTATTGACATGGTTATGAGAAGTACGAGTTACGAAGCGTTCCCGCAAGGGTGAGACAACCTAATTTAGCAGTCCAATTGAGGTTAAATTTGGTTGCAAATCTCAAAGCTACGAGGAGTGCTCTGAATTCCGCTACTATGACAAAACATAAAATGATGAAGACAGCGTACAATACTCATTATCGTAGGCTGACAATATACTGTCGCTACTTGCTAGTATGCAACTAGTAGACCTCCAAACACAGCCCTTCAGAATTTCTTCGTCAAAATTTTCAATGTAGACCCTGCAAAACCATTGATGTTCTAACTCAGAGAAGTCATCCCGGTTACCAAGAGCTTCCCGTATCTCATCAAGACCATTTTCCTCGACAAACTCTGCCAGAAGCTTACACGCACGATCCACCAACCACGGAATGTCCAAGAAGTGGGCAACCTGCAATGACATTACGAAATAGATTTTAGTCGAAGCTTTTCGTCCACGCTAGGCAGCCTGAAACGACAATATGAACAATTATGAATCCTTAGCATGAACTTAAATATTCTCCTACATCTTTTTAACGCTTAATCGTGTTGGGGCGCTAGCGGAAATGTAGCGGAATTTAGGATCGAAAAGATAGTATTTTGATAACTCACTCAATTGATCACTCAATTTTGTGGATATTACAATTTTGGTCACTTAGACCTTTACTCTCACCACTCACAAATGCCTCTCTACTTCTTCTTTCTTATTTCTTCAACTCACACTCCACTTTGTTACAAGTAAGGCTATTTATAATAGCCATGATACAAGTAGTAGGTAGAATTTGTGGTTTGTAAAATTTTAATTATTTTAACATATCACATCTTAATTAATTTGGTAGTTAGGAGTTGAGATATTTTTGTAAGAGTGGTAGAGACTAATCTAGAGAATTGTAGATTAATCTTCAACACCCCCTCTTAATCTGCAATTCGGAGTAAGTGTTTGAACTTCTCGAGTTTGTCCTTCGTAACTGCCTTTGTCATGATATCTGTGGTGATCATCCGTGTTGATGAATTCCATTGTAATTTCTCCGTTGTTGACTAGATCTCGTATGAAATGATGTCGTAACTCGATATGCTTCGACCTTGCGTGAAATACTGGATTCTTCGTCATGGCTATGGCTGACATGTTGTCACAGTGAATAATGGTTGGTTCATTATCACCTTGTTGTAAGTCTTCAATTAATGTTTTTAGCCATACTGCCTCGCATGCTGCATCTGTTGCTGTAATGTATTCTGCTTCCGCTGATGATAATGCCACAGTCTTCTGCTTCTTTGAGCTCCAGGAAATTGGTTTTGTACCTAGGCAAAATATGTAGCCAGATGTACTCTGTCGGTCATCTAGTGATCCTGCCCAGTCACTGTCGGTGTATCCGATTAGCTTGCTTCCTTCTTCCTTCTTGTACCTTAGGCCCAATTGTTTAGTGCCTTGGAGGTATCGTAGGATTCTCTTTCCGCTGCAAAATGAAGTTTGCTAGGCTCACTCATAAATCTTGAAATGAGACTTACCGAGTGATATATATGTATCTTGTGTGTGTCGATATATGAGCGATCCGACTAGGCTTCGTATATTTTCCCATCAACTTTTTCTGCTCCATCTTCTTGTTGCAACTTCTCGTTCAACGCCATTGGTGTTGCTATGGGCTTGCACGATGCCTTGTGAAATCTCTTTAACATGTCTTCAGTATACTTCTCTTGAGAGATGAATATTTCTCCAGGTTTCTGTTTTACTTGAATTCCTAGGAAATATTTCATGAGTCCTAAGTCTGTCATCTCGAACTCTGACATCATTGCCCATTTGAATTCTTCAATCATTTGTGGACTTGTGCCTGTATAGATTAAGTCATCAACATATAAGCACAAAATAAGAAAGTTTTTGTTTTCTCCCTTTTTGATGTAGAGAGATGCTTCACTTGGACTTCTTTGAAATCCGTTGTCTTGAAAGTATCGATCAATTCTGCTGTTCCACGCTCGTGGTGCTTGTTTGAGTCCATAGAGGGCCTTTTTGAGTCGATAGACTTTGTCTTCTTCTCCTTTCTTCTCATATCCTCGTGGTTGTTCCACATAGACTTCTTCTTCTAGTGTTCCATTGAGGAATGCTGACTTGACGTCTAGTTGGAATATTGGTAACTCCATTTGAGTTGCTAGTGCTATGATTGTTCTTATTGTCTCCATTCGCGCTACCGGTGCGTAGGTTTCGTGAAAATCGATGCCGAGTCGTTGTGAATAGCCTTTTGCCACCAATCTCGCTTTGTGCTTCTGGATTGAACCGTCTTCGTTAAATTTGGTCTTGTATATCCATTTTAGACCTATGACCGGTTTGTCTTTTGGTTTGTCAATGAGCTCCCAAGTCTTGTTCTTCTCGATCATTGTGATCTCCGTGTCCATTGCTTCGTCCGGACTTTGTCTTTTTCTTTGCTTCTTCAAATGTCTGGGGTTCACAAGAAAAATATGCTACGTGACTTGATTCATAAATTTCTCTTAAGGATCTGACCTTTAATGGAGGTGAGTCTGAATCTGTCACAACGTCTCTGAAGTTGTCTCTCGTTGGACTCGTTGTTAGACTTCTTCCTTGGCTTGGATTTTGATTCGCCTCATTTGGTGTTGTTGGTGTAGTTGTTGGATTCTCTAGGATCTCATTTGTTAATGGAGATTGAGTATCCTGAGTTTCCCAGCTCCACTCGACCATTTCGTCGAAGATAACGTCTCGTGAAATCACCACCTCGTTCTTCATTGGATTGTAGAGTCTATAACCTTTGGATTCGTCACTATATCCGATGAAGATGAGCTTCTCTCCCTTTTGGTCAAACTTGTCTCGATTTGGGGTAGAGATGTGTGCATATGCTATGGATCCAAATACTTTGAGGTGATCCACTTGCGGCCTTTTGTGGTGCCATGCTTGAAAAGGTGTTTTGTTCTTCACTGCTTTGGTTGGTGATCTGTTGAGGATATAGATTGTTGTATTAACCGCTTCTGCCCATAGTTGGTTGGGAATTTTCTTAGCAGTCATCATGCTTCTTGACATCTCCACAATTGTACGATTCTTTCGTTCTGCTACGCCATTTTGTTGTGGTGTGTATCGTACTGTCAACTGTCTCTTGATTCCGTTGGTGCGACAGTACTCCATGAAAGGTTTGTAGATGAACTCTCCACCACGATCTGTTCGAAGTGTCTTGATTTGATGCCCGCTTTCCTTCTCAGTTGTTGCTTTGAATTGAAGGAACTTGGAGAAAGCTTCTGACTTTTGCTCAAGAAAGAATACCCACATCATTCTAGTATGATCATCCACAAATAGTAGAAAGTATCTCTTACCACCTATAGATGTTGTTCTAGTTGGTCCGCAAATATCAGCGTGTACCAATTCTAGTGGTGCTTTTGCTCTCCAAGTAGTTTTTGGAAATGGCAAGCGATGCATTTTGCCATATATACATCCTTCACAGACCTTGTCTTCTCTGTTGATTTGAGGAAGACCGACCACCATATTTTTTCGCGGCAATTTAAGCCCTTTGTAGTTTAGGTGTCCATATCGAAGATGCCATAGGAAAGATTCATCCATGCTTTGGCTCTTCATTGCTAGTTCTTCATTCCTCGACATTGTGAGTGGAAACATCCTATTGGAAGTCATCGGAATTTTCGCCACTCTCGAGTTGTTGGATTTGTTGATAATCTCACATTCTCCGTTATCAAACAATAGCTTGTAATTTTTAAGCATTAGTTGTCCAACACTTAGAAGATTTTGAGCTAATTCAGGAACGTACAAAACTTCTTGGATTAGAGTTTTGTTACCTCCCTTTCCTTGTACGATGATTGTACCCTTTCCTTCAACTTCCGGCTTTTTACCGTCTCCAATCTTCACGTGGGACTTATATGTATCATCCATCTCGGTGAAGGACTCCCGATCTCCGGTCATGTGATTACCGCAACCGCCGTCCACCACCCATGAAAGTTGAGATTTCGCTCTCTGCTTTGAAGCAAGTGTATGCGACTAGTTTTTCTTCGTCCTTTTGTGCGAAGCTTGATTCGCCTTCTTCTTTCTTGTTTTGGAACCAACAATCTCTTTGAGAGTGATTTTGAATTTTGCACTTGGTGCACCTAAACCTGCATTCTTTGGTAGCATGGTTAGATTTTTTGCAAATTTTGCATCCGTCGTTGGAGTTGTTTGGTTTCTCCTGATTCTGGCTCCGATTCTTTGCTGCTTTTTTTGAAATTCGGTTTTCCTCCTTTCTTTTGAAAGTTGCCCCCTCGCGGTTGATTCGCTCTCCTTTGATGTCGACCTTGGATTGAAAAGCTTGTTCGAGTTGTTGGTTAGTAAACCGACTCAATCTCTGCTCGTGAGCTACAAGTGATCCCATTAGCTCCGTCATGGGTAATTTTCCAAGATCTTTGGTCTCTTCTATGACAGCGACGACGTGCTCAAACTTCGGCGTTAGACTGCGGAGGATCCTCTCCACGATCTTCTTCTCGTCGATAGTCTCTCCAGTGACTTTGATCTGGTTCACTATCTCTGCAACA
The DNA here is from genome assembly GCA_030674075.2 of Linum usitatissimum. Lineage (NCBI taxonomy): Eukaryota > Viridiplantae > Streptophyta > Magnoliopsida > Malpighiales > Linaceae > Linum > Linum usitatissimum. Next base: position 7,075,824 of record JAUJYP020000192.1, read on the forward strand.
CGAGAATGAAAGTCTTTGATGCTTTCGCCTTCTTTCATCGCCAGGTTGTCAAATTGACGCCATAGATTTTGGCGTTTTATGGAGATTGCCTTCTCGGAACCTTGAAATTCGTTCTTTAGGACTTCCCAAGCTTCCTTGGATGATTTGATGCCAAAAATTCTTGGAAATATTGTTTTGCTTACAGCTTGCTGAATTATCCTCAATGCGGCGGCGTTCCTCTTGACATTCTCCTTATGTTCCTTCATCTTCGTCGCGCTTGTTTTGGGATCGTCATCTTTTGCCGATTCCGCCTTTTTTCCGGTTGATGTGGAATTGTTATCTTGTGGTGATTGTTCGATGCCTTCTTGAACAATATCCCACAAGTCTTGCGAAATGAAGATAGTCTCCATTTGTGCTTTCCAGTATTCGTACAATTCTCCATCAAAAATTGGGATTTGATTTGGAGAGTTGGCGAACATGGAACTTGACGATGGTGCTGCCATTGGATTTTGAGGGGATTTTTTTGGTAGAGTTTTTGAGAGGGTTTTGTGAGGGTAGGTTATAATATGGTTATCAAAGTACTAAAGTGTAACTTTTCTGATGTGGAAGATCAGTTATTAAACCGCAAACCACAGAGCATACTCAGCGTAACTTTAGCTCTGATACCAAATTTGTTGGGGCGCTAGCGGAAATGTAGCGGAATTTAGGATCGAAAAGATAGTATTTTGATAACTCACTCAATTGATCACTCAATTTTGTGGATATTACAATTTTGGTCACTTAGACCTTTACTCTCACCACTCACAAATGCCTCTCTACTTCTTCTTTCTTATTTCTTCAACTCACACTCCACTTTGTTACAAGTAAGGCTATTTATAATAGCCATGATACAAGTAGTAGGTAGAATTTGTGGTTTGTAAAATTTTAATTATTTTAACATATCACATCTTAATTAATTTGGTAGTTAGGAGTTGAGATATTTTTGTAAGAGTGGTAGAGACTAATCTAGAGAATTGTAGATTAATCTTCAACAAATCGCACCTCGGCAACGACTAATCATGCTAGGCACTGGTCAGGACCACACCGCCTCGTTTAGGCCTTACTCCCTTCTTGAACATTACATATCAGCAGAATTCTCATGTAAGCATAACACAAACAGAATCCATTCAAGCAATTAGAGCAGAATGCAGTATATTTACCATTAGAAGCCTGTAAAATGTGCCGCTGTTCACGACCTAAGCCATATTGAAGTCGTCAGAGCGGTCATATCCTACACAGTACCCGATCACCTTCTCGAGAGTCTTGTCGCTGATTTCTATATCTAACGAGATGGAGTCCCAACCATGATTCATCATACGATGGCACATGCTCGACTGCTTGGCCACAGCTTTGTCCATTACAAACGATCGGCCGTCGTGGGTTTCCAAGGTGAAAGTTTCCGATCCAGATGCTTCTGTTCCTATTCGATTCATTCCGAGTCCTTGATAAACACTGCAAAACAATCAATCAATCTCGAAATCGAACATCGCCAGTAAACAGATTGAATCGGGGAATCCGAACACAATAGGTTCTCTCAGGCCAAACTACAAGTTCGAATTCTATCATCCTAGACAAACAAGATTGAGAGCGTGGAGCTTCGGAACCTTTTTCTGGAGATTTTCACAGATGGGATCAGTGAAAGAGCTGAAGAAGAAGAAGACGCGGCTGCTGCGTCTAACGTTCGAAATTGATTCATGTGCAAGGGTTCAAAGATTAAGAAGGAAAGAAGATTATATACTTTTCTGCTCGTTTTTTCAGCCGTTAGATCTAAGTTAAATTACTGAACGGCTGTGATTTCATTGGATCGGATCCGTCTAACGAAGCCATGAGTTTATATATACATAAAGTTTGAGAGAGCAAGGCAACCAATCAACTGCGCAAGTACAGGTGAAATAAGCAAAAGGCCAAAGCTCTCTGGTTACTTGTTTCTTAATTCCGGACAAAAGCATGTACCAGGAGTCAGCATGATCTTTCCCAGGTGTACTAAAGCTGTTTCTCCACAGAAACCCCTGTCACCAAAATGTACTACTTCCTACCCCTCAATTCTACATAATTACAATAGATAGGGTGCTACAAGGTTATGACATTGCTTGCCAAGCAAGAAAGATCCCTCTCCTCTCTGGTCTTTGCTAACACTGAAAGAAACCCATCAGTTAGCTACCTTTTTTCACTCCTTGTTGCGCGAAGATCGATCTTTCCTCTGCCCGCCGAGAATACGTGAAATCTGTAGACCTCTGCTGAATGCTTGGTTGAAAAGCATGCGAGTCTGGAACTCGGACACGAATGGGAACCAAGCAAGGAATGCAACCGGAGTGAAAAGAAGTAGGCCCATAAGAATCTCGTACCCACGAGCTAGCGTTCGAACTGATCCCCAGAACCCAGCTCGATGAACAACTGGTTTACAAGCTTGTGCAATCTGCATCATCATATAATTATGCCAATATAAAAAAGACTGTTCCTTTGATCGTCAATACCAACATACTACAGCGACACATGCTCCGAACTAAAGTTCAGATTCGCTTACCAGAAGCATTCCCCAGCCGGTAGGCATGAATGCAAGAATGCAAACAATGATATCCTGGATCGTCATGTGAGGTAATGCTATGAGAACGACCAAAATGGAAATGAAAGTAATGAAGATCAATCCCTTGATCAGCCGGAAGACAAGCTGGAAGTTTGCACTGAATTTTCGCCGGCCAACAGACACCGTCTGTTGATATACACCAAGATGAAATGAGACAAGCACCATAGAAAAATGAATTGTGAAGCAAGGGAAGGCTACAAGTCTAACATTCTGCTTAAAGATATTTCAACGCCAACCAGGAAAGGGTTCATTAGAGTTAAACACTCAGATGGAACGTTTCAATATGCAGATGACCCTTAAGATCTATAAAATAAATTTTGGATGTCATGGAACTGCGAGTAGAATAACAACAAACTCACCTTCATCACAAACAATACCAAGAAAATGACGAGCCAAGATATTCCATAAACCTGTACAAGTAAAGCAAAGGAGTAATGTTGATTTCGCAACTTCAAAACTGAATGAGAGTGAATTGTACCAAGCAGAGTACTTACAAGAAAACTTTTGGTCTTGGCTTTCTTTGTGATGGATAAGTGGTATACCAGTCCATACTGGTATATAAAGAACCGCAAAGATAAAAGTATCTCCGCAACGATACCACGCTTCCCGGAGTGATGTAAATGTTCTTGTTCCTCCTCCCACCATGATTCCCAGCTCTTTTCTGGTGGCACACCTATGCCACCTCTGTTACTTATCCACTTGTTCCAATCAGTCCAATCATCAACAATCTTCTGCCACTCGAATCCAGAAGGATTGAAGAGGAACGGAGCAAACAGCCAGGTACCAACCATGAACCACATTGAAATGGTGATCAAGACATAGGCAACAGCACTTCTATAGGTTTGCCCGAAGATTTCATAGACGACAAGTAAAATAATCATCTCAATCCCCTTGACAAAGTGACTACGTGAATAAAGCCTGTAATTGTCTGCAAACTTGGCATGGAACACAACAAAACCTCGGCCTGTAGGCCTGTATTTGGCACCTCCGTGAAGCAAAGTCCTTCCATAATAATGAGTCTTGGTTCCGAGAGAGAATGTGAAAAACACAGGTGCCAGCTGAAGTTGCATCAGTACGAATTCACTAAGGGCAGTGCGGAAACCTCTCTCCAGCCCGATTTCCATCAGCATGGGCAATGCCATGAGAAATCCAATTTGAACAAACGACTGAGAAGCAAGAGCCACCTGCAGAGGCTTGTTATCTCGAATAGCTCGCTGATTTTTCAGGCCTTCTTCCAGTCCACTCAGAACCAGATAAAGCCGACCATAAAGGAATACGTAAACAATAAGCACAGTTATCTGCAAGAAAAGAGGAGTTGTCACCATCTTAATTCAGTATAGATAACAAATGAAAACTTCTTATATATTCGGAGGAATCGTGTACCATACCAGAGTACTGAAGTAGAAACCAACTGTGGTGAAATAACAAGACAACATGCGGAAAAAATCAAATCGGTGTCCAAGACGGTATATATCTCTACTCAGAGTCTGCTCCCCATTGCCATTAGCAATTTTGGCTTCAAACATAGAGATTTGATTGAGACCGACATCTCTTCCTTTCCCAACCTGTATGTATTCGTGATGGGTAACATTCCCTTCACGAAGAGTGGAATTGAAACCTACACAACAAGTTTAAGGTACAACTGCAAAATCAACGTGTGAATAACAGCATAGCAACAGGAAAAGACAGTTTCAAATTAAACCTACCAGCAAATATATCCTCACTGAGATTGATAACCTTGGAGGCTTTACTGACTCCCCCTCTGGTCAGGTGGAAGAGCCTATCAAACACATCTGGATGACCATAGTGAAACCGAACCCTGGTTGACAAAACAAGGAGAGGGTCAACAAATGAAACAAGGAGGAAGGACTCCAAAATGACAAAATTATCCAACAGTAAGGAGCTCCTCTTGGATGATGAATTTACTTTCCAGAGACTTACTTGAGCGGGTTAGCTAGTAGTCTCTGACCAATAGTCACAAAACTAGTCTCCTGATTTGACATAAACCATGCAAGAGAAGAAACACTGCAGCAAATGATAGTAACGATGTATAATGTAGCAAGGAAAAACAAATATAAGAAGAAAAGAGAAAGAAAAGCGTATGTCGAAAACTATGGTCTAACAAACACCAAAGAGTACCTTCCAGTGAATATGTGCTCCCTAAGACCAAGTATGGTAGGATATCTCACACCATCATGCTTTTTGAGAAATTCTTGCAACAGATTTCTCATTTTCAAGGCTTCCTCCATGTAGTTATCCTAATAAAGAACACCTCAGTCCACTGTAAACAAACTAAAACAAGCAATCGACTGCATCTTAGACATCACCATACCTGGTTCATGTCTATAGTCTGTAAACCCTCTCCTCGTGTAAAAATGATGGCATGATTCTGGTTTTCTGGTTTCCCCTCGCCCAAGATGGCTGGCCCAGGTAGTTTGATTCGATAAATAACCTGCCAAATAAATAGCTTCAAAGTAAATAATGGTGCATCGCAGAATCCCTCAACAGAAATGCATAAACAAGAAGGTTGTAAATTCAGAAGTTCCTACTGCTCCATATAGTACCGTATCTCTAAGCTAAACGTTATTTTTTAATTTTCATTAGTCTAAGCGTTAACATTTTATTTAAATAGACAAGACGACAATAAATGATGAAGGTGTGCAAATTTAAGCAGCCCATAACAAGTTTACCTCATCCAAGTGCTGAACAGGCTCTGAAGAATCGATGGCCTTAGGTGAGGCAGCCTTCACTAAGACTGAGTAATAAACTTTTTGGTTGACCTTTTTTGATTTATCTTTATTAGGCTCTTCAACCTCATCAATGTACGCCACACGAAGTGACGGGTACCTATCAATTGAAAAGAGATACATGAAACGAAGGTATTCGCATCGACTGCACAAAAGTGAAAAACAGTTAGTTTAGGACATATACGCAGTCATGAGCCTCAGAGTGTCTTGTGCTCGAGGGTCTGCAGACCGCTTGTGGATACCATATTGCTGGCAGGACACCACATATGTGAATTTCATATCAGCAATGGCTTGACATTGGGCCAACAATGATCTTTCTCCTCTCAAATGAAGTTCAGTATTCAGTTCTATGGCCTTATACCCCTCCATAAGATCTGAACAAGGACAATCAGCAGCCGAGAGTGAAAAAACAGGGGAATCCTCCAAGAGGATTAAACAAGAGATTACAATGGTTAAACAAATTAAATGAGGGAGTCGTTACCTTCATCTCTAGCCATATCAAGAAATGCTTGAAGCTCCAACGCCTTACGGTAGTACATCATTCCTCTCACTGCAAATTGTCAAAACATTTCACCAATGCATATAAGCACATGCTACAGAAACAAATAACCAATAGCTAACGAGCTGGAGATATGAGAAACAAAGAAGATACCAGTTCTCGTCAGGGTTTGGCCCCTGTATGATGCCCATAGACGAAGTTCTTCTTCAAGGTCATCTATTCCCTTGAGTTCTTCTTCACCGGTGCAATTCACTCGCTCAAGGAAGTTATTCCATTCATCTGTGGATCAGGACTCGATCAATAAATTGCAGATATCATTAAAAGTAAAGGAATAATTCACTACTATGAAGGAGTATATAAACCAGGATAGATCTTCTGCAGGTAAAATAGGATTGAAACCCCATCTTCATTTGGTACTTCCAATTCCCGCAAGGAGAATAAAACTTCTTCTGTGTAGTAGGGAGTCAAAACACTGCAATAGAACATTTACCATCAGAAGAGATCTTAAGAAATCCTTACTGGACATACAAGATAATTTGATGTAATGTTATACCATGCACATAATGAAGCTAAAGATCACTCCCTCCTATGTGCATTTATTTTCATTAGGAATTGCTTGTTTAGGATACCAATAAGGGATAGATAACAAAGCTCCCCACCTATAATTACATAATGGAATCAAACAGAACACTTACGAGAAGGAAAGCATATTGCGAACTTTTGGTGCAGTGGGCATATCCATGAATAACGAATTCGAAAAGAAAGAAATCCGCCTCCTGGCTTCCAGGTTGGATGGTACATCCATTGCTGATTCTTTGGTGGTAAGCAAAAGATCAAGACGCTTAATCTGCAAGCAGAAACATATTTGGCTATGAGGCTGGTGCTAAGGTGGAGGAAGAAGAAAACCAAATGAGGAGTAGGTTCAAACTGTAGGGCCAAGATTAAGAAAGAAAGGATGCATCTTGAAGGAAATCTCTCCAGCAAACAAACCTTTTCTTTCCATGCTTCTGTTACAGGTTGAATGGGAAATTTGATAGCGCCAGAAGATGCGAACAGTTGATATTGTTGCTCAAGAGGAACCATCCCCTCATGGCCAGGTCCGCCGTGAATTGAATCAACCAGACTAACAAAAAAGTGACAACATTTAGTAATTTACAAATGATTTCATCCCTTCCAAACGAAAGTCATAAGCAGACTGAAAACAGAAAAGCTTAATGCTGCACCTAGATATATGATCCTCCATCATTATGTCTCTTGTTACAACCTCTAACATGTCCTGGAACAGAATGACAACCTGATCTCGGTCCTCTGGTTTATTCACTAACTGAAAAAGATCCAACACAAATGGATTAGGAAATGGCTATAACCACATTGATACTGAACATCAGATGGGAGGCAGCAGATGTACCAGATATTTGATAAGTTTCACAAAATGCTCATAGAGGTTGGGAAGCGCGCTCATCTTAAACTCGCTGATAAGATCACCTACTTCAATGTGCTTGTCCACTTCTTCAAATATATATTCAATTACCCTGGAGGGGATTCATAAATTAGCAGAAAATACATCAGTGAGTGTCAAGAATTAACTCTAAGTTACAGTCATTGTTAGTTGTGTCGACAGGTGAACTAACTCTTTTTCACGGTCGCCTTGCACTAAGAACTTGATAATGTTCCTAAATGAAGCATAACATTCACGAACAGCACATGACATATAGCTCTCTGCTTCAATTCTCTTTTTCAGCTCTTTGTCCTTCCCATTACTATCCTTGGCCATGTCCAATGCTATTGGTATCTGCATTAGTAAGCATTATTAATGTCAAATGAACTCATTTTTATCTATCATATTGTATATAAATAAAATATAATAAACTTAAATATACCATGCTAGCCAATAGAAATGGAGGCCATTGTATGAGATCTAGATCACGGTCAGCCCAATATGGTACAAGCAACAAGTCCATTTCCCTGACATTAGAAGGCATTAGTGTTGTAAGAATCAGCAGCAGATATCAAAATGCTCAAGAAAAACATCCTCTGGTAAACAATCCTAACCTGTTACTGATAAGATCTTCCTCTCTAAAACTAGTTATAATTTTATTCCACAACTGAGCAAATCTTGCAGCCTCTTTCTCTTTGTTGGACGGTATCTGCAAAACAGCAACCAAGTTACAGCATGGTTATTTGATAAGGTCATTAAAAAACTGACAGAGCGCTTTAATAGTGAGCTATTACAGTTGCAAAATTGCGAGATAAGGTAGCTCTTAATCCTTTCTTCTTTGGTTCACTCCTTTCTTCTGGCATTAAGCGGGCATTGAAAGCACCCGGCAATGACTGAAAACGTGAGCGAAGCATTCCCAAAGTTCGAATCTGAGACGAAACAATTTAGCCAGAAGGACAAAATCAGCAGCGGAAAATATAAATGTCAAGAAACAAAACAAACCGCAATTACAACCAAAGTTTCATAGGCAGTATTAATGAAACGATATTCATGTGATGCATGTTTATTGAGAGCTCAAATGCTGAATATCAGAATATCCGAAATGGACAGCTAAATAACTCCAACAGAACAGTAAGTGGCACTATTAAGTGTTTTGTAGAGAAGGTGGAAGTTGTGTTACAATATTAGTATATATCATTCTTCGGACTTGCTGAACCATAGTTTGATGAATATCGTACTTATGATGTCCAAAAGAAGATAAGAAGAGTGTTGTACGAACTTAATCAGAGATCGTAGAAGTCAACAAGACAATCAATAGTATAGAGACAAACAACAAGTCTAACCTCTCCAAGTCGTCGAAATGCACCATATATACCACCGAAAATTGTGGAAAATATGGCATACCAAATCTGGGCATCCATGAAATAGACCTACAGAGTTTTGGAAAGATGAATTCGGACTTCATCTTGAGCATAGAGCAAAAGGGTGTAAATATTAAGGAAACATAAGAGAGTACACACAAGAATAATTGGTGCCCAAAGAGCAATCACCACTCCGATATTGTTCCTAGCTGCAGAAAATCAATCACAGGACCATCATATACCAAGAAGATAATGTAGGCGACTGCTGTGATATGAAATATGAATAACATATTAAAGTGCATACCTTGAGGGAAGAATTCATGCCATTGGAAAGTACTTATATGGACACTCATTATAGCTTTTGTTGGACCAACTAAAGGCCTTATCTGCAACAAAGAATAAGAATTATAAGCGATAGATATACCCCTCTATCTCTTAACCTTCTAACATCCTATTACCAACTAGACGAGAAAGAAAACAAGAGCAGAGAACACGCTTGAAGAACAAACCTCAATAAAGTAACTGAAGGCCAGCTTTGTAATAATGAGAAGAACCCAGAACACTGTATAACTGAATCAGAAAGGCAGACATTAGCCAACAATGAACCAGAATTCAAAACTAAGAATTATTTCACATCAATTAATACTCACTTAAACAGTGCAAGTGTGCTTTCATGCATTCCCCTTGCAACATACAGTGGAGGCTGCAAGTTTACTCAAACAATGTTTAAAACAACAATTCTTCATATAGAATAGGCTAAAAGACATGCAAACAAAACAATGAAGATACATACCTGAGACCACCACATCATGAGCATCACTATTCTATAGTGGGACTGCTCTAGGAACCTCCGCACGAAGGGAAAGAGAAATAGCACAGCTGATAACATATTTGGCGACAGATAAATAACAACCGCCAAAATAAACAAAGTGGGCGAACTGTTACTGTTGCCAAACCAACTTTTGATTGTTCGAGCAAATCCAGGTGGATTTTCCCATGTGTAAGCATATGTGACTGGCAGAACAACTACCCACGCAGCAGCTGAAACAACCTTCAGAATATATCTCAGCTTAACATGGAAAGACATTATCTGCCGCGCTTTCCAGCTGAGGATCACATCAAGGACGGCTGAATCAATCAACAAAGCAGCATTGGTAACAGCTTCCACATAATCTTCAGAATATATCTCAACTTAACTTGGATGTTGAAATAACCATAATCTAATTTTGGTGGTAGGAACATGGGGGAATGGCAGCTTAAATCTAGTTGCATTCTTGATTATTTACCTTGGCCTAGTTTCAATATGGCGGCTGTTATAAAAACACTCAATACTTTCTTGACTACATCACCAGTGAAGATAGGACGGCCAGCAGAATCATTCCAAGCAATGATAATCATAGCCTTCAGAGACAAAACCCAAAACAAGAAGAAGTCAACTGCTTATGAAAACGCATGTCAAATGGTAGCACAAACGTGTAAGGAATATAAAAAAGAATATGCACCTGCAAGCATAGGATAAAAAAACTCCACATCCTATCAAAGCTCCTGAAGATGTGCCAGAATGTACGAATCTCAACAAAATTGACCTTTCCCACCCATCGATCTTTATAAGCTGGCTTGTTGTTGTCCTGGATACAGAATCAAGAATTAAGTGCTTGCACACTCCATGACTTGTCTCACCGGAAACAGGAAGTGAAATGAAGCTTGGAAAGGAGTAACCTCAAGTAATTAGGAACTGCTCAAAAAGAAAATGTTTCCATTTTTCTAGTATAACTCTGCTCTCTAACTAATACAATTGTCTTCAACACTTCGCCTTTGAATTATTTTTTATCTGAATCTGGAAACAACACCCCCACTCCTATTTCCTTAAAGCTTAAGCTGTATTCATTTTACCAGTTTCATCTGTTTATTCAATCATACTCGCTAATCATGAAAAACCAAAATGCAAAAGATAAGAACACATAGATCCACCGAGCAGAGTACAAATGATTGCATACCCCATCTTTCTCAAAATGATGCTGTTCAGCCGGTAGAGAAAAGAAATCGGCATCTGCACGCATTGGCCAACCTAATCGGAAGCAATCGACTGACCTACAGATTATACAGGAGGAAACTTAGCACTTGAAATTTCAGGAAAAAAAAAGGTAGAAGGGAGTGAGATGTAAATTAATATAATACCAGAAATATTCATTCAGATCATCATAGTTCCTCCACTGAGAATGCTTTGACTTCCCTTTTCTGCTCCTTTCAGCTTCCTATGAAATCATAAAAAGGTCATGAGTCGCAATAAATTATGAATTGGCATTTGATGTTGGGAGTATAATGAATACCTTTGCAATGACATTGTAGATAGGTGTAACAACTTTTGTGAGGAAAGCCTCTTCTTCACCACCATAGGCAGGCTTTACATTTTCTCCTGTCATGGGACTCACATTTCCTGCTAGCATGCCATAAAGCTCAAATGCCATCTACGAAAAGATAAGTGAATTTAGTAGCAGGTTCACTTAAACTAGTTTTTGATAGCTAGACATCAGATATTTGAGTAACATATAGATAGGATAAGCGCTAGAAGAAAATTAAGTAAGCGGGTAGTTAATTATAAGATGCAATGCTCCCGGGCATACATGGTGGTAGATGTAGCATAAGCACTCTGGCATAAATCTCAAGTTTGCAGCTTCACCCCATATCAGAAGATAAAGACCCATGTATAGCAGCTTGCGCTGCTGCACTTCTTGTTGTATGGTTGGCATCCTGCCAAATAAAAAGACCAGAATCACTTGCTACATTATCACCATCGTATATCATCACAGCAAGTCAGAACTAAGAACCTTTCTTTCTCAAGAAGTTCCACCTTCCCTCAAATGAGAATCCGCAACGATTAATGCCAGAGGACAAAACAAAACTACAATATCAAAATACGAGAATTTCTTGAACACTGCCTTAGTTTTCTTCCCAATGAAAATCCACACGTATGTGCATGCATAAGCTGACAATGTATCTAACTTCTAACACAGAAGCATAAGCAAGAAAGCTGGATATAACAAAACATGAAACATTTTCCATTTTTTTCTCAATAATAAACATACATATGGTCACTCATTTGTAAATTAATATTACTTCTGCAGAAAGCTCAAATACAGATTGAACAGGGCGAAAAATAAGATATTAGTAGATGAGAAGACTGATCAATTAAGAACAGAGTTTACTTCAAAGTGACACCAAAGGGGATAATATTACCAGAGACTGCTTTTCCTGTCCAAATATTTGCACCACTTCTTGTAATTCTTAAAAAGCTTCTTCATGACATCAGTTAATGCACGGTCATCCAACTGCAGGGCACAATATAATATTTGCATGAGATGTCCAATGAATAACTAAGTCTGAGGAAAATATTTGGGATCTTGATAACAAACCTTGGGTTGTTGATCCATCTTCGGAAACTGCCTTATGTGCACATTCGCCAACAACAGGATTAAATGCTCCCTTTGATTTGCAACGTTACCTTTCTGAAAATGCCATTAATAGCAACTAGTTAGCAAATTGTATCAGCTACTAAATAGATTCTACAAAAGCTTGTGATGAGGGAAATAAATACAGACCTGGAACCCAAACATCGCCTGAAGCCAGTCTAATATATCTTCATCCTTCTTCTTATGATCCTTGGGCCATGGAAGCCCCCTTGTGTTGCGAAGAGCAACAACAGCAGCTTGGATCTGCAAAACAGATTTTTTACCATGGAGTAACAGAATCACAGCCTACCACAGAGAAGTCAATAAAAATTGAGAGCAAATACCTCAGGATATCTCATGATCGCCTGGTTCGCACTATCAGGATCCAACGGGAGTATATTGTAAGCAACGTATAGTTGAGTCTTCTCCGCAACCTTGTCTTGAGCTTCTAAAATCTGCACTAGTTCCGTGATACATTAATTATTCATAATCAATTGTGGACTTCAAACTCGAAAGTATATCTTCAACTTTCAATGATGGACATGAGTATTTTAGTGCTTATACAGAGAAAAGATTATAGTGTGAAATAGTGTTACCTCTCTGTCAACTTCAATTGATTGTGTCATATTTACAGCCTTCAAAACCTCAAAAAGCACATTAGCAGTTTGGTAGGCCTTGGTAAGCTGTGCCCTAAAATCCAAAAGAAATTAGCTATTAAAATGCTAACAGTGGCACTGTAAACAGTCTGTTGAGTCAATAATTCTTTACAATTAAAGGATCATCAAAATATGACTCTATTTCTCTCCTCACAAGATAACTTACCGATCGGCTTTATCAGCAGCATTTTGCAAAGCTTGGATATACTTTTTATAATAGTGTTGATAAAAGCTCTGCATTTCCCTCGCATCACTTTTCTTAACCCTACCCTTCAAGGTGGGATCATTTTCCTGAAAATGAGAGAAACCGATATTAGAACCATTGTAAAAAGTGAAAACTAGCATATCTAAGTATAGGTAACTAAAAGTACCAACTGACTCTACTAAACACAACTTTTGGTCACAGGAGGTACTACAGTGCCAGTTGTAAACCAGTTGTACATTATTATGACAAATTCTCAGTGCAGCAGATGTACAAAAGTCAACAACCGATAAGTAAAATTTAGAGAACCTATAGCCAGATAGATCTCTGTAGAAACAACAAAGCATTAAACAAAAACTTAGGTGAGCTTCCCATTCGTATTCACCACATCAACAGAGGATACTATCAAATTGGACATTCAAATCAACTATGAAGGAACTGCATCTCTGGTTCTAGGGTAGTTTATCTGGGGTAGATGACCCCAAAAGAACAGTAGAGGTAGAAGTCGAACAAATTGGATATTCAGGTTTCAGATTGGTGAGAAGGAAAATTTCATAAACTCAATAAGGCCTTGAAATAACATATCTTCCAAATAGAAAAACCAACATACTTACCCTTTCAAGACGTTGGAGTAGTGCAGTTTTAAATTGACGAACACCTCTTCCACTGGAAGTGGGATCCAACCTATGAGCTTTCTCAAATGCATAAAATCGGCCTGATACAGCAAAAGAATGAGACTTGAATGGTGTGGAATTTATAACAAATGTCATCCCAGCTTGAAATGTAAGGGAAACAGCGTAACCACCATTTTCAAATGCTATATTATATCAACATTAGCGGAGGAAACAAGCTGCAAATTCAGCTATAATCAGTTACCAAAGGGGGAACGAAATGAGCAATTACAAACCAGTCAGATAATTAACCAACGGTAGACATGAGGAGCAATACACCCAGAACTATCAGAAAAAGCAGCAGGGTAGCTAAACCAACCTAAACCCCAGCTGAAAGAACAAATTTTTCATCCAGGAACACAGATTGCATCCGAATATAACATTCATAATCAGATATCTTCACCCCGAACCTTCCAGGACGCAGCAAACAAGTTAAATGAAAGAGATTTACATATCAAAGTGCACATCAACACAAAGGCAAGCAGTAATCATCACAACTCACCCATTGCAACATGCAACAGGAAAACCTTGAGGTCCACAGACAACAAAAACAATCCGAAAAGGCAGGCAGACATGCTAGTAAGAAAGAGATCAAATTTAACCATACTACATTACTACTGATAGAAACCATGCAACTTTGTCTCTTGCAACACTTACAGAGATAGGCAACCCTGGGGTTACTGGACTCCACTTCATTAGCCACACGAAGAATAGGCGCAATCTCCACCAGAGAAGAAGGCACAACCTCACTGTCAAATATGGACTCTCCAAGATTCCCAGCCGTCTGCGTCCTCATGATCCTCCGCTGCTGAGGCTGCGGAGGTGTGGCCTGATCCGAACCCATCCTAGACGAAGACGCCATCTTTTCTCAAAATAGCAACTCCCCCTTTACTACAAGACAAAAAAAGAGCAGAAAAAGGAAAGGTTTCAGCTTTACCCACTTCCATTTCCCCTCAAACTTACACACCCACATCCCAAAATCAACACAACCCAAACACAAAAGGGCAGAGCACTAAGCAGAAGAATGAAAGTAGAAAGTGAGGAAAAAAGATAAAAGAAAAAATCACAAACCAGTTTCTAATTCAAGCTGCTAAATCAACCGCATTGTTCCACCGATAACAAAGCAGCAGCAGCAGCAGCAGAGAGTGGGTGGAGAGCTACGAAGAGAAGTTGGAAGAAGAAACCCTAGCTGGGAGAAAAGGTTTCAAGAGAGAGCTGCGTTAAGTGTGTAAGCTACTTCAGGGAAAAGGAAAGGTAAACAGTAAAGTGTGTGATAGAGAGAGAGAGAATGCTGGGACAGTGACGAAAGTAGATACTTTACTCGAAAAAGACGGAATTTTTAAATTTTTTACCAAATTCAAAAGGTGATTCAAAAAAGGCAGAAGAGGGGCTTTAACGGGAAAATAAAATATAATTACACTTTTTTCACTGTGATTGGTTGGGTAGTGGCAGCATAATTCCTCGAGCACCGTATAACAGTTGAACCGAAGTGGGCTATGATATTGAGATTATTACGGAAGTACCATCCATGAGATGTGGAAAAAGTGGGGACCACGTGGTGGGCCAGAGAGACTCTGTTGTCGGATCCACCATTCGCTAAGTCACTATTTTAAGGATTTGGCTGTTAGCCTGTAATCCTGTGCCTACGGTTTTCTTGGTGAAAATACCTAATATACCCTTTACCGTTACATTTAAAACCTCACCATTATTAGTTCGAAAATCCAAATTACAAATAATAAATCAAATCATGGCTCTTGTTTGCAGCCTTCGAATATCAACATAATCCTCATTAACTAGACATAATAGCTACTCAAATTCAAATTTGACGTATGAATTATCAGATAGGGGAGAACAAATTTGAATTAGTGGGTTAAACACTTCGATAAGTAAAGTTTATCTCTAATTTGGGGTTATGTCAATAATTGTCAAATGGGGTTGCCATTCTTTTATTTATTATTATAATCGAGATCGTCATCGTCAGGGAAGGCTATGATTGCCTTAGACTACAGCCACTCGTCGTTTGTGTCTAATTCCTTATTAATAGTTAAATTTTTCTTATAGTTTTAGCACATTTTTAATTTTGATCCAGTAATATTTTGAAAATATATTCATCCTGGATCCGTCCTTGGTCATCATCGATTGAAGTGGTTCCTCCCCTCTTTGATGCTCAATAGAATCCGTCACTCAACTCTAAACGATAATGCAATGGTTCGTCAGTTCAAATGTACTTAAATGGAGTCATTCCAATCTAGTCAACAACCACCCCTCTCGAAACATATTATTATCTCATTTAATTCGTAATCGGACAGCCCACCAAACTACTCATATCTCACTTTCATCTTCATCTTACTCTCAATCTAGTTGTCAATCTCTTGCTTTTGTAAGAGTAGAGGGCTAATGACAAATATTTACAATTTTTATATATATTTTATAAATTGTCTAACGTTTATTTTTAACCTGATAGCATCACATACGTCGATATTTAATTATGAATTATTGAGGAAGCACATAAAATATCCAAATTTGCTATAAATCAAAATGAATATTAAACCGGGTCTAAAAAATTGTGATTTAATAAGCCACAACCCGATTATAAACCAATAGCTTTTAACCAATTATCCGTAACCTGAAATCTAATTAACCCAACGGCCAACACATGACCCGCCAATCAGTGAGTTTGAAAACCCAATCCGTCTCTTTAGTGGATCAATTCAAATCCTCCTGATATGAAGTATCCAACTGATTCAAATTTCAGGTGGGAATCCTTGCAAGTGAAAAAGAAGTGAGCTTGCAGTGATGACGTCCCATTGTCGAGACTTAAGCTTCTGTGAGTGGTGGAAGGAGCCAAGTGAGGAAGCAAAGGAAAAACTCAAACCAGAACACGATAACTGCTCGGCCGGCAGCAGCAGCAGGCCGAAATGGATAGAGTCATCATCCTCCTCACCAAACGATTTATGCGTTTGTAAGTTCTGAAAGCGATTACTCAATAACATAATCCCAAAAGATTTAACCTTTTTGGTAATTGAAGAAATAGTCAGTGCTTTGACGTCGTTGGATTCTACTGAAAACTGCGAAATTTGCTTTCTTGTATTGGAACCTAATCAAAGTTTCCAAACTTTTTGTCATCTTTCGGTTTGTCATTCTCAAGTTCCCCTAGTTTCTTTATTTTGCCGATTGGAATGTTTCTATTGATTTGTCCTTCGCTTTCTTTGTCTTTGTTTTTATCTTTTCCCCCATCTCCATGTAATGCAGGCCTTTATGTACACCTACGCTTCCTTTCCATGGCTTCTTTTGTCTTCCTTTCCAAGAATTTCAGACTTCTCTCCTGTGTTTCTATGTGGTGACTTTGTTCTGGAAAACTCAATCCGATCCTTTCACGAAAGCTTATCTGAGAGGCAATAGCTTTAAATCCTGTTGATTTGCTTCAAACTCCAGTTCCTCGGTATTAACTAATGAATTATGATTCTCATTTGATCATAGGTTCGATTTCTTATGTATGCACAGGTGGACTTGAGGGTTCTTTAATCAGCAGCTCTTCAGTTTCGCAGACTGTTTCATCAGGTGTTTCATGAGGACATAGGACTCAATCACCAAGGTTACACCTGCCAACTATTCTGAACGATTGCTTGTTTTTACAGCTTAAGTTTCTATATCTTTAGCATAACGGGACGATGCAGATTACAGAAATAAGGAGATAAATAAACTTCGTGTTTACTTTATGATTTGTTCTTCGGGAAGATGTTTCAGAATTGATCTTATCATCACGGAACTTCTTTTCTTGGTTGATAGAATTGACTATGATATTCTCCATGTTTGTTGGTTGGCAGGCCCTTCTCATTTTCTTCTTGTAATGTTCTCAAATGTGAAGCCATCTCTAGGCCTATTGTGATTTGTGTATAACTTTTTCTCTTTGCATTTTAGCAGAAGGAGAGAAGTAACACTATCAGTGAAGATGGCGTCGTCCTTGGAGAAGCTGCTTCAAGAGGATGGTTTTAAAGGAAGACGATCAGGGATGCAAAACAGAGCCTCATTCAAAGCAGAAACCGCAAGTAGCACACTAGGAGCACGGCATGAGAGAGTTTCTGCATCAGGATCTAGAATCAGAACAGAAAGGGCAAGCTCTGATGCATATCGTTACGGCTCGAGGGGTGAATCTTCAAGAAACAATGCTGGCACAAGCAGAAAGCCCCAGGAATATGAGGCGAGTAGACTTAAACCGGAGGGAAGAAAAGATGAAGCTAAGTGGGACAGGCCTCACACACGTTCTAGTATGAAACAGCACGATAAAACGCTAAAGACTCGCTCATCTGAAGATAGTGATCGAAGGGAGATAGATAATGAAGAAGATGGCATTAGGGACATATATTCTGATAAAGAGTACAGATTTGACAGAAAGGATGGAATCTCTTCAGGGCACAGTGAAGTGGATGAGTGTCAAGAGAGGAGAAAGAAGGATTCAAGATTAGGTCCCCTTGGTGGGAACACCGGAAAAGATGTAATCAAATATGCAGATGTTAGCGGTGGTAATAGGAATAAGTCGAAACTTCTTGAAAACCATCATAGAAATTCTTCCCGGGGTCAAAAGGACAATAACTTTGAAGATGATGGAAGGACGAGGCCTGAAAACTCTCAAGTCCCTAGCTTTGCATTGGATGAAGTTGCTGTCAAAGCCATGATCTCCATCTTAAATGGTTACACTAAACGTTTTTTCAGAGATGAGGAATTCCGGAACATGGTGCGTTACAATAGTTTCTCTTCATTTAACTTCAATGAGATAGAAGAAGTTGAAAGCATCGAGAAAAAAGTCATTACCAGTCTCGAGGATGCTATTTATACAGTGGAAGAAGCAGCTAAGGAGGACGTGAGTGCAAAAGAGCTGAAAAAAGCAGGTTTGCAACTTAGTGTAATAACGGGTTTGAACTCGAACGAGTTGAGAGATGGCTATACATTTGGAGTTCCAAACTCAAGGTTGTCAGCTTGTGCACAGTTCTACCTCAGTGCTGTGTACAAGCTACAGAAGAAGGACAGAGTTTCAGCCAAACATCTTCTCCAAGTATTCTGCGATTCACCATTTTGGGCACGATCGGTTTTGTTGCCTGACCTTTGGGAGTATTTGTTGTTTCCACATCTCTCACATTTGAAATTGTGGTACAACCAAGAGGCAGAGTCTCTACCGGACACGCCAAGTAAGATAAGGAAAATTAAGCTTCTTGACAAAGTTTACAATGAAACGCTGGATTCTGGTACTTTCCAGTTTGCAACTTACTACAAGGATTGGCTGACCGAGGGCCTTGAAGCTCCTGATCTTCCTTCCATTCATATACCTTCATTATCAAGTCGAAGTCCATCACAAGGGAGTTCTAACGATCATCCTTCAGGGCTAAGCAGTCCATTGGGTCCTTATTCGCCTAGGCCCACGGTCAGCAAGAACTTATATGATGCTGTATATGGCCGTTCAAGTAAACTCGGAATCCAGGGGGGTGGAGAAAATAAGGATGCAGGCAACTCTCGTAATAGTGCAAAGAGCTCAGATGATTCTGGTGTTCAGGTTAAAGAAACACTAACATTTTCTTCTGAAACTGGCAATTATGAAAGGGTGGTAACTGGAAAAGATGGTGCATCCCTTCATGTAAGTAACCTCTTCATCTCTTCCTGAATAATTAAATTCTCCTTTACGATGCCTTTGGACTGTGCAAATATACTCTGCACTCGAGGTTTTTTCTTTCTGGAACACCTCTACTACTTGACTGGTTTCCCTTTTAGAATTATTATCTCATGTTCTCGACCGTATCATGTTTACAGGATTGTGTGCTATCATCAGCGTCCAATGAAGAATGGAAACTGGTTGAAATAAGAGATGAACCAGAAACACATTCCAATGGGGGGAAATTTAGTTGTCAAGAGGGGCAAGCTGCTCTCCAGGACACTCCTATATTGGCTACGTCTCCAGATACAAAATCAAATGAACTAATACGCAAGGGCGTAACAAAATCTGTTATTGGACTGCCAAGTTTTAATGGATCTAGTGATCTCACTGTTCATTTCCACCCACACAACATCAAGGTCCTAACTAACTTTCTTTAATGATCGTTGGCTATTCTTTGTTAGTTATTAATAGCTTCTATTCTGTGTTATTTTCCAAATGCAGGTTTTGTCACCAATGGCTGCTTATGGAGGTTAGTCAAACAGAGCATGATAAGATATCAGTCAGTCCTTTTTGAGTAATATGTTAATTATTGTCTCATATGCATTGTATCAGTGCAGAGTTTCCAGGCGATTCTGAATACTTCGAGGAAGGATCCTTCTACGCAAGCATCCCTCAGGACTTCGTGTGTCCGTTAACTGGAGAGTTATTTGAAGACCCAGTGACCTTGGAAACTGGACAAACATTCGAGAGAGAAGCTTTTGCAGAATGGTTTAATCAGGGAAACAGGATGTGTCCAGTAACAGGGAAAGCTTTAGAATGTGCCAACCTTCCACTGACAAACTTCATTTTGAAACGGGTCATTCATAATTGGAAGTTGGAACATTGTGGTCAATTGTTGGCTTTAGCGTCACAGATTATCAGAACATCACGTGATTATGAGCCAAGACAAAGAGATGAGACAGCGACGTTTATTTTAGAGAAGCTCCTTACAACTTTCAGTGTAGATGAAAGAATCAAGAATGCTATACACCTTGTGTGTCTTGAAAGCTTGGAATTTCTTAGTAGAAGGTTTGCACAGGGAAATTTGGAAGAGAAAACCCGCGTAGCATTGCTTCTCTCCTGTTGTATTGAAGCTGACGGGGACTGCAGAAGTCTGATAGCCAGAAATGTAGATAAGCAGGGTCTCCTGAAACTACTTCACAGCAAGGAGCCCAACTCCAGACAGAATGCAGTTTCCCTTATGACCGAGCTAGTTTGTCTGAGCAGGTATTTTCCTTTTTGCCTGAACTAGTTTGCATCTGATGACCGTTGGAATCCTATTCAGACATTATCCTCCTGCTTCTTGTGGTTTTCTGTCAATTGTTCCATTTGCATCATTGTTGGTTTTCTGTCGATAGTTTCCTTTTCATCAAAGGTCTTTCTGTTCCTACGAATGGCAATATCAAGCTTGCTGCTTTCTCTGCCTTTTCATTTCAGAAGGAGAGATGTTACATTGTTTTTTCGTGACGTGGAGAATGAGAAGATAACCAGTGTGATGCATGTGCTTCTTCTATACCTTCAGAGTTCCCTACCTGAACAAAAGCCCGCAGTTGCTGTACTGCTCTTACACTTGGACCTTCTGGTATGATTCAAATAGTTTATAAATGATGCTTTACATTTGGTGCCTCTTTATGTGCAGTATTATTCTCTGTTCATGTTTTGTGCTGAAGGAATTATATTTTTCGAGCAGGCTGAACCTCAAAAGTACAGCATATACAGGGAGGAAGCACTTGATGCCATTGCGACGGCCCTAGAATGCTGTGTAAACAATGACAGTGTCCGGGAAACTACTTGCAAAGCGCTGCTCCTCTTAGGTGGGTGCTTTTCTGCCACAGGGAAGACCTTGATAGAAAGTTTGATTCTAAAGCAAGCCGGGTCTGCTAATACATCTGAACCGAATTCTCAAGAAGAAATATATCTTGATGATTCAATTTCTCAGGTATCCTTACGGTAACACCTGAAAAGCTTGTAGATAGAATTGTGGTTGAAAGACTAGGAAAGCATGAGTCGAAGCAACAAAATTTCGGAAACTTCGTTCACATTGTTTATTACTAATGATATTTTGATCTGTGTTATAGGAAGAAGAAGACGAGGCTGGTGTAGAGTGGTTGAGGAACTTGTCAAGATTGTTGCTCAGCAGCAACAGAGATAAGTTGTTCTTGGAGTTGATTTCGCAATGTTTGAGCTCTGGTAAACCGCACTTGGTGAAAGCATGCCTAACCACAATCGCGTGGTTAAGTTGTGGCCTTTCTTCTCAATCTGATGCAGATTTCCAGCTTCCTGCTGGATTCTCTTCCCTCATTTCTGGACTTAAAGAATGCTTAGAGAACGGGAAGCAGATTGAGCACATGGTCCTTGCTTCCATGTCTCTGCTAAATTTCAGTAGAATCCCAGGTTGGTTATCCCCAGCCAGATATTCTCTTCTTAAGCAGTTCACTAGATGCAGTAGTTATATAAACTTGTTTACTTCTGGTAATGCAGAATGCAGGGTGATGTTAATTACAGTAGCAAAAGATATTGCAGATCCACTTCAAAGCCTTTTTAGTGAAACATGGACAGCAAAACAGCTCCATTCAATCATCACCTCTGACTCATAATTGTGCATAGCTATAAGAGGCATGAAGTGTTCTTGAACAAGAAGAAGTGGAAAAAGGGTGTTCTAGGAATTTTTAATTTTTTTGACAGAAATATGTGACATTGCATGCACATTTGTATATATATACATGTGGCATCATCATCATCTCTATTTTCTTCAGCTTT
Source organism: Linum usitatissimum (assembly GCA_030674075.2). Taxonomy (NCBI): domain Eukaryota; kingdom Viridiplantae; phylum Streptophyta; class Magnoliopsida; order Malpighiales; family Linaceae; genus Linum; species Linum usitatissimum. Next base: position 7,097,895 of record JAUJYP020000192.1, read on the forward strand.
TCCCTCTTCTATATAAGATCAAATAGCAATCGCAACCCGAAACTTGTAGGACGACAATGATTTCCTTGGTTTTTTCTGAGATAAGATCACAAGAGTGTGCAAGAATAAAATGTTAGCGATACTGTTCGGTGAGGTTTTGCTATCGTAAGAGATTTTCTGACATCTTTCGTTCATATTGCACGTTAGCTATACTACTCTGGTTGGCATAATTAGCAAGACTTTGCGGACAATATGATACTAACCGGTGGACTGGGACGATCCTCTCCGGACTCGAATATGCTATGTACGTGTTGTGTACATATAGACAACAGACGCGCCAATTGTACGTTTGTAAAGAAGAGTAAGAAGAATCTATATATTGAACGGAAACGAACGGCGGAAACAGAGCCACAAACCGTACCAAATGAAGCCAAAAGAAAGAACACCAGCAACCAGCAGAGCCACACCAGTCCAAAGGAATTCCAAACTCTGTCAAATAATAACAGCAAAAAGCCACAGGAAAACAAACAACAAAACACAAATCACAAGAGAACACACAGCAAGTCTCGAGCATAAAACCACCGGTTAGTGGGTTATTTTACAAATGAGATATTTTGAAATAAAATGACATATTATTTGAAAATGTGATATTTTTTATGCGTAAAATATTTGAAATTTAAGAAATACTTTATTTGGCTACCCAAGTAACTGAGTTATTTTGTCCAAAATATCTCATTCAAATACCTCATGCAAACAACTCATAAAACAGTCTATTCAGACCTAATGACGGAACCAGTAGTGGGCCCAACCCATTACCCAGAAAACCGCGTGTCTAGGGTTTTTTTATTCAAGATTTGATAAAATTTTATGTAAAATCGTAAAAATTGAAAATTTGCCCCACATTCTTGAATATTTACCAAAAATTTCTGATCATCTTGATTCCGCCGGCCGAAACAAAATTAGAAAAATCCACTCACTTTATTCTCTTTAGTCCTCTCAAATGAGACTCCGGTCGTGCATGTAGACCATTTTCCTCACGTTCCATTTGTTCATGGGCCTGCCTGCATGCAATGCATTGCCCCCGATGCCGCCCACCTGTTAGATTAACATGCATGGATCTTTCTCGTATATAATAGTAATAATAATAAATTTTATCAAAATAAAAATAACGTGACGTCATCGCCCCTATCACCTATGCTATATATAACAACTCAGAATAACCCTAATTTGCAGTCTCTAAGCAGTACCCCCAGCAGCCAGGAAGCAAAAGATTTGCTTTAGGTATATATATATATATTATAATTTCTTTGATCGTCACCTTCTCCTTTCATTATTTCCTTCAATCTTATTCACTCTTCCCCGCTTTTGATCCGCTACTTTGATCTGTTAAAAACCATTACATCTCAATAACTCGAATTTTTAAGAGAAAATTTTCATTAATATTTATATTATTATTCACTAACAACGTCTAGTTTAGCGTAGGATAATACATGAAAAAAGATAGACAGTCACGAGAATATTTTCAGTTACAAAAGACATTAGTTACAGAAACAGGTATTAATGAGAAGATATGAAGTTTTAAGGACGGGAGTGTGGTAGCAAATTCCTGTCCTTAAATGTCGGTGTCTGTCTAACTGTTTGGTCACTAAAAGTATTCCAGTGACTACTAATCCGTTTCTTGTAGGGGGGAAATAGAGAGAACCGGTCATAATTTAATTTATAGGAGACGAAGTAAATTGAGTTTCAAATTTACATATAAAACTGGATCACGAAGGAGGACTGTTTTTTATGGAGAAGGATGTGCAGAGTTAGAACCAATCCACCATAGCTTTGCTCTTGATGTTCTTAACGTGTTGTGGTCTTTTTCCTCTGTTGTACTTTGCTTTCGGTTGGAGAGTTCTCTTGGTCGTTTCGTTTCTGTGCTCAGCTCCGTTGGTATATTTATCTTCGTATGAATCCGGATCGACGGCGACAATGAAATCAGACATGTTTTTACCTTGTTTTCTCTCCATTTGATTTCTTTCTTTCCATTTCGATCGACTTCTCTTCACAGCTTGTGAAGTTGTATTGCTCGCAATAATATCTCGCCTTGGATAAAAAAAAAAACTGGATCTCAATGATCCAAACTAGACTCTAGAACTTTTCTGCAAAAAAAAATCACCAATATAAAATTGATGTACATATATGTTGGATCATATGCATGCAGTTTTCTTAACACATGGTGGAGAACAACTCGACGTCGTTCAAGGACTACTATGACCAATTGTTAGTGAACCAAGAAAGAGACCTACGTGATCTGATTTCGGCGGCCAAAGACTACGACAATGACGACCGCAGGAGCGAACTCCGAGGGCTGACGAGGCGGGTAATGGGGCACTACGAGGAGTACTACAGGGCAAAATCCCAGTGGGCTCACGGAAAGGTACTCTCCCTGTTGTCGCCGCCGTGGAAAACCAGTCTAGAGGCAGCCTTGACATGGATAGGAGGGTGGCGCGCATCCATGTCCTTCCACATCATCTACTCCAAGTCGGGGCTCCAGTTAGAGTCCTGGATACAAAACATGATCCAGGCTTCATCACCGGGCTCCGACTTGGCGGACCTCTCGTCCGAGCAGTTCAGAAAGATGGACGAGCTCCAGAGGCTGACCATCCGGGAGGAGAACGAAATTTCGGAGAAGATGGCGAAGGTGCAGGAATCCTCCGCGGACGCTTCCATGGTGGAGCTCTCCCACGCTATGAGCCAGATGCAGGTGTTGACGGGCGCGGATAGGGGGAAGGCGATCGAGGATCGGCTGGAGAGGGCGTTGAGTTCCAAAGAGAGGAAGTTAGCGGAGATGTTGCGGATGGCGGATGATCTACGGCTGAGGACGTGTCGGGCGATAGTTGACGAAGTCTTGACTCCCATCCAGGCCGTTCATTTCTTGATTGCTCTTGCCGAGTTGCACCTTAGGTTTCATGAATGGGGGAAGAAGAGAGACGGTCGAGTCTGAGATAAATATTTGTCTGTCCCGATGACGTCACAAAAGTGAGTCATCATATTTTCAGAATAATATCTGTGATGAGACGTGGTTAGTAAAAGATGAGGGTGTTACAGTATGTTCGTAATAAGTTAATAATGAGATGATTTTTAGTTAGTAACGTTTGTTATTTGTTACGTGTACAATATATATTTTCGAAACGTTGTAAAAATAATACATGTTATAGCTATCATGAATAATATAATATATATAATTCATTTACGAATATATGTGTATGACATTATTTAAGACATTTTAACTAATGATTTATTGACGTAGCCATATTGTTGATCGTGAGGTATTTGGGTGAGGTATTTTGATCGAAATAATTTGTTTTGAGTTATTTCGGCCAAAATATCTTGTTTGGCATCCAACACACAATCTGTGGTATTCCGAACCGTGGTATTTCAAATAACTCATTTTCAAATTATTTCAAATACCTCATCAAAATGACTCGTTTCGCAAAACAAAATAGGTGGTATTTGAAATAACTCGTTTTTTTAATTATTTCGAATACCTCCCCACCATCTAGGCATTTGAAATACCTAATTATTTCAAGAATGTGATATTTTTGTTACTAAATACCATGACTCATTAGCCAAACAATAATTCTCACACTATAATGCCTTTGCACCTCATATGTCTCATATTTTCAAATAACTCATCATTTTATTCCAAAATACCACATATCCAAATGACCCGTTAACTATATAGGGTATATCAACCTAAACGCATGCAGAGTTATAATTGGAGAGAATAGAAATTACAGTAGTGATATCAAAACACTCTCTTTGTAAAAAAAGGTAGTGTAATAGGGGCTTACGTTTTAGATGAAGTCAGCACACTATTGCCGCGCGGGGGGGGGGGGGGTGTGGGTGTGGTGGTGTCCCAAGTCCCAAGACTTGAAATCCAATGAATTGCAGAACCTGCAAATGGGGAAACAACCATTATATTAGGTTTCCCAGATAGAAACAGTCGTCGTCGTCAGCCGGTCTTTAAACACATGCATGCATAGGTCTTTCCTTAGCCTTCACGTCACAATAGAAGACATAGTAAGCGACAAAACAGCCACTCCCGTCCCCTTCTACATCCTCGTGACTTTCACACACACCCGCCGATATTATATATGTATTCTATTTTTTTTTATTCAGCCCCGCTCCATTAGTGGAACCCCTTATGTTGAGGGACTCTGGATGAAATTTTAAAAATTTTAAAAGTCAATTAATATAAGAAAGGCAATTAAATTAACGTTTTTCTTTAATGATTTCAAAACCCTTATTGTATGTGATGTGTTTTTTTATTGCTGAAAGCGAATTAATTAATAATAAATATTCGCATAAATATAATTGAAACATATATTGAATCAATTTTGAATGATTTTTGTGTATCTAATAAACCAATTGACCAATAATTTTTGTTTAACCCTATACTAAGTTAACATATAGAAAAATTAGTGCTGTAATGGCTTTTTTCTTACATTTCGTGTTTGAATTAAATGTATATTTATTACTTACTACTAGGTTGATTAATTACAAGTTTAAATTTAATAAATTATATAATCTAAAAAAATAAATAAATGAACATCAAAACTTCAAATACCATTAACCAAATTACAAAATCATTAAAGGTTATATATAATTCATTGGCGAGTAAGGAGAAGAAACTGGTTCTGCGGGTGGCTGATGATCTGCGGCTGGCGACACGGTGTATTGTTGATGTGTTGACTCCGATCGAGGCCGTTCATTTCTTGATCGCGGTTGCTGAGCTTCATCTTCGGCTTCATGATTGGGGGAAGCGGAGGGACGCTACCGCACCATCGCAGCCGTCCATGTAGACCTTATCAACATTATATGCATTGCGATCATCTGTTTTTTTAGTTACTTGTATTGTTTTTTCATTAGGAATATAAGGTACTGTTTTTTACATGACTGTCCTTTTCATTTTTGATCAACTATTTATTTTATTTATATCGATATTTCATTTATATCCGACTACTCTGAGTTGAATACAAATTATTGTTATTCTTAAAAAAATTATATCTCAATATTTTTCGATAAGATTTTGTTGACGTTAGATATTTTTGTTGTCATAGATATTTTTGATATCTTTCGTTTATGTCGATGTTAGTTATATTTGGTTAATGTTGGTGTTCATTAAATTTGTGGACTCATCTGAGAAGAAGGAGGTTTCTTTTACTAAATTGGGCAAGTGTATCAAATTCATTATCTAAGTCATCGAATAATGGCGATATAACACGTAAATAAGATTCCACTTGACGAAAATGTCGACGAATGGGCTAATTTCATAAAAGGGGTTAACAACAAGCAAGTACAATATATATACAAAATGGCGGGAATATGGACAAGTTTCCCTCTCGACGGGAAAGTGAAGACCCGAGAAGCGAAATAGCTGACAAGGGAGCCCTACCATTCAACCATCGTACTCCGATTCGGCGTCTTTGTTCGGTAAAGAAGCGATCTTTCTTGGCGGGAGAAGAACAGAGTGGTTAGGTTATAGAGCGAGCGAGCGGGCGAGTGAGTGAGTTAATCAGATTGGCGGAAATGGAAACCCTAGGCATCCTCGAAGACGTGGAAACCCTGGTATCAGACAAGAATCAAGTGGTAATCCTCTCCCATCTCTCCCATTTCCATCTCACTCTTCATTCTCTCTACAATTTCTAGTGTTCCTCGCTTGTTAATTGCTTCTGAAGGATGTTAGTGCCGCGTTCATTGCAATTACGTTGCTGAATCACGAGTTGGCTCAATTGGCCAATTAATTGCAGTCAATGAGATTTAGGGAATAGGGTGCGGTGTACCACCTTACGATTTAAGCTGAACCCTTGAAATTAAGCATTAGCTATGGGGTTTGTCTTTATCAAGCTTACTCCTTTCTCTGTTGGCATTTCTTTTTCCTTTATGGATATTAAACCTTCATGGGATTATTATGTGGTTTAGTTCCAAATACTATACGGGTTTAGAGTGGAATGGGTGTGAGATTAATACAACGCCCTGGTTTGCAATTTTCATTTTCTGTACAAGCAGCTAGCTTTAGACTCTTCAAAATTGGATCTGAGCTGCTTTACTGCCTTTTAGGTTTCTTATAAGTGGCTGAGTCGCAACTTTTTGGTGCCTTCAAACGATGCTAAAAGGTAATGTTCTCGCCATCTTGTCTCTAAGAAGTCTTCACTTATGTTGTTAGCTTGTCACCTTTCATGTCACGTCTCATAATGACAAATGATTTTGTTGATGTCAGGTTGCTCCAAGATTTTGTTGACAAACAGGGAAGCAGTTTGGACGTTGTTTATACCGTGTCTGGTTGGTTGAATAAGAATCCTCCTAGTTACAAAGTACGGCTTGTCAGTGGGCTCAAACTTGAAGGTAAGGTTTCAAATGGAAGATGTTATTTGGTGAAAGTTGATAGTACTGATAAATGTAGTTTCTCCGTTAAATTCATTGCAGAAGCAAAGCAAGATTTTGATGGTAGCTGCTCAGTTGAGGTCTATAGTGTTCAAGCTTGTATTCCCAGGGATCCAGCTGCTCTTTGGAATATGGAGTTCATACAAGCAGAAGAGCTCATCAAGCAACCTTCCACTGATAACAATTGCTTGAGAGATAACAGGTACTTCTGTGTGATTTGAATTATAACCCATGGAATTTGATCAACATCTCCTCCATTAGCCTTACCAATTCAGGTTCCTAGCTGATGTATAAAACGTAATGAACAAATGTAACTTCTTCCATTTGAGCTACCAAAATGAAACAGTAGGAAGTCAGATTATATCTTAACTAAGTAGATGTAATTGTAGCATGTTCAAATGATTTCTTTGTGGAAATGGTTGTCTCTTAACTAAATTCATCTGGCCCAGGTTGTGTGGGATTGTTAATTCCTTTGTCCAGCGCATTGTTGACGGAACTTCTGTTAGCAGTTCAGCTGCTCAAACAAATAATATTGGAATTAGACGACCATCTACAAGTTTATCAGCATGCAGAACCAGTATGGCCCGTCTTGGTGATGAAAACAAAGCTAAGCAGCTCTGTCAAATGGCTGGTCAGCAACCTTCCAACACGGTCGGAGAAATTAAAACTGAGAAGAATGGGAAAATAAGTTCTGATAAGAGTACCAAGCCTTGTGTAGTTGCTGAAAAAGCTCCTTCCTTACCAATTAAGGGACAAGGTGACACCAACTCATCGAAAAATGGTGGTTCATTGGCCAAGTTATGGGGGAATGCAACTGTAAAACCAAAGTTAACTAGCACACCAGCAGCCGGTAATTACTTGATTCCATTTGTACAATTCTTCTAATCTTTAACATAGTTTTTTCGTTTCACTCTTCTAAACTTCTTACTGCTTGCATGGATGTAGACAATGCAGAAGCAGGAAGCTGTGCTAGGGAAACATTTGAGGACGTGATGAATGATTACGAGGATGGGGATGTCAACTTTAAGCGAGTCTCCAATAGTCTATCTGGCAGAAAAAGGAGAGTAGTTTTTGATTACTCCGATGATGAATGTGAAGATGCAGTCAATCTGAGTTCAGGGGATCTCGTGAATGGTCAAAGCAATAAATCTGTTGCTGCCACCGACAGAATAGACGACATTGTGGTGCACGATGAAGGGAAATCGGAAGTGGGAATGGGTATCCAGAACATGAATGCTGCTTCTTCTGCTCCCGGCAAATGCAGTACTACTAAGACTTCATTTGCAGAGACAAAAGGCAGCAGCATCATGCCAAATGATGTCAAAGACAATGCAGCCTCTAAGCCAGTTCCTAGTTCTTCGAAAAGGAACAAAGTGATGAAGACGTGGATTGATGAGCGCGGCAGAGAAGGTAGAGTAGAGTAAAGTTGGAAATGCTTTTCAGATTCTTCTACTATACAATTCTTCTGGGGGTTCTTAGGAAATTATGCAATGCAAAGCATGATTTATCTGATCATAATGCGTAATAGATGTTTTTTCACTTTTGCAAGAACAGGTTGCAGGATTGCTTAACTTTTGGCTTGTAAAGGCTCTTGCAGTTTCTAAGTTTTATTTATCCAGCGTTGTACTAATTTTCTGTTGTGTACTTCAGTGACTGAAGTAGTATACGAGCAGGATGAGACGGAGAAGAAGAACGTTGAGAGTAAGGAGGCAGGAAATACCTCAAATGATACAACTAAAAAGGCAGCAAACAGGTAAGAGCATTTAGTGTGTCCCTGGGATGTTTCATTGTTTTGATATGTGTATATGTTCTACTCTCTGTGACAAGTAACACAATCTCTGGCTACAAGTAACAGAAACTTAGCTTCTGTAAAGCGACAGCAATTTGATGTTGGTGTTGATGTTGATGTTCAGGGAACCAGCGTCTAAGAAGTCGACCCCAGCTCCGACACATGCAGGAGGGAAAGCAGGTGGGAACAAGGCTGCAGGCAAAAGGGATCCAAAGCAAGGCAACATCATGTCCTTCTTCAAGAAAGTCTAAGCCAGTGGCTTGTTTATAATGCAAGTAGTGGCTTAATGGTTCGAATTCTTCTCCCGTACCCTCTTGAGCCGGATTCCTGATGCCTGTTGCTAGAAATGTTTGGATGAGCTGAAATTTGCAGTAGGAACATCACTTGAATTCTCGATTAGTTTGGAAACCATCAATGATTTTAGTTACTTTTGTTTGTAGTTGGAATCCAGGACTTGAAATTGTTAAAACATTCTCCATCTCTCATGCAATGTCGCAAAATATCGGTGGCTCGACTCGTCTACAAACTGCCAGTCAGCTGTAGTTGTAAGCCTTCTGATCTCTTACTAAATTCGGATAAGTTGTAAAAACATCATTCACTCATTTCCTTTATCCAGAGTGGAAGAACCTGAAGCAATGTCATGTTCTATCACCAAAATGGTTGCAGACATGGTAAAAAGTAGAAAGTAAAATCCTGACCGTAAGAAGTTCAATTAAGTGAATGGGGGATGAGATTAAAAACAACAAGACACCAACTTATTACAATATTAAACCAGGACAATATTTTACTCTAATGTCAAAATTCGACTCTTAGAATTCGATAATTTTGCAGTCGAATAAAAGATGACATAAGCAATTGAACTAGCTAGCTTGGGAAACAAGCATCTTGATACAGGAAGGAAATCCATGCAAGCAATGAGGTCAGTCAAATTTCTCCATCTCTAAAAATTCAACAACTAAATCAATTAATGGATGATCATCACAAATTAATAAGTATTTCATTGTTTGTCATTTGAAAACTAATTAAATTCTAGAAAGAAAGAAAAAAAGACTGCATGTTTATCTCATTTCTTATAACCCTTTTCCCAGCTTCCATTTCGGGTCAACCGTTTGGTTGGAATTGGATACATCTAACATTCTCTCTAACAAGCCACCAAGGGGAAACGTTTCAAACCAAACCTTCAAAGACAAACCGTTTACCTCTATGGAATTCTCTAGACACCTTAGAATTCATTTAAAGAATTTCAACCACTTAGAGGCTTCATATACCCTTCTTATAACTAGTTATAATCCTCCCACCCAAATCCTCAAATTGTAACACCAAACCACTCTAAATCTTGATCAAGATGGGCACTTTGGTGGGTCATGTAGCACCAGGATCAGCCTTCTTCATATGGGGTTTATGGCATCTTCTCAACCATACAAAACTCCACTTCCAAAACCCAAATACCTACCTTGCTCACCCATGGTTCCCGACCTCAAAGTTCAAATACTTGGAGCTCTTGCTCATCATGATGGTGAGCTCCATCTCAATATCGATGGAGCTCTTCATCGGGCCCGAAAGGCACCAGCCGCTCGATCCTGATGGCACAATCCCGTCGAACCACCTTCACAACTTCGAGCACTCTTCAATCTCCATGACTTTCTTCACTTACGCTGCTCTAGCCATCGCGCTTGACAGGATCGGACCGAAGTCCAAATTCGGCATGACCCAATTGGTAGGAGCTGTAGCGTTCGCGCAACAACTCTTGATGTTCCGCCTCCACTCTTCTGACCACATGGGCGTCGAAGGACAATACCATTTTCTTCTCCAATCCGCCATTTTCATATGTCTGGTTACCACCCTCATGGGAATCAGCCTTCCTTGCAGCTTTATGGTCAGCTTCGTGAGGTCCGTCAGCATTGTCTTTCAGGTATACATATGCTAGTAAATAATATAAAACCAATCTTGAATCATCTTTTAATAATCCAACGGTTCATAACATGGTATTAAAGCCTTTAAGACTAAGAGGTATTCGTTTCGAATCCCTATATCCCCAATCCTTTTCACAACACATACAAAAGCTGGTGCAAACCTCGGATTCTTTCGAGAGCTTCAATTAATCCGAAGTAAAAAATTTCGATCTCCCTAACATGTTACATGTTCCCATATGTAGGGTGTGTGGATGGTGGTGATGGGCTATACACTTTGGACACCTTCTCTAGTAGCAAAAGGGTGCTACATCAACCAAGAGGAAGGGCACCAAGTGGTGAGGTGCCAAGGTGAACAAGCTCTCCACAGGGCCAAATCTCTTGTGAACATCCAATTCAGCTGGATGTTGATCGGCATCACAGCTTTTGCTGTGGGTTTCTACTTGATGATGCACAAAGCTTACGGCCGAAACGTTGACTACACATCGTTGACCACACCGGTTTTAGAAGAAGAAGATGATGATCATGATGTTGAATCGCAGAGGAAGACACAGAGTAGTAGTTTCATTGAGATGGGGAAGAGCTGGGGGAAAGTTGACATTGATAGGTAATTAAAAATAATTAGGTAGCTAATTAATTAGGATTAAGGTAGGTGTAGTGCGTGTCGACTTTTCATTGGTTGTCAATAGAGTTTACTTGTGTAGAACAATGATGACCCTTGGGATTGGACAAAAATTCTACTTTGGTGTCAAGATGAGGAAAATGTACCTTCACATGTCGTCTATGGATGGCAATTCTAACTGTTTTTTTTGGTTGGTTATATGATTTAAAATTGGTCAAATATGGTAAATTTTTTAAAATTGACGATATTTTTGAATAAGGATAGATTTAAAAATCATCTCGTATAAATATGGATAGTGTATGAATATTGTCGTTTCAATAATAATTTTGTACGTGATTTATACATCCAACAAAAAAGTGCCGCGAACAACATATTAGAACAAGAATGGAATCGATGATATTTTTTTTTATAGAATGAAATACGTGTATGACAAGTGATTTTCTTTTAGATTCAATCAGCCACCACGTTATTGCTTTAATGAACACAATATTCGTGTGATCTAAGTATCTAACTTAACAATGAATTAATTCTATAAAAATTATATCTATTAGACTATTAGTAGGTGGACGAAAATTTGATCGATGTTATTAAAGACTAGCTAGAGAGACCTGTAACTGTGGCCAGGAAGGAGTGTGGGAACCGGGTTTGAAACCCGACTGCTGACGGTGATGATGATCCGAATCCATGTGCTCCTCCGAACCCGACCGAATAACAACTCCGCTGGACGGGTCGACCTTCTTGCCATCACCGCCGACGATGTTAGCTTCTCTCCTCTCTTCATCCTCCTCGCTATCCACGTAGTTCAAACTCTCGCCCGACGCTGAATTCTTCATTTTTTCTCTGGCTACTGGCCGACGACGGCTTACCCACATCTACTAGTGTGGTTCTATATATTGGAGGGTTTATTCCGGGAATGAGTTAGTGGCTGCTGACCTTACTTGAGTTGGGGTGCTTGGGAGTGTTTGGCGAACGATTTTTCGAAAAACGACCAAAAAAGATAGTAAGAGTGAGTGTAAACGGTATAGGCCTATAAATAAAAGTAGTATGAGGTAGGAAGACAGAAAAATACAGTGTGGGTGTGTGTCCTATTTAGAGTGAGACGACTCACACAAGCGTATTATGTAGAATAAGCGTATGGCTCGGCCGGTAAGTCTGAGGAGAATGAGTTTTGTCTATTCTTTAACGTGAAGTCTGTGAAGCTTTTAACTTATACCGCTATGGTGGCATGAGTTTGACCTTTACGTATCACATTAGGATAGACCATATTTAAATTGTTGAGAACTGGACGATTAGGGATTGCCTAGGTCTGTAACGGAATGAGTTGGCTACCTCCCTGATTGCGGCATGCTCTTGTCAGTTGATTGGGGCAAAATGACCGACTCGTCCCATCATTTCTCTGCGAATACATCTTCTCTTTGGTTTGTAGGGTTGGTTCAACCACTAGGGTCAACCATTTAGTTGAGTGGTTTGATTCGTCCACTGAGCTCACATTTAGTTGCGACGATACGACGCCGTGATAGAGGAACGTGATCCGTGATTTAATTTCGAGATCATTCAGTCATCCTCAACCCACAGCTTCGCTCAATCTCTCTCAACACTGTAAAAAAGTCCCTAAACGTCAAACGATGATCCTTTCTCTTGTACACTCCTCCTGCTCTACTTCTTCCTCCACCTTTCAACCCAGACTCTACACTTCCATCTCCCAACCACTCCCGAATTCCACTTCCTACTTGCTCCCGAAATCGCTACTCCCCGGCCACCACTCCTTGAAGAAATGGCTCTATCTCAGCAAGCGATCCTACTACTGCAGGACTCGGAACTTCACCGCTAACGCTATTCAGGCTTCCTTGCTCGAGGCCCCTGTCCTGTGGGCTGGCCGGGTTTTCGTTTTCTATGCGCTTTTGAGGGTCGGTTTAGCTGGATCCAAGTCCAATCCATTTGTGTCCGGTAAAAATTCGACCTTTGTGGGTTTCGTTTCTCTCTGTGTTTTTTTTTGCTATTGATTTAGGGTGTTAATCTGGTATAATTTTTGTTCAGATTTAGTTGGGGAAAGAGGTGGCAGGGGTGCTGCTGGTATTGCTGAAGCTGGTGATTTCGGGTTCTCTAAGTTGCTTCAGTCCATTACAGGAGACCCTGGTAATTAGTCGATTTTTCCTGTTTCCTTTTTCGTTTCCCTTTTGAAGTGTAAATAGATGAATGTTCATTTCCCTCTATGATTGAGCTTCAAGTTACGGAGCATTAACTCGTTGGCACTCATCTTTAATGATTGTGATGATGAAGTTTCGCAAACATTTTCATGTTGGATCATATGAGGAAGGGTCTTTAGTCGTGCAAGGCATGTCATTTGGTTGGTTTTGTTAGTGAATCCTTGGTGCAGAGTATAAGTTGGTTTCTGATATGGCTGAGTTAGTTGTTTTGCTTTCAGATTGATAATCAACTTGTTGTATATCTGGCATGGCTTGTTTTAAAGTTCTAAGAGGTGAGAAAATCGTAGTGTGGACCTCTCACATGAAAGCTTAATCCTGATATTTTAGTGATATCTAACTATCTACTGTAGAAATATGTATGAGTTGATTGTATCATCCAGAAAATTTGGACTTGCTGGCTTTCTAAATGGTTCTCCTGCTACCATATGCCCACCAGCTACTATGGCTGCTTATCTTTGAGGAATCACGAGTCGGAGATTTCGACACTGTTCAAAATTATATCCTAGTCTAGAACATCTTTCTGGTTTATTCTCTCAGATCGGAACATCGTTTTGTGAAATAGTAATGCAAGAGGATGGAGTTAGTGTATTATTTGCAGGATGTCGTGTGAAGCTCCAGTATCAAGCACCTAGATTCGTAGAGTTGATGATCTTCCATCTTCATTATTTTGGAGTTGATATGTGGTTGCTTCCCTCCAATTCTCTTAGGCCAATGTCTCTACTAAAGCTGACTGTCTATTTATGCTGTGGTTCAAATCGTTGAATAGATAAAGAAGCAGCTGATAAGAGGAAGCTAGTGAGCAAATGGCATCCCACCACTAAAGGTACACTTAGGAGGAACTACAGGGTGCCATCGAAAACTGAAGGAAGACGTCTCCTTAGAGCAGTTGCAGCCTTGCTAGCCGAGGATGATCACTTCGTAGATGCCACTTCCCACAAGGTAATCTGATTCATTGGAAAAGGATCTTAACATATCATCATAACGTACAGAGTCCAAAGTTAGTAACTTCCATTTTTCGGTCTGTCTCAAAATGCAGGGGTGCCAAATAAGAAGGGAGAGTGCACACGGTGAGAGTGTGTGCTGTAACAACGTAAGGGCTCTTTTCGACGAGCTGCCGACGCCTCACCTGATCGTCGAAATCACTCCTTTTCCTGTCGGATCTTTGACCGAGAAGGACTATCTCAAGGCTGAAAAGCTAGAAAGAGTGCTTCGGTCTGGCCCTTCTGTCTGAAAACACACATTTTCCTTCTCCTCTGTGTTTCTGGCTGAACTTTACCTTGTACATACTTAAACCAATGTTCATCTGCCTGCTCCGACGCAACATAGTACTGAAATGGATTAAGGTGTTGCATCCTTTTCTGATTGAGTTTGTTTAACGAATAAGCGTTTCTGTTAGTTTTGTTCACAAATGTACCTTTACCCTCATGGATAAATCAAGATAGCTTTTAACTATATCTAAAATGTTCATCGCAAGTTGATGCCTGTATTAAATCCTGACTTATGAGTCATAAGAGTAAAAAAGTGGAGTACTTGCATAGCCGAAAAGAGATAGCTAAGCAACCTTGATTGTTGTTGATAAGTTGTTAATAGCCTTGTTTTTGTAAGTAGAAAAACAATGGGGTGAGAGAGGCTCGAACTCTCGACCTCAGGATCACTCAGTAGCTATGAGACCTACGCGCTAACCAACTGCGCCACCACCCCTTTGATGTCAGTATTGTTAAATTTTAATTGTCATATCTTTGCAACGGACACCCTCGTCGACGTCGTTACTTTTGAAATCCTTAACACGTCTGATGAAAAGTATAGTAGTTTCCTGTATTACTCCGGAGTCCGGACTACAATTCAGAAAACTCAATATCACCAAACCAAATCAACCGAAACGAACCCCAATGATAGACTTATACCATTATAGACTCGAACTTGTTGAACCACGAGCATCAATAGTATTCGGCCACAATTGAGCATTCTCAATTACTCCATTGGAAGCAGGAATGCCTTCCTTCCCAAACTGTTACAACTATCAGTCTGAAAATCAATACCAAAATCAAATTCCTAAACCAACCAGGAATATGATGGTCCCCAATCAACTCTCAAACAATTCTCTAATTGAGTTAAAAGTTTACAGAAGGTAGATGATGCCATGGCGGTTGGATGTTGCACTGCTCACTTGAGACCCATTGACGCCATCAAATCTTCGTACTCGGGATCGTTGTCTGCTTTTCTTCCCATTCCAGGTTGCTGAGAAGCAGAGGGTGAGAACGGGTCATAAACTTGCTGCCGTCCAAGGTTGGCATCAGGCCTAGAAGATCCGAGAGCAAAATCCAGACGGAGCTGTTTATTCGGATCTCTTAACTCTCGAGGCAGATTCATCTGAGGAAAACCTGCCCGGGGGACCATGCTCCTAGACATCATCTGTGGATTGCCATCTCGAAATGCTGCAAATCTGGGTGGGACTGAAGCTCCAGCAAGGTTCCCACTGAAAGGGTAATCGAAACGAGGCTGACCCGTCTGAGGTCTTGGGAACTCATGGCTGCTGCCAGGATGAAAATTCGAGTTTGGCCGGAAAGGTGGGAAAGATGGTGCTTGTGCAGCTGGACCATGCGTTGGCCTGCTGGTCAGAGTGTTCATATTTGGTGGATGGCGCATCTGAAACGCAAAATCACCACGAACAGGATGCTGCGGAGGAATTGCTACAGAAAGCTGTCTCGTGGGAAAGAAATTCGGTCTGGTACCAGGAATGATCCCAGGATGTTCATTTGGTCTTGCAGCAGCCGATATAGGTTGCTGAGTTTCCGAACCAGAGAAATGTGCAGGAAAATTTGGCCTAGATGGCCGAGCAAACGGCTGAGCTGGTTGACCAGGAAAGGAGCTTGGGGCGGCAGAATGATGGCCCATTTGGCTGCTGGGCAACTGAAGAGTTGGTTGCCTGGGTTGAGCATTTCCCGGAAAACCAAAATTGGGTCCAGAAGCATTTGAATATGGAACATGAGAAGCAAAACCTGGCCGCGAAAGCATTTGTCCTGCAGAAGGATTGTCTCCGAGAGGTGCTTGAGGAACGAACGAAGGTTGCGGTTGCGAGGACATTGGGATCGGATGCAGTCCACTAGGTGGGCGTTGGTTACTATTGTAAGGAGGTGCGGCTAAACTATTTCCCTGCATTGGGAAAGGTTGGGAGCCTTGCATCAGGAAATTTCTCGGTGGATAAGGGTTCAGCGAGGGATACCTAGTTGGATGTGACTGGACAGGAATAGAAGTGAACATAGATGGAGTTGATGGAGGACCCATGTGAGATGGCAGTGTGGATGTATTGAAGAATGGCAAGTGAGCATCTGCAGGATTGTTAGACATTGGTGCTGAAAGAAATTGAGAAGAAATGACGCTAGAGGATGGTGGATATGCCGGACCAGGAGGTAGTGGGGCTCCAGGATACGATGATTCTTGGGGCCGAAATTCACCTTGCGAAGGTCCTGCGCGCGGTGGATGTGTGGCTTCCTGATTACCGACATCAGGCACTGCAGAAACAGGTGTCTGTGGATTCTGATTACCTACATTATCCCCAGCAACAAGATTTCCCTACGTAAAACAACACAAAGACAGCAGGGATTAGGTCTCATGCGAGGTGGGACTAAACAGAAAATCCTGTTGTTCAAGAAAGGGAACTTACCGATATTGAGGAGATTAGTAATTCAATAACGGACACTGCAGAATCCACTTTCTCAAATGTGTCGGCAGATACAAGCACAGTCAACTCATCAAAAGTAGCCTCGCTTTCATTCTTCGCACCAGAGGTTGAAATTTCAACCTGTAAAAGAGAAAAGTTCAACCAAATCATGAGGACTACAGGCGAATATTGACGATGACAAAAAAAGTTGCAATAAAAAATATTACCTTCTCCTCAGTACCAGACTTGATCCCATGTACTTTCAGTTTTGTCCCAGTTTCCTGATACGGAAAGATAAGAGATTATTCGAACAGATTATTCATGCCAGCTCTCCCCTAGTCTGAAACAAACCACTGCTCGATAAAATTTTTACCTTCCCCAATCGTTTCAGAGTCTCATTTCCAGGGCCACATATGAGACCAACGAAATTGTGTTCAGGATGATCTTTCACCTGTTAGAAGCATAGATAATGCATCAAGTAGAGGTCATGGAATTGCAAAATATGACAACAACAGGATAAAAACACGCAACCAAAAAATCAACATACAGGGATAACAACTGCAGCTTCCTTAAGCGAAGGCTTATAGTCAGGTGGAGCCTTGTAACTTGGATTCAATTTAAGTATTTCACCTGAAAAAGTTTGAAAATAAAAAGTAAGGAATTAAGTACGGGACTCTATACTCTTGCTGTGAATTAGCAAATTACCAATGACTTCCTGCCTCTCAAGTTCCAAAGTTTCCAGAGTCTGCATGTATAAATTTTACATTAAATTAAGGAAAGCATAGGGGCAAGTTAAGGATACACAAAACACAGTTAACACTGCTAGAACATGTCCAGAGTGAGTTGTTAATTCTACCTTAGCCTCATGGTGTGGTCTGGAAGTCTTTAAATCAACATATTCATCAGAGACTTCTGAGTCTT
Source organism: Linum usitatissimum (assembly GCA_030674075.2). Classification (NCBI taxonomy): domain Eukaryota; kingdom Viridiplantae; phylum Streptophyta; class Magnoliopsida; order Malpighiales; family Linaceae; genus Linum; species Linum usitatissimum. The sequence goes on from JAUJYP020000192.1 coordinate 7,115,416, forward strand.
TATGATCACCAAGCTCAAGAATCCCCCTTTCCAGCTGTTGTGCGATTTGATCTACTCGAGTCTGCCCAAAATTTGCAGATCATTTATTGGCACCTGGAACGAGAAGCTTCCATGGTATTTTAGCACCCAATGGGCATAAGGTATCTCCTCCAATGCAGGAATACAAGTCCATCCACACATTAGGCCTTTTCAGCAACAGCATTTCAAGTTTGATACAGCTAGTTCTCAATTAATAAGGAAATTCTCAAACTCAGAACAGAAGTCAAAAGGGCAAAAAGCTACATACTAAAATCAAAAGAAACAGAAATGATGAACAGTGATAGTAATTTACATGCCAAGAGTACCATGTGGCATAATCCTCCACATACCTGATAGGCTAAAACTCTGCCCTTCTTAACAGCAGCATCTTGTGTCAGATCAGGTCCCCATTTCGTCTTCCTTTGGTGGTCATTGTTGCTTTCTTGACTGACTCCATCACTGCTAGCAAGCTTCTTACTGCCTCTAAAGATTGGAACAAGCGAACCCGAAAGCTTGTTTTTGGGAATCACAAATCCAGATTTTGCTGCAAAAATGGAGACCTTTGGTCCACTTGTTGAAGGAATAGACGAACTCGTAGGTGTGTTGTCATTATGAAGTTCCAAAACTGACGACTGCTCAATTTCCATAGCCATTCTCCTTTATAAGGTTTTTACTGCGCCACCTTGAGAAGCTCAGTAATCCTAACAATTAAACATGCGTTCAAAAACTTCATCAGAGAAAATATGTGTTCAAGGGCTTTCATTGGTGTATAAGCTACTGTAAATTCAACTAGAAGTGCCAAAACATCATCAAGAAAAGCACAATTCTTTGACACTCCCATTTCATTGATATTCCAGAAAGGAACTAGGAACACACTACACTGAACAGGTATCACAAAGACGAATTAAATACTGGAGGCACTAAATGGTGACGACTAACAAACAGCTAACTAAGCAAGAAAGAAGAGCTCGAAGATGGAGGGAAGATTTTACCTTGAAATTACTGATGGGCAATAATCGAGGAAGTTAGGGTTTTGTTCAGAGATTGCCACGGAGGGAATTACAGAAGAGGAAGAACTACGAGAGGCCACTTCACCTCGACGAAAGCAGACGGACGGGTCGGGACGGGTCGGGTCGGGTCGGATGTTAAGAATTCGGAGCATGGGTCAAATGCCCAGACCCAGCCCACAAGGCCCGCTACCATCGTCTCCCTAATTTGAAATTTGACGAGTACTCCAAAACGCTGTCGTCTCACAGATGTCTCTTGAACGATATGAAAAGCTGCAAAAATTAGAAATTGCCGCCGCTTGAAAATTCTCCACCGTCACTCTCACCTACCCAGAAAATCTCCCCCACAAATCTTGCAGACTTGCACGCAATCCTGAAATTAGCATCTTAAGCATCAATCAATCCGATTGTCTCTCGTCACCAATGGCGTCGTTAATGCCTGAACTTGTCTCTCTGTTCCTCCTCGTCCTTTCTATTTCAAGCGGCCAAGTACTCTCCGTCTCCGACGACGATCCTGCTGCTTCCGTCTACGAAATCCTGCCCAAGTACGGACTCCCCAGCGGGCTGTTACCCGATTCGGTCGTCTCCTACACGCTCGACGACGACGGCAATTTCGCCGTGTCTCTGCAGAAGCCCTGTTACATACAGTTCGATTACTTGGTTTATTACGAGGAGAATATCACCGGGAAGCTGAGCTTGGGGTCGATTACGGATCTGAAAGGGATTCAGGTCCAGAAGTTCTTCATCTGGCTGGATGTCGACGAGATCAAGGTCGATTTGCCTCCTGCTGGTTCGATTTACTTCCATGTCGGGTTTATCAACAAGAAGCTTGATGTGAACCAGTTCGAGACTGTACATTCTTGCCAAGACGGGGTCACTGGATCGCCCTGTAAAGGGCTTTGGAAGCGTGTTCTTGAGGTATGTCAACTTATGGAATGTTGACCTTTATAGATTGTTAGTGTTATGTTTATGACTTAATGACGCCGATTTTAGACTATATCTTATGAATCTTGATCAGTTGTTCTTGAGAATGTTTAAAGATTATACTTTTCCTATGCGGGCTATGGTTGAAGGAGGATGGCTTTAGTTTGTCCATGTGAGCCTTTTCGAAATTGTAAAAGTTTGTATATTGGAGGATGTAGACGGATGAATCTCACATTTCATGCAACTAGTCCAAGCCGTGTCTTCAACTGCTGTTGTGGAGCTGATAATTTTGGTTTGGGACTTTGGAGTGATATTGAACGATGTTGGAGAAATGTTTCCGTTTAGGTTTAGGATGGACCATCTTCTGGATTCCTACAAAGCTCATATGTGAGACATTCAGTCAGATGAGCTGTTAAGCCTCCTGGATTTGCTTCTGGGGGGATCTTCTGTGCTTTTAGGGATTAGCATTTGCCATCTGTATTGCATCATTTTTCCATTTTGGATTACAGCCATTGGGTTTGTATCCTTTGTGATGCCTGTGATTGGATTATGACAATTGGGTTTGTATCCTTTGTTGTATGTTGCTACCTTATTTATCCAATGTATTCATTATGATCTTGCAGCTTCCAGAACCTATAGACGGGACTCCATTGCTAATCACCGAGTAGCAGCTGCAACAGCGAATTTACTGCTGTTGTTGTGGAGGAGAGACAACAATGGGGAAGGGAGGTGTTAGTCACTGGACATGAAGAAGTTCAGAAAGAATAAAGATGTACGTACAGTCAATATGATGATATCAGAGACCCAAAAGTTCAAGCAATTCGATGAGCCTGATAGTATCGGTGTCAACGAGTGCACGAAATGTGTATTGTGTAAATAGTAGTTGTATAATACTGTATGATTAAAGAAAAGAACAAGTGATCTAAGTCCCTCTGCATGTGTGGTTCGGTGAACTACCAGGCCCTTCTTCTGAATCAAAAACCTTACTCGTATATCCATTAAGTCATCATGTATGTAGTTCGAAGCAGCAGTGAAGCATCTATATATGTTTTGTTGTGATCTGATCCTTGAGCTCAGATGTAAAAGCTTCATTCATTGTCAATACTCAATTGGAGAATTTCACATTTGCTCGATGGCATGATTGATTGGAAGGGATCATGAAATTTCAGGCATTGTTGTACTGATCGAGAGGTTTAATTCGGAAAAAAGTGGTTGAATGATGGATGGCCGTTGACCGTGTAACTCGGTATACTCCCGTTGAACAAATCTCTAAACTGCAATTACTGAAGACGTTACGTAGGTGCGTATGCTCAAGGAATAATCTGAATATATTCTATGGCGGCGATGATACTTCTAGAAGTGCCGGCAACAGCTGCCGGCCGGCTTTGAGGCAGAGACATGTTTGTCATCAGTTGCATGAATAGTAGAAGACAGCAAGCACGCCTTGTTGGTCGGCACTGGGCAGAATCATTCTGAAAGCCAAAATAGCAAATTGAATTGGAAACAAAAAGGGCATCTTGCAGACTATGTGAAGGACCAAGTTGACGAAGATTCTCATGCAAAACAACAAGACAGCTTGAGGTTCATGACGATGCATTTGTCCATACCCTGACACTTTCAGCATCAAAATTAAATTAACGGGTGTTGAAATACCTATTCCATACCGTAATTTTGGATCGGATTATGTACTGATCCCATAATTTTGAAATGTTGCGAAATAGTTTTGTTGATTCGGGTTGTCTTGCTAGTAACGGAGTTGCAAAATTGATCGATGGGGTTTCGAGCTCATATCGTTGAAAAGTCAATCATATATTTCTTAAGAAAAACTCAACCACATAAACGGAGAATAATGTCATGATAACTAAGATTCGTAAAATGAGTGAATAATGATTGGATCGAACCGGATAACGGAACTGCTTCTATATTCGAGAAAAAAAGGTTGGATCCATTGCGTAAACCGATCCAAAGTTCCACGATGAAATAGATATTTAAGCCTTTAATTAATCCGACTTAGTGACATCTACACTTGTCATAATTTTCTATTCCTCACAAATAATTATAATCGATCTCTGTTTTTAACGCCGAACGGGCAAGAATCAACCATCATCCTATATAATCATCGAACAATGCTAACAAAATTCCCAAACCAAAACCTGAAGATATTCTTCAAGAAAAATCATCATCATCATCATTATCATGTGTTCAATGTTGTCGTTCAAGACATGTAACCATGTCATGATGATAGACAGAGGAATAATTAGTACTACAAGTGATCATCATCATCATCAGTCGTCTGCTAATGTTGTAAGAAGAAGAGGAGAAGCTGTGATTACGAACGTAATCGCGGTCCCTAAACAGAAGGGACTGATGTCCTCGTCGAGGAGGATGTCCTCGACGACGTTGCTGAAAGAGCTGGGAATTCCTCTAGGTATGGACGAGATCGTGGAGAAGCAGCAGTATTGTTACGGTGGTGGCAGTGAAAGGAAAAGCCCGAAATTCGGTAGTGGGTTTCTTGACGAGTCGTATGATAGGTGCAGGGACATTTGCGCTGAATATGCCAAGACTTTCTACCTCGGTCAGTATATGAATATGGGTAACGGTTTGGTATTGACGGAGTATTCAAAATTCTAACTTGGCCCCGTGATGATGTGCAGGAACTAGGCTAATGACAGAGGAGAGAAGAAAGGCGATATGGGCAATCTATGGTAATTTTACATGATCTTTGTTACTTTTTTAAAAAATATTTGTTACTTTTGTGCACTGCAGAATTAGGGTAGGGTAATCCAGATCGCGGGTCTGAGCCCCTTGATAGTAAAGAGATCAAATCTTGTGTACAAAAAATTTAGAGTCTAAGGCAGCTTTTTTCGGGAAGGAATCGACACTGGATACCATTTTCCATATGCGAAAATGGCCGAGTTCGATTCTTCCATAATCGAGGTCCGATTCCAACTAATTTCGACTCTTCGATTCTATTACTATCCGGATGAAATTTCCAAATCCAACCAATTTCGGTTGGAATGCGAATTCTGGCAGGATTGGTATTTGCGGCGGAATTGGAAAAAAAATCAAGTATTTCAGAACTGTCCCGTACTAGTCGGTTGAATCATATATTGGCCAACAAGTCGGTCTAATAACTCAAACCGGTTCAACTTCTGTATATTTTGTTTGTTTATTTAATATTACACACTTTCAACCGGTATAAAACTGCAGTTGAACTATCACATCTCTTACCATTAACCTTTCTGATATTGTGCCCGGTACGATTTTAAAAATATTGCAAAAAAAAGTGAAAACGACACCCAAAGTTTGTGCAATATATAACTCTTAGACTTAAAATCTCACTCGGGATCATGATTCATGATCCAGTGTGGTGCAGAAGAACAGACGAGCTAGTGGACGGACCGAACGCAGAGTACATGACGACCAACTCGAAAGCGTTGGATAGATGGGAAGAGAGACTTGAAGACATATTCAACGGCCGCCCTTACGACCTCCTCGATGCTGCTCTTACCGACACCATCTCCAACTTCCCCCTCGACATCAAGGTAAGGTTACTTATTTTTAATTTAACTTATTTTATTGATTTTTCATTTTTTAAGTACGGTAAAACCTCTATAATTTAATACTCGCTATAATAAATTATCATCTCATGTTATTGTCATTATTGGCTTAATTGCAGCCGTTCAGGGACATGATCCAAGGGATGAGAATGGACACGTGGAAATCCCGGTACGACAACTTCCAGGAACTGTATCTTTACTGCTACTACGTCGCCGGCACGGTGGGGCTGATGAGTGTTCCGGTGATGGGTATCTCTCCTCAATCCTCTGTTTCCGTTCAGACGATCTACGACGGAGCTCTCTACTTGGGGATTGGGAATCAACTTACTAACATCCTTAGAGATGTCGGCGAAGAGTAAGCATACACATCCACTAGTTTACATTAACATTTGCGACATAGACATTCCGTCCTAAAATATTTTGACATAGACATTCCGATTTGATGTCACTGAACCATTAAAATTTTCAAAAATGTTAACTAAACTCTTCATAATTGACGGTTATTTTAGTGCAAGACCTATAAATATGAACAATCATGGACTAAAATGCACCGTAACCACTTATGTTTGACAGCCGCTAACCACTAAAGATGTTTCGTAACACCTTAGAAAACAATACGTATAAGTTCCCGAGTAGTGCGAATGTGAAACATAAGTAACTCGAATTAAAGATTTTAACACGAAAAATCAAGTAATTAATTATTGTTGTATGTGTGAATGTATTTGGACAGTGCATCAAGAGGGAGAGTATATCTACCTCAGGATGAGCTTGCCCAATTTGGTATATCGGAAAAAGATGTGCTATCAAGGAAAGTCACAGAAGGTTGGAGGGAGTTCATGAGAGCTCAGATCACTAGGGCAAGATCCTACTTCAACCTAGCCGAGGAAGGTGCCTCCCACCTCGATGATGCTAGCCGTTGGCCGGTAATTTACTATTTTTAGTGTTCGAACTTCTATTTTATCGTAAGGGGTTAACTTAGTAGTAACATAGCGATGCGATTTTTGATATCGCGATTGCAGGTGTGGACAGCTCTGTTGGTGTATAGAGAGATATTGGACGAGATCGAAGAGAATGATTACGACAACTTGAACAAGAGAGCTTATGTTGGGAAGGTCAAGAAGCTCCTCATGTTGCCATTGGCTTATAGTAGAGCTCAATTCCGACCACCTACCTTGCTTCTTTCATGAATCAATTCCATGATTAATGTAAAATAACTAAGTTTGGGAGTTGTTTGCTATATCATATGATTGTCAATTAACTTAGTGTAATTGTAACTGTAACTGATTCAACCATCACACTTCCAAATTCATCATTCCAGTACAGTTGCAGCAATACAATAAAGAACAAACTGTGGAAAACATAGAAAATGAAACACCTGACAAAGACCCTTTATTAGACAACATAACATCATCTTGTTTCCAAAACGTACTTCTTGTGAAGATCATGGAAGTAAGTAGCAGGGCCCTTCGAAATGTGATGACCAGGCGCTCCAGGTGATGCCATGGTTCCAGAACCTGAGGATTTCCCACCATAAGAAGAAGATGATCCACCTGAAGATTTCCCAGAACCTCCACCTTTGTTTCCTCCTCCTCCTCCTCCTCCGGAGCCGCTCTTTCCACCACCCATTTTTGTTTCTCTGCTTAGATACTGTGAAAGATGGAAGCTTTTCTTTTGTTTTTATTTGTCTGAGTTGGATTTTGTTGCTTGTGAAGAACTGGAAGATGGTGTTAGAGCTATTATATAGTGGTTTATGGTGAAAAATTCTGAGTCTTTTCCACCGATTGATGGAATTGGAAAATGGTGCGCTTGGCTTTCGAACTACCGCATTTATTTTTCTTATGTAATCAGTGTACAATGAACCTGTCAGGCTTGGATTTTGGAAGATATGATATGCCCCTCCATGGTTGAGGCCTGATAGGCTTCTTAGATATGTAGCTAACAAACAACATAATCAACGGTGACTAGAAATCGACAGGCAAAGGAAAAAAACACATTACAGATGATGAATGAGGTATTTAAATTGTACATCGAAAACCGTTAACAACCACAGGTGTACATTGAATGCTGGAGATAAATGTAGAGATTTACAGCTTGTCACTTATAACGTGCAGCATGAAAGAAAACTCTAAACGACTGATACCAAATTTGACGAATATCTTCGACTAATTAATTTGAAGTGTGATCATCAAGTCTGCATGGACTTCCAGATAGTTGGTAAACGGAGCCAATTCATGGCCCCATATTTATTTAAATCTTATTCCCAGGATCCCTTCTTGGGAAAGTATGATAATGAAGGATGGCAAAACAATTCAAAGTTTTGACCTGAAAACACCTGACAGGTTTACTATATAAATAAGCTCCACCTAACCTTTCAGTCTTCACAATCTCCAATCAATCCAATCTCTCTTACTCAATTACTCAGATCCCACGTAAGATTAAGAAATGGAAAGTGGAAACAAGGGCTCCGGTAATCAATCGGCGGCTTCTGGCAAACCTGCTACTGGATCTGCTAGTTCCTCAGGAACTGCAACTATGAAAGCTCCTGGAGCTGATCATCAGATTTCAAGAGCCGAGTTCGAGAAGAACCCTGCTGATTACTTCAAGGATCTTCAAAAGAAGTAGAACTAAGTTCCCTGTGGAGTTGTCTATTGGCCTAAAGATCAAATAATAAGCTTGTTGTTTCGCTTCCATTTTCTTTCCACAGTTTGTCTTCGAAGTATTAATGAAATGTCAGGAGTTCCCAGTTTCCTAACGATGCATTGATCGACCTTGCTTTTGATTTGATCTGTGAAATTATCAGCTTTATATTCATCGACGAACTTAGCTATATATTTAGAACTAGATGTTAAACATTACACAGACAGAACAAGATGCAAAGAAACAACCAGATAAGAAAGGATAACAGCAGATACACAAGAACTATCCGATAAAATTGCTGAACTTCATCAACAATCTATTTATAAATTCCTTTTGAACGTCATACTTCTTTTCCATTTTCTTATCCAGATCAATGAAACAGCCAGCTCTCTTGAACTCAGCCCTCGGTTTCAGATTATAATCAATCACATTTTGTTAATTCCTCAAAATCCTGAAGTACCTACCTGAGTTTAAGATTCTGATATAGAACCTCTGATGATCATCATCAGCACCTAGAGATTCCATAGTGTAAGGTTCCGCAGCAATTTGCAGCTTATCAGAAGAACTCCTCACACACAATATTACTGTGGCAAACATAACCCCGCGAAGACCACGCCCTGTTTTGGTAGGCAACAAACACCACATGATACCTTATTCAGGCAAGGCAGGATGTCTTGTACGACTGCCAAGAAGCAATTTTTCAATTTTCGGTGGTCGACGGTCAGGTTTCTTCTTCTTATCCATCGATCATCGCCTTTGGTGTAACTTTTTTTGTGGATTCTCATTGGTACTCTTACGAACTAATTTGAAGAATAAGATACCAAGAAATCGGAGGAACAAATTTCACCATTTCATTAATAATATTGCAGCAGTACAAACAGAACAAACTGTGGAAACAAACATAGAAAATGATACAACTATCACAACCCAATTGGCCAATTTCATTGTACGTCCAAAATACTAGTTGTGAAATCCAGGAAGAAACCAGCAGGGTCCTTCTCGAACTGAGCCCTCAGAATCTGAAAATCAGCTCCAGGTGCTTTCATGGTTTTAGAACCTGACGATTTTCCAGCTCAACCAGAAGAAGATCCAACAGATTTCCCAGCAACGGAGGATTTCACAGCTCCGAAGGAAGATGAAGAAGAAGAACGACCAGATTTCCCAGCAACGGAGGATTTCACAGCTCCAAAGGAAGATGAAGAAGAGGATTCACCATATTTCCCAGAACATGAAGATTTCACAGCTAAAAAATAAGAAGAAGAAGATACACCAGATTTCGCAGAACCTGAGGATTTCACAGATCCACCGTAAGAAGAAATATAAGAAGCAGACGAAGACGATCCATCAGATTTCAAAGAAACTGAGGATTTTCCAGCTCCACCATACGAAGGTCCACATGATTTCCTAGAACCTCCAGCCTGATTTCCTCCTCTTCCTCCACCTCTAGGGCCACTCTTTCCACGAGCCATTTTTGTCTCCCTGCTTAAATAATTTAATCCAGTCTGCTATAGCTAAATGCACAGAAACCTGCAATTCCAGCTCCAGATCATGCTCAGCACCTTCAGATTCCATTGCTCTTTGTTTTATCTATGTCTGGAGATTCCTTTGTTAATGTTCCTGAGGATTTTACTGCGTTCTCCGATATAGTAACAATCCGTAGCACCAGGTTTGACAGAAACAACAGCTTGATTCTTTCCTGATCCTTCGCTAAAAATTTGAAGCAGCTGTGAACAGAGTTGTACTGTACTAATCGGTTACGCAGCAACTTCATAGCTTTTCTAACCTAGATCGTTAAAATTCCCTATGCTTTTTAAGAGAAATCAACTGTCGTTCTATCTCGTGCTTATGCAGGTACACATCGACGGAAATCATTCTATCATCACGTTAGGTTACAAACAAAGGAGAGTGCAAATGCAGATAAAAAAGTAGGTAGTTCGAAAAACAAAGAAGCTAGAACGAAGAACTAATCGTTCGTCTACATATCCCCCATTCACCAAAACAAACAAATCCTTCCACAGAGAACAAAATAAACCAAAAGGAACAGTAAGAACTAAAAAGGAATGGAAACAAAAATCGGAAGAATTTAAAACCAAAAAAGATCAAATAAGAAAAGAGATGGCCACTGGTTTTGCCAGAAAATGGTACACATAATAATAGGGGCAGTTGCAGGTATTTCTCAGCATCGCCCAACTCTGCCTTTGCTTCATTTCATGCTGCTGAGGAAACTCCGCCATACCCACCAAAACCCATATTTCCATTTTGACAAAACCCCAAATCACCATATCCAACAAAGCCTAAACCATCTTTACTACCTCAATTCTCCTGCCAATCCCCAGTACCCCCATTAATACAGTGAAGTTGTTCTCTAAACATAATGGCATAAATACCCATCGCAGGACTCGAGCAGCAGCAGCTCTCGTTACTTATAGGAAGTAATCAGGCGTTCTCCTGGTTACGTCGGGTTCTCCCCTTCTAGGAGCCGGCTCGAACTGCAGTCGTTAAAAATGCAGGCTTTAAGGATAGAAAACAATGAAAGGGCTTTATGCAAGGAACGAAATTTCTGTAAGCTGGGAAGTTATGTTACAAACCTGGATGAACGTATGACCCTTGCAATCGTCAACTTCCAAAATAGACGCCATGTTTCCACAGCGGTAGCAATAATTTGGTGCACTGAATATGGTAACCACCTTTTGATCCTGTCACACGAAATGCACAATCATATAACACGAATTCCATCTATCTTCACCAAGAAAAGAACATGAAGCTAAAAGATGCATTACATGACCCCAGTTGTAGCCTTCCATGACCAGCTGATGAGCTCTTGCAATCAGCTTTAGGTTGTTAGTATGGTTGAACTGCTCAGAAATATCCTGTACAAAAAAGGGAAGCTTTTCAGCTGACTAGAACAGTTAAACTAAGGAACTAAGTAACAACACATCTAGGAAGTAAAACGACTTGGATACCTGACCAAAGGTATACCCTGCTCCCCGAGGTGAAATACCCCAACCACATCGGTCATCAGGGTCGGACCACAAAAGATCACACATGGGACCCTCGTGCGGAACTTCTTGCACGCGGTCAAAGTTCCGAATGTTGTCCAATGTTTCAATGGAAGGGGACAAACCACCATGAAGACAAAAAATCTCGGACTCGACCTGTAAAAGAAAACAAGGTTAAATTAGCGATTTCATACAAACAACAGCTTTCCAGCTGATGAAATCAGAGACAAATAATACTAACCAGTGCTGTGAGCGGAAAATAATCAAAAAGATCTGTAAAGATCTTCCACACATTTGCATTCCCATACCTGCGAATAAACATGTAAGACAATCATATAAGACTTGCACGGACAGGAAAGGGACATCTTATGTCGTCTGGAATTGGATAACTGATGAAATAGGGATAAACTCACTTCCTCAGGCACTCATCGTAAAATCCATAAACTTGAGTAATCTGGAAAAGCCAAAAAGACAATAAGTACCATAAATAAAAAGCTTCAACATAATGTGTGAAACCTGAAAACAGAAATTTCAAGCAATCATAACCCAGCACCAGTGAAAGAAGGCATCAAGCTGCATAACTGCATTAAACTGACTAGCAAATAACTGCACAACCAAAAGAGAGCTTGGAGTGGTCATACATGTACAGACAACTGAGATAGTAATTCAACATAACATACCTGACGACTCTCATGGTTTCCTCTTAAAATGGTAATTCTTTGAGGATAACGTACTTTCAAGGAAACCAGCAGCTGAAAACAAATTAACTGAATCAAGATGCATCTAAGCACTATTAAAAAAAACAAAATGCACTTGAAACAATTTCATCTAAGAGACATAGGTTAATTTGTTCCAAACATTACAATTCCAACTAATATCTCAGCGTGAAATTAATAGTGCTTACTGTCACAGTTTCAACAGAGTAGTACCCACGATCCACATAGTCTCCCATGAACAAGTAATTTGTATCCGGGCACTACAACAAACAAAAGGATAAGAAATCAGGATCAGATAATACAAGGCACTATGAACGTTCAGTTCAACCTATGTAAAAACATAAACACGTTGAAAGATATAAGTTTTGTTTCCTAATGGTCATAAAGGGGAATAAAAACAATATTTCCATACCACAAAATCAGAAGCTACAAAAGGAGGAAATATTTGAAGCAGTTGAACAGAGAAAAGATAATCAAGAGTAAGGGATGTACAAAGTGTTAGGTGAACTAAGAGAATGGAAAGTCGCAGTCAGGAGAAAACACTATGTGGTATTCCTGAATCAGAAAGTTACCTTTCCTCCAATGCGAAATAGCTCTGCAAGATCATGGAATTGTCCATGGATGTCACCACAGATTGTAACCGGGCTTTTCACGGGCTGAAAAACATAAAAAAGGGGTGAGACTAGCAGTATCCATGTTCAAAGATTAAAGTTGGATGCTACACTGAACCAAATAAGAAAATTGGACTATCAGTGACATCTAAAAGGGAAATGCTTGGAAATGCGTAGATCAAATAAGAACGAAGGCCCCAGTAGTGTACCTGGACATTGCTTTCGTCCATCAGAATTTCCTTTGCCTTTTCACATAGCCCCCGAACCTGCATAGTCAAATCCAACCATTCAGAATCTAACATAGAACTTGACAAAACCAGGGATGATGCGCAAACGTCAGAAATAAAGCAATAGATGCATGACATACCAGGTACTATTCATCAGAAACTACAACAAACGAACATTGGAAATGACAGGTAACTACCAGTCATGTCGATATATTACAAATGTGACGTGGAACACTACTCAAAATGGATATTAATCATCCTCAAAGGACCAATGTCTCAAAAATGGAGTAATTCCTTAAATTTTATGCTAACATTTTGGAATCTGGTATTTGATCGATCCGTTCTACTTAAAACAATAACAAAAAGATCCCAAAAACAGATCCACAGCAATAACAACCAAACAAGCCTAATCATGCTTCTCTTCAGATCCCAAATAACAGATCAAAGCACAAAATTTACCAATTAAAAATAGAAAAAGAGCAAAAACAAAGATCGCATAGCAACCCAATTCAACAGATTCACGAACATTTATCAACAGAGCCATCGGAACAGACAACATTTCACCAAAACCATGCCCAGAGCAAACTAAAACAAAATGAAACAAAAAATGAGGAGAAATTCACAAAACTATACTGAAGCATACATCTTGTTCGGATAAGGGCTTGCACTGCATAAGCTGACTAATCTGCTCGTCAAGGTTGCCATGGGTGCTGGAAGGGACCGAATCGAAGCTCATTTTCACCACCTTATCCGCCTTCGTCACCTACAGATCCAGATCCCTTGAAAATCGAATCTTGTAGAAAGAATCCCTTCTCCAATAAAGCGCCTACTGGGAAAAATAAAAAACGAATTCCTCCACCAGAAAGAACAATCTGAAACCCTAGATTTCGAACTCGGAAGCTTTCCCCTCTTCCGAAAATTTTCTGGAGAGAGAAAATAGAGAAAGGGAAAGGGAGAAGGGCGAAGAAACTAATGGCTCTATCGGATTGTCGCCACTCCTTTTTTTTTCTTTTCTTTTTTGTTTCCCGAAATAAATTACTTTATTTATGAAATGAAACATTGAATAATTCTTAAATCGGTCCCATGAAATTGATAAAAATTATACCATTTTTGTTTTTTGGATTTTATTGGTCATTTATGAAAGTTGGGGGACGGATTTGGCCTGAATTTAATTTTCATGGTGGAGCCGACGGAGCGGGTGTCGCTGGAAAAGCACAGCAGGGATCAGTTGTGGAGTGACACGACTAGTCTTGGCGTGTGATATTAGAGATTCATTTTATCCTTCAAACTGGGAATGTCAATGCAGAATCATTCACAAACAAGGATTGATTACTCAGGTTAATTTAGCTCGTAAATTCCCAGATATAATATCATGATCAAAATTTATGGTATTGTTGTTGTATCGATACATATTTTCATAATGTTGTTGGTGTGTGATCACAACCTCCTTCCATATGGACTCCCAGAAGACAGATTACGGAATTATCATTTCTGACTTGCATGGAAAGGTTGTTGATGGAAGGTTGGTACCTTCTTTACTCACCCGCCACCCGAAAGGCCGAAACCGCAAGCACATGTGCCCCTGGCAAGCATTGGCAACGGGGTCTTTGCTTTCCAAGAGGAACTTCCAACAAGTTTACAACCATTCTCGGCTTGTTGTGATGCTATGAAAATTCTCAACTTAGTGATCACTCCAAAGATTCTTGGCTAGGAACAACAATGTACATCAATTAAGTTAATTATAAACATTTCAAATGGCATTGTTGATGGGATCCTCAACACCGATTACATATACAACAAACCTTCAATGACACAACAAAAAACAGCCGAAAGATTGATCTATTGGTTGTGATCAAGTCTGAAAAAACAATCAGCCTCACAACCTCAACTTAAGAGAGTTAAGGACTAACATTCATTCACTCATTCATTCATGCAATTCGAATGATTCACTACTTTCATTCAATCTTCCAAGCAAAAAGGAGAAGGCAAAAATCCGACGTCGGCCCGTTGCTACTCTTGGTCGAGAAGTAGGTGCCATCACTCACATCACTGCTAGCTGCGGTCCCGTGGGGGCTATCACAGTCCTCCTCCACCTCCGGTGCTCCGGGTTTAAACGTAAACAACCCTTGATTGCACCCATTAGAACTACTACTTGCTCCTCCCGAACCGCTGAACAACCAGTCATGAACATCCCAAAATATCTGGACAGACTGTTTATTCACTGTCACGATCTGGTTTCCTCTGAACTTCCACTGCAAGTTCTTGACATGGACCATCACGAGCCCGTCAATGCTTATCCACATTTCGGGGTCTTTCAACCCGGAAGTAGAGCTCTCGATGATAATGTCGTGCTCCTGTTGCTTCTTCTCGTCGAATTTAGCCCTCGTGGAGAACGACTTCTTGGCGAAGACGTTCTCCTTCTTGCAGACCAGGACGGCCTCCACGAGAGTGGGTCGTGCCTTCGTCCTCTTGTATGCCCTCTTCTTCGAGTCCCCCAACAACAACACGATCTCTTCATCGCACACCACGACGACGTAGTAGTCACCGCACGGCTCGGGGCAGGTGCCTACGAACTTGGCCGATCGGAGATCCCAGTGGACCTCTATCTGGCTCCCTTCGAGCTCGAACCCTTTGCTGCCCCGTTTGCTCCAGAAATGCCACGGCTTGAGGTCCAGTTTGAAGCTGTAGGATATCTCTCCTTCCAGGCTGTTGATGACGAGGTTGAGAGAGATCGAATTCATGAGGTTCTTCCCCCATGTAATGGCGACATTTCGCCAGAATCCGGCCACGTGAGTCTGGTAAACGCATGTGACCGTGCTCTGAGGGGTCTTGTTGTTCGTCGATTCTTCAGTTACCTTCTCCGTCGAAAGCGATGCTTGAGCTCCCACCGAGAAAACTCTCAATGGATGCTGCAAAGCCATTTCCGCCTTAAATGCCGACTCCAAGTCTCCAAATTTCCTTTTATGAGTATCTGATTTTCTCTCTTTTTCTCCCCCCTCTCAAAGGAAGAAATCCCCCCACCCCCCCAAATCCAAACGTTTCAAACTTTGCTGCTAATAATCATGATGATCATAGGGTTTGTGCAGACACAAATCCTCATCAATCCAATTAGCAATCACAGGGGTGGCTAAGGAACAGCTTCTGTCAGAAACAGCATGAAATCTAAGAAATCTGCAGAATATGAAATTGGGTTTTTGGTACCTGAAAGTCTTAGTAGTTTGCCCCTACAAAATGATCCCCCATATTTGAATGTTGCCCTCAAATGGAAAGAAGAACAATGTTTCAAGGAACCAAATTTGCAGAAGAATGAATATAGGGTGAGAGATTATTTGAGGGGGAAAACTGCTGTTAAAGAGTTTTCCTTTTTTTCTTTTCTTTAATCGAAAGGGGAGAAAAAGGGAGAAAACCCCAAAACCAAAGAAATAACATGCAAAATTAAAGAAGAGAGAGCGAGGTAAATGGGTGGAGAAATGATCTCAACTGTAATCAAAATAAGCAACCGAATATGAGGTTAACAACAGATTTAACCACTCTTAATCTCAATTTACGTTAATTTTACATACTTGTGAAAACATGAGATGATGAAACGTCTCGTTTCGAAATCACATTTTTGTTTAATTTACAACCAACGAAGACACAAAGTAAAAATCTTTGGTTGGACCTTTGCAGCATGAAATTGCACAGGAGATGCTGAATGCCTCAACACCACCAAGGTCTTCAACGTGAAAAACCAGCCTTGCATCTAAAAATGGAAAAAAGAGCACATTTATTTATATCGCAAGGTATAACTTCTAGTAAAAGGGAGTTAAACGTACATATGGAAGAGCATGGACTGCATAGATCGTTCAACTATGACTAAAGGATGCAAAAAAGTTGATACAAAACCAATATACAGAGTAATCGATGTTGAGATTTTCGATTCATGTATTGGACGATGAACTTATGATCATCGACAAGGTTTTGACGCAACTCATGGATTTGCTGGACAGCTAAGTGGACAGTGTACATGCGCAGCTAAACTGCTTCTGCATTCGGTAGAATACCATCCGAACAGGGAGAGGACTTATAACTTATAAGAACTAGAGAGGACCAGACAGTACCATAACAAGTGAAGTCACTAGCATCATGATCCATCGAAATCGAGATTTCTATAGTTTTCTACTCACTATTTCATTGTCTATGACAATTTTCTACTTTCTTGTCCCTCTTTTCCTTGAAGTCCAGAACTTATGGTTCTATGTCTCTAAAAATCAAACGCTAGATGTACTCTATGTAGATGAACATAGTGTTTGGATTATGGTTACTGGCTAGGCAGTAGGCATACATCTCAACACATCTAGAATATCACAAAGATGCTCTTACCAGAGTCTGCTAGTTTTATGCAATAATGTATCAACATTCAAAGCATCTGATGACAATGATCTGTTAATTTCCATACAAGTTCATCTCTAGTATTGATAATCTAGGAAGATTGAAGCAATTTCACTGAAGATAATGGAATTTAGCAAAGAACCTAATTGAACATATGCAAAATACGAAGCATGCAGCCAAGTCTCCTAATTTGAAAAAAATCCAGTAGTTACCTGATCAGATCGATTCCAAGAGAGGCCTCCAGAGAGCTGCTTTGCTTTTACACTGAGGAACATTCTTGAACAAATCCAGCGACAATTTCTCCGAGAAGGGACCGACGAAGAACTGAATCGTGCCGTCACCGTCTTTACCGACCTCGATCGAAGTCACGGGAAGCCACAAGAACCCCTTTTTGGCCTGGATCCCGCTGGCATCGCTGACGGCGCCGTAGCTGAGCTTGCCTCCGATCTGCTTGTTGTAGTAGACGAGGTGGTCGCCGAAGTGGACGTAGCAAGTGGTTTTGAGAAGGACGGTGAAGGATCCGTCGGAAGGTGAGAGGGTGTATGACTGAATGCCGTCGGGGAGAAGGCCCCGCGGGAGGCCGTATTGAGGCATGAGATCATGGATGTCCGATAGTTTGGATTGAGGGAGGCAGAGTGTCGGATCGAACTTGATGCTGCAGAGGAGGAAGAGCAGGATGAAGAGAGATGGATAAGTGGAGATGCGGAGATGGAGAGTGATCGCCATTGTTGTTTACTTGGAGCTTTGGTGGAGGAATGACGGAGACTTATAGGAGAGTGGACTTCTTGTGGTAGGAGAGTGAATAATTCCTCAAGGGGATTACTATATGACGCCCTAACTTTCGAATTAAACGACGCCCTAAACTTCGTAATGACGAAACTATCTAAATTTACTAATTCGAAAAACTTAGTATCGACAAAACTATCAAAACGTATAATTCGAGAAACTTTGTACCGACGAAACTATCAAAATACTTATTTCGACAACCTCTAACGGTACGTATTTCGTTAAAAATCGATGAACAGAAGTCGGATGAATCGAAAAAATCCGCAAAAGGCCCGGCCGGAAGCTCGTTCCGGCCGGAGGGGCCCGGCCGGCCGGCCATTCCGGCCCGCGAGTAGTAGCTGGCCGGAATGGCTGGCCGGGGCCCCCTCCGCCGAACCAACTTCCGACGGCCTTTTTAAACCCTAAATTAGACGTAAACACGAAAATCATATAACCCTAAACCCTTAAACTCTAAACCCTAAATTTTTAAACTCAAAACCCTAGATCCTTAAAATCCTTAACCTGCAAACCCTAAACCCTAAAAACGCTAAACCCGTACTTTAGAACCCTAAACCCTAAATTATCAAACCCTAAACCCTAAATTCTGAAATCCCACACCCTTGATCCTAAATATCTAAACTATCAAACGCTAAACCCTAAACTCTAGAATCCTAAAAAAGCAAACCCTAATTTTCGGAAGGACCGAGGCCTCCGAAACCTAATTTTCGGAAGGACCGAGGCCTCCGAAACCGTATTTTCGTAAGGATCGAGGCCTCCGAAACCGTATTTTCGGAAGGACCGAGGCCTCCGAAACCTAATTTTCGGAAGGACCGAGGCCTCCGAAACCGTATTTTCGTAAGGATCGAGGCCTCCAAAACCTAATTTTCGTAAGGACCGAGGCCTCCGAAACCTAATTTTCGGAAGGACCGAGGCCTCCGAAACCTAATTTTCGGAAGGACCGAGGCCTCCGAAACCTAATTTTCGGACGGACCGAGACCTCCGAAACCTAATTTTCGGAAGGACCGAGGCCTCCGAAACCTAATTTTCCGAAGGACCGAGGCCTCCGAAACCTAATTTTCCGAAGGACCGAGGCCTCCGAAACCTAATTTTCCGAAGGACCGAGGCCTCCGAAACCTAATTTTCGGAAGGACCGAGGCCTCCGATAACCTAATTTTCGGACGGACCGAGGCCTCCGAAACCTAATTTTCGGATGGACCGAGACCTCCGAAACCTAATTTCGGAAGGGATCGAGGCCACCAGAAATCTAATTTTCGGATGGATCAAGGCATCCGAAACCAAATTTTCGGAAGGACCGAGCCCTTCCGATACCTACTTACCAAACCCTAAACCCTAAATTGTAAAACCCTAAACCCTTAACCCTAGAACTCTAAACAATAAAGCGCTTATCCTTAAACCCTATATGTTATACCCTAACTTTAGTATCCTAGATAATCAAACCCTAAACCCTCAATCAATCCTTAATATTTTACCGGTCAACTATTTTCTTCACCGGTTCATCGTTCATCTACATTACGCGAGATATATCCAATTTGGGAAACTTTGTACCGACGAAAGTATCAAAATATTTATTTCGGGAAACCTCTCACGGTACGTTTTTCCTTACATTTCGCTGATCCCAATTCGGGATGGAACGAAAATTTCCTTCACAGGAGGCCCGGGCCGGAACGAAATTCCGGCCGGAGGGGGCCCGGGCCGGCCGGCCGTTTCGGCCCGCAGTAGGGGCGGGCCGAATCGGCCGGCCGGCCCGGCCCCTCCGGCCGGAATTTCGTTCCGGCCCGACCCCTTCCGAGCGAGAAATTTTCGGTCCATCCCCACTTTTATCCGACATTTTTTCCGAAATTAGTAACGTTATATCGTACTCATTTTTTCAGGTAATCACATTGGAAACACGATATTAACGTTCCGTCGATGCACTGATTCCCCATGAGCACTTCGGTAAGCGCTCGATCCCTGAAATTTCTTTAACTGGGAACTAATACGAAGCATATAGTCGATAATTATGTGTTCTGTGTTTATAATGTAGGGAGATTCATCGCTCGCAAGGGTGACGGCATCAATTACACCGAACACTTTCTTTCCGACGATGTTTACGATACAGTTGATGAAGCATTTGAAGCCGCCAAACGAATTGCCCAGACGTTTAATTTCACGCTGACTAAAGGATCGAACAAAATAAATTCGGCGGAGCGAGACTACCGTGTGTATCTATACTGCTCTCGGGGACCGATGCGTAAATCATCGGCTTCCACTCCTCCGAAACGGCTTACGAAAACAAAAAAGTGTAACTGCCCCTTCAAACTGGCGGTGAGGTGTCGGGTCGTGCGTGGGGAGTGGAAGTTCTTCATCGACGGGGTTGGCCAAACCGGCGATCGTACAATATCAAAAGGCTTGCACAACCATTTTTTCGTGCCATACCCCGAAGCTAGCACCGAAAGTAATGCACTTACGAGTGAAGAGAAGAGCGAAATTCGGGACATGCTTGCGACGCACACACAGCCTAACAAGATTAGGTACGCTCTCAACAAGAAGTTCAATTCTCACCATAATATAAATCAGATATACAACGAGTCCTACAAGGTTAGGAAAGAAAAATTAGGCGGCATGAGTTCGACGGATTGGACATTGAGAGCCGCTACACGACATGGATATTTTGTTCAGTCTACAGAAGATGACGACAAAAATATGGCCAACCTTTTTCTCTGTCACCCAGATAGTGCTCAGATGTTGGGGGCTTGGTATTACGTCATTCTAATTGATTCAACCTACAACACCAACAAGTATAGGAAGCCAGTGATCCAGTTGATAGGTGTGACACCAGTGCAGAAGAACTTCACTATCGGCTTTGCCCTCGTTGAGAACGAGAAGGCCGAGACGTATATTTGGTTGTTGAACCAATTGCGCTCGTTGTTGGGAGAGCGAAAGCCAACTGCGTTTGTCACCGATAAGGAGCGCGGATTGGCTGTTGCCTTGCGGAGTGTCTTCCCGGAAACACCACACTTACTTTGCGTGTGGCATATGAAGAGGAACATAGCTGCGAAGATAAAATTTGTCACCAGGAACGAGGAAAGTGCCGAGGCATTTGTGCACGGGAGATGGAACAAAGTGTTGTACGCATTTTCCAGCGAAGACTTCAAGGAAGAGTGGGAACGCATGGTCGATAGTGATTGGGCCGGGATTGGAGGGTTGATGGAGTACCTAACCGGTGAGTGGTGGCTGTCGTGCAAAACTCAGTGGGCTCATTGCGATACCAATAAGGTTTTTCACATCGGAAACACAAGCACTAATAGAGTGGAGTCCCAACACTCGTCGCTTAAGACTTGGTACAACTCTTCCAATCAAGCTGTGGACTCACTCTTCGAGGGCTACCATGCATCCATCGAGGGACAAGTGATCGAAGTTCAGAAGGCGTTAGATGACTCGAGTGCAAAGGTATTCACATCCTCTTTCCCTATGTAGTGAATTATTTGACATGTGATTGTTGATACTAGGTCATTAATGTTTGTTGGTAATTCCGTGTAGGTCTACCGTTACGCCCAAAGACCGCCATTTGTTTATCTCAATAATGCGGTTTCCGCATGGGCGATTGAGCTTTTGACCGAAGAGCTCTCGAAGGACACACCTTGTGATTGTGTAGTGGAGACAACACATGGAATCCCGTGTTATTGTAGTTTACACTCTAAGGAGGCCGCTGACGAGGAGCTGAAACCATACCACTTACACAAATTTTGGCGTTCATTGTCTTACACGACCCCGGCTGAGCACGACATTTGGGCCGAGCACGATGTTGCTGATCGCAATATTCTTGACGGGATGGTTAAGACTATATGCTCTAGAGGAGGGCCATCCGTCCGTGCCTTGAGTCGATTAGTTCGGTCAGCATTTCAACCCGAGTCCGAAGGTTTGAAAGAACCGAAGGTTGCCGATGCTCCTAAAGGCCGGCCGCGTGTGAGGAAGACCGACCGTCGAAATCCATCTTGGCATGAGCATGCTAGTGCACAGTGTACTCCTCCAAAGAGTAGAGGTAGCTCAACTAGATCTACACCTAACTCGAAGGCTACACCTTCCTCGAGGGCTACTACTTCGAAGACGGGTATGTTCACTTATCGATGTTCCCGGTCCTTCCCCTTTCGTATCGAAGTTTTTTTACTCATGTGTGATATAATTGCTTCACAGTTCGTCAGTTTGGGAGGTACATACCGGCGGGTATGCACCCGGTACTTGGGGACGTGTTTAACCCACGTGGGGATGGACATTGCGGATTTCGGTGCATTTCGTACATAGTATCGGGCGGTGACGATAGCCAGTATGTGGACATGAGGAGGCGTCTAATGGAACATATCACAATGAACTGGTATGAACTCTACACTAATGTCTATTCCACTGACCTAAACGGCGTCATTCACCGGTTGGGTTGGCTATGGGAAACTCCATGTGATGAAGCATGGTGGTTTTGGAATGTGGATCTTTTGGGGTATGCCACCATGTTTAACTGGACTTTCGTTGTCTTCGGACCCGGACTTCGCGGGGCACCTTATGGGGAGACTTATCTACCGTTGATAGTAGAAGAAGGCACAACGGCGCCACTAGGCGTGTCGTATATCGTTTGCACCGGGAATCATTGGGTTGTACTCACGTTGGATGATGCTATTCCGGTGTTACCTATCCCGGCGAAGTCTATGTATTGGAGGTACTGGGCCCAAGACCGAGCCAAAGAAATGTGGGAACATGACTTATACCGTGATGAGCATGTAGAGTATGAACGGTTGATTCAATAGGTCATTTACTTAATATGTGTAAACTTTATGTGACTCGAGCGTACGGTGATTGTGACATTATATAATTCCATGTGTTTGTGACGTCCCTTAACGTTCACAATAACATATCTGGGGTGATCGGTGGCGGAAAATTAGGTATCGGAAGACCTCCGTGCCTTCCGAAAACGAAAAACCAAAGAGAAGTGGTTGGGCCGAAAATGGTTTCTCGCCCGGGGGGTTGGGCCGGCGGCCGGTTCCGCCGAGGGGGGGGTGGGCCGGCCGATGGTTCCGGCTGGGGGGGGGTTGGGGTCGGCCGATGGTTCCGGCTGGGAGGGGGGGCCGGCCGGTGGTTCCGGCTGGGAGGGGGGGGGCCGGCCGGTGGTTCCGGCTGGGAGGGGATGGGGCCGGCGGCTGGATCCGGCCGGGGGGGGTCTGGGCCGGGGGGTGGTTCCGGCCGGCTGGGGGCTGGGCTGGAATTCCGGTCCGGCCGGATTCCGTCAAACTCCGAAACCCTAATTTAGGAAGGGAGTTCCGAAACCCTAATTTCGGCAACAAATCCAAAACCCGCATTTTCACACGAGACTTCCGAAACCCTAATTTCGGAAGAGAGTTCCGAAACCCTAATTTCGGATGCAAATCCGAAACCCGCATTTTCACACGAGACTTCCGAAACCCTAATTTCGGAAGGGAGTTCCTAAACCCTAATTTCGGATGCAAATCCGAAACCCGCATTTTCACACGAGACTTCCGAAACCCTAATTTCGGAAGGGAGTTCCTAAACCCTAATTTCGGATGCAAATCCGAAACCCGCATTTTCACACGAGACTTCCGAAACCCTAATTTCGGAAGGGAGTCCTAAACCCTAATTTCGGATGCAAATCCGAAACCCGCATTTTCACACGAGACTTCCGAAACCCTAATTTCGGAAGGACGTTCCTAAACCCTAATTTCGGGTGCAATTCCGAAACCGCAACTTTTGAACGAGACTTCCGAAACCCTAACCTTCGGAAGAGACTTCCTCTTCAAACCCCAACTTTCGGAAGGGACTTCCGAAACCCTAAATTCGGAAGGACTTCCGCTTCCTAAAAATCGGAAGGACTCGAGGCCTACCGATTCGGAAGGGATCGAGTAAATCCGAAACCCTAATTTCATAACGACATCCAACCCCTAATTTTCGTTCGTAAGTATGAACAAGCATATAAATATTTAAATAAAACATAGATAATACGAAATGATAGTGATCGTATGTCCATCAAACATAAGCATAATAAAACATGTTTTTCATACATAGTTCGAAAAAAGGAAAGTACATCAAACATAGTACACAACCTCAACCCTCTCTCTGGCTCCGATACCCGGTATACAGATCCTCAAACTGCACCCGAAGCCCCTCCATGTGGTCGTAGTACTCCTGAGGAGAGTCTGCGTGCTGCCGCCCGAGCGTACCATCGAAGTAGGAGGCCATACCATCGAACACTCGCCGTGTAATCTACGAAAATACATAAAGGAGAAATTAGATAATGAACATGTACACATTATAAACCTTTAAAATGTTGACTAGGTATCGAACTTACCGACTCGGCCGGAACTCCAACCCCGGGGTTAGCCGGGGCCACGATGCGTGGATGACTATGCTCCCGGAACCACTCCGTGTACCCCGGACCAACATCCCCACCGCCGACGCCCTCTCGAACATAAGGTGGAGCCGGTGAAACCCGATGAAGTCCTGCTCCAACCACATCCTATCATCTCGGGGCCCACCGGACGGCATATGTCCCGATAGATTTGGGCCTAACGGCCCGTAGCGGCACGGGGATCGAGGGGGGACGACGTGTGTAGCCAAACTGTCGGAGCACACGATAAGAATCGTAGAACTCCCCAACATCGGCGCAACGTAGGAGACCACGGTAGGTCGTGGCGGGGACCTCAATGTCGGGATGAGGTCCAAAAGGAAGCCAACAAACATCACGGGAATCCATGTTATCGAGGAGGCGACGGTAGTAGTCCAACCTCTCTCGTAGGAAGCCCGCACCCCGACTAGGTGACTCGCACCGTCCCACCTACCGGCTAAAGCCTCTCCGCCCTACGCTCTCGTCTAAGCGTCCTCGGAGGCCTCACACTCGGGAAGTACTCGTAGATCCAGGACTGGAGCAACGTCACACACCCTGACATCGCCCTGGCATCCGCCCTGCTAGCCTTCCCCAACTCCCGATACAACCAGGCTAGCGCACCAGCACCCCAAGCATACCCGGCACATCACTGATCGGACCCATGAAGTACTCCCAACCCAGAAGCCGTGATCGATCAGCCGATCTATCCTGGAAAAGGGTACCTCCAAGAAGACAGAAGAGGAATACCCTGTAAGCAATATCGTCCCCCATATGCTTACCGAGAGAGATCATGTCCCTCTCGTGCATGGCACCATGATCGTACAGGGGTGGCCCAACCGTCTCCCCCCTGACCGCGTACTCCAACGCAGCAGCTGAGCTGAAGCCAAGCGACTCCAGCTAGTTTCCGGCTGGGACTAGCTGGGGCCGGAACGGGCGGCCGGCCGGAGCCCTCCCGGGCCGAAACGGGCGGCCGGCCCCCCCTTTTTTTTTCCAAAAATCGTACCTTCAACGATTTCGGAGATCGATCTTCGGTCTTCGAGCTTCGATTTCTTCTTCCGTTAGACGTTTGAGAGTGTTTGGGAGTGTTTGCTACTGTTCGATTGTGTTCGGAATAGTGAATACACACAACAACTTATAAGGATTTCGATTTTACGAAAGGATAATCTTGTAATTCACTTAAATTAGGGCGTTGTTTAATTTGAAAGTTAGGGCGTCAAATAGGGATTCAGTTCCTCAATGGCTGAAGTGTATAGACGAAAAAATTGGATAATTATAAATTACCCGCCATACGTGTTGTTTACTCTTAACGCCGGCATTCTGTAAACAAATATCTTCTCATTCACGCGGCATGCGGTGGTGAACAAAGAAATTTCAATCCGCAAGGTACGAAAATGGAGTTGATTCCCCGCGGCAAGTAACTTTTGCTCCGGCCAAAGCCACAACCCATCAGAAATCTCTATTTTCAGTAAAAGATCGGCGCTTTCGCCGCCAAAGCAGCAGACTTCCACAGCGCGCGGCTCTCAAAAAGAGCTACACCCGATCCAACTTCCCAGGTTATCAGCATCACCTCCATCTCCACCTTGTTTTAGTTCAACAACTAAGAATTTTACTGCTGGCTTACGCTTTGTATAGACTCTTACAGTTTGTGCTGTTTCTTATAAGAGGATTTGGGACGAACCCATGATCCCCAAAGGCGAAAAGAAAAAATCTTGGGTTGTTGATTAACCTTGGTGTACATATTCTTGATGCTAGAGTTTGTAGTTTGAGTTGTCAAAATTGGAAAAACTAGATGGTGTGTTGTAATCAGAGAAAGCAATTGGAACAGTTTGAAAGCATGTGAACTGAGAATAATAAAGCACTGCACTTTCTTTGAGCTGGTGTTTGTATTTAGTATTTACTCAAAGGTTGCCTTCTGGTGACAAACTGTGACCGTAAGAACATATATAGGGCGTGATTCTATCTGCCCGGACAACAACATTCGTAGATAGCTAGCTTTTCATCCCCATTCAAAATCTCCCCTCGGCGATGGTGCTCCCATCCGTGACCAATTTGCTATGTAGTATACTTAACTCTAGGACATGTAGTGTGTATTAATCTTGCTAAGGTTTTGGAGTTTATATTAATTAGTTAGATATCTATTGGCTATACATACCATGGTCTGTTGGAACTCAAATAGGGTTGCCAAGTTGTTATTGCCCTCATTTGCACCGTCATTTCATGTTTGTGTTTTGTTGGTCGGCTCGACAATGAATCCATCATCAAATTAATTTTAATTATCTAGGAAATGAAAGAAAAGGTTGAAGTAACCAACATGTATGATTGAGCAATACATTGCTCAATCACCCCTCTAGGTTTCAGGTAATGAATCGGAGCCATTTATTTTATGACATATTTTAGTTTTTTAGATATTTTTAGAATTGTTGTCGATAGTCTTTATTTTTTTAAATATAATTTTATTGCATATTATTTAGATATTTTCTCGCAAACCCATCTAAATTATAATTTTGTTTGAAAAAGTGACAGAAACATAATTAGTACTTCAATCATTGGCAATTAAGTGTACTAGAAGTCGAATAGGATGTTATACACCACTTAAATAGTTATAAATTGAACATTTTTTTTCACTAATGGTTTATTGTCGAACCACCCATACCGATATAATGTTGAAACCACATGAAACTCAAACACCTCCAATTTCAGCCAAACCTCGCAAAACCGGCAGGAATTCAGATTAAATGTCAAATTCGTTGAATTTGACAATCTCGAGCCTCTTCAAACAGAATTCGGTAATTGGAATTAGGCGGAATTGACCACCAAATCTGACGGAATTAAAAATCACATTGTGACGATAAAAAAACAAATCCAACGAAACTTTTTCCGACTTTATAATTAACCCAAATCCGGCCAATCCCACGCACAAAACGTGGTCGTACCTGTCATTATCGCCGGAATCTTTAATATTTATATTGATTGTCATTACGACATAGAGATCCCTCTCGCTGATTCACACCCACCAAACCAACCAACCAACCACATTTGACTCGCTGTAACCAAAACAAAACAAAACGTTACAAAAAACAGAGCTACACAGAGTGAGTCTGCATTCATGAATCATTGACTTTCTCCATAAAAACAGCCCATCGTCGGCTCTTCATTCCTTTTACCACCCTTCCATTTCCTGCAAAACCAATCCTTCTATTTGTCAGATTCCATTATTTAATTCTCAATTCGATTACCCACCTCTCCCCTTCCATGAATTCTCCTTCCACACCAGCAAAAACAAAAACTTATTCACCACAGTCACACTCTGCCTCCGCCGCCGCCGGCATGGCTGAAATATCCTCGCCAACAGCAAACCATCAGCTCCCCACAACAGTCAACAAGAAGACGACTCCGATTACGAAGAAGAAGCAGCTGACTCTCCTCCCTCTGATTTTCCTAATCTACTTCGAAGTCGCCGGCGGCCCTTACGGTGAAGAGCCCGCCGTCCAAGCCGCCGGACCACTCTTCGCCCTCCTTGGATTCCTGATCTTCCCCTTCATCTGGAGTATCCCGGAAGCTCTCATCACTGCCGAGCTCTCCACCGCATATCCCGGAAACGGCGGGTTCGTGATCTGGGCCGATCGGGCTTTCGGACCCTTCTTCGGATCCATGATGGGCTCGCTGAAATTCCTCAGCGGAGTCATCAACGTCGCCGCCTTCCCCGTCCTCTGCATCGACTATTTGAAGAAGGTACTCTTAGACCGAATTTCTCATTCACCATAAACCCATTTTGAACGGATTGTCACTTGATTCACACAAAAAAAATCGTTCCCCCTCTCATAATCTTGTTCCAAAATAGCTCAAAATCATCCTTTTTTGCGAAGTGGGAGACTTAGATGACCTCTGAACCACACACCATTACGCCTTTCGGCCAGTTGAGCGAGTTTATTTATTGTTCGGTTTCTAACAGGTATTCCCTGCTCTCGATTCCGGCTGGCCCCGAAACGTTTCGGTCATCGGTTCGACCCTAGCTCTGTCTTTCTTGAACTATACAGGATTAGCAATTGTGGGTTATTTCGCAGTGTTTCTGGGGATCGTCTCCCTCTCACCATTCGTGATCATGTCGATCATGGCGCTCCCGAAGATCAAACCGAAAAGATGGATCAGCTTGGGCGACAAAGGAGTGAAAAAGGACTGGAATTTATACTTCAACACTCTGTTCTGGAACTTAAACTTCTGGGACAGCGTCAGCACTCTAGCCGGAGAAGTCGAGAAGCCAGGCAAAACATTCCCACTCGCATTGTTCATAGCCGTGATCTTCACCTGCGTGTCGTACTTAATCCCTCTATTCGCGGTCATCGGCGCGGTCTCGGTGGACCAATCCGCTTGGGAATCGGGTTTCCACGCGACGGCAGCCGAGATCATAGCAGGGAAGTGGCTCAAGTACTGGCTCGAAATCGGGGCTGCATTGTCAGCCGTCGGATTGTTCGAGGCCCAGCTCAGCAGCTGCGTGTACCAGCTGTTGGGCATGGCCGAACTGGGCAGTCTGCCAAGCTTCTTCGCCCTGCGGTCGAAGTGGTTCAACACCCCCTGGGTCGGGATCGTGGTCTCGACAGCGATCACAATCGCGTGCTCGTACATGGAGTTCGAGGACATTGTCTCGTCTGCGAATTTCCTCTACACTCTGGGGATGTTGTTGGAGTTCGCGTCATTTTTGTGGCTGAGGAAGAAGCTGCCAGGGCTGAAGAGGCCGTACCGGGTTCCGTTGAAGCTCCCCGGGTTGGTGGTGATGTGTTTGGTGCCGTCGTGTTTTCTGGTGATCATTGTTGTTGTGGCTAACAAGACTGTGTATCTGGTGAGTGGGCTCATGACTGTTGGTGCTGTTGGATGGTATTTCTTGATGAATTTCTGCAAGTCGAAGAAGGTTTTCGCCTTCAGCAATGGCCAGCAAGACTGTGATGATGAAGATGATGAATGAGGCATCGAAAGGATGATTTTATTTTAACCCCGAGGTTGAAAACCTTTGGAATATGTACTGTGAAAAAAGGATGTACCTATCAATTTCTAGTAGGTAGCTTTCCAGTTCTCCAAACTGTAAATTACAGTTTGGTTTGGCCGATGTAAAATGTTGGATGTAATTTAGTAATTTAGATGGTAATAGAAAAATTTGCTTTTAATAATTATTTTGATCGGGTCTAATTTCCCGTATAAATAACAAAATGTTTAAATCTTTTTATTGTATACCTGTCAAACTAAACTTACGTATGTCATCGAGAAAAGAAGAAGGAAAATAACGGATGATATTATGTTAGAAGTTGGCGTGTCTTTGTAAGGTGTCAAATGGTTTTGCAGGACCTGAACTTAGTCGGCTGATTGTCAAGGACTCTCCCGGACAACGACCCAACTCAATATCCGAAATCAATAGTCAATATAGCGACCGGTTACGAGTAAAAAAAGACGTTCTCGATTCGGTGAGTTTAACCGATTGGGTCATTTCGGTTGGCGAAATATAAAATGTTGCTTGTGTGTGTCCATAAGTTGGGGGCAGTGGAGGTGGGGGAAGTATTATGAAACATGCTCCTAATCTTATTCAAAAGCTTGAAATTTTTTGAGAGTTAAGCCCTTATGGGAATCCATTACTGAGGTTGCTATTGGAAGATAGACATTGGTAAAAACAGAGCCAACAACAAATCTAGAATTGCAAAAACGAGACATTGTTCTCTAGCTTCTACTTCCTGACCAAAGAACAACAGCCCACATGTGGAAACAATACAGATTACAGAAGAAGAAGAAAGTCAAGCAACCAACTGAACTATTTACTCTGATATGAGTAGTTACTAACTCCTACCCCGATGGAACAGTAAATGCTAACAACAAGATACATCTGAACAATTTGAACCAAAATATTCCCAATGATCAAAGGCCACTCTTCACATCCTAGAAACTTCTCAAACTAAGAACACCAACCCAAGAACTGCTGCTGGTACTGCAACCCGGCTTCGAGAAGCCACCAACTTGAGGCTCGTGCCAAACTGAGGACTCACAGGTCCGAATGCTGTCGGTGAGAACATATCCCCTCCTCCACTCGAATTCGAACTGGTCCAAAAGTAAACAAAACTTAACAAATCAGAACCAACCTCAGCAGAAATGTCAGCTCCTTTATTATTAGTAAATACATTATTGTCAAAAAGCTCTCACCTTCCTGTGAAGATGCATGATCCATAACCTGCGGAATTAAATAAGCGAGCTTAGACTCGTAACAACTAACAAGTCAAGATTGATATATGCCTCTAGCTTCAAGGAATGATACTTGAGGAACTTCATTGCCTCTAGTAGTGGTCCAAAAATTAGGCATTGTACAGTAACCATATAAGAAACAAATGCTATATATGCCAATTCCTTTGCATATTAGAATTAAGAAATTCCTCGAATCCAAACATTTACGAGTCTGCCAATCATGTGGCATTGCCAAATTAATGAAAGGATAAACTACTAGGTGTATTTGCAGAACTCCAAGATCTAATGTTTAAGCATTCTGAATAAAAACAAACAGAGGAATGAATTAGCTTACTGGGATCAACTTTTGTTATTGATGCGGTTCCATCAAAATCACACGTCGCACCAGCACCGTGCATCTTCTGATAATAATCGTTAAACGCAAACGAAGCATGATTCTGGTAACTATCAGGCTGAAAACACGGTCTACCCTTTTGCACAGGTGCACAGTTGGCTCCACCTTGCCCACAAGCCCAGTCAAGTCCTGCTTTCAGCTTATCAGGGTCTGCATTCGATTTCGCAACACAAAACATACCACCAGTCGAATTCCCAGACATCACACCATCCGAACCGTTCAAACTAAGAGAATAAACAGCAGTACCGTTGGGAGAATACAGCCCCCAATTCTTCTCCGACTCAGGTCCCGGTCTTTTGTCTTCATTGAAAAGCTCGTATATGTACGTGTTAATGGGAATGCTCGGATGACTAGGAGGCCCTGAATCATTCTGAATCCTTTGGATCAGACTGCTAATATACTTCCCTGCATTTTCGACCGTGGCATCAGGCTCTTTCGCCCCGCCAAGAGTAGGCCAGCCTGTCTCAGTAACAACAACAGGGATTCCGGAGAAATTGAGAGCATCCATCGCATAATAAGCAGCATCCACCATTGCATCGAACATGCTGTCGTAGTGGAGTAAAGTGTTCGGGTCGAGAATCTGCTTGACCGAGGCGAGTGGTTGGAACAAAGCGTAATCGAGCGGGAAGATGCCATTTCCGGTAGTGTATCCATAATAAGGATATGCATTCAACATGAAGTATGAGTTGGTGTTCTTCAGAAACTGAAGGAGCTGATAAATTGTGTTGTTCCCATTAGTGAAGGTTGCAGTAGAAGGCGGGAACGGCTTGGGGATAACGTCCATAGCTTGAGGAGTTGAGACCTTGATCTGATAGTTTAGATTCGAAGCGACGAGTGCTTTGTGAAGATACTGCATGGAAGGAACCAGGACAGGGGATAAATTCGGTACCGAAGTAAGAACCTCGCTTCCAACTGCTATGGCTGTGATGTTGGTTGAAGGCAAATAAGCTGCTATGTTTTTGTTGATCCATGAAGCAGCCGCTGCTGGAGATTCTCCGATCATTAGGACTTCCTCGTTAGTTACTCCGACCATTACTTCGATACTGCTGTTTGCGAGTGCCCTTAACATGTGAGAATCCGCATCGTATAGGCGTACATGTGTTATGTCTTTATCTTTAAGCATCATGACAATGTCCGATGCGGGCGGCATGTTTGAAACATCGGTTCCAATGTTTATTCCGACAAATGCACCTGTGAATGTGATAGAAGGTCTCATAAATAACTTCGCTTTCGATTGTGACACAAACCCTCTATCTATGCACATGAATTACTAAAAAGGAAGGTTAGTGCAGTTACCATATGCATTGTTGAACATGACAAAAAGGAGTACGAGAAGACTCCCGATCCATTTAGCGATCACCATTATTGGCCTATCTGTAACTGAGCCTTAGCATCCAACAGGTGAAGCAGAATTGTAGGCTAGAAGGGAGGCTGCAAAAGAGACCAAGTTTAGCAGAATACAGAATATGATAGAGCTATTCAACACCAATTAACTGACTCTAAGAAAACCTTAAATGGTTCAACCAGAAATGAGAAAGCAGGAGGTACAATCAACCTATTTCAATGAAGAAGGATACATGCTTGGTAGTGGTTACAGAATACAGTAACACGAATTAAGATCCACAATTTCTTCTAGTTGAAGAAGAAGCATCGATCCAGACACAAGGCCAAAAGGGAGAGTGAAAGATGACAGATTTCTGCTTGTGCTATATTGCTATTGTCTTAAAGGAGGCCAATTTATCTGCTTACTAATATGTGAAGTTAAATATCCAAGGCACAAGAAGATATAGTATAATACAGTTAGTTAGTTGACTGCCAACTTAAGAAACAAATTAAAAAGTGGCAAAATCAGAGAAATCTATCACATTCTACAAAGGCATTTCAGAGTAAAAATGTAGCCTTCCAAAGTTGAGAAACCCCCGTTACTAGAGTTTTGGAACGTTCTTCCCAAGCACAATGTACTGAGAACCTCCAATAATAAGAATGGAGGAAGAACCCATATGAGAAGATGCTATAAAAGAAAGAACAATGTAAGCAGCAAACCTGCTCAGAATCCAAAGCTAGCCAGAAAGCTCAAAAACCCTTTCTTTGTTTACATCAGCAGCAGCAGCTCTAAAACCCTAGCAAGAACCTGCATAAAGCAGAGTGGAAGTTGAGAAAAAAAAAATAGCAGTGGAAAGTGTTAATGGAAGTAGAAATGTGAAGAAGAGCTTACTGAAACTGAAAACTCAGAGCAAAACAAAGGGAGGAAGACCAAGTGGTAGAGAGACACAGAAGCACAGCTAGCTGGATTTTAGGAAAAGAATGGAGGAATTCCAACAATCACCTCCTCACTTTTTCCTTATTATTAATTTTCTTTTTAATTTTTCTGTCTATTTATCAGCTGGAACGCAAGCAAACGTCCATACACAAACATTAAAATAGAGAAATATTTTTAAAAAATAGTGGAAAAGGAAGGAAAAGAATACCCCACCATGGCCATCTCCCATTGCAGCAGCAGCAGAAGGACCAGAGATGCAGACAAACAATGTATTGGTTAGTTTGATAAATGAATGAATGATGCATTTATTCTATGAATTTGATTTGAAAAAAAAAAGATTTAGCTTGTATTATAATTTATCAGTCACTGGTAATTCTGGAAAGTTTGAGTAGTACATTAAAGCTTCAAACTTCAAAGGCAAAAGGAGGAAAGAAAAAGGAAATCTATAAACTGAACGAAGATTAAGAAAAACATAAACTTATAATATTTATATTTAAGGAAAGTCAAAAAAGGAGAAGAGGTTTCTAAACGGTGGAATGTGAAAGGCATTTCCCCCCTCCCTATAGTTAGGTTTTTGGGTTGGGCGAGTTTTCGACGAGATTTCGATAACTTTATAACGAACATCACCGATAAACCTCTGATTGTGAGTTTTCGACCAAAATATGGCAAGCTATTATAGTTTGTTGTCGCTTCAATCCGATAACTACTTATACGATTGATAACCAAACTAGTTATTTACGAATCAAAATAACAAGTAAATGGAGTGTGTTTACGAAATCATAGTTATCGAGTGGCACGCTATTTAAGGTGGACTTTGCATAAGTGGTACAAGAGAGATGGAAGGTGATAATTGGGCTCATCTAGGCCTCATCGGTCAGGCCCATAGACTAGTTGGGCCCGTTTAATTCCTTATGGTGGAATGAGATGGAAAACAGCTAATATTGTTTGGTGCCAACTGGAATTTGGTCATTTTTTTCATTCCCAAACTGATTACTCTCCCTTTAGTTAGTACATCGTGTTAGTACACGAAATAGTTCAAATTTCAAAATTATTACTCCGTTAAATTTATCCTCCAAAATTACACTCCATTACCTGTTTTGTGTGGGAAATTTCCTTCTTTCATTATATGATGGTTGCAATTTTTCGCTCTGATGGGCCGCGGTTTGAAATTCAGGCGAATATCAGTTTCAAAATTTTCAGGTAATTCTGAACCGATAGATTTCATGATTTTATTTTTTTATTGATCTAACGGTCTGAATAAAAGGATATAAAAGTCTTTTTGCTAAGTTTTATTAATTTATTATTTCCCTGAAAAGCTATTGCCACCTCATAGGCCGTTAACCGTACGTTGAATTTCTGACGAGACTCCGGCTACCGTCCGACGATTTTTCCAACGAGACTCCGGCCATTGGCCGACGACTTTTTCGGCGAGACTCCGATGAATTTTCCGGCGAAAATTTATAACCGATTATATTTTAAAATTACAATCAATTATAAAAAAATGGTTGGTTATAACTTATCTTCCTCTCTCTCCTTCCCCACGACGATGACCTAGACTCATCTCCCGCCGTCACATATCCAATCTGAATTTGCCGCCCTTCGTCTTCCAAGTTAGGGATTGTGAGGACGCCTCAATCGATTCGTTAACGTATGACCACCAAAACACCATGCTCCATTAGAAGAAGATCTTGAGGTTGGGGACTGGAACGATGGTTGGGGATGGGAGAAAGAAGGCGGGGCGAAGGATTTTGAAGGCTAAAGTTAGAATCACAGAAGTGGAGTTTTTTTTCCGGAGGCAATCGACGTTGTTGTTCAATGATTGAGGGGTGTACGGCCATTTTCCAATTTGTGCTTTTTCATAAATATATAATGCCCAAACAATCTTTATCTGAAAATTCCTAAACAAGTCGTGGAATTAATATCCTGAATTTTAAACTACTCCCGCCCTAATGAGCGATAGTTTGATCGATATCCAGACTTTTTTAATTTAATTTCAAAAACATAAATACTAAAAAAAAAGAGAGCGTGTTGTGTTGTAGCATGCGGTTCCTAGCTAGCTAATGTTAGCACATTGCATGATTTTCCGTAGTACCAACGTTGACCAACCCATATGCTCTCACTCGGTTGCCCTACTTAATTATTGTATACATATAAAAGCTGACTTTTTTTGTTCTGAACTTGTACGTAGCTGGAATTTGATTTCATAATGACCAAAATTAACAATACTAAAAACAAATTTGATGGGTCCTACCTCGGTTAAAATCGCACCCCTCTCGGTTTAGTTGGCCAACCCGGTTCGGTTAACCCTCCAACACATATGACTCGGTTCTCCACGTTTATCACAGCATGTGATGTCTAATGCAAGGTGGGGGGATTATACATAATTAATCAAAATGAATGCATGTACGTCGTTTGGACTATAATTAGACTAAGAGGAAATTAAACCAACATTATTGAAGTTAGCTAGTAGCTACTAGTATTATCAATTAATTATCAATTGCAATGTTATCCATGCCGAGTTGCTTATGCCAGCCTCATCGCTATATCTCATTAGGTATGCTTTCTTTTTCAACACTCGATTCCTACATTATAGACCCTCTTGGGATTTCGACATTGTAACCCCCATTTCGAAAAACAACGAGTCGCCGGTTCATTATGAGTTAATCGGTCAACTTGCAATAGCTTCTGTAGTTACGAATCGTTGACTTTTGATCAACTAGGGCCGTATATAGTTCATAGATCACGCAGTCGGGTTCAATTACGTTACATGAAAATAAAAAAATTTATATTTGTATGAAGATAACAAAACAAGAAGAAGCAACGTTGGCTTGCTAATTTATAATTATTTTAATTTCCAAGCTGTATGGGGGGTGGTCAGTCAATTTAATTTAATTATATGTCTATATATATATAATACATCCAAAACTGGAAATTATTTTGTATTATTATTATTTCTTTTTTGCACTCACAGAAGACTTTGCTCCTCCTACTTTCTGTATCTATATATTTGGAGTTCATAATTATTCAGAACGTCACGCTAATTGCAATTTTCAATTAATATTGAAAACACGTATAGTGATATCATTGTCTACCAATGAATGACGTACGTAGAGATTGTTTAAAGTTTTAGACACCTAATGTGCAATAATATTCACTCTAAACTTAAAATTTTAGACAAGAGAATCTCTGATCATCCTGATTTAGCTATATATTGCAACCAATAATAGTGAAAAATATATTAATATTAATTAATACAAATTACGTAAAATAAAATTCATCAGACCGTATCGCAATCGCTAAAACTAAGCAAATCCAGAGCGTGTCCAATCCGACCATGAGTGAAATATTACTTGCCCGATATGGACTGACGGGATTAAAACTTCGAAGCTAACGGGGTAGATCCAACGGCTACTTGTAGGGTTGTAATATAATGCTAATGACCCAAGTGATTTGATGACTTTGACAATATCCACACTATAACGACAACCATGCATTAACCATTAATTGTAAGTAGCTGTGGGAGACAACGAAATCGTCGAAACACCGCCAACTTAACCTTTAGCTAAAATGAAGCGTTGACCAAAGTAATGACGAAACAGGGTACAGTAAGATGTGTTCGTTGACCAATATGCAAATTTAAAAAAACCAAAAGCACGGGAAATATTTTGTTTGTAAAGAGCTACGTCAGCAAGAATAAAAGGAAAACCAAAACAAACAAACAAACAAAAAAGACAAATAAATGGATATAAAACTTAAAAGGGACCGGGGAAAGTCAGGGTATAAGTACATTTTCGGTCATCGGGGTTTGAGGGTTGTCATACATTAGTCACCCAACTTTGAAATTTGTGCTCGGCCGATGTAGTTCCAGCTTTCTAATCAACTCAACAATACTTCCGTTCATTTCTACCATATTATTCATAAAATGTGTCACACCGGAAAAGTATTTATTTATTTATATTTACGAGATTATTTGCGAAATGCATTTTATTATGAGCGTCTTTAATGATCTAAAAATTACTACTTGAGATTTAAGGAGAGCATAAGTTTAAAATTACTTCTACAATGTTTTGAGCTCGTAGAATACTTTTAAAATATAAAATTACGTCGTGGTTCGTTATAAACAATATACATTGAATTATTATTCAGGTATTGTGGGGGTCTTAATTATTATGGTGTTGACTTCTAATTCTATCTAGGGTTAAACTTTTATTATATAATCAAAAAATATATATTTAAAAACAAAACCCCCTGGTCGATTTTTTGGATCCGCCGATATTGCCATAATATATTAAAATGTTATATATTGACGAATCTGTTAGATTATAAATCATTCTTCCTACGTGAAGGGTAGATGAAAAAGTTGAATCGATATATAATAACCGAGCTGGTAAATTTCAAAGTCGAGTGACCATAACGTGACAGCCCTTGAACTTTAGTGACCACCAAATATGTACTTGAGTCTTGAAAGTCAGCTAGAATGATGGTGATGGGCTGTGTCGGAAAACGTCTGACAAATAAGAGCGTGGGGGCGGAGGGAGAGGTGGTGTATTTATGGGTACGTACGGTGGCGGGTCGGTGCCGCAGCATCAGCTCAAAACCGCGTTGGCGTTTTAAATATGAAAGAAGCTAAGTAAGATGTTTACGTCGTCGGACATTAACGTTTTACGTTGTTTTTTTGGTATTATAATTAATGTTCTGGTTTTTCCAGACAAGGCTGCCGCCTTTCCGTCGCCGATTCACCGTCCTGCCCTTTCCACACGTTCGATCACTGGCTCCCCACTTCCAGTACTGTGCTCCTTTTCGTTCTCCATATTTATAATAATTTATGAAACCCTTCTGTACGTCGTATATCTATGGCGATTGATCTTCATCGTCCTGGTCTGGTCCAAATACTTGTGTGAATTCCTCGTAAAAAATTATAAACAGTAATAATTTAAGGGGTTATGCAAGTATGTGTAAAAAGAGGGAGTAAATTGACAAATAATACGTACTAATAATCAAGAAATACACTAAAAAAATGAAGTTATATTGAGTGTTATCCCTTATAAATAAGAAAATGAATTTTTTAGGACCGTCCAAGAATGATCCCCAAAACTATCAAACGGTCATTAATAAGCTAAAACTATATTTAGTATTTTTAGAGACTAACAGGTTAAAACAGTCTTATAATTATAGTCCATAAAACTATATTTTCTTGTAGTATCAGTTAATTATCGTAATATGCAAACGAAAAATGTAACAGAACTGAGGCAGTCCACTCAGATGGCGTTACGTATGGCTTGAATGTATTGAGCTCAGTGGGACAACCGTGTATGTAGTTGCAGTGTAGGGGGTCTCGGCCCAAATCTGTATACCCTAGGCTAAACTGTATATATCTGAAGTAGTTGTGTACTAGGTTAAGGTTCTTCTTCCTCTCATTCATCATAATACGAATTCTCTTTTTTCTCTTGTGGACTAGTCGATCACTCTGCTAGAAAAGCATGTCAAATCTTGTCTCATCTAACGTATTCTCTCGATGGTTAATCTTTCTTCAACGTCAAACAAAATCTTCCTAACCATGTTTGAATCATCTTGCAACCGCACTGGATGACCCACCTATCACCGGCATTCATCATGATTTAGGCGAGATCAATCCTTAGACAGCCAACTCTTGAAACGGTCAATCACAAATAGTTGATTTTTATTTTTTATATGGACCTTCACGGGACATACACGGACCTCAATATTAATTAATTAACCATGGATGCATTTTAATTAATAAATAAATTTATTGTTTTTATCTGAAAAAAAAAACTATAATTAATAAATAAATTTAAGAAGCTAGCCCAAATATACAGAATAATAAGGATGAAGTTTAAAAAACGTTTGAGATCCCATGGAATAACCTTAACTGGCCTCATCAGATCCTAACCATATTAATTGATGTATGTTACTATTTAATCCCAGATCGCATTTGCTAGCAAATCTCCAACTCCACGACACTTGTCCAACTATAAGTCGAGCATCGAAACAACCTTTTTAATTGGTGGTCCCGCTGATATATTCGATTCATTAAGAAATAAACATTTCGCTCGAAATTTTATCGTTAATTGGTTCTCATATACGTCGTTCATGCGCCCGAAGAATAGATCATCCTTGACGATCTTCCTCATTTACCCCAACTACCACTACAACAAAAAGTAGTTTTGGAGACATTGGTTATTTGTATCTAAATATTATTTATTATCCTTTATAAG
This sequence comes from Linum usitatissimum, assembly GCA_030674075.2. Lineage (NCBI taxonomy): Eukaryota > Viridiplantae > Streptophyta > Magnoliopsida > Malpighiales > Linaceae > Linum > Linum usitatissimum. The sequence goes on from JAUJYP020000192.1 coordinate 7,154,745, forward strand.
TTTATAGAGGCTAATATTTTATGGGTATCTAATACTCCCGTCGCGAAATGTTTTCGGAGACAAATATTAAACATCTGCTTCTAATTAATCCAACAAAAACTATTAATGACACATATTTGTCATCTAAATCAGTTTTACGAGACAAAAGAATTTGTCTCTAATTTCATGATTAAGAGACATAAATATTTGTAAAGGCCATTAATTCTAATTGTTGTTGAAAGATATTTGTAGATGCTAATAATATATATGTCACCATTTTTTAGATGCAAATAATATTTTTTATTGAGACAATTAATTTATTTGTCATCTTAATTAAGATTTAGTGATTAATAGGCTAACCGCATCTAAGAATTTGTAGTTAAAGCCACATTTTGTTGTAGTGTACATCCGCAAGTTGTTTGGTGAGTTGCAAACGGGGTTGCTCGTCATGTGACAAAAATTAATATTAATGGTTCGGTAAATCTTCAAAATCGAGTTTGTACCAACTCGACCGGTTCGGCCATTGATGTTGATCATTGACAAATAATACCTTTTTAGGTTCCTGTTGGTTAGTTGTGAATCATTTAATGGCTAATGATCAGCATTATTTACGGAAAACAATAATTAATTAATTAATAGAGATGATATGACAATCATTAAGAGAGACACTGTTTGGCTTGGATTCATTGGACCAGGAAGCCGCAATAATGTCGGGTTAACAAATTAATTAGTAAAAAAATAATAGCAATGAAAAGTAATAATTATACAGGTATGTATAAATGTATATACGTCGTACGTACATACTATATACAGTAGTATTAGTAAAATACGGCCAGCTTCATGTACGTTGAGATTTTCCCTGTTGTTTTAATTAAGCTTATTTGGGGGGAGGGGGCAATTAATGAACAGGCAGATGGATACACATGTCCAATGTCTACCTGCCACGTGGGACTAATGCATTATGTACGTACGTATACAGTACATAAATACGTACCCCCCAAAAAGTCAGGCATAACAAAAATTACAAGTGTTATTATTTTTTTAAAAAAATCAAAGTATAATGTTGTTTACTACGTATTATTGTCAAAGAAAATATTAATTTAAACTCCATGATGTTCATCGAATATCGGAAATCGTTATGGGAATCCTTGTTAATTAGTATACGAAACCACAACCGCTCAAGTCTACCGAAGATTTAACTTTTTTGTAGCCACCATCCCAGACTAGACGAAGATCATAAATAGCTGTGCGTAGCTTAGCTTAAGTGACAATACATACATCTAGGTTGGCTGCAAAAAGCTTGCAGATAAGTACGTCGAGGGGGGCTTAAGAACACCGCCAACCGTTGCGCAACACCACTTAGTTAGCCAGTCCATCCCAATGAACTTCTCGTATCGTACTTGTATACCCAAACAACCCTTCATCGGTCTCGAATTTGTAGCCTTAAATGTTTATACGTACGCTTGCATAGTTGCAGTTATCAATGAGGCTATAAAATTAAACCTGTTTGGTGGGTGAAGTGAAGTTAATTAAATAAATATGGAGATCTGAAACTCGAAATTAAAATTTAAAACCATGCATGACAGTTGTAGGTGTGGTTGACAACACACCCACACAAAGTCCCCTATCTGATCTCGCATTCATATTCAGATGACATGTTCTTTTTAATTAATTAATTAATTAATTAACGTGGAGTTTTTCACATGCATTTTTTACCTTTATGTAATCGATAAATATGTGAACTTGTACGGTAAACGAGACCTTTAATGTGTACTTTAAACCTTTGACAATCTTTAATCTCTTCATATAATAACTTATCGAAATTGTACAGATTTGATCAGAAATCTTTTAGAATATGGATAATAATTATTGAGATGTGATGATTCATATATATATATATATGACATAACATTATTATTGTTGATTATAAGGATGTTTTTCATAAAATTATCGAGTTATTAAAATGTAATCTTCTAATTAAATATTGACTAATTAGTAATTTTTTTTACATTCTACATACTCAGTATATTTAAAGTTGTATATAATCTAGCAGAATGTATTAACAATAATTTTGTTTCCTCGGCAAAAGTTTGAAGTTTTCATAATATATATAAAATGGTTGAATTGAACCTTGAGACTAGTAGTTTCTCTTTCGTAATTCATAGACTAGAAAGAGCATATTCCAACATTCATGGGGTACGTACGTACTTGGCCGTTACTCGAAATATTCGCAAGAAAATCAAACCGAAATCAGAATGTACAAACAATCCTAACGTGTAGCGGTTTGCATCAGACCAAAGACTAGACTATCAGAAACTGGACTTTTCAAGTTTTGAATGTTTGACAACAAAAGAGTAAAGACCAACTAATTAATTGCTTGTTCCAAACTAGTCTATGACTCAGACCCCGGCAAACGTACGTTGTTAACCAGTCCTTGCATAGAAATTCAAAGAATTAATACCCTCAAGACAAAATCCTAAAAAGAGTTTTATCACCTTCACCTATTTTTATCATAAAAAACCGGGTTTACTCTATGTAAATTCGTATAGTTTGAAAGTGTCCATCAATCAAATTAATATGGGGTATTTTGTAAATGAATTAAAAAAAAATTAAGAAGAGTTTTTTTTATATATCTAAACGATGGTATATAAATTTTTCTTTTTTCATAATTACGATATATAAATTTGAGTAAAGCTGGTCTAAAACAGACAATATCATACATGCATATTAGTTAGACAATGGTTAGTGGATAGACCATCATATAAATATATGTATGTATGGGGAATGCTTCGGTATCCCGAGGGTATTGATATATTGTATGTCAAATTTTGCTATATTTTGTGCTTAAAATTATGATTTTTTGAGGTTAAAGTTTTCTATTTAGGATTAGGATATAGTGTCAGGGGTTAGAGTTTGATATATAGGGTTTATGATCTATTAATTTTGATTTATGGTCAAAAGTTAGAGCTTGTGATATGATTTTGAATGTGAGTTTATGATGTAGTGTTCGAGGGTTAGGATTTAGTATTTAGGGTGTTAGCACCATTCTCTAGTGTTTAGGGTTTATTTAATTTTTAATTTCAAATCTTAAAAATATAAGATTTTTAGTATAGAGGGTAACGGTACCTCCAGGATATAAATACAACTGGTGTATATCATAATCTGGTTGGAACTTGACACGTAGGGTATAGGGAGATGGATTATAGAAGTTGAACTCATGTGTTGGGAGATCCTTGAGGTGCTTGTAGTCTAGCTATCTGACAACGTGATGTAGCCCTTGGTTTGAGGGGTGAATTATTGGGATTACAGTACAAATACGTACCACATCGATAAACCGGTGTAGATTTGTCAAACTTAAAAATCTAATTATGGGAAACAACCTAGAAATCTAATTTGTGCATATTTCGATCAATCAAAGCGGACACACCATACTAGTGAGAAAGATGGACATTATATACATGAATCCGGATTTTAGAAATATCTAGTAACAATAGAGATCTTTTTAACTTTGCCAAACACAGATAGAGAATGTTTGTAGCCATGTAGGGTTTGCATTAAAACAAATTGTAGGGTTACGACTAACGATGGTGACGTTTTACACATATTAACAACACAAGGACTTAAAAAAATGACTACCACAAGGAAGAATTGAGCTATCGTAATCATGAAACAAAAGTTGACTTTAGATTAAGGATATATTAATAAGTAATGATTTAAAAGTAAATGTAAGACTAGTTAGCAATTACTTGGGAGAGATTTTCACCAAACTCCAAAACTGGTCATTGTCAGGTGACATAAGCAGTGGCGAAACAAACAGTCCCTTATTCCTTTTCTTCTGGATATAGACCAAGTCAACCCATCCGTGTCATCCATCACCTAAGCACTTTGAAAGATGTATTTCAATGACTTAGTTTCTGTTTGGCCCAAAAATAATCCCTATTGACAGCTAGCTAAACAAATTGGCGACAATTAAGTTTGGAGTATTTCAAATATAATTCATCTTCGAATTATTTCAAATATTTAAAGGGGTGGTTGTTTTAAATATTTACCCTTTTATTTTACTAAATATCATATATAAATTTCACGTTTTCAAATAATTTATAATTTTACTATCTAGCCGCTATAGAGCGGTATTATACCGAGCGGATGATGCAATAAAGCGAGATTCCCTATCTAAAACATGAGCAATCTCTTTCGTTCTCTTATATAACAAGCATAACCGAAAAAAGTGCGGAAGCATGCCCGGAACGCACGGATAATGAGACCAAACTCAATGTTATCCTCCGCCTCGCCGTGCATGGACTAGGCGACAAAGCAACGTAGCATGTTGTAGATCTTTGATACCGAGCCATTGCAACGTAACGCTTCATAATGTTCAGAATTTCACCGCAAAATAAATATGATATATATTTACGATCACAACTCTTTTAAATAAGAGAACTATATATTATAAATTATTTTCAACCAAATCCCAAAATCAAACATCCCATAAATATTCTCGTATCAAAATATCAAAAAGCGGGGAGGGTAATGTTAGAGAATGGTATAAAATTAAACCTCTATCAACAACTCGAGTTATTGAGATGCAACAGTTCTTGACATAGTAGTATAAGATCCATTATTAACCTCTCCCAACAACTCGAGTTACTGAGATACAACGATTTTTAACAAATAATTCCATTATATATTTTTTTACCGCATTCTGAAATTTACCGATTGCTCAATCCGTTCTTAATAGTTACTACTTATGGTCAATTCTATCCATTCTAGTTTTTTGTTGCATAACTTAATCCACAGTTCAACATTCAAGTTCAACTACATTGAACGTAGAATGTCAATTAGTTTTCAGAATTCAACCATTTTCTAGTCCTCATCTGAATTAGCCATCTTAGTACATTTATCAATATTATTGAGGAATTTATTAACAAAATGACAAGTAACATGTGTGATGTGTCCACTCAAAATGTTAACACCTGTCTTAATAGTTAATCGTATACAATAGACAATGTATGAAATAAAAACAAATTATTACAACAAATTCTCCTTTATGAAGCCATTTATGAAAAAAAATTATATTTTTTGAATTGTTTTTAAAAATAATAATTTCACTTTATATTCTTAAAAATATCAGATTCGATTCCAACCACACCTTATTTATAAACACTTTATATTTCTTTTAAAGGTAATTTCACCTCTACCTATTTTCGACTAAAAACACCCAAAATTTCACCCATACCTATAGTCAATGGATCATATCGTGTAACAATATATTTATGGAAATTTCTCTGGGTAATTGTTATGAGCAAACCGGTCCATCCACGTGGTTTAGAAAATTGAATAGCGCACACTAGAAACCACAACCACTGCTACTGACTGTCACCACTCACCACATCACAGACAGATCGACACTGACCCCACTCTCTTCACTTTCTCTTCATCTTCTTCTCACCATTTCTCTACTTATATATACCCATCCCCCCCTCACCCATTCCCCCATCATCTATTTCCCACATCCCCTTACTTCTCTCTTCTTCCTCCTCCGCCGCCGGCGACGCAAACTCCATCTTCACCAGAGATCCAACATACAAACCACACCTCCTTCAATACCCAGATTGTCGTTTTCTCAAATTCTCCTTACATCTCTTGTTAATCACCACCCCTAAAGGTACCCTAAAAATGGCTGGTTTTGAATTCCTGCTCTGTTTTCACCTCTTCATTTCTGTTTTGGCGCTTTGGTCCGGTCAAAGCCGTTATTTTTTTGTTTCCTTTTAACTGAACTGAAATGGGTATTCAAGAAAGGTGGATTCTTTTCAAAAAATGTCTCTTTCCTTTGGATATATATGCTGATTTGTGAATCTCCAGCAAAAATGTTGACCTTGACTCTGTTTGCTCTGGTTTTTTTTCTTCTTTCCTCAGAGAAACTTGACGGCGAATGGGAATTTCGTTATCGTGCCCATTTGGAAACGCTGTAGAGAATCTACTGGAATCAGTGGTTGTGAAATCCATCAGCTTCGGAGACGATGAAGAAGCCAAGACACCTGTACGTTCTGTGAGCTTCGGGAAATCAGATTCGGAGCCCACAATATCGTCCAAGTCTGGAGAAATGGTGGTGGTTGAAAGATCCGTGAGCTTGAAAGGGCTCGAGTTTGACAAGCTGATGATGAACTCCAATATGGAAAATCAACATAAAGATGGTACATTGTTACTCGAGGAGATGATTCAGATGCCTGAGAAGAAGCTTCCGGTTTTCGATCCGGCCAACCCTAAGCACCAAGCTGCTGTGAAGTTGCAGAAGGTTTACAAGAGCTTCAGAACCAGGAGAAAGCTTGCCGATTGCGCTGTCCTTGTTGAGCAAAGCTGGTAATGGTCTCCTTTGAAGTCAAAACTATGCATTTTTATGTTAGGAGATGGTTCGGATTGGTTTTATACTATTCATTAACAGTTTGGATGGATGAAGTTCTAATCTGGAAATTGTGTTGACATGTTCTTCAGGTGGAAGCTCTTGGATTTCGCTGAGCTCAAGCATAGCTCCATCTCTTTTTTCGACATTGAGAAGCACGAGACCGCCATGTCGCGCTGGTCCAGAGCTAGAACTAGAGCTGCCAAGGTTGGGAAAGGGTTGTCCAAGAATGGCAAGGCTCAGAAGCTTGCTCTCCAGCATTGGCTTGAAGCTGTAAGTTAATGAAAAATGCTTCGTATAAGATACAGAGTTTGAGTCTTTTTGTTTCGTCACAGTTTCTAATGAAGTTTGTTGAATGAAAACAGATTGACCCAAGGCATCGATATGGCCATAACCTTCATTTCTATTATGACAACTGGCTTCATTCCAAGAGCAGGGAGCCTTTCTTTTACTGGTAATATTTTCCTTCAAGCTCCTGCCTTTTCTGTCTTTCTGCTCCATTTGTTCATGAAACTGACATCAGCTTAATCTTTGGGGATTGCAGGCTGGACATAGGTGAAGGAAAGGAAGTTAACATTGTTGAGAAATGCCCACGGTGGAAGCTACAACAGCAATGCATCAAGTATCTTGGTCCAGTAAGTTCCTCCCATTTCTGTTTGGTTTCATGTTTCCCCTTCTTGGTGTTTGTTTGAAACTTGGACTCATGCTGGCCTTTTTGGAATCATTTGCAGATGGAAAGGAAGGCGTATGAAGTTGTGGTTGAAGATGGGAAATTGATGTACAAGGCAACTGGGGAGTTCCTCAACACAACTGGCGATTCCAAGTGGATATTTGTTCTTAGTACTTCTAAGAACTTGTATGTTGGTCAGAAGAAGAAGGGTCAGTTTCAGCACTCTAGCTTTTTGGCTGGAGGTGTCACCACTGCTGCTGGAAGGTTGATTGCTGAGGAAGGTGTCCTAAAGGTACATATCGAAACCAAACCAAACATTGTGTTAATCTGATGGAACCGAGCCATGGACTGTGTATTCTAACCGTTGGTTGTTTCTTTGTGTGTGTTGTTATCAGGCAGTTTGGCCTCACAGTGGTCATTATCGGCCTACGGAGGAGAATTTCCGAGACTTCCTTTTGTTCCTCGTGGAAAACAATGTTGATGTCACAGATGTTAAGGTATAAAGACACAATCTTTTAGCAAGTTTTTGTTCATGCTGTTTATTTGGTGTAACACATGTGCTGAACATGTTTCTTAATTTTTGCAGACAAGTCCTGTGGATGAGGAAGACGGTTCGCTATCAAAACAAAGAAGCAGTAAACATCTTCGAAACCATTCTGAAGACGACTTCATCGAAACAGTCGACGAGAACTTGACTACATTAATTATCAGCAACCCTGTCGACTTAGTGCAAGAAGAGGAGGTTTTATCTAGTGCAGCAGAAGAAAAACACAAGCCAGAAGGCCTAGGTAACTTCAGCAAGAAGTTAGCCAGCCTTGAAATTCCTGAGAGGGATGATCAATTGTTTCACTGGAGTGATCCTAGCCAGCATTTGGTCGAAAATGGCTACGAATCCGCAGACGAAGAGGCGGCTGATGATGGAGAAGGAGGGGAGGAGGTAGTTCCTCAAGAAGCGATCTTGGAGAGGATCAATTCGAAGAAGGGGATGAAGTCTTATCAACTAGGAAGGCAACTGTCCTGCAAATGGACAACAGGAGCAGGACCTCGAATCGGGTGCGTTAGAGACTACCCTTCGGAGCTGCAGTTCAGGGCTCTGGATCAAGTGAACTTGTCTCCGAGGTGCGCTACTAGTACTCCTTCGAGCCGAGGATTGTCTTTGCCTGCCGGTTATGGCATCGAAGGCCTGATGGCGACTACTACTGCAACAGTCGAGTCGCCATCGTGCTTGAGGCTGAACCGGTTCATGAGTCAAAGCTTGCCCTTTTCGAGTAGAACACAATGCTCGTCGCCATTGTCGTTAGCCATGACCGAATGAATGACCACTTTTACTAGACCAAAGATCTTAGCTTTTCTTTTCTTTTTTGCTTCATTGATTCATTCTTTTTTCTTTTCTGTGAATATGGAAAAGATGGTATAGGATTTGATTTATTCATATGATTCATTAGTTTTCACCTTGTTTTTTTTTTGGTTATGTACAACCTAGGATTTGATTTACCAGAGCTGTAAAGACTAAAGAGCATTTCTTACAGTCTCTTTAGACATAATACAGCAAATGGGGAACTTGTTCATGAAGCAAAAGCTTGAATTGAAATCACAGTCCTGGAATTGTTCTACAGCAGCCATTTTTGACTTAAACCAGACAAAGCACAGAAGAAGGAATCATGTGTAAGTAACCTTTTGAAGTGAAAACCCGACAAATTCAAATCCTTGATGTTTTCAAGAACATTGATCCTTTCCAATGAACTGATGTTAGCGCATGCATGGAATAAAAATATAGGTGTATTGTATGGTTGGTCGTTTGGTGAGCTAAGTTGGAGGAGGAAGATTAAGTTGACATTTTCTAGAGATATTGAACATGTCATCATATAAGCTTTGGGGTGAAGGGTCTACGTCACCCCCAACCTAACTCCATTGAGTCTATGTTGCTAGCTAGGTAGACTAGAATATTCTATGTTTTGTCTCAATGAGGCAATAGACTAACATGCTTAATCAGTTCCACCGGTTAAACTCTTATAAAGTATAGTCAAACTATGTCAATAACTAGAATGGATTTGTACCAAACATGCATATATGCCATTACAGTTGTGAAACCACTGCAGAAAAGTAGTGTATCTGAACGATAAGCCTAACTTTGAGTGTTGATGTAAGAAGCTAACCGACCGTTGGAAGTTGACAGAAATCTTGTCAAACTAGCAAAACAAATATTCAACCACAGCTTTACACGTAGAGATTCAAAAAAATTCAAAGTCGGTGGGCTCTTCTCTGCACTTTTTGGTATGGAAAGACGGCACATTGCCAACCTCATCTGCATCTGCATACTGCATGCATGCTCTCCAGATGTTGATATTTATTAATGAAAGCATCGATGGATAGGTAGATGGGTGCCGTTTGATATATTAATTACGCGCTACTCGAGCTAATTAACTTTACTCTGTTTCTCTCTTTTTGTTTTGGGGGGCGACCAGCTGGATTTTTGTGTTCTCCCAGAAACTTCCTTCAATCGATGAAAAATGCCTGACCACAACCTTAAACTGCGTTCGATGACGACTTTGAACGGACTATTTCAAACCTTTTGCGTTGCATTTTACTTTCATTCCAAGCGGTTGGGTTGAAGATTCGAAGGTATTGAATTTGAATCTTGTTGTATTTTACAAACGGATATTTATATTTTTTTTGTGTAATTAGGGTGTTTATCGCCGATAGCAATAACCGATCCCTTTGTTGTGGATACTTGCACAAGGCGGTAAACAGCTGGCCACAAGGTGTACTCCGAAACGGACATCTATATAAAGCTCCCCGAATTGCTCTCGAATCTCTTGTAACCTCAAGTCCGACCCGATTCTTTTTGGTATATGGATTTCGGGTTACCAAAGTCCGATTTGACTGGGCCGGGTTAACTTCACTAGATTTTCTATCCCTAATGACTAATATGCATCACAGAGTAGAATTAGCTCCGGATCAAACCGGGTTTTCGTTAGGTTCGAGCTTTTTTGGGTTTATTGAAAGCATAAATCTCTATATTTTTCAAACCCAAACTCGACCTGATTCTATTTAATATGGATTTCAAAATACCCGAAGCTCAGTTTGATTGGGCAAGCCGGCCGGGGTAACCCGATCAGACCTGATTCGATTCATACCCTACTTTGTTTTTTTTGTGAAGCTTAATATCCGACTCATTGACCGACTAATCCAATCAAAAATGATTCCGAGGTTAAAATTTTACTTCTCTCCCAACATCATTACAAAAAACCGAACATTATTCACCCGACCATTCTAAATACAATCTCGTATCGCTGCACCAACAACAGCACGTTGGATACCCGTACTTGTTTAATGCAGTCGGAGGATTGCATTTTGAAGTCAGATTGGGCCAATGGCCATTCCCTCAAACAGGCCCAAGGCCCAACAATTTCTCTATGCAATCATATTTTGGGCTCAGGTCACCATCGGAAAAAAAAATTGAAATTGAAATTAGAATGAACTCTTTCTTTCGCTTCATTCTCTGCGTAACTCGCACCTGAGCTGGATAGTAAGGGTTTTACCAAAGCTAGTGATCACCACCGGCGGCGACAAAGCGGCCGACAGACAGCGTTTGGTTCAGCTACCTAATTCTCCTCCGCTAGGTGATTTTCTGATGATCTTTTTCCTACCATCCTTTGCTTCTCTCTCTCCCCCGCTTAGCCTTCTTTACAAGCACATATTGCCCTAGCTATCAGTATCTGCTGTTTTTTTCTTCAAAATTTCTCGTCTTTCTGATTTTACTGTGTAATTTCCCATGTTTTAGCGAGGATGTCGAATATAATCTACTTCGAGGACATTTTCTTCGTCGACCAGCTCAACCCCGATGGCAAGAAGTTCGACAAAGGTATGTTTCCAGTTCTTACATGAACTGTGTGGATTTTGGGTTATAAGTAGCTGTCTGGAGTATGTAGGCCGTGTTCAAACTTGAATGAGTTGTATGTAGCTGTGTGGAGTATATAGGACCTTAATGCGATTTTGCTAAGTTATGAACCTTACTTTCTTGGGCCAAAAGATTGAGCTTTTTGTGTGCGGGGAAATCTTGATCTCTTTAAACGTTATGTGCATAAAGTGAGTCCCGTATTGTACCCGTCAACTGACTTGGGTTTGTTTATGGTTATGCAGTTACTCGAATTCAAGCGCATAGCCAGAATTGTGACATGTTTATGCATCTCGATATCAACACAGAGATATATCCTATGTTTGTGAATGACAAGTTTACTATGGCACTGGCTTCTACATTAGACTATGATGGGACACCTGACACTGGCTACTACAATGCAGTAAGCTTTTTTCCGCCCACTATTAGGACATTGCTGTTTATTTAGACATGTTGGGAACTTGTAGCTGTCGTTATTCAGTGTCTTCTGGTTTTTCATTACTACTATGAGACACTGTCTATGTAAGATCCTTCAGATAAACAGGAGATTTTCATGTATCTTAGACTCCTCCATTTTATTGAAGTAGATTTTGTCCTGTTGGGTTTAGGTCCGCAAGGCATTTAACTTTCGGTGTGATTGTTCAATCTCTGTGTGAAGGTCATAGGTTGTTTGAGTGCTGCAGATATAACTTTCATCTTTTAACCCTCCCATGTTTATTGGTAACATCCTATATGTGTCTTAGCAGTCTCCTGATAAATCTAGAGAGTTCTCAAAAACTCCCAACATGAGTTTCAGCTTGCTGTTTTGCTGAGTATGAAGGCAAGGTAGTTCGGCTCACCTTTTGCTTTACATGATATATCTTTAAAATGTAATTGTTGCAACTTCTTTGGATGATGAGTATCTTCCATGTGATAGCATCAAAGAGGAAGACACTTAGTTTATGACTAAGGATATGTGGCGTCAAATCTCGTTGCGATTCTCTAGGTCATCTTCGTTTTCTGTTGATGGATATGTAGGCATCAAGAAGTACCCTGGCAGACAAATATGAATATGTCATGCACGGGAAGCTATACAAGCTATCCGAGGAAGGCTCAGGGAGATCAATTAAAGCGTATGCATCTTTACCACTAATTCATTCTTACATTTCTCCCATCGTAAAGTCATTGAAACATACTGAAATGATTTATGTTATGTTGTGTGCTTCAGGGAAATGTATGCTTCCTTTGGAGGGCTTTTAATGTTGTTGAAAGGGGATCCTTCTCATGTAGCTAACTTTGAGCTTGATCAGAGAGTCTTCCTTCTCATCAGGAAGATCAGCAAGTGAAGCAATGCGGGTGTGTTACGAAGCCGCTTCATTCAGCACAGTTGTTATGAAGCTTATGTTGTTAAAACTTGGATATCTGTTACTCATCTAGGGTGTGGTGGCTCTCTGTGACATTATTGGTCTGCTCTTATTTTGTAATCAGTGGTTTGTATGACTGAGTCTAGAATGTATGAGTATTTGACAAGACTTTTGAGCTGGAGTCATCAGTCTGCAGATAGTTCTTTTTCATTTCATCACCAAAGGACGAAAGTTGCAAGAAGTGTTTGTGTGTCGGATTGACTAAGTGGAGATTTGGTTCAAAATCACTCGTTTAGACATCGAAAATGAAGAAGATTTAGAAAGAATTGAGATCACTTTATATGTCCGAAAGAGATTTTATGAGCTATCTCCAAATTCACTTGTTTCATGATGAGCATTGATGTATCAACATTGTCGTAGTTGTCTACTCGTCTAACGGGTGTAGTTTATGTTTTATTGTGTTTGTGACATTGAAATCTGTATATAGTTTATGTTTTATTGTGTTTGTGACATTGAAATCTGTATATTCCATTAATTATTGTATAAGGTAAAGCAAATTTTACGTGTGGTACAAAATATGATGTTAAAGTGTAGTCCAAGTTTGAAGATCGTAGATTTAAGAATATCCGATAAATTGGTTGAACGGATTATGAATTGGATCAATTGAGCTATGTTGAATTATAAATTTAAAAGTTGATTGAATTATTTTGTTAATTAGATTACATTTCGTAAATCAATTATCAAAATTACAGTAAAATCTAAAGAAATAAAGAAACACAGCCACCGACTTAAATAGTTAAATTCAAAAGATCAAATGTCTGATTGCGATATAGCAACAAGATCGCCGGGGAGCTCTCCCTGTCTCTCTCTCTCTCTCCCAGTGCTGCTGCTGCTGCTCTGTCAACAGCTCAATTGATTTTCTCCCTTCCTGCAATTTAAACAAAAAGAAAGAAAAATTGCTTCTTGTTTTTTAACAAATTTCTCACACCACACTCAAGTCACCATCTTTACTCACCACCTTCTTTTGCTTTGCTTCTAACCAAAGCTTCACTCTTCCGTTTCTTCTCATCTTCAGCTGACTGCAAGTGAACGCCTGCTTCATTCATCTGCAGCTCAGATCTCATCTTCCTTCTCCCGGCGGATTCTGAAGATTTCCGTTTCAAACCTTCGTCCCTGTAAGTCCACTCTCCAAACCCCCTACTTGCTCAACCATGATTACATTCTTTCATGATTGTGAGCTGAATCTGAGCTGATTGAATTTGGGTTCTTTGCAATTTCTTTGTTGATTGAGTGATTAAAAAAGATCTGACTTGGGTTTTTGGCAATTTTGGGGCTTTTCTATTTGGGGATTTTTAGAGTGACGAGAAACAATAATCCATGAAGGAAGCAACTCCTGGGACTGAGCCGATTGGCCAAAACCTAATCAAATCGATTAGTAATCTCTGCTTCTCGGTGTTTGTCTTCACTGTTTTTATATTCACCGTCATTGCAATCACTTACCAACCACCAGATCCATGGCTGGAATCAGCTCCAGCTCTTACCAAATTCTTCACCCAGAGTGAAAATGCCACTTTCCAAATTGACAATTCCATCCTCAAGACTGGCGAGGATATACCGACCGGTTCCGCTCCCACAGTTCCCTCCACTGTAGACTTGAAGCCCATAACCGAGGAGGTGATCGAGAAGTCCGAGTCGAAGATCGAGAATTCTAATTCTACTCTCGAATCCTCGGGCTGTGAGGATCTACAGGTTGTCAATTGCTCGGATCCGAGGGTTTTGATCACCGTTGAGAGGTTCAATCTGAAGCGTTTCAAGAGCATTGTGTTCTTGGAGTATCAGACTCCGGTCAACGGCTCGAAACCGGACGAGTGTGACGTGTCCTGGAAGTTCAGAAACAAGAAGGAGAAGTCATGGAGGAAGTATAGAGACTTCAGGAGGTTTAAGTTTGGATTCGGAGAGAATTGTACGTATAAGATTGTTCATTCCAACGGCTGGCATTCTGGTCTCAATGCTCGCCTGCCAAGGGCTAGAGCCGGCGTTCCTAGGCCGAGAGTTGCTCCGCCGGTTCGTGATGATGAGATCAACGACACCATACCGACTCTCGGATCGGATTCGAATTTCCGGAAAGGGAAGTACTTATACTATGCAAGAGGAGGAGATTATTGCAAAGGGATGAATCAATACACGTGGAGCTTCTTATGTGGATTAGGTGAAGCAATGTATTTGAACAGGACATTTGTGATGGATTTGAGTTTGTGCCTATCAGGTAACTATAATCCCACCGGGAAAGATCAAGAGGGGAAGGACTTTCGGTACTATTTCGATTTCGAGCATCTTAAGGAGGTGGCATCCATTGTAGAAGAGAGTGAGTTCTTGAGAGACTGGAAAAAATGGGACCGTTCACACAGAAAGAAGATCCCGGTCAGAAAGATCGTAACACACAAGACTACCCCGATGCAGCTGAAGAAGGATAAGAGCACCGTGATCTGGAGGCAGTTTGATGCTCCCGAGCCGGAGAACTACTGGTACAGAGTCTGCGAGGGAGAAGCCGCTAAGCAAATTCGCAGACCATGGCATGCAGTTTGGAAGTCGAAGAGACTGATGAATATTGTTTCGGAGATCAGCGGCCTGATGGACTGGGATTTCGACGCAGCTCACGTGGTTCGAGGGGAGAAAGCGGCTAACAAGGATCGGTGGCCGAGGTTGGATTGGGACACGTCTCCCGATGCGCTTGTTACGAAGCTTCAGACAATGATCCAGCCGTGGAGGAACTTGTACATTGCGACTAACGAACCATTTTATAACTACTTTGATAAGCTGAGGTCGCATTATAAAGTGCATTTGCTTGATGATTATAAGGAGCTGTGGGGGAATGGGAGCGAATGGTACAACGAGACGATGGCTTTGAACGGAGGAAGGCCGGTTGAGTTCGATGGATATATGAGAGTCGCTGTTGATACCGAGGTGTTCTACAGGGCGAAAACTCGGGTAGAGACGTTCTATAATTTGACTGCTGATTGCAAGGACGGAATCAATACATGTTGATCAGGTTTCTCCTGGCTCTCTATTCTTGTCTTTTTTCTTTTTGGCCATCCACTTCCTATTACCAGATAGTAGTCCTTGTTCAGTGTAGAATGATTCTGTTCAAACTTGAATCGGTGAGGCTTCATTTTGTACTGAGTTTGTTCATTTGTTATATGGAATATGATTTGGTAGTGAAAGCCTCTGCCTGTGTTGTACATGTTTTCACTCCAATTACCAACACTGCTTAAATTCTTTTTGGTCTCTGCTACTTGTGAATCGATATATCGGTTATCCCTTTTGTGTTGTGAATCGATAACTTGATCCAAAACCGGTCCATATTGTGCGAAATCGGTTCAAAGGTGAGATTTTTATAACCGATGAGGCAGAGTTTTACTGTTTATGTAACAGTAACAGGTGCAATGAATCCGTGGGGCAGAGAAGAAAGGTTGGTTTGTCTAACTAACTTAAAACTGACAGTTCCAAGTTGGAACGTTTGGTTTGTATGGACTTACTGTGTAGTATAAATGATCTATAGTTTTGTCTATCCATTGATCACATTTCAAACTTCCATCTATTATAAAGCTGCTTTCTTTCTCCCTTCTTGGCAAATCCCCAACAGCAGAGCTTCAGAAATGAAATTGAGTAATAAATTCTTCAGTGAAGAAACTCCAGTCATCTCCAGGTTCTTGTTTATTTTCCCAGATGTCTCGTTTCGATTCTAGTTTGAACATCATCTGGCATTGTCCTCCATATTGAGTCTTTTTTTCAAGCTTACTTATTGAATAGAAGTTGTCAACTTTCTAATCCCATGACTAAACTGAAGTTGACGAATAACTGGAACAGTTTTGATCGTTGTGCGATGATCACACCATGATTTCATCCATGGTACACATGTTAGGATGACAATAAGGAATACCAGTAAGGCGGTACTAGTACTGCTGACGGGAATCCGTATACAATCGAGAGAGTAAACAACTACTTGAAAATGATCCAGCCATCAAACTAGGACGAGGGCTCTGCTAAGTATCAATTCATCTGGATCATAAGCTTTCTGTTTCAAGTATGTAAATCTTGATAAATGAATAGGCAGGCAGACAAAGAAATACAGAGTAGACCGATCAAAAATTGAACATAACTATTCAAGATATGATATTTCTAGTCATGTTAAATTCGAGATATATATAACTCGAGTTAAGACGGGATACGATATAACCATCGGACCTTGGTGACTAGCATTGTAGTGGATGGATTGTGCCTTTTACTTTCATCAAGAGAACTCTAGTTTCCATTATTGTGAGCCTTTTCTTAAACGGGAGGTCCAGTAAATCTTGCAAGAGTTACAGTTCTTCAGTTCATATATAACGACATTTATAAACAAGCCTCCCATCTCTTATGTGTATATAACTTATCTAGTTTCAGTTCTTTCACAAATATCACCCGATCGTCATAGTTACGATAGGGTGTTTGCACTTGCTGAGTTCTAATCGGAAGAGCAAGTGCAGCAGGTTCAAGCTGTGATTTGTGAATGTGAACTCTATCATCTCAGTCTTTACTTATCATGCTTCAGAAAGCGGGCCAGTTTGTAAAGCGTCGTTGACCATTCTACTGACGAAATATAAAGAATAAAGCCCAGCCCAACTGAGTGTAAAGTGTGGGCCAAAGGTCTCAGTAGCATGGGCCCACCTGCGTTTATTTGAGATGCATGGGACCACCAATGTTTTCCAATTTTGCAATTCCATCCATATCCTTCTGTATGTTCACTCAAGCAAGGAATAGGTCGGTTCATTTATTTCTTTTATGGTTAGTAGGCTTGGCATTTTAAATTAAAGAATCGGGTTTTACCGAACTCGCCCCGTCAAACTCATTAAAAATCCATTTGATTCGAATTTCGGACGGGGTCGGGCAAACCCGGAAGTGGTGATTAAACGGGGATGGGTCGGAGCCGGATTTCAGACTATCCAACCCGTCTCCGTCCGGAATTGCAACCCTTCGAATCAAAATCTGCATGCAAGGACACGTGAAAGAGTGGTGATAATGCCAAATGGTAGTGCTGCATGCATATTTTGATTCAATGTGAATGAATTTATTGTAGCGGGTAAAACCCGGGAATACCCAAACCCGAAAGAATACAGGGATGGATAGTGATTCGGTATCCATTACTTACTCCGGACGGGGACGGATAAAACCCGATTGTAATTACGGGCGGGGTTGGGGAATAACCATCCGACTCCATACCCGCCCGTTACCAAGCCTAATGGTTAGCCAATATTTAAAATTTTATGTTCTTTCTTTCACTACTCTTATTTCTTCGCAAATACTCACACATTATTATTACTTTTAAGTATGCTAAAATGTTTACATACAGTACATAGTTTTGTCTATACGTACTCTACCAAATTCTGATTCTACTACATAACGGAATATATAATCAGAATAGTAAAGTTTATCACTCACGATCAATATATCATATACTTAAAAATGGGTGTAGGATTATGAACGTGTTTGACGCATTATCAATGTTTATAGGTGTGTCATTTTTACAGATATGTATCCAATACCGATAATATTTATGTTAATGTTAATAATATTCGTTAATATGATTGTCAAACAGTCATTTCAAATAAAAAGATAAAGAAGACTTTAGACATAAATAACTGTTACGAAACTAAGTATATACATATAGCGTTTCAAACAAACAAGACATAGATATAAGATATATGCCATGCAAATGAATTACCTGGCTATGAGCTAGTAAGAATAGTTCTCTAGCAAAGAATACCCGAATTACGTACTGATTAATAACCTCTAACGATCGAGCTACATACAGACCATGAAGATCGAGGACGTAACGGCAGTATCGTAGATTTCGAATCGAAGCTGTCACATATCGATCGGGTTTGGAGAAGCGGAAGAAGCAGAAGTAGAATTAGTTATGTAAACATCTCCTTCTTCATTGATGAGGGAGTTGAGGAAAGAAGAGAATGCAGCATCCTCCTCCTCCTCCTCACGTTTAAGTACTTGGTCGACATTGTTATTAGCCATCATCATATCTCGGGCTGTTCCGACATGATCGTAATCCTCATCATTGTCTTCTCCTCTCTCGACCACAATGTCGTTTCTTATCGTATGAGCCAGTACTGCATCTTCCCCTGCTTGCTGCTGCTGATGTTCATAGGTGATGAATCTTTTGCTTCTCAAACTTGGAGGTTCAGGTGGTAGTAATA
This sequence comes from Linum usitatissimum, assembly GCA_030674075.2. Taxonomy (NCBI): domain Eukaryota; kingdom Viridiplantae; phylum Streptophyta; class Magnoliopsida; order Malpighiales; family Linaceae; genus Linum; species Linum usitatissimum. Next base: position 7,173,283 of record JAUJYP020000192.1, read on the forward strand.
AGGATGATGATGATGATTTAGCAGAAGTTGAAGGAGGAGGCTTGTTGATCATGGAAGGGATGTATGGCTTGTGGGTGGTGGGATCAATCCCTTGGCTGATCAGCTTTTTGCTCAGGTGCGTGTTCCAATAGTTCTTTATCTCATTGTCCGTTCGTCCAGGTATTCTTCCCGCTATCAACGACCACCTACACAAATACAATCCTTTTATTCATTTCCTTCTTTTTCAACTTTACTATTTAGAAATAAGTTGAACTCGACCTATTCGAAGGATATAAAACGTCCAAGATAAATACAGGAGCACGAACATAGATCACTCTTCAAATTCTCTGGGTATAAAATGATAAAATTATATGTAAAATCATCAAAATGTGAAATTTTGGTCTATTACACTATTGAACTCATTATAAATTTCAAAATTTGTTAGAAATTTTCGACCATATTGGTTCCGTTATTGTATTATGTAAAATCAATCTATTGAAATTAAAGAATAAAGTATGGAACCCTAAACCCTATATTTACGATCCATTAAATAATAATATTATGTTATTTTTGGAGCAGAGTAGGATCATTAATGTAACAAAAAAAATGTTTATTTATTTTCGAAAAATTAGTAATATGATGAACGTAAACCTGTTGCCAAGGAGGCGGTGCATGCGGAGGATGAGGTCTTCCTCGTCAGCGGTGATGTGGCCGCGTTTCACGGACGGCCGGAGGTAATTCATCCACCTCAGCCGGCAGCTCTTCCCGCACCGGAGCAACCCCGCCCGTTTCGGCAGCGTCCGCCACCGCCCTTCCCCTTCTCGATTTATGTACCCGGACAGGATCTCATCTTCCTCCGCCGTCCACGGCCCCCTCTTTATCGCCCCGACCTTCGCCGCCGCCGTCCTCTGTTCCGACGATGCAGGGTTTCTCATGCCACCTGGCTCTGAAATATGGAAATGTAGGAGAAAAATCAGACGATTGATTTGTTGATCGACGATATGGATGAATTGATAACCAGGGTGGTGGGTTTATTTTATTTTAATTTTGTTTGCAGAGGTCGGTTAGCTAACAATTGCAGCTGCCATTAAATGTAGCTCTCTGTGTTTGGCTCTGTGTTCTATAAGTTTGATGGTGTTTGCCATTTTGTTAGTGGTGGCGTCTGAGAAGGTAATAAATCCCAGAAAGATTCACTCGGTAGTCGATAGCTGTCGTTGTCAGGTTGTAAATGTTTACTAGTTCTATACTCATTATTATTACTATTGGATTGGTTGTAGGAGATGCCAATCTCTCTTTGAGATTTTTAATCGGACATGCCCTTTAACTATGTGCTACTCGCTAATAGGCCCTTCAACTCTCTCGACTCTTTGTGGCTCGAGGAAAATAGGCTCGATTGGAAGATGACTCGGGCTCCCTTGCGGTGCGGTCGTAGCATGATGGACATCATTTACGACTTCTTCTTCATAAGTGGACTAAGAGGTGACGTCGGTGGTGTGCTATGGCTACTTAAAGCTTCGATATGACAATCAAGCAAGACAACAATACTAGATCCCCAAAGCCTAACAAATCTTCATAACTCTCACACTCTAGAATTCAAGAAGAACGGATCGATCTCAAAATAATGAGTACAAAAGAAGCCACAAAACTTGTATAATAAATAGCCAAAGGCTGAATGATGTATTCTATTCGTGACTGGAATCGAACGAATCCTACTCACAACCAAAAAGTGGATCAAACAACTAGTTCATGTGAGTTGGGCCTAGATTAAAGAACAACAATAGTTGTAGTCCATAGGTGATTTTGAGTCTCGCTGAATGACTCACACATGTTCGATAAAACAAATTAAACACTTGAAAGATTATGACTATTTTATCATTGAAAACTTTGATTTGATTGCCTTTATACACATTATTACCTTATATACTTTTTCTTCTACTTGTAGCCAACCCGTAATGGCATCAACGTCTTCTTTATAAAAATTGTATCAATTAAATAAATATAAAATTAAATCAACGGTGTAGTTTCATTTTTTACACAGAATTAGTAAAATGTAAAATTGTCAACTCAATGTCAATTTGACCCAACTCAATCAATAATTTAAATTTACAATAAAAAGGTGTGCAAACCGTTATCAAATTAGCTTAAAATAATATCAATTCATGATACAATGAACTTTCAATACGATAAACTCGTGACTTTTAATATTTTAGTTTTTGAAACCAAACTCTCATTGGTATCACCATTAGGAAATAAGAGATGTAATTTAAATATAATTCCATTATACATTTTTTTTATTGAAGTAAACTCTCGGTCACATAACATAAAAAATAAAATAAACATTACATTAATGTTTATTTAATAGGTGTACTAAAATCAAACAAAAAATTTTCAAATAATCAAACAATATAATTCCATTATACATTGATTATAAAGGGAAAAAAACCTTGTTAATTAATTTTGACACAATAAAAAAGATTAAATTCCCAGGAATAAAGTGAACACAATGATTATGATTACCGACGAATTCCAGCTAATCCTCCATATAATTCAATTCAACAATAAATTTCTTTCATTAAAAATATTATAAAATCCCCATATAAAATCACAATCCCAAATCAATAAACCCCTCGCAATTCTTTTCCTCCCTCTTTTTTTTTTGGTCTTCTCATCTGTTCTTCCGCTCCTCCTTCCTTCCCAAAACCCTAATTGAAATAACCCCGCCCACACCAGCCTCCGTCATCCTCCTCCTCATCCAACCAGCCATGGACGAGTCAACTCAGCAGCTCCAGCAAGCTCAGCTGGCCGCCATCCTCGGAGCGGACCCGGCGCCTTTCGAAACCCTAATCTCCTCCCTCATGGCCTCCTCCAACGAGCAGCGCTCCCAGGCCGAGCTCGCTTTCAACCTCTGCAAGCAGACCGATCCCGATTCCTTATCTCTCAAGCTGGCTCACCTCCTCCAGCTGTCTCCTCACCCCGACGCTCGCGCCATGTCCGCCGTCCTCCTCCGCAAGCTCCTCACCCGCGACGACGCTTACCTGTGGCCGCGTCTCAACATCAACACTCAGTCGTCTCTCAAATCCATCCTACTCGCCTCTGTTCAGAACGAGCAGGCGAAGTCGATTCTGAAGAAGCTTTGTGACACTGTGTCGGAGCTGGCATCCGGTATCTTGCCCGACAACGGATGGCCGGAGCTCTTGCCTTTTATGTTTCAGTGTGTTTCGTCGGATTCGCCTAAATTGCAGGAGTCGGCCTTTTTTATTTTTGCTCAGCTGTCGCAGTACATCGGGGACACTCTGGTTCCGTTTATCAAGGAGCTGCACGGTGTTTTCTTGCAGTGTTTGAATTCTTCGCCTAGCTTTGATGTGAAGATTGCTGCTTTGAATGCCGTTATCAACTTTATCCAGTGTCTGAGCAGCTCTTCTGATCGGGATAGGTTTCAGGATTTGCTTCCCGCCATGATGAGGACATTGACCGAGGCTTTGAATAATGGCAATGAGGCGACTGCTCAAGAGGCGCTGGAGCTTTTGATTGAATTGGCTGGAACTGAGCCACGGTTCTTGAGGAGGCAATTGGTTGATGTGGTTGGTGCTATGCTTCAGATTGCTGAGGCAGAGAGTTTGGAAGAGGGGACTCGCCATTTGGCAATTGAGTTTGTTATTACATTGGCTGAGGCTAGGGAGAGGGCTCCTGGAATGATGAGGAAGTTGCCTCAGTTTATCAGCAGGTTGTTCGCAATACTCATGAATATGCTGTTAGATGTTGAGGACGATCCTGCTTGGCATACTGCAGAAACTGAGGATGAGGATGCAGGAGAAACCAGTAATTATAGCGTTGGGCAAGAGTGTTTGGATCGGCTGGCTATTTCACTCGGTGGGAATACGATTGTCCCGGTTGCATCAGAGCTGTTGCCTGGATACTTGTCTGCTCCAGAGTGGCAGAAACATCACGCCGCCCTCATTGCCCTTGCTCAAATTGCGGAGGGCTGCGCTAAGGTATACCGTACCCTTTTTTATTTATTTGTCTTTCTAAATTCTTTTTTGTGTGTGATTAAAACAGTTGGTTTGTTCAAATGCAGGTGATGTTGAAAACCCTTGAACAAGTAGTCACAATGGTCCTCAACTCGTTCCAAGATCCTCATCCCAGAGTAAGGTGGGCAGCGATAAATGCGATAGGGCAGTTGTCTACAGACTTGGGTCCAGATTTGCAAAATCATTATCATAGTAGAGTGCTGCCGGCACTAGCTGCTTCAATGGATGACTTCCAGAATCCAAGAGTGCAGGTAATTGGATCTTCAATATTTTTCCGCAAGTTAAAATGATTATCAATTTTTACCTAGAAACATGTAGTCTTGTAATTCTAGCCGCATCCATATTAGTATCTTCATTCAAATATCTTTTTTTAGGCACATGCTGCATCGGCTGTTCTTAACTTCAGTGAGAACTGTACTCCTGAACTCCTGACGCCTTATTTGGATGGCATCGTAAGCAAATTGCTGGTGCTCTTACAGGTATGCTCCCTAAACAAAAATTACTCATTGTGAGAAATTTTTGAATATAGCTGCTTTAACTCTAACATACTATGTATATTGCTATTGCAGAATGGAAAGCAAATGGTTCAAGAGGGAGCATTGACTGCTTTGGCATCAGTAGCTGACTCATCTCAGGTAATTTTTGAATGTTTGGTGCTTGTAGACTTTTTTATGCGTAATCTTGGTTCTGACTGTTCATTTGCTGATTTTGTCTATCATGCAGGAGCATTTCCAAAAGTACTATGATGCAGTGATGCCTTACTTGAAAGCAATCTTGGTTAATGCAACCGACAAATCTAACCGTATGCTTCGTGCCAAGTCTATGGAATGTATTAGTCTGGTTGGGATGGCTGTTGGAAAGGATAAGTTCAGGGATGATGCTAAGCAGGTATGTGGTAGGGCATGCGTATTACTTAGCGGTTAAAGATCTCGAATACATTTTATAAGCACACTTGCATTTCCGATTTAAATACATCATTCTTAAAATTGTGTATGTAATGGCTTGAATTTGATCATAAGTTGGCTCTCCTTTGCTGTTGTGGCTCATCCCATTTCATTTACACATTGATTTGTGGTAGGTCATGGAAGTTCTCATGTCCTTACAAGGCTCCCAAATGGAGGCCGATGACCCAACTACAAGCTACATGCTACAGGTATGCTCTTGGCAATGCATGTGTTTAAAAATTGTAGTCAATGTTATCTCTGGTTTTGATTGTTTCGTGTTATTCTCTAGGCATGGGCAAGACTATGCAAATGCTTGGGGCAAGATTTCCTTCCTTACATGAATGTCGTTATGCCTCCTCTGCTCCAGTCTGCCCAATTGAAGCCAGATGTGACCATTACATCTGCAGATTCTGATAATGAGATTGATGATTCGGATGATGACAGGTACTATTGATTTTCCTTGCAAGCAATTCAGGGCAGATGTATTGTTTAGATAACCCATTATTGAAATTTACCCTTTATTTTATAACTGATTTGCCACATCTTATGTTGTTTTGTATTGATGTTGCCATCAATAGAGACTCTCTAAAAATAATAATTGTTTGTGACAGTATGGAGACCATTACTCTTGGAGACAAAAGGATTGGCATCAAGACTAGTGTTCTTGAAGAAAAAGCTACTGCTTGCAATATGCTGTGCTGTTATGCTGATGAGTTGAAAGAAGGTTTCTATCCATGGATTGATCAGGTTAGCTGCTGAATACATTAGCTTATTCTCATCTTGGCCTTGAAGCCATCACAATGGTAATTTGACACTTCTCATTGCAGGTGGCCCCAACTCTAGTGCCCCTTCTTAAATTTTACTTCCACGAAGAAGTGAGAAAAGCTGCAGTATCCGGTACTAGACATATCTGTGTCCCTATCTTTCGTCCTGTGTATCACATCATGCCTATTTTTCTGAACTTCCTTTCTTTTGCTTCCAGCAATGCCAGAGCTTCTTCGGTCAGCTAAGTTGGCTGTAGAGAAGGGATTAGCACAAGGTCGTGATGGCTCATATGTTAAGCAGTTATCTGACTACATTATTCCAGCTCTGGTTGAAGCATTGCATAAGGTAAAAGTGCCATGTTATTAACGTGGCCGATGGTTTTCCATCATTTTTCTGGTCCTAGGCGCTGTTATATCAATTCAAGTATTCTAAGAAGTACCTCCTCTCTTGATTATTTTCCATGTGATCAGAATGCCATTTTTAATGTTAAAAAATGTACTTTATGTGGAATCCAATGTGTGGTTAGGGCTGGTCTGCTTTCTTTCCCTTTTAAGCTTGTGTCATCTACTGAAAACCACCTCGATATTTTAGTTATCTACACCACTGCCAAGATTATTCTATGGCACTCAAATTGGTTTCTAACTGATGAATTTCTCCAACTTATCTGTTTGCAGGAACCTGACACTGAAATCTGTGCTAATATGTTGGATGCACTAAATGAATGTGTACAGGTTTGATTTCTTCTTGATCTTTATCAGTTTTGGAGACTTGTCCTTTTCATTTAGTAATGGAGAAGTTGGGACTGACAGTGATAACTCTGAAAATAACTCTGACCATGACGATGTTGAAAACATCTAGACTCTGGATTTAAAACCTTTAGGGCCACCAAAATATATTTGGATTCTATCTCATCACTCATTATATAATGAATGAGGTCAACTTTAGATTGGACACTATTTTTGATGTTGGGCAAGCTATTTTCTCGGACATCTGTTATCATAATTGAGATGGAGGCCTGAAGAAATCTTTGAAACTTGGATTTTCTTTCAGATATCTGGCACACTTGTTGATGAAAGCCAGGTAAAATCAATTGTGGATGAGATAAAGCAAGTAATCACTGCTAGCTCAAGCAGAAAAAAAGAACGGGCAGAGAGAGCCCAAGCAGAAGACTTCGATGCTGAGGAGGGTGAGCTGATCAAAGAGGAAAATGAGCAAGAGGAGGAAGTATTTGACCAAGTTAGTATAGAGGCGGTTGCTGTTCCTGAAGTTTGCTGTGCTCCAGTTTGCAGTGTCTAATGCAAACTGCCAATTCTTTTTGTAGGTTGGTGAAATAATGGGAACTTTGATCAAGACATTCAAAGCTTCTTTCTTGCCTTACTTTGATGAGTTATCATCATACCTCACTCCTATGTGGGTAAGTTCTCAACATAGGGATACTGCTTACATGACCCACTCATCTGTGGCCTTTGGCCCTCTTATACAATAACAACTTGATGATATGATGTCTTGTCATGTAACGTGCTGTTGATATAACATGTTCTGTGAATTAAGGGCAAGGATAAGACAGCTGAGGAGAGAAGGATTGCGATTTGTATTTTTGATGATGTTGCCGAGCAATGTCGTGAAGCAGCCTTAAAGTGAGTTCCTGTTTCTGGTGAATGCTTGAAAGTGTTCTAGTTTCAGTACTGGTGGATTTACTGCGTGATTTTATAACAGGTATTATGATACTTTCCTACCATTTTTACTGGAAGCTTGCAATGATGAGAATCCAGATGTCCGACAGGTCCTAAGTCAACTCTCTCTAGCCTATTGAATGTGTTTTTGGTTGACTGCTTAAGATCGCCAATCTTACAATCCAACTTTACCTGTTGTTTTTTACAGGCAGCTGTTTATGGACTGGGTGTATGTGCCGAGTTTGGCGGTTCTACTTTCAAGACTCTTGTTGGAGGTACACATTCTGTCATCTCTTGAACATTATGATTATAATTATGTGTCCATAGTTTACCCCAAACCTTGTTCCATTGTTCTGCTGGTGACATCTCTTTATTGTTGCCTTAACAGAATCACTTTCAAGACTTAATATTGTGGTAGGGCACCCTAATGCCAAGAACTCTGAAAATGTCATGGCATATGATAATGCCGTTTCTGCTTTGGGGAAGATTTGCCAGTTCCATCGCGACAGCATCGATGCTTCACAGGTATAATTACGGCATATCTCTTCAGTTTCAATAAACTGAACTCTGAAGCTAGAGAATGGACTTTGAAACATGAACTTGGAGCCACAGCATTTGACGGATTTTGCTGATACAATATATTTTCTCCTCCTTTTCCTTCATTCTTAACTCAAAGGTTATATTTTTCAGGTTATCCCTGCATGGTTAAATTGTCTGCCAATTACCGGTGATTTGATTGAAGCAAAAGTTGTCCATGAACAACTTTGTTCCATGGTTGAGAGGTAGGAAGTTGGATCTCATCCTACGCTAAATGGATTTGGTTTAGTAAATGTCCATTCTTGGTTGTTCGCTGTAATCACCCTTTCGTGGTTCCCTATACAGGTCAGATGTTGTAGTTTTGGGGCCGAACAACCAGTATCTCCCAAAGATTGTATCAGTCTTTGCTGAGGTTAGCTTTGTTTCTTCATCTGTTACAAAATAGCATCACCATTAATAAGAAATGAGGTTGCATGTAGTTGGAGCTTTAATTACCTTGCTTACCAAAAAAGCATTGTTTCTGGATATATTCTGTTTAGACCATCTACTTATGTTCATGGTGAAACGATTATTGGTGTAGGTCCTATGTGGGAAGGAACTTGCAACAGAACAGACCTTAAGTAGAATGGTGAATCTGCTAAGGTACCTGAAGCAGACATTGCCTCCAGATACCTTAGCTTCGACATGGTCTTTGTTACAACCGCAGCAACAGATGGCACTTCAATCGATCCTCTCATCTTGAATTCGGAACAGCAATTCTCTGTTAGAATGTCGTGGGTGACGCCACCAGCGCCGGGCTGCATGGTGGAAATATGATTTTATTTTTCGTTTCGTATAAGGTCTGCATATGATCAAACAACAGCAAGCAAAGCTGGGTGTCTCGGGTTGGATTGAGTGTGAAAGCAAAAGGCTCCTCTCCTCTACAGTCTGGTTTTATCCTTCTTTTGGGCAGAAAATGTAAATTCAATTGTAAGTGTGGAGAAAACTCAAGTCAGTTTTGAGGTTGGGGAGTTTGTTCCGAGTCAATTGTTGAGGTTTTCGGAGGATCATCCATGGCGGAATCGGTCCTGGCTCTGCAGTTTTGTTCGCGTCGTCTGCATTTCATTCTGATAGTGAGTTTTCTTTTTTGGGTTTACAATTGTGGCGTCAGTCTGGGCTGAAATTTTGAATGGTTATTCTTTTGGTGCACAACATTTTGTTTGGTGCTTTCAACTGAGCAAGTGAAATGAATGATATTGGTTTCCAAGTATATACTGATTTCGCCAGGGCTCTATTGCTTTCTACTGATTCTTTCCAGAATCTTCTGCAAATGCACCCAACTTCGACTTCACTGATGTTAGCCGTTTTTCCTTTCATTTTGAAATTTCAGAAGCTTCTATGATCATTGATCTATAACGTTAGAGTTGCAGGCCGTTTTGACTATGACATCATCACTTGTGCAGGTTATATAGGTAACCAAGAAAAGATAAAATGAAGTAGAGATCTAGATGCTGAAGTAGTTGGTTGGAGTAGGACTGTTCACTAGCCAAATCGTTTGCGAGTGAGTCAAGTCGTTCTCAAACTTGAGCCAGAGTCTGCTTTGAGAATCAACTCCAACTTTAGCATGAGCTCACTTAAAAAGTAACGAGCCGTGCTCGTTTCAGCTCGGCCTGTGAACACCCTTAGGAGCATTAAGCTAAAACTCGAATCGGCCACCATTTCATGAAATCATCACTCTGCTACTACTAAGTTCTTGAGCTGGAAGATCAACTCATTTTCTATCAGCAAGGCAGAACAACTCTTTCTTCTAGAAAGTCATGAAAGCTTCTAACTTTCCTCAAACTTACCGACCAGAAGTTGAAAAGGGACACTATTTGAGTCGTTGGAATGAGTGAGATGACAAGAGCATCTTCCTCCAGTTTATTGATTGTTATTCTTATCTGTTGATGGCTGCTCTCAGCACTGGTTTTGTTGGATAGCAGGAAGGAGGATACCCCATGGATTAGCTCCAAGATTCCCCTTTTCCCCTTTGAATAAAGTTGGAATTTGTACTATTGTTCCTAATTTATTCAACACTATTCTGCCGGCCTAGTGACATCATTTGGTTGGTTCTTATTTTCTTTTGAAGGGTTTTCTTTGATTATGGTTGTAAAATGAAATGTAGTAGTAGTAGTAGTAGTAGTGATGCCAGACAGCTCTCCAAGTGTCTGAAATTCGTGCATTCACGTTACTGTCCATTTGGCATCTTCTATTTACATTGTTGACTCCAAATCAAGTTGGGGATTTTCCAAACCCAATTGCCTCCTTCTGTAACCTTAACACCCACATATGATGGAAATTTTAAGTATTTTTTTAGTTCGACGGAAAAGTTAGACTCTAAACAAAGTGGTTTTACCTAGTAACATTTTTGGTTATTTTGTAAATTCCATTCAATTTTTTACCGGCACTTCATTCTTTTATAAAGTTAGATCCCAAACGAAGTGGTTTTACAGAACAAATTTTTCGATTGCCGTCTAAATTCCATCCTCCTTTCTCTTGACCAAAACAAGTTTTAATCGATAGTCAGAAACCTGATTCCCCACCATTGAAATTAACAACTAAGAACTCAATTGATCGAAGCTAAAGTGATAAAAAAATTGTTTGAAACTATGTGTTATGCGGATAACGAGCTGGGTTAGTCGTATTACGGAACACCTGTTCATTGAATTCTATACTTATATTAGAATCGATTTTGTTATGAGTTAATTGGATGAAAATTCAAATAATTCGTAGATTTTTGGGATAGGTGAGTTCAAAGTTATAGACTTGTGATCGGTTTTTTACACCTCTACTACAATCTGACATGATGTGATATGTGTACTTTTTTTCATTTTAGTCGAAGATAGATTTGACGAATATATCAATACAAGAGATAAAAAACGAAAAAAATACTATATATTATAGTATCCATATGTGATATATGCTGGATTCAAACCCAAACCTTCATAATTTATCAACCTAAAACGCAACCAAGCGTCCTACCCCACGATACTATATACATACTTTCCGATCCCACCAAAAGTGGAAAAAAATGCAAAAATCAACCTTTTCTTGGACCTTTTTACAACATTTTTCTGAAAGCAAAGACCCTATTTTACTTGGTACCCACCATTTGGCCATTCTCTTACGTTGTAGTTGGGATCATCGGTTGACCGAATAACAATGGGGAGAAGTAACTATCAAGAAGAGAATATATGAGCAAAGTAAGCTCCCAAACATGTCCTAAAAATAATAAATCCTTTCTCTGTCCCTTTCCTCCATTTCTTCTCCTATATCAAACCAAACCTCTCTTCTATTCTTTCTCTTCTCATCCCCAAAATCTCCAATCTTTTCTCTATAACAAACTTTCATCAATGGCTACCAAATTGAAAGTAGTGGGGAGGAAGAACACGATGAGCACCAAGAGCAAGTATATCGGAGTCCGGCAGAGGCCGTCTGGCAAATGGGTGGCCGAGATCAAGGACACCACTCAGAAGATCAGAATGTGGCTCGGCACATTCGATACAGCGGAGGATGCTGCTCGTGCCTACGACGAGGCTGCCCGCCTTCTCCGTGGCTCGAACACCCGAACCAACTTCAACCTCAGCAACCATAACCATAGTAATGTACTTTTCCCCTACTCACAGATTTCGACCAAGATTCGGAACCTCCTCCACCGCCGAAGAGCAAACATTAATAAACCAAACTCCATAGCCATTCCTGTTCCTCCATCAATCTGCTTGCCCACCAAAACCCAATTTCTCAACTTCCAAACCCATAACACAATTGGTACTAGTAGCAGTTTTAGTACTAGAAACACAATAGGTACCAGTAACAGTACTTATAGTACTAGTAACACAATTAGTACTAGTACCAGTATTAGTAATTCGCCTTCTTCGCCGAGTTCCCCTGCCTTTTCTGTCCCCCAAGAGAGGAACTTTGAAGTGTTTGGAGATGCTTACAAGCCAGATGTGCAATCAATCTCCAATCCACCATTCCAATTTCTGCCATCTGGGTTCTCCTTCCAGGACGAGGAGCTTTCGAGTATGCAGCATCAACAGCAAGAAGTTGATGTTCGGTTGGTGAGTTCTGCTTGTGGTGAAGAACACGGTGAGCTGCCGAAGTTCGAGAGGATGAAGGTGGAGAGGCAGATTTCGGCATCTATTTACGCGATGAACGGATTGAACGAGTGTATAATGCAGCAACAATATCATCATCCGACTGGGTTTGGTGGTGGTGGTGGTGATCATCATGGCAGTAATTTGTGGGATTTCCCAGCACTCTGCTCCGTTCTCTCTGATTCCTTCTCGTTTCCTAATGACTTGTTCAAAGTCTAAATTAAAGCTTTGCAATTTGTATTAGAAACACTTCAGATTTCAGAGGTAGCTAATTTCACCGTTTTTTGGAATCAGCATTTGCATTTCTCTGTGTCAAAATTGTTCATCCTGAGAGTTCCTGACAGGACGAAGAAAAGAAGCAATCGACAAATTGTTTTTGCAGAACTGCAATTCGACCAATCTGATACGTATCTTAAATTCGTTAAAAGTGAAATGATCTATCATTTTTCTAAGTGAAAATATCAAAGAGGCCTAACTGGAAAAAGCTATAATCAGATTGGTTCATAATCGAATAAACTTTTATCTCGATAAATTCACAACGTGATTGACATATAATCGCTGCCTCATTTTTACTTGCTCAAGACTATATTTTGGTCCAATCCTCCTAGTGCAGCTAGTTAAGGCTATGGACTAGTACGATCAGGTCCTAACTCAGGGAGGGTCAGAGAGATTCAACTTGGTTGATCCAAATGATATTATGCTTGGTTACGGTCACAATCATATATATTGTGATGGATCTGAACAAAATTAATAATTTGGGTTGTAAATTCTACAACAAATGTGTTATCACATGACCATTCATATATGATATAAAAAGATGACTATCAAAAGTAATAAAACAGGTATTCTCGCACATGGATTTCTCGTTAAAATAAGATTAAAATTTAACCAAATTAGATTATCCAAAAAAGTTGCATGTTAGGTGAGATGTTATGACGGAAAAAACCAGTAAGTCCCATTGGTGTCATTGACCGAGTTTAAATATGACTGGTGAGTCCAAGAAGATGACAAAAGTAACCTTTTCTCAGTAATGGAAAATTTGTAAATATAGATATGATGAACAGAAGGATGTCATGGTAGGACGGCCATCCTCTTGCAGTCCGTCTTCCAAAGACCAATCTATGAGGAACAGTTGACTTTGATGACCAATGAAGAAAGTGACATACGTAGAAGACATCACTGCAAATTTTGTCTACTCAAAAGTCAAAACGACATAACTTAGAAATCAAAGTTTGTGATAAGAAAATTTCAAACTTTTTAAATCGAATAATATTTGATATTTATATTGGAAATAGCTAAAAAATTAAGTTTTAAAAAATAGTTTTACTTTGTTATGTTAGTGTTGTAATTTTAAAATTGGTTTACTTTCTGCGTGTTGAGCCGTCGTTACAGGAATTGTCTTTTGTTAGTTTCGACCATACACAATTCTGTGGGTACCAAAATGTTTTACCATACATTTCAACACGTACCGACAGTAATAAAGCACACGGGTCGGTACGTTCTAATCAGCTTCGTGTGAACAAACAACCTAGTTTGTTGTATTTGTGTTGTTTTGTTGTTGCTTGAGAGCTTTCTGGTTTTGTTCACTACCGTAACTAATAACAAAGTAGAGTTACCTCCAACAGCGTAACCAGACCACCTGTGCCGTTTACTTTCGCTGCTGTGTTTTATCAGTTGGAATCTTGCACTATCATTTCCTTCGAGTTCATAATTCGATCGATGCCGGTAATTAGGGAACTACGTGATTAGGAACTAGGATCATCAGCACTATTCCATTTGTCTTGGCTGTTCATATCATGTGCTGATTCAAAGACAAGAACACAGTAATTTAGCTTACATCAGTGTGATTTGGGTCCAAAAATTCACTGCCGGTATAATTACTCCATTAGTTTACATAGAATTACGCAACAGCCTCGGCCTAGGCATCAGCTTTGGGTCTGCTTTGCTATGAGGCTTCTAGCCTGCCCTTCCTCCATCGTTAGCTCAGTACAGCATTTTATCCTCCACCAGGGATGGATTAACTAGCAAAGGCTATTCACCCAGCAGCGGCAACTGCTTGAGCTTATGCGCAAACAAGACGTCTCAAAATTTATAGATAACCACGATTATTTGAAATTTTTCTGATGTCAGAAACTTAGACCACCAACCAACATAGGCAGCGTGTGACCATCATATCGCAAAATCGTTGTTTACGAGAGGTAAGAATAGGGGGAATCGATAAATGCGAAGGCATGTAGTAGAGTATAGCTAGATACAAGACTTTGCTAATTGCAATGCTGACCCAGAAACTTTCGAAAGGAACAAAACAATTGCAGAGACTCGCAAACCCAAGGGTGCAATTTGAACAAAACAAATCTTGTCTAACACAAAAACACATTTAACAAAATAGCAGCGATTCCACAGAATGTGAAACCTATGAGCCAAATAACAGATGTCAAACGATTTCAACATGAAAATATACGGTTCCAAGCACTCAACATTTCAATTGTTTGTTACGACGGCCTAGCACCATCAATAGTCTTCGGGTTCCTCTTCGTCATCATCACCACCTTCGGCTCCGACCTCCTCGTAGTCCTTCTCCAGGGCAGCCAGATCCTCACGTGCCTCTGAGAATTCTCCCTCTTCCATGCCCTCCCCGACGTACCAGTGGACGAACGCCCTCTTTGAATACATGAGGTCAAATTTATGGTCGATCCGTGAGAACACCTCCGCAACTGCTGTGTTGTTGCTGATCATGCACACTGCTCGCTGCACCTTGGCCAGATCACCGCCGGGCACCACAGTTGGAGGCTGGTAGTTAATACCACACTTGAATCCAGTAGGGCACCTGTGCATATTTCCATAATAATAATCTCAGAGCTCATTAACATAACTATGATTATTCAGAATATCAAAACAGAAAACTATTAAGAATACCAAAGCAAGGATCTATTAAGATAGATGAAATCAAACTTACCAGTCAACGAATTGAACTGTCCTCTTGGTTTTGATTGTGCCAACTGCAGCGTTGACATCCTTGGGTACTACATCTCCTCTGTACATCAAACAGCAGGCCATGTACTTTCCATGCCTGGGATCACACTTAGCCATCATACTGGAAGGCTCGAACACCGCATTTGTGATCTCAGGGACTGATAATTGCTCATGGTAAGCCTTTTCAGCTGAGATGACAGGGGCGTATGATGAAAGCATGAAATGGATACGAGGGTATGGGACAAGGTTGGTCTGGAACTCTGTGATGTCGACATTAATAGCACCATCAAACCTCAATGATGTAGTCAAGGATGATATGATTTGGGATATCAATCGGTTCAGATTTGTGTAAGTTGGTCGTCCAATGTCCAAGGACCTTCGGCAGATGTCGTATATAGCTTCATTATCCAATAGAACTGCAACATCAGTGTGCTCGAGAAGGGAATGAGTTGAAAGTACACTGTTATAGGGCTCCACAACTGCAGTTGAGACCTGCATATAATATTTTCATCACATAAGAAGATGCAGATACAATGTAATAATGCCCATGAGTAACTCAGCTTAACAAGAACCAACGATAGCACAAGCAATTCACTGTGGAAACAGTAAGAGCAAATATGACAGGAATGATTGGTCAACCAGTATTAGAACATAAGGAAGACTTTAAAATGTTCACATTTTAAAACAGCTATTCACCTGAGGAGAAGGATAAATTGTGAATCCAAGCTTTGATTTCTTTCCATAATCAACAGACAGGCGTTCTAGCAACAGAGATCCCAAACCAGATCCAGTTCCACCACCAACAGCGTTGAAAACCAAAAAACCTTGCAGCCCAGTGCAGTTATCAGCCAGTTTCCTGACTCGGTCAAGGCACAAATCCACTATTTCCTTCCCAACTGCAGGCCAAAAGCGAAACGTTAAGATAAACACAACAGAAACGTAACAAAGACAGTTGGAGCTTCCTTGTAGCAAAACTATTTACCGGTGTAGTGGCCTCTAGCAAAGTTATTCGCAGCATCTTCCTTGCCAGAGATAAGCTGCTCAGGATGGAAAAGTTGGCGATAAGTCCCAGTCCTGACTTCATCAATAACTGTGGGCTCCAAGTCAAGGAAAATAGCTCTGGGGACGTGTTTCCCAGCACCAGTCTCGCTGAAGAAGGTGTTGAATGCATCGTGTCCACCTCCTACAGTGGTATCACTGCAACAGCCAATAAAACCGAATTCATTATCAGCACACGAATTCGAACCACCACACTAACATACGAAGGATCTTCTCCACAAAGACATTAGCTCAAAAGTCCAGGGATCTGCTCAGCAGTAACATGAACAACAACAAAACCATGGATACAAACATACATCGCATCGTAGATCAAACGAGAAACACAAGCGCATCTATCACAAGATCCAGATCTCAAATCCTAACAAAACGCAAACACTATACAAAACGAAGGACGAAATGCAAGTATAAACGCGAAAAGGACAAACAGGCAGTAAAAGTGGAAATGAGAGGGAAAGGAAGAGAGGGCGACGAACCTAGGCATGGTGCCATCAGGGTGGATGCCATGTTCGAGGCAGTAAAGCTCCCAGCATGAGTTGCCGACCTGAATTCCGGCCTGGCCGATGTGTATGCTAATGATCTCCCTCATCTTTGCCTTGCGGTGAAGCTTTTTGGTGGTCTCTGCGTTTGTGTAACTGCTGAAAGAAACCCTAATCGCCGAAAGATTTTTAAATCTTTTTTTGGCTCTGCGGAAATGAGAAAGGAAACGGGAGGAGAAGATATTTATTTGATTTTTTTCCTCTCACTGGTCAGTTCACTCCGCTCTGCTGTCAATTTTTCATTTTTTATTTTATTTTCTTTTTATATCCAATAATATTTCAAATAATTTACAAAAAAAAATGAGATTTAAAGATGGGTAAGCCGGAGGATTAGCTGGAGCCCACTTTGCCTTTCGGCCTGCCCTCCTACATTTTCATGTGATGCCCATATTGACCTTCGAAACCAATTCAATGCGGATACAGTAGCAGTGTGGATTTTCACATCTTACGGTTCCAAATTGATCCAAGTACATCTACGGCTCTTGTTATTTCGTTTGAAGTGGAAGTGGAAGGGGTAGGATGGAGAATTCCGTATTAGAGTGAGAGTGGGCGAGTGGTGAGGTCGGCCAGCATCGGGCATGTGAGCAAGCCAGCTAACTGGACACCCACACACACTTTATTACTCTATATAAAACTGCATTGTATTGCAAGCCACCTTCGTTGTCTTTGTTTTTATTCTTTGGCTTTGCAGTTTTTATTCAAAATTAAATATTTAATTTATCCCGTAATTTATGTATTTTTATTCATTTTTCCTATATGTGGTTAGAAATATTTATATGTGGTTTATCACATGAGGTATGAGAGAAGAAGTAGTATGAAGGTCAATGTATAATAGATCAATGCTTATAAGAGCGATTGAGTGACAACTAAGTCCCGGATGGGGGCTTGTAGGAGTAGTTAGCAGTAAGCTAGCCTCATATGTATGGTGATACATTCTAAGTGAGTGGGGTCGGTTCTCCAGTATGTAACAAATGAGGTCATTTTGCCTTTTATAACCATTGCGATTTAGATTAGGTTATTACTTAGCGTAGACTAATAGATGACTCACTTTAACATCGGTTTCGTTTGTTAATAATGTAAAGTTAGGATTCTCCTAGGCATCAATCAAGACATGGTTGCCTCTAAACTAGCTAGCCCTATAGCCTAGAGGGAGATGAATGCATATAAGAAAATAGGCACCGTAAACTGATCAATTATTACAACAAAGACGTTTCCCACCAAATTTAAAATGTGATTATCGTACGTCATATAATATTTGAACCAATTATGCCGATAAGTATAAGATGTAGCTCCAGAGCCATCAACAATCAAGTCCTCAAATTTCATTAAAAATAATAATAAAGTTCTCAAAATCATTATTTCTCATATTTTCCAAAAGCACCGCAATATTCCCCATTTCATATTAAGTTCTGTATATGATATTCGTATTTTTGGAATAAATGTAAATATGTAATCAAGTAATAATTTCTTTCTTCCAATTCAAGGCAAGGGCAAGGCTGCCCCACCCCACAAGTAAAGTAATATAAATAAATTCCTTTACGGACTTGGAGATCTAGGAATTTATAGTGTCGAGTGTTGCTTGTTGATTCAAATTGGAAAATTTGTAGCGTTGAGTATTTGTCGTAACTTAATCCTTTAATTAGGTGCGTATAAAAAGAAATGTGGGAATGAAAGAAGTATTATGAGATTATATAGAAAATTTAGTAATAATTTGAGTAGATGATGTGCAATCACTAATCTAGAAGTAAGTTTTGACTTCCACATGTTCTGTTATGATTGATTGGATATATTATAACTAATGTTATTTCATTTAGACGTTCAGCGTTTGAAATGTACTATTAGACAACCCTAGGACGGTGGCCGTTCTTTTGTCTCTGGACTATCCATAGTCCAACAACTAATTTTTGGGACAAACTGTGAGTCTCTATAGATATATTTTCGACGTATTCGATCACAACCATCCTTTAATACATGATTTTAACATGCCTACTTAAAGTATTATAAATTATTATATTTCAATAACTCGAAATGTTAAAAGAGAATCGATAATTATTTGAGATTAAAAAAAAACATGTGTAAGCAGGCAAAGGTAATGAGCATCAGCATCATCATCAACTTGTTATTGAGATTATTACATCTTACTCTTTAAACTTATACACTGAACTCATATAATTCCCGTGATGAGGAATGTACACTGTAATTACCCCAAACGGTCAATGCTTCTTCTTACTCTCCCACCGTTGACTTCGATTTTCACCCTCCACTGACTTTACTAATGATAAGGGTAGCATAGTTGGCAATGGTGGATTCCGGGGATTGCCTGAGCTGCCCGATCACCGGAAACAGCTCCGACGACCGGAGGAACTCTCTGCAAGGCGTGTGTGCACACATCTTTGCCAATGAAAACATCGCTATCTTCAGCGGCGACTCGTGCAACCCGTCTCTCCTGTTCGGAACTGTGAGGGCTATCGTTGCACAGTCCGCCACTAGCTTCAGCAAAGCCTGCCATTAAAAAAATTGTTTTCAGGAGTACTAATCCCTCCCCATACATGTTAAATGTTTATATATAAGTCTAGGGATGAACCTGCATTGCTCCTTTGGAGACTATGTCGTCGCAGAGTCTGTTCGAGTTGCGAACGAGATTGCTTAACGCACCGGCAGCATTGGCTTTCGTCTTGTCTTCCTCGTTCGAGAGCAGCAAGTATGCTAATTCGGGTATGGATCGTCTCAGCTCATCGTACAACTTGTCGTTATAGTAAGCTGCATTCCCAATCTGATGAACATAGAGATACATTAGAGAACTATGACACCAAGTGCCTGAACATAAAAGGGAAAATAAAGCTGAAGGTCTTACAGCAAAACAGGCGAACTTTCTAGTGCGTCTATCTGGGTCTGCACATCGATCGATGAGCCGAGCTACTATGTGATGCCTTTCCTACACGGTGAAGATAAAAAGTGAGCTAACGCACGACAAAGTCGCAAGTTCAGTCCAGTGGATAAACCCTATTTTATGACTTCTAATAGTGAAGACAGGAACACTTGAAAATAACCAATAGCATCTGTTTATTTACTTACTAGCAGAGAATAGAAGTAGGAGCTATGGCGGCACATGTTGCCAAGAGCACTGCAGGTTTTTGCACGGATGTTGGGATCTTCATGTATCAGGAAATCCTTCAAGGTCTCTAAAACAGAAGCTCTGTCGATGTGTTCATAGAAACCCTGGAAAAGAAGAAGGTTCAACACTTGCGGATTCGAAATTATCATATCTGATAGTAAACCTAGGAAATATTAACCATTTTGCATTCAAAATTGAGTCTGCTGAAAAAAAGTATCAGGGTTGGTTACAGATCATGAAATTTCCATACGAATGCATTAATCATCAATGCTTAAGAATGAGATGCACAGATCAAGCACACACAAAATAGTCTCACCTTGTCCATCCGAGATAAATCGGAGATGATCATAAGGATATCCAGTGTAACCTCAATCGGACATGAAACATCAAGAAGTCTTTTAACTCTACTTGGATCCAGTAAGCCTCGGCCAACTAGATGAACAGCTAGAGGTTTGTAGCTTGTCATTTTTGCGAGAAATGCAACAGGCCTACCCAAATCTTTAGTTTCCACCTGATTAAGACACTGCAGAATAATGCTAGGTATTCCAACCTGAGGTCAACAGTGAAAACGAGAAACATAAGTTCACGGTGGATAGCAGATAACGGAGCCTTCAAATACCTAAATCAATATCACGCTAAGTCGGACAGAAAAGGAAGTGCATGTGTTTGTAAGATCGAATTTGCAAATAAACATCAAGGGAAATGATGTGTGAAGTAGATATCTCTAGTTTTTATCAAGCTTATAACACGGATAAGTAATATCAATGTGCAGGATGAATTGGCACAATTGGATTTAGTAGAAGTTGTAAGTATAAAAGGACCAACTTACCTCCAACAGGAGTTTTACATACTTCCCCAAATCTTCCTCTATTGCTTTAACCATGCTCCGATCTTCCATGCCTATATTACCCCCAGGTGAACCCGTGTTGAGAAGTAAGCCACTGTTCGTAGATGCATTGGCAGAAGGCAGACCAGGAGCATTCTGAATAGCAACAAAAGGAAAGGCTAAAAGATCAATGGCAGAATTTATCAGATCTCTTACTCCATCCTTTCCTCCGCCCGGTCCACCCCAGCCTTTAACAAGTTTGAGGTGAGCTTCAGACATCAAGTCACAGACAATCTTGATGTGTTCACTCCTAAGTAAAATCTGACGGTAGACCAGAGCTCCACCTGAAAGGCAATGGCCTATTGATGAAACAGTCCAAACAACCCCAGAAGGGGAGAGCCCTGTCTGGTCTCTGCTGCTGGTAGTTTCTTGAGCGGAAGCCACTAGATTGCTGTTGTTTAACAGCTCAATCAGAAGAAGAGGAATTCCACTAGCACATAACTGTTGTACAGCAAGTGGTCCTCCCCATCTCAGTCTTGATTCTAGCAAGCCAACACATCCATCCCGAAGGCCATGCCAATATGAGAGAGCACCATTATGGGGCCTTGATCCATTTCCATCCAATACTTTAAGTTGTTCACAAAGAGTTCCCGTTCGAGGAATCAAAGGAACTGCGACTTCAGAGATTGAAGATTCAACAGAAGCACCACACTCAAGGGATAGAATACAAGCAAGAGCCAACATGGCTGATGCAGATTGTGGGTGCAGCAAAGCCTTTATTCCATCATCGGGAGAAAAATGATGAGCAAGAACTGAAAGTCGGGATTGCTGTTTTTCAATAGAGGTGGTTAACAGAAACAGTGCAGAATTTCTTCCGGATGATTTCAAACACTGAGCAACTACTGTGAGGAGTAGGCATGAATTTGTAGCTAGGATAGAAGGATTCGTTAATTTCGTCTTTGCTGTTTCACCTGCTTGAGAATCTTTACTCAACAATGATGCACACGAGAGAATGGAGAATATCTCTGAAATAATGCTGCCGTCCCCTCCACCACTGACGACAGTTGTAGCAGGAAGAGAAGTGGGTAATCCACAAAGAACACTAGGGATAATTGCACTTTGTAGGCAGCACCTTGACAGGATCTGAAATGTCATCAATAAAACAGAGCTTAGAACACCAACAAGCACTAATAAAGTATAAGACACTGCCACGATTCAAGAAAGCAAGACTTCAAGCACAAGGTAGGACCTGTATTGTAGCCAGAAGTGAAGTCTCTGCACGCTGACGTAGACAACAGGAGATAGCTACCTGTACAGCTTTTGATCTCAAGAAAGCTCTTGTAAATGCATCAATCATTCTTGCTGAATCTGTTCCTACCAATGAAACTCTTTCATGGTCCTGAATCTGAAGCCGATGCAATGACCAACTCCGGAAAGCAGTTACAGGAAATGAGACAGCATTTGCTTTCATGAACAGAGCTTCCACTCCGTCTATGAATGAACCAATAGCCTTACAAGCTTCACAAGCCACACGCAACAAAGTGGACGAACCAGAGACGAGGCCTTGGCCTGCTGTCGCTAAACAACCACACATATGCTCCATTAAGCCACACGCCTTTGCTCGATCCAGGATCTGCTTTGATGCCTCGATCACCAAAGGAGTATTAACTGTATCTGAACCTGAACCCGAAGAACTTGCTTTAACAGAGCTTGCTACTTTCGATAATACGGATGTAATACAAGTGCTGGCCTCATAGACAATCCTTCCTGAGGAGTCCTCAATGGTGCTGATAACCTACATTTTATTTTATTTTCACCGATATAAAATGCTAAAGATGGTGCATGGCCTGATTCATATGATAAAAATGTCAAAAGGTCTACCCGAGGAAAAATTTCTGTCAATGCAACCCAGTGTGTTGTGAAATGTGAACTTATAATGCCACTTCCTCCACTGTCTAACAACTGCTTTATGATAGAGAAAACCTGCACAATTAAGCTTATGAACTGTCACCGTGGTCATTGGTTACAAAAAGCGACGATCTACTAACTGAACAACAAATATTGGAATGTTAAGCAGAAGTCAAGCTTAGATCTGATAGTGTACCATTTGAAGCAACATTTAGTTTTTTTTTTTTTTTGGACTAGGATCTCCGTAGCCAAAGAACAAGCACATATAATTCATCTTCTGACAATACAGGAGCATGTAACAAAATCAGACTTTATTTCTCTAATACAAGCATGAAAGTCTGCCGGAAAATTCATTCTTAACTCAGATTTCCATGCCAGTGTCAGAATAGACAAGTATTTCTAGGGGGGAAGCCTGCCAAATCAGATCTCAGATTATACCTTTGCTATTACTTCATTGAATGCAGATGAATTCAGGCTGATTATAATGGTTGTGAACTCGAGAAGTTCACCTAATATTTCATGTAGTAGTCCGCTAGACTGGAAAGCACCAGCTGCAGCTAAGTTTGAAAGGATTCGCATAGATTGGTTTGCACAAATAACATCTTGATCCCTGCAGGACTTCAGAGAACGTTCAATCCCATCAATCAGATACATATGTAGACGTTAAGCACAAAGTGTATACAACCCATTTTTTTTGCAAGAGAAATTACGTCCTTCAAATAGACAAATATCAAGGTTATATGTTATAGTCAAGAGTATATGAGTGGAGCGCATTTTGACCTGCAGGTACTATTAGAGTCTTTTGACCATCTTCTTAGAGGAAGCAAGATTTGCGTCAATGCTTCACTATCTTTACCAATGATTTGTGCACCTTTAACTGTTCGCGAGTTGTTTTCCAATCTGTCCAATGTGTGATTACCTGAAAAATGAAAAATACATACTCTAATGGTTCTAATCACGGGAAAGCGAAAAACCGAAGGAAAATGATTGTCGGCTTCGTCAGCAATAAATTGACCAGGAACAAAAGGCCGTTGTTATGAGAAAGAACCGGCGTGAATATTTCTTATATGCAAGGTAGAAACACGAATAAACATTTCTGGTACCATCAACTATGACTACTTCAAGAAGATATAAGAAAAAATGGACATCCTTAAAAAGGATAATACCGGAGTGTTTGACATCATTGGGACTTGCAAATCCTGGAAAATCCTCATGTACAGGCACTGGCGAAGTGTTCACTGCAACTACATACAAGACAATTAGTTTTGGCAAGGTATTCAAGCACTATAGCTATAATTTCTCAGTACTACCTGAAGAATTATATAAATATTTTAGCTTTTAATTTTTTATGTCTCGATTGATGTCATACCATCAGGAGAAGATCCAGCTAGATCAGCTGATCTTGGGCTGGTTTTTCTGTCGGTAACTGGGACTGGTTCACTAGCTGGAGCAATTGCGAATGGCACCTCCTAGAATTGGACATAAGAGAAATATGTTCTAAAATTTCCAAGTAATAGCTAAGAAATAGACACCGCATGAACATGAACATAACTATTCTCTGTTAATGGCAAAGAGAGAATATATAAATATATGCTATTCTGTGCCAAGCTAAGTTGGATCAACGATTTCGTTTCGAATGGGGAGACATGTAAATCAAGACGTGAACTGAGAAGGATCAATACCCTGGACTCCAATTCATCTGAATTTTCTTTGACAAATGGGTGTTCCAGAAGATGAGGCCAACTCAACCGATTTTGGGGTGACTGCAAAATGAGTATTAGCATTAATCTCAAAATTAACAGAGAACAAAGAACCATATTAGAAAAGTATGAACCCACCTTATTGAGCAATCCTTTAAGGAAGCTTTTAAAATCTGGGCTCATATTATCAGGATATTTCACTGGATCCTAAAACAGTGGACATGATGTAAGCTTTTACTTATCACCTTAAACCTCAAAAGCATTTACTGTGAATCGTACATGCATACACACCTTTACAATATGCCTGATGAGAGCATATACAGAATTGGTGTAAAATGGTGGCTGGCCAACAAACAATTCGTACCTGCCGAAGGCATTGCAGAATTTGATTTATTGACCACATAAACAAAGACATGGCATGACACAAAGACAAATAGAGCAACTAC
The DNA here is from genome assembly GCA_030674075.2 of Linum usitatissimum. NCBI lineage: Eukaryota > Viridiplantae > Streptophyta > Magnoliopsida > Malpighiales > Linaceae > Linum > Linum usitatissimum. Next base: position 7,197,887 of record JAUJYP020000192.1, read on the forward strand.
CATGATTATGTTCTTGAAAAGACCTCTTTTCGAATTAAGAAATCCTAGAGAAGTGAATTAGTTGATGCAAAAGAAAAACTAAGGCCTAAAAGAAATACAGCAAGTTTTGTTGTTTGTAAACTGGGTAGAAAGCTGAAGGAGAAGGAAAATACCAACAGCCAGCAATACTTAAGGTATTTGCAAAGACCTCCTATCCACTGATACAAAATCATTTATGGTGACGTCCAGAAAAAACGATCAGCTCCCAGAAGAATGGGACAGGAAAACAGAACACATACAATATAACTCCAAGAGACCACAAATCAGCAGTGTGGTTGTATGGTTGTTCTCGCACCAATTCAGGAGCCATGTATAGTGGTGTTCCTGAGATCAGAGATCAGCATCAGAAAACCCAACCCATACAATTAAAAGTTAAGTTCAAAGTTCTCTAAGAAAATACATTTACGGATTATGCCACATGCATACCTTTTATAGATCGCAGAACCACGGTGTTTTGAGACATTGCGCGTGCAAACCCAAAATCGCAAAGCTGTTAGAAACATAGTAAAGAGTGAATACAAGAATTCACAATAGCTGACAGGGAAAGAAAACATTTCAGCTGACCTTAACAATTGAATCAGAACAGATAAGTATGTTCTGGGGCTTCATATCTCGGTGAATGATTCTGTTGGAGTGTAAATAGTACAATGCTCTCACCTACATAGTGAAAAAAAGAAGTTCAACCCAAAAGAAAGCGACGACCTCTAATGACAAAGTAAGAATTGGAGTTGCAGCCAGGTGAGAAGAAGACGATACCAGTTGCTTTGCAATAGCCTGGACCTGTTCTTCAGGTAGGCATTTATCGTCCTCTAGTATCTCAAATAACTCGCCCTAGAATCTCAAGGATGTAAGAAACTATATTAACACAGCTTGAAATGGCCCATTATCATATTGTTAACTCCACATGCTATAATAAACTTAAGCTAAACATTACCTGTGCAAACTCAGTCACAACGCAGAACTCTTGAGGACTCTCAAAAGAGTCGAGCATTTCAATAACGTTTTCATGCTTTAACTTTCTCAAAATCTACAAAAACTCAAGATATAAAAAACCAACCCAGCTGGAAGGTAATAACAAATTCATGATATTATAAATGTGAATACCAAATGAATAATGGCTATATATAACTAATTTGGCAGTTGAATTGCTAAATATTATCAACAAATACCTAGCAGAAATTTCCATACACATACATACCATATTTGCCTTAATCATCAAAGTTTGACGTTGAAGTTTTAGTAACCACATCCAACAACTCAGGAACCCAATCAAAATTCTCTGGATGATTGGGTTCAAAATCCAAAATCATTAAAGTTTGATGTTGAAGTTTTAGTAACCACAGCCACCAATATCCTTAAATCCAAAATCAGTGGACTCAAGCAAATGTAGCACCAGTATCAACAGATAGTTCTAACATGAAGAATCAGTTGGCAACTCTAGCAGCACTGGAAGCTTAGTATAAGAAGAAAATAACAGCAGCAGCAACAACTGATGGAAGAGAAATGGAAAGAAAAGCCAAAAAGGAATGATGAGAAAGAACTTGACTACCTCAATTTCCTGCCTCAGATTATGTACATCCTTCTCGGATTTCCCTTGTTTCATTATGAACTTCATCGCAACAGTCTAGCATGGATGCAGCAACAGTAATAAGCTCAAACGAGAGCAACCTAAAATGTATGATATGTATGAATGGGGAATCAAGAGAACTGTACCTGGCCCGTGCACTTGCGCCGACCTTTGTACACTTTTCCGAAAGAACCTTCCCCAACTAGCTCTATCACATGGTAGCTCTCCAATCCCATCGCCGCAATATAAGAGAAAAAACGTTTTCTTCAGTATATTGTATCTGCAAAATCACAATACAAAGAGTTCAGAAATCGAAATTAAGGAGCCAGCAAGTAAGAGATCCGCATCCTGTACTTTCCGTTCTAGGAACTCCAAATTAGGAAAGTAGCAACGATAAATTGGCAGTTGAAGCCACTAGATGAACTATCGGGAAACCCTAAAGCTCCGGATTCATTTCCAGACTAACTAGCTGCAGAACGAAGTATAGAAATGGAGTCCTAACTTTTAGCCAGAACTAGATAATGAACAAGGAAAAACGAAAATCAGCACTCCACAGATGCATCTAACTGGAGATTCTTGGTCAGAAGAGAGAACCTGGAGCCGGCGGCAGTAGGAGGAGGTCAGAGGCCGGACGATCGGCGATCAATACTTGCGTGAATCTAACAATTGAGCTGCAGATGAAAATGAAGAAGGGAAATGAAGCAGGAATCTCGATCCAGAGCAGGAGTTTCAAAATTAGAGCTCCAAATTTCTCACTTGCTGGCCTACTGGTTTGAGATAGAGAGAGCGGAAATTTGAAAAATAATAGAAAGATGATAAAACGACGAGAGTGGGTCGAACCGTTGAGCAAAATGATTTTGTTCATTTTGTTATGATTTCCCGCTCGCGATATTTTCAAAAATGTAGAACGTTCCCATTGGGCTTGGGCTTAACATTTGATGGCCAACGGTAAAGAATATTACCCAATAAAGTTGGGCTTTACGCATGCCATGGAAGAGACTGGTGTCCGGCCTGATCTCCAGCCCGTTTAACCGGTAATTTTCAACAAATTTTTATTATTATTTTAGGATGTATAGTATTTTCATATTATGGAGTAAATTATTTGAGAATGTAAAATTATAAAAAATTTTGGTAGATAAGATCTCTTAAGCTTGGACTGTCGAGGAACCGGCTAACAGTAACAGTTCGTCTTCCCTGTTATCGGCTTTTGTTTTACTTTTGCGTTAGATTATTTTTTTTTCATTTAAACGATGTTGATTTCAGTTTTCTCGTTTCGTAGCTTGTTATTTTAATTTTTTTATTAGATATTTTTTGTTTTCAGTTACCATTTGATTGTAATGTCCTGATATATGGAGAATAAGGAATAGTGTGTCTTGATTAGTAAGGGATCTTCATACAAATTTGTTTTTATGATCTACACCTTCAATTAAGTATGAACGTGATTGGTCGAAATTTCTTGCGTTAAATAAATAAAATGAATATCCTTTTTGATAAAAATAAACAAATCTGAAAAGTTTTGAGAAACAAATAATTGTGAATTTCATGATGAAATCAGATACATAAAATGATAAATTAATTAAGCTTGGAGCATTCATTCGGCTGTAAGAGTCCAACAATCATTTTTTCACTACAAATGTATCCTTTTGTGTGTGATTTAAGTACTTGGAAATTAGGGAAGTCAAATCACACCCAGCCAACATAACCGAGTACTAATGTAATTCATTAAACCAAAAACAATACAAAAGTCAGAAGGATCATCACTCCATTAACGAACTACCTCAACGACATATAAAATGTTCGATTTTTCTCTTCGTATTATAGTCAACTTAACAATTAAATCGTTCGTTTTCGTTAACTTTACGTCAGAAAGTATCCAGTCAGCCTAACACCTAAGCTAGTTGCTCCACGCGGCTCCTGACTGTCCCTTGGATGATAATAATGAATTATTTTTTGATAATAGTGAATTATTGACTGATTAACATGCACATACCATTCATCTCCTACTTAATTCTATAAACCATATCTAGCTACTAATAACTCGTCACCAAAATAACTTGTTCTTACTTTTTAATCAGTCAATTATTTTCTTATTATCATCTAAGTACCAATGAACTTCCAAGCTGAAACCGAATGCAAAGGCATACCTTTCCACCCAACCACCAAGCTCTTCTCGTCCATCTCAACCGTACACAAACCCTCACAACCAACAACATTATCAATCACAACCTTGGCTTGCTCCAAACAATTCGACCCGATTTCTATCTCTTCCATTCCAAATCGTTCAAAGAACATCCTCCAACCTCGGAGAGGCACGTTCCTAACCGCCCTTTCCTCTCCCTCGAACGCAACAATGCTCCTTATGCTCTCCCCACACCACATTGCTTCCACTTCCGCCCTCTTTGTTTCTCCATTATCCATGCACGCCTCGATGCACTCGAAATATGCGCCGAAGAAGAATAACGCCTCCATGAACCGGTATGCAAAGGCTGAGGAGTTGTGGTTCGCCTCGATTTCGCTCACCACCATGATTCTAGGGTTTATGCCCTTGACAACTTCCATCAACTTGTCAAATTCGGTAGATGGTGACGACATTATTAGCTTCCTTGGCACATACTCTAAGTACACAACCATCGCTTCTCCTTCCTCTTCATCATCCTCGTCGTCCCCGTAGTCATCATGTAGAGTTAATAACATGTCCTGGTTAAGATCGTTGAGCTCTGATACCATAATAGCACGAAAAGAGAAGGGGAAATCCAACGTCTCGGCGAAACTCTCCAACTTATTGCCAGTCTCTTCAATCGTGTTTTGATCGCGATCATAGTCGCTATCGGATATTAATCCAACCGCCGTGAGCTTCAAAACCCGAATCGATCGGTCAGACAAAGCTAGGGCTGAGATCAAGATTGTCCATTGAGCACCACTCCGGATCGAAAAGAGGTCGATGACGTGGACCCTTTTCACACCGTTCACTTCATCAACGATGGCTTGAATTCCACAGAATTGCGAAACCAACACCGTTGGGAGACATGAACTTATCATAAACGTTGCAGGATCATCCATGATTATTCCAGGTGATTGGGAATTGATCCGGTCCAAAAGGGCTTGGGAGAAGTAGGAAACCAACCTCTGGATTGAAGAATCTCCACCATCGGATGATGTATTGCATTTTTGGAGCAAGGTGGCTGCTTGGTCGTACTCTTGAACATCTACTTTGTGGGAAGCAGCTATGAGTAGCTCGATTAGATCCACCTTCTTGGTGTCTTCCTCCGACAAGGAATCATCATCGTCGTCGTTAAGGAATCGTGCCCCCGCTATTCGAATGATCTCCTCCGACGATAGTTGATGATGATCATGATCATGAAGAGGGTTGATCTTGGAGAAAGCGACTTCTTGTTGTTGGTTGGACAGGTAGTTGAAGTAACATATGAATGGATCAACGGTGGATCTGGCTTGATGTTGATCATGAGTACTGGAGTTGTTGATGTTGTCCATAGATATCTCAGACTGTGATTATGCTAAGGCTAGCCTTTGAAATTGGGAACAAGATACCAGGATGAATGAGAAAAACCAGCTCTTCAATTGGTTATGGAATTTAGTGTATTTATATTTGGTGTAAGTTATTAATTAATGTTGTGTAGTGTAAGGGAAAGAGGGTTTTGACAAACATTAAACGACATAAAATCTGAAGGTTTCTTAATTAAGAAGTAGAAAATTACTAATCAGGCAGACTTTGGGAATATCAGCTAGCATTAAGGAAACTAATTAGTGACTTGTTTGGTATGATGTTTTTAATTCATAGCTGTGTTTCACAAAGATAACAAAAGATCGAGTTGAACAAGTGTTTATCGAAATGTACGTTACACATACCAATTCTGTAAACAATAAAAAAAAACCTTTAGCTATACAAGGTTTTGAACAATAATTTTTGTATATTGTCCGGTCCCTATCGTGAGGGATGGACAAGAAAATACTGATATGAATATCGTCTGAGTTGGATCGTCATTAGTTGAGTCAACACTTGATTTGACTCTCTCACCCACAAATGGGAAATGATAATAAGTTCTAACTAGGACGATGTAAGAAAGAGAGTATAATGAATAGAGAGAGATTTTAGAGGATATATCGAGAGGAAGATTTGCTTTTATGTAATCACCGACTGACTGATATAAGGTAGTAGTGCCATATTTATATATTGTACTATTCGCATGTGGTATGGTTAGATCTTTCTTAGACGTTGGACCTTGAAATTGGGGCAACCTGTTGAGATATCCCCACGATGTACTAGGGTTGGACCATCACAAGAATCCTTGATGACCATAAGCCGCCGAAGGCCCATTAAACGATATAAATAATTGGTAAGGACTCGTGGTTATGATTGGATAATTCTTTTCTATTCGAGACGACCTTGATCGGCTCGCTGACCCAACCCTATATGGTTGGGTAGCCCATCATAAACCAAACAACCTTATAGGTTGATATTTATTTGGGTTGAAAAGTAAATAATTAGTTAGAACAAAGGAAGCTTCTTAATTAACATGTCGTTAATTGAGGCCTGTCTGTTATAATCCTGTTTAGCTTTGTCCAGGGAAAGGAAACTCAATGAAACTTGTGTTTTGTCTCATTTGGGATCTCTTGGGACGTATCTCCAATATGAACACCTTGTTTATATACAAACAGCTAGTGATTTGGTAGGAGTTAGTAGTACCGACAATAGCAAAATGTCAAAGTGCTCAAAAGTCAATTAACTGTGGCTAATTTTAATTTTGCATGCAGCAGGGTGTCAAACAATGGAGTTTGCTGTACTGATGTAATATTCTATCGATTTGTTTAATTGACAGAGGTCAACGTACGTATACGGCATACCAAGCTTATAATACGTATGCCATTCTTCCATTCAACCGTATTCCTCTCTCATGCATATGATTGCATCATCTACTCATTGGCGGATTCGCAACTTTTATAATCATGACGATAAATTAATAGTGGTATGTTTTTCTTTTATCTATGTGACGCTTTCCGAAATTCGGAGTATGGATATTCTCTATGTGAAACCTAAACGACATTGTCGTTGATGTCGAACAATCAATCATATTCTTATGCGATCAAATGGACCTCACAATTATTCCGACAAGGTACATGAAGAACCTCATTACACGTTTTGTTCTGCAACACATTTTTTTGGCAGTGTAATTAGACCTTCATAGTGTTGTACGCAGAGAGCTACCTATTGATAACCACAAACTCTTGTAAGTAGAACCCCCCTTCTTCTGAAACAAACACACAATAAAAAGGTGCTTCAATTCGGAGGGCGGCGATGATCTTTCTGTACTGACAGCAGTATTATAATACGATCAACAAGCTGTAAAAACCTCAAACACAAGAAGTTAGAAGAAGACGATTGTAAAGAAAAAGAAACGTGTCTGCTTTAAATTGGTGAAGCAATGAGGGTTGATGAACAAGAAGACAAAAGCCAAGAAAACTGCAAACTCTCATTCAATCCAGAGCACGCTGCAAAAACATGCATGGAAATATGACGCATGAAATAAAAAAGGATCTACGATCAAACTCAAATACTCAGTGATACAACAAAATGACAGCATTTGGTTTTGTTCAGACGTCTTTTGCAAACCACCAGCACAAAATATCTTGCTTCAAAATCAGACACTACCTACTGCTTCTCATTCTTCCGAAAGCGGACAATATTTGCAGATGCCGACAATGTTTCTCGGCCACAGCTGATTCAGTATGTCTTTTCTTCCACTAACCTTGGTGTCCAAAAAGATGATGGGGGCTCCTGGAGGTTTAAATCTGGTGGAACCGCTTCCCTTCAAGTCCACATAAACCAGAGGGTTATTAATCTCAGCCAGTGCTTTTGAAAAAGACACAACTGCATGGTTCGTTTCATCCGGACACCACGTACGGGTCAGACAATTGTAGAACTCCAGCGGTAACAGAGACGTGATTTCTCTTCTACTCAAGATGTTGGAGAGCAGATCAGAGCACTTTCCAGTGTTGATGTTAAGAATGCAAACTATGGCTACTAACCTCAGCACCACAAATGGATAGGACTCCAATTTCTCATTGAATGACTTTGTCCATCTCGGTGTTTTGCAGTCACGCTCGTTGCAGAAGATGTCTTTGACTATGAAGGATACCGAATCTAGAGCTTCTTCCACAAAAGGCTGCTCATAACGATCAGAAGTAGAAGTTGAGCAGGTGTAATGCCATCCATTGTGCATCAACCACTCAACCACGGATGATCTCGGACAGTAGAAACCTCCCTTCACAGCCAACAATAATATTACCAACCGGTCTAGCAGATACACTAGACAATTTGGTGACATAGTCTCATCTGCATTCTCAAACTCGGCATAGTACATGTGTTCTACAACTTCGTGGAGCTTCCTCACTGTAGCTTCTTTCGAAGGTCCCATGGTTTCCTCAATGCACGAGCTGCAAACCGCCTTCTTCTTCAAGGTTTGGACCAGCATCTGTAGCGTTTCGTGATGAAGTTTTCCCGAGAGAGCAACTGCCGTAACCTCTGCAATTTGACGATATGTTACCCCGTGTGGTAAATTCTCTATGTAATAACAAACTGCTTCCTCAAAAGGGACCTTGAAACCTTCCAATGTCCTTGCGATGATCATATGCTTTCTGAATGACTCGTTCGGCTCGAGGAAATGAATGCTCAGGATGTTCTCTGTATAGTGCTCGATAAACCTTCGTACTAGATCTGTCCAGTAGCATGCTTCTGCAGTATACTGATAAACGGGATTCCCCAATTTGAATGAGAAAAGAGAACGGGACAGCTCAAAAATCTTTACCAGTAGCATGCTTCTGCAGAATACTGATAAACCATTCCGAACGCAATATTCATAAACGTTTTCAAGTTTATGGAGCACCTTCTCCCCAACCACACGTCTTTCTGTGAACCAATAGTCTTTAGCAGCTTTCCAGAACTGGTCAGCGTTAACCGTGACTCGCTTCCTTTTGTTCTGAACAACTTTCGAGCTAATCATAGAATTGATCCATGCTGCATCAGGATAAAGTACATTGTATTCAGTTTCTTTATCGCTCTGCTGCTCCCTTACACCCAAGTAGTCCATGCAAAACTCGCCATGACAACCCCAGTGTCCTTTCTCAACACAATATGCAACTATTTTGTCAATATGCCCCTTCCATGACTTCCAATAGTCATACAGATTTAAGAAGGAAAGCTTTTTCCAGGGCATCCTCCAATCTTCTGTATAGTTCAATATATCGGCAACTAAAACATCATCCCTGAAGTTGCCCGAGGCACTTGAATCAATGAAAATATCGATGACACTTCGAGCGGACAATATTTCATTCCTAATATTGCCCTGCCGCTGAAAATACTCAAAACTATTTTTCAGCTTCCACAAACTATTACCATTTGCATAAGATAACATAAATGTCTCCTGGCAAACAAATCCATGGTAAGCTGCTGAAACATGCTCTGCACAGGTTTTAGCTTGGTTCAGTAGCTTCGTCTTCCCCTCGAATTCTCTGACCGGCCAGCCTTTATTTGCGTCTCCCCAAAGGGACTCACCAAGCACGTGACGCAGGATAACATGGCAAGCCTCTTGATATTGTCCTCCCCTCTCGTGATTATTAGCAGCAACAGTTTCCAGACCGATATCCATTGCAATAGCCGCTGCTTCTAAATAATTTGCCCACTCTTCCTCCAAGCGGAGAAGATAATCAAGCAAGTGTCTACTTCTTAAGAAGCTACGTATTTGGTCCTTGGAATTAAGAGCTCGCACAAACATGATCATGAATTCGTCATTTTCCAGCCTATGAAAATGAAGTGCTCCTTTTTTAAGGAATTCCACGAATTCCTTAAAATTAAAAACGCCATCCTTCCTCCATTGTTGAATGTAGTCATATCCGGTTTCGTAACATTTGCCGTCGATACAGGCAGACAAACACTTCACATAAGCGTTGCACTTATAATAGACTTCAGCAGCTCTTCCGTAGCACTTGGCAAGACAGAAACATTCACCAGCCTCTTGTAGTTTTGAGGCTCCAAACTTCTCCAAATAAATTTCAGCTGTAAGTAAATGATTGGGATTCAGTTATGAGAAAAGGGATCAGAGATTCTGGAGATATGACTCAGAAAGGGTGAATTACCATACCTGCTTTGACATAATCCTGCAACTCGAAGTAGCATTCTGCTGCAAGTGCATCCTTCCCAATTTTGGCATAGATTAGAGCAGCATCTGACAGATGACGACGAGATACTACAGGATCAGAGCTCCTCATTTGATCAGCAGTTGATCTCAATTCGGACGCCTCGCAATACTTTTCCCAGTATGATTCCCCTGCTTTCTTGAAGCACATTCTAGCAGTTTCATAGTTCTGCAAATGGAAGAACTGCAAAAAGCAAAACGTCACAATTCAGCAACTACCTTCCAGAAAGTATAACTGAGTGAAAAAAATGAAAAACAAAGCTTCCAAAAGTAGAGATCAATGGAACCTTCTTCCCCCGTGACTTCCATGCTTCCCGAGTAGAAGGGGCTTGCATAATTTGTAAGACTTCACTATCGAACTGTTGAAGCTTGACAATACCCTTCTGCTTCCACAATTCCAGCATAGGATTCCAGATTTCATCCAAAATCCAGAACCTTTGCCTAGTACGAGTTATAGCTACGTACAGTAACTTGAGCTCGTGACACAAAGAAACCAGCTTTCCCTCATTTAAGTTTGGCATCAGACATTCATCACTAGGAGACAATTTATGTGCCTTCATGTATATATTTAGTACCTCCCACTGATCTGGCACAGGAGAGGAACCAAAAAAATCATACAGCAAGACATCCTGTAAAGAGAAGTATCAACAGTATACAACATGTCAGATCTCGTGGCGCATGGCATACGAGCAGGCATACAACATGTGAAATACAATGAAGACAATAAATGTGAAAAAGTGCAAATGGCCTAATTAGGGATAGGTCAAGTAAACCCTGAAGAAAAGTGTGTTCTCACCTCAAACTCTAAGCCTTTGCACTCCAATATCGTGAGAACAAGAGCTTGCTTGCCCACTTGGCATACGACATTGTTTTTTACTTCTTGATCTCTTACTAATATTACCTGCTCAGCCCCAAACTCCCAACTTTTCTTGTCAGCACCAAAGTAAATGTCAGACATGCAGTTGAACATGCTCTTATGCTTCAAAGAATGAAGCAGCACGGGCATCTCCCCGTTCACATGACTCGTCTCCGGATTCAGTTCATCAATCGAGCGAGGGAAGAAATAATAAATCAAGTCAATAACAGTTTGAGCTAGCTTAAGAACCCCAGCATGTGTTCGGAAGTTCTGACTCAGCTGAAAAACCTCAGAAAGTTGTTGCTTTGCAGTGCCACGGGAAGGTCCTAAACGTCCTGAATTAAGTATAAACGTTTCATAGAATAGGGACCTTATATCCTTGAACCTGAACTCAACGCCTTTGGAAATCGCTTGTGCTGTGTCGCCAGTGAAAAGAAAACCTTCTTCAACATTTGAACAGACATGCTTGAAAAGAGCAATCTGCTTCATTGTAAGATCTTGAACTTCATCAACGTAAACAAAGTCCATTGGAGCTTTGATTAATCCTTCACCTCTTAACCGAAGAAGTATGTCAGTCACAAAATCTGCTAAATCAAACTCTCCGTTTTTAGCCTTTTTCTTTTCATACTCAAGGTAGATGTCATAAATTCTGCCCCTTTCCAGCTCTGTCAAATTAGATAGACGACGTTCAGATTGTGACACATAATCCTCACGGCTTAGATGACCACCACTGGCCTCTAAAGTTTGGAATCCGCCCTTGATATGAGATGTTATCTCGGTGAAAACCAGAAACGGATCAACACTCTTGGTTAATATTTTCTGGTTCATGTGGCGCCAGTACAATGAACTAAATTTCTCATAACCAACCTCCCTGGTTCTGATAAAAGTTTGCAAGGTCAAGGACTTGGAACTCTTAACTTTTTCTTGATGAAAGGCCTCAGGGAACCTCTCAAAGAAAGAGACCCCGACCGTGGCATCCAGCATAAGCAAAAACTTCTTGAAAGTTATAACAAGAGGGAAGCATATTAATGGGATTTCAACAAATGAATTTGGGAAGTCCAGAGAAAGGGATGTCTCATCAATTTCATCCAATTCAAGTTCAGCGGTTTCAGATACGAAGTTCCATCCGCAGGTGGATCTGTATGTTCGAAGCGACAAGAGATGAGGAAACAGATCAATCTAATTGAAAAAAAAAGGTAAACAGTGAACTCTTTGAAGAGGTAATGGATTAACACTCTTCTTTACCTTTTCAAACGAGAAATGTGCTGCTTAACAACATGGCATAATCTGGGATTTACCGTCACAAACATTTGTTTCAAGACACTACCGCCTTCAGTTTCTACATCGTCACCTTGCTCATGAAATCCTTGATAAGCTATGTGATGAAGCTGCTCCCTTTGAAATAACTTCATAACCAACACAGTGGTTTTCCCACTGCATGATCTACCAAGTACGAAAGAGCTCTTATCAAATTGAACAATTTCCTTCTCTTGATCAGACAGCTCTAATGGAAAATCAACCTCCTGGCCATCACAACCAGATAGCAGGTTCCTGTTGATGCCAGAAGATAAAGAATAGAATTTCATAAGCATCAAACCATCGCTTGTCATGCATCTTTCAGGAGATGCATTTCCAGTTTCAGCACTGCAAGTGCTCTTGTAGCGAGGTATGTCATGTTTCCAAGTCATTGGAACCTCTAGTATGCTGTTAACAAGATACGAGTCAAATCAAAAAATAAAAGGATCAATCATGAACACATATGAACTAGACAGCATGCTTTGACGAACAAAAGATGTGGCTAATATAAACTTACCCTTCAAAGGACTTCACCTTGCATCGATTGATGTAACCATCAGAATGCAATGCAAAGATGGAATCAAGACGTTTAATCAGAAATGGCGTGTTCATAGCAGACACTATATCCCAAATCTTCAAGACTTGCCAGTGGAAGCCTGAGTCCTTTAAAATATCCACCGAGCATATAACTAACAGATGCCTAACCCTGAAATGCTTGACAATCTGCTTTGAGTTCTCACATTCTACGTCTGTTTTCCTTCTCCTCGGCCTCAATCCATAAGAAAGCCTCAGCAACAAGTTCATAACCAGCTTTTTCAAGGCAGATGAGTCAAGCTTCTGAAATGACGTTCTGAAGTTGTTGTTCAGGAAAAACAGCATAAAGATGAGAAGATACAAAACATAAAGCATTCGATAATGAACACTTGATTTTAAACGAATCCTTCAGATAAACCTTGGAGATATGACAAAAAGAAAACTTTTCTTAAGAAAAGTATACCTTCCATTTAGCTTTCTCAAACAGAATGCTGTCGACATCAGGTAAATCATGAAACTTTTCAAGTTCGTTTTCAACTTGTACCAAAACTCTGGCTAGTTCTTCATGGATAACACCCTTTTTCGCGGTAGCTACCTGCTTCATCGCCATAAACAGTTTTTAAGTATTACACAATCTTTACTTTCGGTGAATAAAGAGTGTAGCAGTCCCAGATACACAGGTTGTCCACTGGAACTCGTCGTTCTTTCTGCATGCAGTAACAAGAACTAAAGGTATAAATACACATAAAAACATCTTTACATAATTATCTGTAAAATCTGGTGTTTTAAGTCATAAAAACATCTTTACATAATTATAAATACACATAAAAACATCTTTACATAATTATCTGTGAAATCTGGTGTTTGAAGTCATACCTTCGTCTTCTATGTCTCTGCTTCCTCTTACAGAAAGGGCTCTCCTAATGGCTAGCAAAAAGTGGGTGAAGAGACGAGAAGGTAGAGGATAGAAGCAAGAGCATGGGAGAAGAATGGAGATTATTGAACCACAGCAAAGCTGTTGCAGAGGAACGAGAAGTCCAAGAGTCCAGCAGTGGATATGGGGGTAGTGGAAGAGGCCAACAGTTGGACTTCCCCAAAAGAAATTTTAAAAGCTGCATGGAAGGGAGGGAATACCAAACGAAAAGGAAATAACTGTATTTGCGTCTGCTTTGTTTAGTTACTTAAGAAACCATCATTATGTTCCTTTCTCCCAAGCATGCACGCCATTAATTGGAGTGGTTTAATTGAAGCCTTCCCTTATCATACAGTGACCGTCTCATTACAACAACTTGCTTAGATACAGTTTTTGTATATGTGGGATAAGATGATTGGATCATAAACTTTCCAGCATACATTAGTTTGGATTTTAGTTCCATTCCACTTGTTAGAACTCTTTCATGAGTTATTGTTTACACTTTACAGAGAGTTAAGACCGTGATTGTTTCCCTCCCAGTTCAGAATATGAAATAGGGGTACTAAATCTACACCGAACTGTATTGTATTGGTCAGTTATATCTGTTCAATAGTGTATTAGTATTAGAGACCAAATTTATACGATTATCTGACAAAATTATTACAAATTTACAATGGTTCTATCATATAATTCTCTTGTTATCTTGTGCAACTTGCAAGTAAAGCTTTATAGAACAAACAGCAAGATCATGATGCTCAAGCATATATAACCTTAACATTCCAATCAGCTTCACATTAAAATCCATACATCAATTCATCCATAGGACTAAAACCCTAATTCCAAGCTGCATAAGGGGAACTAATACGCTCCACCAGCAGGAGCGACAGCAGAACCAGCATTAAGAGTGTCCCCAATCTTATAAGACAAAAAGGCATCAACGCAAGCATACTGGACCTGGAGTGGAGTGAGCCACAGATTGTCCCACCTACTCATCGAAACCCTTTTCGGCTTCTCGATCTCTTTCCCCAGCACCTCTCTGGCCAGCTGCTTCAGCCCCGAGTTCTTCAGCGCCTTGTCTCCCAGCTTCTCCGCTGCGAGACCCCTCAGATCGACCGAGTTCGCCACAGTCAGCCCGTAATCCTCGATCAGCTTCTCGACGTCGTTCTCGATTCCGACTCCGACGAAAACGAAGTCCTTGCTCTGGAGGAAATCGAAGAGGGACTGTGGGATGGACGGGGAGTGGATGAGCTGGAAGATCACGCACCTGCCCCCCACGCAGAGCTGGAGAGTTGCGATCGGATTGTTGTGGTTGCGGCTGAAGTTCGGGCGCCACTCCACGTCCAGGCCGACTACGACGGCGACTGCGGAGCCGGAGCTCTGCTGCTGTCGAGTTGTTTCGAGGAGCCATTGGTGAAGGGGTCCCGGGGATTGGGTGAGGAGAGTGTGGATTTCGTCGGTGAAGAAAGTGACGTCGTAGATATTGTGAGTTTCGTCGGGGAGACGGTGGTCTATGATGCTGATCGGCGCCATTGTTAGATTTTGCGCCGGCTCCCTTCTTCTTGTCCAGGGTTCTGACTTCTCCTTTTTACTTGTCGTCGTCTTCTCCCCTAATTCTTTTAATTTAATTTTCCACTTGCCAACTGGACATAATTTATTGATTTATCGAGTAAAATTCATGTTTGGTCCCTAAACTTTAGGATATGTAGTAATCAGTCATGTAAACTTTTCTTTTAACGAATCCACGAGTCAAAAAGTATACTGGTTACAATTTGGTGTTTTGGTACATTGTTTCGGTTTTTGTATAAAAACCGGTGTGGCTAGTCTGAATGAATTATATAAAATCAATGCTAAAGTCTCTCCTAAAGTCTCAATAGTTATGAGTGATTGGTACATAATAATTTATAATATGGTATCAAATCTTTATTTGTCAAATTTAAAAGGTAGTCATTTCAAATTCTCGTAGCCTCTAATTCGTTGCACAAGACTTATTAAAGCTAGATACATTTCTAATTCTTGAAAGCTTCGGTTTAAAGATGTGTGTTAATGAATGATAATCGTAAATCCTCTTTCAATAACTCAAATTAATTCATACAAAATTTCATTTAAAATATTAAAAATTCCCACCTTCATGAATTCGACAATCCAAATCAAAGCTGGAGCTTTATGCCTTAATTACACCAAAATGAAACAATTCTCATTACTAAAAGAAACATTAGGTCTCCAAATATTGAACATGGCTTTTGTTTATAGCTAGGGGAGCATGAATTGCTCTTATTCTGATACTTAAACAATAACATATTGTAAAATCCACTATGTAAACCTGGCTAGAAATCTAGCTCATCAACTCACATTATGTGTGTATATATCTTCAAGTTGCCTTCACAAACTTGACCACAAAAGGATCACCTTCCTTGTCAACCAAGGCCAACCTCCTCCCACCATTCTCATCCACATAAATCCCAACATCCTTGCAATCAACCTTGCACGACTTGCAAACCGCGGGGCAGTACGAAAACTTATAGTTCGAACCGTACTTCCAAATCTTGAACCAATTCTTCACAGTTCTCGGACCAGGATTGCCTTCAACCCCACCGGTTCCCACAAACCACTGCTCCACGTCATCGTCGTAATCATCCACCTTCCACACCGTCCCCTCGTCGCAGGCCGTATCGGCAGAGAACTTGACGTTAATGTCAGTGAACGTACGGACAGTGTAGCCCACCTTGGTGTTGACCGGGCCGAAAGTGAGAGGCAAGCCTTGGGAGAGCTCGTCGTCGTCCTGGACCACGGCCAACGGGCAGCTCTCCGGGTCGTTGGTCTTACTGGCCATGGCCACACCACCGCCTTCCCCGCTAGTTGCGGGAAGGACGTAGTAAGTGGTCCCCGAACGGACCACTTTCCCGTCCACGTCCAAAACGGGAAGCGGTGTCAGCGATGATGTGGCTAGGGTTTCGGCTAGCGATCGAGCGGCGGAGGCGGTAGAGAGAGTATCGATTGCGATTAGGACAATGAGTAGCATCGCATTTGCTGCTGCTGCCATCTTCATTTTGTTTTATCTATGTGTTGTTGGGGTGTGAAGGATTGGGGAATGCATGGAGCATCGAAATTAATTTATAGGCACATTGCAATGCAAGTCTGAAAAGTTCTCGTTGGATTTGGACCGAACAATTCCAGACGTTCTACTGTGACTGAAATTCGTTGATCCATGGCCAGTTAGTCTTGATTGTTTGGGCAGGATCCATGATGCACTACTGGGATCTGACATGCAATTGGCGTATTAACTATAATTTTATCATACAGAGGAGAAGATCAACATATACTAGTCAAAAGTACAATCGTCAATAGTTAGGTTCACTTTGTGTCTTTACCTACCTAATTATACTGTGTTAATAGTTCTAAACACTATCCATGTAAAACCATACCGTGGGAGACAGAGTAAGCGTATACTGTTATAGGCTTAGTGTGTATATAGCTTGTACACGTGTAGCATATGAGTGAATGATGTGTTATAAATGAAATGGTCATTGGGTTTTATATATATCTATAGTGGTATAGGTGTGGCTAGCACATCGTCATTAGGTTTAGTTAAGATCTCGACCTCGGTTGTCGATGATGGAGAGAAAAGATGCGTCTCAGCTGATGTAATGGGTCGTTTCATATCATATTGATGTAACATGTTATGGAAGTCAATATAGTCCAGTCAGCAAAGGAAGACTGATTCTATGGCGGTACGATCCCTCCTGGCAAACTAAGCTAGCTGTTGAAAGTTGGAATGTTGACCAATGTTTGGACTTGCTGGCCATAATTGGTATGAGTTGCTGACCTTCAGGCCCATCACTGCACATTCGAGGGTCAGCAGTGATGGATATCATAAAAGGCTTTCGTAACGACTCGATATAAATTGTATAGACTTCTGTCAATTACCACCAAGGATGGGCATAATTAAGTACCATGTAGAATGCCTACGATATGGACTCCATCATCGAACCAAATTGTGATGGATCTATCTATATAAGGCTATTTGTTCGAGTTAGAATGTGAATAATAGACCGTAATCCGAAACTTGCGAGTAAAGCAATAAACTGGGAGGCTCCGTTCGCGACGACGGAGAGGACGGACTGGATGTGGAAGCAGTTCCTTCCCGAAGGTTCGGACAGGGATCATCCGGCGGTGCACGTTTTCGGGGAGGATATTAGTGGGGTGAAGGGGTTTCCGGCGACGGTGGTGTTCGTGGGAGGGTACGATCCGATCAAGGACTGGCAGAGGAAGTACTACGAGTGGCTGAAGAGAGGCGGGAAAGACGCGAGGATTGTTGAGTACGGGAATGCGATTCACACCTTTTACGCTTACCCTGAGATGCCGGAGTCGGCTCTGTTCGTCGACGAGGTGAGGAGTTTTGTGAACGCTTAAAAAATCAATCGGATTGATGATTTGGTTTGGGTAGGAGTGGGTGGGCCGGTTTGGTTGGTTGTGTAGTTTGAGTAATTTGGTTGAATTCTCATAATCACATGATTTTAATAATGAGTTTTATCACGATTAAGTGAATGATCTCCATAATGGCTCCATCATTAGCACCTTTATTGCTTGTTGAAGCAGTGAAGAAATTGATCAATTTTGATATTATATGTTACATTAGTCCTAATTAAATTTGGACAGTGAAACATTCTGTTTGATTTTTATTGTGTCATTACATTTTTTCAGTCTTACTTATCTGATGACTTTTGGTATATAACCTGTATTTATTAAATTAAGTCAAACTGTTGTAATTCAACTGGGATGTCAGGATTATCCATATTTTAAAGAGGATAATTGTTTTGTAAATTTCTTCTTTCATCGTGATCAATACTCGTTCCCTTTTGAATGTCATGTTATTTCCTTTATTTCATATTTTTATAATTTGGGTGAGGTTTCAGTCTCTGGACGGTTGCTTTTTAATCTAGTGATTAGTGAAGAAAATAAGCAACTGAACTATCAAGAAGCATATACCCAGTAAGTCAACTTGTTTGAATGTTTGAACGAGTTATTTTATAAATGAAGTATTTTTGAATAAAATGATACATTATTTTAAAATATGGTATTTTTTAGGTGCAAAATACTGAAATTATAAAAATTTTCTTATTTGGCTAATACAAAACAATAAATTATGAGTTTTAAATTAAATTAATTCAAATATCATCTCCATACCCAAATATT
Source organism: Linum usitatissimum (assembly GCA_030674075.2). Taxonomy (NCBI): domain Eukaryota; kingdom Viridiplantae; phylum Streptophyta; class Magnoliopsida; order Malpighiales; family Linaceae; genus Linum; species Linum usitatissimum. The sequence continues at coordinate 7,216,495 of JAUJYP020000192.1, forward strand.
TGACATACTATGATTTTTACTTCGAATTTCAAATCAAATTGATATGTTACATCAGTTATATCTAGATTCAATGTCACAAAAAATATTTTCAATAAATTGTGCAATTTTTGAAAAATCGGGATTGAGCAGCCTTCTAATATAATAAATCCTTATTTCCTAAAGAAAACCAAACGTCAATATGAAGTAATTACTTTTTCTCTCATGATTTAATTTATTTAAATTCTTTATTGGGAATTTCTTTTTATAAATAACGACAGGGACAAATATTGAATAAAGAATAGATTTTCACAAATAATTGAAGAGACAGAAGTCAAGTTTAAATTAGTCATTTTTTAGTATTTTGCTTTCATCTTATCTATATCTATAATAATTTAACAACCCATCTGGCCCACCCAATTTATATGTTGATTTTTCTATTAATAATTAATTTTTTCGTTGAAAGTGTTAGCACCAAGCGATAGACAGCCTACAAAAAAATATACTAATTTCTACAGATAAAGATAAAATCTTCGACGACACAATTGAGATAACTAACTATATTAAATCTTGTATGGTTGGAATATGGCTTTTTAAAATGTTAGACAAAAATATGTATTAGGCTTTAAATTAGACAAAAATGAACTTAAATAATTAGTATACACAAAGCCCATATGATTTCGATCGGTCATGGGATAAACTTGAACCTACTGTACTCACTCTTCTAAGCCGATGGAAACATGCCCATAACGAATTCAATGGAACATCACTACCATTTCACTAATTCAATTCTCATTAGTACATCTCAATCAACAACCACGATAACTATTATACATCATGTTTAACAAGAAGTACAAACCCATAAACAAATAAATTACAAAAACTACCTCAATCTTTTCGTTTCTATTTATCAAAAAGAGATAAAAATTGAAACTACTACCAAAACAAAACAAAGCAAAAAGATGAAGAAAACTAGAATAAAAAACCTTACAAATGTGGATGCGAACAACATCCTGATTTGAACATGTTTTATTAGAGGGTGAGTTTTTGAATAGTTAATCCTATCTTAATTAATTATTGATGATAAACCTTCCAAAATGGTTCCCAATATTAATTTACAAGCAGTAACATTTAACTCTCATTCAAATGCTTAAACTCCCATTTGCATTTATTTGATTATTATTTCCCACCATTTTCCATTTCCTATATTTCCTCCTCACTCTTCACTACCAATTCAATCAACCATCCAGCTCTAATTTTGACCCACCTCATCTTATCCCCGTAGTGCACAACTATGCAAGATCTCAAGCCAAGAGCAGCCAATTCCCCTCCGCTAACTCCCTTCGACTTCCTCGATCGGACAGCCACCGTCTACGGCGACTCCCCCTCCGTCATCTACAACCACACCACCTACACCTGGTCCCAAACCCGCCGCCGATGCCTCCAAGTCGCCTCCTCCCTCTCCTCCCACGGAATCCTCCCCGGACAAGTCGTCTCCGTCATCGCCCCCAACACCCCTGCCATGTACGAGCTCCAGTTCGCCGTCCCCATGTCCGGCGCCGTATTAAACAATCTCAACACCCGCCTCGACCCCCGCACTATCTCCGTCCTCCTCCTCCACTCCGAATCCAAGCTCGTTATCGTGGATTGCCTCTCCAGGACCCTCACCCTCCAGGCTCTATCTCTCTTCCCCGCCGGATCCACCCGACCCGGCCTTGTCCTGATTACAGACAACGACGAGCCTAAAGAAGCTTCATCGTTGACCGTCGATTTCGTCTGCACGTATGATGATCTTGTGACTGGAGGCGATCCTGAGTTTCAGTGGGTCCGGCCTAAGAGTGAGTGGGACCCAGCGATACTGAATTATACTTCTGGAACCACCTCCGCACCGAAAGGCGTGGTCCACTCGCACAGAGGTTTGTTCTTCGTCACGCTCTCTTCCTTAATCGACTGGGCCGTTCCCAAACAGCCCGTCTACCTTTGGGCCCTCCCGATATTCCACGCGAACGGATGGAGCTTCCCGTGGGGGATAGCCGCCGTTGGTGGGACTAACGTCTGTTTCCGGAAAGTCGACGCGCCTACCGTCTATGGGCTGATCACGCGCCACCGTGTCACTCACATGTGCGGCGCTCCTGTGGTGCTCAACATGCTTACAAACGTCAACGGCCCCACCAAGCTTCCCAACCCGGTCCAGATCCTGACCGCCGGAGCTCCGCCTCCGGCAGCAGTCCTTCTCAAGACGGAATCGTTGGGGTTCGTGGTCAGTCACGGGTACGGACTGACGGAGACGGCGGGGCTTGTGGTGTCCTGCGCGTGGAAGAATCAATGGGATCGGTTCCCAGCGACGGAGCGGGCGAGGCTGAAATCGAGGCAAGGAGTGAAGATCGCGGGGTTTACGGAAGTAGACGTTGTAAATCCGGAGACTGGAGGGAGCGTGAAGAAGGACGGATCGTCGATCGGAGAAGTGGTTCTTCGAGGCGGGTGCGTGATGCTGGGTTATCTAAAAGATCCGACCGGTACAGCCAAGTGTATGACCGATCAAGGGTGGTTCTACACGGGAGACGTCGGGGTGATCCATACGGACGGATATTTGGAGATAAGGGACAGATCTAAAGACGTGATAATAAGCGGAGGGGAGAACATAAGCAGCGTGGAAGTGGAGTCGGTGCTGTACGGTCATCCGGCGGTGAACGAGGCGGCGGTGGTGGCTAGGCCGGATGAGTTCTGGGGGGAGACGCCGTGTGCTTTTGTGAGCTTGAAACAGGGAAGTGCGGAAACGACGACGGAGAAGGATGTGATTGAGCACTGCAGAGCGAAGATGCCGCACTATATGGTGCCGAAGACGGTGGTGTTCAAAGACGAGCTGCCGAAGACTTCCACCGGGAAGATTCAGAAATACTTGCTGAGAGATGCTGCCAAGAAAATGGGTGCTTCGAAGCTCAGTCGCCTCTGATTTTTTGTCGTCGTTTTGGCCGGTGACTGGCTGTTTATGTGTGTTTAATTTTAATTTTTTTTTTAACCATACATAATGCCAAAGCCAAACCAGAAGTAGAGAGTTAGCAGATGCTGATGGCCGTATAATAAATAATAACATCGGATGTGTAATAGGAACGATCCTCAAATAAGATTAACACCCTGGTTTGGTCAAATGTAACTTCGCCGATGTAAAGATATTGAATTCGAATTCAGTTAATACCTTAGTAGCTTAGTAGTTGGAGATGACGAAAAGTAAGAGAGATACTTCAAAAGTTTCAGAGAATATACAACGGCTCAAATCACAAGCACAATGGGCCATACGAACTATGATTTCAAAACGTTTACGATTTCTCGATTTCCAAAAAGAACAAGCAAATCGTCACCGATTAAAGCCCAAAAAGGGAAATGAATTTCCGGCGCAGAGGAGTACGAGCCTCCGAGGTAGCACGACTGAGATTGGACTTGATGTTATGTATAAGTTTTGTTGTGGGACGAAATGAAATCTCTGCTTGCATCAATGGAAAGAAGTCCGATAACATCCCAGTTCGTTTCAATCCTGAAATATTAAATATGGGCCAAAATTGATATAGTTCAAGGCCTGTATATGTTAGAATATGGGCCAAAATTGACCAATAATGATTCGATCAGAACTAGTAGATTGATAATGCATACGAAAAAGTCAATGTGTGAGAGAAAGATTAATTTTGTTTTATCATCCGTTCACATGAAAAAATGAAAAAAAATGCGTATACTATTTTAAATATGATAAAAAATTTCACTCTTTGAGTTAATTTGTAAGGCTAAAATGTCAAATAACACCCAACCATCAGGTTCATAGGCTTTGAATGATGGAACCAAATGTTTCAGTATTTCACATGCCGTGGGTCTAAGGCCGGTCCCTTAATTTATTTTGAACAAGTGTAGTCTCTTTCTCAACATATAACACTTTAATGAAGAAGCCGATGTGCATGAGATTAGCAATTAAATCGTGGATATCCTATTCAAGAAGTCGCATCACCGACGGGGAAGCCCGTGGCGATGGCTGATCCACGAAGGCCGCAAACCCATTCATCATTGAAGCCTATTAAAACCAGGCAATCAACCGGTTGACTCTTATTTTAACTTTTTGCCCCATTTAATTATTAGTTAAATCCATCAATCATCAATATTTTCTTTTGGTAGAAAGCCGCCAAAGCGTCATTAGTTAATATTAGAAACCACCGATGCAAGCGGTGGAAGAAAAATACTTATAGCATTTTAATCTAATTAATAGGATAGATTTCAATTCGACTAGTTAAAAGTATGTAAACCAAACGCATAAGAATGATCGAGATGAGCTAAATAACCTGTTGCACAATTGACTTCATGGTATATGTGAAAAATATCGATTTCCAAGTTATGATTCCAAATATCTATCAATCGTCAAAATATATGTATATATAGTCACTAATATTTCATGATCAATTTTTATATATGGTCTGTGTTTTACTTCACACAGTCCATAAAATGAGTACATTATATTATTGATAAAACTCATATTTATTTTTCTGCTCAAATAACTCGTATCGCATTAATTATCAACTGTGGCTATCAAATTCTCAAACTTTTTAGGAAATCAGTGAGTTTAATAATAGCGTATTCGATTTTCATCAATTCACTTTTTATAAACTTTTATCGTATGATAATTAATAAAAATAAAAATATTTTAATAAAATAGTAAATAAATATTTTTATGAAGGACATATTAATCTATTTATATTAAAATATAAATAATTCAAAATAAAATATGAACGGCATACAGCATCATTAATAAAATATGAACTGTAATAAAAGGTATAAATGTGTTGACCATCCATCGTAATTATAATATTTTCTCTAGGGACGGTAAGATATCGCATTGAGATCGATGGCAAAACCTACCTAAACGGAAATTGTAACTATCAAAAAGTTTAATGATGATATGGGGACAATTGGCCTTTTCCTTTTAGGGACAATTAATGTTTTTTTTACAAAGGTGAGAACACCCGGTAAAAAGTTAAAATTTTACATTCAATCAGTGGATCTAAATATATTGTACAAGGTTTACGGTATTTTCATTTCAAATTTTTTATAATTATTAAGTCTTAATTATCAATAACAATGACGGTAGGAAAAGAGACTCCAATCATATCCGTACCAATGCAATCACAAATCTCGTGCGATAAAAAAGAAATATTATGCGCTCCAAACGAGAGAAAAATCATAATGAGCGAGGAAATCGATAACACAATTTCCTTCACGATAGGTGTGTATAACATGAACCATCCAATTATAACCAATTAATTATGACGGAGATGTACAAACTAATTCATATTCTTTAATTCATATTTGTTCATCAAGATATTAATAAAAAATGCTATTCTTATTTTTTGATAATTTGAAACATTGTTATACTCGTTCAAGAACAACCTGAAACCAAACAAAGGTTTTATTTCCAGAATGAAACAAAATCGATGGGTAAAGACGTCTTTTTACTAGCTAGGCATGAATGATACTTGGTGTTTGGACGAAATCCTTGATATGCTTGAGAAGCAACAGATTCTCAGGCAATTCCGGCATGGTGTAAAAGGCATGGATAGCACTTGGGATCTCCAACAACTCCACTGTCTTTCCCGATTTCTTCAGCCATTCGTAGTACCTTCTCTGCCAATCTTGAAGCGGATCGAACCCTCCCACGACGACCAATGTCGCCGTAGGGAACCTCACTAATCCTTTGATATCCACCCCGTTCGGCCCGGAAACGTTGGCTGCCGGGTGGTCCCTGTCGGATCCTTCCGGCAGAAAAGCCTTCCAAGCCCAGTCTGTCAATTCCATGGTTATGACCGGAACTCCCACCACCTTGATCTCTGACTCTGTTCTTTCCTCTCCCCCGAAGAACGGCTGGATCGCTATTAGCCCCGCGATCTTCAGGTGCTTCAAATCATCTGCGGATTAAACTAGGTGTTCATTAGTTCCGGTAATGACACTCGAATACGAATCATTAAGGCAGTTCGGTTTTTCCCCGAAGGGATGGTACCAAAATTGTCATTCTTATAAGTCGTTCAAAACGAGCGTACATAGTGTTCACTGGAGGTACAAACCCAGACTTCATAAACGGAGTTGTATGGGCCACGGGTCTCCGCAAATGCGTTAACCTCGATCCTTACTCACTAGTATACGAACAACATCAAAGAGTCACCAGAAAATATCAACAAAACAGCATACCAAATGACTTATTACTAAAATAAAACCTATGACTATGAACACTGCATGATCCTAATTAGAACCACTGTAAAACTAATCTCAATTAAAATGTGACTCTTCACATACGGGGATGTACAAATTCCTTTCTCTCCTAACATACTAAAACTCAAACCCTAATTATATATTAGGTATGTATCTCCTAACCAACCATATAAACGGTATGGATCTCTTTCCATTAATAATATGAACTATAATATTTATTAAAAAATCAGGATTCTTTTATCGAATGCGGTGATGTATGGAGTTAATAGCGATCGACGAACTAACTCGTAGTAGACCCCATTCGTTTCTTACCTAACCTATTAAAACTCAAATTTTCAAATCCGAAAAAGATGGTTATCAATACGTCACATTAATCTTTAAATATATATAATTTTATGTGTCATTGTATCATTCATGACGTGCAGTATGATTAAGTTCGTTATGGTCATCTTGACTAAAAGACACAGACCTGAAGACGCCGCTCTGACTGCGACGTGGTGCGCAAGGTTCCCTCCGGCACTATCCCCAGCCAAAAAGCAACGCCCAAAGTCCACGTCAACACCGTAATCCCTTTTGAAGTCAACGATTCGCCCGTCGATGTACTTGAGCAAATCAAGGCCGTCTTCGTACTGACGGGGCCATCGATGTTCAGGGGTAAGACGGTAATTCACCGACACGACAACGGCAGGGGTCTCGCGCGCAACGGAACGGCAAAACACGTCGTAGAACTTGGAATCCGCACCCATCGACATAAACCCTCCTCCATGGAAGTACACTACCACCGGCAGAAACGGGCGGCCATTTTCCGCCGCCTCCGCCGGTCGGTAGAGGCGGAACCAGAGGTTGCGAGTGGGGTCCACCGTGACGTCGAAGGCTGTTACGCCTTTGTAAGGCTTTTTAGAGCTGGGAGGTGGGGACTTGAGGTCGACTAGGTTCAAGATAGTGCGGTTGACGGTGACGGTGGTGTCACGGCGGCGGCTTAGCCATGGTTGACGGGATAAGTTGACGCCGAAGGAGTGGAGGGCGAAGAGTAGCCGGACTTTTAGTGGGAGGTTGGGTGATGATGGAGTGGTATTGTTCTTGCTCGGTGACATGTCTTTTGTTTTCTGTCACATACAGAGGATGTTGAATGTATGGATATGAGGGTGAACTCTACATATATATATATATATATATTAGAATAACTTGGTAGACTTGATACATCGCTGTATGGTATCTTGAAGTAGTAGGTAGGCTAAATCCAACGAAAGTGATAAGGTGACCAGAAAAATCACCTTGATTTCTTTCCTTCCCAGGAAACTACCTACTGTTGCATTATATTCACTTTTCCTACGTGTACGAATCGCACTGGAATGGGGATGGAATTAATAATAGCCCAAATAAGATGGCGAGATTTCGACATTTTTACAATTGGAATATTCCATTATGGGGGATGATGAGAGTATGGGTACGATACATGACACGTCGTCTCTCTACTCATCTAGTGGACAATTCTTGTTTGGTCTCAACTGAATGTTTGTTGATTATTTGTACGTATCTGGTTCATCTCACTGTTGCTCAGTGTGCTTTTGTAAGAGGATTAAGCTAGATGCCGAATCCGAAATTTAAAACAATAAGCTCGAAAACCTGTTACAAGCCCTAATTTTCTAATCTACAACAGTGGCAGCCGCCGCCACTATCTGAAAAGCACAGTGGAGCATCCATTCCAGGACCTAATCAAACTTAAAATAATAAGCTTGAAGACCTGTTACAAACCCTAATTTTTTAATCTGCAACAGGCCTATGAATCAGGGCCCATTTTGCTAATTGCAAAAGCCTGTGGGAAGTTGGGCTGTATTGACTATTACCGCCAGCCCGTAATTGAAATAAAGTTGGGCTAAAACTAGGTACTTGTTGGGGAATTTTGTCCTTTTCATGTAATAATTAATAAATAACCAGTTAAATTTTTTCCACTGGTTAAAAAAGAAAACTAAACTTGCGGACATTCTATTCCCTCTGTCTCCTTTCGATCCTTGTGGTTGCAGCTACTTGTAAATCCTTCCCTGCCTTATCTCTCTCCTTCCCACCGTCACGGCGACGCCGCGAGAAACGAACTCAATTCAGCGTTCAGATTATGTAGATGATCATACTTGATTTCGGTTTCGTGCACCTTTGCAGCTGCAGCTGTCTTTGTCCGCCGGCGACGGTGGGGGAATATTGAATTAGCTGATGAATTTATGCAGGTCAATGATGGCGTCAATTCAATTAGGTCGCTGATTGTTGATTTCACAGTAGCAGCTGAGCTTCAAGGTATCTATCCAGTCCTCCTTTCATTCCGCTTCTCGTTTCCAATTGACGGCACAATCGCTCCATCTGACGGACATTCATTCTATTGCACAACTTTGCTTCGATTGATCTGCTGCGATCCATCAAGCTGTTCCTCCTCCATTATTTCGTAACTGTTGATTTGATATTGATGAATTTGCTGAAGATGATCAGTTACTCGACTTCGTTTTGCTTTATGATATTTGCGTGTTCGAGTAATTGACGAATCTTTCTTTCAGCTGTAGGGTATTGATTAATGCGATTTGCCTGTAGTTAATCCGTTTCTTAACCCTAAATGCTGTTCTTCAACTAAGTAATTCGCAGCAGGTTAATTTGACACCTGTTTTACTCGTTTTAAATTGTGAAAGAATCAAGGGATTTCCGGATTTGTGATCATCTTATGTGAATCAATTTTCAAATTTTTTCGACCTTAATAGCTCATTAGATCCCTACAATCAAATATTAAGCTCAGGCTCTGAACTGAATTGAGTGTAACCTAGAATCACGCCAGATTGAGTGTGTTTTTCTTTTGCTTTCTCTCTCCCTGTGCTCTGGTTTTGGCTTGATTCCGTTTTTCGTTCCTATGCAGAGAAAGTTGGAAGTGATGGAATGGTACAGGAGGTACCTTCGGGTTGGAAACTACTACTGTCAGCAATTGCTGTGAGACTGGCCAGCATTTGGTTGCAAACCAAGGTAATGTTAAATTGTTACTCATACAACTGCTCCATGTGTTGTCATAAGCTCAGTCTGTATAAGTTCTCTGAGCAAGCCTATGAATTGTCTTGTGCTTCTTTTAAACTCCAAACTTAAGCCTATGAAGTGTGTTTGGCTGGGAATAAGGAAGCATAGGCCATGATCATTCTACTTGTTGGCCCAATTGGATTCATTGGCTCTTGAATCTGGATTGCCAATAGGAATTTTAATATTATGCAATTGTGGTATCTTAAGATGCGAGAATGACACCAGCGATTGTGAAGGGGAAGACAAGTCCTTTCCCTCTCCTCTCTTTCCTCATTTGAAAGAAGAGGAAAATCTCGCTTGTTCCCCTCAATATTTTCATGTGTCAGGTCTGTCAACTGGCAGTCCACATTGTGCTGCCAGGACTAATTTTTCTGGCATATCGTAAGGGAAAGAGTAGGTTGCTTAATGATACTGTACAGTCTATGCTGTCCCATTAGGGTTGTTAATTATAGGACTTGGCCCCTCGCCAACCAAACAATTCAACTAGGGATTTGTGAATTGGTGTGCTGGGATATTTGTGTTTCAGCCTAGAGCTAGATTTTCTGGATTGCTGCCGTCCCATGTTTTGTTTTTCTTTGTCCACCGTCTGTGATTTTCGTTCATCTATGATTTGCTTCCTCTTGTTTGCTTTGTTCTGTTTCAGTAACGGGACCGTCGTTCAAATCATAATGATATATTATTGGCTTCTTGTTCATGAATCTAATTTCAACTTGAAGCTTAGCTGAACTTTGAGATCATGATATCGCTGAGTTGCCTGAGAATGAATTGTGGTGTTGAAACTGTCATTGATTTCTTAGGGAATGAGAAAGAAATGAAGGAACAAACATCATCTAACAGCTACCAACAATCTCTCATATTGAAGATTTTTTTCTGCTAACGATCTCAATCTCATATGTAAGATTCTTTTTCTGCTATTTCAGGCAAGGAAATCAAGCAAGACAGGATGCAGGAAATGTATCAGAATACAGGTAAATCCAACTCACGCAAGTTGCATGTTTTTCGTATACTTAAGCTGATGAGCAGAAATCTAAACAGAAAATAGTAGAGAAACTTGGTTGTGCTGATTTCTCCTTGATCAAAATTTACAGTCTGAAAGATGGATTCCATTTCTCAGAAAAAAGGGATAGAAATTCTCGCATACTAAGCCATGCTAGAACAAAAACTTAAAATAGATTTACAGAAGATTTACAAGTTACCCTACGCTGAAAGTCAAAGTTAGCTCATTACTCTCCATTTTGTTTGTTGCAGCTTCCTTTCCCCTGCAAGTGGACATCTTGTCTGGAGAGGACCTTTCAGATGACTGTTCAGTACCAGCATCAGAATCCGACCTCTTTTCATATAAGAAGCTCTTGCATCTTATACACAAAAACTTATCCGGAGTAGGATCACAATTTTCGATCCCAGCACACCTAGTATGCTGCCAGACACCACAAGAGTCACAAGCCAGCATCCTCTCGCCATCATCGTCCTTTGCCCCACAAGTGCAATCTACAGTCCATTTCTCAGTCCCCCGCTCCATTCGGTAACGGTTGACTGCACTTTTGGATGAGCACGTCCCCTTCATCCTCACGGTTCCAGTTGATCCAATCAGAAACTTCAGGGTAAAGGAATCCTCCACGGAGCCATATTCAAGCAGCCCATCAATCTGAAGCCTTTTACACATGGCATACACTTCCTGGAAAGCTTTGCCAGCTTCACTCTTAAGGCTAGCAACTGTGGCACTCGAAGGCAATACCAGTAGTTCCGGAGGTATTGCAGGCTCCTCCCTCGATTGGTCAAAGAGCTCAACATGACACATGAGGTAAATACTCGAGGAATAATTTACAAGCTGTTTTTCAGGTTTGAAGTCCTTAATAAATTGTTTGCAGTCAATAAGCTTGGTTGCAGAGTCGATCACTGCTTGCCTTGTCACTGATGGTCTAAATTTCTCCATTGTCTCAGGGTTGATCAGTGAATCAAACAAGAATTTCAGGTCTGATTTGATCTGCTCTTTCCATGGATAGCAAGGGTGCAGTCCTTGACGCGATGTGGAAGCAGGCTCCAACCTGTAAGAAAAGTTTAAACATCAGTTAGAGAACGCCAAAAGAGGGAATCAAAAGGTATTCAGCCAAGACATTACTCTACCTGAATTCAACATCATACGAAGCAGGACTGCATCGTGCCCGAACCACCATGTCCTTCGGAGCCAACATTCCTTCCAGGTGTGCGAGGGAGTAGTTGAGTAGCTCAGGAGACGCTTTCTGGCACATGACACCCTTAAGAGTGTGCCTGGCCACCCATTTGGTCTCACTAGATGCTGCTGCCAACACCTTGATCATAGACTGCTGCACCTCCTCAACATCACTCCTCGTCCAAGCACACAACACCCTCGAAGACCCCGAATCATTCTCTGCCACATTCAATTTGGACCCCGACATCCCAGTAGTTTCTCGAATCAGCCTCAGCAAGAACGTGAAGAGATCTTTCAGTGTCACGAGCTCGGAGGTCGACAATGACTTGTAGAAAGCAATTGCTGCCTGCAGTCGAGACCGTGGCCCTCGTCCATGGAAAGAGAGCTGATCTAAAGCCACACCCGAAAGAGTCTCAACTACTCCCCGGTAAGCTTCGGATTTCAGGGCATAGCTTCCGTTTCCAAACTCATAACCCCAGTTTCCATACCATGAATGTCCCTTGGTGATGGCATGAAGCAACCTGTACTCAGTACCATACTTCTTTGAAACATCCATGACCGATACCTTCCTGCGCGGATAAAAAAATCAGATCCTGTCTAAACAACTTCTCATATACAAGCTTGAGCAAGAGGAAGGAGCGTAGGTTACAAACCTGACAGAGAGAGCACTGCAGAGTCGATCCCAGAAGTTCATGATATGAGTTCCGGTAAGAGCCTGAGAGCCACCTTCTTTACCGTTGACCCTCAAAAGATGGCCGAAACCATTCGAGTGGACTACACCGTGAAGCAAGTGAGTAGTGTCTTCAAGCTGGGTGTAAACCCACTCCTCCAAATCGTCTGCAGTAACCACAAAGTCGCACCACTTGCACCTGCAGTCCGACAGTTGGAGGGAGTTCCCGCATTTGGTACACAGCTTCTGAAACCCCTCCGACGAGCTGCTTCCACCGCCGGTGGCTCTCACGATGAAATGGTACCGCTTCCGACACACCGGATGACTGCTCCAGCCTAACCTAGTCCGACAACATCCCACATTAGCTACCACATTCCACGAATTTTTTTTTGGAAGTACTAATGATTTCCCGGTTTTTTTTTGTTTCAGGAAGACCCGGGAAAGAAGTGGGAGGAAAATAAAAAATAATTGTGGGTGGAAAAATCAGAAGAGAGAAAACGACGGGAGACAAGACTCACCAACTACACGGCACTGGTTACAGTAAACAGATCTGGGAGATCTGGTCACGTCCTCCTCGACGATATCGAGAGCGACGACGAGAGGGGAGAGATCTGGTCCGTCGACTAGATCTCCGACGCGGAAGACTATTTGCCAGGTCAGGAGAGAAGGGAAGAGGGAAGGAGGGAACGTGAGGCGCGCGTGGTTCGTTAAAAAGGCTTTTACTGCGTCCCTGAAGGGTCCTCCCGCCGCCGCCGCCGACGACGACTTAAGGTCGGCGCCTTCCCCGGCGGGGAAGAAGAGGAAGTCGTGGAGGTCGGCGGTGATCCTGTTCCTTCTTGCTCTCTTGAGTGGTCTGTTGTTGGTCATCACCATCCTCTTCTCCGTGGTAATTTTTGTTTTGTTTGGCCTCGTAGATCTGATAAATAAGAGTTGGGGGGGGGGCGGCGGTCCTGGTTTAGGCTGGGGGGAGCGGGTGGGCGGAGGGTTTTAGAGAAGACAGTAAATAGAAGGAAAAGTAGAAATTCAAGGAGGACGTTACTTTATTAATTTATTATTTAATAATAATTTATTAAATCGAGAGAGCAGACGAATCGAGTTTGGAGAGGAAAAGGAGGGAAAGATTGGATTTTGTAGAGAGAAAAGGCGGTTTAATTCTTTCTGTGAAATTTCAGTCTTTGTTTTGATAGGATTTGGATTCTCGGAGGGCAGTTTGGATATTTTTGATATTTTCCCACCGCCTTCTTTTGCATCTTCTCTTGTATTCTTCTTTCTTTTTTACCTCCTCCTTTTTTCCAGCACGGATAAGGATAGCTAAACAATAGGGTTTAAAATTGATTTATCTGCTAAATTTGGATACCTAAAACAGAGTTTTCTTTTCAGCCAGATACTTAAGAGTTAAGATATAAATTTTCCCAATTTTCCTCTAAGACCTGTTGTAAATTAATCAATGAGCTTCTAGATTGTTCTCTTTGGAGATCTATGTATCAATCACTAGATTGAGAATTTGAATATATTTTCCTAACGTATGTAAACTGAATATGGTGAATCTGCATTTATGATGTATATCTTGGAATGGAAAGTAATTATAATGGAAGGGAAGGACCAAATTCAAACGTTACCTCCTTAGGAACTTCTTGGTAAACTCGACGACAACGTCTTTTGCATTGCTAGACAGTTTAGAGTCGCAATTGGATCAGTCAAGAAAGTTGGACAAAAAAGTCCACCCCGAGCACCAAATCAATGCAAAACAACACGATAACTCGAGATATTTAATTGTCGAAATAGATCAAGAATCAAAACGGAATAGGATAAATCTAGTGGCACTGGCCAAACTATGATAAAGGGTAAAATAAGTAACCACAATTCGATTAAACTTGACTTTGTCAATGATCCCATATATATGCATGTGTGGTACAATCTAACTAAACTTGATAATGTTGAAAACAATACTATCCATCCTCAGTATTCATGCGTGAGGCATGCCCTCTATTTTTTCAACAAAAATAAATAAAAAACTCGTGACATATTGGACATCATTTGATCAATTGAATCAACTTGAGTGTCATCATATACGAATTACTTAGTTTATGTAATCAATAGCTCGTTGAGAAGGACGAGTAAACAACAACACAAAGAACCTAGAAATCTACCCGAGCCGTCTAACCAAATAACCAATTAACTCGAAAAACATGCAAGACCAAACGAAAGAAGTGGTTTGTTTATGTGTAAAGATGCTCAGAGAACATGTATTTTGGTTCTATGCAAACATGATGAGGAGGCTAATAGTAATTGTATCATCACTAACTTGAAGAAATTTAAGCATAGAGTATTCTTCCCACTCACCATTGCTTCATTGTTTGCCCAGATCACTGACTAAAGTCCATTGCAACCCTGTACTCCGATCCACAGGTACATTTGATATTGTTAGAAACATCCTGAAAGAAGAAGACCGACCCTTAACTGGAAGAATACAGTGTGCTTAGTTTTCAATAGATGGTGGCATTTACGCTTCTGAAAACAATACATTTAGAGCATGAATAGATCGCTAGGTGGGGTGAAAAACTTGGTTAGAGAATAGAGATTCAGACACAGGAAATAAAGATCCTAGTATTTGCAAGTAACATTTACCTTAAGTTTCTTAATTTGCGTTTCCAGAGATTGGAAATAGTCCATTTCTCCAGCCTTATCAGACAAAAACCCATTATACTCCTCTTCAAGGTTCTTCATGTCCATTTTCATCAGCTCGGGCTACAAATGTACATATAAAGATGGGTTGCTTAATAAGCACACAAATGCATTTTGCTAAAATTCAATACTAGTCTCAATGATGTGAACTAGTTCCTTTATGTTCAATTCATATTTATAAGCTCAGGAATATCAACAGAGAAATGCATTTGATAATCTGGGAAACAGGTATTTCGTAGGTGGTAACTTGAGAATTCTGCAATAGATGAGTACTGTATAGTCAATCAAGCTCTCATTAATTTGTTGGCGCACATAAAATAAGAATACTAAAGGCTTACCATACTCTCATTCAGTCTGCATAGCAACTCATCAATAGACTGCTTCATCTGAATTGAAGGGAACCAATCAAGGATCTGAAATTTCAACGTGAACTGCAAATTCCAATCCAGAGATAACCAGAAGGTAGCATAAACACTCAAAACTATATCTTAACAGTGCATGTAAACCTTAGCGTTCTTCGTAATAAGTTTGTTTTTCATCCGTGTAATATCATTCAGCTTGCACTTCTCGGATTCCAACTTGCCCATAAACTCCTCCTCATCTTCACTACCCTGTCACGTGACAAACTGTAAAAAAAATGCCAACTCTGGACTTCTCAAAACAACAATACGCCAACTCTTTACACGAAGGCTCAGCATCAGAATGTGATGGCAGCCATTTTGCTATAATAAAGAAGAATAAGTCTACCATGTCATGCATTCTCGTTTCTCCATTAGTTCCGTGGGCATTAAGCCAGTCCTGCATAAATTTTTGACAATTGTGGATCTTCTGTGGATCACGATAGAATTTATATCATAAGATCTGCATCAGCTGCATAATATGAACTGTACCTCTTGTTCCCTGAGTTGTTTATTAACATCATCTGCTATCCCAGCATAGTAAGAACTGGTAGCGCACAGATGTCACAACTCAGGATCATCATCACAAAATATGTAGAATGTCTAAAGTCTAGTGGCTTGCTCGTTCTGTTACCTCTTCTCGGCAAGTTTGGTGGATAAGTAGACTCTTTCTTGCAGTATAAGCTCCAGTGTCTGGATGTCAGAAAGCCAGAGATAGATGGAACTAGAAATGTTAACTATAATTTTCGCTTCCCTAAAATGACGCTGCTTTTCCCATCACATTCTGACTTTATTAAGCAAATAGGGTACTACACACAGTAAATACTTGTTCTGTAATGAATACAGTGATTAACAAGCAAGAGTAAATGACTCATGCATCTCAACAAGCTTCAGTACATGCAACAGAGCCGCATTATCCGCTTTCATATGTTGTTCTTTCTAGTCTCCTTCAGTTTATTTTAGTTTACACGTTGTCTTGACGACTCGGGTAAGTACCTGGGTAAGAGTTGAGGAGTCTAACTCCAGAGACGCAAGCTTCTTTTGTTTTTCCAGTATCTGTGAGCACATCTGAGCTTCAGCAGTTGACATCTTCCCTAAATCTTCATTGAACTGTTTCTTCTCTGCTACTACTGCAAGTAGTAGAGAAGCATCACAGGAATATACATGCATCATAGCCAAATTCACTGCTATCAAGAGCTACGAACACTGGAACTCCTTAACTGAATCTGTTGGAATGTTACTAGAACTTTCATTTAAGAAGTTATGTCACTTCAAGAAGCTAAAACAAGGTGCAAATGGCAGATCGTGAAAGGAATTCTGGCTAGCATTACACATTATTACTGCTGGACACGAAACAGAAAACGAACTAATTCTCGTCTACGTATTCCGAAAGAGCAAAGTTGTTGAGGTGAAATCTATTCTGCGTGTTCATTCATCAAAATCATAAACCTCAAACGCCAATGGCAGCATGAACTGAAGGAAATAACGCATAAGTGGACGAAGATATCAGAAGACGGGAATATAAGACAAAAATCGCAGGAAAAACGTCAACATTTGGCCAAACAAGCAATTTAAACACAACACATTGGCAATTTTCATTAGGAAGAAGAAGAAGTGAAACCAAAGTTGAGATCGTTCTCCATGGCGTTAATAGTAGCAAGGGGAGTGTGCTCCTCCATAGATGCATGCGCTGCTTGATTTTCAACATCTGCAGATTCACCATTGCTGATCCGCATCAAGATGCTAGGGTTTCACTTGCTAATCGAGAGATTGAGAGATAAGAGTTACCATTCATCTGAGAGCGTAGAGCCTTCGCGTACTGCAAGTACTCCTCCATGTTTCAATTGCACTGCTTCAACTGTAGAAGCGTCGGAGAATGAGATGAGTCGCCGACGGGATTCGACTGAGAGAGAATCACCTTAGAGATCGACCGAGAGAAAGAACGAGAGAACAATTTAAAATTTCGAAGGAAATTTGGAGGGAACGTCTGCCTAATAGTAGTGAAATTTGTGCGAGGTGATATTTAAATCAAATGTGGGTCCCACCCTTTTCAAATGGCAATTCCGTAAATACAATTTTAGTTTAGGAAAAATATAAAGGAATTACACAAAAATTCTTCTTGCAACTGACAGAAGAATGGATTGATCTCCCCGCCTTCTTTTCCAAACGAAAATGCTAGTATTTGCCGAGCAATCTGAATCAAGCAGGTGCTAAAATGGCGACCTCCGGGAGAATAGGAATTAGGAGACAGCAGCCGCAGCCGCAAAAGCTCTACCAAAGGCACGGCGGTTTCTTTCGAGGAGTATTCGGACGTAACAACAATCGGCCATTATTCCCAGCTTCTTTTAGGCTTCTCTCTTCTCGGAAAACATTCCGTCTCGTTATAGCGGTGCTGGCTTTCATCGCTCTTGCTCCTCCGGTCTTCTTCCACTTCAGGCTCCGCCGCTTCCAGCAGGTTCTGTCTGCCGATCTCTTCATCATTGCGCTCATAGATTTTCCGTAACTGTTTATAGTTCGCGTTGCGTTGCATAGATTGCCTAGCTAATTTGCTGGATGTGCTGTTTGCAGATGCAATCAAGAAAATGCGGATGGTTGAATCATCCCCCGCTTGTTTGTGCTCATGGTGGCGATACAACTAATGCATTTCCCAACACGGTAAGTAACTAATTGGTTGCTAGATGGTGGTGATTCCTTCCTTCATCTTGCATATATTTCAAGTTCAAGACTAGTTCTAAAAATGCAAATAACTTTCTACTTAGAATGGTTCACTGTCCTTCTTTCTAGTAATTCCTCCTCTGAAATTATATCAGCGTTGCTTCTTGCTCTTCGTTCGCAGGTGGCAGCCTACCAGCTGGCTCTTCGCTCCCAGGTAGATTGTATTGAGATTGATGTTTCTCGTTCCTCTGATGGAGTTCTGTTTGCGCTCCATGACAGGTAAATTGTTGGGACTGAATAATAGTTCCATCTTTGTATTCTTTGGTGTGTTTACATGTCTTGTTGAAGTGTAAGATGCTTGTAGCCATTGTTTTTGCTGTCGGAGTCTTGATTTCATGATGTCACAGACAGGGATTTGCAGAAGATATCTCGTAATAGTACCTCCAGAGTTGGTCACTTGACTATGAAAGAGGTGAGACCTCTTCATGATATATTTTATCAGCCGGGGAAGTTCCTTTGTAGAGTGGCTGGATAGGGACTTAACACTGATCAACTCCGGCTTAGTTTGTTTTTGTAGATAAAGGAGCTAGATGTATCTCATCAATCTGCTCTAGACATCGGTGAGCAAAAGATCCCCACTATTGTCGATGCTTTGAAGGTAAAAAAGTTGCTTTCTTTCAGTTGTGGACTACTATCTGTTGTAAATTAAATAGGAATTTCCCTTATGCGTGTGGTGACACTTTTCTAAATGTAAGCTTACTCGTGTTGACTGTATTATACACCATACAGTTGGTATCAAGTTCTGTTCGGCAGGTGATTCTGGATGCCAAAGTTGGACCCCTGTTTTACGAAGATGGACTTGCAAAAGACATTCTTTCTATAGTGAGTTTTCTTGTGTGAACAGTACTGAATGTTTATTTGCTCTATTCCCTCAGTTGTCTCGTGTCCGCTTTTTCTACCTACTCCGTTTCTTTGCTGATATTGATTTCACTTCAGCATTAATGCATGTGGATTGTGGGTTTCAATAGTGAACATGAAATTTTCATAGTACCTTATAGAAGTGCTGAATTTTCAGGTTAAGAGATCAAAGTGCACAAATTGTGTTGTTTGGGCCAAAAGCGACAGTTTAGCAAGGGATGTGATCAAACTAACATCAGATGTCGTGGTAAAGTAGCTTGACTTGATATGTACCATGGAGATGTAGCTAGGTTGATTTTTCAATCCGCAATTAATAATAAGATTGAGCTATTATTTCATTAGTGATTATCTTAGAGGGAAACTTGAGAATCCATGAGATTTTAGTTTTGTCGCATCTCCTATAACTGTCTACCGGATCTTTCTTAAATCTCTTCAAGTGTCGAGACTGATATGATTAATCAATTACACAGTGTGTCACAGTGTAGTGTTAACCAGCTCTCGTTTGGAAGTTCATCAGTGCAGTTTGAGATTGAACTTACACCTCAGGAAAATTTGTTGTGTTTTTATATATGTTGCTTTACAGGTGGGATACATTGTGATGGTGGATCCTAATACCGGCAGGAGAAGCGACCTATTGAGAATAAAAGAGGCCGGAGTGGTTGGCGTTTCCCATCGACTAGTGAATGAACGGCTTGTGAGGCTTCTCCATGGGTATGTTTGGGCTGATCTGAGTTGCAATTGTCTTCCCTATTTTTTTTGGTTGCATTAATAAGAGCTAATGACGATGACAAAAAACAGGAGGCAGAAAAGGGTGTATACATGGACTGTTGATGACGTAGAGTCGATGCGAACGATGTTGATGGAAGGAGTAGATGCGATTGTCACAAACCAACCAAGTTCACTCCATCGGCTCATGCAAGACATTCGAAGTGAGTGTCGAGAGGAAGGTCTTACCTTGCCGGGATGACAATAATAACGACGACATAGGTCGTCGACATGAGCCTAAATCATCCAATGCAAGTCATTGCCGTGTTTGTATGATTGTATTAGTTTAGGCAAAGGCAGCAAACTGTTGAAAGAAGGCATCGTAGTTATTCATATTTCTGGGAGTAAAGCTTCTTGATTTTGTTTTCTGTTCTAGCGTGTTGACACTGTAAATCAGATACTTGAAACAATTGATATGGTAATTGGTAGTAATGTCTATGTTCTCTCTATATTTCAATCTCAGAAACAAACACCCTTTGAGAGTATGCATTCTTGTTTGCCACCAATCCATACTATATCAGCCAGTTTATCAATTGGGAAAATATATTAGTTGATAATTTAAACATGCATAATACTAGTTTAATTCCTTATTAACGTCTCCATTTTTTGAATATTATATTTTTATTTTTCGCAGAATAATTAAATAACTATTAACTATAATGATACGGAGATAACGTGAAGGGGGTGAAGGAAAATGATGCTGACACGTCGCTCTTGGAGGAAGACGATTGAATTTGTTCAACGAATCTGACAGGGGCCTTACTATTTAATGCAAATCCTTCATAGATTCCTGATCCCGCCCTTAATTCATTTCTTCCCCCGCCATTATTTCAGTTCCCGATCAATTATCTCGTCGGTGGGAGGAAGAAAGCAGGAGCAAGTAAAATTGATCGGAGGAGAGAAGAGGAAATGGTGGTTGTATCGAGGATCGGATTAGGGGCTTGGTTCAGCAAGAAGGTCGTCGATCCTCTCCAGCAAATCCTACGCAGGTACTTCTCTTGCCTCCAGCTCATGCTTTCCCTTTTGGATCCTTGCTATTTCCTTTTTTCCTTCCAGTAATTTATTATAGTTCCACCTCTTTAAACTCGCTAGTTTTAAAGTTTACTTATCCAAGGCTTAGGGTTTCGGTGCACTTTGGTTGGTTGGATTTGCTGCAGATACCCAGGTTTAGTTTAATTTACCCGCCTACCTCTTTCATTTCCCTAGTTTGATCTGGGAAACAGCGTCTGTAGTGGTCATGGATCCACTCTGTTGCCCACCTGTGTACTGTTATTATAATAATAATACTGATTGTTGCCTCATTTCTTGTGATTCTAGTTTGTTTTCCCCAACTGTTTACTGGTACTGTTGCCCATTTCTTGTAGTGGATATTGTTGTTTGTTTTCTGGTGTAATTTGGCGGGTTCATTCAGCTTTGATCTTTGTTTCCTCATATGTTGCAGAGGTACGGAACCAAAGCAACTAGCATTTTCTGCAGCTCTTGGTTTTACCCTAGGAGTCTTTCCTATATGTGGTAAGTATTGCTTTCCAGTGCGCCATGTCTTTAGTTTTGCTTCCTTGCTGATGAAAATTGGTTGATGTGTAGCAGACTTCTGAGGTTTTGTTAGCTAATTGTTTCCCGCTGTCATCTCTGCAGGAGTCACTGCTGTGCTGTGTGGAATGGCAATCGCATTTCTTGGATCCCGATGCCATGCTCCGACTGTGATGTTAGCTAACCTTGTTGCAACTCCTATTGAATTGAGGTAATACTGTGCTTTAATATATTCTGGACCAAATTTTTCTCATGTGGATAATGTTAGAGGTTGTAGCTGTTCTCAGAAACAGCTATCAGCTTAGGTTTCAAGCAGTATTTGAGGATTCTTCGGTTTCTTTATTTATGCTTCTGTGATGAATGTCTATTTTGTTGAATGCTAATGGCACCTACTCATGATGCTCAAATTTCAACTTGATGTTGATTTTGATTTTTACTGATCTGTTGCCTATGTTTTCTCTTACAAGCCTTGTTGTACCCTTCTTGCGCTTTGGAGAACTTATATTTGGTGGACCTCATTTTCCATTGACATCTGATGCTTTGAAGAAGGTCTTCACTGGGCAAGCTTCTCGTGAGGTCCTTCTAAGCATTATGCATGCGGTAGGTTCCAAACTATGTTTGAAGTATGATAAGCTTTACTCTCCAGACAGTAGATCAATATTTTCTGGGTTCCAGTTGAGCTACCGAGCACATTATTATATTTGGACATCAGTCTCCCTGTTAAGCTATTCACATATGTAATAGATAACTTGCTGTTTTTCCAAATCAACTTACGACATTCAAAATGAACGAGGGGCAACAAATTTAAACGAGCAGTGCTACAAGAGTTGGCCTCTCCTTCTGGGTTATGAAAATAATGTTTCTTGCCTCCTGACAGTAAATTATCAATGCATTGATGGAAATTAGCTGATAGAAACTGTTGAATATATGGAAGTTTGTTACCGCCATCCTGTTAATTAATGGCCACATTGATTTTGCAGCTAATGGGATGGCTTATCGCAGCTCCAGCCGTCTTGGGTGCTCTGTATGTGATATTTTTGCCATGTTTCAAGGTATTGGTTGTCAAGTTCCGTAGTGCACCATCAAGCCCAAGGCAGAGCTTGCTGTCAGAAGTCACCCTCAAGGTAAGAGATTGAGTAAAACATTCTTCAAGAGACCCCCCTCCCCTCTGTTTTCTTCAGCCACAAAATTGAGGAGCCTGCTTTGAAAAGGTGCAACGTGTGCTCATAGAACTCATTTGGCTGCTTAGGTTATAACTGTATATAGCCGTATGCTGTAACCAATTTGTATCTGGAGCTGTATTATTGAACTGCAATCTTCATATAATGCTATCTATCCACTGCAAACTTTGACCTTCTACAGTAGCACCTGGGCATGGTGCATCTGATGGGAAATCTTATGTTTAAGTTGCATTCAACGTACAGAAACGGGGGAGTTGTTGCTTTGACGACGACTCCACAGAAGAAATGGAAGATGGGAATATAAGATGATGATGATGTCTCGGCAAGTAAGAACAAAGTCTCTGTAACTATATAAACCTGGAAAAAACCACGTATGTATAAACACAAGGATAGAATCCATGTGTTGTTTTCTTACCCCTGTAACTATATCATAGGTTTGTGCATAGTAAAAGTTTGATCTTGTAAAAGTGAATTGTTGTGTGAATAGCGTAAAATAAATGAGTTACTAGATTACTCGAGTTATGAGTTTTGAATGTTTCGGTTTAATCGAGTCTCAAATCACCTGGCTTAACCGTGAACCAGCCATACAGAAACAGAGTGAATCTGTCCCAGCTAGCACGAGGATGTGAAATTCTGAATCCACAAATGAGCGGATGAAATGGATATATGGATAGATATCCTCCCGGCTTAGCAATGTGATCTGCCACGTGGACACTGGTTAGCAATTTGATCTGCCACGTCGGACATCGCCAGCCTATCAACTCCCACCATCAGATTACAAGTCGCAGAGACCAACCAATCAGAAACCAGCAATACCCACAGCCAAAAGAATCTGAGGTGTCACATCTTCATCCATTAGTGTCCCAGCTTAGCTCATCCATAAGAACAAAGCAGTGGAGCAGAGTAGGTTCCTCGTCGTCGAACTACAAACACTCAAAAGCAAAACAAAAGCAAAGGGAAGGGAAAGGGGAAGGGAAAGGGAAACCTCCACCTTTCCCGTTTGAATTTTCTTACATTCATATTCCTCAAGCTTGGTAATCTGTTATAATCGATCATGGCGGCTTATTTGGCATCTTCGGCGGCGTCGCTAGGGAAATCGGAGATGTTCGGCAACTCTCTGAATTTGAACGGAAGCAGGTCTCCTGCAGCCTCCACTACTACTTCGGCATTCAAAGCCGTTGCTCTCTTCGACAGGTTCAAGAAGACTACCACTCCTCCGCCGCCAAAGAAAAAGGCTGCCGCCGCCGCCGCCGTTTCCCCCGCCACCGATGAACTCGCCAAGTGGTACGGTACGTATCAAAATTCTAACAAATTCCCCTGTTTTGTTCCTCTGTTTCATTTTCACCCTGCCCATTCTCATTAATCTCGTTAAATTCTCAGGCCCGGACAGAAGGATCTTCCTACCCGACGGATTGTTGGACAGGTCTGAGATCCCAGAGTACTTGAACGGAGAAGTCCCTGGCGAGTAAGGATTACACCTTTTATGCGTTTTGGTTGTTTATACTGTATACATACACAAACAGACAGTAGCACAACTAATTTCTTCTTCTTTTTGTTCCTGCAGCTATGGTTATGACCCATTTGGTCTGAGCAAGAAGCCAGAAGACTTCGCCAAGTACCAAGCGTTCGAGTTGATCCACGCCAGGTGGGCTATGCTTGGAGCAGCTGGATTCATCATCCCTGAAGCTTTCAACAAATTCGGTGCTAACTGTGGCCCTGAGGCTGTCTGGTTCAAGGTACTTAATTATCTTTCAACTTTTGTGTTTTCTTCTGTAGATTAAGAGTAGTAATAGTAATGCATGTATGCAACTCTTGCAGACAGGTGCTCTGCTCCTAGACGGGAACACCCTTAACTACTTCGGCAACAACATCCCAATCAACCTAGTCGTCGCCGTCGTAGCAGAAGTCGTCCTTCTCGGCGGTGCTGAATACTACAGAATCACAAACGGCTTGGTAAACTTCTCAATTCTAACCAAAATCCCCCCCCCCCCCCCCAACACACATTTCCCCTTATCCATTTTTAACCAATAATATATCATGCAGGAATTCGAGGACAAGCTCCACCCGGGCGGGCCGTTCGACCCGCTGGGGCTGGCGGAAGACCCGGACCAGGCAGCGCTGCTGAAGGTGAAGGAGATCAAGAACGGGAGACTAGCAATGTTTGCAATGCTGGGTTTCTACTTCCAAGCTTACGTGACAGGGGAAGGTCCGGTGGAGAACCTTGCTAAGCATCTCAGCGACCCTTTCGGAAACAACCTGCTTACTGTCCTTTCTGGTTCTGTTGAGAGAGTCCCTACTCTCTAAATCTATCTTTTTGTTTTTGTAATTGTTAACTTTGCGCTTCTTTCCGTCTCTGTAATTCCGCCCGATCGACCTCTGTTTTTCCTGCTTCGCTCTCTTTGTCCATGTATGGAGAAATTTCATCTGCATATTATGAAACATTGCCGTTGAGACTACTCTGCCACGTGTATGTGTGCTTGCTCTATGAATTCCTGCAGGAAATTT
Organism: Linum usitatissimum; assembly: GCA_030674075.2. Classification (NCBI taxonomy): domain Eukaryota; kingdom Viridiplantae; phylum Streptophyta; class Magnoliopsida; order Malpighiales; family Linaceae; genus Linum; species Linum usitatissimum. The sequence continues at coordinate 7,241,233 of JAUJYP020000192.1, forward strand.
TTGTTTCGGTATCAACGACGTTGATACTCAAATGAGATAACAAAATACAAAAGAATGAGACTATGAAACAACTTCACCACGGGGCACATGATGGATTTGGCCGCCATCTGACAACACCATCCCAAACCCGCCAAAACGAGTCGAGTCGTTGCGTGAGGAGTCATTCTAACTGCAACGTCTTCTTCCAGGAAAATCCATGGGTGTTAAGTAGTGATAGTTAGATCAATTTGGATTCGATGCATATGGTGCGTTTATCAATTTGGGATCAACGATTATTTACATGGGCTGGGTGGGCTTTGGATCAACGATTAGGCGAAGAAGGAAATAATTATTGGGCTTTTACTAGAGAAAAAAACCCATTGAAAAGCAAATCTAGGGCTCCCGTGAGACTGAAACCCTCCCCTCCCCTGTATATAAATAAATACAACCTTTCCCTGCTGGCGCAGCCGAGTGCCCCTTGTCATTAACAGAAGAGCAGGAGCGGAGCCGGCAAGCAGATCAGCCATGGGACATCAGAACGTATGGAACTCTCACCCGAAAACTTACGGTCCAGGCTCCAGGGCCTGGTGAGTTTCTTTCTCCATAAATATCCGTCTCTGCTTCGCTTGTTGCTCTTCTGCTTGCCGATTAGGCTTCATACACGATTGAATCGTTTTGACTACTATGTTTCATCGTGGTATCGACTTTGTTAGTGCCCTGCTCGATACTTGTTGACTTGATTTCTTGCTGGATGTTTGGTGAGCTGAACCGATCTGATGCTAGCGTCTTCAATCAGATATGGGAAATTTTGTATATGGCTTGGGAAATGATTCTCTCTTCATTTTATTGAACATCCCAGTAAATTTGTTCTCACCAACAGCTGATTTCCCTGTGATATACTGCACTGTAAAATGCACCTAGTTTGGAACTTGCTTACTAACTGCGTCACCGATGAAACAGCCGTGTCTGCGGGAACCCTCATGCCATCATCAGGAAGTACGGGCTGATGTGCTGCAGGCAGTGCTTCCGTAGCAATGCTAAGGAGATTGGTTTCATCAAGGTATAAGCCTGCAAAATGCAATCTGTTTTCTTCTAATTGAGAGCTTACAATACCATGGTTTCCTCTGTTTTCTTCTACCAGTACCGCTAAGTGTGCTAGGAGCTCCTCGTAGCTGGAAGGCCATGGAGATGCTGATAACGGTGTTGAACGTTTGTTTGATGTGATGTAATCCGAAGATTGCTTGAGCTTAATGAAGTATCAGTTTGATAGATAGTATGCATCCATAATCACCATTATCGCAACTACGAACCAAAATCTTGATTTGATGTGTTTGATCGCAGCATCTTCGTAATGTCGTTGTGTGTTGTTTGTAGTTCAGTACATAACATTTCTCCTCTTGATCCAAATGTCATATACAACCAAAAAGCTCGAAAGATTACTCGAATAAATAATTTAGTACATTTAATTCTTATTCCAAAATTTAGAGCCATTGGCTTCCAGACACTACAAAAATGTAATACAATTTTTAATATTTGAAGTTACAGAGGCAAAGAATCAGGTGATAAATAGTAGTAGCAGTAGGTAGAAGGCCGGTAGCGGTGTAATTAGGCGCAACCAGGAGGGATGGTGCCGGTAACGATAGGTTTGACGTTGGCGCAAGCAGAGACAGCAGGGCCAGTAGGAGATTGAATGTTGATATTGGAGAGTTTAACATCCTCGCAGGGGTTTGCTGAACTGCAATTCATTTGTATTATCTGCGGCGTTGCAGATGTCCCTTGTATGTTGTTGTATGTCACTCCCGATATTTTCACTTTCGACGGCAACCCTGTTTTCTTGCACGTGTTCCAGGGGCAATAAACTTGATCGATGACGATCGGGAAAGAGACGTTGTTCATGATGATGTCTTCGAAGCTTATATCGGTTGCAGAACCTGTCTCCAGATCAGGCCATGATTTGATTCTCACACCATTGCATGTGTTTGTCAACGTGCAGTTCTTGAAGTGGATTCCTTTCACCGGTGCCTCGTTAGCGTACCTTCCCAAACTACCCACTGCGATTCCATGGCCGGGTCCACACGTCACGTTCTGGACGTTGAGATCTGAAACTCCATCTCCGACGAGAGATGCAATCGTCTCCTGTTCCGATGTTGGTGTTAAGGATGTTTATTTGGGAAGCTCTTCCCAAGTGGATTCCGTCGGTGTTGGGACTGTCTCCAGCCGCGGTTATTGTGAGTTGGTCGAAAGTGATGTTCTTTCCTCCAATTACTATGAAGTGGAATTGCTTGCTGTCCCTGCTTGTTATTCCTTGAATCATTGCATTTGTCACGTAGTTCAACCTTATACTCTGCATCCAATGCATGCATGATTTAATTTAACTTAATATCTAATAAGTTCTAGCTAGGTATGTAATGTTCATAGCATACAAACACGTACCACGGCAACGGACTTCTTGGTCTTGTAACGAGGTGGGACCTTGGCCATCGAAAATGCCACCACCAACGATGTTCAAGTTGTTGATGTTGTCAAAGAGGAACCAAGTATCTCCAGCAATGTTTGAAGGGGCCCTAATAGTTCCCGGACTTGGAAGGTGATCGAAGGAGCTGTGCAAGGGGCTTTCAAGTCGGTTTGGCCGCATAAGTAGTTGCCCGGTGGAATTAGTACTGTTGCGGGTGCGGTTGATGCGCATGCCTCTTTAAATGCTTTTGTTAGCGCTTGAGTAATGTCTGTTTTCTCATCGGCTACTGCACCATATTTGCATATATCAAACACGCCACCGGCTGGTGGTGCGGCTCCACCCACCGGCATGCCGGGTTGAGCTGCACCACGTTGGGCACTGACCACGTTTGCAAATGTAACCAAAAGTAGAAGCAATAACGTGGTCATGATGGAGCCTGTTTTCTTCATCTTCTCCTTTTATTATTCTTTATTTCTGTTATTTTATTTTTATTTTGCTTTGGGGTTTTAGATGTTATTGTTTTAGAGGAATGATTGAAAATGAGGGGGGATTTAAGGCTAGTTTTATAGCTACATTTTAAAGAAATTATCATACGGCCACGATTTCTTTTAGTCCTCTCTAACTAATAATGGCCGTTTACTATTTACATTCTAGGGAAAAAAGTTAATTTAGATATTATTTCGTCAAAAAAAAACGAAAATAGAAAATGTCAAATTCTATTTTCAGTCGATTTAAAATTTCAATAAAAAGGGGAGGAAATATAAAAATAGGAGATCGTTTGATTTGGATAGAAAATTAAAATATGTTTGTTTGGTTCCCCTAAATTTAATTTGATTTAATTTTTGTGCATGTAAATAAATAATAAAGAAATAACAGATTATTTATTCATTGACCAATTTGCCCCTTGCTTAGTTCAAGAAAAACAAGACCACTATACATAACTCTTGCTTTCTAGTCTGTTCAACAATGCGAGTAATCAACAGAAGTGACGACTCAAGAGAGTTGAGACTTAAGAGGGTGGCAAATTTTGCGTTTTTTTCTAATTTTTGTCAAATTTCAGTGGACATGAAGACGATCTCTTTTATTTATTGTTAATGATGACGACGATGATGATGAAGATAAGGATAATGAAAAATATAGATAAGGCAAAGAAGGATTCATATGTTTTGACACATCCAATATCTACATTTTTAGTGTGGAGGACTGTGGAGATCTATTCATTTTTATGGCTTTGACTTTGGTGTGATGATATTTTTTTTATTCTATTACTTGTGAGTTAATCCGTTAATGGATTTGTTGGTTATGTTTTGAATTAGAAATTCAAAATTATGTTGTGATTGTGAAGACCTAAGAGTTTTGATTTATGAATTTAAATGTATTATAATGTTATTTTTGTGCTTTGTAAGTGTTTTGTCTATGTATGTATGTCTTTTAAATGTTCTTTTCATATCATGTGGAGATTGCATTCATTCCAACCCTAGAGTCCTAGTTATCGATCGGATTATTTTACTGTTACAGAGTGATTATTTATTATGAATAAAGTCTTTAAAGTAAATTGTCACCGTTGGCGCATGAAAGTTGTTTACGAGAGAGCCACCCTAATCTTTTAGCATGTTTAATTTGTTTTGTCTGTAATCTTCTCGTACAACGCTCAACACAAATAATTATACATTTGAAGAATGTGCTATGTTGACATACATTTATACTTATGATTTAATCCACTCTTTCAAAAGAAAGCAGTAGTAGTTTGCAACGTGTTCTGTCTACTGCTGTTGTATTCGTTAGAAATCAGATGTACTTTTGTATATAACATTACTCGGAAAGATTTGAGTACATAACATGCATATATCCATCTCTTCTTATTTCAAAACTTCAGGAGCCGCCATTGGCATCCATTCCAGACACTACAAATATTAATTTGAGTTACAAAAACTGAATTGAAGTTACAAGGCAAAAGAATACTGTAATAAATAGCAGTAGTACATAGAAGGGCAATGATGTAATTAGGCGCAACCGGGAGGGATAGTGCCGGTAACGATAGGCTTGACATTGGCGCAAGCAGAGACGGCGGGGCCAGTAGGAGATTGAATGTTGATATTGGAGAGTTTAACATCCTCGCAGGGATTTGCTGAACTGCAATTCATTTGTATTATCTGCGGCGTTGCAGATGTCCCTTGTATGTTGTTGTATGTCACTCCCGATATTTTCACTTTCGACGGCAACCCTGTTTTCTTGCACGTGTTCCAGGGGCAATAAACTTGATCGATGACGATCGGGAAAGAGACGTTGTTCATGATGATGTCTTCGAAGCTTATATCGGTTGCCGAACCTGTCTCCAGATCAGGCCATGATTTGATTCTCACACCATTGCACGTGTTTGTCAACGTGCAGTTCTTGAAGTGGATTCCTTTCACCGGTGCCTCGTTAGCGTACCTTCCCAAGCTACCCACTGCGATTCCATGGCCGGGTCCACACGTAACGTTCTGGACGTTGAGATCTGAAACTCCATCTCCGACAGAGATGCAATCGTCTCCTGTTCCGATGTTGGTGTTAAGGATGTTTATTTGGGAAGCTCTTCCCAAATGGATTCCGTCGGTGTTGGGACTGTCTCCAGCCGCGGTTATTGTGAGTTGGTCGAAAGTGATGTTCTTTCCTCCAATTACTATGAAGTGGAATTGCTTGCTGTCTCTGCTTGTTATTCCTTGAATCATTGCATTTGTCACGTAGTTCAACCTTATACTCTGCATTCAATACATGCATGATTTAATTTAACTTAATATCTAATAAGTTCTAGCTAGGTATGTAATGTTCATAGCATACAAACACGTACCACAGCAACGGATTTCTTGGTCTTGTAACAGGTGGGACCTTGGCCATCGAAAATGCCACCACCAACGATGTTCAAGTTGTTGATGTTGTCAAAGAGGAACCAAGTATCACCAGCAATGTTTGAAGGGGCCCTAATAGTTCCCTGGACTTGGAAGGTGATCGAAGGAGCTGTGCAAGGGGCTTTCAAGTCGGTTTGGCCGCATAAGTAGTTGCCCGGTGGAATTAGTACCGTTGCGGGTGCTGTTGATGCGCATGCTTCTTTAAATGCTTTTGTCAGCGCTTGAGTAATGTCTGTTTTCTCATCGGCTACTGCACCATATTTGCATATATCAAACACGCCACCGGCTGGTGGTGCGGCTCCACCGGCTTCCGGCATGCCGGGTTGAGCCGCACCACGTTGGGCACTAACCACGTTTGCAAATGTAAACAAAACCAGGAGCAAGAACGTTGCCATGATGCTACTACCAGAACCTGTTTTCTCCATCTTCTGTAATTTCTGTTTTCCTTCGATTATTATTCTTTATTTCTTATTTTATTTTTATTTTAGATGTTATTGTTTTGGAATGGTTGAATAGGAAGGGGGAGTTAAGTCTGGTTTTATAGTTAGAGTTTAGAGAACTGATCATGCGGCTGCGATTCTTTCAATCCTTTTTAACTAATAATGGCCGTTACTATTTACATTTTTAGGAAAATCTAATTCCGACGTCGAAAGGAAAATGTCAAATTCTATTTTCACTCGACGTACAATTCCAATTAAAGAAACTAGTAAAATTAAACAATTGCAATGTTCTTGTCTGAAGAAGCAAAAGACAACTTCTTGGATATGTTACACCGGCTTCAAGTACTATAAATCGGGTATTTGATGTCTAGTCATCGATGCATGACGAGAAACTCGCTTCAAATATCCTCACTTCGGAGCTCCCAACCTCTTTTGTCACCTTACGTTTCTCACCCGATGACATTTGAGTTTGCTACTCTGACGGGGAACGGGATAAGTAGTATAATGGAGAAACACATCAACTCTCAAGGCTCTCCATTCGTCACTAATTCAACTTTGGCCGAGACATCGAACGAAATAAGGCTGTCATCACTTCAAAACCTGATCCTAAAAGCATCCATTTTTACTTGCAACGTGATCCTAAAAGCATCAATTAAGTTCTGAAGTAAATACAGAAGGAATAAATGTTCCACAGGAAACATAAAAGCATCCATTTTTACTTGCAACCACCATGGCTGCAGAAATGGAACAAGTCGAAAGGAGAGTACACTTACACTACAAATTAATCATACTCAGCATCCTAGTACTGCGTCCATTTCATTATCCTTCATCCTAATTAATATCCATAACAACAATACAAATTCATACATACTCCCACGAGTTCCCCATCCGCAGGGGACCGATAGAACTATGCAGACGAGATATTCGAGCCAACGGAGAGAAGCTGCGGCAAGAGGGGGTTGGAGATCGTTGGTGGTGACGGTGAAGCTGGAAGGGATGTAGAGAGGGAAATGGTATAGAGAGTTTGAGCTAGCAAGGATCATTGAACAGTGACACCTAAACACCTAACCATGGTTGTTCTAAGTAAGTGAAAACCATAACAACCCGAAGGGAAGCAAAATATATCCCATAGGGGTTTATGACGATGCATGCAAGCTTAGACAAACATCCACATCCGTTTGTGGAAGTTGCTGGCTAGCATAACAAGGATTATGAAAAGAAACACTACCTATAGCTGAAGTAAAACTCCACAAGTTTAATCAGCCGCCCACTAAAGACTTTACACTTAATGAAAAACTTTTCCCATGTCCTTTAGGGAAGATGTGCATTTGTTTTGAGTTAAAACCATATTTTGTTTAACCAAAAACATTATGAGAAGAAAAAAGGTCTTAATTCTAGACATGACTGAATGAAAATCTATACTACACTGTCCTAGACTTAACCAAGACTCTAATGCAAGTGTATATGAGACATAAGGGTGGGAACGCACACCAGTGGGAACCGAACCCTCTTTTCCTTCGTACCGGAGGTGAGTAGCCACCGGTGAGAAGGATTGGTAGTAAATAGCCTACTAGTCTTTTTTTCCCTACCATCTATCAATTTACAAACTGGTTTTTTCTTTTAAACAAAACCATGTTCATTTTTCTCCATTTTTTCATCTCAGGACAGCCTCTCCTAAGGCTGCTGAGAAGAAAAACATGGTAAGGATATTTGCTTCCCTTTAGCCTCTGATCAATGGCTCTCTTCTTGGAACCCCTTGTTTCCATATAGAGATGCCAAAGGATGCATGCTAGCACCTACGAGGGGCTTGAGCTTGCAGCTAATCATATTTAATTAGCAGCGTTTTAGAAAACAGAGCGAACCATGGTTAGGTCGAAAGGGTTTCCTGCACAGACCTCGTAAGGTTTGGGAAGAAGAAGAAGAAGAAGATGGTGATGATGTTGAGCTCTGATGATGAGTGCAACAAGTAAGAGAAGAGATTTTAGCTATCGATATTGAGGGACCGGCAGAGCGGGATGTTGATGAAGAGCCATGGTCACACCTGCGGCACAGCAAAACAGACTGTAAAGGTGTTAATAATTATAACCTACAGCTTTGGTAACATGTTATATATAAATAGATTTGCTAAGTTGTCAAACCTGGTTGCAGGGTTGTGGGGTGTGGGAGAGATGATGGCATGGGATTCCCGTAATGTTGAGGGTATCCCAGGCCACCACTTCCAGCTGAATTGATGGCCGAATATTGGAAAAGGTTGTGGTATTGATTGGCATGGTTATGACCATGAGGGTACTGTTGGAAACTGTAGGTTTGCCCCATAGCTCCGGAGGTATACGCAGTAGCAGCTGTGCTGCCACTGTCGCCACCATACTGTAGGAACGGGTAAAAGCTGGCTCCACCATTAGTAAACACACCTCCAGCTCCTACTCCATGACTTCCATAAATTGGAGATCCTCCTCCATATACACTATAGTAGCTCTGCAATAACCAAATGAACACCAACTCACCACCTAATCATAATGAATATACAAGGATCCTAGTTACCTACTTGTTTTCAATTTCATCCCAATTGCCATAGATAGGGGTTGCAGATTTCAAATTCCACAGTTTGATTGTCCATATTCTAGTTCTGAGGTTTAGCAATTCACACGACTTCCCATGCTTAAGTTCCAACAGTATTCTCTAGTTCAAGTTGTTAATTAACGATAATTCTCTCATTGGGTACAGCATGATCATGTGGTGCTCAATTCTTATAGCAAGTCTTAAACAAAACAAGAAAGGTGAACTGATAAAGGCTCTCTCTTCCAATTAAAAAGGGCGATTACTTGTACCCGAGTAACAAGGCAACCACTTTCTTATAATAGTCAGAGTGGAAATAGTATTTTGATACTGAAGGAACCGAAATTGGAAAAAAAAGGTGAGAAATTAATGTTGTACAAACCGTTGGGTAAGCATAGTCTGGCGAATAGGCAGAGTACCTGAAACAAAGCACCACCAACCATTATTGCCAGAAAACGCCAAATAAAAATAGAAATGAAGGTCAGGATATGGTAGTATCAAATACATTTCTTATGTTTGAAATACATGCACTTTTTAAATAATAGTGTAAGAATCTATGCATTATTACAAGGTTTCTAAATAAATATCACTTATTTTTTCCAATAACTTGATATAAAGTAGGGGGCCTTAGCTGGTAACAAAATTATGGCCCCCATTCATTTATGTTCACCCAATTGACCACACTCTTATCAGAAGCAGAGATATAAACAATAATGGAGTTAAGTGGAGCAAAAGAGATAGATGGATGCATTATGAATGGAGAATGGAGAATGGGAAGGCACGCTGGACAGCCAGCCTTAGCTGGTTTCAAATCAATAGTTTTTAGAGAACCATGAGTTGGCAATGCACGTGACAGGGACAGACAGAAGGAAAGAGATTGAATGTGAAGCAAATAGAGAAAGAGTAGTGTAGTAGGAAAGAGTACCCACCCATAAACATTATAAGGTATCCCTTGTTGAATAGCATAATGTGGGAAAGCTGCTGCAGAAGGAAAAGCTGCTCCTCCTCCACCACCAGCTGTCTGAAAAGAGCTCATTACCTTAAAGCTCCTCCCTGCATGTGCCCACCGCCCCCCCACCACTCTTATTATTCTTCTTCACTATGTTATTAGCTTATTATACACACATACAATATAACAGTAACACACATATACATATCATATAAATTTTCACCATTCCTATTTTCCTGCACTGGGTTTTATATTAAAACGTATACAGAAAGGAAGCAGTAACAAATAAAAAAGAACATTCGACATGGGGATGCTGAAACCTGCAGCACTTCGGTTTTTCTTAGATTTGACTGTATGGATCATTCCCATTAGAATTCCACCTCATCATCAGTAAGAAAAACAGAAAAAATATAAAAACATTTCAGTATCCTCCACAACCTACCCAACGAACTTATCAGTACACGATGGATAATCAATGCATCTGTGCTGTTGCTGATTTGGACATCCCACCAAACCCAGTATATTAACGAATATTTTTTATATACACAAGCTAGTTGGATGGTGAAACGATATTAGCTAGATTCCCGTTACAATTAGTCATTTTAGAAGATTGAAAAAAGACTTTTTTTTAAAAAAAAAAAGAGAAATGAAGTACATACCAGCGGCGGAGGCGTGCTGCTTTGGGGTGGAGGGTTTGGATCTCTGAACACCTAAAGAAGCAAGATTGCAGTTAGCCCTTCTTCCGTCTATCACCGGAGCTGCATCCACACAGGCTTTCATGGCCGCTTCCGCTTCCCGAAAAGTCACCTTATCAGGAATCCCACCAAAACCAAAATTGAACAGGTTAAGATCTGAAATGGAGGAGGGGGGAGTAGATAAAGTGACAGCTAGAAGAGAGATTTAACAAACATACGAATCCGTAGCCCTTGGATCTGCCGGTGGCCTTATCAGTGATGACGACAGCCTCCAATATGTCGCCGAACTGCTCGAAGTACTTCCTCATGGTGTCGTTGTGGGTCTCCCAAGCTAGCCCTCCGACGAACACTTTCGTGTAAGTCGTGTCCCCAAATTGACTTCCGCCGCCGCCGCCACCCGACTTCGCCGCCGGCGTGCTGCTCATTTCTCTTGTTGGGGAAAGTGAAGTAACAGATCGCCCACTAACTATATACTCGGATCAATTGGAATCTGAGGGGAGATCGGAAATAGCTAACTAACTAGAGAGGGCGGGAGGATCTGTGAAAAATGATGGCGGGACGAAGGATGCGGTGGTGGGCGGGGGGTGGGGGGAATTAGGAAAACGGCAATTTAGGGATAGGAAGGAGGGAAGCGACAATTAGGTCTGGGGAAACAAACAAAGAAGAGCAGGAGAGAAAGCGGCCGCCGAGGCAAAGGAGAAAGCACTATGTTAAAAAGAAACATTGGTTAATTACATATAGGGACACTGAAGTTAGGCATGTCAACTGAATGATCACCCATCCGACCATTAAAAAAAATACAAATTTTTACAACTATTTTCCTTAGAAAACTAAATACAACGGTGGAATTAGAAAATCGGTCAAGGAGGTTTCGAGTTTGTCTGATAACATATAGTAGCCGAATAATACTTTACCACACATTATTTACAACGAACCACAACGGGATATCATATTTTGAAAAACATTTTACACCGTTTCACTTGTCCAAACTGACACTTATATATGATTCAATATATTCTAGAACATATTATTTGAAGAATGGATCAACAAGTTAGTAACTAGTATGATGGTTGTGACAATCACTCCTACAATTGTGAGCTCTCATGCTCGATTTTATTTATAAACATTTTTTTTGAAGTTATTTATATATAATTTTAAATGGTAACTTTTGAGAGTTTAGAGATCTCTATAAAAATCATGTCTTCATAATCAATTCATTTTATGAATATTTACTTCAACATTAGTAAACTTTGAATAATGTGTTTATTATTACTGTAATGTGGATTCAAACTGCCCCTTAATTGGTAAGATAATTACCTACTGACAATTTGTAGACTAATTTATGAGGAATATTTGTGTTTAGTGATTGTGTCTGTGAATACTGCAGCTGTAGTGACTGATTCTATAATAAACCATAGAAACAATTATTCCAGGCCGACAGAAACTGCTGGTACACAAAGGAAAAATCGATTAAGAAAAAAGAAAAAGAAAGAAGTAACAACCTGCTGGCTGCTGGTATTGGATAAGTTTGTCAATACTCCAATTACATAATCCAGTTTTTAAATTCTAGTATTTTGGAAGTTGGAACCACAAAGCTTTGGTTGTTGTAAGTTGTAACCGAACTGAGTTAGTCAAAATTTGGAGAGGTACTAGGTTTTGAGTTCATGTTAATTTGGTGAGGTACGTGGGGTATTTGGCATTTGGGGTGTGCTAGATTCCATCCCGATGATATTTACACATTGTTTGTATATAATGTAATTAATTATATTATTACACTGCCCGTATTTGGGAGAGTATAGGTTAGAATAGTCAATCCTCACTTCCTCAATATGATTATCCGTTAATTTATACTCACTTATATCGCAGTTAATTCTCGATATACTATATATTTGGCAGGTCCTCCACGCCATTGTAAAATTCTGGCTTGAAATTGATATTCTGCGGAATGGGCTCAATTAGCAGGAAACCCACGAAGCCCAGGGCTGCCTCTAGGCCCAATGGTACACTAACGTACTGAGTTGAATTGATTGTATAGAATTGGAAATGAATTAGATTGCATCTAAAAAAAAAGAAGGATTTCGTTCGAGTGCCCACCACTAAACTGCGGTGTGCCATTACCTTACTGACATTTGTGCTATCGAGAGTGATTGTTTTTGCCTCATTAAACATTAAAATCAATAGATTTAATCGTGTTAAGTTTAATCATAATATAAAATTACATATGATGCTCTTTTAAGTTTCTTTTTAAAATTACATTTCTAACTAAAACGATAAATCAATATCCTTTCCAAATTCATTTTTGCTCAAATCTCTTGATCTATTATGTTACGATATGTGAACTTGTATTCTCGAGAACTTTTCCATCCCATTAGAACTAATAATAGAAAGATACACGTACATTTGATTATTGCCTTTTCCTATGGAGATATTGTTGGATGTAATAGTTATAGCAGTCAAAATGAGCTAGAAAGAGTGTGTAGTGAGTAAAGTGGTAGCTACGTACCATTCGTTAATTAATGAATAAAATGCATGGATCATATGCATATCTGCAGGGTTTAATGTAGTGGACAGAGGAAGCTGCGGGATAGGGAGGAACCAAGGGCAAATCACATGTCTCCCCTACGCAATTCCTTGCACCAACAGGAACGCCTTTGTATTTTGGGATGCCTTCCACCCTACCCAATCGGTCAATTCAATCCTGGCTCGCAGGGCTTTCTCGGGGCCTCAGAGGGACTGCTACCCTATCAATGTTCAACAGATGACCCTCTTCAGCTCTCTTCCAGCTGCTCATCTCCCACCATCCCCGGCCGTAATTAGTGTGGTAATTATTAGCTAAGAAAACGGTTTTTATTATGACAGCAAGCAATAGCTGTTCTTGATAAATAAGGATTCGCCGAGATGTTGCTTGGGTTGAGAAGACTTGTATTCTATCTTTTTTTAACCGTTGGTTTAACGGTGTTGAGGATAGAGTACAGAAGAAGAGAAGGATTACATTGAGTCTGTGGGACAATTTGCTCCTCGCACCTTGTGGATAAATGCTTTTGTTGATCCTATTTTGTCCTATCGCTTATTTGTTTCTATTTTCAGTCTCTCTTATTTGTTGTTTTGGGCGTGCAAAACCTGCCCAAATCGGACCTTAAGAGGCACCATGCCACCATCGGGAGAATGATGAAATTTCTTTACACTTCACTGTCATTAAAGGATGTGGTGCTTTCGGGTGAGGGAAAAGAGAGTTTATAGGTCTTTTACTTTTGCAAATTCATACATAATTCTTCATTGCCCCGATCAAAAAAATAATAATAAAAAAGAGAAAAATTAATTGTTTATTGAAAAATGAGTCCTAAACATCGATCTGACTTGGTTCGTTTAATAAGTATAAGTGTTATCATTTTGGTTAGAAATTAAATGTAAGAGTTCTTCAAATTTAAGTAAGCATCATTATATGCTTAGTTACATTGTTATTTTGTCCTTATATATATATATATATATATATATATACTTAAAATATAGATTATATTTAACCAAAAAAATATGACATGGGGTTCATTGTTAAGTTAAGAGTTGATGTTTGTTAGTAAACTGCAATCTTAACTCTTAGATTTTAGACAAATCATAATGGAATAATTGTACATCATTGATTGAAAATGGCTAGGTAGAAAAATGTCCGTATATTCTCGCTTGTAAAGAGACAGACTCTTTTATATTTTTTTGGCCGTGTTGAGATAGATCTCAAACCCGATATAAATTCTTAAATTATTTATTTAATTTACTATATTGATCTCTCCTATTAGAAACCGTCTTTACCAGAATAAAAATTCCCTATCTTTAGTTGTGATTCCTTTCTATAGTCAAATATGCTAAACTATTTATGAATTAAATTTTGTTCAATATAGCATGAGCAGAGAAACAATTCCAGTATGTCGTTGGGCAATGTGGCTCCATTGTGGTGGTTGATATTATCAGGAAAATCTTAAACATTAAAATTGAGATGGTCCGCTAAGATCTCACCACATAAACCTTCAAAGTTCTAACAGTAACCTAGTTTTGGTGGACTAGCTAGTTCTGTACAATTTTTTTTTAATTACTGTATTGTAAATTATATAGCGTCAAATGGAAACACCATTACCCTATATTAATTTCTGCGGACGTAATGAAAAATGAAATTTTGGGCGGCGGAAAATAATAAAAATAAAAAAGAGAGTGGTAAGTCAGAGGGTGCCCTAGCGTATAGCAATAAGTTATAAGTTGCTTAATTTGCACTTAAGCAAGTAATTAAGTGGAAAGTGTACAAAAATATATATACGCACCACTGTAAGCACATGTACGTAGATATTATTTAGTTTATCCCCAATCAATTAAATTTCAATGACTTGCCATCTACGATAGCTTTTATCCTGTCCCGGCGGCGTAGTCACCGGCCGTCAACTTTCTCATGTAATAAAAATCCCCCATTGCAGCCGTTGACATGAACCTCATATATAACACGAGATCTTGCTCTTACTTCACGCACAAACTCTCCTCCTCCCCACCAAGAAATGAAATCAAGATATCATCATCTGGATTACTAGCTGGGTTTTCGATTCGGTTATGGCGTCTTCGAATGGCGGGGTGCCGCCTGGGTTCCGGTTTCATCCTACGGACGAAGAGCTCCTCCATTACTACTTGAAGAAGAAGGTGATGTTTCAGAAGTTCGACATGGAGGTCATCCGAGAGGTGGACTTGAATAAGATGGAGCCTTGGGAGTTGCAAGGTACGTGTTTATTGCATGCATGTGTTCATAATAAAGATGCGTTCATACTCCCTTATAATATTCGGAACAATCCATATTTTTCTAACGCGTTCTGTCTTTTCATGGCATTAATATGTATAGTTCTGTCTTTTCCTTGCAATATGTATAAGCAATATTTACTGAGAAGCGGTATAACAGTTTGCCCACCCATATAAACACAAGCCGGGAGCGAGGAGTCCGGCTGCTCCGTCGTTGCAAGCCCGAAAAGCCAACTACCTACCCCCAAGTCTTTGATTTAATGTCTCAAGCTCTTTATACATTGGTTTTTTGTGTCTCTAGTTGGGTCTGTTTATTTCTGCATTCGATTTTGGGGTCGGTGTGTAGGGTAGGTAGTCTTTTTTTTTGTATATTAGGTCCGAATTGGGATAGAGGAGATCGAGAAAGCGAAAAATAATAATCTTCCGATTATTTGTTTCTCCCTTGCCAACAATATGGTTTTGATTTTTTACAAATTAGCCCATATGGTTTCGATTCATCAATTGTAATCTTAACTCCTTAAATGTGGGAAAATGCAGAGAGATGCAGGATAGGGTCGACACCGCAGAACGAGTGGTATTTTTTCAGCCATAAAGACAGGAAGTACCCGACGGGGTCCAGGACCAACAGAGCCACAAATGCAGGATTCTGGAAAGCCACGGGACGTGATAAATGCATACGAAACAGCTTCAAGAAAATCGGGATGAGGAAGACCCTTGTTTTCTACCGCGGGAGAGCTCCTCACGGCCAGAAGACCGATTGGATCATGCACGAATATCGCCTCGAAAATAGTGATACGAATGATCAAGATCACTTAAATTCCAATGTGAGTATCTTAGCCAATCTAGCTAACATTAGAGCCTCTGAAATTGACTTAGGGCTCGATTGATATAGTGGATATGTGAGTATATATCTACATGTGTGTATGTAGGAGGATGGGTGGGTGGTGTGCAGAGTGTTCAAAAAGAAGAATCTGTTCAAGATCAACGGCGGAGGTTCAAACAACCACACCAACAACATTAACAACACCATGAACCATCATCATCATCAGGCGTTAGGAAGCAGCAGCAACCTTAATTCCTTATCAATGCTACCAACGACGACCAACGACGACCATATCCACCACCGACAACAACAACAACTACTGACGATGAATGCAGTGGGCCCCACAACCTCAAGCACCATGGACGACAACAACAATGACCACGGTCCAGATAATAGTTACGATCATACCCACCAGCTAGTAGTCCAGCAGCCAACCCGCTACCACCAATACCTCATGCAATCTACCGCAGCCTCTTACGATCACCCGTGTAACTTGGAACTTAACAACAACAACAGTAATAAACAGCAGCTGGAAGTCGACAGCTTGTCCCTTCATCACTATCCGGCGGCTGTCCCTCCTCTGTTCCAAATGGCGGCCAGAACTGATCATCAGTTGGCCGAGTGGCCCACTGATGAGGCGGCCGCTGCGACGACCATGCAGATGTTTGACCCGCGAATGGTGGCGGCTACTACTACTACTTCTTCTCCCCCTCCTCCGCATTTGGGAAGTGGTGCTAATAACATTAATGTCGGCGGCGGCGGCTGTGACGGCGGCAACCACCACGAATGCTCTTCCTCTAAAGAAAGGGCGGCCGACATCAGTAGCAGCAGTAACAGATTCGAGCACCACGTGGACGGTCGTCATCAGCAAAACAATAATGATCAGTCGATTCATAATCTGTCGTTACGTGGTCATGAGATGGACTTTTGGGGCTACCAGAAATAATTAATGCTACTCTCTCTTTGTCTCTCCGGCCGCCGTCGGTCAACTGTACGTGCGTATATTGGTTCACACTAATTTAATTTGTTTTCATTATTGTCATGACTAATTAATCAATGTTAACTTAAACGATCGATTTTGTTTGTTAATATACATACATCAAATTGGTTTCATGCATGTATAATTGTTCACATTATTATTATAATAATAACTGATGTTTAGATTTTTTGAAGTCTTATGTACAGAGATATAATAAAAACTAGTTTCTTTAATTGGAATTCTACGTCGAGTGAAAATAGAATTTGACATTTTCCTTTTGACGTCCGAATTAGGTTTTCCTAAAAATGTAAATAGTAACGGCCATTATTAGTTAAAAAGGATTGAAAAAATCGCAGCCGCATGATCAGTTCTCTAAACTCTTGCTATAAAACCAGACTTAACTCCCCCTTCCTATTCAACCATTCCAAAACAATAACATCTAAAATAAAAATAAAAAAAGAAATAAAGAATAATAATCGAAGGAAAAAAGAAATTACAGAAGATGGAGAAAACAGGTTCTGGTAGTAGCATCATGGCAACGTTCTTGCTCCTGGTTTTGTTTACATTTGCAAACGTGGTTAGTGCCCAACGTGGTGCGGCTCAACCCGGCATGCCGGAAGCTGGTGGAGCCGCACCACCCGCCGGTGGCGTGTTTGATATATGCAAATATGGTGCAGTAGCCGATGAGAAAACAGACATTACTCAAGCGCTGACAAAAGCATTTAAAGAAGCATGCGCATCAACAGCACCCGCAACAGTACTAATTCCACCGGGCAACTACTTATGTGGCCAAACCGACTTGAAAGCCCCTTGCACAGCTCCTTCGATCACCTTCCAAGTCCAGGGAACTATTAGGGCCCCTTCAAACATTGCTGGTGATACTTGGTTCCTCTTTGACAACATCAACAACTTGAACATCGTTGGTGGTGGCATTTTCGATGGCCAAGGTCCCACCTGTTACAAGACCAAGAAATCCGTTGCTGTGGTACGTGTTTGTATGCTATGAACATTACATACCTAGCTAGAACTTATTAGATATTAAGTTAAATTAAATCATGCATGTATTGAATGCAGAGTATAAGGTTGAACTACGTGACAAATGCAATGATTCAAGGAATAACAAGCGAGAGACAGCAAGCAATTCCACTTCATAGTAATTGGAGGAAAGAACATCACTTTCGACCAACTCACAATAACCGCGGCTGGAGACAGTCCCAACACCGACGGAATCCATTTGGGAAGAGCTTCCCAAATAAACATCCTTAACACCAACATCGGAACAGGAGACGATTGCATCTCTGTCGGAGATGGAGTTTCAGATCTCAACGTCCAGAACGTTACGTGTGGACCCGGCCATGGAATCGCAGTGGGTAGCTTGGGAAGGTACGCTAACGAGGCACCGGTGAAAGGAATCCACTTCAAGAACTGCACGTTGACAAACACATGCAATGGTGTGAGAATCAAATCATGGCCTGATCTGGAGACAGGTTCGGCAACCGATATAAGCTTCGAAGACATCATCATGAACAACGTCTCTTTCCCGATCGTCATCGATCAAGTTTATTGCCCCTGGAACACGTGCAAGAAAACAGGGTTGCCGTCGAAAGTGAAAATATCGGGAGTGACATACAACAACATACAAGGGACATCTGCAACGCCGCAGATAATACAAATGAATTGCAGTTCAGCAAATCCCTGCGAGGATGTTAAACTCTCCAATATCAACATTCAATCTCCTACTGGCCCCGCCGTCTCTGCTTGCGCCAATGTCAAGCCTATCGTTACCGGCACTATCCCTCCCGGTTGCGCCTAATTACATCATTGCCCTTCTATGTACTACTGCTATTTATTACAGTATTCTTTTGCCTTGTAACTTCAATTCAGTTTTTGTAACTCAAATTAATATTTGTAGTGTCTGGAATGGATGCCAATGGCGGCTCCTGAAGTTTTGAAATAAGAAGAGATGGATATATGCATGTTATGTACTCAAATCTTTCCGAGTAATGTTATATACAAAAGTACATCGATTTCTAACGAATACAACGGTAGTAGATGTAACACGTTGCAAACTACTACGCTTTCTTTTGAAAGAGTGGATTAAATCATAAGTATAAATGTATGTCAACATAGCACATTCTTCAAATGTATAATTATTTGTGTTGAGCGTTGTACGAGAAGATTACAGACAAAACAAATTAAACATGCTAAAAGATTAGGGTGGCTCTCTGTAAACAACTTTCATGCGCCAACGGTGACAATTTACTTTAAAGACTTTATTCATAATAAATAATCACTCTGTAACAGTAAAATAATCCGATCGATAACTAGGACTCTAGGGTTGGAATGAATGCAATCTCCACATGATATGAAAAGAACATTTAAAAGACATACATACATAGACAAAACACTTACAAAGCACAAAAATAACATTATAATACATTTAAATTCATAAATCAAAACTCTTAGGTCTTCACAATCACAACATAATTTTGAATTTCTAATTCAAAACATAACCAACAAATCCATTAACGGATTAACTCACAAGTAATAGAATAAAAAAAATATCATCACACCAAAGTCAAAGCCATAAAAATGAATAGATCTCCAATTCTCCACACTAAAAATGTAGATATTGGATGTGTCAAAACATATGAATCCTTCTTTGCCTTATCTATATTTTTCATTATCCTTATCTTCATCATCATCGTCGTCATCATTAACAATAAATAAAAGAGATCGTCTTCATGTCCACTGAAATTTGACAAAAATTAGAAAAAAAACGCAAAATTTGCCACCCTCTTAAGTCTCAACTCTCTTGAGTCGTCACTTCTGTTGATTACTCGCATTGTTGAACAGACTAGAAAGCAAGAGTTATGTATAGTGGTCTTGTTTTTCTTGAACTAAGCAAGGGGCAAATTGGTCAATGAATAAATAATCTGTTATTTCTTTATTATTTATTTACATGCACAAAAATTAAATCAAATTAAATTTAGGGGAACCAAACAAACATATTTTAATTTTCTATCCAAATCAAACGATCTCCTATTTTTATATTTCCTCCCCTTTTTATTGAAATTTTAAATCGACTGAAAATAGAATTTGACATTTTCTATTTTCGTTTTTTTTTGACGAAATAATATCTAAATTAACTTTTTTCCCTAGAATGTAAATAGTAAACGGCCATTATTAGTTAGAGAGGACTAAAAGAAATCGTGGCCGTATGATAATTTCTTTAAAATGTAGCTATAAAACTAGCCTTAAATCCCCCCTCATTTTCAATCATTCCTCTAAAACAATAACATCTAAAACCCCAAAGCAAAATAAAAATAAAATAACAGAAATAAAGAATAATAAAAGGAGAAGATGAAGAAAACAGGCTCCATCATGACCACGTTATTGCTTCTACTTTTGGTTACATTTGCAAACGTGGTCAGTGCCCAACGTGGTGCAGCTCAACCCGGCATGCCAGTGGGTGGAGCCGCACCACCAGCCGGTGGCGTGTTTGATATATGCAAATATGGTGCAGTAGCCGATGAGAAAACAGACATTACTCAAGCGCTAACAAAAGCATTTAAAGAGGCATGCGCATCAACCGCACCCGCAACAGTACTAATTCCACCGGGCAACTACTTATGCGGCCAAACCGACTTGAAAGCCCCTTGCACAGCTCCTTCGATCACCTTCCAAGTCCAGGGAACTATTAGGGCCCCTTCAAACATTGCTGGAGATACTTGGTTCCTCTTTGACAACATCAACAACTTGAACATCGTTGGTGGTGGCATTTTCGATGGCCAAGGTCCCACCTGTTACAAGACCAAGAAGTCCGTTGCTGTGGTACGTGTTTGTATGCTATGAACATTACATACCTAGCTAGAACTTATTAGATATTAAGTTAAATTAAATCATGCATGCATTGGATGCAGAGTATAAGGTTGAACTACGTGACAAATGCAATGATTCAAGGAATAACAAGCAGGGACAGCAAGCAATTCCACTTCATAGTAATTGGAGGAAAGAACATCACTTTCGACCAACTCACAATAACCGCGGCTGGAGACAGTCCCAACACCGACGGAATCCACTTGGGAAGAGCTTCCCAAATAAACATCCTTAACACCAACATCGGAACAGGAGACGATTGCATCTCTGTCGGAGATGGAGTTTCGATCTCAACGTCCAGAACGTGACGTGTGGACCCGGCCATGGAATCGCAGTGGGTAGTTTGGGAAGGTACGCTAACGAGGCACCGGTGAAAGGAATCCACTTCAAGAACTGCACGTTGACAAACACATGCAATGGTGTGAGAATCAAATCATGGCCTGATCTGGAGACAGGTTCTGCAACCGATATAAGCTTCGAAGACATCATCATGAACAACGTCTCTTTCCCGATCGTCATCGATCAAGTTTATTGCCCCTGGAACACGTGCAAGAAAACAGGGTTGCCGTCGAAAGTGAAAATATCGGGAGTGACATACAACAACATACAAGGGACATCTGCAACGCCGCAGATAATACAAATGAATTGCAGTTCAGCAAACCCCTGCGAGGATGTTAAACTCTCCAATATCAACATTCAATCTCCTACTGGCCCTGCTGTCTCTGCTTGCGCCAACGTCAAACCTATCGTTACCGGCACCATCCCTCCTGGTTGCGCCTAATTACACCGCTACCGGCCTTCTACCTACTGCTACTACTATTTATCACCTGATTCTTTGCCTCTGTAACTTCAAATATTAAAAATTGTATTACATTTTTGTAGTGTCTGGAAGCCAATGGCTCTAAATTTTGGAATAAGAATTAAATGTACTAAATTATTTATTCGAGTAATCTTTCGAGCTTTTTGGTTGTATATGACATTTGGATCAAGAGGAGAAATGTTATGTACTGAACTACAAACAACACACAACGACATTACGAAGATGCTGCGATCAAACACATCAAATCAAGATTTTGGTTCGTAGTTGCGATAATGGTGATTATGGATGCATACTATCTATCAAACTGATACTTCATTAAGCTCAAGCAATCTTCGGATTACATCACATCAAACAAACGTTCAACACCGTTATCAGCATCTCCATGGCCTTCCAGCTACGAGGAGCTCCTAGCACACTTAGCGGTACTGGTAGAAGAAAACAGAGGAAACCATGGTATTGTAAGCTCTCAATTAGAAGAAAACAGATAGCATTTTGCAGGCTTATACCTTGATGAAACCAATCTCCTTAGCATTGCTACGGAAGCACTGCCTGCAGCACATCAGCCCGTACTTCCTGATGATGGCATGAGGGTTCCCGCAGACACGGCTGTTTCATCGGTGACGCAGTTAGTAAGCAAGTTCCAAACTAGGTGCATTTTACAGTGCAGTATATCACAGGGAAATCAGCTGTTGGTGAGAACAAATTTACTGGGATGTTCAATAAAATGAAGAGAGAATCATTTCCCAAGCCATATACAAAATTTCCCATATCTGATTGAAGACGCTAGCATCAGATCGGTTCAGCTCACCAAACATCCAGCCAAAAATCAAGTCAACAAGTATTGAGCAGGGCACTAACAAAGTCGATACCACGATGAAACATAGTAGTCAAAACGATTCAATCATGTATGAAGCCTAATCGGCAAGCAGAAGAGCAACAAGCGAAGCAGAGACGGTTATTAATGGAGAAAGAAACTCACCAGGCCCTGGAGCCTGGACCGTAAGTTTTCGGGTGAGAGTTCCATACGTTCTGATGTCCCATGGCTGATCTGCTTGCCGGCTCCGCTGCTGCTCTTCTGTCGGCTGCGCCGGCAGGGAAATGTTGTATTTATTTATATACAGGGGAGGGGAGGGGAGGGGAGGGTTTCAGTCTCACGGGAGCCCTAGATTTGCTTTTCAATGGGTTTTTTTTCTCTAGTAAAAGCCCAATAATTATTTCCTTCTTCGCCTTATCGTTGATCCAAAGCCCACTCAGCCCATGTAAATTTGGTTCTATTAATCTGCCGTCTTCTATTTTATGTTGAGATCATAAAATTTTACGGGAAGTCAAAGCTGCGGCAGAAAGCGGAGAGCTTAGTTGGGAATCTTCGACAAAGAAGTGCAATTGTAGACAGGAAGATTTGGAATTCCTTAATAGATGCTTATGCTACGAACCTGCAAGGGCTGTCTTCAATACAATGATGAAAGATGGTCCTTCTCCTACCGTGGATTCCATTAATGGCCTTCTGCAAGCTCTAATTGTTGATGGAAGACTCGATGAGCTTTATGTGGTCATCGAGGAAATGCAAGATATGAGTTTTAAATAAGAAAAAGGTCTATTCTTTGGATGATTGATGCATTTGCACGGAGTGGAAACATTTTTGAAGTGAAGAAAATTTACCAAGGAATGAAGGCTGCTGGTTACTTTCCCAGCATGCATCTTTACAGGGTGATGATTGCATTGTTATGCCAAGGGAAACGGGTAAGGGATGCTGAAGTTATGGTTTCTGAAATGAAAGAAGCAGGATTGGAACCTGATCTTCCAATATGGAATTCGATGCTGAAGTTATATGTTGGAAACAATGATTTTAGAAACGCGGTTCAAATCTATCAGCAGATAAAAAACAATGGACTTGTTCCAGACGAGGACACGTACAACACGTTGGTAGTTATGTACTGCAGAAATCGTAGACCGGCAGAAGGCTCCTCGTTGGTAAATGAATGGTACGACTGGGATTGGAACCTAGGTTGGGTACCTACAAAAGTTTGCTCACTGCATTCGGTAGACTGCAGTTAGTGTCACAAGCCGAGGAACTCTTTGCCGAGTTAGTGGAAAAAGGACATAAATTGGACCGGTTTTTCTACCACACAATGATTAAAATATACCGGAATTCAGGAAACCATGGCAAAGCTGAGAGCCTGTTGAAAGTGATGAAGGATGCAGGAATAGAGCCTACTACTGCAACAATGCACTTGCTTATGGTGACCTATGGTGCCTCTGGACATCCTAAGGAAGCTGATGAAGTTCTTAACAACTTAAAACACGCAGGTTTAGATCTCAGCACACTGCCGTATGCTTCTGTTATTGAGGCTTATTTTAAGGAAGGAGAGTACAGTGCCGGAATACAGAAACTTGAGGAGTTGAAGAGAGAGGGGTTTGAGGCAGATCATAGGATATGGACATGCTTTATCAGGGGTGCAAGTTTGGCCGAGCATAGTAATGAAGCCATTAACCTTTCAAGTGCTCTGGCAGATGCAGGGTTTGATCTTCCAGTCAGGTAAGTATTCATAGCTGTCTAAAGGAACAAGAACTCTGAAGAAGACTCTTTTAGGAGTATTTACAGTATCTGAAGGGATTCCCAATTGTTTTGCAGACTTCTGAGAAAAAGTTCTGATTCACTAGTTCAAGAAGTGGATGATTGTCTTGAGATGCTAGGAACAATGGCAGACAGTGCAGCATTGAACTTTGTAAATGCATTGGAGGATTTGTTATGGGCATATGAACAAAGAGCCTCCGCGTCGTGGGTTTTCCAATTAGCAGTCAAGAGGCGCATCTATCCTCACGAGGTGTTAAGGTAGGGAATAATATCATTCTAGCCTTCTAAGACATATATTCCCTTTTTGTTCTTATTGATTTTCTAATTAAATTAAATGAGTGACGGATTCAAAATAGTTTAATGCATTAGATTAAATCGTATTAAATTTGAAATGCACTCCGATAATATGAAAATATATTGATAAATTTCTATAAATAAAAACAATTACATATTATCATAATTTTATACATGGAGGTGGTTGAACCGTAACCCGAGGAGGCTCCCTGTTGGTATGAAAAAGCTCCTATTCATAACTTTCTTCTTACTTTCTTCTTTCTAACTTGACTTATAACCTTAGTAAATTGAGTTGTGGATTGCTTCCTCTGTCTTACACTAGTTTTGTTTTCCTGTGAGAGGTAGGGTGGCTGACAGTAACTGGGGAGCTGATTTTCGGAAGCTATCGGGGGGTGCAGCTCTTGTCGCTCTTACCTTGTGGCTAGATCATATGCAGGCAAGTACTTATCCAATGCTCTCAAATGGCACTAGGGAGATCACAGAGATGAAAGTGAGAACCTTGTTTCTTATCCTTCTGGTTGCATAATCTCCCTGACAAAGTTTGCTGTTTAAAAAATGGCTGGGCAGGATGCATCTTTGCATGGTTACCCGCTTTCTCCAAAAATGGTGGTTCTGGTAAACAGCGGAGTATAACATGGTGTCACTTAGCAGCAGTGCAGCACAGTGAAAGCGTACCTATGGGAGATGGGGGCACCGTTTTTCCCTTGCAGGACACGGAGTGGTGTTCTGATGGCTAAGGCCCACTCTATGAAAATGTGGTTGAAGGACTCTCCTTTCTGCCTAGACCTGGAGCTGAAGAACTCCACATCACTACCCGATTCCAACTTGATGTGCGTATTCGAAGGATCCTTCATGAGGTGTGAATTGGTTCCTGCTTTTAAGGAGATCACCGAGAAGCTCGGGACAAAGGTGAGGGCGAAGAAATTTGCCCAGTTGGCTATGCTGTCTGGGGAGAAGAGAGAGAGAGTGCCATTAAAGCCGACATAGAGGGAAGGAAGGAGAAGCTCGAGAAGATGATGAAGAGGAAGAAGATGATCGATCTAAAACATGAGAAGATGAAGAGGAGAAGGACTATATATAGAAGCGAAATTGTTGCAGGACGAGCAGATAGCAGAGATATTTCATCTTCTGAGACCACTGGCATCTGAGTACCGAGACTTGCACGAAAGGCGAAAGTGATTTTTCATGCTCATGTTTTTGCAGTTTCATTTCGTGGCGTCGAGGAGATCAGATGATGTGTATTCGACAGCTTACCCGTTACCAAATCTGCAGAGGCATCATGTAATAAACCATAGGGTGTTAGAAGACGAGTTCTCGGCCATAGGAATAGAGTAAGCCATTAGCTTGCGACTTACGGTAGCTTGTAAATCATGTTAATGTACAGGTAAACGAATAGACTTAGGAGCAGAGGGTACATGATAGGAAACTGACGCTTAAGATCGAAACCTTCTGACTACGTTCTCATCCGTGTAATCAGTGTAAGTCTCGAATCTCAATTCATAACGGACTTTCCGGTCACCATCTTCGAGGATTCGACTGAAGCAGCTTGTCTATTGAGATCTTCAAATATTTTACATTCGGTTCAGCCTCTTACTCGCAGAATGCCGCTACATGCTCGCTTCTATGCTGACAATTTTCATTTAATCCTATCCCTCGTCAAAAGAATAGCGTTGCCCATTCAATAGCCTTTAGAGAACAGAAAAAATGTCTTCAAACTTGGTACTCTTGTCTTGTACCAGTACAAGCCTATCTCAATAATTGTTTGGGCCAGTAGCCCACTATCACAATATAGGATCAAATAGTGATTTGGGCCAGAAGCCCACCATAATCTGAAATCAAACTCGGAACGGAACACGTCTTCCGCAGGGGAAAAAGAAATCATCTCTGCAAAATTCGTAAACCATCCACCGAACGGAACAAGAAGCTGTGATTCCGATGGCGTCCATTTTGTTCAAATCCCTAGCGAGGCCGTCCGCGGCTTTGCTGGCTTCCTCTTCCTCCACCGCAACAAGAAGTCTGAGCCTCGTCAGCAGTCAAATCAGCCCACACACAGCCAAATGGATGCAGGTGCTTTTTTGCTTCTTCGATTTTCCTCTCCTTTTACTCTAATTAATCGGATGGGGCTAGGTTCCTTCATGATAACTGTGGCGTAACATTGATTTTGTTGACACATTTCATACATCATGGAAGCAGATTCTGGGTATAGATGATAGGAGTCGAGTTCCTGTCTTACCTATAGGCTTTTTCGAATCTTGAAGAATGCGCTTATGGTTTCAAACAATCTTCTGTTGTATTGTTGTTGAATTGTTTGTTGAGCTATTGACTGACAAGATGGTGATCTGACAACCTGTTGAAATTCCTGGGCTTTTCTCAATTTGAATCTAGGGGCATACATGTTTCCCTTGTATTTACAAACTCTGTTGTTATAGATGTAGAGGGTTGAATTAATACCTAGATCTGATGAGATTGGTCAAACGATATCATGGCTTTGATTTTCCTGTTCGAAACCATGACATTTTGATTTGATCGTATCAAACCGGGACCTTCTCATAGCATTCCTCGGAAGAATTTTTAGCTCACAGATTGCTATTGATTTAGGACACTACTAAGAAATCTCCAATGGAGTTGATCAACGAAATTCCTCCCATCAAGGTTGAAGGAAGGATTGCCGTTTGTGAAGGGGGTTAGTTTCTGTTCTTATCCCTTGTCTGCTTTTGTATTTTGATCTTGTGTGAATTAGAAACAGAAGGCTTATGAGGAGCTAATGATTTTGGTAATATCTGCTGTTTCATTCTGCAGATACCAACCCTGCACTTGGACATCCAATTGAGTTCATCTGCCTGGACTTGAAGGAGCCAGCAGTGTGCAAATATTGTGGTCTGCGGTATGTCCAGGATCATCATCATTAGGAGTCTGGTATGACTTGTCTGTATGATGTTTTGAATCTCAGGAT
Organism: Linum usitatissimum; assembly: GCA_030674075.2. Lineage (NCBI taxonomy): Eukaryota > Viridiplantae > Streptophyta > Magnoliopsida > Malpighiales > Linaceae > Linum > Linum usitatissimum. The sequence continues at coordinate 7,268,285 of JAUJYP020000192.1, forward strand.
TCAGTAGGGAAGTAGGCATAACTTTATATGTTGCCAGGCAATCCATCTCTATCTTTGGCATGTTTCATGAACTTCTTTGTACATCCAAAAATATCGACAGCTTGGTATTATGTGCCGGCTGAATAAGCATCTGATGTGTCCGTCTTTGAAGTTCTTGGAAGAAGTTGGACAATATCCATCCATTTGTTCTTGTTTTCTTTCTGTCTGTTTCGGCTTACCTCTTCGAATTTTATTTTTGGTATTAGCTACATGTTTTGCATGTATATTGCCATCACTATGAGCATGGGGTTATTGTTTCAGCGAGGTTATTATGTTCTGCAGCTGGCTTGTAATTTAGGGTTACTGTTCCAAGTTTAATATGATGACCATTAGTTCTTCATTCCGGATCCCTTTAGGATTCTTTCATAATCCTTATCTAAGGATTTTGGTACTTATGGGGAAGCACACATTGATTCTGGATTCTGGAGAATGATTATGTAACTATCATTGTTATTAATAATCAAAGAGAAAACAGGCGATCTTCTACCAAAAAACAGGAGAAACAGGCAAGAGGTCTCCTCTTAGTTAGTCCCACGGCCATAATAACATGACGAGTGATAGTAGCAGTTGGAAACCAGGACCGGGGTGAAGTCCAACTCCAGCAGCAGCGGTAGGACGAGTAATGGCAGGAGTATGTGATGATGATGATGATGATGAGGGAGCATGGGAAGAGGGCGGCGGAGACTCTGCACCGGGACCTACGTAATCAAAGTGGTTGGAGGAGGGTGCAGAATTCGGGGCGAGCTTATAATGATCATGATCAGATGGGGCAGGAGCAGGTTTAGGAGCACAGTAGTAAACAGGAGGAGGGGAAATTGGGGCCGGATAGAGGACACCGTCGATGCCATGGCATCGGATGGAAGAGGAAGGAGATGTGCAGATGTTCGGGCTGATGATCTTGACGTTGTTGAGGGAGAAGTTGCCCCTTCTTCTCCACCATTTCCCATCTTTATGTCCCTTGTCGTCGTTTTGGACCTGAAGCACGTACCCCAGGTGGGAACTTGGGATGGTGGAACCCGACGGGAAGTGCCATAGATGGTCGAAGAGCAACGGAGATGGGATCGAGTGATGTAGAATGAACTCCCGAACAGACCATGTAGGAGTAGCGGTGTTGGAGGATGATGCATTATCATATTTGTCGTGGTTTTCGGTTGTGAAAGTGATGTTGGACAAGATGCGGTCATTCGGCATGAGGAAGGTGACATTGGCGGCAGTCTGACCGTTGTTAACCGCCATATTCAGGAGCATCACAAACGTGAAGTAATTAGCTCTCCTCATCTCTTCTGTCGCGACATCGAGGTCATCTTCTCGGCTGTCTTCTTCACTACCACCATTACTGTAAATGTCGTGAACGGATACTGGTGCCGGTAATAATGATGAAAGCGAATGGGCAGCAGAGACAGGACCGGCAGCTGATAGTATGAAAGCAACAGCACACTGCAGGAGTAGCAGTTGCAGAAGTGATGAGGCCATTTGAGACTCTAGAGGGAGTTTGAGTATTATTGATGGGTTTATGTATTGAGAGAAAATGGTGGGTAGGATGAAATCAGGCGAACTGTCTGTATGGGCCCAAAACCCCCCCATGCGGATTTGCTGCTCAAACCACTGAATACAGCAGTCTGGTCAGCTCATGAGCTGTGCATGAGCACTTCCTGTTTATTTTTCTTATATTGTATTTTAATCAGAAACTAATTTCTTTTATGGAAAGTTGAGTCGATCCGAGAAAACCCGATTACCAAAAAAATATTTGATTAGTGGCTCAAGTTGTACAAGTGTAGTTCCGTCATTAAACACATTACGACCAGAAGGTTTTGGATTCGAACTAGTTGATCTTGGTCTTCCGCAACGGAGACTCGTAAAAAAATTGCCCACTTCTAGTTGAGGGGTGGCACTTCATTTACAGTAATGGGAAGTGTTCCTCTTCAAGGGTGCTTTAGCATATACATACTTAAACGTTGTACAAAACTAACTGAAATGAACTTAACAACTTGGTCTCTAAATGCATACATTTACTCAACCGAAACAAACGTCGTACAAATTCCATCCAAGCCCGTGAAGTATCATCATATCTAAAGAGTACAAACTCTAATACTACATCGACACAATGGCGACATTCCGTTAACAGAATCAAAACGAGGGACAGTGCGAAACGCATCACAAGTCATAACCACTTCCAACATGTTCCTTTCTTCTGGGAGGCTACGCAGACTTCGTTATCTGACCTGGAAGAGTGACATTGCTGGCTGGCCGTCTACAGTCGCAAGTACAGATGCTTCTCGACTCCCTCACTACCCGCTGAGACCTTCGAATATGCAGCTTTATATTCACCATCTTCCCACCCATCTGCTTACACACAAATCCATTAGGGTTATCCAAAACGTAAGCAAACATCTGGTTCCGTAGAAATAAAGACCAGATAAAAAGGTAGCAAGATTTTGAGGCAGAGAGAGCAGATGACGACGAACCATTCTCCAGACCAAGTCTTCAGGTCCGAATGGTTGAGCTGGACTTGAGTAAACAAAATGCCTCGAGTACTGAAATAATGAGTTGCTCATAACAGAAGTGAGTATATCGAACCTTTGCAAAATCACAAACTTTGCTTAAGTTAGTAAAATCGAACCTTAGCAAGGTTAGCTTGCAACTCTTTGATCTGAGCACGACTGATACTTCTTAAGAACTTTATTAGCCATCCTGGTTCTGAAGCATCGCTGGAAGAAACAAATAATGCTATCTGCACTCAAATAAACCCACGTATGGATAAGTATGAAAACAATTGGAATAAGAGGTCATAAGAATGATGCTGCTTACTATCGTCTAAGAATCTAACATAAGTTTCAAAAGTAAAGTAAGCATACAGAGAGAAGAAGTACCTTCCTGTAATCAAGAATTCCTTCAAAAGGAAGTTCCAACTCATCACTAATTATTACTGGAATGCATCCACTGACTATAGCATCAAAGAGTCTTGCAGATGATGGAGTATCACCAGCCGGATTCAAGCAAAAGATGGACCTGACATAAGAGTGAGCAAAGGGTAAATAACACAAATACCAGCAGTTACATATCGGGAAAAGAAGTAAGAAGGCCACAGTGTAGTTACTTTCGCATGCCGTTTTGGGCTAGTTCTTTCCCTCGCTCGCCAGCCGTTCCCTCCTGTATCACCACACCTTCAACTCCGCTTAGTTGTGATACAAGTTTAGCCCGTATCTTCCCACCCTGAAAAAAGTAAATCACATTTCTGTAAGTACTGTGATCCTGAATATATGTAACGGATACTAACAGTCTAAGGCATGATCTTCATTAGCCATTAGGGCAAAATGAAGGAAAAGAAATCCTAAACGCACAAGGTCAGACAAGTATCTTACAGCATTTCTTTTGAGCCGTCCGCGGAAGAACAACAAGGTTGTCCTCTTTGATTCATATTCCGTTAAGCATGTTGCATCACAGAGATCAAGGTTGGCCACATAAGGCAAGATCAAGTCTTTCTCCAAGTAAACTTGTCCTGGCTTGTACCTACAGCACAGATGTATCATTAAAATGTACACATACCCAAAAAAACAGTGGGCGGAGATCTCATTCAAACACAAAAAAAAAGAAAAGGAATTACCAGTTCCCGGTGGAATCCATGTCTGGTAACAACCAGATAGCATTTTTCATGTATCTACGAACCGACTTGAACGACCAAGGATGATGCACGGGAAGTATGTGATCCCGTCCCTGAGACCTCTTCCACGCAGGTTGATCTGTTACCCATTTTAGAGCTTCCTAAACATCATATAGCTACACGTTAACCCCATCAGAAAAGAACATCACTGAAAAAGAATGCCGCATGTATCACGATCATAATTTAGTAAGATTGTAATATTTGTATTCAGGAAGAGCATTTGATTGACAACCTAAGCTGAAGTTAATGATCATTTCACAATCCGATCAAATTGACGTTTGAAGCACAGAAAAAAAAAAGAGACTGGAAGAGCACTCACACCCTATAAAGCGGTTTGCATTCCTGCTTATCCAGCAAGAAGAAGCTGATGGTGGTGAAGAAAGGGATGTAGAACAAGTCCGCATCCTCCTGCCTATCCACTCTGATGACGCTCTTCAGAAGCCTTTCTGACTGAGGTGCTATCAAATCCGCCCAGAGCCAATAATCCACAGAATGCTGCCAGCAAATTCACACAACATGATTAACAGAAATGAAGAGGTAAAGAAGACATACAGAGAGATAAAGAGAGAGAGAACCAACCTGTTCGATGAGTCGATGGACAGGGCTGCCATTGGAAGTGAGGTTGCTAGTGTCATGATAAGTGCTATCGAACAAGCGAAGCAAATCGTAAGTGAACTTGGGCGGCATCCGATAGACGTAAACTCTAAGCGGGAAATCAGGCGGGTAAATCGGGTCCCCTTGGTACATCCGATCAGTCTGCCGGTCAAATACGGCATCATCCAGGACAGTGGAGCTGGGAGCGAGCTGGTCTCCGGAAATAAGCACATCACCATCGGAAGGGCGGGAGATGAGAAAGTTGCGCAGAGAAGTGACGAAGGAGGTCTCTGGACGTATAGAGGTGGGGGAGGTTGAAAGGCCGGGGGGAGAGGGATGCAATGTTGGGGGAGAGGATGAGAAGATGAAGGTGAGGAGGAGAAGAGATACGGCGACGGCTATGAAGATGGAGAATAGGAAGATCGGGGATCTGGATCTGGAGGAGAATTTGGTGGCCATCGGAAGGAAAATGGTAGAGGGTGGATGATTGGTGGCCGTCGACGGCGACGATGGAGTGACGGTGTTGCACGAGTGATCGAGACCTGGAGTGGAGACTTCTCTTAATTTGCCAGTCTGATGATGGGCCTTCTTCCAAAGGATTGGGTTGGGCTTGTTCTCGAATTGGATTAGCTTCTTTTAACCGCCTGTCCTGAAAACTCCAAAGATATTTGACCGGTCTAACCATGGTTAAGAATTCGGATAGCATTATTTCAATTTCCAGAGGCGGGTCAGGTTTTTGGCTAGATAGAATCCGGTTCATTTTTTCGGATATTCGAAACTCGTTAGGGATGGAGGAATGGATGGATATTGAGATCTAACGGATATAACGGGGATGAATATTAATTTTAAAAATAGGAATGAGAATGACGTTGACAAACTCGCTCGTTACCATTATTGTTTTATCCGACCATTAAGCACTACTTGTCAAAGTAGTTAATGAATAATTCAATAGCAATATCAAAAAAAGAGATGAAGCTATTGCGGGCCTAATGAGGTCAAGTTCATCATATAGTAAATCTAGACAAAGCTATTAATTTGAATTGTAATGTTGAATGTTGCTATCGTATCATTATCAAGAAAACAATGATCCAAACATCATGTACGAAGTCTGTCCATGCGGCAAAAACTGAAGTCTAAATCCAACGGGTTGTCCGAAGAGTTAAAAAGAGGAAAAGAGGGTATAATGGTTTAGGTTTCATCAGTAATAATTTAAAATGCCAAGACCTTTCCGCCAATAACTTTCAACTTCAGTGATTAGTTAGTTTGTTTTGTTTTTTGTTAAAATTTTGTATTTATGTTCTTCAGTGACGAGGGAAACAAGGAAGAACAGAACGACTCCTTCGTAGTATCCGCAGCAGCAGCAGCAGCAGCCAACTTCAACAATCTCACATTTCTTTCTCCATTCATTTCCCAGGTAAAGATCATTTGCTCTTTCCCTTCCTTCACTTGAATGCTTGATTCACTTTACCAAATCCCCCTCTGTCATTCCAATTTTCCCTGCTGAAGAAGTCCAGATGAAAGCTTCATCACAAATTATTCACTTTCCGAAGCCGAATCAGTCAATGTAGAATGCATTTCATAAATTTCTGATGATATCTCTTGTGCTTAATTAGGATTTTCAAAAAATGAGTGACAACTTGATGGAGAAGGTGAGTGCTTTCGGTGAGCGCCTCAAGATCGGAGGAGCGGAAGTCGGCCGAAAGATGAGTGCCGGCATGACCTCTATGAGCTTCAAGATGAGAGAAATGCTTCAAGGTCCTAACCAAACGGATAAGATAGTCGAGGAAGCTACGGCCGAGTCGCTTGAAGAACCCGATTGGGCTATGAATCTGGAAATATGCGACAGACTGAATCACGAAAGGATCAACTGTGTCGAATTAGTCCGAGGGATAAAGAAGAGGATGGGTGTGAAGAGTGCTAGAGTTCAGTATTTGGCTTTGGTGTTGCTTGAAACATGTGTGAAGAATTGTGAGAAGGTGTTTGCTGAAGTGGCAGCCGAAAGGGTTCTTGACGACATGGTTATGCTGATTGATGATCCTCAGACTGTTGTTAACAACAGGAATAAGGCTTTGATCCTGATTGAAACCTGGGGTGAATCTACCAGTGAGCTGCGCTATTTGCCTGTTTACGAAGAAACATATAAGGTACGTTATTTAGGTTTGACTACCGAGTATATGGCTCGTTAGTAGACTTATTATATGTAATTTATGACAGTGCTAATGAAAATGTAAGTGATCATTATTTAGGTTTAACTATTTTAGTTGAGAAAAGTAGAAATTTGCAAATTTTAGGATAGTTGTTTATTAGCTTGACTCGTCGTTTTTTTTAGTGTATAAATTCAGCTTAAATTGGACTCATCATGGAATTTTAATGGACGAAGTTTGAGTTTCACTCGTCAATGGTAGTTAACGAGTCAGACTCGAATAGGGTCGAACCTGTCAGGAGCTAAGCAGTTTTAGCTTGAGCTCGCCTAAAAAGTAACGAGCCAACCTTGAGCATAATGAAGTTCAAGTTGTGAACAGCGCGCCCTAGATTTGCTATCTAAATGCTGGAGGTGGCATTTTGTTCGGCAGAACTATTACTCTTAACAACTGTGAAATTATGCTCTGAAACATAAGAATCTGTCTTTAGTTGCTAATAAGACCTTGCCTGAAAATTCATTTACTTGAGATCTGTAATAAGCTCATCTTCTTTGTTCGTTTGCATTTCTACCTTTTGTACAGAGCTTGATATCAAGGGGCATCCGCTTCCCTGGCCGGGACGATGAGAGCTTGGCACCAATCTTTACTCCACCTCGTTCCATTACAGCCTCTGAAGGGGATACCAGTCTTGCTCACCAGATTCATCGACAGGTTACTGTTCAAAGTCTTACTACTGAGCAAATGAAAGAAGCTTTTGATGTTGCAAGGAATAGCATTGAACTTCTCACTACCGTTCTATCCTCTTCACCTGGGCAAGATGCCTTGAAGGTACCTCTATCACGCCAAACTCTAATGATTACTCGCTGTATGATTGACATTCCGTCCCTAAAGTCGATGGGAAATTTTAGGTCGATACGAAATTTTCACTTCAAATTTGGAAAAAATGCGAGTTTCTAGTTAAATGCAGCGATTTGATCAACCTAAGTGTGGTAAGTGCTATTAACGTTGATTTGTTATTCCTTTGCAGGATGATTTGACTAGTACACTAGTCCAGCAGTGTCGCCAATCTCAGTCCACAATCCAGAGAATCATCGAGACGGAGGGGAATAACGAGGCGATGCTCTTTGAAGCTTTGAATGTTAACGACGAGATTCAGAAGGCTATGTCCAAGTACGAAAGGATCGAGAAGCCACTGCCCGTGGTACCTTCTGAACCAGTACCTGTGGAAGCTAGTGGTCACTCGACCGTTCATGTAAAAGAAGAAGAAGATGCATTGATCAGAAAGCCGGCAGGTCTGCAAGCTGGAACGTCACATGGAGAAGGAAGCAACGAGGATATGATGGACGATCTTGATGAGATGATCTTCGGGAAGAAAGGTGGGGGCGACACATCGGCTATCAATAAGGAGAAGCAAGAGCCGTCGTCATCCAAGGACGATCTCATCAGTTTATGACCATAGAAATTACAGATGCGTTGTTATTGTTATGGATCCTTGGAGGAGCAGTTCATGGTGTTGATGCATTACGAACCTTCAGTTTTTTAAAAGGATTAGATTTATTGCAGCTTAACGCAGCACTGATTTAATGCCTGTATCCGTATACGATCATGAAAAACAAAACCAAAAACAAAAACCAAAATCCAAAAAATGATATTCAAACGGATTAACAACAAACACACAAAACCAGAGAAAAAGATCAGTCAAAATTGCTCCAATCTCCAACTTTATCAGCCCTGTTACATCAAGGTCCAGCAAGATTTGGTTGCAGGATCCCAGAGAGCAGGGAGCAAGAACTGCTTACTGTCGCTGCAACCGTACGAATTAAAGCTGTTCCCGCCCTTCGGATCCTTGAGCACCTTACCTGGGTTGCTTCCGGCCGTCGCCCCACTTCCGAATATCCCGGAGCAAGCCGACGACGCTTCCAAGGTCTTTCTCCGTACTTCTTGGAAAAAACCGGTCTCCATCGGGTTGGTGACCGTGTCGGCCAATCCTTGAGCGAATGCGATGACCATGGCGTCTGCTCCGATGTCGCCGGACGGTGGGACCAAGGCCGGGGGTCCTCGGAACGGCCACGCGCATGCTTCGGGGCACTCCGTCTCCGGGTTCCCTACTATGAGATACGGCTGCTTCTCTGTTTTATGATATTATCCACGTCAGCCACAGATATGACGTCCCCGGATATGTGGCGGAGATTTAATCTATTTGACTTTGAATTATTCAAGAAAATGATTTGGTATAATTCTATATATTTACGTGTCAGCTACAATTTATCATATGTTATGTGTTATTGAACTATGCACTAATATGTTCACTGGTTCAACGTTCCAACATAACCTAAAAATCATGTTCAATAAATCTCACATTTTATTAAGTCTCTCTAGCTAGATGTGGGAAATTGTAGATGGATTGGTTGGCTTTAGCATAATGTGATACGGTTGAATTAGACATTGGGCACCCAAATCAAGCACAACTAAGAAAAATGAAAGTTGGAATATGAATTGATTAAACGTCTGATTTGAGTTTTTACGAAATTATTCAAAAAGACAAACCCGACATAACTTTACAATTTTACAATACGTCTTCTCCATTAGACCACTTGGAATAGCACTAATTGAAAAAGAGATTATGATGTTAAGACACGGTTAGGATGTCTATCTTGGGATTATTTTTCGATATTTTGTGACTAGTAATATATATCGACTTTCGAAATAGTATATCTTAGGACACACTTGGGTCATTGCATTGGTGTGCTCTGCATGAATACCACCTTAATGTGGTGAATGTGAATAATCTCTCCCGTGGAATAGGCAGACAAAAATTTGAGAAATTAGATTGGATTTGATCCGACCTGAACTGCTAGATCCGGATCCTCCGGATAAAAACCGAAGATACAGGCCTAACCGGAGTTAGGCCCAAACTACATCCGTAAATCAGGCCCAGTCCACTAAATTTAAATATGCGCTAGGACTACGAGGAATGAAATCAACAATATGAAATAATTGTGAAATAATTGATTTACCAATGGCGCCGTGCTTGGAGCACTTCCCTGTGCAGAGTCCCTGAACAGAAACATCCCTCGCCGTGAGAATCACCGGCAAGATGCTGGTGTCTCCTTCGCTAGCCTTATGGAGAAGAGGCTTCACGAAATCTACCGTGATTACTTTCCCGATAGAGTAACTCGTGTCGGTCACCTGCCTCACCACGCTCACTTTGATCGGCTTATGCGGCAGCTTCGCCGCCGTCTGGTACAATTCCACCCTCTTCCACCACTCCGACACCCTCGGTGCCTCCTTCTTCTTCCCTTCGAAGTTGAGCGACTTCACGAACGACCTAATCGCGTTCTTCTGGATGCGCCCGCACTGACCATACCACACCAGCGCTAGCTTCAGCTCTCCGGTGAGGATCGGGCCTCCGTGGTAGGTTAGCTCGGCGGGCTCTTTGCTGCCTCCGGCGGCGGTACATGGCCGGGAGAAGAGTAAGAGGAGGGAGAATGAGAAGAAGAAGAAGAAGATAAGTGATTGAAGCGCCATTATTAATTAGTTGTGGAATTTGAAGGTTAATGATGGGGTGGGGATTAATTATTAACGTCTTCCGGAAAAGAAAGCCTGTAATTAGAACGGATTTATGAGAGTCTTTCGTGAACCGAATTTAGTGGGGTGGCTATGCTTTACTTGTGATTTGTGTGGAAAAGGGAGGGAATTACATGACGTTTGACTTTGAAGTGATCATGATTAACGTTTACTATTTTCTTATACGACAATTAGCATACGTGCTTTTATATGAATGAAGGAGTTGATCATTAATTGGTCATTTTAATTCTCCATCGTCAAATTATTTATTAATCAGACCAATAATTATTATCGAATTATTTATTAGTCAAACCGATGATTTTTTAGAAAATGGGTTAGGGACCATGCTGATTGGAGATGATGATAATCCGGGCCTCGTAATTGGAAGACAACCATCCCGGCGGCCACTCCACCGCCAGCCCCATAGCCGACCGCCTGTCATCAATTATTATAGACTTTGCACTCCCCTCACCAACTTGGAGATACTATGTAGATGTTGCAATCCGTAAGTTCTTCCTCATCTAGAGCAGTTGGGCTGGTGTTCAAAAATCAACTAACGTAAATATTAGAATGCGTTGGGTATATAATTCATTCTCACTCAAGTTCAACATTAGTAATACTAGAAATTAAAAAAATACTAAATAATCCTTTACAAAATGTTGCAATATTTGAAATTGTCGCTAAATGAAATGTGTTGTCGAATCAAGCGATTTAAACATGAGCTGGCAGAATAAAAATTTCGCTATTTTGGCACATCATGATAAGTTTTTGCAATTACACCCTGCATTGATCCAAACCAACATTTGTGTTAAATACAAATTTATAAAACATATACACTAATAATAATTCTAGTGACATACCTATAATAATTGGGTGTATGCAATGTTATCGAAAGAAATAGAACAATCAAAATTTTCTTCTTCATTTATATTTTGTTTCAATAGTTGAATTTTGAGATTCAACTTGTCCATCCATTCCCTGAAAACACATTATATATTTTCTTTTGATTAAAATAGATTAAGGTGAAAGAGAGAAAATAAACAATGATATTCTCAATAAATAAACAATCATATCTGATTATTTTGAACTTGAAACTCATGACCATTTTTACATTGTTGAGAAACCCAATAAATTTGTTATTTTTTCATTTTCATCACTGTTAATTTTGAATTAAACAAGAGAATAAAAAAACAAAAAAAAGGAACGATCCAATAGAATAGCGCCACAAAAACGGGCTATATTAGGTCTTGAAGTCTGATCTCCACCTAAATATTGTCCCTACATTATCTTTCTATTAAGAGATGTTTTAATTTTATATTATTATATTTTTAGTTAATGATTTTTATCTCTTATGTATCAAAATCGATACCTCGTATAAATTAGATCTATTAAGTTAGTCATACGTCATAACGTCTCTTGTCTCATATTTCCATTTATTGTTATGATTGGGCTCAGTTGACATTGAAGATTTGCAAGCCCATATATTCCTATGCGGGCTATAGTCCACCTAGTTGGAAGGAGTTGGCATCAGACTTTTACTAACGTGTGTTGGGCTTTTATCTCAGCAGCCACTTGGTCTCGATTTCCTGTATTGAAGGGCCGCCTGTAAAAAGTAAACATTCGCACGATGTGAATTTTTATTTTTTCAGACATACAAACAACTCTAATCTTTCTAATAAAATATTTATGAACATCACATATTATATAATAGACGATTCCGTTATTTGATCGTCGAACTATCTGAAAATCAGATAAATTTAGGCAAAATACGTTGAGTACATATGAATCGTTTATAATGCAGACGGCCGGAATCACCAGCTGGAATTATTTTTCAAAATCTGACGAATGAAGAGACTTTCAAATGACATTCAATTAGGGAGAGAAAATAAATAAAATAATTCCTCTTACTCAGCGGCAGCGACAGGTCTCCGACTCCACATGCATTTAACTCTGTTCATCGGACAATCGAGCATGCGGTATCGGTGATCCAACTGTAGAGGCTGTTACTGGTAGTGATGGTGGCGGTAGTATTTTCGGAGAGGAAATCACAGGAAAACTGCCGGAGAGGACCAGTGACGAATAGTTTTTGAGGGTTCGAGTTTAATGTTTAGTGCGTTAGTACCATTCTTTTGTGTTTAGGGTGTTAGTATCATACTTTTAAAATGTAAGACTTTCGTACCGCAATCCCATGTATCATTGGGAAGATGAAAAATAAAGCAGGCAGCTCGACACTTGGCTGCAATGCCGTTGACGGACTCTCTGCACTGCACCATCTTTAATGTTTCCTGTACAAACTCCAACACACTTTTCATATAACAATCTCAATCCACACTTAATTACTCTTTTTATATTTTGACTTACTACAACTATTTACTGTAAGTCCACTTTAAACAACTTGGCGGGTTTCACTTTCATTGGTCAGTCAGCCAGCCAGCCAGCGCAACACGGCACTTACCAACAACGACCCCTCGCCACCACAATACCGTCCTTTCATTACTTTTTTATTTATTTCAAATATAAATAGACTACAATAAAACACAGTTGAGTACATATTTTTATACTGATTCCACCATTACAATTATTTTAGATGCGGAGTCAAAAATTTAGTTCGATTCAAGTTATAATGAAATCACTACAAAATTCACAAAATAGGATTACACATATACGAAGGTTATTATTTTATTTGCTACTATTTACTGGAAAATGTAATTAAGTAAGACTAATTGCCACTGCAGCTCGATCCCGCAACTTCTGCGGGGCTACAAACATATATCCACCCAATTAATCACTGTACTACACATTACGTTTGCATAAACATTAGATATTTGCATTTTATACGAAAATTCAAATCACGAAAAGAATCATAACCCTCTTAAACTATAAGGTAGCTCCGCCTCTAAATTACTCTACCAACAAAACAATTCCACGAAAGATTACGTCACCCTCATTAAGCTAAATGCTTATACTAATTACATGACACGTACCTCTCTTTATTTCTAACTCCATCCTCATTTACATCACAAAATATTAAAAAAATAAATATGACAAGATCAGTTTAATGTATATCTTAACCAACTTTAATTCCTGTCACGTCACCACAATATAATATTATAGTCAATAAATAATTTCATATAAACAAATGGAAAACGACCACGCATTAATAAACTTTGTGAAATGACGATACTGACATTCGAATGACCGGTTGGACTGATTTGTTGGGCTTGTGGTACCACCACATCTAATATTCCCGCAGATATTTTACACTGCAAATTTGCTTCGTTATGGACCTTTAAGTAGTACCACACATGAACACTTCAAAGTCACGGCAGGGTACAAATTAGTTGGAGCACGAGTATGCCGGATGGTTAATTAGGATCGTATAAAAAAATAGATTAGTTAATTATACAGCTAATATGGCGATGGTTGGTTAATTAACCGTCAATCAACCGATTAAAATCGTTCGATCGTTATGTGGTTTTCGGTTAAAATATATGTATAAATATATGAAATGTTAACTGCAGCAAGTCGTTGTTAATGGAAGAAACTTCTAAAATATATTAAAAGAAAAAAAGAAAAAAGAAACATGATTGTGGCAGTGAATTAGCTCCGGGGAAAAGAAAATGGTGGGCTATAACTAACAGAAATTAAGGACATACGTAAGCGAGGTATTTGCATGGCACATGCACGCTACGCCAGCTCTATTGGTTTTCACTATTTGGGGTAATTGTAATAAAGTCGACCTGCAGTAGTGTATGTGGAGAAAATAAGGCCAAGCACATGCTATGCTGCTAGTGGCGAAAAATTCACCGCTTGGCTACGTCACTTGTTAGTCAAATAATTTATATAAATAAAGTAATTAAAATTTCTTAATTAATATTACCAACAATTAAACATTTCCAAACAAGTATTTTATGATTGCCTCTTATGGCTATGGGCGGCGGCCGCCTCTGCTTAAATATTCAGGTTGCTCGCTCTTCCGGTAACGGAACCAAAAAGAAAAATCAGATAATTAATTTTTTTTCATCCATATTGATTTTGGAATGAACGAGGAATCAATTAATAAAAGAAGTCACATGAAGTAACATGGCTTTTAGAATAAGAATCCACCCGTGCTTTGTCAGCAAAATGAGTCACGCATAAGCTCCACGTATTGCGCATCTTCGTCAGCACATCAGACGCGGAAGCCTAGCGTCGGCGCGTGCAACCACGCTCACCGCCGATTGGGAGATTAAAAAGAACGGCAGCCAAACATGGAGAGGAAAGAACAAAAGAAAAGTCCAAGGCTGCAGCCCAACAATATGACTATTCAACAAAGTAAAACAATTATAAAATAACAAAATGAATTTGAAATTAATATGCACATGTTTAAGAGATAATATTATGACGTGTCACTAAATGCCACCTCAGTCAATTTCAACTTTCCATTATTATGGGCAGAATGGTCAAATTAGAGTTTCACGATAGTTAGATCAATGCTCGTCTTGCAATCTTTCTGCTTTAATTTCTTAACAATCGAAGATAACCACAGAATCAGGTCGGCCAACTCAGATTTCACACCCACAAAAACGACAACTTTGGCTTGTTAACTCGCTTTTTTATATTTATTATAGAAATTGGTACGTCAGTTTCGAAAGTTAATTTTAATTTCGGATTATAATTTATTATAGGCGGTGTATTTTGTAATCGTACAAATTTCTAATACTATGACGATGACTTTAATTTTTATGTTTAGAGCTGTTTTTTTTATTATGTAGTTGATTTTTCTTTTTATGGGAGGAAAAATACTTTATCGACCAAATTCTTACTTTTGTTTTCGTGAGAATTTAAATTACCGTTTAGAATATATGTTATAAAAAGTAATAACATTTTATATAAAATTTTGTCGAATATGCTATCATATATCATTCACTTTATTTTCATATTCAATATACACATAAAAATCATATTCTGGATATCTGACCATCCTAATTTTTTATTGACGGAAGCTATCGATATTAGATGGATAAAAATGAATGAAACACATAATTAGTCTTATAATTTTGACTCGAATTACAAATTGATCCCAAACATCCCATAGATTCTGAAATATAAAAATTTGACTGATTAGTGTGGTTAAATTTTGAAACAGCTACGTAACTCGAACCAAAGTTAAATATATAGTCCGGGATGAATTTAATTTAAATATAATTATTATTACCGACAAATCGATGCACCGTAATAAATGAATGATGTGGAGAAAAAACAGAGGTGCGATTTTTAATAGGAAAAGTAAATGTGCGCACATAAACACGAGGTGAAAAATAAAATGGATGGGGGTGAATAAAAATACACACAAGTGCATGAAGGACACGGGGGAGGAGAGAAACAGAGAGAGGTGGACGCTTGCTTGGTGGCGTGGCGGTGCAACTATTTACTACCTACAAATTAACTTCCTCCTCTTTCATATAAGTTTCACCCTTTTTCATTGGGTGGCTGCTTCAATCTAGATGCAGAGTCAAGCTGCTATAGTTTGCTCTCTTGATTCAAAAAGGGAGATGAGAAACAACAAGGTGAAGAAGCTGTGTGTCTCTGCATGTAGGATGTGTTCAAGTTCATCCAACTCACTCAAACTCCTGTGGGTTTTCGTCCCCTTGATTCTGGTTTACGGGTTGGTTTCCAATTTCGGCCCGACTCTTTCCGGTTTGGAGGTTTTGACGACTAATAATGGAACCAGTAAGGCAGGGATGGTGATGGTGGGTGGTGGCAGAGTAGAGAGTGTGGAAGAGAAGAAGATGGCTATTATCTCTGCTGATGAGCTGTCACTTGTCAATCGTTCTTCTTCCCCTCCGGTCTCCGTTCACCAGCAGGAGGAACAGCCTCAGCCGCCTGTTATTGTGAGTTTCTTTCTTTCGTTTGATTAAATTTAAACCCCCAGCTTCGATTTGGATCGTTGGAAATTACAGTGGTTTTCCCAGTTTTGCTTGCATGTACTGTTTTATTGCTTTTTTTAATGGCTGGAAAATCTCTGCTCTGGTTCCCCTGTTTCTCGTATGGTGTCCGTTAAAGAAAGAAAGAAAGAAAGAAAGAGAGAAAGTAAGAGTGGTCAAAACGTTGTCTAAAGAGACAAGCGAGACTGTTGTCTCTCTTCTGCTGTCTCTCTTGGAAACATCGCTTCTTTAATGGCTTCTTGGATTGCATGTCTCTTCTTCTTCTTCTTCCTTTTCCCCCCTCTGTTCTGCACGTTTGGCTGTTGATGAACCAACTGGAATACTAGCTCGAGTATATGGGTCATTAGAAACAAATTCAGCTCAAATTGGGTTATTTGTAATAGTTACTAATGAAAATGCAAAAAATGCTCGTTTGTGACTCAGGTTCGCTTTTAAATGAGCCAAGTTTGTGGCGGAATATGCTCAACTCGATTAGCTGGCTCGAGCATCTCGAATACTCGGAACTCCGAGTATCGATACTAGACTCAATAATGCAACATGTATCTTGCATCGAATACCATATACCATATATCTCAAGTTATTCATGATTTTTTTCTAATGAAATTGCAAGTGATAGATTGTTTCAAATTGGACTAGTATGGGTTTAAATTAATTGAGCAAAATTCGAGTTAAACTCAGAGTTTGATTCATCAAGGGTAGTCCAATTAGACTTTTCTTGTGTTTTAACGGGTTTAGCTCGTGTTCAACTCGTCAAGAATAGTTAACAAGCCAGGCTGGAACTCGACATGAGCTAGAATTTTCTAGCTCGAGTTCCCCCTAAAAATTAGCAAGCTTGATCAACCAAGTTGGGGCTCGGCTCGGTTCACAAACCGCCCTAACTCGTAACTTGGCCTGAGTAAATATGGTGTATTAACAGTGGTAATTAACTGCAGAATAATCAGGATGAAGGGTCAGATCTTGACTTGTTACCAACAAGTAAAAACCAGTCCTCTGCCTCTAATCCAGTACCCAACTCTGCTTCAGTCCCAATCAACGGAACCCAAGATCTAGCCTTGGAGAAGAAACAGATCAAGAAAGAGATCACAAGCTTAGACAAAGTGGAAGCCGGTTTACAGAAGGCTCGTCTCGCAATCAAACAATCGCAGATTGGAAACCAAACCCTCGACGATCCCCAGTATGTCCCCACCGGACCAATGTACTGGAACGCCAGAGCATTCCACGCTAGCTACAGAGAAATGGAGAAACAGTTCAAGGTGTTTGTGTACGAGGAAGGTGAGCCTCCCGTGTTCCACAATGGCCCCTGCAAGAGTATCTACGCCATGGAAGGGAACTTCATCCACGGAATGGAGATCGACCCCAAGTTCCGGACCAAAGACCCAGACAAGGCGCACATGTTCTTCCTTCCATTCAGTGTGGCGATGTTGGTTCAGTTTGTGTATGTTCGAGACTCGCACGACTTCGGTCCGATTAGAAGGACTGTTGCGGAT
This sequence comes from Linum usitatissimum, assembly GCA_030674075.2. Classification (NCBI taxonomy): domain Eukaryota; kingdom Viridiplantae; phylum Streptophyta; class Magnoliopsida; order Malpighiales; family Linaceae; genus Linum; species Linum usitatissimum. The sequence goes on from JAUJYP020000192.1 coordinate 7,285,701, forward strand.
TATGTCGAGCTGGTTGCTAAGAAGTATCCGTACTGGAATCGGAGCCTCGGGGCAGATCATTTCATGCTCGCTTGCCATGATTGGGTCAGTTGGTTGATCCTTGGCAGAAAAATTGACACTTTATAAGATGAGTTTCATTTCCTGAAGGTATGCTGTGTTTTGATTCTTGGTTGATTGTAGGGGCCAGAAGCTTCATTCTCTGTACCATTCCTCGGGAAGAACTCGATCCGCGCACTTTGCAATGCCAACACCTCTGAGCGGTTCAATCCGGTCAAGGACGTGTCATTCCCCGAGATCAATCTCCGAACAGGCACAACCACCGGATTCATCGGAGGACCATCACCATCGAAACGATCCATCCTGGCATTCTTTGCGGGAGGACTTCACGGTCCGATAAGGCCGATCCTGCTTCAGCATTGGGAGAAGAAGAACGATGAGGATGTTCGTGTACATCAGTACCTCCCCAAAGGAATATCGTATTACGACATGATGAGGAAGAGCAAGTTCTGCCTATGTCCCAGCGGGTACGAAGTTGCCAGCCCGAGAGTCGTGGAGGCGATCTATGCTGGCTGCGTTCCGGTCCTCATATCCGACCACTACGTGCCGCCATTTAGCGACGTGCTGAACTGGAAAGCATTCTCCGTCGAGGTATCGGTGAGCGAGATCCCGAATTTGAAGACCATTCTGGAAGGAATATCGACGAGGCAGTACATTAGGATGCAGAGGAGAGTTTTGCAAGTGAGGAGGCATTTCGAGGTCAACTCGCCTGCTCGACGGTACGATGTGTTCCATATGATATTGCATTCTATTTGGCTGAGGAGGTTGAATGTGAGGATTCAGGGTGATCAATTGGCCGCCATCACCAGCTGAAAAATATCTATGACTTTGTATCTGGTAAATGCTGAAATTGAAACAGTTTGCTATAAAGATTGTTGCTTTGATCTATATATGGTGATATTTTTTGTTTGTCTTCTCATTTGTATTTTAATTTCATGTCAAGTTGTAAATGTTTGTTGGAATGAAGCTATTTACCAATTCGATGTCGGGTTGAGATTTCCCCAATGAAACAGAGCATTGCAAAAAGAAACTACAGGCTTTGGGCAGAGTCTAATTAACTAACAAATTCAATTATTCAAACCCTGCTGCTGTTGGTAACAAAATGAATCCTCCTTTCCTCGTTTGGAAATCCATACAATCAGAATAACGAATGAAAGAATCTGCAGAGACTAATATTAATCAAAATCTAACACTGAAACATCTGGTGAGGAAGCGCAGAGGAGCACCCTGTGTTACATCACTCTGCCGCTTCACTGAACCATCGCCACTAACGAATGAAAGAATCTGCAGAGACTAATATTAATCAAAATCTAACACTGAAACATCTGGTGAGGAAGCGCAGAGGAGCACCCTGTGTTACATCACTCTGCCGCTTCACTGAACCATCGCCACCGCCGGTTACAAAAGGATGCAATAGAAGCCACTCGGCAGGGAGCCGCTTGTACGAACAACCGGAGAAACACGTCTCCAAGAAATTCTTCCCTTCTTCCGATATCCACTCCGGAATCGCCGGATGCCCACCCTTTCTGATTTCCGCCGACACATGGCTGCTGCCATTACAGCTACTCCATGGAGCCTTCCCAGTCCAGTCAGCATCTCAATCACAGTACATCCCAAAGCGCAAACGTCCATCGCCGGGGAAACAATCCCCAAAATAACAACTACAGGCGGCATATACCTCAGCGTCCCCCTGTAATTCTTGCTCCTCGGATGCAGCATGCGCCACTCCACCGCGAGCCCAAAGTCAGCGATCTTCAAACTGTAGAGCTCCGGGTCGTCTCGGTGGCGGAAGGCTAGGATGTTGGCGGGTTTGATATCGCAGTGGACTATTCCTTTCGAATGGATCACAGCTAGCGATTTGAGGAGGGAACGGGTGCAGTCCTTCACGTACACCTCCCGGAGTCCTCCTTTGATCAAATTGGAGAGGGAGCCGCCGTTGGCCAACTCGAGTAACAGATTGAATTTGGTTGTGGTGGTGGTGCCGAAGCACTGGACGATTCCTGGTTCGCCGCGGAAGAGCTTGAGGATATGCTGCTCGGTTTTGAAGGGAAGAGGATTTGTCGTTTGGTGCTGATTTGACCGCCATTACTGGATGAATAGGGTTTTCCGGGGATGGCTAAGAACACTTCGCCGGAGCTGCCCTTTCCCAGAAGTCTTCCTCGTGTCCACTCCATGTTTGTCCGCCGGCGAGAGTGTGAAGAAGAAAACAGAGAGTGGGAGATAGAGAGAGGAGAGAGTGATTCTGTGTGGTTGTTGAGATGTGAGAAATTGACAAGGGTGGATGGTGTTTATATAGTTGATTCCTTAACGGGAGTAGAATAGTTTCTGTGTGGGAATCGGAATGCTTTTGTAGAATTAGGAAACGGAGATGAATAACAACTCCTAGTACTAGTCCTAGTCATAGAAGGATAGTTAAAATCTGGGATTCCCTTTCCACTTGGAAAAGGAAAAACAACCAGAGTAACTCGTAACGGAGACGATACAAACTCCAGCCTGACATTTAGGCTTCCGGCGTCAATTGAGCCCATGGCTGTTTGGGCCTGTTTGGTAATTAGAGCCCACCTTCATCACTCTTGAATTAGCTTTTGGTGACGGGATTTGGGAACTTCTCAGGAAACGACGTCGTTACGCATATGTATTGACTCGAAGACTGGAAGGAAAAAAAGTTGGATACAGCGAACAACAGAGAGCTGACAGCTGTTTGTTAATACCTTAAACGACATCGTTCAGAACCTCGTCAATTATGGTGAAATACAAACATACCCTGCACCACGAAACATACATTCTACATTCAGCCTTCAGTTACCTATATTTTTCTTGAATTCGTCTTCCTTTCTCCTAATTCTATAGCCCAGAAACCATGTCTTTTTTTTGTGCACATTAACTTACTGTATATCCGGCATCCGATCTTACGACATTAGAAGCGACGATAATATCTCCCCCATAGTCATCTCGGACGTGTCCCCTTGGTTATCTACGTCTACACCCGTCTCCAGAACTGCAGCGTCTAAAGTCAGTTTCCTTTTCGCAATCTCGTATATGTTCTCATCCACTGTGCCCTTTGTTACAAGCCTGTCGTGGAAGTGAATGTTCGTCATGATAACTACCAAATCAGAGAGCTAGGAGTGGGGGGAAATTAGAATAAAACGAACGGATTATTACCTGTATATGGTTACTGGCTTTGTCTGGCCTATCCGATGGCATCGATCCTCTGCCTGCCTATCGATCTGTGGGTTGAAATCCATGTCGTGTATGATAACTGTATCTGCTCCGGTCAGGTTCAAACCTTGCCCTCCAGCTCTGGTAGAAAGCAAGCATGCGAAGATGGACTTGTCATTGTTGAAATTGTCCACTATTGTCTGTCTATCCGTCACCTGTGTACTGCCGCCGCAAAGAAAAGATATCATAATTAGATGAGCTAAAACGGAGTTAAAGAAGAGAGTGAAGGATCTGAATTCCGAGTTTGAAGCAACGGTACTCAAAGCGGGTGAAAGATGAGAATACTGATGGCTATGATGACAAACCTTCCATCAAGTCTTCTATAGGTCACCCCAATTACATCCAAGGTCCACTCTAAGATGTCTAACATTGACGTCCACTGACTAAAGATTAGAACTCGATGCCCGCCTTCGTGAAGTGAAGGAAGAAGCTGAGACAATACCTGCGCTCATAAAAAGGACACGTAAGTTAAATTAACAAATTAGATTACTCTAAATATTCAATCGTGAAATTGAATAAGGAATTCTAGAGTTTAACTGAGTTCATACTCGACATTTTGCAGAAAGCATGACATGCTTGTCTGAAAGGATTCCCTTTGAATCACTAACACTATAAGATCGTAGCATCTGCAAGATAAATTTCAGGTGACATCAGCTTCAAGTATAAAAGGAAATAGGTAACAGTGAACATGCAAGGTTTCCAACACACATCAAAAAAGAAAATTTGAGAAGGCTCATGTAAGATCAAACAAGCAATAGCCTACCTGATGAATAGTATAATCATTGTAGCTCTTAATTTCATCAACTACTCTATCCAAGGTACATTCAAGGCCAAAAACACCCTTTGGATGTAAATTCTTAGCTAAACGTGCAACGTCCTCATTTGTGTAAATTCTTCTCACCAATAATGGATGATTCGCAATCTGGATTACAAATAAGAATGCAGTAAATTAATATTTCAGAGAAAAAAAGCAATAAATTACTAGACCAGCCAGTAGAACGAAACTTACTGCACCTTTCTGAACTGAACAAAGTAATTTGATATCTGCCGTCTAGGAAGAGCCTTAATTACAGTTGTCAAGTCAACATTGGAACATTCTGCAATTCGGGCCTGTGAGTATGTACGATATTCTTCTATTGCTTCTTTGTAAGCATTTTCCTGCTGTTTCTCCATTGAAACATATTCAACCTGCGATAGCATTGTTCAGCCCTTGAAGACTGTAATACTAAAAGACTTGAACAAAATTCTACAACAGTAAGAGCTGCAAAATGTAAGTCTACATATGGATTACATAGCCAAAAGCATTTAGCATACCCTCTGTATCTTAGGAACAAGTTGCTGCATTACATCTGACTTTAACCTCCTCAAGATGAATGGCCCCAAGATGGACTTCATGCGGCCAATTAAATCTCCATCTTCTGCATTCAACAGCTTTTTCAAATCAACATCCCCAGTAGCGAAGAGATCAGGCAACATAAACTCCAACAAGGACCATAGCTCCTACGCAGATTAGCAAGAAAGCCAGAAATAAGTTCATTAAGGTACAGGGTTGAGAATAAACAAAGCAGATTCATCAAGCTGACCAGCCAATGTATTAAAAGTGTTGTAGAAGAAAGGCAGCATAAAACTAAGTAGCCATAAAAAGATATCTACATCGATCAAGGAAGCTAAAGCACAGCAAGAAATAACCTAACATGGAATCAGCAAAATAACAATACTGACTCGTGATAACTTAAACACGAGTAAATACAACATATCGTATAACTAATAATACTATTATTGGATCTTATATCTAGTCCACATAACTGAGGCATGGGATAAAAGGAAAGAATGATGTGATTGTACATGTAAATCATTCTGCAGAGGTGTCCCTGTTAGCAACAGACGCTGGTTTGCATTCTTTGCAATATTCATCAGATTCTTCCACCTATAGCTGTTCTTATCTTTAAGAGAATGCGCCTCATCCATAAGAACACAGCTCCAGCGCCAACGTTTAAGAAGTTTACGGTCATCTTTCTGCTGCACACTGTATCATGACAAACGAATGAGCTAGGTGAAAACATACAAAAAACAATGAGCTACTAAATAAAACAGACCTGTGTCTTTCAAAAAGAGAGTAGCACACAAGAAGCACATTAAATGGTGGCGGAAGACCCTTTTTGGCAAGGTGGCTCAATTCTTTCGAGTAGGCGGATCTTGTAGCCCCATGATACTGAAGTACAGAGAATGATGGACACCACTTTTTAAGTTCTCTTTCCCAGTTTTCCAGAAGAGAAGCGGGGCACACAATTAAATGTGGACCAGGATCATCATTTAAATGCTTCAGCAACATCAAATATGTTATAGCCTGGGTAGAAAAATACAAACAGAGCCTAATAAGAAAATAACAATATGGCATGTCTCGACAGAAAGGACAGGCTAGATAAAAAATAATACCTGAATAGTCTTCCCAAGACCCATCTCATCAGCCAATATTGCTGCAAATAAACAAAAATGGTTTGCAAGTCATCCTTCAGCAAACACTATTCCAACTAACCCTAAGCATAACAGCTAGGAATAGAAATCATGAAACAAACGTCATTGAAGCAGTAACTCCTCAACCCATAACATTGGCTTGCACAAGCTCGAAAAAATAGGTGTGGCATCTATATCTTGCAGCTATAAAGCCTACCGTCCAATTACAGCTCACGCAACTAGAACTAGAAGTGACTGAATCTACAAATTATGAACTAGGTCTGTTGCCATATAATCATATCAAAAGTACAAATTTATTTAGTTTTTCACATTGAACTATCTATATGGAATGCAGAAAGTAAACCAAACATAAAATTATATGGATGAACACGAAAACCACAAGAAGTAGCATCTTATACCTCCGCCAATATTTTTTCTATACAAAAGAAGAAGAAAGTTCACGCCAACCAGTTGATATGGCTTGAGAACAGGCTGGAAATCTGGAACCTCCACCATACAAGCGGCATCAATGTCTGTCTGTCATGACCAAACAAAAACACCATAAAAATCTTAAATATGATGTGTGGCTTCGTTCTGAGATAATTACAGAGTACGAACCCTACATATCAGGAATAACTTAATCGGGTGGCTTACATAGAAATCCAGGCCCTAACCGGTATGTCTCGGAACATGAAACGTAAGTGCCTCAGTCCAATAGCAATGCAGCTTAACCAAATAAAAAGTCACAACTACTTGTGCCTAGCCAATTTAATATCTATCCTTGACAGAATGTTAAATCTGGAAATTCCTCTATAATTTTAGAACTGAATCGCTGGAATTGAAATAAGCTCAGCTAATTCAAGGAAGACAAAAGCACACTCATACGAACAGGATTCTCATGCCCCAGCTCCCGTTCTCAAATAATTCCAAACTGTAACACAAAATTGATTAAGAAATCGAAATCCAGATTGTAAGGAGCGCACATCAGTTAAAGATTGTTGGACTGCGTGCAATTTGAGCAACATAAAACCACCTCGCAAGAACAGATACTTTCAAGTTTCAAACTAATCAACTTTCTAGCAATCGCACAGTATTGTGAAGTACCTGCGTCACAATCCTGACCGCAGAAGCTTCGACCTCTGCATAACGATCACACGACGCTCCTGTAGATCCATACAGGTCTTTCCTAAGCTCGGCAGATATTTTGGCACACTTCTGCAGAGCTTTCCCAACCACGTCATCATCCTCGAGCTCAAGTTCCAAGTCCTCACCGTCACTAGAAGACTTGACTTCATAAACCTCCATAATATCTCGATTCTCGTCACGACCTATCTCTGCCGCAGCAGCTTGTCCCTCCTCCTCATCGTCATCATCATCAATGATAAACCGACGACCCCGATTTCTAGCGGGTCTGTTGTTACGATCGTCGAAGTCGTCATCCTCCAACTCCACAGGCTGCGAAGAAGCCTTAGCTCCGGTGGTAACTATGACACAGTCGTCGCTACTGTTACTGTTGCTGGGACTATCGGGAACAAACAGCGGTCCATTGGAGGAGGATTTGGTGCGGAAAGAGAATGACTCTATTGGCGGAGGTGGGTGGCGGTGGTGGATGTCGTCGGATGGGGGTTTGGAGGAGAAAGAGGGAGCTGTTTTGAGGATGCGAGAGGGATTGAAGGCGTGATTATCCCATTCGTCGTCGGAGATTTCATCAAAATCACGCTTCATCACTTTTGCATTTCTTTTGAACTGTGCCCTAGCTAGCAAATGAGCAGCAATGCCTCTCTCGCTGACCGGGGAGGGGGATTTTTTTTAAAGTTAAATTTTTAATAATTAAATTGGAGGGAATGCCAAGTGCCAACTAGGCGGGTTGAAACGACTAAATCCAGTTACTTACTGACGCGGGCCCTAGTTATCTGGATAGGAGTACATTACGAACTGAATTCCGGGCTGGCCCTTTCTTGGCCCACAGTAGATAAGCCCATAGATGTTCCAAACTTTTTAATATTGTATAAATAAATAATATCATTGCTTATGAATATGAAAAATTTAATATCGAAGAAAGTATTTGAGAAGAGATCTGATTTCGTAAATAATTATTTGTGCACGAAGGTGCAAAGAGATAAAATAAGTAATTTTTTATTGATTAATAAAAGTGGTTAGATGGCTTGTGAAAAAAGAGAAAGTAAAGCCAAAAAGAAAAAGAAGTAATGAGCAAGCTATACATATATTCTTACAAAAAAAACAGCAAAAGGGTAGTGATGGAATCACAATAAAGTCATCTTCACTTGATTCAACCTTCTTTTATTTGCTTTCCCTTTCTGCGATTTGGTGGGTGCATGCTCATGCTGAATAATCATACCATATATTACACTACCATTTTTTCAATAACAAACGGTAAAATTTCCAAATTTACAATATATTTTACGAAACTCTGACTTCACATACATTAATTTAAGGAATTTGTTTCCTTCAAATTACATTGGTTGATACGGTGAGTATTAATTTCTGATTGAATCGAGAAAAATATATGATAAGTACATAATGTCTTATAAAAATTGAATTTTTGAAGATAGAGATTAGTGGATCATAATAAATATATGGCCCATATGCATGATTGGTAGGAGTAGCAGATCGTTCTCATTGTCGAGAAACAATTCGATACTATGATATGATTAATCGTCAAGTCACAATTCAACTATAACCGATGACCATTAGGGGGTTGAATTATATATCGTAAGACTATTTCCAATGGGGAGACTAAAGTGTTGAAAGGTTAAAATTTAGCACAAAAAAACTCTTCCGATGATGAGAGCTAAAGTGCTAAATATCCTAATTTGATTAGTTAAAGTGTTAAATTTAGCTTATTGATCTGTATTCACAAAAAGAGTTTTTGGATTTGGATTATTTTTATATTCTAATTTGTTCATTTTAATCTCAAAATTAAATTATTTTTATATCAAAATTTCTATTTTTTCAAAAACGAATATAACATGATCAATTTTAATATAAATGCCCAAATATAAGTATAGAAGATAACCAAAAAGGTAAATGGCCATACCCTAATTTGGCTCTAGTACATTGGAGTAGAAACACTTTTTGAAGTGTTAAAAATCAAATTTAATTCTTTAATTTAACACTTATTATGAATAGTTCAGTTCAATGAAACCACGACGAAACAACATGCATAATGACCAAATTTAAAAAGTTAATGCGGCGCAGAGAATAAAGATAAAAGCAAATGCTGGTGTATATAGATCGTAAATATCAACAGACAGGGTATTAATTAATTAATTAATTAATTATCATATAAGATCATAAGATCCAGAAACCATTATACTACACACAGTAATGCTCTTTGTTTTTTGTTTTGTTTCGTTTCCAGTAGTACCCTCTAGCCAACAAGTAGGTGGAGAATGGGACCCGGGTTAGTTAGAGATGTTGGGCAATTATTCCTCAACCCTTGGTCCTAATAATAGTGACAGTCCCTTTGCCACCTTGGGTATAGATCCTGGTCAGCGCAACCACCGCTTTCCCTGATAGTCCGGCAACCGCCGCCGTCGATGTGGACGTCACACATGGCCTACAAGCATACTTCCCCACCGGATGTCTCACCGGCCTCGTTGGCGCCATTAGTATTCTCTTGTTTATATCCTCTATCGTCACCTCTCCCTCTCCCCCTCCTGGCTTCACCAACGCAAACGGATACGCCACCCGATCCTCCCTCTTCCTCCTCCTTTTCCACCGTTCTTCTCCTCCGACGCCGCATGTTTCCTTCGTAGTTATTGCTCTCTGCTTCTTTTCCTTCTTTTCATCGTCGTAGACATCCTCCTTTTTTACATCTATCTCCATCTTCAGCCCTACATTTATAACAAATCAAATCGTTAGTACCAATAATTTGTATTCGAAAATAATAATAACAATAACATACTGGCGAAATTAAAAAATACGTACATTGAACAAAATTTCAAATTTAAAAAGTTTTATCTAGAATTTTATCACTTTATAATCAGAGTAGTGATCTAAGCTTGGCCACTCCTAATACCACTATTGGGTAATACTGATTTGTCGAAAATCATATAATTAAGAGAAATAATAATAAAATATAGAATATCACACAAAAATCTTTGAAACGGTTAATAACATATGCTTTCGACGAGAATAAAACATGACAAAAACATTTTATAATATACAAATTTTAAAAAATTCAAGGTTGATATTGTCGTACCAAACAACCCGTAATTATTTATATAAATCTAGTTATCAAAATTAATTTTAAAGTGTTGACAATTATAAAAAAATCTGCATATATATAATATATAATGATTGAGCGTATAGAGGCTGCTTACATGAGGAAGGATGATGCGGACGTTGATCGCTGCTGATCGTCAGCGCTGAATTGCTGCAGCTGCCGGAGTGATCTCTGACTTCGTCATCGCCGACGGAGCCCGCTTTGTTGTAGTCATCAGAAGAAATGGGCGATACCGATATGTTATATAAATGGGAAGAAGAAGACGACGGAATATTATAGTAGTCAAGAATTTCAATCGGGGACGAGATCGTCATTTCCTTCCGTTGACTAGAAAACAATAGTCCACCACAACCGCCATACGACGCCGTTGCAGCGGCGGCGGTAGCTACAGCATGGAAATTCTGCGCCGAATTCTCGTAGCGCCGCCGCTTGGAGACAGCAGCTGGGTGGGAGAGCTCGAGCAGAGCATCTTCCAAATACCCAGTTGGGAATTGCAGCCGATCCAGATATGACGTGGAGTAATTGCCGCCATCCTCCTCCATCGCTGCAAATATTAATCAAATTAAACCAACACAACATGTGTATATATGTAAAGAACCAACAAGGTAGGTACATACGTACGTACACTTACAGTAGTGCTGCTGCGGCAGAGACGACAAGTCTGATGAATTGCGAAACCCGATGAGGTTGTTGTTGGGAAGATCGAAACAGCTGGCTGCAGTATTAGAAGAAGAACCGAACAGTACTGACTCCCACTCCCAGGGAACAACCTCACCCATTATCATCCTCTGTTTTTCAGACAGAAGGACGACTTTTGAGTTTTGAGCTTTGGACCTTTGGTTTTGATTTCTGAATTCCCCACCCTCGACTTTAATGGAGTTGGTGAGGGTGGGGTCCTTGTGGCTGTTCAGGCAGGAGGAAAAAGCACTACTCCTCCATATGATTTTTTTCTTTTGCGACAGGGACATCACACTAAATTTCTTGTTGACCTATTTTGAATTTCTCTTTTTAATTAAAAAGAAAAAAGATTGTGAGAACATACGAAATGATTGTGTTCATCATTATTATTATTAATATACGAAAGGGAAAGCAGGTTCCGGACAGGGGGAAAAATAACTTAATTAGCTGTACCCGACGAATAAAGGAGGCTTTATCTTTCACTGTGTTCTTTTGTTTTCAACGTTTTCCTGTAATTCTCAGACTTGGAACAGTACAGTGGTGATGATCAGGAGGGTGGCTGCAGGCTGGCTGGCTTATTGATTGTCGGGTAACATGTTTAATCATTTATGATTTTTCTCATCTTTTGACTAAGGCCTTGCTAGGAAATTAACCAATTCAATTACTGAATTTGTTATAATTATTGGATATTGATGGATTAATGGCAGAAACTAGCATGGTCTTTCTCATCATATTTATCAAATCGCTTTAGAAGGTAACTAGATGGTAGATTAATGTCAGATTGGATTTGAGGATTTTGATGTTTTTTCTCTTTATGAGTGCATGAGTGTGTCTTGACGTCGTTTCTTTGTAAGGCCGGCAAGAGAGAACGAATAGTAAAAGACGGCAATAAAAGGGAAATGAGGTATATGAAAGTATTTAGGAGGTGGAAAATTATGATGGTCTGAGACTCTAAACAAGATTTCAAATTTAAGGGTTTAACTAATTTATAAAAACAATACAAATTAATTTTGATTTTGAAAATTTTACATAGAATTTGATCGCCCTTAGATCAAGAGACCCAAGGCGGTGTCGTAAGTTGTCCCACCCCCAGTTCTCCACTTCGATAAGTGTCCGAATACCTATGACATGCCAATCATAAGCGTGTAGCTTGGGTGTATCGATTATTCCAAGCGTGTGAGGGCAAAGTGTATTTTATAATTCTTAAATCATCCATACCAATGACATTCATTTTTCACATGACTTAGTAAATGAAGAAAATCTCATTGACGTGATGCTCTTATATGAGATATATTTCTCGGCTTGCCACATGATATTAATCAATTGGTGACTTCCCTCAGGCAATCTGATCCCGTCCATCAATAATGTCCGGTGAAGATTGAGCTAGACTTGAGCTTCATGAGACAGGACGGCCCGGACCCTACTGATAGGATAAGGCGGCCTCGGTCCCACTGATGATATATGGTGGCAACATGAGTAGCCTTTTGGGTCTGTGGTCGGGCCAGGGCCCATCTGATTTCATATGAAAAATGATAACATAATACAATTCATATTTTTTTGGTGTAGTATAGAAGTAAGTATTCCTAAATTTGAAATGGTTTGAATTATATAAGATTTAGCAAGTTTATATATTACCCGTCTGTATACTAATTGATTAGTTTATATTGTTTTCTATTTACTATCATAATTAAACACAATTTAAAACAATCAGACTTCAAATTAACTCGATAATTTACATATATATCCTTCATTACATTTTGAGAATTCAAATAACTTGGGAAGCAGAGAAGGGACTTCTAGGATTAGAGTGTTGCCACGGCTGCATATGATCACCGCCGCCATCACGACCAACATTACTCGTATGGGCATTATCAAGCATCACCCTGCTATTATTATTACTATTCCCGCCGTGGTACACCCGCACCCGCATCCCGGGAACATAATGCTGCTTGATAACCAAGAACGAAGAATGCTCCGCAAATTCCGACGCCAGTAACGTGTCCCCCAAGACGCCCAGCTCCTCGCACTCCGTCCACTCTGACAGCCCCAACATCACCGAGGACGCCGCGCCCTTCCTCTGCCCCAATATGTACAAGTCACAACCGGGGACCGCCCTCCCTATCGCTCCGATCACCTCATCCCCGGTCTTCACCACCTTCTCCACGTAATTTATGCTATCATCGTGCATTGTCCGGAACCTAAACTCGTTCATGTACTCGTCGTCTCTCTCTCTTTCCTCCTTTTTACTCCTCATCGGCGTCGTGGTTGTTGAATTCGCCCCTCCTCCTTGTTCCGATCCTTTTATCGACGCTACTTCTTCGGCCTGATCACTGTCCTCATCTTCCCGATCATCTTCGTGGTCAGAAATGAGACGGAGGACCGTGAAGTTTACACTAGGAGACTTCGACATCCTCCATCCGAATGCCAGCGCCTCTCGGTCATCGGGCCCACCAATGAATATAACAGCATAAGTTGACGACGCTAACGGCTGAGATTGCTGCTGCTGCACGGACTGTACTGTGGATCTGTCCTTATTGGATCCGAGCCCGCGGTCAATGAGTATACCGACTGAACAGGTAGCCGTTGCAAGGAGGTTTTTATTGACCGTCCTCCAGTTCAGATTCTCATCCTGCAACCTCCCGTACACGTCAGCCTGTTTATGGAACGGGACGAGGATCAACGTCACGCGCTTGTCCTCCCCCAAACAGCTGACGTCCTCGTGCATGGTCGTGTAAGGCGACACGACCGTGAGCGACTGGGCCGAGACCGATGGGCCGCGAGTCTCGAGGCTCTCAAAGGCCGTGATGATGTGTTTCGAGTCTTCCTCGCGGCGGCTCAGATTCTGCCCCGAGCTGCCGTCGAACATGCTGCGGTTGGAGATGGAGGAGCTGTCGTGGACGATGAGCATAGCGGTGGCGCGTCGCTCGGTGAGCTGGACTAGGTGGAGGGCGAAGACGCAGATCGGGTACTGCTTGCTTGCGTTGGAAGATTCCAGGAGGTTGATCATTCCTGAGAGGTTGTGCGGCGAGTGGATGCATGTTAGGATCCTGAGCTCGGATTCCAGCTTGTTGCTTTCGACCGTTCGATGCTTGAACTGGCTGGTTCTCCTGTTGGATTTGTTTGCTGCTTTGGCAAATGGGATTACCGTTACTGAAATTACTAGTATGGAGAGTATCAGTATGGCGAACATGGGCTGGTTGAAGCCCTGTACCGTTAGAGAAAAATAAAGTCATTAAATTATTCATGACTCCATAGTAGGCACATTAGCGTCCGCCCCCTTGCTAGTTTCTAGCTTAATCCATCGTAAATCAAACGATGGGCCGGCGCCCGATATTTTTTTCATACAAATCTATGTCTTTGCTTGAGGTTATATTTGTTTGTATAGGAACAAAGTTGTTCATGTTCTTCTCACGTATTTTTATGTACATCTTCGATAATATTGATTTGTATTATTTGTTCGAAATTAAGTCAGAATGAATTAAATGAGTTTGGAATAACAAAAATTATTGATTAGCTAGAATTGAAGTTCTAATTACCATAATTTGTTATTATCTAACAAATTAATTAAGACTTACTTCATCTAGTATAAGCCTTCATAATTAATATACGAATAAATTTTTCTTAGACAAAATCACCATTTACGTATAAATGCAACATTTTTATGGAGATTATCAATTATTTACACAGATTTATGTTTATATATTCATGCACATAATTTATTTCGTCTTGGTGACAAAATAATAGGTTATTATGTGTGAGAAGAAGAATGAATTTGTAAAAATAATTGATAATTTACTTGAAGAATGTGACATTAGTGTGTGAATGATTTTGTCTAAAACAACAACCTTTTTATAAATATATACAGGAAAAGTTGGGAATAATGGTACCTGGATGTTGCGGCCGGTGTTGATGACGATCAAAGCAAGAACACCTTTGGTGTTCATAAGAACACCAAGAGTGAAAGCTTCACGAGTAGTCATCCCAGCAAGTTTGGAGAAGACAAAAGTCCCCGCGATCTTCGCCGACCAGGCCATAGCAATGAGAGGAACCACAACATAAATGGGCCTTCCGTAATCCGGGTTGAAAAGCGCAGGCAAGTTCGTCCTAACCCCGTTGACCAAAAAGAACGCCGGGATCATAACCCCATTCACGTAATCCTCAAGCTTCTCCATAATCTTCACCGCCACCTCCCCGTTCGGTATCACCAGCCCGAACACAAACGCCCCGATCATGGAGTTCGCCCCGCACGCGTCCGTGATGATCGACGAGGAAATGATCCCTCCAAACACCACAAAGTTCAGCAACACGGTGTTGTCCGCCTCGTCAGCATGCCTCAGCAGCCACGTCACAGCCGGCCGGACTAAGAACCACGACGCGCCCAGGAAGGTGCCCATCGGGAGGAGGAACAACGGGTTCAGCGTGCCGTTAGTCAACGTTAACCCGATGACCAAAAGGATCCATGAGGTCATCTCGCTGACGATTGGTGATGATAGCGCCAGCCTCCCGATGTCCGTGTGGAGGAGCTTGACGTCGGAGAGTATCCTCGCCAGGTCCGGGAAGCTTGTAACGGTCAACGCCACCCCCAGAAGACGGCGCCCGTGATCCTGACGTTGACCAGATGTTGCCAGTATTCCGAGGTGAAGAAGTCTGGGTACTTTGGGTCGGCCGCCACTATGAAGAATTGGATGAAGCCGACGATGAGAGGGAGGATCGCCCCGGTCAAACCTGTGTAGACCGCCTGTCGTCCTACGTGTCTAATGGCGGATAGGTCTATCTCTAACCCGACTAGGAATACGTAATAAATCAGGCTGAGGTGTCCCAGCGTGTCCAGCACCTTCAGACTGCTTGGAGGAAGTATGTAGATTGAATACCAGTCCCGTAATCCCAATACGCTGGGACCCACCATTACCCCTGCCTGTAAAATTAAATTTTAATTTTGGTCGATTTTCATCTATTCAAATTAAACTAAATTTATGAATTTATAATATGGATAACGGAAAGAAAAATAAACTTACGAAGAGTTCGACGGAAAAGCGAGGGAGGCGTAAGGGCTTAAGGATGAGAGCGAAGAGGTGAATGGCGAAGAGGATGAGGGTTAATTGGATGAAGTAATACAGGACATAATAGACGAAGGAGGGGTCGTGTTCGTTTTTAGGTCTTGCGAGTTTCCAAAAAACTGAATTGTTGAGGTTTGTTGGGACGGCTTCCATGTGACATAGGTTAACCACTCCGCTAAACATTCCTTCGAGGATAACCCCTCCATTTTCCCTCAACGTTATGTTATTGTGATCATCTTTCCATGTAATATTCGCCATAATTAAAAGTGATAATACGATTTTTTTTCTTGTACGAGATAAAATATTTTTTTTTTGAATATTAAAAGGTTTACTTTGAAGAGATTATCAAAGGAAAGAAGAACATCGTCAAGAAATGAAAGATAAATATGTACAAAAAATGTGGGGGAAATACGTACATATAAATATATATGATTTAATGATGAATGCATATATATTGTTTTCACGAAAAAGAAAAAAAAAGAACATGAAAAACAGCTTAAACAAATGATGTTTAAACAGTTGAGATATGAACAAAAAATATTTATTGAGTTTTAACCAATTAGTTGTGAGGCATAAAACAAAATGCCATGATTAACTATTACTAGTTGATTGCTTGCATGGTTGCTATTAATTGATAGCTAATTACAATATTAATAATATATGTTTGTTTCTACATGCAACTTATTCCCTAAAGTTCATCTTTAATAAATTATAGTATTTGATAATTTGATTTCTCAATTAATTATTCGATACGAATTTTCAACATTAAATTTGATATTCACTAAAATCGAAACGCTTCTCAATTTAAATTTTTAAATTTTTTAAAATTTAAATAAGTTATTTACGATCATATCGAATAAACGAAAAGGGCCATTTAAAACAAAAATAAAAAGAAAAATGAGAAGTTGAAGGGATTGATAAGAAAAATGTCAAGTTAAAGACTAAAGAGGCTGATTAGAGAAAGTATGCAAGTCAAGGGACTCAAATAATATTTTACCCTGATTCTAATTCTAACCCGATTTGGTTTGAGTAACCGAACTGTCATGATGAGAAGTGTTTATTTTCCCCTTTCGTGGCGCTTGGGGTCTCTTCCTCAGTCCCGCTATTGGCAGTAAAGAGTTCATTTTTGGAGTTAATTATACCATTTCTCTACGTCGAAGCTACCTAGGGTTTTGGATTTGTGGGAGTTTCAATCTATGGAGCAAATGCTATCCGCAAGCGAGAAGGAGAGCACGGTCTCTTCCTTCCTCGAGATCGCCGTCGGCCAAACTGCTGACACTGCCAGACAGTTCTTGCAGGTAACTTCCACAATACAATCTTTGACATTCACATCCATGGTGGGTGAAGCAGTTTCCTGCTTCTGAAAGTCAAAATTTTCAGCTTTTGCGTTTAGATCTTGCGTCTTCCCTGTAACAGTGAAAAACCCTTCGAGATTTCCAGCTCTTTTTGCTGGGCGTGGCAAATACTTCGTCGAAAGAAAGATTTTTTCTTTTTGATTTTTTCCCCCGGTAATGTTCTTTGGTCGTGTTGTCCCGTGTATCCGTTTCCCGGAGTTTGATGGCTTAGGACATATTTGTAAATGTCTTTACTTCTAGCAATCACAGAGGAATTTCTCCTAGTGGCACTTTGAAACAATGTCAAGTAGAACTGTTCTGTTTGGTTATATGTCATCTGTGTTATTAGATTCTATAGGATTTCTTTGTATTTTCGTCAGTGTTTGTTATGATCAAGAAATTTGAGCTTCTTCTTGGCAAAGCTTATGATATGACCGAGACCTATAAGTCATGAGAAGGAATTCGGAGACCGAGTTAAGAATTTAGGGGGGCATTTCCCAACCTCTCCTGTTCTTCTGCTTCCTTTATTTGGTACTTCTGTACGTTATCTTAAGAAACTCAGTTAGGGAATGTTGTAATGAAGTAGGCCACTAATTGGAAGCTTGATGAGGCTCTTCAACTCTTCTACGTTGGCAATGAAGGACAAGCAGCACCTGCTTCACATTCGCCACCTGCGGGTGATCTATGGCCTACTGAAACTCCTGGGTATGAGATGTTTATTGTTGTCTGATCTCATTCACATTTGGGACATAACGGTGTTAACAATGGTTTGCTGTTTCCAAATTTTTTAGTTCATTGAATGATTATAGGAACGAAACTATTGGGCAAGATGTGGCTGATGAAGTGCGCCCTCCATTACCCGTGTTGAGGGATACTCTCTATGATGATGCTATGTTGCATGGGTATGTTATTTAATTATATGTAAATACTGTGATTATGACATGACATAGGTCTCTCTACTTATCGCTCTACACAAACACATATCCTTGACAAAATGACTACTTAAGTATTAGCTTCTGTTCCAAAGGTTGGTTTTCACATTGACTGCAGTATATACCAAGTTGCATTATACTCTGGATGATAGATTGGTAGTGTACTCTTGATTTCTCCTATGGAGTAATGGCATGTAGAGTATTTTGAAGTTGATAAATCTGATATATTGCCTTATCTCTTTGGCGACGTAAGGCCTTCTCTTTAACTTGTTAGTGCTGAACTGTTTGTTCCTGTTCTCTACTCTGCATTATTCAACTTGTAATTTGGTTTCCCCTTCCTGTTTCTGGTACCTTTAGTGGACTGTTGTTGGCAATTTAAACTGTTCATTGGATCATCTACAATAGGGAGGCATATTTTTGTACTGTGTCTTCATATTATGATTGTACGATCGCTTATTTGAGTTTATTTTGGCGATGGTTTTTATGGATAACCCTCTCTCTTGCCGGTCATCTCAATGGTATTCTTCATTGGAGTAAAAGTACTGATATATATCATTACTCAGCACTGTAATGCTGTCCTTGTTTATGCTCATCTTCTATTAGTTTTCTGTTGCTCTTACTTCATAGCTTTGTAGTTTGCCACTGTATGTGATAGCGACTTCTGAATTATTTCCTGGACCTGTTGGTCATCCATTGGATGTAAAGGCCCTTACCTGTTCCTTTAACTTAGTGCATCAAGGGTAGTACACTCTTCTCGGGAACCCAGCTCACTGATTGCATTCCGCAACTTTCAAGAGGAAACAATGCATCCTGGGGTCTGGGAATCGGAACAAGGATCTACATCAGCAAATAACCCTCGTGATCTTGCTTCCTTGTATAGGCCTCCATTTCATTTAATGTTCCAGGGGTCATTTGAAAAGGTAGCTTTCACTATTTTCCTTCCTCTTTTATGAGATTGGTTGATCAGCGCAACGGTTGCTTGTTCATCTGAATTACTGAAATTGTTCCTAATTTTAGTTTTGCATGATTCCTCATTTCGGCTGAATCACTTCTCTTATGTTATCGTTCTCATCGTATTTATAAATTTGAAGGAGACTGTCATCGATTGCAAAGGGATCTTTGCGAATGTAATAGCCAGAAATTTGAAATTGACACAAATCTGGATTTTGGATACATCTGTTGTATCTCTTAATGTCTTGTTAAATGATCTTTTTTCGTTTGGCTTGGAGTTGAGCTTTCCTCTAAGTTTCAGTTCAACAATGTTGCTTTTGAAATGTAGGCAAAAGCAGCTGCATCTGTTCAGGACAAATGGCTCCTCATCAATCTGCAATCCACTAAGGAGTTCAGCTCCCATATGGTATCCACATCCTCTTTCCCTACTTCCCTGGATGTCTGAAATCTGTTAAATCTATCTAATCATGCAATTTTTTTTGGCTATTTGTCCCTTCAATATATGTGCATGTAAAATAGCTCAATCGGGATACGTGGGCCAATGAAGCTGTCTCTCAAACCATTAGCACCAACTTCATATTTTGGCAGGTTGGTCTCAGTACTTCAACAGCACATACAGTTTACGATTCTGTGTAAAGATTCTATTTTTTTTTGGTTGCCCATTACGCTTTACATGGTGCCATTTTTCATGATCTTGTCCTTGTAAATAGGTGTACGATGATACCAGTGAAGGTCAGAAAGTCTGTACTTATTACAGACTAGATTCCATACCAGTTGTGCTGGTCATTGATCCAATCACTGGACAAAAGATGCGCTTGTGGTGTGGTATGGTACAACCGGAATGTCTACTTGAGGTAATCCTTAATGCGTTAGACTTGACTCAACATTGATCTGAAACAGGATTCCACTTACGTATAGCTAAGCTAATTAATCACATTTTCTACAGGATCTAGTTCCATACATGGATGGTGGCCCTAGCGACCACCACAAAACTCTGTCTAACAAACGCCCAAGGGGAGGGTCTCTGACATCACTTAGAAACCAAGGTAACTCGTGATGTTTGCTTACATAAGGTTAATTTTCCTGGCAATCAGTCTAAGCAACTGCTTGTTTCCTTCATATTGATGCAAAGCTCATTAATTAGGATATTGTATCTATTTTGTCTACTCTTTTTGATAGATGATGAACCCAAGGAAGAAGTTCATGAAGTGGTTCGAGCTGCATCTGTTCCTTCGGAGACAATGGTTGACTCAACTGTGGCGGTTCTGGATCATAAAAGTGTCACCGACACCAAGAAGGACGAAGAAACGAGTTCTTCTAGGAAAACTCATTATCCACCATTACCTGAAGAACCCAAGGGCGATAGGAGTGTCTTGTGCAAGGTTGGACTTCGGTTTCCTGATGGACGTAGGGTTCAGAGAAATTTCCTGAAAACCGATCCAGTACAAGTAGGAAACTCGTGCCCTATTTCAATGACAGACTAGATCTATAGAATCATGCAGATGATCATGTATATGTTGTTTTGGGTGCAGTTGTTGTGGTCATTCTGCTGTTCAGAGGTGAAAGAAGCTGAGACGAGACCGTTTCGCCTGACACAGGCGATTCCAGGAGCCAAGACTCTGGATTTGGGCAGTAGCGTCACTTTCGCGGAGTCGGGGCTGGAGAACTCTATGATCCTGCTAGCTTGGGAATGACCGATGTCTAGGTTTATATTATTCCGTGGGTTTGTGTTATTTTTCTTGATATTATTATGTCCAAGGCAAAAGGAACCTACTTTGACTGACTCGGCCTATGTACATGCTCGTGTTCCTTTTGCGTTTTGTCTTGTGATATTACAAGAAAACACAGTTCCAAACTGGCTTGGTGGTTTGCTCAGTACTCAAACCGATAAAATTTGAAACCGACTGGATGTACAAAGCTAATTCACGCTCGAAGGTGTTTTTTTATTATTTCTTTAATCACATAACGGTGTACATGTGTCCCAAACACAGCAGTCTGCGGCAATATTTGATTAATTGATCAGCGAATTTTGAGCTTGAGATGAGCACAGCCACCCTCCACTCTGTGCCTATCAAAGAGGTCCGGTGCTGCAACATACTTCCCATGAACTTGAGCCACCTGCAACCAAATATTAGCAAGTAATTAGAAAAACCTGAAGATTTTGGACAGTTCTGGTACGAGTATTGGTAGCATAGGAGTGAGGACCTTATCCGTGCTGGGCTGTGCGTTTCTCTTGAATTCGATGGGTCGGCCGACTACAACGTGCATTGGTTGCTGGAATGGCAACGGAGATCTGCAGAAGAAGAAATAAAAAGATCGGAGATAAAGCCTTAAATCTTACTGCAACAACAACAAGAACAAGGAAAACAGTGATGTTCATGAATCTTAGCTTGCTGGGTAGTAGTACTAGTTGTGTTTCTGATAGCATCAACATCAACAATAACCAGCTCTGAGCTTCCGGACTCTACGTGGTACGGTATCCCTAACTACCGGCGTTATGAATGAGATCCGGGCCACTGCTGCAGTATCTGGAATTACTGCGGTAACACCTCTGATTACTGTGCTGCACCTACCTGTCTACTCCAGTGTACTTCAGCACCACCTCCTGCTACTGACACTGGCGATGTAATATCATCGATTAAAAATGTTACTAGTGGTACACACTCGTCAAGGTTACGCGTTACGATGATCAAAATTCGTTATCATGTGCGAATTCCCTCAAGAATAATTTTTCGTCTGCATCGCTTCACAAGTATGCACAGGCTTCTTTCCGTGTCAACAACGATACTACTACTACTACTACTGTTTGCGGCCACTGCTTGAAGGTATGATTTTGTCAAAATCCGTCGCATCTCAATCTGATTTTATTCATTTATGATCCATGGCTGATATGATGTATGTTCCGTTAGTTGACGAATGTTAGAAGCGGAGTTGAAGCAATGGTACGAGTTGTCAATGAACATACCGCTACTACTGAATCTGATCATCTGGGACTCGAATGGGGCGATGCTACTTTCAACAAACTCATCGACCGTGGTGAACAGCCTTGAAAGCTGTGATTGATTGAAGATAAACCGATCGAATCAACGAGTATCGAGCCGTTTACTTGTGTTGTTTACAATCAGTATCCTAGGTACTGAATAATAAAGTGGTAAACAGTGTGTTACGTTCGAGGCTTCATTAACACCGTCACATCATGCCAGTTCCCGTGCTTGTACAGAGATGGCACAATGAGAACTTAATGAACAGTTGGCTTAAAGAGATCGACGTTGGGTTCTATTTCTAATTAGCCGCCTATGATAAATCTCTAATTATTTTGTTGTGTTAAAATAATAGATTTTAGTTTTGCCAATTTTGATGAGGAAATGATTACTCTGAGCTATATGCAGACAGAGGACAAGCCGAAGTTCCTCCATGTATATAGAATATCCTTTCTTGCCATTTTCTCTGGGTAAGAAAACTGAAAGCCGTCTTTCTCTATAACTAAAATAGCTGAAAGCATGGAAGCAACGTCAAGAATTTGGGTGTTAGTTTTAGCTCTATTGCCATTGATCCTGGTGCCGGAGGGATTGAGACAACGGCAACGCTTTGACAAGTCTGAGAAACAGTCTGTCGGATCCACACTAATGGCTATGATGACGAGAAGGAAATAATTACTTACTGCTGTGCTAGCAAGAAACTTTTTCTTTCGCAGAGGCAGAAAGCCCACGTGGTCCGATAGAGCGACTTCGCCGATGGGAAGAACCGAATGTGGCTCGTAACCGAAGACTGCACGAAAAAGCAGACATGAATGAACAGAGAGTAATGAGATGAATTCCGCCAGTTTGGTTTGGTTCGACAGATAGAAAGTTGGATGGAGTTTTGACTCTCTGGCCCTAATGGGTCCCAACATTACGTAGGTCGTCCAGCTCAGCTATAAAGAGACCAAGCTGAGAAAGTTAGCAGACTTAGCACACCGTAGCGAGGTAATCCCTCGTGGGCATATGAGGTGTCATCCGACCGGTCGTTAATTTCTCAATCGTTAGATTTTTGATCGTCCGGAGGTTTTCGAAAGCTGTTTTGAGTGTTGTTCTAATATTTAAGATTTTATATAAGAAAATACAATGGTTTAAACGCGACGAAAAAATGAAAACTAGAGCAACGAATAGGAATTCGGGTAGAAACAGTGGGGTTCAAAGAGAAACACAAACCGTAAGACCGATCGGATGGAAGGCGTTGATATCCTAGATGTGAAGAGTGATCGGAAAGTAACTACACGAATTCCTGCAAATGTACTTGCAGAATCGGCGGCTCAAGTAGCTTGAATCGTTGATGGGGACGAACATCAACACTAATAGAAACCCCAACAGCACCAGGAAATTGGAGAAATGGAGGAAGATGAAGGATACAACAATTAAGACGACGTTGAAATGGATAGCCCCCAGCCATATCGCCACTAACAGTACCGACTGAAATTTGCTGCTGGGAATTACATCACTAGATCTCAAAATTATTGCTACTCCACTGTCGCCGCCGTGCCACCACCATATACATTCTCCTCCAAACTACTAGTACCATAAGCAGTAGAGAAAGGAGTTCCGGTAAGCCACCGGTCACCCTCCTCCTCCTCTGTTTTCTCAACCATGGTCGTTGGAGAAATGCTGAAATGTTGGAGTAATATATAACACCATCGTTTTCAACCTCATTTATCATGATGTATAATCCAAACGAGTTATCCAAACGACCCTCCTAATCTTTGAAACTGGTTTGGTGGTTGGTCATAATCAAACCAGTAAAAAAACTACTTCAAACGTGCATCCGAGAAGTCTTCCATGGATGGAAGATGATTTACATTTATAACATAGCACAGCACAGCTCAGCTAGTAGTTGATCAATTAAATGCAATGTGATGCTTAGCTGTAGGTTAGAGACGGTAACACGAGATACTCGGGCATAATGCCAACTCGTAAACTAACCGGTTCCAATAGTATGTCTTCGTAGGCAATTCATGGTTGAACCGGTTAGTATGGTTATAATTTCGAAAGCCTAAAGTTGCTGATCAGTGCAAAGTTTGTTTGATACGTTAAAAGAAACCCTACTTTTTTTCCCTTGTGTAATACGCACAACCAACAGAGAATGTACAAAGCTAACTTACACGCTCAAAGGTGCTTGAGGTGTTCTTTATTCTTTCATACATGTTTCCTTCCTACCCCCCCATTTGAAACCGAAACCAAGAGACAGTAAGGCTGCGGCAAATATTTCAATTGTTCAAAGAATTTTGAGTTGAAGATCAGCACAGCCAGCCTCCACTTTGTGCCTATCAAAGAGGTCTTTCAGTGCTGCAACAAACTGCCCATGAACTTCAGCCACCTGCATCAATATCAGCAAGTATGTAGAAAAATCTCAAGAGTGGTTTAAGACCCTCTGATGCTCTAAAGTGCACGTATAACCATCTGGTCTTATTTAGCGAAAAAGGGGCAGCTTTGACCTCGAACTGACTTGTTCATCATGAATCGTTTAGCTTATCTAGTTTTGGTCCCATGAGACCATCCGTAGATGATCTGTGTCAGCATACAAGAATGCAAGACTGGGCAAAAGAGCTTGCACGACTAGAGGTATATCATAGGAAAATATTTGAACGGATTGGTTACGAGTTAACATAGTAATAGCAACAGTACCTCTTCCATGGTAGGCTGTGCGTTTTTCTTAAATTCGATGGGTCGGCCGATCACAACGTGCATTGGTTGCCGGAATGGCAATGGAGTTCTGCAGGAGAAAAGAGAAGATAAGACTATCATCAAGTCCCCAATCCACCCAGTAATCTCGGCCACAGAGGAAAATCACAGTTGTATCACATAATCAAAATATAGCCAAGCATAAATTATGCTACTCTGCTTATGGGAGGCGGGAGATAAGTTTCCGAATCATACCCGAGTACACCCCAAAAGATAATAGGGGTGAACCTAATCACTCTCGCAAATGCCAAGAACCACTTTCCCCTAGGTTTCCACCACTTGTACACATCCGACTGCAGTAACAAGGAAAACATGTTGTTTTTAGATGAGGACGACATATAAACCTAAACCAAAATGGCTTCCCAAGCAGTGAATGTATGCAAAAAGGGTGCACATAAATCCAAGACAAATGTAGCCAGAATGGGACAAGAAATCCACCTGACCGAAGGAGAACAGGAACCAAGGGGCTACCCATCTCTATGGCTAACCGAACGAATCCTTTTCACTTGTTCAGGAAAGCGACCTGCCATTGCCATTCATGCAACAAACTGAAAGAGTAAGTGTCATGATTAACCGAAGACAGAGTCCAAAGACTGAATCATTCGGCCTTGCATTCGGCAAGGTCTCAAGGTGAGAAACTAAATACACAATAATGAAAGCAAAAGGACAAACTGATAGAGAACAAAAACAGTATCTAACGGCAGAGTTGGTTTCATCAAACTGCCTGGAGGAAAAAGAAACGACACGCATAGCAAGCCAAGCAAACCAAACAAAATGTTCAGAAGGAGATGAAAATGACACACACCTCTACTCCATGTTCCATGTGAAATGCTTCTTGAACGCCACCGGGAACCACAATGCAACTATAACCGGATGCCAAGAGAGACGTGAAATTCTTCTTGGTTGCCGGGGCAAGACCACACCACGTCCATATATGTCTAAGGAAAGGGGTATAGAACACCTACATTCATTCATTCCATCGAAAAATTCGGCATCAGCCAAGTGTTCTACTAAGGCCAAGTGAGATGTTGAGATTTAAGTGACGACAAGGAGACCTTACAGCTGTGCTAGCAAGAACTTTTATCTTCGGTAAAGGCAGAAAACCCACATGATCCGATAGAACAACAACGCCAATGGGAAGAACAGAATGCGGCTCGTACCCGAAAACTGCATTTGAACACCATAAGCAGACAGGAAATTAACAGAGATCAAAGGGGTGGAATGTGGATCATGCCGTATCTTTCAAAGGGGAAAAGGTGCAAAATCACAGAGAAAAGAACTAGAAAGGACAGGTGATATAGTTCACTATGTAAAGCAGTAAAAGTGAACTGGAAGGCGTAAAAAAACAAACCGTAAGAACGATCAGAACGGAAGGCGTTGATATCCTCGACATGAAGAGTGATCGGAAAGTAACTACACGCATGTCTGCAAACGTATCTGCATCAAAATAGGCGGGTAAAAGAGAAAGATCATCAATTTACCGATTCGATGGTGACAATGGTGCACTTATTTGTAAAGGGAACAAATTGAATTGAGAATCATAGAAATGAGTATATATATATATATATTATATACCTGCAGAATCGGCGGCCCAAGTAGCTGGAATCGTTGATTGGAATGAACACCAACATCAAAAGAAATCCCAATAGCATCAGGAAATAGGAGAAAGGGAGGAAGACGAAGGATACAACAACTAAGGCGACGTTGAAATGGATAGCCCCCAGCCATATCCCAAGCGACAATAAAGACTTCAATTTGCTTCTAGAGACGACATCAGTGGATCTCAAAATCGCAGCAACTCCTCCTCCTCCACCGCCGCCGCCACCGTTAATGCTATTACCGTTTACGTTCTCCTGCCAGCTATTAGAAGCAGTTCCTCCGGCGAGCCGGTCTTCCTCCTCTACTTTCTGTACCATTGTGGATGATGATATTGATAATTAGATCAGCGCTCCGGCTCAACTGATCACACACAACTTTCTTGCTCCCACCCAGTAGCAGTGCTGAAAGTCCACCGCTTTCTCTGCTCTGGGTTCTTCGGTGGGCAATTTCAATTTGTCTCTCTTATCACTCTCCGCCCTCCACGATTTGTCTTCTTCTTCTTGTTCTTCTCGTCTCTTCCTGGAATGTGTTGGACTTGTAGTTAGTAAAATAAAGGAGGAGGTGGGGAAATGGACCAACTGTGTGTAGTATACAAGCATCATTTTCAAACCCTCTGAGGGATTAAGGAAATTCGATTTAGACACAAGTGATGCCACTTAGTTATTATCATCATGCAAGATTGTTTTTTTTCTTGGTATTGTTTTTTACCCTTAATGGCCAAACCTACCTTTTCATTAAATGTTTGGATGGATGATGTTTTAATTATGGTTTTTGGAATCGTATTGAAATGTTAAATTAACGAGTTTAATGTAGTTCAACTATTTAACGGTGAAGAAACCTTCACAATAGTGATAAAAATATATTTTCACAACGTGGAAGAGTGACAGTCTGACTAATTCGATGACGCTATTGATTAATGATTGGATATTTTTTCCTTTGCGGATGTAAAGTTTAAAATGAAATTTATGTTAAAAAAAAAACTGTGTAAACTTCATCCTTCTACGTTTGATTACAAATTTGGTGTACTTAGATCATAGAACATCTTGTTTAGTGTTAACTTTATACACAGGGGAGATAACTCATGCCAGTCTTCAAAACCTCAACTATTAATCGAACGGCTCAGATCGTAAGAAACCCATCTGATCAACGAGATCCTGCACATCCACATCGCTCCAATCCTCCACTCCTTTGCCTCCCAATTCCTCCACTCCACCGGCAGCAGCAGCAACTCCAACGTCGTCGTCTTGGTCATCATTAAACAACTCCAGCTCCTCCCAAATGGATGCAGCAGCATCAACCGTCGTCATTTCACCGTTATCATCATCCACCACAACGCAGGAACTCGTCTCTATCAACTTATCACAACAAGTGCTGCTCACCAGTCTCCTTTTCCTCCCAGCAGCGGCATTATTATTCCTGAGCGACAATTGTTGGACGAAATCGGGGTTCTTGATGGCCTTCGCTAGGAACGTCAGCATCTGATGCTGCTTCTTCTCTGTCCTCACCAGCCTCTCCTCCATGGCGTCGATCTGATCCCTGGACTGATGCTGCTGCTGCCGGATCCTTACGATCTCGGACATCAGCGAGTTCCGTTCCTTCTTTAGCATCTCGATCTCTTGGTCCATTTTTAGGCTGTAATTACTGCCCAATTCCGCAACCTTTTTGCTGCTGCAATTTTGTCCTCCAGGAGTGGAATTAGCAGAGGAGGAGTAGTTATGTCTTCTTCTCCTCCTGATGGTCTTTAGCAAATGCCTCTGCCCTCCCAGAAACCCTTCGTTCCCGAACTCCCATCTCTCAGGATCCACCTTCCTGAATCCCTGCCCACAAGATTTCCCGTACAATACCACAAAATGAGATTGATTTGAGATAAGAAATACAAGTCGAGTGTAGTGAAACTAGGGCTTGGTGGGTTCATATATAGAGGAATTGAATTGAAACATTGAAGTTGCGGTAAATTAAGTAAGTAGCTAGCTTACTTACATAAGTGTTGAGCTGGCGAACGAAGCTGGAGAAGTTGTTGTGCTTGAAGTAGCGAGGGAGCAGAGTGGTGGAGAATTTGTGAGAATCCCAAACAATGAAGCTGTTCCTAGCTTCGCTCCACGAAACCACAGCGTCCGTGGACGGATCCTCCACCATTTCGTAAGTCTTGCTCAGGAATGGAGGAGGACCCATCTCGTGCAATCCTTCCATCGGCTGCGGCCGGAAGCTGGACGACGAAGAAGAAGATGCAGGGGAAGGTATGTCGCCGCTGCCGGAGTCCAACTGTTCATCTTTCACCACTACAACGTCCTCCATTTTTTTGTACAATTCAGCTATATATGGCCAGGAGGTAGGAATTTGTTTGTTCTTTGAAATGTGAAGGGAAATGGGGTCGTTTGTTTATAAATCAGAGTGGCCATGGGAGAAGAGAAAGTTCTAGAAGCGGTGGGGTTTTGTAGCTTTCAGCTTTAAAAGTTCTTGAAGCTTGTATCTGGGTAGTAACTGTAACTGTAATAAGGACTCTGTTTTTTCTCTCTGCCATTTGTGCTGTGAGCTGGAAGGATGGACCGTGGTTGATTAGACTGTAAGAGAGTCAAAAGGGGGTGTCTTTCTTTCTCTTTCTCTCATGCTAATGCTACAGTTTCTAGAAAAGTCTGGACAGAACCAGATGGGAATTACTGGGCCAGTACGTTGGAATGGTCGTGTACAGAATTTTGGATTTTCAATCATAGAGTTCGAATAACCTTTACGACTACGAGTAGCTTAATTGCAAGGAGAAAAAAATGACATATGCACGCACGCATATCTTCCTTCTTCGCCGGCCTGGAAAATCTATACATGAATACTTGTTTTACGGCCTATAGATAAAATGAGGGCATAAGATCAAATTTAGAGTTGTTGGTGACCCGTAATATCCCTGATCGACACTCATAAACGCTATGTTTACACCGCTATGTTCATACATGGGAAGAAGTTGTTCTTGGTACCCTGAAGTGCGTCTTGATTTGTATTATATAACTGCGTCTTGAAATTACTATTGATATTTCATTTACGGGTGTTGATGCACCTGCCCGTGATTCCGAATGAATCTGTCGTTGAAGCTACTCCTGCCCGTGATTTCGAAGTAGTTCTTTGTTCCTGTCAAAGCCATGCACTTTCAAAGACGACCCGTGGTGGGTCAATCGACAAAATTCTATTTAAAATTGTCAAAATATTTTTATTTCAACTAGCATTTTATAACAATTTACTCTTAACCTTGAAATCTCGTCTAGGATCTCCAACCATCACGACTTGGTTCCGCTAATGATTTTGACAAAACACCAACAAATGGAATGAACGTTCTTTATTTATTTGATACACCAACAAATGGAAACGGTAGGACGACAACAGCGTTAAAGCAGCCTTTTGGTCTTTATTTGATCATTCAACCTCCCTACTAACTCGTCATATCTATAATGTTTTCCTACACAAGAACTACCTCACTCAACACTAGCGGCGGCGACTAGCGAGGCGACGGGGGTGGGCTGACAAACCTGGAATACAAAGCCGCAGCCTCCTCCTCCTCCTAACTGCTTTGCCTAAACCACGGTACTTTTGACATGTACAAACAATTACAAAAGACTGGTTGTAATCTTCAGACTCCAGAAACCTGACGGAAGGACAGCGTACTTGGTGAGTCGATTCTTATGATAACATCCTCATCATCATCATCTTCACTCTCACTCCTCTCCTCCAAGTTCTGCACTGTGCCGATGCCCCCACTTTCCACCGCAGCATTGGAGGCTTCTTGGCTATCCACCTTCTTCACTCTACCTGAAGAAGACGGCCCTTCTCCACTTGGATACCCATGGAACGATGCTGCTTTCCCCATGTTACGAGTTCCTTTCCCTTCACTACTCGAAGAACTTTGCGCCCGGCCACCATGAACGTCAACCTTGGTAAAAGGAGCTCAGGTGTTAACTGTGTCGATGAATGTTATAAAAACTAATTAAATCTTCTCCCAGCAACTCGAGTTATTGGGATGCAATGGTTCTCCACATGGTATCAAAGCCTTCTCACTGTTCAATTAGACTGAGAAGTTCTGAGATTGAATCCTGTCAGCCTCCAATATAACAATTTCATATGCACAAGGCTTTGCTAAACCTATGCAAACTTTAAGCTCCTTTCATGGACTTTCGTTTGAGGGGCGTGTCAAGGAACACTATAAAAATTAATTAAGAACCTCTCCCAACAACTCGAGTTATTGGGAAGGTACAGATCTCAACAAACTAAATCGAGAAAAGCAAGCCACAAAAGCATGATCGTCTATTTTTCGAGGGGCTTACCATGCTGCCGAACATGCTTAGCTGCATTGCTTTGGCCGATAAGCTGTTGGCTGGCCGCTCTTCCTTTGTTTGGTGGTTGTCTTTCTCCTTCTGCTGCTTGTAAAAGCTTTCAGGCCAACTCATGAGTCCACCGTGCTCTCTACTTGGGGGCCTGTGCATATGATTATCAACTGACACCAAAGACGATGACCTTCTCTTCAGGGCATCCTCAGCTTCAAATGATGCAGTATTGAATATGATCACTCTTGCTCTTGTCTCAACTTGATACCACATCCCCTGATGAGAAAAACTAGAGGTCTTGCTACCTGCAGTACGCTAGAAATAGCTTTAATGTGCAGCATTCCACCAAAATAATAATGGATTATTTATTCATTCGAAATACTATAATGAATTTTGAACCGAGTCACTAAAAAGATAACGTAGAAAACAATACAAACAGAATTACAGGCTACAGTAGTGAAGCTTCATATGGCTCCTGTAAAGGCGAAAAGGATGAAAGGTGGGGGGACTTGCCTGATAAAGAGCTTCTCTGAAAGCTCTGATGTCCAGGAATCCCATGTACATTTTGAGAGCTTTGGTTCCCATATTGTGGAAATAAAGCTGCCGGTGAAGTAATCAATTCTTCTTGGAAACCATGAGATTTTATAAACCCTTCCAAAAGAAACCCTACGGAGTGGGTAGGTATTTCTATGGTTTCTCCCCTAATGTAGGTGGTCATGGTCGACTTTTCAACAATAAGAGCTCTCAAATCATGCATTGACATTTTCTCAAATATTTGTGGAAGTAAGAGTTTGGCTAGCACAATAGCGCTTTCCTGCAAGAATCCAACACAATGAGTTTAGTGATATACAGGAAAAAGGATATCAAAGATTTGCATATGAGATATTCTGTTTCATCCAAGGCTGCATCACCAACGGAGAATATACAATACCTGCCAGAAGAAATCTGCAACTGCTGGGTCAGAGCTTAATGCTGATAGTATTTTCTCACTTTCAACAAAAAAGCCAAGCACCACAGAATCTGTTACCATGCTACAGATGTAAGGCTTTCGTACTAGCACCTCGTACAGTCCCAGTGTACTACCATGGGCGAAAGTTGGATGAAGCGAGTACTTGCTCCTCATGCTCTTACTTGTCCACTACAAACAACAAGTGTAATTGTGAAGGGCTCCTCGCCAAAGCAGAATCAATAAAGAAACGATACAAAAATCAAAAGTAGAGATGGAAAAAGCAGTACTCTCAATACCAAGTTCTAACTGATCTCGTCAATTCATGAATCTAATGTAGTTACCTTGACAACACCGTTAGAAATGAACCACACACCAGTGGGATTGGAGCCTTCTCTGTAAATCGGAACACCACGCAGTTTCATTATTTCTTTGCTTGAACCTGCTAGTGGTTCACGGATGGCAGGAGGGAGAGCACCCAACAGCGGGTGTACATTGATCAAATCATTTATTTTGGGTATCTTTACAAGAGGAGGATTTCTCAGCAGCCTTTTCAAGTCGGTCTGCAAAAAAGGATGATTTAGCTTGAGAAATCTATCGTAGCACTTTGATTGGCACAATTTGAAACTGATAAATTTCGTACAACACCTGCACAGCATCATGAAGATGAAGCATCTCCTTCTGCTCTAACAACCCTGTCTTCTCAAGATTTTGAACATATTCAATCAAGTGGTTAAGCACTGAATATGTTACTTGTCTCGTCTTCACTACACGTAACACCTGGAAAGTATGGATTTACATAATCAATTTTCATGGTCCAAAAATGCCATAGTTGTTACATTAACAATATAAAAGTCTACAAGCAAGACATAAAAAGCTGGTAAAACCAAACAAGAATCACATAATGTACGTCACAAACCTGAGGAAATGTAACACGAACATCCTCCAAGAACTTCCTTGCATCTTCTCCTTCTGCCTCGCTTTCACAAATGACAATGGAAGCGATATCACTGTCGCCTACGAGAGCATGATAGAATAATCTCAGCATAGTTGCTAATCACACTAACACAATAACAACTAGTTAGATCTGCCAATATGTAACACAAAGCTTCTTGGCTAAGAACTAAGATTAAAAAGAGAATTGATATGATTGTATCAGACAGCCGCGTGTTCCATTAGCTGTGTTAGATTATATTTTGATAAAGTCAGTTTATCATTTTAGACTTAGGATTACCATCAGCCGATTTCTACGGTGTATCTTGTTTGTCATTTTTCTATGATTACCTTCAGATTTGAAATCTTTGTAATTGAGTATCAACTATCAAGTACGTATCAAGAACAGCGATGTGGCAAAAAATTGTGGACTTAGAAATTAACAACCATGCAGGAAACATAAACTATAAATATTTCATATGTACTAACTACTAAGAAACTCATTGTCAAAAAAACAAACTACTAAGAAACTCTCTTACCTATAAAGTCATGCAGCTGCTGCCGTGCAATTCTGTGGCCACGCAGAAATGCAGCACAGATATAACATGCAGATTCAAGCCTCTCAACAGTGAAATAAGTAACAAGTTTTGGGGGGCAGTAGCTTGTCTGGAGGAACTTGTAGTGGCTTGGGAAATTCACATTTGATTTTAAGCCCTTCCAATCAGATAAAGGCTCATGAGCTGCTGAGTCCATCGCTTCATCTATAGACTGCATCAAGATATTTGCGGTGCCCTGTGTAATCCTTCCCTCTTCAAGCATCACCCAGTAGGCAGCCTGAACACCTAGGATAAATACACCTTTGTTTTGTAAAATATTAAGTCACTCGGACTGAGAATAGATAATGGAAGCTTTGTTCTATTTGATTTTCGTTTATGTCGATACACCAGATGAGAACCGTTAAAAATGCAGCTCTTCCTTTGATTTTGTACAACTTAGAAAACAGGCCAGCAAAGAACGTAATGAACAAATGAATGTGAGCATATACAAGGAAAACACAGGGTTCCATAAATAGATTTCACATAAGAAAAAACAATCAGAAAGTGAATGACGCTTACCATTAAGAAGGCGTATACGAAGATCTTTCAGATTTGTAGGGTCAAGACCCGTACTGGTTGATTGTTCATGTGGATGTACACTTTCTCCTTCCAAACTACTCAAGGTCTTAATGTATCTTTTAAC
This sequence comes from Linum usitatissimum, assembly GCA_030674075.2. NCBI lineage: Eukaryota > Viridiplantae > Streptophyta > Magnoliopsida > Malpighiales > Linaceae > Linum > Linum usitatissimum. The sequence goes on from JAUJYP020000192.1 coordinate 7,319,367, forward strand.
TGTGGGCCAGTCCACTGGTCCAAGTTCTTCGTCATCTCCAAGATCACCAAAAACCTCTAGAGCTTTATTCAACATTTCATATCTTGTATACTCCAATACACGTTTCTAAAGGAAAACAAACACAGGGTGAATATAGAAGGTATATGGGCATTGAGGTTGGTTGGCTATTTGTGAAGACTACATTAGTAGGTTATATATCCACGAGAAATCTTTAAGAGTTCTATCTTGAAATCTCACCTTGGTAGCCGACAGCTTGCCCATATCCAAAAGACGTAAAACAAATTGGGTAGTTGATCCATTTACAATAAGTGTCAGAAACACAATTCCTCCAGTGAAGAAAACAAACTGTAGCAGACAAGAAACATTGATCAAACTCAAGTGGCAATTAAACATGATCCCATCCATCATTGGAGTAACAAGCAAAGGGAGCATCACTTCCATGTGAAAATCTGTCTTTCCAGCAAGCATTATAATCAGTGCATAGAAAGAAGCATGCTCCGAGAACTCACCAGTTTTCCCGTCTCAGGACTGATATAAGCTGAGCTATCACTAGTTCGCTGAAACATACAAAATGGAGAAGTGTTAGAAGGGCACTGAAATAACCATTGGTCCACAGAAGCGACACTGGTGGAGCTATGAAAGAGTAACACCCGTTCCAACGTCACCCCCTCCCTTGCAAAGACTGAAATGAAATTGTAAGACATTTCACAAAGGAAACTTGCCTTAACAGATAGTGAAAGCGACAATGCAACTGCTCCCCGAAGACCTGACCATATGAGAATAGTGGCCTCTTTCCAGTCCAACCCATAACCAAAATACCGCAGAAATGGAAATAAAACTCCAACAACTATACAACGAGAAAGCTGGACCAAAACGTACAGAAGAACAAGGTATCCCCAAGAATGTCCTGAAACAAAATGGGAAAAGGGCAGAAAAAATATATTTGAAAGGCATGAACTCCAGAAAAAAAAGAGCATAAGAAAATGAGAAAAAGGCAGAAAAAGAGTTATTTGGATGTCCCTCGTTATAGAAAAAAAGTAATTTCAATGTCATCAGAAATTCTAAGATCAAACATAAATAGTACCGTCGTTATGGAAAATGCTGTCACTGCTCAGAACACCTTCAGCTATAACAACACCACTGTACATATTACAGAAGAAGAGAAAGAAATGTACAGACAATTAGTAATTTGCCCAGATATTTATATAACAATCCGTGCTGAAACACATTTCGAGATTATGCAAGACATGGAATCAGGACATATAGCAAATACACATCCCGAATTAGATAATGCTGTCCAGTCTATCACTCATCCTTTTGTTTTCTGAATCTTCATTGATTTTGCCTAATAAAACCATATCACATTGTATATGGAAATAATTTGAGGTGACAATATAGAAATGGGATTTGGGAAGAACATCTATTTTACGATGACTAAAACCAAGAATTCATGCAGATATAATGACCGGATAGACAACACCTACTGAGGTGGAATATTAAGTTTTTTAAGTCTAAAGTATATCAGTACAGAAGGCAACACGCTGTACTTGAAAAGCAGATAATCGAGAAAATCATAAAGCAATTATTCTTGAAAAAAACACCTCTTTCTAGCACAGGTCAGGAATTCATAACTTGATAGAGCATAATGTAATGATCCTCTCACCTCAAGATGAAGATTAAAGTATTCGCAATGTAAGCAATCATTTCCCTGGAAACAGAAAACATAATATTAATAAAATTTGTAGCCAGAACTAAAATATATGAGCAGTTTCGATCCCTGATCAGCTAATCTCATCTGAAACTTCAGGCTCCCAGCATTGTGCTATTCAAAGAATCAAATATAGCCAGACAATATGCAGGTCAAGATTAATTAAGCATCAGACATACTTTAGTCAAAAAACCCTTGATCAAACTGGTTGGTCAAGCCAAAAAGGTATTATATCTTTACGTTCCTTCCTTTGGTTATGGAGCCAGCCTAATGCTTCTGCAACCAGCAGTCAGTATTGCATTGATTCTAACACCCATTGGAAATGCAGAATTTTTTTAATATATGAAATCAGTTCATTAATGATGTATCATTGTCAAATTAGAGAGGAGACGTAGGGTTTGAGAATCTCTTCTTCATCTTATGATTTACGTATTAGGTTACATGAATATATATACATGCTGTATCATTCAGTCCTATCTAATATGAGATATTCTAGGATCAGACTTACTATATCAGCTAACTACCTAATTCTTATCTTAGTAAACAAGGTAGCTAGGATACTAATACACGGTAAATCCTATATTATTCAACAATCATGTAAGCACCTAGCATTTAATGCTTATTAAAAAACACCTATAAGGTTCAATACCAAATTTTTTTTGAAAAGATAAAAAGATTGTTAAAGTGAAACGATAATCTACCGCTATCATAAAGATATTCATCAGGATCCTAAGGGAAGCAATGAATGGATACACTGTTAATGTAGGTTAATATGTGACAAGAAAATTGACAAAAAAGTTTAGCAACTCATAGTGGATAAAGCACCTAAAATGTGATTTATTAAATGAGCAATGGGCAATACTTAGGACATGCAATTCAAATCTGGTTCTGCAGGTCATGATAACCAAAGTTTTACATGACGCCAATCAAATGTTTCCCCAAGGGTTGTGGAAAGGGGAGAGGTAATTCAGCTTAAATGATCACATACCAAAAATGATGCAAGCTTTGTTGACCATCACCCTTGAAAGCAGTCTTAGCAACTGCAGCATAGAACCTGTCCAAGGGCCAGGATTAGGCAGAATGATAATTATGGTAAGGTGCAAACAGTTATCCAAACAATCAGCAACATACATTCCTAACGTCATCACAGTCAGAACCCCAGAGACACCAGCGCCCTCTTGTCCCTGTCGTGAGGAACTAGCTAATTCAGCAATTTAGCCGATTATCAATAAGCTAAAAGTTAACAAAAACTAAACGTGAAATATTTCCAGGAGATAGCAGAGACAAAATGCAAGCTTTATTTTCCAAAACGGCATAAGTACCGGAACTAGTCATGAAAGAGAAAAATAGGGGATGATGGTTTAACCAAAACATCACTAACTGAACAAAACGCACAAAATACCCTTAACAACCAGATACACAAATTCCTCATTGTGGCTGCTAAATAACTTGTAGTTGGTCACGAAAGAATCTCACCTAACGACATTCATTTATGAATTTACAGAAGTTTTGATGGTTCACCATTCAATATCAGAAATCAGATATAACAGATTATTGAATTTATGAGAGGAAGCTTTTCAATAGTATTATGATATATGGGATTACATAAGGGGTACATGGGTTTATATAGAGTTAGGATAGGAGAATCCTTCCTCAACTAGGAAAACTCTTATTACTATTCCTATACTAATAAGGAAAAATATTGAAACTTATTCCTATACTAATAAGGAAAATATAATATTTTTCAACACTCCCCCTCAAGCTTGGTGTAGATGTTAATTAACCCAAGCTTGGACGATAAGTGGTCAAACACATCTTTTGAAAGAGGCTTCGTAAAAACATCCGAGTACCGTTGCTTCGTAGGAACATATTCCACTCGAACCACACCGGAACTAACATTTTCGGTTATAAAATGACGATCTACCTCCACATGTTTAGTTCGATCATGATGAACGGGGTTGCGGACTATGCCGATTCTCGCTTGACTATCACACGAAACCGGATAGGACCATCGATCTCAATCTTCAGCTCATTCATGATGCGCTTCAACCGGATACTCTCACATATTCCAAGTGCGAGAGCTCGGTACTCGGCCTGCACTCGCTTCTAGCCACAACCTTTTGTTTCTTACTTCGCCATGTCACAAGATTTCCCCGGACATAACTACAATAACCGGTTGTAGACCTTCGATACGTGAGTTCACCGAGCCCAACTTGCATCGGTATAGACGGTAATTCCCCGTTGAGCGAGTTCTCTTGAAATAGATTCCCTTTCCGGGTGAACTCTTCAAGTACCTTAGGATTACGTAAACCATTCCCATATGTTCTTCATTAGGACGGTGCATGTCTTTGGTGACAATCTCAATTGCAAAAGCTATATCGGGTCGAGTGTGAGCTAAATAAATCGGTTTCCCAACCAATCGTTGATACCGACCTTTTTCAACTGCGGGAATATCCTCCTCCTCGCTAAGAGTTTTATTCGACTCCATGGGAGTGTCGATAGGCTTACGGTCAAGCATTCCCACTTCCTTTAGTAAGTCCAAAACATATTTTCGTTGAGAGATTACGATACCTTTCGAGATCTCGAAACTTCCATTCCTAGGAAGTATTTAAGGTTTCCCAAGTCTTTGAGTTCGAACTCTTTTGCCGGTTGATCCTTGAGTCTCTTAATTTCTTCTACATCGTCTCCGGTGATTATAATATCATCCACGTACACAATGAGGATGGAGATCTTCCCCGTAGGTGAGTGCTTCACAAATAAGGTGTGATCGGTCGACATTGGTAGTATCCTCCTTGCTTCACGGCCTTGGTAAAACTGTCAAACCGGGCTCGGGGAGATTGTTTCAACCCGTACAAGGCCTTGCGAAGCTTACAAACTTCCCCTTCTCTCGGATTTTTCACTCCGGAGGAAACACCATATAGACCTCTTCTTCAAGTTCTCCGTTAAGAAAGGCATTCTTCACATCAAGTTGATGTAACGGCCGATCCGGGTTTGCGCCCGAGAAAACAACACCCTTATCTCGTTGAGCTTTGCCACCGGTGCAAAGGTTTCATCATAATCCACGCCGTATGCTTGGGTGAAACCTCTAGCCACCAGCCTAGCTTTATATCTTTCAATCGATCCGTACGCTCTATATTTAATGGTGAAGATCCACTTACAATCAAGCGTGTTCTTTCCATTCGGAAGGGAGACAATGTCCCACGTATTATTTTTCTCCAAAGCTCGTAACTCCTCCATGACAGCACTTCTCCATTTTGGATGTTTCATAGCTTCTTCAATATTCTTAGGTATTTGTTCCTCGTCAAGAGCGAGATATAAATGCTCGTGAGAATTGCTAAGACCATCATAGCTGATTTGTCGAGCAATCGGATATTTTGTGCAATTTCTTATACCTTTCCTTAGAGCAATAGGAACCTCTAGATCACTCAAATCATCACCCTCTTCTTCAATCTCTTCAATTATCACTTCTCGATCAACATTCGTAACTCCCCCTCCACTATTTTTCGTCTCAAGAGTATCATCTTCAATCACAATATTCTTTCTTCTTTGATAAACAAGAAGAGGTTTTTCTAATGATTCCGCCGATGACATTTGAGACTCCCCCGACTTACAACATCGGTTGGGAGCTCCCTCGACTCACAACTTCGGATGGAGTGTCCTCTTCCTCTAAACAAATCGTATCCACGAGGGTATGATTGTCATCATTATTTGTTTGCTCCCCCGAATCACGGTAGTAGGAAAGTAGGTCCGTGATTCAAAAAAGGTAGCATCCCGAGTGGTGTAAACTCGTTTGGTCGGAGGATGGTAGCACCTATAGCCCTTTCGGGTTGAAGAGTAGCCTATAAACACGCATTTCAAGGCGCGCGGATCTAACTTGGAGCGGTTGGGTGCTGAGTTGTGAATGAAAACCGTGCAACCAAATACTCGAGGAGGAAGATCAGCTGAGAAACTGGCAAGATGGGGAAAATCTGCCAGAAGAACATGTCGAGGAATCATGAAGTCCAAGACCCTACTGGGCATGCGATTGATTAGGTATGTGGCTGTTAGAACAGCCTCTCCCCACAAATGCTTCGGAACATTGTGTGTAAACATGAGTGAGCGAGCAACATCGAGTAAGTGTCTATTCTTGCGTTCGGCAATGCCGTTTTGTTGAGGGGTGTCGACGCACGAACTTGCATGAATGATGCCATGAAGGTGTAAAAAAGAGCCGAGGTCTTTGTTGAAGTAATCGTGGGCATTGTCGGTTTCGGAACCTTGATGTGAGTCCGAAATTGGGTAGCTACCATTTTGTGAAATAGCTGAAAAATGCGGACCGTTTCGGACTTTTCTTTCATTAAGAAAGTCCACGTCATCCTTGTGTGATCATCAATAAATGTTATGAACCAACGAGCCCCATTGATGTTCTTGACTTTCATAGGTCCCCAGATATCGCTATGAACTACACTAAGAGGTGTGGTAGGTCGATAGCCGATTCTAGGATAGGAAGAACGCGTATGCTTCGCAAGTTGACACACATCACATCTCAAATCCTTTGAACCTTTATTACGAAATAGTGCGGGTAGCAACTTTTCAAGATAAGTAAAGCGGGATGACCAAGACGGAAGTGCCATAACATGGCTTCATTCTCAATGTGTTCAATACTAGAAACAACATTAGCACTAATACTACTATGGGCTTTACCGGAACTAGCCTCATCCGAGTTCCCTTCAACAAGTAGAGACCATTACGCATTTCACCACTTCCAAGCATTTTCCCGGTCTTCACCTCCGTAACACACAATCGGGAGAGCGAAACTTAGCTTCACACCGAAGATCATGTGTTACTTGATGAATAGAGAGAAGATTGCGATCAAGTTTAGGCACATAAAGTCTTGGACATAGAGTAAGATCCTTAGTAACCCTAACAATGCCTATTCCTTCCACCGGTGCTATTGATCCATCGGCAATCCGGACACCGAGGTTCTAGGGTAAGGTTTTAAGTGTTCTATCAACTCCTTACAACCAATCATATTGTCTGTAGCTCCGGAATCAAGGATCCAAATATTCTGAGAATTTTGACTAGAAGTGTAAGCAGCCGAAGTACCTTTTTTGTCGAACATACTAGACATGTAAGATTTCTTGGGGTCGGCTTTCTCAGTATTCATGATTTGTGCAAACATTTTCTTCAGAGTCTCCAACTGACCAGCTGAAAACTGTGTCGTATCATCAGTTTTGGTGGCAGCTGCGTTCGCACGAGACTTCGCTTATTCAAGTTCGATCCGGGTCTCCATCCTTGTGGTCCACCAACTATTTCCCAGCACTCCTCTTTCGTATGAAAGGGTCGTTGTGAGAGATCACACCATTTTGAAGAGGCGGCGAAGTAGGATTCGTTTCCCTTTGGCATGGTTGTTCTTAACAAAGAGAGCCGTGGTTGAGGTCTCGGTTTTCGTGGCCGAACGGCTTCTTTGGGTTCGAGGTTGTCTTCGTCTCTGTAACCATCGGATGACGCCGACCTTCTTCTCTCAAAACCTCGGCAAACGCCTCCTTCGGACTTGGAAAGGGTTTCGTTCCCATAACCACCTTTTCACGGCATCTAGGTCTTGATTTAGTCCAAGAAGCGGTTGAGCTGTCCTCTTCTTGTCCATGAATGTCGGAATGTTTTTGCATCATTCGGAGTATCCCACTTCGAGCTTCATACAAATCAAGTTGAAGCCGGGTTCGGACCGGCCGATTGTAGTACTCCGTTGCACTCAAGTTACCTTGCTTGAAATTGTAGAGTTTGGACTCAATTTCGAACAAAGCGGATGAGTTGTCTTGCGTGGAGTAGGTTTCTTTCACATCATCCCAAAGCTCCTTTGCGGATTGATGTAGAAGATAGTTGTCGCCGATATCCGGTTCCATCGTGGAGATGAGCCGGAACCGAACTTGATTGTCATCATTGTCCCACTTGGTGAAGGCGGTGAGTCGGATTCTTCGGTTTGCTTGCAATACCGGTAAGATATTCCCCTTCGTTTCCCGGTGATGAACATCCGGACTGACCGAGACCATTGGAGGTAGTTGTTACCATTGAATTTCCTAATGGAAGCTCCTCCGAGCCTGGTTCGAATCCGAAATTGTTGTTGTTGTTGTTGGTCGCCATCTCAGTTTCGGAGATGACAGAAGAAGGATGAATGGTGGTAGAAGACGAGTGTTTTGGAAAGGAAGAAGGTGAAACAATCTTGTTGTCCGTGGTCATGATGAACCAACAGTGAGATTAACACCGACGGCAGCGGAAGATATAGCCGGCGGCTCTGATACCATATTGAATTTATGAGAGGAAGCTTTTCAATAGTATTATGATATATGGGATTACATAAGGGGTACATGGGTTTATATAGAGTTAGGATAGGAGAATCCTTCCTCAACTAGGAAAACTCTTATTACTATTCCTATACTAATAAGGAAAAATATTGAAACTTATTCCTATACTAATAAGGAAAATATAATATTTTTCAACACAGATAATACATTATGAAGTTAGCTAGAGTTAGAAGGGACGTACAGTGAAGTAGGCAACATAGCTCACAGCAAGCGTGAGTGAAATCTCAATCACTGTGTCATTAAAAATAAACCCAAGCCACAAAACAGAGGCGATCCCGAAAGCCAGGCCAATACATACACTGGACCAAGGAAAATAGTATCAGTACTGGAGTAATCCTTTTGCCATGGTGGCTTAAGCTGTAGTTTTAACACTTACGCTCCAAGTGACACTTGCGTCAAGAATTTAATTATCGCACCCCCACCATAACTGTGTCCAAGAACCATCCGATAGAAAAGCTGATAGACCACAATAGCTGTACTGGATGCACAAACAAATGCATGTAGAGAAGACCATATATATCAACAACTTGATAGTCCAATACAAATTAAGTACATATTTCGAGAAGATAAGGCCATGCATACAAGGAACTTACCCATCATTCATTAAGGATTCTCCCTCAATAATCGTACTAAGTTTTTTGCTTGCACCTAGCTCTTTCAAAAGAGCAACAACAGCAACAGGGTCAGTGGCACTTAACAGCCCCCCAAGTAACAATGATGTTTTCCAGGTCCATGAATAGGGAAAGATTAGCTGCAGCATAATAGAGTGCATGTTAGTACAAGCATATGACTAGCCTCTATGTGGGGCTTCAGCCTGAAAGAGTAAAGATACCTTCAACGCTGATCCAAGGAAAAATGTCGAGAGCAAAACTCCTGGACCAGCAAGTAGAAGCATTTGTGCCATACATCTCTGTCCAAAATTTATAAAGGGGAACATTTAGGTCAATGCACAAGAAATGTTCCCATGTTCTAGATATTGTCCAAGAAGATATCATAATCTCAACAATATATCAGACGAAAAAATACTAGAAAAACAATGTCATCAGAGATAACGTAAATATTGAGACTATGAAAATGGTGCCACTTCCAGGTACCAACTGAAGAGCCAATAACGCGGTCAAAATCTGGAAAACATAGGATGATAGGAACCCAATAATTCAGCTTTATTCACACAAGTAGACAACTATCTGTTAAGGAATCAAGTATTTTCTTCCACAGACCCAATTCCGAGCCTGGACCTCTTTGAATATGCATTTATCTTTCTGGCGCTTCATCTTAACGAGGGACAGTGTAGACTGTAGAAGTCCTCTATGCCCAACAACAGAAATAGAGCATATGGTCTAATTTCTTCTCGCAAACTGAGATACTGGAACTGGATTTGTTCCAGAAAGGGGATGCAGAAGCAAAAGCAAGTTGCTCGGATCAGGAACTCAACATTCTTAAGAGTAATCGATGTAGGCCATGCTTTTGGGATGCTAGTTGAGTTTTTATCCTCTTTATAGATACTTATGCATACACAGAAAGATACTTGCACGGTTTCACGCCAGCTCTTGTTTCTTTCTTTCCTTTTCTTCTAATCTGTTGTGGTATTATAATTCTGGTGAACTTGATAATCAATAGTGTTTTTTTTTTGGGGTGAACTTTGTAGCTTGCACCGAGTACCAAATCAGATACACTTCAACTGAATCAAATATTAACCACCAATCCGCAGCCAATCTTGTACCACCAGTCTGGAATTCCAACTTGCTAAAGTCATCCATGGTGGGAATAAAGAGGAGTGAAAGAGAGAGAGTACGTAAGACTGAACCTTAATTTGATGAAGCTCCATAGAGAAGGAACTCTCAAACAGCAGAGCAGGAAGGAAAACAGCCAACAGAAGGTCAGGATCAATACTCGCCCCTGCATAATTTTTAAAAACCAATTCAAATTCCCGACAACCTCCGATCCTAAACGGACTGCTATTATTGGAAATAGATAGAGACAGGATGAAGAAGGACGAACTTACAGAGCCGGACACCATCTCCGATCTTTCCTAATTTATGACTGGTACCATATTCTGTGAAAACAAAATCCAAAACAAGGAGAGAAGCGAATAGTCCGTCGGTCAGTGGTGAGTAGATAGAGATTCAGAGAGTTTGAAAAAGCAAGGAATAGGAAAAAAAAACCTAAGGATCCGAGGACAATGCCGATGATGAGTAGAGCGACGGTGTACGGAACCCGAGTGCCGCGCAAGACGTGCCGGCTGGCGATCCCGAGCACTAGAGACAAGCCGAAGAAGATGACGGCGTCTGTTGGATTTGAAGCAAGCGAAGAGGAGGAGGATTCCGGGGAGGCCTCCTCTACAAAAACTGTGAAGCCAACATGGTCAAGGTCCATGATAATGCTACTACTACTGATACTACTTGCCATGTTTATGTTAGCTTGGGGAATGAAGCAGCCGCCGCAAGCCGGCGACGGAGGCTGCAATCGGCTATTGGCAATCGACTTTGGAAGCAGTGAGCGAGTCGTGGGAAGAGAGAGCTGGAATTCACAGTTCTCAGTTGAGGTGGAGTTGAGCGAATAAGGCAGCTGGGAAGGGCATGTGACTTATTCAGAGAGAATATCAGAATATGTGATTTGGGTTGCGAACCAGAATGGATCCGCGACGAACAAGTAACCACGTATATACTTTTTTTTTTTCTTTTTTTAACGGTAAGTAGTAAGTATATACGGAAAGGCAAAAAATGGCGGAAATTATGCGGTTGTACCCGGGGTGGGTAAACGGTTTAAAACCGATCAACCCTGTTTTGTCATACCCGTCGATTTGATCGAATCAAGTTCTGGTTGGGGCTGGTTAGGTATCTGAATTCAATTTTATTTATCGAATCAAGTTCCTTGACTTCTTCTTCATCTATTTTGAGCTCTCTCCTATCCTACAAAGACAACCACCGAAACACCATATCGGTCGAACTTACAGCCATTGTTAACCAACTTAAATTTTTAACCGATCCGGCCAATCGGTTGAGAGGTTTGTGGTTTGCGTGGTTAGGCTTAGGCAAAGTAGGCGGCTAAACACTTGAATTGTTTACACTGTCAGCAAGGTTGTTTTCAGATTTACGCATGTGACAAGACACTACAAAACATCAGAATCAAGGGATAATTTTGTCGTTTTCCATAAAAAAAAAGTCAAGAAGAAATCATTTTCAGATTAATAAACTGGGGAATTGTTTAACCAAGAGATAAGCTTTATATTTTACTCATCCTAAAGATAACAATAGTTGGTCATGGAATCCGTAGCTATGGCCATTAAGTTCAGAATTTGGTATCATCATTATAGCAGATAAGCGGCTCTTTACCCGACGAGTTGCATTAGGGAAAATAGAAATGAGATAGTGCATGAATTAACATGTCGCTCTTATCAATTTTATGTCTACATATTTTAACGTGACAATTTTAAATTAGTGTGATTAATTTAATTTAAGGCATTAATATTATATAACAACCCTCTATAAAAGAAAAATAGTTGGTCATGAAAAAATATTATGAATTTGCATCACTTGTTTGTGGAGAGGGGGGGGGGGCGTGGCATGCACTATGCAAGAGAGAAGAGAGCACCACACCAAAATTGAAGCTGGCCATAACCAAACAACCTAATCTTAACTGGAGTTGCCGCTAACTTTAAACTTTACGTACCTAATCTTAATCTCCAGCTTCAGTCGCGATACCTGATGAGCAAAAGAGCCTTCTAACCGATGACCTTTCCATGCAAGTCGCGATAATTCCGTAGGCTAGGTTTGTTGTTGTGGACAAAAATAATGGATTGGGGATTTTTAATTTTAGTAATAAAAAACCTTATGAGCTGTGCATGGGCTTTGGGCCCATTAGCCCCAGTCGCCAAGGCTCAAACAGTGAACACCCAATCCAACGTGAGCCTTTATCACTGGAGCCATCAGTTCTACTACAATGAACAGTAGAAGAGTGAAAATTTGGAAGAAATTTGTCACAAACGTGTTAATTCTAGTCATATTAAAAGAAATTTAAATTCATATGAGAAATACAGTAAAATTTATATTAATTAATTATTTTTCTCTTAATTTTTTTATTTTTTAATTAATATTTTTTTATATATAAACATGTTGTTTGGATTTTGAAGTTTGACCATAAAACTTTAAGTTTGGATTTCTAGTCATTTCTCACCGCATGCATGCAAAAAGTAAATTAATTTGAAAATTTTTAACACTAATATAATATAAAAAAATATTTTTTTATTTTATTTGACCATTACTTACAAGGATAATGTCAAATATTAGTCGATGTCAAAATTGTCAATTTTCATGGGTGATAACACACGAAAATTGATAATTTTCATATGAAAATTTTCCAATTGGTTTGATATGCATGTTGGAAATAGTTAAAAATCCAAGTTTCACCATGTTAACCCCTCCAAATAATAGACAAATGAAGTTAAAAAAATATTTGTTGAGACTATATTTTTTATATTTAGTTTTAAAAGTTTTCAAATTAGCTAACTCCTTGCAAATATCTTAAAAAAAATTAAAAATTTAATTTTGGCAAACTTGAGTATTAGCTCCCCATTCCTCAAAATCCTAATACTAGTATTGATTTTAAAATAAAAAAAAGTCATGTTGATCTAAGCTGATCGTTAAAAAAGACAAAAGTTTTGACGAAATTCACAATTTTGTTAAGGTTAGTGAGGTGGACAACACTCAGAACGTTGAACTCAACGTCGAGTAAGAAGATGAAAGAAAAATAGCATGAGTTTGTATCTTTTAGAATCATGCTTTTCTGTGTGTATTGTATTCAAAAAGAAAGTAATGAAGATGCACACTTGGAGATGGATGAAGGAATAAAAAAGAGAGATTGAATGGATGGGTTCAAGTAATCATTAGGCCAAAGTGATTATGGGGATGAGACTCACTCTTCATCATTATGCTTCTACTTTTAATCAACACCTCACACACCCACCTATTTCATTAGGGGATGAGACTAGGATTTCGATCAAGTTATTTTTAATTAAATTTATGATGTGTTATATAGTTCTTTTTTTAATTTTCGTTACGTTTTATTAAATTTTTTTTCACTTACTTTTTTGTTTTTATAGGTATTTGAGATATCGAAAATAAAGTATTTTCATTAAATACCATATTAAAAGATTCATTAGCCAAATAAGATCATTTTCATATCACAACCCCTTTATACCTCGATATTCTCACATAATATTTTTTTACTATCAAAATACTACATATCCAAAATATCTCATCGAAATAACTCTTGGATTAAAGTGAAATCCTATAAACTATGATGATGAGAGTGCTGTTGTGAAAACAACAAGGTACTACTGGGATTAGTGAAAAGAATGATTTGGTGGTTGATGCAAGGAGCACCACTGGAGGAGTAGCATATGTATGTAAGTTAACCAATTGGCGGATCCAGGATTGAAACGTGTACTGAGTTGGATTTGAATTGATTTTTATGCATCGAGTAATTAATTTACGAATAAATTTTTAGAATGTAATACTTAGTTAAAATATAAAAAAATATTTATTGTCCTATTTTTTAGTTAAAATAAGTTGTCATTGAAGTTTAAATGTGCCACCGACGATTTTTTTCTAACAAAGTAATACTAAATATGAGTACTGAGCCAAAATTATGATTAATATGTATCGAGTACTAGGTATATGAGTACTAAACCGGAATTATAATTAGTTGTCATTCATATTTTGGGTTGAATTACATTAAATGTATTGTGGATTTTGAGTTCATAATTTGAACTTATGATTGATATGTGTCGATTATTGAGACAAAATTATTATTAATATATATCCATTACACTAGTAATGAACCAAAACAATATTACCTTAAATCGAACTCAACATAATCATAAATATATATCGAAATTTATAATCCGGAGTCGAAATTGCCTAAAGCCATAACACCAAGTGGCACCCCTTGCCCTTGAAGTCAATGGCACACCAAAAATCTTTTGACCAGAGACACAAAATCAAAAGCAAAAACAAAAATCCAATCTTTACATGGAAGAAAAAGCCTCCATTTTTAGGCGCAGCAGTATGTCTTACTTACCGGTCCCCACCACCCACAGTCCACACAGTCTAACCTGAATAAAACCCAGAAAAAAAGGCAAAACAAGTCTCATACACTCAGCTGCTGCTGCTTTTCAGATAGAGTCCACCCCTCCACCACAGTCCACACACCATAGCCACGCCAAGCCTTCCTCCTTTCCTTCCTGTCCCCGCTTCCTGTTTCAGCACAATAACGGAATCAGGATGATCGAAAACACCAAGCAGAATTTCATATTTATAGTCAGTTTGGACGAAATTCAACAACACAATAAGTAAAAATTTTGATTTTAAAAATTTGACGTAAAATTCGTCACTTTAAACCAAAGATCATTGAGCGGTGGCCCAAATTCACCCACTCCTGATTCGGCCGTTGTCCAATCCCCATTTCTTTTCTTTGTATTCGGCAAAAATCTTTTCAAATTGATAGATCTGTAATGCTACATTGATTTTGAAAATTGAACCGCTCCTAATTCCGCCGCGTGCCCATTTTTTCTCTTCTTATATTTGAAATACCCTTTTCAAATTAATGGATGCCATCATCTATTCTAGACTGTGATCATTCATTACATCCATATATCATTAGAGCTGTAATGCTGCTTACAATCATTACGCATTCCAATTTGATTCCCATCCTTAAAGTTCCCTCCTTTTCTTTTCTCGTTTGACCTTTATCTTTTCCTTACTTTCCTCTCCTCTGCATCAAACTCTTCATGATCACATTCATCCCTCAACCCACCACCACCACCACCACCACCACCAATGGAACCTCCTCATCTCCTACTCCTCCTGCTACTTCTCCTCCTCCTCGGCGGGCTGTTCTCCGACGTCGCATTATCATCAGTCGACCAGCAGCGTTCCTTAAAGACCGACGCGGCTGCACTCCTCATGTTTAAACACGCTATCACCTCCGACCCGAAGGGAGTCCTCTCCGATTGGGTCCCGGCTCGACTCCCTTGCTCCTGGTTCGGAGTCACTTGCTACCTCGGCCGAGTCAGCCAACTGGATCTCGCCTCCTCCAGCCTTGCTGCCGATTCCATCTCGTTCGATCCGTTTTCCTCACTCGACTCCCTCACTTCCCTCAACCTCTCTTCCAACAACTTCACCTCCACCAACTCAACTTCCCTCCTCCGCCTCCCTCCTTCCTTACAGCAGCTCAGCCTCCACTCTGTCGGCCTGCTCGGTCCGTTACCTGACTCGTTGCTCTCCTCCCACCCTAACCTCCTCCGCCTCGACCTCTCCCTCAACAATCTCACCACTCCCTCATTATCATCCTCATCCGATTCTGGCATTGCTGAAACAACCAATTACAAGCTTCAGTTCCTCGACCTTTCTGACAACAACTTCACCGGACCGATCTCTTCCCTTCTCGAAATCATAATCAGCACTAACAGCTCATTGCTTCAGCTTGACCTGTCAAAAAATCATCTGATCGGTTCGATTCCGGACTCCATCTCGAATTGTACCTCTTTACAAACCATAAACCTCTCCTTCAACCTCCTATCATCCTCCATTCCTCTGTTAGGCAACCTCCGCTCTTTACAGCGGCTCGATCTGTCGCACAATCATCTCACCGGATGGATCCCTTCCGACCTGGAAAATGCTTGTAGTTCGTTACTCGAGTTGAAGCTCTCCTTCAACAACATCTCTGGTTCAATCCCGAATTCCCTCTCGTCTTGCTCCTGGCTCCAGCTGCTTGATCTATCTACCAACAACATTTCAGGGCCGTTCCCTGATTCCGTCCTGAAAACTCTAACTTCCCTGGAGACGTTGATACTGAGCAGCAACCTCATTTCTGGACCGTTCCCTGTCTCGATTTCGTCATGTAAGAATCTGAAGGTTGCCGATTTCAGCTCCAACAGGTTTTCTGGTGATTTTCCTGGAGAGATATGTCCAGGGGCGTCATCTTTGGAGGAGCTGAGGATGCCGGATAATCTTATCACCGGACCAATCCCGGCTCAGCTATCACGCTGCTCGAAACTCAGAGCTATTGATTTCAGTTTGAACTACTTGAACGGGTCCATCCCGTCGGAGCTGGGAGATCTCGAGAATCTGGAGCAGCTCATAGCCTGGTTCAACGGGCTGGAAGGTGTAATCCCGCCGGAATTGGGGAAATGCAGGAACCTGAAGGATGTGATCTTGAACAACAACCACCTCACGGGACCGATTCCGGTCGAGCTCTTCGGTTGCAGTAGTTTGGAATGGGTGTCACTAACCAGCAACGAAATCAGCGGCCAGATCCCTAAGGAAGTCGGACTCCTTCCCAGGCTAGCCGTTCTGCAACTTGCGAATAATAGCTTGAGCGGGGAAATACCTGACGAGCTCGGGAACTGCAGCAGCTTGGTGTGGCTAGATCTGAACAGCAACAAGCTCACAGGGGAAATTCCGTCTCGTCTCGGCCGTCAGCTCGGATCCAAGGCCCTGACCGCAATTCCTTCAGGGAGCACCATCGTGTTCGTCAGAAACGTCGGGAATTCCTGTAAAGGAGTCGGCGGACTTTTAGAATTCGCCGGAATCAGACCGGAAAGGCTGCTACAAGTACCTACGCTCAGATCCTGCGATTTCACGAGGCTGTATTCCGGACCGGTGCTTAGTCTGTTCACTCAGTACCAAACCCTGGAATACCTGGATCTATCCTATAATGAGCTTCGCGGGAAAATCCCCGACGAATTCGGGAACATGATGGCTCTCCAAGTCCTCGAGCTCTCCCACAACCGTCTTTCCGGCGAAATCCCGCCGTCCCTAAGGCAGCTGAAGAACTTGGGAGTTTTCGACGCTTCACACAACCGTCTCCAGGGAGAAATCCCTGATTCCTTCTCCAATCTCTCCTTCTTAGTCCAAATCGACCTTTCCAACAACGAATTGACCGGCCAGATTCCACAGAGAGGACAGCTCAGCACTCTCCCGGCCACTCAATACGCCAACAACCCGGGACTCTGCGGTGTCCCGCTACCGGACTGCAAGTTAGTCCTCTCTCCAGGAGCTGCTGCCGCCGCAGCGGCGGCGGCCAGAGACCGCCGCGAGAGCGAAGGGAAGAGATCGGCGTCCTCCACATGGACGAACAGCATCATCCTAGGGGTACTCATCTCGGCAGCCTCGATCTGCATTCTCTTAGTGTGGGGGATAGCTATGCGAGTAAGGCACAAGGAATCGCAGCGGGCGAAGATGCTAGACAGCCTGCAAGCTTCCCACGCCGCCACAACCTGGAAGATCGACAAGGAGAAAGAACCTTTAAGCATCAACGTCGCGACGTTCCAGAGGCAGCTGCGGAAGCTGAAATTCTCGCAGCTGATCGAAGCGACCAACGGATTCTCGGGGGAGAGCATGATCGGCTGCGGGGGGTTCGGAGAAGTTTTCAAGGCGACTTTGAAAGACGGATCTCGAGTTGCAATCAAGAAGCTCATCAGGCTGAGCTGCCAGGGGGACAGAGAATTCATGGCGGAAATGGAGACATTAGGTAAGATCAAGCATCGGAACTTAGTGCCATTGCTCGGTTACTGCAAAGTAGGAGAGGAGAGGCTATTGGTTTACGAGTACATGGAATTCGGAAGCTTGGAGGAAGTACTCCACGGTAGACATGCTAGGGACAAAAATGCAGTGGTTTTGAATTGGGAGGAGAGGAAGAAGATAGCCAGAGGAGCTGCAAAAGGATTATGCTTCCTTCATCACAATTGCATCCCTCATATAATCAACAGAGACATGAAATCCAGCAATGTCCTTCTGGACAAGGAGATGGAGGCGAGAGTTTCCGATTTCGGGATGGCTCGCTTGATCAGCGCGCTGGACACTCATCTGAGCGTCAGCACTCTGGCGGGAACTCCGGGGTATGTCCCTCCGGAGTACTACCAGAGTTTTCGGTGCACGGCCAAGGGAGACGTTTACTCCCTTGGCGTGGTTTTGCTGGAGTTGGTGACGGGGAAGAGGCCTACTGATAAGGAGGATTTCGGGGATACGAACTTGGTCGGATGGGCGAAGATGAAGGTGAGGGAAGGGAAGCAGATGGAGGTGATTGACCGTGACTTGCTGCCCAAGCTTCTGGTTTGCGGTGGAGATCGTAACGAGGGGGAGGAAGAGGAAGAGAAAGATGAAGAGGCGGATGAGGAGGTGAAGGAGATGGTGAGGTACTTGGAGATAACGTTGCAGTGTGTGGATGATTTCCCTTCGAGGAGGCCTACCATGTTGCAGGTGGTCGCCATGCTTAGGGAGCTCAACGTTGGTAGCAGCGCCTGATTTTGCAGCCTTCCTGGACAAATCGAGTTCTTAGTTCATTCCATTAAAAATACTACCAGTGAGATATGGTTTGAACTCTTGTTTGTTTTTCCTTCTCCAAAGTTAATTGATTAAATTAACTAATCAAGCCACACCATCTTTGTACTGGTTTTGGTATCTACATGTGTAGTTTTGTTGAATGAACTGTGGCGTGTGTCATTGTGTATGATGATGGTACGTTTGTTTTTTTACCAAGTTCACTACTGCGGTCTTCAAACTCGTTTAAATACGAAATAATTAAAATAGACCGATCCAAACAACAATTCTCAACTGTTTTAATCGGGGCATATCTCATTAGTTGAACTACGACATTATTATTATTTCGCATCCTTCTGATTATTAATTCGTTTTGGCGACCTAGTTTTTTTTAATATTTGGATAGTTTGTTAGGTCTTTTAATGGGCAGGACCAAACATCAACTCGGCGAACAACCACCTGGGCATGAAACACCGTAACGAACTACCACCAAAGTGAAAGCCCGTTCGACTACGGATAAAAGCCCAACCCAAAGGCGGAAGAAGAAAATTCAAAAAGCGAGCACCGGCGAGCAGATGGCCCAGAAAAGATGGAGATGAGAAACCTTGCGTTAGTGTGGAGCTAAAGGAAACAGGCTTTCAGCTCAGCGAAGCAGTAAAACGGAAATCTCGGGAATGGCGTGCAGCAGCAGTAGTAGTGCTACTGGATCGACGACGGTTTGTTGTTGATTCCCGCTTAGAAAGATAGAGATACTGTTAGAAGAGTCTGGAGAAGGAAAGCTGGGACAGAGATCGATCGTCCTCTTTCTCCATTTCTGATACCGGAATTAGTTACTGATGATGGCCACGTCTACTGCCTCTTCGATGTTGGCGATGACGACCGGTCATAACTCCGGCGATGGCGGAGGAGCAGGTCAAATATCTCCGACTAGTTTATTTAATTCATCTTCTTCTCCGCCGTCGTTGCACCCGGGGAAGGAGCAACAAGCAGCTGGAGTCGGCATCCTCCTTCAGATCATGATGCTAGTCCTCTCCTTTGTCCTCGGGCACGTCCTCCGCCGTCACAAATTCTACTATCTACCTGAAGCCAGCGCTTCTCTTCTCATCGGTATCTAATTCCATCCCATCACTTCGTTCATTCTTCTTTTTATCTCTTCTTGCTTGTACTCTGCCTGATCATCTTCATTCCGTCCTTTCATTTCCTAGGTTTAATCGTCGGCGTGCTTGCTAACATCTCTGATACTGAAACTAGCATCAGGTCAACTATTTATTGCACGATTCTAATTTCCTTAGCATCACTGTTATTTCGCGTATTGCGTCATAATTTTTGCTTTTGGATTTCCGACTTTGCTTGCAGGAATTGGTTCAACTTCCATGAAGAATTTTTCTTCCTCTTTCTGCTGCCTCCTATCATCTTATATCCGAAATTGCGTTTACTTCTCTCAGTATTTTGTTGTTACTATCTATTTGTTGTCCATGTTGTTTATGTTCTCCCTCTTTTTCCTGTGACGATTGTACTTTTGGTTCTCCTTGACTTTTATTTGTGCTTCACTCAGTCTGGTTTCAGTCTGCAACCAGTAAGTAACATATGCCATTTCAGCTACTTCAGTTTCAGTTTGTATGGTCTCTTACTTACGCAATAATGCTTCCTTCCCCTTGTCAATTCTTCTGCAGAAACCGTTCTTCTCTAATTTTGGAGCCATTGTAACATTCGCTATCCTTGGAACCTTTATATCTTCAATTGTTACAGGCATTCTAGTGTAAGTACATTTGTCCTTGTTCTACTTCTCAGTGTTTGTCTGTTTGCTAGCAAGATGCTAACACGTTTTCTCTTCATCGTTATTGCTAATGTTTACTTTGTTAAGTTACACTGGCGGTCTAATGTTCCTCATGTACAAGCTTCCGTTAGTTGAGTGCCTGATGTTTGGTGCCCTTATATCAGCCACAGACCCTGTCACTGTACTGTCCATATTTCAGGTTCTCCCTTGCCCTATATGCTTGCTCTGTTGTTTAGTCAGGGCTACTCTTATGCTTTGCTGATAATTGGCCTAAATTATTATACATGGTCGTCTAATGGGCTAGGATTACCATGTTGAACGTTCATATTGATACCAATGAAAAGTGCTTTGCACCTGTCTATTTCTCTACTTCTGTATTTCTGAGAGCATTTCTAACTTTCATGGCAATTTTTTTGTTTTTCTTTCTTTTGATAATTTAGGAACTTGGAACAGATGTGAACCTGTATGCACTAGTGTTTGGGGAATCTGTTCTCAATGATGCGGTAAGCTTCTGTTTCTATAAACCATTCTGTAGAACTTCCCTTTGAATCACTTGTTAGTAACACGGTTTTTTTCTCCCTATCTGCTCTTAGATGGCAATATCCTTGTACAGGTACAGGCCAATCAAGCACATGTCCTACAAAAAGCAAGTTATGATCCATGTTCAGCTTTCAGTCAAACGTTGTTCTGGTGTGCAGGACTATGTCCTTAGTGAGAAGTCATGAGTCATCAGGGAATTTCGTCATGGTGGTTGTCCGGTTTCTTGAAACCTTTGTTGGATCAATGTCTGCAGGTTTGTCTATGTGTGCTGCTACTATGTCTTATTTTATTCAACCGTTATTCTTTTCCTTACATGTAAAGTCTTGGAGATTTTAAGCACCAAGTTCTGATTTTTCTTCTTCATATTTACTGATGATGTTTTAAATGTTCTTATCTGTTGTACAGGCGTGGGGGTTAGCTTTATTTCAGCATTGATATCCTTTTCAATGTTTCTCTTTATGCACCCTTTGAGTGCTCCAATTTTTTATCAGTTCTACCCATCAGAATATAATGTGACCCCTTAATTCCCAAAACCTTTTCAAGTATGCTGGTCTGGATATCGACAAGTGAGTGTTGTTTATACCCTTTTCCGTACTCTGATAGCCATTGAACCATTTGATAGGCCCCTGAATATCGTTTGCATTGCTTGTCTTCTTTTTTCAGTCTTCAGAATCTGGAGTGCTGCCTTTTTGTTCTCTTTCCTTACTTCTCGTAAGACATCTCCCAATCTAAAATTGACTATGCCTATCCTCATTTCCAGGAGTTCAGTTTTTCTTCTATGTTGTATTTTCATTTCACATCACTCGTTATTTTCTACAAGGTACATGCTTGCTGAAGGTCTTGGTCTCTCTGGAATTGTGTCAATATTATTCACAGGAATAGTAAGTAGAGGCATGCTGACTCTAATCGTGCCATCTCTTTTTTTGTGGAAGCCCACTGATTTTTAGTTTCTTATCGTTGAATATGCATGTTGTTTTTGCAGGTCATGAAGCATTATACTTTCTCAAATCTATCAGAAAGTTCTCAACGCTTCGTATCTGCCTTTTTCCATCTGATATCATCACTGGCTGAGACATTTGTGTGAGTAAACAGTAACTAATTTCTCAAACACACTTGACGACATTTCTTCAGTGTGATATCAACTCAAGAACAAGCCATCTCACACTGTGTTTTTATTCATGAATGAGCCATTTCACATTGTGTTGATCTGATATTTTCCAATTGGCAGGTTTATATACATGGGCTTTGATATTGCAATGGAACAACATAGCTGGTCACATGTTGGATTTATCTTTTTCTCAATTGTATCCTTCTATATTTTTATGGAAAACCCGTACACAATGTGAAGGAAAACTCTCTTGTTATTCACCTGAAAAAAATGCCTTGTTGCCATTCCTTAGCTTATTCTTTTACAATCTCAGATATTCATTGTAGTTGCAAGGTATGCCGTCTACTAGTTCTTATGATGTTCATATTTTCTGATATGATATCAATAATTTGTGTTAGCATGGATTTAATGTTTACCCTCTTTGCAGTATCTTGCTATTTCTATTTATGGTGGATCTTATCTCAGGTTGTCCAATCCATTAACTTTTGCAGGGCAGCTAATGTCTTTTCTTGTGCATATTTGGTCAATTTATCTCGACCTGCCAATCGTCACATACCGATAAAGCATCAGAAAGCACTCTGGTATAGTGGTAAGAAAAGGATCTGTCTTGTTTGAGAATTCGATCATGTCTGTCATTATTTTGTGCTGATGAGGTGGTATCTAATTAGGCCTTCGAGGGGCTATGGCCTTTGCACTGGCGCTGCAATCTCTTCATGAATTACCGGAAGGACATGGTCAGACTATATTTACTGCCACAACTGCTATAGTTGTCCTGACGGTAACATTCTGAAATTGATTAACGTGTTTTATCTGATTATCAAGCATCGTACACTCTTCAACAACTCTTAACTCGTCAGAGATTTTGCAGGTGCTACTAATCGGAGGTTCAACAGGTACAATGCTAGAAGCTTTGCATGTCGTTGGGGAGGGACATGAGAGCCCCTTGGCCTTGACTGAAGTAAGTCAATCAAAATGTCGTCAAGTTATTTCATAATTAGAATATACAGAACTGTAAAATCAAGCCGATCTACAAATTCATCCTTTCAGTTCATTTTCAGTTTACCAGCTTATCACTAAAATAAATATATGTGATTTCCATTAGCTGCTCTTTACTAATCCTTCACGTTCTCAGACTTTCGACACTTTCGATGGGAATCACCGATACATTGCTCCTCCCTATGATGGCGACGACGATGTAACATCGGGGAATAGGTTGAAGCTGAAACTGAATGAACTCCGCAGGAGGTATGTAAATCCCTACTTCCCATATGAACTTGTAATCGTTCTGGCAGTGGTATCATCTACTATTTCTCATTATCATCGAATTTTGATCACGGGCTCTCTTCGTCATTCAGCACTCCGTCGTTCACGTCACTGGACAAGAACTATCTAACCCCGTTTTTCACTACACAAAATGGAGATGGAGATGGCATTGATGGTAAGGTCCTGTTCTATTTTATCTTCTTCTTAGGGAAATAGCATCTGATGCCCGCACAGAGATGCCGTTTTAGCATCTTTTAAACTCGACATTTGTCCCCGCAGATGAACCGAGGGCGAGTTCGTCTAGAAGAGGAGATTTCTACAGCCATGACTAGGGACGTGGGTTAGTAGCCATCTTAAATCATCTGTAGATAGTGTTACACACAGAGAGAGAGAGAGAGGTAAGAGTATTCAGTAGCTCCTTTCGAAATTTGCTGTGAAAGTAGGGGAGGGGGTTCCTCTTTTGTCTGAACACTGCATGTTATTATTGCCACCGCTCTCATTTATTAAGATTAAAGTCATTACTTTCTCCTCCGACTGTAAAAATGAGTGAATTGTTAAGTGTACGATTAGTATTGTGATGCCATGCATGTGTTAATTAGGACGACTCCTAGCTCGTTAATTTTTAGCCGAACTCGAGTTATAAAATTTTGGCTTGTGTCTTTTTGAGCTTAATTGGGTTTGGTAACTGCGACTTACGAGTTAAATGCGAGCTTAACTCGAATTTTGTTCATTAAAAATATAGACAAATCAAGCTAAAAAATAAGCTATTCTAAAATTTACAAGTTTCTACCTATTGTATATGATATTTGAGGAGAAACATGTGTTCAATAACGAAAAACACATGTTGCATTATTGAGGCCACTGACGAGCCGTATTATTGAGTTAGTATTTGAAAATAGCTCGCGAGCTCGAGCTGGAGTCGGCTCGTGAGCCTATCGAATCGAATATATATTGGATCAAGCTTGGTTCGTTTAAATTCGATTGAAGTTGAGTTACAAACGAGTTTTTTTCGAACCGAACATTGAACTGAGCGGCTTGGTTCGTCAATTATTACCTGAGACTGTGCGAAAGGATCATCCAAATGACATTGTTATTTTGTACCAAATAATTATCCGTGTGCGGAGGTTTTTCCAAAATTGGCTTTAATTTAATGAACTACAATGGTACCATATTTCCGTATGTACAAAAAGACCTTTCACAACAACAAAGCACAAGGCTACCATCTCATTATCCAAATCTCACTACTCCAATCATCGAACCTGATTGCGATCGCTCGAAACCTCTGAAGACTGATACTTGCAGACCCTGCAGCAAGTTTGATCGTGACTTTTCCTGCGGGGAGCTATAATGCCGAGGCTATGCAATTCGGATTCTGCGACTTATCATCAAGAAGCAGCAGCCATTGCATCTTCAGAATCCACCTTCATCTGATACACCAATGGACGTCAGATTTTTTAGTAATAAAGAGAGGAACGTACACAAATATATAACTACTGGCAAAGTTTGGCTTACAAGCTTCAGATGCTTGTGTAAAGCTCCATGTAACAGAGTTTTTAGCTTCTCGCATTGATCGACCAGACGACCAGCTCTAATTGAATCCTCAAGTTGGCACCACAGCAGCTCTACCGTCGAATATGGGAACCATGAAGATAGTGGCCTTTTACATTTCACTAGATTTGATGATCTCTGCATATATATATGAAGTTGAACGTATTGTTAATCTGTTAAATTGGTCAATCTGGACAAACACAAGAATGGAGGAGTCTGAATTACCGCTGTGGCAAATGAATCTATATACTCGATCAGGAGATTTACAGCTTCCATATGCCGACCACAATTTACATAAAGTCGGAGCAAGGAAGCAGCGTCTGATTCTTGTCCAGTCATTCCTAATGTCCTGTCCCGGCGACCATCCTGCAATGGAACACACTGACACCATTATTATTACAAGAATAAGATAATCAAGGTTCTTCTTCAGGAACAGGGCATGCTTATCTTTTGATGAAATATAGATAAAAGAGGAAATTCAATATGGGAATCGGTTCTTCAGAGTACCTTGAACATTTGTACAAGCCAAAGAGGCAACTCAATAAGGGAATCGGTTCGGAGCAAAGTATCAGCAACAGTCACTGGCAATCCAGCATGGAAGGTTTTATACTTCTCCTGCAGAACAAGAAAGAAAACAATGAAAACAGAGGTCAGTTAAGAAACTGACTTCATACCTGAGTAGTTCCAAACCGATACGAACAAGATAAAACTCGAGAGTTTCCCAGTGAGAATTCCCCTTAGGTTGCTGATACATGGACCCCATTCCAGGTGAGCATTGATTGTTTTCTTCAGAGGATGTCAAAAGAAGTTGGTTCAGCCTGAAACGATCGTTCGTAAATTAAAATGGTATTCCACACTTGATTCACAACTGTACTAAGTTTCAAGGGAAATCTTACTCTGTAGAGGTGGAGCTGAATTTACTTGGAAAGCATTTCAATGACATAGCAGAGAAGGCTCTTTCTAGTTCCCTGAAGAATGGAAGGGTAGAAATTACGATGAAGCATGTTAAAGACGTTATGTACTTTAATGCGAATCTGACATCATGAATCAGTAAAGTTGATCGATGTACTGTACCTCCTCAGCCCTGATCCCTTCCAGAATTTCAAAATAACTGTAAATGCCATATCATACAGGTTGGCCTGGACCAATGTATTGACCAAAACTGACGGTGCTTCTTTTCCTGGTGAAAGCTTGAAGAAATCATAAAGCAGAAATATAAAAGACAATCAAAAGAAACATTGAAAAAGAAAAACTTTTGGCTTATCCTTCTTGACATTACTATTTACAATGCTTAAGGGAACCTGTGATCGAAGTTTCAAGCACTTCAACCAATATAACCCATTGATACTAATCAGTTATAACATTCCAATCAGATTTACCTGTGTAACTCCATTCAATATTTGCTAGTGACAGTGTGTATTCAGCTGAAGTCAGCACAAACTCATCCTCAAGTTTATCAAGATCGATATAGGATTGTTCTTGCGCTTTCTGAGACTGACCATGAGCTACTGCAAAAGAAGCAACGAAAAATTACTAGTTAAATTCTTTTAAACCAGACCTGTAGGCTCAAAATCAAGAGTCAACAATAAGATTATAACAATTAAAATATAAGTTCCCAAGAGGACGCATGCAAATATGGTTTTAAAAGGTAAATACTTGCTAGAGTTGATATACTATTAAGCTTGTTCGGTTAGAAATAATTACATTGTTCATTTTCAGTCTTTCTGGCCTTTTTATGTGGATAACCTTCAAGAAAATGCGACGTTTTCTCGGACCGGGGATCAATCCAAGCATATGCTGGGTGTACAAGATGCAATGCGTTAATTGCAGCAGAGATACCATTCAGCCTCTCTTGCAGAAACAGTGACGAGTGCTTTTGATCTTTAACCAACACTTCTGTCTTTAATCGGAATGAATACTCGTATATATAACCTGCTGCCTTCCGCCAGTTATGTCTATGCATTTCAAATGCATAGAGCAACTTATAAAGGTTAGGCTTTGCCATTATATCTGCACGCTCTGCCTGCAAAGTGAACAAAGGAATAGATAAGGCGTTTAACTGCAGCAAGGAAATGGTGCCATGAAGGTTTTCTTTTGACAACAAACCTTCCAGGCAAGCTCGCTCTCTATCTTCTCAACTAAACCTGTAAACGGCAATTTCCCATCACATAGAACCTGCATTATAGAAAAGAATACTTAAATTAGGCACTGGTCATGAACGGGTGGAATAAAACATGTGCACGAGTAACAGTAAAGTAGGTAAACCTTCATTGCTCCACGCTCATAAAGTACTATGATAAAACGCCGGAGGCAGATCTGTTTGCTTTCTTCATCTGGATTTGAAATTATTGCACAGTATGCATCATAGAAGCGATTCAGGTCTAAAGTGAACTTGAAAACATTAGCCCACAATCGTCCCTTGACACTAACTGATGATTCGTCAAGTGGGTGCTCCATATCAGATCCATCTCTCGGACTTGTAGCCTCATCAACTTGCTCAAGTGCAGCAAGAGCAAACTGGTAAGCACCTTCATTAAAGTTATACTGCTCAAATATTTGCATGGCCCATTGGTAGTAATGTAGCTTCCATGCAGCAGATGAAACGGGGGCATCTAAAACGGATAAGAAAGGAAAGGATGAAGATCCATATAGTACGGAGGACCTATAATCTTTTACATAATCGAAAACAAAAAACTGTGAAATCTCACCTAAGCAAAGAGGTGGCAATCCTGTATCATGAGACAAATCTTGCAAAGATTTTGATGCTTGTTCTCCAGAAGAAGCTCTGATTTCAGAATTGCAGAACATTAAACAATCTACCTTATGAACAAGTGACACGTCTACTTAGGCAGCAAAAACTAGAGCGTTTTCATCACACAAACACAGTGACTGAAGGGACATAGGGTATAATCAGATCATTTTTGGATAACAAAAGATAAGATAACAGGAAAAAATAACCTAAAGTATATGTATGCTCAATGACAGCATGTATAAGGTGCAAAATACTAAACTTAAGAGTACCTGAAGAAACAACGAATAGCTTCACAAATTTTCCTATCTTTCAGCATACCAGGGAACCTAAACCGTGCCTGTGCAAGGAGACAACAGCCCAAAAGGTGTTGAAGTACACACCAATCACCATCATTTTCTTGAAGACTTCTAAATATCTTCTCCCGTTGCATATTGGCCTCTACAATGCTCAACAAACACTGAAACAGGAGATAGGAAAAGGAAGTTACTCAAGATATCATCCGAGACTGTGACCTACACAAATAGCAACGGAAAGAAACCAGTTAAGAACCTCAGCAGCATAGTACTGGCCATGCCTGAGAAGGGTCAATCCAAGCTCAGCATAATGCCTTGTTGACGAATTTGATTCGACCCTACTATTACCCCAAATTATCCAGCTAGTAACATCTTGTACTGCAGTAATGATTTGTGTGGGATTAGGAATAGTATGTGAGGAATAACGGCCCAGGCTTTGAGATGAATTTTGATATGACATCAGAAGAACAAAAGCCAACGTAAAACCGCATTTTCCAAATTTGTCGCTCCATGATTTTCCACCATTCTTGCTATCTGCTTTGTGACAAAACACAGGAACATTCAGTTATAGTTAGAAGCAGAAAACTGCACAACCTCAGAGACCGTTTGAGTATAAAAACACTGAAAGAAGAACTGCAAACACCATTTTATTTGATGAAAGTTGACACCTAAAATCTTTACTAATTGCTCACTGTATCAACTTACCAATACGCAATGATGAAAGTTGACAGCTAAAATCTTCAATCCCGGGAGGCTCGGAAGAGGTTGTGACTAAGAAATAAACTATCAACCACTCATAAAGCGTCTCCTGAATCATTGGGACTAATTCAAGTTGCATCCTAGATACATCAGAATGCAACATGTTAATCTGCATCCACAAAGTCAAGGGAAAAAGTACAATAAATACTAGCATGTCGAAAATGTATCAGTCAAAAATTTAGAAGCATAACGAAATTCATCATCCAATTTTACAGAATAAACCCAATTTGTAATCCGATATTTGTTTTGCAGCAATACAGTTGATGCTACACTTCTAAAACTAAACAACCAATCGTTTCACCAGAAACACATGGAAACACAGGAGAAATAAGGCACCAAATACAATCAAAAGAACCCTGACCTTTCCACTAATGTTGAGGAGATAGTTGACAAACAGGAGAATGTCCAATGCTGACTCAAACATCGCCTGTGCAACTTGAGAAATAGCTTGCGCCAGGGCAGACGTGGCTACATTGAAGGACACTTCTGTGTCTAAGTTCTGTAGGATCTTCTGGGGTACAAGAGATTGGATATAGCTCTCCACGGCATTCAAAACTTTTCCCCAAGAGGTAGCTTTTCTAAACAAGGTCTGAACAGATAAAATCATCTCTGCGGAGAATTTTCTGAGATTCCTGTGATCAGCTTCCTTTCCCAAATCAAAATCAGCAGTAAGATCTGAGTTGCGAAATAATGAGAAAGGTGTACACCCAGTTTGCAAGATTTTCAGTAGCTGAGAAACAAAATCCTCCAATGATATATTTGATTTGCTAACAAGTGCCTCGTAGAGAACAGCAGAGGCAGTTTTCCCAAGTGGCTGGCTCATACTAGTAACACATTTGAGTACTTCCAAGAGAATTTCATGCTCATCATCACCTGACAATTCCAATCCAGGCTTCAAGAGACCAACAAATTCCTGAAGACAACCTAGAACATCATAAAACGTTAAAAGTTGAACTGATAGACAATAGAAGAGAGCAAAGACGGGGAAATAAAATAAATACATGTATATACTAGTGTTGTAGCGGTGGACAGATGTATAACATACCCTCAGCCATGACTTCAATGTCTGCCATATTGCGAAATAAAGACACAGAATCCTTCCTGACTAAGCCAATTCCACCAGTGACAGGCTGAACAAGCAAACCGCATGGTGAATTGTTCTTGCACCAGTTACTGAAATAACACCCAAAGAAATTCTTCCAGAAGTAATAAGTAGATGTTGGAGTTCGACCAAGACCCTGCAACAAATAGGAAACATATCACTGGGTCAGTTTGTGTATAACCTCTTAAATGTTCACGAAATGTTATGAAAACAGCTATAGTCCAACCCCCAGAGAAAAGAGATGGAGATTTGGCAACAGAATCAATGAAACCATAAACAATTGACTACCTCATCATCTACAAGTGAACGAATTTCCTTTTTCAGTCCATCAGCAGTTAGGGACTGGAATTCAGTCTCAGTCCACTGCTTGTTGTAATCTAGCAGAGTTGAACGCAGGACATTACTGTGATAAACCCCGGGGAGCAGCAGCCTTCGCAAGAATATAGAGGACATAAATGGCACAATCTGTTCCTATAGAATTCAGCAACACAACACAATAAGCAATCCATCCCCTGGGAATGGGAAATAGAAATAGCTACCCTCATAAAATGAATGGAAGCAAGATGCTCCCAATCAGCATGCCCACAAACAACTCATAATCAACATCCATCCATTTTCATATATGTTCAAAGCTGCATTACCCATTAATAGAATGTGACATCTATCACTCATACTGTAGAATAGGGCAATGCTAAGTTGCTAACATAGCCAATTCTGAGGTACGGTATTTTACATGCAAAAATGTCTTAGTAAGAATACCTTTGCAGAAGAAAAGATTGAATGAATAATCCAAAGGAGATCATCTGAAGAAAGATCAGCACTTTGGAATAGCTGCTCGGCGACAAATTCTTCTTGCAAAGCATAGCAGTGGGATTCTTTCCTGATATCAGTGAAGATAGATAAATCACTCAACAGAATGCAAAGAAAACGGGGAAATGTGTATATATAAAAGATGTGGAGGATAAAGGAATAAGAGAACTCCACCAAGAGAACTCCGCTTGGAAATTCAACTTACACGTCAAAATTTGTATCAAATATGTTATGAAACGCCAAGCCACTGTCTTTTAAAATCCATATCTTGTCCGATGACAGCTTTACATCAACGCAATGCCCCTGAAGAAATAGAGAAATGTATTTATCGAAATAGAGAAAGAACAGTACATTCGAAGAGGACTAACAATGAAATGATCCAATTAAATTTACTCAAATAAAAATACAATGAAGAACAGAAAATAAACAGTAACTCACTTCCTCTAAAGGGATACTTAGTATTGAAGATCCCACAGAAAGACTCAATCGATCTGCCAAAGCATAGTGCAGGCTGTAGACACATATCATCTCCATGCTACTTTCCTTCATAGTTAGATCCAGAACTAGGATTAAATTATGTCAACAATGATAAGCACAAGCTAACAGGCAGCTTTGAACTTCAAAAATAACTGAACAGTTAATGGTTCATGTTGAAGACAGATACCAGAGACTGTCTGTGCAAGATGGCCAAGGGAATCATCCCGGACTCGGCGCTAGTTTCACTCACCCACAACCGTACAGATGTTGTACCTGAAGAAGGTAAAGGAATGTGAAGACAAGCACTTACATGACAAATTGTAGTCATAAGAAATAAAAACGAACTCAGGAGATGAAAAATTGAACATATTGCATTACTAAAGAGGGGCTTCTCCAGAACTATGAATTAATTTGTACCAAAGAACAATGAAGAACTAGTGCATGATAACAATCAGACAGTCAAGACAAAAGAAAAAATCATAAAATGAATGTAATTGTGGATGCTCCATAGCTATAGTACTTGCCTTCAGAAGTCAGAACATTCATGCCTTGACTGAAAACCTTGCTATGACTTGATAAATCCCATATTTGCAACATCCCATTAGAATGAAGCACACATAAAAATGGTAGTCCATCCAATTCCCTGACCACCAAATCCACCACAGGTCCTACAGCCCTACCCCTGTATTGGGATAGAGATGAACAAGTATCCAAATCATATTAGACGCAAAAATAAAGGCATATCATGAAATAGTGAAAGTTCTGGTCACATAACGACACAAATCTGAAATACAGGGAGTAACTGTTAATGTGTTAATTCTTTTGAAGTCAGCTATACTTCATTTTGGCTAGGTTCTTAACTTCTTCCTGTTAAAAAGCTCTCTTGGCCTTAAATTCATGCAATCAAAGTGTAGAAAAAACAATTGCGAGAGTGAAGAAACTTCCATAACAGTAGGCAGGAAAGACGTGCACACCTTGACATGAAACCCCATAGACGACTAATTCCCGAATCATCGCACAACTCATTCACAAATCCTAGAACAAGAGTCCATTGAACATAAGCAGATCAAATTAGTATCAAAGCTGCACCACACATGGGAAGGGGAGCAGAGGCATCCCACCAAAACTTTTGATAAACACCAAGTAACAAACCTGGAACCATGTGATCGAGTAAGCTAAGCCGAAAACAGGCAACAGAACCATCACCACGCCCAACTACAACACAACCAGAACTAGCTGCTACACTTGTTATCGGTGCATTGACGGAATAGCTACTTAAATCGAACTCAAAAAGCTCATCCCTCGGGAAAACAGATAGCGTAGAGTAAGCAGTAACAGCTCTAAGTTTGATAAGGTAAGCAACTCCGGAGACGGCCAATACATATAATGAGTATGGATTGTGAAGTCTGGAACCATCCTGCATTTTACATTATAAATGAAAACATAAGCCTCCAAAAATAACTAACATGGACGTAGAAATACAGCAGAGGATTTAAGAACCTGGTTCTGTTGGATATGAGCAAAAGGAGCAAGGGCATCAGGGAAAGCAATGCGCAGTCCAATCTTTGGAAACTCTGACTGCACAGAGAGCTGAAGCAACTCCAGAATGTTCGGGTGAGACTTATGTATCCTCCTTCGAATTTTGGTGAAGAGAGTCAGAGAATTGGCGGGGGGAAGAAGTTAAAGGGAACAGAAAGAGGTACTTAGAAGAAAGCATAGATTTAAAAAGGAAGTACCAGATGAAATAGAGAGGAGGATCTCCAACGGTACAGCAGGAGGCGCAGTCGTCGGTGAGAGGAGGGAACTGCGGCGGTGCAGCATTGCCGGCGGCGGAGGGAGGAACAGAGAGGTCGAGCCATTTGACGGAATCGCTGCCAATGATTGGGACTTCAACACCAACCAGAGTCGACCTGCTGCCCATGATTCGACTCCCCTTGAAACAGAGGGAACTTAAGTGAAGACAGTCGGAGAAGAAACAAAGGAGCAATGAAAGTTGCAGGCAAATCGGAATCAGAAGAGCGGGCGGGAAGAACCCTAAAAGAGTAAAACCCTGGTTTTGAGTGTTGACCCTTCTCCGACCAAAGAAGACCGCTGATGGTGGGCTGAGCTGAGAACCTCGGATTGGTGAAGCCGTCTTCTGTTGCCGCCCGAAACTCACCGTTTTAAGGCTTACCGCCACGGCCCAGAACGAAGTGTGTACAAGAGTTTCAACGAATCTGCTGTAGCACTTTGGCAATTTTAAAAGGGGTTGTTATCCACCCAATAAAATATTGTAAAACACTTTAATGAAGTTAATAGTTGAAATAATTTAAACGCCTCTAAAACAGTAAAATTATAATTATTTTATAAGATGTGGAAAATCGAAAAATTATCATACCACTTGAAATGACCAATCAAAAGTGACCGTTTAAACCGTCATTTCGTCGCCGCCGCAACCCGCCGCCTCTGCCGCCCCCGCCCTGTCGTGCCGCCACTGTCGCCCCTTGTCGTGCCGCCGCCGTCGCCCGCCGAGAAGGTAAAAAAATTAATTTTAAGGTCGGCATGGCGACCGTCCACCTTCGCCGTCGGCATTCAACACTGACGGCCGCGTTGAATGTCGACGGTGACGGCTAGCGGTTGGCGTGCCGACCGTCCAAATTTAACGACGGTGGCGGCTGGCGGCGAGGACGCGGCGGCTTTGTGTGGCCGCGGTGGTCGTCTTGGTGCGGCGACGGCGGCTGATGTGGGCGGTGGCGGAGGGGGAGGGGGGCAAAGGCCGGCGGCGGCGTACAGTAGCGACGGTCTGCGACGGCGAGTGTTTGTGGAGAGTTTTTCAGAAGGAGGGAATTTTCCGAAAAATGAGAGTTGTGTTTGATTCGAGTTACGTCATGTGTGTATTTAAAGATTAGGTTCGAAGGACATTCGCGTAATTTTACTCGTTGAATTAAAATGATAGGGCGTTTAGTAATAAAAACTAGAGCGTTAAGTAGTAAAAATTAGGGCGTCTTATAGCAATTCAGTTTCAAAAACTAAAAATCCGGGTTCAAATCCCTGCAACGAAAAGCCTTTTTATATTTTATTTTGAACACGGAGAAATTCAGTGATGGAAAAAGTTCGAAAATAAGTTACATTATTTGATTTTTTTCAAACATCATGAAGTTTTTAATTAATCGTCGGCTCCTTAATGTTAAAAATACGGTGAAAGTTTTTCGTAAATACTTATCGAGTGTAGAAATATACTTTATTATATGAAATTTTTAAGAAAAATAGACTATTGATTATTCTGTGGTTGAAATTTTTATTTAGTCGAAACTCGATGGCAATCAAATCCGATAAATGTTAATCCCGCTAACAACCATGACGAACTTTAAATGTAACCGTTACCAAGGCAACGGCTAGTTTATTTCATTTTGTATTTCTTAATAAAACTTCCGTTTTCTCTTTCCTCTTGCTCCATCATTTGCAGTCAGCACAAGAATCCCACCACCGCCCTCCCACCGCAGCGCCCTTCTCTCTCTTCCAATCCAAACACAGTCTTCATCGCCGGTGGTTTAAGTCCCGATTCCTCTTTCTCATTTTTCCGGACGGAAAAATTTCCAAATCCGAGAATGGAAGACCACGCCGTCGCCGCTGCCGTCGCTCCAGCCAATCCGCCGCCTCCACAACGGAGGCCGAGAGTCAGGGAGGTAAGCTCTAGGTTCATGACCCCTGTGGCGACCTCTTCCTCTTCATTCTCCCCTCTCGCGCAGCATCATCAGAGATCCAGCTCCGTCCAAAAGCAACGCCGCCACCTCGATTTCGACAATAAGGACTCCTCCTCCGTCAACAGCTCCACTTCCAGTACATCCGCGGTCGCCGCCTCCACCCCGCATCGTAGGCATCCGCCGCAGAGCCATCGCACTGTGTCCTCCAAGGTTTTCGGGGAGAGGCAAGAGCCAGCAGCGAGATCTCACCGTCCCGACACTCCTGCCCTAACCGCTCCCCCGACGTCGATTCGTCGGTTGCCGCAGCAACGTTCCTCCGGGAACAGCAACGCCTCAACCACCACCCACACGGCTGCGGCCAAACTGCTTCAGTCCTCGACTGGCATGTCGTCATCTGTCAATTTCAGTTCGAATTCGAGCGAGAGTTATTCCGGCGATAACCACCGCAGCAGCAGCCAGGGTTCGAGAAGCAGCAGCTCTACGCGGTCTCTTCCGGATCTTCGATCGTCCATGCCGGAGCAGAGTAGATTGCTGACGGAGAGGAACCTCAATACGCCGAGTGTTTGTTCCAATTCTACATCAACAACAACAACAACAACTTCATCGAAAGTATCTGCTTCTTCCCCTTGCTCCCGTTCTCTTGATCTGCAGCGATCTTCCTCGGAGAATTCTTCCTTCTTCCATTCCATCAAAGCTTCGGAGAAATCGTCAAGGCAGCAGTTCAATCATCACTCTTTCAAGACGGGAGGAGGTCTTCCCTTGCCGCCGGTACCTCACGCTAAGCTTCCAACGGATGCTGCTGCTGCTTCAAGGAAGGGAAGAAAAGGATCAAACCAGCAAGAGGACATCCACAATCTCAGAATGTTTCACAATCGTTATCTGCAATGGAGATACGCAAATGCGAAATCTGAGACTGCTACTCAAGCCCAGAGTAGAGAAGCCGAGGTGAGGTTTCTTGTTTGATTGATAGACATGTTGAAGAATCAATCTAGCTACAGTTTGCATCCTATTTCACATTCATTTATATTGATTGCTAGAACTGACCATCGTTTTTGCCTGGTGTGGAATCTATCTTCCTTTCAGATGATGGTGTATTCTCTCGGTTTCAGAATTTCAGAAATGTACGAGTCGGTCACGAGGAAACGCATCGAACTTGGTCGTTTGCAGAGACTGGCAACCCTATCGGCAGTCCTGGACACACAAGTAAGACACTGAAGTTGGTCTTATTATCTATCTGTTTGGTTTAGCTGCATTGTTTATCTTAACAACAACCATATGCCCTGTGTTTAAAGTCACTGAGAACAAAATTTCAGCTGTCAAAACTAGAAAGAAAGAACTCATTTTGGACAGCAAGTTGTTTTCTTGTCAACTGCATGGATGGTCATATGCATTTGGAATGCTAGATAAGAATAGATATAGTTCTGGATATTACAGCCTTTGCCTTTGCCTTTGCCTTTGCCTTGATCACTGAATGATTGGAGTTTGTTAGGGTCATGATTCTTCTGTTCAGTCTACTTGCGACGATTTTGGGTCATTTCGCAGTTCAGAATCTGCAGTGAACTTTTTATAGGACTTTCCGCATGAGTGATGGGCTGTTCAGTGATGGTTTTGAGTCGATAGTTCAGAATCTGCAGTGATTTTTTTTAACAAGTTGTGCACATTATGGTTGATTTGTCTCTCGTTGATTTGTTATCCTACTAGTTAAGGCCTAAGCATTGCATGTTCTAATCATCAATATTTCTTCCCTCAGATGCCTTTACTGGACGAATGGACAACTCTCGACGCAGAATATAACGAATCTCTATCAGATACAACACAAGCTTTACTAAACACCTCAGTCCAACTTCCAATCGGTGGGAACGTCAGGGTAAGTTGTTCCTTCCTTTGTTTCTTCTCATACCATATATTTTCATTAGCAGCATGCCGAGTAGATTATGCATCATTGCAGGCCGATGCAAGAGAGATAATGGAGGCACTAACCTCCTCAGTGAGGTTGATGGAGTCGATAGCCTCGCAAATCGACCGATACATGCCAAAGGCCGAAGAAACGGATAAGCTGGTATCGGAACTAGCTAGAGTGAGCGCAGGAGAAACATCTCGCGTTCAAGAATGTGGAGATCTCTTGTCCTCCATGCATAAATCACAGGTACAAGAGTGCAGCTTGCGAGGGCAGATCATTCAGTTCAATCATCGCCCAGCTTCTAACCAAATTTTGACTGCTTAGAGAAAAGGAAAAGCTCTCTGTGTTGAGAAACTGTAAGTGGTGAGCTGAATGATTATTCTCTGGGGAGAAGAAAGAACAAATAATGCAGGCTTAAAAGTGCCGCCGCCATGTAAATTCCTTTGTGCAACAATATGCATTGCGACCGCTTTATAAATTGTTTGATGTTCGTACAATGAATCAATCTCAAAATACCGAAACACTTGGCCGGGTTTCATCTCGAAAACAACTGCGGCAATTGAGTCTATATAATGCAACTCAGACACATATTCAGCAATGTTTCGACTCTCTTGACACAACCAAGAGGGCTGAAGTTCATATGACAAATTATAGATTTCACAAGCCAGGCAATGCGAACAACAAACAAGTGAAACAAAACCATCTTGGCATTCATTCATCGTCGGAAGGCGTTTTCGCCTGTTTCCGACCTTTGCGAGTAATAAGCTCGTCGGCGGACGCTTTCCTCAATGGTGGAGCTACCACCCTTCTCGGCACCATAGATGCTTTTCTGAGCAGCATCTAAGAAGTTCTTTCCCCCACGAGTTTGCTTCGCTTGAGCGTCTTCTCGTACATCATCCTCGTCGGCCTTCTTCAATCGCTTCCACCTCTGCTCTTCGTGGATCTCTGCGTCCAACTGCATCTCCCTCAACCTTGCTGCTCTTTCTTCCTCCGAGAGTTTTGGAGGTGCATTCCTGCGTCTGCTGCGATAGGAATCCTGGTTGACCGCGGAAACAGATGTACCGTAGTAAGGTA
Source organism: Linum usitatissimum (assembly GCA_030674075.2). Classification (NCBI taxonomy): domain Eukaryota; kingdom Viridiplantae; phylum Streptophyta; class Magnoliopsida; order Malpighiales; family Linaceae; genus Linum; species Linum usitatissimum. Next base: position 7,356,821 of record JAUJYP020000192.1, read on the forward strand.
CTGCTTCACGGCCTGGCAAGCCATCAGAAGATCTCTTATCGTTCTTTGGCCTCTCCCGGTCTCTTTCCAGTCGGTCACAATGTGTTGTGGTATCTGCTTTCTCGGAGAACCGGCCAGGAGAACGGTCTCGGAATCCCTTAGAAGTATCCTTTCTTTTCCTGCTATCTCTTCCACTTGATTCGTCGTCCGACGCAGCAAGATGGTCATGGTGTTTCGAGCTCTTGTGTTTGTTAGAACTTCTCTTCCCGTCTCTATTTCTACCATCATCTTCCGAATCCGAAGCAGAATGATCATGGTATTTCGAGCTCCTGTGTTTGTGAGAACTTCTGTTCCTCTCTCCACTTCTATCATCATCTTCCGAATCTGATAGCCCCTTCGACCATGATGAATGCTTGTCGCTACGGCGGTGTTTCTTCTTGTGCTTCTTTCTATCACCACCCTTCTTCTCCTTCTCTCCATTTCCTTGAACCTATAAAAATTGCAAATTAAACCCACCTGTAAGCTACTTTCATTCCACCACCATAAAAAATTGCAGAATTCAATCATGAACATCCGATATACAAAAATAAGAATGCATATAGGTCAATCAATCAAGAGATTCTATTCAATGAGTAGTAGTAGGTAAGTACTATACCGATTTGCGAATGAGAGCCATCTGGACAGGGTTGTTCTTGATGCGGGCAAGAGCTTCCTGCTCCCGCTGGCGGATCATAAGTAGAGGATCAGAGTGAAGCTTCCTCCAGGCGTCATTTGCAGACTGAGGCTTGTCCTCGAACAAAGCTCCCGGTGCACCAGTCGCAGCAGCAGAAGAAGAAGACGTAGAAGCAGCTGATTCCGAAGCTTTGGTGCCACCGCCGGCAACAGCCTGTTCGAGCTCCTTGAATGCCACTCCGGCGCCAGAAGAAGTGCTGGCGTTTCCTTTGCCGACGGAAAGTCCTCCATCGTATAGAAATTCCAACCGCTCCTGCCTCCTGCCAATTGAGAGAACAAAAAAAGTTGTAAACCTTAATCCTAGGAAGTTGCAAAATCTGAATTTGAATTCGAGAGATGAATCGGGAGCGCTTACGGTACAAGGCCGGCTTGCTCCTGGAGTTGACGGAACTCTGATCGCTCGCGTTCCTCCTGGATCTGCTTACGGAGCTCGTCCAATTTCTTCTCCTCGGCCTCGTGTTTCTGCTCGGCTTTCCAGACGTTCTCTATGTTCCTCAGGCTGCCAGTATGCCATCCCTTCTTGTTCAAGAACTTCAGCGCCATGATCTTCCTCCTTTCTGAACTCTTCTTCTGCTAGCCTATAAATCGACGAATGAAATCAGGGATTTGGAATCGGATTCGGATTGGAATCGCTTGTTTCCAGTTTTCTCTCTCTTTCCCCCCGTAAAGACGGCGGAAGATTAGTTTTCCACATTTTACAGTTCTGCCCCTATTGTTGTTATCATTTATCAGATTGGTCCTTATTTTCCACTTTCTGTTTCGCCAGTCACCAACTTCCAATAATAACAGAAATTGACATTTTTTGCACTCCTACACATATAATTTATAAATATATCGAAAAGAAAATCATATACCCCACGTACCCGAGTTTTGTTTTCGGAATATAAGAGACAGAAAATTAAAAATAAAAGTTATATAAATGAGAATCTATTGAGCATGTAGCCGTGGCGAGATAATTAAGAGCCTAACATGTAAAAGGCGGCACAATTATCCGATCACCAGACGTGTTTGATGTAAACTAACTGCAGATTGTAAAGAAAGATACTACATTTATGAAGCATAACATATTGAGTGCACGATGAACAACCAACAGATGCAGGTGAGAGAACCACGAACGACAACATCAACGACAAGTCGGAGGGATGGTTAAATGAGTATGATTTGGTTTGTTCGAACGGCTTGTTCGTGAATGAAAGTTGGGATGCATTAGTACTCCATTGAGCAAAGAGAAGAATTGAAGTTTCATTATAGAAAAACAGGTGAAGATAGATTGCTAACAACTTCAACCCAAGAGTTTTCAAAACCGAAATAACTACTTCAAAATGACATTAAAAAGACAAAAGACATCCGCAAATATTGGAGGGAGCAGTACAAAATTAGGGTCGCAAAAGAATGCTTTTCCAGCACTCGGCTCTCCTCCTCTGGCTTTCTTCCTTAGTTCTCAGGGGACTGGACATGGAGGGGGCTTGAAGGTGAATCATTCCCATCAACTTTCTGTCTCTTGCTCTCACCATTGCCATCTTCACCCTCCTCTTCTTCTTCCTCTTCCTCCTCCGGCTCCTCAGATTCACCACCGCTTCCACTAGCCGATGCTGCTGCTGCTTCGGCCACTGCCTTTGATTCGTCCATCGCTTTCTTCAGCCCATTGATCGCATTCATCACGTCACTGTTCACCTATTTTTTTTCACAGGAGATTGATTAGTAGTGGTGTGATGAAACAGCGGATGTAACAAGAAGTGTCAAAAACAGACCTTGACGTTCTTGAGGAAATCGGAGATGTCGGTTGGGCAGCAAGGGCAGTTCAGCACGATTTTCTTGGACCGGAGAGTGCGGCCGCCTCTACCCCTCTCTTGAACAAACTTCTTGTCCGGGAACTTCTTATCGAGGCACTCCTTGCAGAAGTTGTGGGAGCATGGTGTTGTGACCGGCACGTTCATCACTTGCCGGCATAGGTGGCAGCTGAACTCTGCACTTGATCGGAAGAAAACGGGATCAGAATAAACACACGTGCACACTAAAAACATACTGGCTGGGATCGTTGCGATATGTAATATAACCTTTCAGGAGCTTTTCTGATAAGTTCTGGTTCTGTGCTCGCCGGATAACCCCCCTTGATCTCTTGATCTGCCCGGGATCTACAGGGTTCACTTTCTCCTTGCTTGCCGGCGGCTCTTTCTTCCATATCCAGCGGCTGCTCTCTTCCTGCACCACGAGATATTATGAAGGGATGATTAGTTCTTGATGATGGGGGTAACAGAAGAAGATGATATGATACACTCACATCGAAGTCCCATGACGGACTATCTTTCCTCTCAGCCAAGTCAATGGCATTCTTCAACTCCGGGATTACAGGCAATGGTCTAGGCCTGTCCCCATGCTCATCACTGCAGATCAATAGAAAGTGACAAATCTTATTCTATAAACCAATCCTATGGGGGTAAAGGATGAAACGGATGAAGCAGCTAAATTGTATATACCTTGTCCAGGGAGCTGGCTCATTGTCGCATCTGACGAACAGATACCTGCAGACCTTGAAACCCTGAGGTAGAAAGAAGTTAAAACAACTAGACAAGCTATTTGAGCCTAGTCACTAAGGTCTGACTCTTGTTCGCTTGTATATGTACCTGTATCCCAACTTTCCTCCAACATTTCTCGATCCGGTAGACTCCATCATAGCGAACTCCAGCGTCCGGAGCATAATTAGATCGCTTTTCCTTGTGGGACCTGGCTCGTATCAGTACATGCTATGTCACAAGGGGTAGTATTGTACAAGCAAAAAGAATCCTAAGGAAATTCTCTTGCAGTAAAGTTACTATGGTTGAAAAAGTTATCACTATTATGAAGCAAATCAATAATCTTTAAATTTCTTCATATAGCTCTCACTAAATTAACCCAGAACCAATAACTACAACGTTGAGATGTAAAGTGGCACTAAAAATTATTTAATGCAGCTCCGAGTTGAAGGTAACCCAAGCATAGAAACACAGAGATGCAAAAATAGAGAGATATCTAGCTCCTTACCTTACAACTCTAACGGGGTACCCTTTCAAGCAGCTAACTTTAAGGGCCTGGTTATAAGCCTCAAATTTCTGGTCAGAGGACTGGTCTTTATTTGTCCTTTTGTTTCCGGTAAGATCCCTCCCTCCGCTGACATCCACACCCACATGACACAGTTAATTAATATAGGATATATAAAACAGATTACAAAGATGGAAATGCTATGCTAAACATCTCCGAGCTCTATTAGATTAGAAAGGAAAAAACAAACCTCCCAGTGTATAGGAACCATTCACCATGGTCTTCATCATCTTGATAGCCTCCAGAGAGAGCAACAGACTGCGCCCCATAACTACTCTGCCCATGAATACCAGAAACATGTGGACGATGCGTACCCCATTGCCTGGTTGACAGTCTATCTTCCCAGCATTCCCCGACAAGAACACCCTGGTTTCTCAGAGGGTCGTTCTCAGCAGGGATGGGTCCAAAATGATCAGGAGCCACAGTCACAAAAATCTTGCCACTGGCAGCATTAGCCTTGCCAGTCTTCTTAGCCCGCTCAGTAGTATAAGCAGTGTCCGGCCTGTTTTGGTTGTGCACAAAATGATACACCTTGCCAGGTGCTCCATCAGAAATGGACCTCGATACCTTGGCCAAACGGATAGCAGCAACAAGCGAAGCATTAATGCGGGGCTGGAGCGCCATCTTCCTAGGAATTTCTGCTCGGCACTTTGCACAGGTGGACTTCTTTTGCCCCGTCCATTTCTCGAAGCATTTCAAGCAGAAGTTGTGTCCGCATGGCGTCTGTAATGCAGGAGGAGCGTTAAATTGGGGGGAAAGAGTTAATGTATGCCAAATGGATTGAATTTTAATACTGTAACCGCCGAAGACTAATCAAACGGCGCATAATAGGGGATTAATATCCAGAATTCCAGATTAGTAATTATTTCACCACTTCGCATAAATGCAAATGTTATTATCTTCCCTAGCGATTATAATTCTTGAGAAAAATCAATTGCAGCCAAACAGCATTACGAATTTACAACCACACGGCCAGACCTAAGAAATCACAGTGACACCCCGATACAGATGATCAAGAACAAAATCGCAGAATGAATAAACAAACAGATAAATTCAATAGGCAATGTCATTATTTTAAAAATAAAAATAAAAAAGAGAGATGACGACGAACTCACCGTGACTGGCCTCTCAGGCAGCTGCATGCAAAAGGCGCAATTGAAGCTGTCGCCCAGGAGTTTCAAAGCATCCATCGCAGCACTCATCTTGCCTTTTCCCTTACGTTCCTCGTCATCATCGCCCTGGTCAACGCTCTTCCCACTGAGCAACTCCTGCCTCTTCCGAGCCTTCTCCTGCTCGGAGAGGCTGGAATCCGCCTCGATCGCTTGGATTGCAGCCACCAGCTCATTCCCGGATTTAACCGGGGCAGCAGCGGGAGCGTCGAGGTTACAGTCGGGACACTCCCACTGGAGAACGGAAGCCAGGGACTCAATCGGAGTAGCCAGGCAGGGAACGTGCCACGGAGCAGCACAGGTGGAGCAGGTTAGGGTTTCTTCAGCCGGTGGTTTGACCTTGCAGACCATGCAGTCGCCGTTGCCGTCGCAAGGTAGTTGGATTGCAGGAGCCATTGTTCGCCGGAGAGTGAAGTATTTTAGGGTTTTCAGAGGGAAATTGGGAGAATGAAAAGGGGGGTGTTGGAAGGTCAGAAGGAGGGAAGATTTCTTATTTTCTTTTTTTGCCCGAAATTCGAAGCGCCATCATTTGAAAATATTTCATATTTTGGGGGAGAGGGCCGGATTGCAAATTTGCAGTTTGGTCCCTGTCTTTCTTTCCTTTTCCATTTTTCCTTTTTAATATATTAACCTCCCATATATACAAAAACCAGATTTTAATTCGATTTTGCTCTTTGATTATATTATATATGATAACTAATAAATAAATAAAATAAAATATACCTAATTTCTATTTTTTTCATTATAGAAATTGAACTATGAATTTGGACATTAGATTAGCTACCTAATTTTTATTTTTTTCATATTAGTTACCATATATAATATAAGGCAATTTCTATCATGACTAAATGAAACCTTTTAAAATCTAAGTTTTATATATAAGGAGGTTAATTTCTTAATACTCCTTTTTTCAAAATTTTATATTATAGAAACCAATTAATTTTTATATATATTCTCATTTTCTATCGATATAATTTTGTTAATAAGGAAATACTGAAACTGAAATTTAAACATTTTATATGGTGACTCAATTGTATGATATGTATTAACCTAAGCATTTGTAAAACTAAAATAAATGATTAATTTTGAAATACACAATATAAAATTTTTAAAGAAATTCATAAAGAATGATTCCTAAATAATTTATTTCCAATAACAATTTCCATATGGATTTAAGGGAATTTAGGATTCCCAATTTTCATGATTTCTTATAATAAAAAATAAAACAAATTATGAGTTATTAATGAAAAACTTATCCTAAAATTTTTGGGGAGGGGGGAATTTGTGAACAAAATAAATCTAGTGAAAGCGGTCAATAAATTTTCAACCCTTAATTAAAAAAGGACTACATGAACTAAATTTTTTATTGAGACAATGAACTACAACATATATAAAAATTGGACATCAACCACATAAATCTAATGTATAAAACAAATAATTTATATAACACAAAAAGAAATATAAATAAAGCATGAAATTACTTGAGGAATATTCAAGCCATTATGGACTATCGTAGTATTTTTATATTCGTCTCCATAATGATATTATTGATCTGCATCAAAGAAATGTAATATACAACATGAGAATCTCACTTAATGATATATAACAACAACGGATAAAATTGATATTTGCAAAAAAAATTAAAAAATTTCTCGTGTTAACAATATAGAGGGCACGCCTATCATGAAACTTCTCGAACAAATAAAAAATTAAAGTGATATGATTAATTTTAAATGATATATCATCTTTTATAAAGAGGATGATCCGATAGTAAAAGAATATTTGAAATAGATTTCCCATACTACAGTAGGCTTGGCAATGGGTCGGTTACGGGGCGGTTACACCCTAACCGTTGCTCGTTAAATTTGCCCACGGTTTTACCCATAACCGCCCCATTATGCCTAATGGGTAAAATTTTGTTACCAAATCCATTTTGATATGAATTTCGGTTAAACCCGTGGATATCGGGTTTGTCCAACAAATTGTCAAAATCTGAAAATTAAAAAATCTCAAATGAAAACCTGGCAATAAATATCATCATTCATCCCATTGACCAATTCCCAGTCTCATACTGTATTCCAGTCTCATATATAATTGAAATTGACCATCTGGATTCTGGATTCCAGTTCCAGAACATAAAACTGCAAGACTAGTTCAGACTCAAGACATTCAGACTTCATACTTCGAATTCAAAACTAAACACAATCAAAACACTTAACCGTTCGAACCGAAAACTCAAATCAATCAATAAACTTAAAATGTATCAAAGATCGCAAATGCGCAATTCAGCATTCGCAAAGCAATTCGGTTCTTCCTTCAATTATGCTACTTCGGTTCAACCATCAAATGTCATCAATTCAGCAAAGATTCAATTCATCACTCATCAATTCATCCGCCAATGATAACAATGAATTAATATGTATCAACAAGTGCAACATGAAGCTGTAACAACAACAATACAATCCAATTTACAAGTGCAACATGAAACTGTCGGTTAGAACACAAACCTTAACTATTCGTCAAGGACTGCAATGCCAGCAACATCATCTCCATCCCCTTTGCGGTGGCCGAGTGGTTCCTTCTCCATCTGTTATACAGTTGGAATCGTTATAAAACAGAAGTAGGGATAGTGAATAAACCAGCAATGTATATACTAACTAACCAAATGCATCTTCAATTGTCGAATCATCCATCGCCGTTGTTGAGAACACGCCTTCGAGCTGTTGCACTTCCGCTTTATCTACAACTACGAAAGTACGAAATCAAAACAAAAACTAAAACAATCATGAACAAACAGAATTACATAAACAATAACAATACCTGCATGCTTATCATTCTGCAACCAGCTCCTGCAACACATCATTGCCTCGACCGTTGAAGGTTGCAGCCCCATCTAATTAAATGACTTCTAAGCTCCCAATTGTTGTCTATGTAGTGGGCAGTCACAGCCATGTAACCCCTTTTCTGATTTGTGGCAGTCCACATATCAGTGGTTACAGCTATTCTCCCTTTGTTTTCATCTATGACTCGTTGAATTTTCGACCTCTCATCCCCATAACGAGTAATGATGTCCTTCTTAATCGTATTCCTAGTTGGGACTTTAAAGAGAGGGTTTAGGGTACGGCAGAACCTTTTGAAGTAGAGGTGGTCAACCATTGAAAGAGGATACTCATGCATCAAGATCATAATGCGAGTTCATTCTTACAAACCTCATTGCTAAACCGATTGGCACTCAACTCACTATTACCCTTAGCTTTGTAGTTAGGGCCTAGGATTCTCGACTACCATCATGGATTTGTTTGTGAACGCAACGATTCCTATGAGTTCTTAAATGGGAAGTACCATTAGTGGACTTCCCGGCCAAAACCTTCTTACAATAGTTGCATTTGGCTTTTAAAATTCCATGAATGAACATTCGGTGAAGTGAGGCCGGACATCGATTTTAAGGGCCTAGTTGAGCCTAAGGGAGGATCGACAACATTATTTGCATGTTGGTTTTCGGGATTAGCAAGGGAAAGGAGTGGTGGTGGACCATTATTATTCTCAACCGGTATATTCGAGAGTTGTTCGGGTGTCATCGATTGAGAAAATAAGAACACAAAACAAAAAAAGGAGAAAATAGTTTAACAATTACATTCATTGAAGAAAGCTAGACAATTACTATTAGAAAGTAGACCGTTTAGCGGTTTATTAAGGGCTTACTTAACAGTTTAGTAATGCTTAACAGTTTATTAAGGGTTTAACAAATTTAGTTATAGAGTTTAGGGTTTACGAGTTCAGTTGAGGGTTTAATAGTTTACTATCAGAATTCATAAAGAAGATAGATTATTAAGGGTACTATTAGAAAGTAGACAACTTATTAAGGGGTTAACTTTAACGAGTTTATAAGGATTTAACAATTAGGTAGAGAGTTCATGGGTTATGAGTTCAATTGAAGACAAGTATAAACTTGGTTCGAGTTTGTTAACAATCTAATATAACACTTCTAAGTTCTAAACAAGTTCTAAAACTCTCAAATGTTATACCATTACACAATGTAAGCTTACCTCAGCAGTTGTAGAAACAGATTGTTGTCTTGCCTCCTGAACAACGATTTCAAAGTTCCACCCTGCCTCCTAATTAGCACCAACTGTGTGACTTCCTCCTAAGCAGAAACATACATTTTATTATAATACTGTACTTACAACATTGCTATGAATCAAAGGAAAAACAACCACAAACCCTATACTTAAACGTACCTAAACGGCGGAATGAAACCAATTTTGGCCCCGATTCTATAACTCTCTAGTCCGGAGCAAGAATGTCGAAACATATAACACCGCAAATCGATTTTTCACATAATAACGGACACAAAACATTCAAAGAGTCACAAAAGCCACAAACACATTCACAAAAGCCACAAACACATAATAACGGATAACTTACCGGTATGAAATGAATCGGAAGGAAAAATCCCAAATTTGATAAATTAGGGTTTTCGTCTTTCCGGATTTTGTTCGACGAACCGCATATGAAGCAATAAACCCAAAAATTAGTATACAATTTATACATGCGGGGATAAACAAAAATAAGGAATGGCGAATAAAAAACTTATCTCGATTTGGGGAAGGAATCCTTTGCATGCACGATTCGAACTGGATTTGTATGGATTGAGGCATTTTTGTCGCTGAAAGGGGTGATTACGGGTAGGTGATGATTATAGTGGGGATGGATTCGAAGAACATCAACAGAAAAGGAGGTTTTTGGCGGAAAATTAGGGTTTCGGTGGTTCGAATCCTTTGCATGCACGATTCGAACCGGATTTTTGCGGATTGAAGGAGTTTTGTAGTTGAATATGGGTAGGTGATGATTATAGTGGGGATGGATTCGATGAATATCAACGAAAAAGGAAGATTTGGGAGAAAAATTAGGGTTTCGGTGGAGTTCTTTCGAGAGGAAGTCGGGAGAAAATTCCGGAGAGAGGCTCGGAGGCGTGAAAAAATGGCCGAAATGAAACCCTAGTCGAAAATTTTGCTTTTATACCCTATATCAATACTACGTCGTTTTAACTCACGGATTGGATATGGGTCGGATAAGTTATTATCCGTATCCGCCCATTACCCGAAACTCGCGGGTCACGGGCCTGACCGAAACCGGTAAACATCCATCGGGCCCAGACTTTCGGGCTGTATTCGCGGGCGGGCTCCACTGGGTAACCTAAACCCGTGGGCTGACTGCCAAGCCTATACTACAGTGTAATCAAAATGAACAAAGAGAAAATATGTGTTTCGTAAAAATGAAAAGAAAATGATATAGGATTTAGAAATGAGAGGCGTAGCGGCGCGATATGAAAGGGGCATAAAGAGCAGTGATAAAAATAAGCAGATTGTAGTAGGGTTAATGATACTTATATACCCAACACGGAATGGACAATAACCATTTTTATCTGATATGGTGGCGTTTAGAGAAACCTAGTCTTTACGAGTGTCGCTTTTTACTCGCCACACATATTAAATACTCGTGACATATAAATAGAATAGCATTTTGGGAGATGTTTTCAAGGTCATAAATTAGTCTCGAGCGTTTTTACTTTGTCCCCGTAAATCGTACTAATATACGTATATTAACCAAAATAGGAACAAGGTTTTCTCCGTAGTTGTTTGAGCCGTCGAAGCCGTGAGGAGAGATGGACCGACACTTCATTGCTCCATCAGATTGGGCTGACCAAAGATTGAGGTTCAGTAGCGACCAACCATGTATTTTGAAATGGAAAGCTCTCGGGATGAATCGAGATAGAAAGCACAAACAAAATAATAATCGATTCAAATCGTAAAATCGATCTCAACATGACCCAATATATATAATGGAATCTTTTTAGTCCCTGAATGAAAAGTTCTATTACTTGCCAACTATCTTAATCAGTGACTATAAACTTTCATTGTGAATTGATTATCATTTAATGTCGAAACTTGATCGCTTTCATAACAAAAATGACCATCACTCCGACACCATCAAAACAGGAAATAATGGTTAAATCATGGAGGATTAGCGTAAGTAATTGAATATGAACAAAAATAAACAATGGCGTCTTCGGCCTTTTCCCTTTGCACACAAGAACAAACAAAGATGTGAAGAAGACTATATTTATAGTGCGGAATCGGATACGGTAGTGTGATTTTATCTGGGCAGTTTATATCATCATTAGGACAATCCTAGCCAAGCGATGATCTATCAATAACGAGCTAAGCCTGCTATCCTTCTGGGTTTGGTCGCCTGTAAGCTTGTAGTTTCAACTGAAATTAAAGTATCGAACTTATAAACAATCTATCTTTAAGACAGTTAACTCTCACTTTAACGGACCCATCATATGTTCCAATCTCAACATCTCCTACGCCAAACCACCGTTAGTTACTCCACATTAATTAGTATCAAACTAGCTAGTTGTTTGAATGTCATCATCATCCATGTCTTCTTCTTCTTTTATCCACCTTGTGATGTGTCATGTGAGACTTTTAACTCAGAGTAGGCATATATAGATGGAGCTGTGCTGACACTTAAAAGCTCAAACAACCCCCCTCCCCTCCGTTTATCCTCCATTAGCCACTCCATCTCCATTACCATACGTGTCACCAGAAAAAAATATGTTAGGGTTCCCACCTTAGCTAGATTCCTCTTTGTATATATAACGAGTACGAGATCGGTGATATATCTAAAATGGTTCAATACATGTTATAAAAATTAAAATATATTAGGTTGAAAAGGGCTGAGTTGGGTTTTTGGAGAGGCTCCATGTATCCATCACTGTTGCGTACACATGTTTTGCAATTTAAGATGGCGAAATCATCTATCATTTCTCAAAAGCGGATGTCGTCCATGCTAAGATGCGAACTATTCGTGATGGATTATCTTGGATGAAAAAATATTGGGGTAATCTCAAGTCTAAGTTGAGACAGATTCGGTTTTTACGATACAACTATTGAAGTTGAATAATTATTTGTGCCAACACAGCTCATTCGTGACATTCGACAACTTAAAAATTGAAAAGTTGGAGTTGCATCACGAGGAATATTAATCTGTCGCTCTCGCTCCGTTTATCCCAGGTTTATCACAAATTACAGTGATTAGATTAATTAGTTAGCCATCTCTTTCACACTGTCACTACACCATTAATGAGCACTGCTACTAACCAATTTCCTCTGTTCATAATGAAAGGTTTCACTTTATATAAAGACCTCCAACACCAAACCAATCAGTCCATCCCAGTAACCATCCATCTCCCCATCATCAAACAATCGATCAAGCATGGTGAACTTGAACAAACTTGTGCTAGTTTCGTCCTTCATCAATCTGAATCTCCTCGTCTCCTTTCTTCCTCCTTCACACTCCTCTCGATTTCTTCTTAGTAAGCGCAATCGAAAACTGTGTCAAACACATGCCTTGACGATACTAATAATTTATTTCCGTTTTTTGTCCCTTTTCCCACAGGAAACGGCAGCTCCACCGACATTCATCTGGAAATTTACCATGCCGATCACCACCGCAATCACTCACTCTCCGACCTCCTCTCCCTCGACGAGAACCGATTCTATTCAATTCGAAACCGAATCAACAGAACATCCAAATCCATAAACCCCGATTCGGCCAGCGGAGGCAGCAGCAGAGTGCCGCTGACGTCGGGTATGTCGATCGGGTCGGGCAACTACTACGCGAAGCTGGGGCTGGGGACGCCGGCGAAGTACTACGCGATGCTGATGGACACGGGGAGCTCGCTGTCGTGGCTGCAGTGCAAGCCGTGTATGATCTCGTGCCACCAGCAGGCGGACCCGGTGTTCGATCCCTCTGCTTCGAAGACGTACAGGAAGCTACAGTGCGCCAGCAGGGAGTGCTCTTCGCTGAAGGCGGCGACGCTGAACGATCCAGGGTGCGAGGCGGAATCGAATGCGTGCATCTACACGGCTAGCTATGGGGACGCGTCGTACTCGATCGGGTATTTGAGCCAGGATGTGCTGACCGTTGATTCGAAGAGTGTGGTGGTGCCCAAGTTTACTTACGGGTGTGGGCAGGACAACGAAGGACTGTTTGGTAAGGCCGATGGGATCGTCGGTTTGGCGCGTGACAAACTCTCGCTTCTATATCAGGTTTGTCAAAATTTCTGATCATTTGTGGTCCATTTTATTTTTAAAATTAATTGGGCTGGGTCTTGATCGGACTTAGTCCGGTTTAGATCGATCAACTCGACTTCAGATCATTTCGAAAGTTCTGATTAAATAGGATCATGGTGCGGCTCGGGTGTGCATAATACAGAGATTTGATTTTCGAGCTTTTTGGGTTAAGTTTGTATGGTAGAGATCCGAACTAAGAAAAACATATGAGAACTATCAAATTTGAAGTTTTGTATTAGATGACTTTTTAAAATTTGAAACCTCATTTGGAAGTTTCGGTTATTCTGATTTCGCTATTATCATTATTAATAAATATATTATTACACGTTACTAACTTATAACTTACAAAACTATAGTTACAGTGTTATTAACATGTATTAAAATCACAATTTTAATGAATTGCTTTTTATTAATTCGATAAGAAGATTAAGTGATATACAAATTGATAATTAACGAAATATGGTAATATTATATATAAAATGAGTTTTGAAGTAATGCATAAATGTGCAATATATACAAAAGAAGAACTGATTTACTTGAAGGATGTATATTAGTTATTAGGGGTGAATTTTTTTAGTTTTAGCCCGATTGAGTTTGATCGAATTGATTTTTGGGTAAAAATTGATTTAAGTAGGATCATAATCAACAACTTGACTACTAACCCGATTAAGGAAGAATTTAACCATTTACCCATTAATAATGGAGGTAGATTCTCTACTTTTCTTGTTTCGAATTTTCAAGTTTTCCAATTTAAATCAACAATTCGAAACAATTCTCTATTCTTTATAAATGTTTTAAACGCCTAATCTATGATTTGAGAAAGTTTAATGATTCAGAATTACAAATTTTGTACAAAGTTATAATTTCGTGTACACCCATCGTCTAAATATCAAACACGGAGATATCTCGTAGAGCCCAAACAAGGCATAATACTTAATAATTTCGAGCTTTATATAAAATCACATTTTAAAATTCGGAACGGACGTTAACTAACACCGTTATAGTGCAGGCATCGGCAGGCGGATTCTCCTACTGCCTACCGACGGCGAGTTTAACCTCGTCACCATCCTCCCCGGCGGGAGGCTACTTAGCACTCGGCAGCTCAGCCTTCACATCCATACCCTACAAGTTCACTCCTTTAATCACCGATCCGGCCAACCCCAGCCTCTACTTCCTCAAACTGACATCAATCACCGTAGCCGGAAAGCCCCTAGCAGTAAACCCTAATTCATACAAAGTCCCCACAATTCTCGACTCGGGAACCGTAATCACCAGAATCCCTTCGCCCGTCTTCACCGCCCTACAGGCCGCAGTCGTCAAAGCAGTGTCGGGGAAGTTTCCCCAGGCGCCGGCGTATTCCATTCTCGAGACTTGTTTCAAAGGGAAATTAAACGACGTGGCAGCTGCGGCCCCCGCCGTCGGGCTCGTGTTTCAGGGAGGTTCGATCCTGGACGTGAAGGCAGGGAATCTGCTGGTGGATATTCCTGAGGAAGGGATTAGTTGTTTGGCGGTGGCGAGGAGTTCGTCGATATCGATCATTGGGAATCGGCAGCAGCAGACGATGAATGTTGCTTATGATGTTGGGAATTCCAGGATTGGGTTCGCACCTGGCGGATGCCATTGAATTTCGTCGGGATCTTGGTGCCTTTAGCAGGCCATGTTCTGGTATGTGTGCTTCTAAGTGATTTGAAATGTGGTATTCTAAAGCTTATAGTTCGAGTGAATAAGATTTGATTGTACAGATCACCGTGTAAGAACTCAGAATGTGGGATTACTTGTACATTTCCATATGGAATATATGATGAATTGATGCATGGACTGACTACTCTGAAGATATACTGTCCATTTGGAATCTGAAATTATGATTGGCTAATTCTTCTTCTTCATCTTCTTCTTTGCTTTCACATCATCAATGGATTCCTCTGCTTTGACGGAACCAACTGAATCTCTGTAACTCAGTGATGAGCTTAGGGATCCAGAAAACTAAGGTTTGTAAGTTGACTACTGTGGGTTGGTTCTTCAACAAGAGTAATACCTTGTTCCGTGTAACTCAAGTTACTTGGACTTGCCTCTCTGCAAATGATATCTTCAGGGGAAAAAAGAAAGCACAGCGAAATATGATACTTACTGCAGGGAAAATGTTCAGCCTTTTTGAAATTAGTTGACTTGAAATCCTGCTAAGTCTCTCCGATCATTCTCATTGATCCGAGGGAGGCGTTTTCCAGCGGTTGCAGCAAGATGGGATTAGAGGTCGGTTTTTTCTTGGTCGAAAAGCTTTGTGTGGTAACAAAAGCATCAGACTTTTCAATTTTCAGGAGGAGAAAGCATCACAGGGCTTACTTCAGAGCCGTGCATCTTCAGACATTGAATATGATCTGTAACGTCAATCAATGAACAAGGAAAGGACCCCTCCAAGCATTTAAAGACAGAGTGCAGAGCATCTGGCCGAGGTTTGTACATTACTTTGACATCGTGTGTATATAAACATACATGGAGAATAAACCAGATGACCAGCCTGTACTTAGTTCCATGTGTCGACGAGTACAAATTGTACTTACGATAATGGTAATTAACTACGTATGGATGCAGAGGGGGGGGGGGGGGTGGGGGGGTCGTTTCCTTGTGGGTGACTTGATAACTTGGCCTACCAGTCATGGCGTCTTCTCCCTTCACTTTCACTTGTAATTAATTTGCTGTCCTTATTCCCTGCCCAGTGTTCATGCGACGAAATCACAAGTTTTCTTCTTGGAAAAGTCAATTTCTTTTCGATAGAAAATGGAATTTTAGCGAAATTGCTAATCGTCGGAGAGCCATTCCTCTCGAATTAATCTGACAGCCGATTCAACGGTTCAAAATTATTTTCACCAATTTTAATATGATAGTTGGAATTTTATCAGGGTACAATGGAAATTAAAAAATATTTTCTCTCTTTCAACTTTTATTTCTCTCTTCTTTTTAATCTTCTTATGTAAATTGTATATAATAATGACATAACAATGGTGCAATGTGAATTGTGAATATAACAATTTACATATGAAGTTGACATAATGAGCCTATTAAAAAAACATAATAAAAAACGATGATGAATTCAACTATATAAGTGTATATATCACCGACATAAAAGAGTAGTAAACTGGACATAACGATGATGAATTCAACTACTCGTAAGGTGGTCGTATTAGTGACCTAACATGCTTGTACAATGACCACACTAATGTGATTTTTTCCAAATTTTTTGTTTTAAAATTATCCCATGTAAATCAATTCGTTTGATTCATTTTTAACCATTAAATGAAAATTAACCTAAAAATTACCTGATTTAACGGCCATAATCTATCAGGACAATTTCTCGAAACCACCTCTCAAAACAATAGCCACTCGGAATTTTAGAAGTAGGAAGAAGATGAATGTTTGTGAGGGGTCCTAATTAAGTTGGTGGCGAGCATGTAATGTAAAGTAAAGTCACTCTTTGTCTTTGATTTTATATTCTGTTAATTGATAATCAAGTAATGTAGAGAAGTTATAAAGAAGTTACCACTTGCGGAATTCAAACAGGAAATTTCACAGGTGGAAGCTTGACAGAAATTAGTCCGTTAATCATCTCAATTTGAATAAATAATCATAACCAATTAACCACCACCAACCATACACACTTTTATAATCATATATCATAAAAAATTTAACAACTTTTTTTCTTCTGAAAAACAGTCTTCAATGGGGTCGAAATGGGTCCAAAGCTTGATAGCAATTCCTCAAAATAGCAACATGTGAGATGGCATTTGGCACCAAAAAAAAGTGAATCCCTGTCTCTCTCTCTCGCTTTCTCATTTCTCACTGTCCCTGCTTTTGCTGTTCTGTTAGCATCCTCCGTCATTTCTCCTCTCTGCCCTCAAATCATATCTCCACAGACCGCCATTGTTGTTCTTCCTCACTCTGTAAGTTATCTCTCTACCCTCTCGATTCATAAAGACTCCAGCTTGATTCATCAAGTATCTGGGAATTTCAAAGTTTTTTAAGCCAGATTCGCGAATCCCAATTCTGGAACTAACCCCCATCACTTCCTTTTCCTTTCATCTCCTTAGTTCAAAGTTTGTGCCTTCCCCATTGTTTATCTGGCTTTCTCTTCTGAAGAGATTCAGTTTGAGCTTCTTTTTTTTCTCTCGTTTCATTTCCAGCTCCGAGATCTGCGAATTCGGTTTTTTTCTAAATTTATCTTCTTTTTCTTCAGTGGAAAAAAATGGGCTAGTGAGTTCTCAGTGTTCATTTCCATTGGTTGATTTGATGCCACCACCCTTTTGCGGCTCCTTGGTGTCGTTTGAAGCAAAAGAGGAAGGATTCATGACTTAGCTTTTGCTCTCCCATGATTTCCACTTGAAAAGTTGGATGCTTTGAATGCCCCAAGTTGAGGAAAGCTTGGGGAGGAAATGATTGAACAGTTCATCAATTTTGTCATCCGCCCTCCAAGGTAAAGCTTCGTTTTCAGCTTTTACTGAATCTTCTTGACAGCTCATACTGAATCTTCTTCGTCTGTGTTTGGAAATTTGACTCTTGTTCAAGGGCGGATTATAACCCAGATCAGTACCTATGGGAAAAGGATTTCACACTAGCTAGTAGAGCCTACAAACGGCAAGACTTAGAGGCAAGTATGGACATCAATTCATCCGCATTTCTGTCTCTATACTAAATCATTTCACCTTTTCATTTCATGGATTTTCTTAGCTTTTGCATACTCGTTTGCTTTCTGCAGCTTACGAACACGAGGGGTCATACGTTACAGTGTAGCCATTACGTGCCTTCACCTTTTCCTGAAGATACTCCGCTTCCTTGTGTTATCTACTGCCATGGAAATAGGTAGGCAAATTGCTGCATTTCTGCAAAGCATAATGCTTTTCACACGATGCCTGTTTATAACGGTGTGAACGATAAAGCAGTGGATGTAGGGCAGATGCAAATGAGGCTGCTGTAATTCTTCTTCCGTCGAATATTACTGTTTTCACGTTGGACTTTTCGGGATCCGGCTTGTCTGATGGTGAATATGTTAGCCTTGGTTGGCACGAGGTCAGTGTTTTTACGACTTAGTGTACCAGCTGCTTAAGAATTAGCTTCCCCTTAGTTTGCTAAGGCTTTCTTTGTTCTTGTTTCTGGCAGAAAGATGACCTCAAGGCTGCGGTTTCTTATCTAAGAAGCAAGAAGAATATATCGTGTATTGGCCTTTGGGGACGATCTATGGGCGCGGTCACTAGGTGTGTTTTGTGTCTTTCGAGCTCGTTACATTTCTCTGGATCGTTGGGAGCTGACAAGCTGCATTTCTGTAATCTGGTGCAGCATTCTTTATGGAGCAGAAGATCCATCTATAGCTGGAATGGTGCTGGACAGTGCCTTCTCGAATTTATTCGATCTAATGATGGAACTTGTAGACGTCTACAAAATTCGGCTGCCAAAGTTCACTGTAATTCTCGATCTCTCGTGCTTTCGGGCTGATAGTTTCTGACTGGCATCCTAATTTTCTGAGCTCAAACCATTCATTTTCATTAATGGAAGAGGAATTTGTTACACTTATTGTCATGTGCTGTTTGTTGTTTCTAGTCAACTGATGTTAGACTCCTAATATTCTTCGATTTTCAGGTTGCTTTACCAAAATCAGATTAAAGTAATATCCATCTCTATAAGACAAATTACACATCTTCTTGTATCGAAATAATTAACTTGCTTGGCTTGGCTTCAGGTTAAGATGGCGTTGCAGTACATGCGGCGGGTGATTCAAAAGAAGGCAAAATTTGACATAATGGATCTCAACAGTCTAAAGGTTGGTGAATATGTTCTTAATGCTCAGTACACAACTTGTGCCTACCATATTAGGATGCAATTTTTTCGCTCATCGATCAAAGAGATGACAAATTCAGACCGGAGTGTAACAATCTATTCCAACACTTTTCTTATTTGATCACAGGTTGCGCCTAAATCATTCATTCCTGCTTTGTTTGGTCATGCAAGTGATGACAAGTTCATACCATCCCATCATTCGGACATCATCTTCAAATCTTATGCAGTAATATGTTATACTCTATGCTGTTCATCCTTTTTGTCTCTACATCCTTTATTTTCGAATACTGACCGATTTTGCGGCTTGAACAGGGTGACAAAAATATGATAAAGTTTGATGGTGACCACAACTCGTCACGGCCACAATTCTATTACGATTCTGTCTCCATTTTCTTCTTCAATGTCCTTCATCCTCCTCAAACTACTGCTTCTGCAGTGAAGCTTGATAAATATTATAACCTCTCAGACTTGAAGCTTGGTGCTGACTTGGATGAGGTAATTTCTTGTACACTTCTTGGGGAAGTCACTCCTAAAATTGCGGATTAATCACTGGCGCGAGCCGTTCTGTCAAGATATGAACTCTATTCGTTACAAGATATGAACTTTACTTCCGTGATGAAGGAATTAATAAAGACAGTTGCTGTCTTTCCTTGGCTTGTTGAATGTAGTGTAAGAGTTGTGGGATGAACAAGTCCGAGTTTGATTGGTGTATAAGTAGTTTGTACATAGAATAATTTATGTTAGTTTAACTGGAGTCGAGAACTCACGACTCATCAGAACATAAGTGGGACACTTAGCTTGTATCGTAATTTACATGCATTTGAATGGCATGTAGGAAGAAACTATTCATGTCTCTCCTCTTCTTGAAGTTTTAGTTTGTTTAATGAACGATAAGCGACATCGATACTTATAGGCACTCTTCCTTGTTTGTTATCAGAGTCTTCTCTACGAGATAATCGCAGGCATCCGTTCTTCAACTACTGATGCTGCAAGTTCATCTTCTGCTCCTCCTAGTATCCCAACAGCAAAACCTGTCGACAAACTTCTTCTTGAAGTTTCCCCTGCCGTTAACTTGGTAATACCGGTACGTATAATCCCTTGCTGATATCGTGTCCTCATTTATCATTCATATGCATCTTAACTTCAATATTCTTTTGCTGATGATGCAGGAGGCAGTTGGTAGCACAAATGATAAGGGCAGCAGCTACAATGAGCCACTAAATTCGCAGGATAAGCCAAATGACCAAAGCGAGGAATGCTGCTCCTATACAAGCTCAAACCGGGAGAGTTGGGGAAGATGCTCGTCTCTCGGTGGCAGCGATGAAGAATCTTCGGCTGAATGTCGAACTGTAGATAAAAGTCACGAGGTTTCTCTCCGCCGCTCCGATGTTAGGCTTTGTGATAGGATCTCTTTCCAGCTGTGATACAATTCATTTTCTGAATGTTTTGGCCTCTTTTGCATGTAGAGTTCTGCTCTAAGGGCATTTGCCACGCCACTACGGAACATACAAAAGAAGAAACCAGCGGCTGGAGGAGCCACTGCCAGTGCAGCAGTGCCTCAAACGGAACAGAAGAAAAAACTGAAGAAATCTTCGCTGAGGAAGATGAAGGGCGAGAAGCTAGAAAAGCTCGAAGCTTTAAGCAAACGGCTGCGCCATTGTATTCTAAGACGAGTAAATCATAAGAGACATCTTTCTTCTTGACTCTCAACCCAACTGCTTTATGTACTACCATCCCCATGTTCATACACCCACGCTTTCATCCTCCATTCAACTGCATAATGTACTAGTTGTACTACTTTTCCTTTTGCTAGTCTTGAGGGTAATGCTAGGCATTGATTAATTCCTGAATTTCCTTCTTTACTGCTTCATATTGTTTCTCTTTCAGCTCCCAATTTTTCTTGAATCTCTTTTTTTTTTGTATATATGTAGAGGACAGCATGTGTGAAACAGTGCAGGAAACAGCATGTGTGAGAGGACAGCATGTGTGAAACAGTTCAGGAAACAGCATATTCCAATAGCCAAATTCTGTTTGAAGAGGTCCGGAATTGCAAATCCAGTGAATTTGCAATTGAATTGGAATTTTAGCTGATTTTCAACCAGAACTGGAGGTCTTTGAGCGGAAAGCGAAGCCTACATTTTGACGATGAGTATATGACTATACGATATGGCCGAACCGATGATATGGACTAAACCACTTTTGAATGTAAAGTAAGGCAACTCTTCCAACCTTTAAAAATGCAATTATTCATTCATGGAGTACCCTACAACAACAAGCTAGTGTTCATAAATATTTCTTTCAGAACTAAACAAGACGAGACATCTGCTGACAGCTGCATATGACAAGATAAAAAAAACCAATATAATGAAGAGCTGCTTCTCCCATAAACCTACATTATGTCTTGTCTTGCACTAACATTAAAGTTGTTTCTAGCCTGATTAAGCCATGTATTTCCTTACCATATTACATAAGACGCAGGATGATGACCACTTAACACAACACGTCAACTTCTATCAAATTCCACAGCCAAAGTTCATAGACCTGACGAAGGATGATCGAACGGCTCTCTACCCGCCGCAAAGCCAGCGTGAGCATGGGACTGAGCGTACGAGTTTAAGCTCGACTCCAGTATCCGGTGCTGCGCAAGGAGGTCCTGCTTGCCATATTGTTGTGTTCCCATGCTTAGACGCTGCTTCTTCAACGACCTCTCGGCTGTAGGACTGTCATCTGGTGAACCCACCATATCACCTTGCGAATCCGGAGTCATTGGCTCTGGGTGGTGGTGCTGATGCAAAGTTTCGTCAATCGAAAGGCTCTTGTTCATGGCACGTTCCTTTGCGGCCTTGTCCTGAAGGGGTGTCTCTGTCGTTGGGACGGGAGTTGCCGGATCGGTCTTGTCAGATTCCAGGTCTGCTGACCCCGGTGGAACCCCAGAACCGGGCCCTTCTGAGAGCACGCCACTAAGTCGCTGCTGCTCTTCTATTATCTTCTTCAAGTATTTCCCCTGCGCTTCGATGCGGAGCTGTAACTGTCGCTGCACCTGTCATGTTCGAAATACGCATATAGCATGTTTTCAGTAGAGTTGAAAAGCTTCAACTTTTGCCGGTCATGAAGAGTCACAAAGCTCATCTGATTCTAAACAAAATACACACTAAGTGACCCATCTTGCGCAGGGTTTTTTTGTTTTGAAGCACGAAAATAAGTCAGAAGTCCCTAAAATATTACTCCAGAAAAAACTGACAAAAAGTCAGACATCTTTTAAGCTTAATCATGCTCAAAAACAGAAAATGACAGCACTACCTTCTAAGTCCCCGTTGGGAAAAGAAGTGCTACGTCTTTCGTTGTCTATGGAAAAAGCTTATCCTACGTTAATGTCAGACAGAGATCAGGGAGGGAGAAACTTGCCTCTAGCTGTTCATGCAGTCTCTTTTGCACCTCCATTTGGAGCTTGAGAGCTTCTGTGATTTGCATTCCACTGGAAGTAAACAAATTCATAGTTTGTCACATATCTCCATCTAACGACACAAATTATTAGGTATACCAGATTTCAAAGTTCATAAGGTTAGTAGCAGTCTGAATTATCTGAATGGTAAACAAGTCCCATTTAGACAAGGGCAAGCCAACCAATCCAATTATTGCGAACCATTGAGCAGCAACACAATAATTTCGCAAGATGGAATAAGGAAAATGAGCAACAAGACAAAGGAAACCTCAAAAGGAGGGAAGAGGGCAACTCCACTTACGATGAGCCATCTAAATTGGAAACCATTTCCCCTGTTTCTTTCTTGTCAGTTTTGTTGCCTGTCACAATAATAACTCTACATCAAGGAAAGAAGTACTTGGAGCCATTTAGAAACTAGTATGTATATGAAAAAGGTACTTACCATCAGAGGAGGAGTCTGGAAGGTACTTGGCAAGTCGATATTTCTGTAGGAATAAATAACAAGACAAAAAGAAATAAAGACTGTTAAACAACTAGGCAGTTGAAGATGGAGCATCTCTCAGTGATCCCCTTAAAATAGAAAACAAATAAAGATGTCGTGAAATGAAAGTCTGAAGAAGTTACAAGTAGGAAAAGGATCAAGTTTAGTATACCTGTAAATGACTTTTGACATGATATATAGTTAAGCCTTGTACACCCATGACCCTGAGGACACCTTTTGGAGTAGCTCCTGGAGAGATTGTGAAAATGTCAACGTTATAATAAAACAAGGTAGAATCTTTGACACAGACGTCTCACCCGAACAAAAAAAGCTATTCATTTCAGTTGTCTAGACTCTAGAGCATGATCCCATTAGTCATATAATATGGAGACAAGATAAAATCCCCACCCCTCAACAAGTGATTAAAGGTAAAGCTCAAAATGAACGTCACGTGGATACTTAGTATCTAAATGTGCATTAGCAGGCAAATTCATAAACACACTCTATAATAACAGCTTCTATTCTTATCAATGCAAAAAGGATATCCGTCAGACATGCTGTTAGTTTTCAGAGATTAAAAACCTACAAATGCAATTCCCTCAAAGACAATTAGGAAGGAGGCTGAGGAGACTTACTATCTGGCCCACCAAGTTGTGCAACAGAATCCACAAAACGTTCATGAAGTTCATGAGTCCAACGCAATCGCTGCTTGGAGGCAAGGCTGTTGTCCATGTGATTGCCAGGGTCCATGTCACCTGACTCTGAATGTTGACCATAAACTAGTGTGTTATTTTAGGAGCCAAACTTTAATGTGGATCAACAGTTGGACTGGAAAATACATCAGCCGTCTGCAACCAGATTCAAAAAAATTAACCGGAAGCTGAATGAAAAAGCCAGGAAAATTTCATGCACTAGAACCCACCAAATGAATCGAGTAATGCAGTGAACGCCTTATGACAAGAGGAAGAGGAGCCACTAATCTAGTCGACACTTAATATATCAAAGCGGCCATGAAAATATTCATATACATTCACACACGGATAAGTGCAGTACAACTCTTTTCGATTGCAGCCTCCACTGGGTTAGAGATCTTTTCAAAAGGATACCATGAGCCCATACACAGATTCATGAGACCCTGAGAAGAATGTATTCCGAACCATGTTCGATTCAGTTATACCACTGATGCTTGAGAAGTTTCGGTTAAGATAGACGTTCCATAACAAGTTTATGTCCATCTCCACATGAAATTTCAATAGGTACTCCGCCTTCTCTAGATCGGATCGTTTAAGAAATTGAGCCAAGGTTGGATGCACAGTATTTTCAGTCTTCTTCATATCCAAATTTTGGAGTATCAGACAAGGGGATTGAACTAGACAACGGATGAATACAGATACCAAACAGAAGGGAAACCTTTCTAACAAAAATGTAAGCATGTATTCCAGAAATGAGGTAGAACGATCTTGCTCCCAGGAAACTGGATTGCATATAAGAGAGACAAGTACTCTATACTTCAACAATTCAACTAGACATCGATTGAATGGGTCAACAACAGTTAGTAGAGGAAACAGTGGGAGAGAATTGAATTGGGGGTTGAGAGAACCCTAAATAACGATCAAAATCAAGGGAAAGAAGAAGGGTAGCTCGAAGTTGTGAGAGCAAGGGCATCCAATTAGGGTTAAGCAGCTGGAAGCTGGAAAACGAGAGGATAACCCCCAAAAGGGGAAGTTAGCACAAGCTTCACCTGAGACGCAAAGAATTTTAGATACAGAAAGTGATACGGATAAAAGTGAGGAGAAAGATGCTGAGAATTCCTCCCAACGTAATAATCAGAAAATTAAACTGCAGGCAGCACAAATTGGAGAAAAAACAGACGATCGGGGACGAATTCACCATTAGCAAAACACAGGGAACACAGAAGAAGAAAATGAAGATGACAAAGGGGGCAGAAATGAAGCAAGCAAAGCAGCAGCTGCCACTAGTTTCTCAAGACTTGTAAAGGGTTAGCAGAGAAAGTAAAGAGCAAGAGATGGATAATACAGAAAAGAGGGGAAAACTCACCGAACTCCATGGGGCGGCAGGAGAATCAGGATCAGGTGGGTAAATACAGAGAGACCAAATTGGATCTCCAGAATCCGGCGGGGGGGAATTATGAAATGGAGAATTGGGGGGAAGAAATCTTTGCCGAAGTAGCAGAGGGATTAGAGATTAGATACGGAGATACCTCCTCCCACTCGGAAATGAACCAATCAATGGTTTGCTGGTTGGTTGATATTGATATTCGATGGGGGGGGGGGGGGGAGGAAACGAAATGAAACCTAATGAAACTTATTGGAAAATTAATTTAATTTAATTTAATTAATATAAAGGCCAAAAGGAAGAAGGAAGGAGGGAGAGGTAATTAAGGCAGAAATTAATAATACAATTAGCTACAACTTAAATCGTTAGTTTGTCCTTTTTTACATTTTAGTTTTTTTCGTTTGTTTAGGAAAGTAATACAGTTAATTACGTTTTCGTATAGAATTTTATCTTACATAAATGTTTTATTTTTCACGACTTTCACTAATTATTTTTTATCTATACTCCACAGAAGTATAAGTTTAACCCTAATCAAACTTAATATCATTTAGGCCAACAAAATCCAATCTTTGTTTTGGTGGAGCAACAAGTCAACTCGATATATTGATCAACCAAATTTAAATTTCACACTTTTCCCAACTCAAATAAAAATTAAGACAGAAACTCAAAACCTATGAATATATGATGTTACACTAATCGATATAGTCTAAATTAAATTCTTATTAAAATGGATTTCGTAGAACACGTCGGATTTTTATCGATATAAATATAAGCTCTACTTTTCCTCCTTGTTATTTTCTTTTACCAAACCCATCAAATTGAGAGCCATTGAAGATCCCAACGTTTGTGAAACCCATATGACCCCAAAAATAAAATACTAATAATTAAAATACGCAAATCACAAAGCCCTTTGTAGCGTAATACAATGGTACTTGTAAATTGTAATTAAAACCTAAATCCCTAAATGTTGGGTCTCCACTCAACTTTACTTTCAATTTCATGGTTGGAGTTTCTATATGCTTTGAAAGAATCATGCAACCAAAATAGTGTGACTTTTGATTAACTTGTTGAATTAATTTGGAGACTGATTAATTGACTAAATAATCGTAAGAGGTTTGATTCGAGATAGTGCTTGTTATTTGTTAGTCGTGTACTATTGGTTTCAACATAAACATGTATGTGATAGATAATCAGGGTGATTGTAGCTGGTCTTTATATATAGTTCGGGAGAAAAAATATAAGCGAGTACATGTGCAGTTAAACTATTCACGATGTGCAGTTAGTTTGATCCTCGAATATCATATACAATAAAACATGTGACAAATCTCTCTTCACGGTGTCTTGGGTTAGGAGATTTAGATATGGTGTTGCGCACGATCTTGCTCCCCGCTCACATAATCTTGCGTCTACGGTTATAGGTATGATGCCTCCTTTTTGTGAATAATATTTGTTTTGATTCGCATCATTCATACAACAAGCAACCCTTATTTGGAAAAGAAAAAAACTTGTAAATTTTAAAGACTAATTGTTTTTTAGTTTGACTTGTTTATGTTTTTTCAAATTCAACTTATTTTCATTGTGGGTTTTAATGAGAAAAGTACAATTTGACCTCGAACTCGACACAAACAAGAAAAATTTAGTTCGAGTTCGCGTTCAAACTTAGTTAAAAATTAACGAGCCAAAATATTATGAAGTTCAGCTCAACTCGATTCATAAACGCCCTAGTTGGAAGAGATGAAGAATAATATATATATATGTGTGTGTTTCTCACTAATTTGAAGATGTAAAACAAGAGATTAATTAGCATATAAAACCAAACGGCAGAATCGTTTTCTTTAATTTAATTAATTAATTAGCAAATTGATTGTGAAATGAATATTGGGGCGAGCTTACTTAGCTAGCTAGTTGTCTGGTTGCGGTTTGACGATATCCAGCTGTGAAGCTCACACAGATTAACTAACCAACTAACTATCATCCAATTAACTGTCTTCTGATTTTGCCGTCTCCTTTATTTTTAACTCTCTCACTTGCCGTTTCACTCAATTGGAATATCCGTCTTCCCCTCCCCCCGACACTCAATTGGATCTCCTCCGTTGCGTAATTTCGAAATTACGCTTACTCACTTTTATCGTGAGAGGAATTTTCGTCAGGACAACCTTGTTTCGAATAGAAACGACCCTTCCCTTGGGGACACACACGATGTTGATGTGTCTATTCTTGCTTTGGCATCTTGGATTGCTTATGATCATATGAGATCGTCACAACTTCGATTTTGCTGCGTTAATTGTTTCTGTTCTGTCTCGTAAAAAAACAAAGGACAAGAGTTTTGGCTATATTCGCGTGGGGGACAAATCTCGAATATAGCATTCACGTAAACAAATAGTTTAAGGGGGGTATTGTGACCCCTATTTGATTACGCACCCCTGGACGACAATTCCCAACCAGGTGATGAAAAAGAATAGATTAATAAATTTTGAACGATCGTTTGATTCCAATTAATCTAAACCATTAAATCGTACCGATAAACAAATATCCAACACCCTTATTTGATTGGATCCAGCTAGTCGAGGACCAAATAACATCCAACAGGGAGATTCCAGATTTCATTTCACACTTGTGAAGCATCGCCCCGTTAAGGAAACTGTAGCGGAATCGTCGTCTCGATTGGATCGGAATGTTTCACAAATTTCCACATGGATGCGGCCACCATTGATGTCGAGACTGGCGATTCCAAATAAGGAAGGAAGCGACGAGTTACCAGACGGCATCTCTATCTCTACGTACAATATTCCCCTGTTTTTTAGTGATCAGTTGGACTGGATCTTCAAACTCTGGGTCGTCGGCGATTATAATTAGGGAACAATTACAAAACAGCTGTGGGGGTTTCCTAGGACTGCATCTAGTAGGAATATAATTCATAATCTGGCGACAAATGCTTGTTGTAGATACGCTTGGTTGACTCGCTAAGTCGCTCGCAAATGGTTTGGTGTTCAGCTCGAAAAAAGATTGTTAATGATTCGATTCAGTTTTATACGAGTCAAGTTTGGGTTGGTATATATTTGACTCGATAAGTTCATGGGTTGACTCGAGTACTAGCTAGTTCGGAAACCAACTCAAGTACTAATTCGACCATATGACTCGTGTGTATGTATGCTTGGTTATGCATGCAATTTGTAGTTTGCATGTCTTCGAATAGCCTAAACTCCAAAATCATATATTCTTATAAAAAAATAAAATCATATTTAATTTGTGGTTGTGCGGATGAAAATGTAAGTATTACATGATTTATGTTTACGAATTTGTAAATTTTAGGAGAACTTATCTTTTAACTTGACTTGTCTGGAATCTTTTTATCCTTTTAGAGTACAAACTTAAAGTTGCGTTCGAATTGGGCTCGTTGAAGGGGATTTTATTTAGGACAATTCGAGTTGCACTCGAATTTACCTCGTCAATGAGTCAAACTCTAGTTGGCTTGAGTGCGACACGAGCTTCAATGTTCCAGCTTGAATTCCGACTCGAGCTCGCCTATAATGCGAGCGAACCTTAGCTTACTTTCGTGACAGTTCCTAGTGGCAAGACATAAAAGTGTAAAGCTTGGCTGGGTTCTACTAGCTCTGATCGGATCACATCGATCCCTAAATATACATCACTGAATATCAAGATATTATCAATCTTAAAATTCGGTCAATTTTTCCTTTTCATATTTAGTGGATTTGTTATATTTTATACGCGTCCCAGCACATTTCAAAATTCGTACAAAATCAGATCCATTATATTACATCAACGGAAGCTGGGTCCGTCTTGGCTGATTAACCAACGAATGAGTGAGCGGCCGGCGAGAGTTAATGCGTTGTTCATAAATTTTTACATATGTGATATGACCTCATCATCCTTTGAATAATGATTATAAATTTGTCGATTAAATACGTAATAATAGACAAGTATATTCTCAAACTATGCGGGGAATCTAATCTTTTAATTAACGATGTAGCTGCTAGCAGCTGGTTACAGGCTAAACAACAACACAAATTCATTCTAATTTTAACCATCAAATTTTATAAAATTCGAAACTCGAAATCTAAATTTTAAAATTAAAAATTTAATACTTTAGACTCTAAATCTAAAAATTTAAATTTAAATTCGAAATCTAAAATCTAAAATCTAAATTTGAAAACCTAATACTTTATACCTACAAACAATAAATATTATTTTAATATTTGTTATGGACCTATGCTCACCGTTTGATTGTCATCGTCAATAATAATCCACGTAAGCCATCGAGATTCCATAGTTTAACGGAACTTGTGGGAGCCCTCTTCATTGGCATACAAGTCGGCCCATCCATCCCATTGCCAAAGCCCACCCCAAATAAAAGGCCCATTATGGATGGATATTGCCCATCGTTTTACCTCTGGCCCATGATCCACTCCACCTCAAATGCCGTATAAAATCGTTTGTTATTGTGTATACATATATTTGTGCTTTAGCTCATTCTTACGGATTGATGTCGTGATTACTCAACGTATTTACCGTCCCTCAGTTGTGTTTTAGGATTGTTTTATCGTCGACAAGATCTTATTGTTCGCACTTCAAATAATAAAATTAATTGTCCATTTTGTGACAATCATAAGTTCTTACTTTTACATATCTTTCAAAAGATTATTAAATCTTACTATCTTGACATGTCCTTACGAAACTATGTAAGTAAAAAAATGGTTACGTAATTAAACAAAATGTAAATCGAATTACTTTTAACCGACTTTTTTCTATTTTTTGTTTATATATATCATCCTATTTTAATCAAAACCCGAGGCTAAACCAAAATCAATTTCGAGCAATGAAAATTTAGAAAATTTATTTACCAACCAACCGATCAAAACCTTTGAACTCCTTGAGTGCAAAAAACATCCACAAAATTGGTCGTGATGTTCATAATTCTCCTTTTGAAGAAATAAAAAAGGCGATTGATTCGTCATCTTTCCGGCGGAAAATTAACAAACAGACAAAAAGAAAGCAGAGAAAGTGTAAAAATCAAAGCTTTCTTCTTATTTTTTCACAAACAAATCTGCTGGTTATCTTTTTCTAATAGCGACAGTGGGTAGTCAGTGAGCCAGCAGCAGCAGTTGGTAGCCACCCACTCCCGGTCAGCGCGAAAAAGGTCGGAACTTCAGAACCCGCCGACGACAGCCTCCTCCATGTTCCAGGGTTACGAAATGCAAAATCCCGTCGGCCACTACGGTCGACGGCTGGGCTACGGAGGTGGAGTAGGAGGAGGAGGAGAGTATCCAGGAGAAGTTGTGCTGACTTCCGATCCGAAACCTCGCCTCCGTTGGACTGCTGATCTTCACGACCGATTCGTCGACGCCGTCACTCAGCTGGGTGGCCCCAATAGTCCGTCCTCTCTCTCTCTCTCTCACTCTCTTTCTATTACTGGACGAACTAAATACGAAACTCACTGATTCAGACGAATTTCTTTTTGCAGAAGCGACGCCGAAGGGGATTTTGAGGACGATGAATGTGAAAGGACTTACTCTCTTCCACCTAAAGAGTCATCTCCAGGTTGATTTCTTTCTTTCCCCTTGTTTCTGTGACTGTGTAGAGTGATTTCAAATTAGGGTTTAGCTAATGATGAATTTTGGCTTTGCACAGAAATACAGGATGGGTAAGCAATTGGTAGGGAAGGATAATATGGGTGGTGATTCCACCAAGGATGATGATGGTATGTATTTCGATTGGTTCAATTGCGCATAAAGATTATGCTGATACGACCTAATTGACTGGTTCTCTGTTGTGGTTTTACTTTATAATTTCCCCTTGGTGGCTTTATATCTCATAATTGTGAATTTGTGATGATAATGACATGTTTGGGGGGATTCTATTCCTTTATGAATATACCATTGTTTGATGGGATAAGGACATTATGGTGGATCATCATTCCAAACAGGACTTGCCGAGCTTCCTCGAGCTTCACCAGACACCGCAGCCTCCGATGATGTCAACGAGTAAGTTTCAATGGTGATCAGATTTCGGAAGGATGAATGGATTCAATCTATGGAGATTCATTTTGTTACTTATTGGAGTGGCAGGGGATACCAAGTGAAGGAAGCGCTGAGGGCTCAAATGGAAGTGCAGAGTAAACTACACCTTCAAGTTGTGGCTGAGAAGCACTTGCGAATTCGTCAGGAAGCGGAGCGTAGGTACTTGGCGATGCTTGATCAAGCTTGTAAGCTTCTGGCTAATCAGTTCATCACCGAGTCGATGAGTCTGAACACAAACACGAATTTCTCCTCCGTCAACCATCCTGCCGCCATTGGCAGTAGTATTCAACACCAGGGGACTGATTGCTCCACGGAGAGCTGCTTGACTTCTTCGCACGGGACGGAATCAGCGAGAATCTCCTGCTGGAGGGAAGACAGACAATGATGCCATGATGGGGGGAATGCATCTTTATCTAATACAGAAGAGCCAAACCCAAAGCGCCAAAGAAGAAGGTCAATGAGTATATTTGCTGCAGTATGTGGAGTGCACATCAAGTTGAGTAGGCCAGTCTTTGGCACATGTTAGTAAATAAGTAGATAGAGGTGAAGAAAGTGGGAACTGTATTTGTATGTTCGTGGCACGATGTTCTTTGTTCAAGAAATCAGTGATGTTATGTTCCAATTTATGCGTGTATTCGATGCACGTCTATTTAAACCAATAGGTTTTAATATAGGAACCGATTGTGAGATAAATGAGTGGCTGCAGTAGCTTAACGACCGAACATTACACCCCGGCAAGAACCACGTTGTGTCGAACAAGGAGTAGATTTCCACATTGATGAACACCACCAACGGCCGGGGGGGCATATCACCTTCGATATCATTTTCTAACCAGCAAAGCACAAGCTTGTAGGAAGTCAGACTTCTTAAAACCGAAAACTTCTCCATTTACAACAAATCCGCTGTAGCAATTTGGCAATTTCAATCTATAGAAATCCGGGTTCAAATCCCGGCAGCGGAAATGTATTTTTTAAATAAAAGTTGTGATTGCCGCGATCCATTGTGTATTGGACTGGACGAAGTTTACTACTGTTTCCTATTTGTGTTGGGCTTTATGAGGCCCAATTTCTTTTACCAGGCCATGCTGTCCACATTATGGATCCGGGTTCAACTCCCTTACATTTCAGAACCCGAATTCTTCCAGGAAAAACAAAACCACTGGTATACGATTTTGTCAGTGACGATTGTTCTTTCTTTCTTCCCAAAATTCTGGTTCCTTGGAGCAAATTAAGGCGACGAGAGTCTCATCAACCAAGCTAATTCATGCTTCTGAAGTTGCGGCGAAGTGAAATTTGAAGTATTTGACTTGTATGTTTCCAACTCCCAGCAGCTTTGGGTTTCCCAAACTCTCTTCTCAATCTCTCTTGCGTCCGCAGTTGCTCACCACCTGTTTGATGAAATGACTCTGTGCTTCCATTGGGTTCCTGCTTTATCCCCAGTTGCATTTCCAAGAGATGCTCCTAGTCTGAAGGTTTCCAATCCTTCCTTCTCACCTCTTTTCCCTTTTTTATTTATTGAGGCAGTACCAAAGATGAATTCTTTCCCTCAATACCCCTTATAGCATATGTGATTATCGAACCTTTAGCCTGAAAATCGTAAATCAGACCGAACTGGGAATAGAGTGGTAGAACCTCTAAGGCTGTCGTTATTCTTATGTGTTTTGATTTTGACTCAAGTAATGTTATAATGTCGAGCTGAAGTGATTGCATTGGAGCTTTCTGTTTAACGTCTCTGAGTTCTCATTATGGCTGCTTTATGCAACAGGTTCCAAGAGTAAGAAGAAAGAGTTATAGCAACTTCTTCTGTGCAAGTAACAGTCAGAAGAGCCCATCTGCGGGCCAAAAAAAAGACTCATTTTACCAAAATGTTGATCTACCGCCAGTACTACCTAAGAAGAAAAAGAAACCCTTTCCCGTCCCTTTCAAAAAAATCCAGCGGGCTGCGCGGGAGGACAGGAAGCTAGCACAAATGGGCATTGAGAAGCCACTCGAACCTCCGAAAAATGGACTTCTCGTTCCCGAAATGGTTCCTGCTGCATATGAGTTGCTTGATGCTTGGAAAGCTCTGATCAAAGGTGTTGTACAGCTCATGCACGTCATTCCCGTATATGGTTGCAGGTACTGTGCTCACTCACTATAGGTCTTTGAATCGCTCGGTAACCGCTGATTGTTGTTTGATGAACTTCTCTGCACATGATTTTCTTCTTCTGCACAGTGAATGCTCGGAAGTTCATGTGGCTCACACTGGTCACGAAATCAAAAACTGTTTGGGATCTTCGAATTCGAGACGCTATGGCTTACATTCATGGGTGAAAGGTACGATCAACGACATCATCATCCCCATCGAATCATACCATCTCTACGACCCCTTTGGGCGACGCATCAAGCATGAAACACGATTCGACCATGACAGGATTCCAGCAGTTGTGGAACTCTGCATCCAAGCCGGCGTGGAAATACCAGATTACCCTTCAAGGAGGAGAACCAAACCCATCAGAATGCTGGGAAAGAGAGTAATCGACAGAGGCGGCTTTGTCCAAGAGCCTAAGCCATGGAGCTTCGGCAGCAATCCATCATCATCGGCCCTCTCCGAGCTCGACACATATGGCGCCTCCTCCTCCAAACGATTCCCACAGCCCGATTCACAAGACATACCTCGAATCGCACAGGAGACTGTGGAGGCGTACGAGAATGTGAGGAAGGGTGTTAGGAAGCTGATGAGAAAGTACACTGTTAAGGCATGTGGTTACTGCACGGAGGTTCACGTAGGACCTTGGGGTCACAATGCGAAGCTGTGTGGGGAGTTCAAGCACCAATGGAGAGACGGGAAGCACGGGTGGCAGGATGCGACACCAGAGGAGGTTTTCCCGCCGAATTATGTGTGGCATGTTAGGGAACCAAAGGGACCTCCGTTGAAGAGCTTTCTGAAGAGGTTTTATGGTAAGGCTCCTGCTGTGATTGAGATGTGCTGGCAGGCTGGTGCAGAGGTTCCTGAGAGGTATAAGCCTATGATGAGGCTTGATATCATAATTCCTGAAGACGATGAAGCGAATCTAGTTGCGTAATGTTCGGTGTGTACATATGTGTGTACTCGTACTCGTGATTTCTGTAAAGTGATAGCGGTTAGGTCTGGGATTCGGTTTGAATTGAATCGAATTTAGGTTATCGGTTGCCGAACCGAATTGTGAATTGTAGAAATGAAATGTTGCTTGACAAAAAGTCCAATGCTGATCACATGCTCTGTGGTTTCAAAGTATACATCACATGTGTTATGTTTGCTACCCAGTTTTTCTCATTGGCAATTAGTCAAACTTGCGATCTTTAAACAGGGAAGAGTGTGCTTTCTGAGATTTAAACTTACGATCTTTAGATTGAAAATCTAAGAAACTAACATCTCGACTACACCGCTTTCATCATTCGAGAAAATATCAAATTGATAATTCCGTTCCAATTTTTCCATTCAATACTTATTTAATGATCGAATCGGAAAAATAATGGAGATGCAAAACTTCAATCAAGGTACTTATTTAAATAAACTCGAGATATTACTAAAAAATAATCAGAAGTGCATTCTCCGAAATTCAAACTTGCACCCAACAAAACATAAACACTTTTATTCCAACTTAATCATAACCCCGCCACGTCAGCAAACCACCGTCCCCTGCCACCTAAGGAGGACCGGCGACAGAATTCCCAATAGCCGCAATAACCTCAAACAGCACACCCAAAACCATATTCCTAATCCCCATAGGCTTCCACGTGGCCTTCGTCCATTCAGCCTCGCACCTGTCCACGTAAGCCTTGGCCTCCCTAGCCTCGTATGCCAAGTTGGAATAATTGTCGTCGTTGATGTCCCCGTCCATGTTCGCCACCATCCCAAGCGCCAGGCTGTACCTCGACGCGCACACGCGCAGCCGCTTCAGCCCGACCGTCCCGCCATCTCCGCCGCTCTTCTGGAGGCCGGCGATGAAGTTCTGGGTCTCGGTGGCGTTGAGGTAGGAGAGCCTCACTGCTATGGACGCCAGCGTGAAGGGGTCGCGGGCGCGTGACGTGGACGGGTCGAGGCTGAGGGAGAATTCGCATTGCGGTGGCATTGATGTCTTCTTGCAGAAGCTTTGTACCTGTGGGGTCGAGTTCACCACCGATGATGACGTGGCGGTTGCGAGGAGGAGGACGATGGTGATCTGTGGGAAAGACATGGCGTTCTTGTGTGGCGGTTGAAATGTTGATGATGATATTGAGGGGGTGGGGAAAGGAATAGTAAAGGGTATTTAAAGGGAAATTTTGATGGGATGTGAAAAAAAGTTGGGTTACGAGTTAATTGAATTTACGGATTCGTTTGTTATAAATTTACTTGGTTAATCATGTTTACTAGTCAATAGTTTATCATAAGGGTGTGGATCGGTTGAAGGGAGTACTAACCAACTATTTTTTATTGGTTGATCGGTATTGTGGTAGAAAAAAATTGCACGATTAATCAATCTACATGTAATGATCGGTTAATTAACCGACTAAAATTGTTTGGTTATGATCATGTTCGATTCAAAGAGGTATAAGTAAATATGAGCAAAATACGAAGAGAATTTGTTACAAAAATCGCAAATCATTAACCGATCAGCCAAATAAAGGCAATCACAAAAGTTTAAGTCCAAGCGGAGTTGCTTCGATGGTTGAGTAGTGTGCCTGATGATTTAGAGGTTTTGAATTCAAATTCAGTACACCCCACAAAATGGACACAATTGTTGTGTTTACTTTTCAGTCCTCTATCTTAGAAAAAAATAAGTTTTGACGTTAACCGTGACTGAATATTATATTGATCATAATTAATCAATTGAGTTGTAGGTTCATTTTGGTTGGAAATTACTAGACTAATCAAATTTCGAGTTATGGGTTAATTGGATCATAGCTTCATTTCAAGTGTTATTACTAGGTTAATTAATTTAGTGTTAGGAGTTACAGGTAAGTTCAATTAATTTTGTAATTACAAAGTAAATCACAATTCATCTAGTTAGCTGATATCGGTGAATGAATGGTTTACACTTTAGAAGTGGTACATGAATGTCACCAAAAACAACTGTTGTTGGTAATATGGATAGCTATATGAAAGATTTATTACGAGACGTTTCACATTTTTCATAAAAAATGAGGCATTAAAAAGACCCGTATATTAATTATAATAGACAATATCATTATGATATATAAATCGAAAGGAGTCTAACGTTAATCACATGTCATGTTTTTTCTTTTCGTTCAATTGTAACAAGTAAATCACATGTTCACAAATTTTTTAATTTTTTAAATATTCGTCTATTTATAAAAACACTAGTTTTATTTTCGACAAACTATCTAAAATGAAAAGAGAGAGGGGAAATGGGAAATGTGATGTTGGATTTATGTATCATATAAACAAGTGAGTTGTCAGTTGGTTGGCTATGTTGGTAAACCAAACCATTCGTGATTCATTCAAAAAATTATTTTAGTTAGACTCTTTTTTCAATTTGAAGTATGAGTCGGTTTGGAATCTAAACAATTCAATCGAGCCTTAGTAAAGATGTATGATTTCAACTCAACAGACTCGCAAGTCATCAACTTTATTAGTGCATGAGTCAGCAGGGACTTAACTAAATGAGTTAATAACTATGTCTGAATATCTCGTTCATATATAAAATGGAAAAAAAAATAAGACGGTGAAACCATAAATAATTAGAATTAAGCGACATTTTGTGCAACTTAACAGGTCGAGTAAGTTATTATGTACAACAAAATTAAGAATCAAGCCATTCGATATATAACATCTTTAACAATTAGAATCACAAGTCGACACACGATCTAATCCATAACATGTCTTCTAATTGGTATTGTGTATATCAATTTCATTCTCGAATAAAATTACTCTCAATTTCTTCTTAACACTACCAACCGCAATACTTCACTCCGATCGTTTCGACGAGATATCTTTCTGAACCCTTTGTAGATCATTCTCATATGTCCAACTACACAAACATTCGTTACCAACTCTTGTTGTAATTATTTTTTCCGGTATTTAAATCATTAAAACTTCCTCTGTTAACATAGGAAATATCACAGGTCGGTTACGATTTACAATCCCACCCTTCCCCTCCCACGCAATTCACGAACCAACCATGCCACCGCCGCCGGTGAACGACTTCCCAATTACGGCAACAGCCTCACACAAAATAGTGAAAATCCCATTTGTTTATCCAACTGAATTAATTACAGTTTCACGCACTTTCAAATTCCAATTAATTACCATCTGTTAATAATATTCCTTCACACAGAATCCGGAGCAGTAAATAATCAATCTTCGCCGGTGAAGGACTTCCCAATCACCGCAATAACCTCGCACAAAACCGCCAACACCCGGTTCCGGTTCCCCATAGGCTGCCACGTGGACTTCGCGAATACAGCCTGGCAGTGTTTGGCAGCGTCGGCGGCTCCCTTTGCCAGCTCAGCCAGGCCGTAGTACGTCTCCGAATTCAAGTCGTTGGAGGCCCGCTCCATCTTGTTGATCGCGACGTCGTAGTCCGATCCGCATCTGCTGAGCCGCTCCCGCCCGGCCCGACCGCGAAGGAGGCTGGAGATGTAGGAGCGAGTCCCGGTGGCGTTCTGGTAGGCCAGCCCGACGGAGATGAACGCCATGGTGGTCCGGTCGGCGTCCGGCGTCCTGGAGTCCGCGTACAGCGCCTCCACGCACAGCGCGTAGGCGGAGGATTTCTTGCAGAGTTGCTGGACGAGGTTCGTCGGGGTGGCGGCGATGGTGATGGCGGCGGTTGAGATGAGAAGGAGTAGTTGTAGCGGGACGAGGAAGGAGGCGGACATGGTTTTTGAGCGATTGAAGTGATTATTTTTGGGGATTTTTTGTTGGTTGCAGTCTTGCTGAGGAGGAAGAAAGGAGTGAACGAAATGGTTTAGCCGAATGGTGAAGACTGAAGAAGTAGGAAAATGAATGATATTGTGGGCCTGTGGGCCCTGGGGGTTTGGGAATGCGACGGAAAACAGCTTAAACATGGGCCATAATCCATTACTCACTACTTTTATTTTCACTTGCGTTATTTTTAATTTTTGTTTAGTTCGAGACTCTCCGATATAAAATATAAAATAAACACAATCTATTGGATTTGAATGTAACCGGAATAGAATTGAGCAAGTTATTCCATTTTATATCGTTTTCTCTCGTTATTCATTCAATTTTATACCGATTTTGTTAACCAACGTACCCCTATTTAACACCAAATATATACACAACACACAGAATGACGAAACTAGTGAGAGTCCACCAAACACTAATTCGTATACCATAAATTATTAACATTTTCGTAACTCAACTGGTCACTTTGTTGTTTGAATAAAGCACGTCCTCAAATTTAATTGAATCATTAGTAAAATTAATAAATTTAGAAACGTCTCTAACGACTGTGAATGTAGTTAAAAAGCTGCTATCGTTATTTACAAATTAGTATCTTTTTTTGTATTTACGTATAGATAAATGTGTAATTAACGCCAATTTAATCAATGGACGTACGTGGGTTATCGTTAAACGTGTAGTTTAATAGTTGTTGCCAAATAAAGTTGTGACGCAGATAGTTATTATATATGGGAAAGGATAGAGACGATGAGTTGGCAGTACAGATACGATTCTATTCTTATAATTGATCCACTCGCTTTATCTAGTCACTTTATTATAAACAATAATAGGCTTTGCAATTAAATTCGAAAAAATCGCAAATCCGTTCAAAACTGAATTGGTTAAAGTGGTTTTTAAATCGCTTTTTATTGGTTTTTTATGTGGTTTTGATGATAACGGCCTTTTAAAATTGAAGGTTTTGGTGCGGTCATTGATGTCATGTTATCTGAATCGTCACTATCACTGACCCGCTAATGTAAAACGATATCATTTATATATGATAATATCTAGCTAATTACAAAAGTACAAAATATTGGTTTTAATACCCCAAATTACAGAATTTTCTAATTAGTGTTCACTAACTGGTTAAAGAAAGCCGCTTGCAACAACAAATTGGAAGAGCATTTGTTTGGTTAATTTGGTGGATAATAACCAATGATTAAAATTATAATCCGATCAAATACAGTAATAATATTATAATCATACCAAAATAGTTAAATTTAATAATTTTCTTACCATAACCATTATTAAACTGATTAACTGATCTAAACGGTTTCCAAGTCCTAAAAAAACTTGTTCCCAAAATCTTTAAGAAAATGGACCACAGCGCACAAGGGTCCAGGGAATATTGGGCCTCAGTCGGCCGGCATCCTGTATCCTGCACGGCCCAATTCGACTATTTTGCCAACAAGTACCAAGTAGTAACCATCTCAAACTGACATCACATATCCGGTTATTCAATGTGTCTGAACTCGAACCAAATCACAGGTTGAACCGAACAACATAGAAATAGAAAGTAATCCGTGAACATACCATATGTATAAATACCCTTATTATTATTATTATTATTATGAACAATGTACGTACAAACTTATATGATCCGTATAACTCTTCGTGTAAAATTGTATGATAGTTGGAAAGTCTTTTAAGATTTCAGAATTATAAAACCGACGATGATAATCACATGAGTGAATAATTTCCGTCCACAGAGGTTAGAGTCGTTGAAAAGTTGATCGGCTAACTTTCCTCTGACCGAAAACGATGGTCCAGTGACTGTAGTTGGTGGTCCTGGAAGTAGTTGGGTTATGGTCCAACAAAATTATTGAATACGACACAACCATATTGTTCCTAATTAAATTAGACCATCAAATAGGGAAATCCAACAACCTAGATTGATCATTGATCCCATCCAAGAGGAGATCTTCCTTATCTAAGTTATCTCCTAACAACTCGAGTTACTGGGATACAACGTTTCGTGAGATGATATCAAAGTTTTAAAAGATCATAAAATTATCCGTCTCCGATTTCGATAACCTCAACTCCATATACATATTTTAACCATTTTCCAATAATTCAAATAATTAAAATTCAACGATTTTTGGACAAAACCAAAGTGAGCCATTACTTGTGAAGAAGTAGGTAGAGCCAAGTGCCAAAAAATGAATAACAGCAAGTGCTGAATAATAGATAGCTTATGATAAGATTATCAACGGCTCAAAGCAACAGTATGCATGATTACCATCCAAGTTTGCAGCTGTCGCAGTCGAAGAACACACGGGGGTAGCCAGAGCCAGAGCCAGTGAGCCACTAAACCACAAACCACCACGTCGTCCATCCCCCATCCCCTCTCGCAATTTATGAACCTTACCCAACCACTCTTATAAATTTGCATATACGGATATAATAGTCGGCATTGATTGACTAATTAATTTTGTGTGCCCTCGTGGTCTCTTGAGACAAGTGATGCTATTTAAAAGATTTTGGGAGATCCTAGAATAATTTAAACCTGTGTTTTTTATTAATTTTCTTTCATCGAAAAAAATGATGTATCGTCGATATGGTAACAATAATAACTGAAAAAGAGCAAAAATTATAAGCTAAAACTTCACTAATTTTGATCCGATTAGCCTCTTCCACCCATATGTCCCCACCGATCTTTGGCTAGTCTATCCCTCCTCAAATCCGTCTTTTGAGCAATCTTTCATGGGAATGTGAGGGAGTTTATAAATCGAATGGGTGTGGCTTATATGAAAACTCCTCAAATTCATCATTCAAATAATTTTTTTTATGATAAGAAAATAAGGGTAAATTAGATAATTATAAAAAATGATCATACGGAGAATAGGGATAAAAAGTTCGATTAATGAGAAGAAAGGAAGTTGTACAAGAATTAAATAATTGAATTACTGAGGGAAATGAGATAAATGGAGGTTAAGATCGAGGTAGGAAAATAAGGTGGTAAGAGGTGCAGAGAAAAAGAGATCGTATGAGCGCGAGAGGAAAAAGTGACATAATATG
The DNA here is from genome assembly GCA_030674075.2 of Linum usitatissimum. NCBI lineage: Eukaryota > Viridiplantae > Streptophyta > Magnoliopsida > Malpighiales > Linaceae > Linum > Linum usitatissimum. The sequence continues at coordinate 7,397,722 of JAUJYP020000192.1, forward strand.
CTCGAACATGTTGTATATAGTTATTAGGTGGGAAAATATTTAGTAATCGACCATGTAGTTATATGCATCCGTCCATATATCATTTTAGAGAACTATAATGTATTTGAGAAGGGAATACATCTAGAACTGACAACAACACCGAACATTCACTATGCATCCACGATTTCGCTCTTCTTCTACGAATACGACCTACGAGTGGCGCCCTTCTATTGCTCGAAATACATGGTAGAGCAACATTATATATCTTGGTATAACTCCACGGTAACAAATAATTGTTTGAATATCAAATAATTTTGATTATATTCATAATAATAAAATAAAGGAATGAGCATATCGAATTTTTGTGTTGGTTGATTGCTGTCGAGCCTAGTCCATATAAACTACATATTTAATTTTTGTAATTTTGTATGAATTTGGCTTTGTCATTTTGCACACAAACAAACAACCCCTTAAAAACCCCACATGTGATTCCCATTATAACCCCCACACCCTCCTGTCTAATTTATCGGCGATTACTCGTTAAAACACCGATTAATTAATAATTTAATATCTCTTTAAATTAATTACTTAAATTTGCTCCTTACTTGGCCGTGCTGTCTCGCCATTGCCAATAATTAGACTCTCTCCCCCCCTTTCCTTTACCCTTCCCTTCGTTTTTCTTCTCTGTCACTCAATTCCTCCCTTCCCCCCCGTTCATATCTCCACCCCTCCCGGCGGCCATCCCTTGCTTCCTCCTCCGACTTCCTCCGACATTCTCCATTCCCCTGCTGTCAAAGCAATCGCTCTCTGGTTCTCCTCTTTTTCCGAGTTCTCTCATCTCTTTCTATGTATAGCGCTTCCCTCGGCAGCGTCGGCGGCGGCGGAGGTTGTGATTCGGGTACGGTTTTGTGGTGGTGATTTGGGAAGAGACGGATCACCGGACGGAGGCGTACGAATCTCTATTTTGGGTTCTAGTCCGTTGCGTTTTGATTTTTTGTCGGTTGGAGTTTGTTAAGATTGGAATACGGTAAATCCGTTGAAAAAGGAGGGAAGAGAGGAGGAAGAAGAGATCGTCGACGATGATGATTCTGAGGAACGTGGTGGTGGTGATGCTATTCGTCACTGTGATTGCTCCGATTGCTCTCTACACTGATAGATTCGCCGCCTTCGCTCCTTCTTCCAGTCAGTTTCCCATTCTCTCTCTCTCTTTCTTCGTTTCGCATGTCACTTTCTGTTCTTATCGCTCATTTTTATGCTTTCTGCTTTTGGTTTCTGCAGCTAGGATCGATTTCCTGGAAGACGTTACTTCGTTTGTAAGTTTCACGCTCTCTCTATCCTTTTATTGTCCGTTGAATAGAATGATTGTCATCGGAAAAAAGGATTTGCTAATCGTCTTCCTTCAATTTTCCATCTCAGACACGCCCAGCTGATTCCGGCCGTCTCAACGTGCTGCCTCAGGTAGATTTGATTCCTTATCCATCCTTTTAGATTTTGTCACATTCTGCGTCGCCAATCTCACATCTTCTGCTCCGCCATTGATTCATTTTTTAGGAGTCGTCCACCGTTTTGAAAGAACCGATTGGGGTTGTTTACACCACGAACTTGACCCAATCTTCTCCTGATGGGGTTGCGGCTTCCGATGCTGGAAATCAGAATTCAATTGCAGCTGGTGATTTCCTCTTCTCGATTGCTGTTTCTCTAAGGCGTTTAATTATTAAATTTCGATATTAATTTAAGGGTGGTATTGCTTTGATTTTAAGATTCCCAATCTCAAGACACAAGAGAGCACAAATATGCTAGAGTTTTGTCGGCAACCGATGAGCATGATCAGTCTCAACCGGATGCTGTCATCAAAAGGGTCACTGATACTACCAATGCTAAGCATGAATCGAGAAATGATGGCACGGATACCAAGCCCAAGGATCCGAAGTCCTCGACCTCTAACAGAGTAGCTCACAATGCTTCTCAAGAACTGGTATGCTATTTTATCTTCCACCCTTGCAAGTATTAGCTAGAACGGTCAGACAAATGAACAATCGTGAAGAGGTGATTCTAGCTGTGTGTCAACGTTTGTGGTGTTCAGTTTTTATTTTACTGATTGTGATGCCTTTTGCTGAAGTTTCCTTAAAGTGGCTGGTTCTTTTTGACTTTGCTGTTCAATTTGTGATGGTGTTCTAAAAGTAAACTTAAATCTCCCGTCTCTCTGAGGTGAATAACGTATTGTTAGCTTTCTTCCACTCTTCTTCATTTCCTTGCACTAGAAGCTGAAATCATTCCCACTGGAAAAAGTAACCTCTCCTGTTATTCCTTCTAGCCTACATTTAGTCCACAACTTTTGTTGCCCAATCAAGTAAAGAATATCTGCAGAACTGGAGTAGCCAGTATCATCTTATGCGTTTTCTGCTCCATTTGAGGGTCTCTTATTAATCATTTATGAAAATATATTTCGAGGTTTCCTGTTAAAGTTAGTGTTCTGAGCTTGACAAGTGGGGTTAACTAATAGTTCTCTGTTTGATTCACCTGTGGCTAGCTTGAGCGACAAGCTGCTGGGAACTATGGAAAAACTACTGAAAAGGATCACCGAAAAGCGAAATCTGGGAAACAAACAGATCAAACTGCTGCTATGTCGGATGCTCGGGTACGTCAAATGAGAGATCAGCTGATCAGGGCAAAAGTATTCCTTTCACTCCCTGCAACAAACAATAATCCACACTATACAAGGGATCTTAGAATGCGGGTGAAGGAAGTCACACGTGTCCTTGGAGAAGCAACTAAAGACTCGGAGCTGCAAAAAAAGTAAACTTATTTTCATGATTTTTTTATCTTATCATTGCAATTTTTGCATTTCTGTTTCTTAATGTCCAAGTTCGTATCCCATGTTTTCAATTGTTTCTCACTGCTGTTCATTGTTTTAGGTGCAGTTGGTTTAAGGGTCTTGTTTTTAGTTGTACCCTTTGAATTGATAAGTTACTTCATTAATGCAGTGCCGTTGAGAAAATGAAGGCAATGGAGCAGGCCCTAACAAAAGGCAAGCAGATACAAGATGACTGTGCCACTGGGGTAAAGAAACTCCGTGCAATGCTACATTCCACAGAGGAGCAGCTCCGTGTGCATAAAAAGCAGACCATGTTCTTGACACAGTTGACAGCAAAAACCCTTCCTAAGGGTCTTCATTGTCTTCCGTTGCGGCTGACCACTGAGTATTATTCGTTGAATACTTCTCAACAACAGTTCCCAAATCAGGAAAAACTGGAAGACCCTCTGTTGTATCATTATGCTTTATTCTCAGATAATGTTCTCGCAGCTTCCGTTGTTGTGAACTCTACCATCACACATGCCAAGGTGAAAACAGTGCTTACAATGCTTTTGAATTAGGGATGTTAGCAAAGTTATGTCAGGGTCTATTTTTTTTGCTTAACTTTGTTTTCCTTTTCCCTCTCTGAGGGAGAGGCAGAGATGGATTATATAAGATGGTTTCTAGACTTATCAGAAACTTGTGCTAGTTGCATATGTTTGATCATCTTCTTATTATTTGGTTTGGGTTGATTGCAGGATCCCTCCAAGCATGTTTTCCACATTGTCACCGATAGACTCAATTATGCAGCGATGAGGATGTGGTTTCTGGTGAATCCACCTGGCAAGGGAACTATTCAAGTTCAAAACATCGAGGAGTTCACATGGTTAAATGCGAGTTACAGTCCTGTGCTGAAGCAGTTGGGATCTCCGTCAATGATAGACTACTACTTCAGGGCACATCGGGCTAATTCAGACCCAAATTTGAAATACCGTAATCCAAAGTACTTATCCATCTTGAACCATCTTCGGTTCTACCTGCCAGAGATATTCCCAAAGCTGAACAAGGTCTTGTTCGTGGACGACGATATAGTAGTGCAGAAGGATCTTGCTGCACTTTGGGCCCTTGATTTGAAGGGTAACGTGAACGGTGCAGTGGAGACTTGTGGAGAGAGCTTCCATCGGTTTGATCGATATCTCAACTTCTCGAATCCCCTGATCTCCAAGAACTTCCAGCCGCATGCCTGTGGATGGGCATATGGGATGAATGTCTTTGATTTGGATCAGTGGAGAAGGAAAAACATCACCGAAGTGTACCACAAGTGGCAGAAACTGGTGAGTAACTAGTAATTTGGTATCATCTCTCATACAACTTCAAAAACTCTATGTTGATATGTGAACTCTTCCATGGTGCAGAATCACGACCGAACGTTGTGGAAGTTGGGGACACTGCCCCCAGGGCTGATAACGTTCTGGAAACAAACACATCCACTGGACCGATCATGGCACGTGCTGGGTCTGGGTTACAACCCGAGCATGAACCAGAAGGATATAGAGAGAGCAGCAGTGATACACTACAACGGGAACATGAAGCCGTGGCTGGAGATAGGGATACCGAAGTATCGTGGATACTGGGAGAAGTATGTGGACTACGAGCATGTCTATTTGAGGGAATGCAACATCAACCCTTGAATCGAAATGAAGACAAGAAATGGTGAATGAATGTCCAGGTTATAGCACGGCTGGCTGGCTGGCTGGCGGGGAGGTATGTAGGGATTGTCGGTGGATAGAATTTGAGTGAGGTATTACCTATTCTTTTGTGTTTGTACACAAATCTTATTTTCTCGGTTGTTACGAGGTGGCGGTGTATTAGTTTGTTTTTTGCAGCAATGGGGGAGAAGTAGTGATAATTTTTTGGAGTAGAGGTCGGGGGTGAAGGAATGAATGGAAGGAAGTAATAGGTGGTGTATTTTGTAAATTTGGGAAAGTTATGGCTCTGGGGGGGTAATATGTAAGAGATCATAATGAGCCGAAAAGTTTGAATGGATGACACTACTGGGTTGCCACCAAGTAATTCTTGGCAGAAGAAGAAGAAGAAGAAGAAGTTGGGTGTTTGTTGAAAGAAGAAAGTCCTGTCTTTCTTTCTTTCTGGTTATTTAATTTACCTGTTGCAGGTGTTCGTACATGAGATGCACATGAAGGTGCCAGGGAGGAGTGGGCACCACTTCATTAGCTGGCTCTCTATAGCTGTATGCCCCCATTCCTCCTGTTGTTTTTGTTTCGGAAATTGTTAGAGAATTCGAGTTCTGTTTTCGTCGCAAATTGGGTCTACACCCTTCTTAACTCCGCTCTATGCCATTATCTTGCTACCTATTTCTTGCAAATCTGTGTCGTCAATTAAACTTCATCTGTTTTTGGTGATTGCCCGAGTGCCCGCTGGATCTCTTGGCGCGGATTATACCTTTCTCGGGGGGCTCAGGTTCCCCGACCTCCTCCTATAGCGAGTCAAGTCGTTAAGGCTTAATACTGTTTTTTCTTCGTTCCTCAACGCTGCTCGTAGTTCTCATCCATCGTATGGGTGGCAAAGCCTCATGCACGAGTGTGATTTCTGTCTTGGTGGTATGCGCTAGCAGATTGGTTCGAGGCACCTTCTGGACCCTTGCGGCCCACGTTTGGCGTTCATCAATGGGCCAAACGAGATCATCCAACAGCCCAAAGATGAAACGACGCCGTAATAGGGTCAATCTAATGCCAAAACTCAAACGAGCGCAAGGCTGTTGTTTTCAGTTGTGGGTGTGAAGGGAAGGGAGCCTTCGTTTTGGTTGAGTTTTTGTTTGGAGTTACAGATTCAGATTTCTCACCGAAACTGAAACTTTCCCTCCATTCATTCATTGGGTTCATTCATTCAACCAAATTCTTTCTTTCTCCTCTTCTCACTTTCTCCCTGCTTTCAACCCTCCATCTTTAACCAGTTAACCTCCCTCTTCTTCTCCAAGATCTGTCTACTTCTTCCTCCCCTTCCAACTCCATTTCTCTGCTCGCGCTTCTTCACCAACCCTCCAATTTCCCTGTTCTGCCTCCTGCTTCTGTCATGCTACTTGACTCAGTACCTGGTTCCAAAAGGGTTACTCTCGCTTCCCATTTCCTTCCGTTTTTTCTTTTGTAACCGTGGCATCTCTGGACTAGAATTTGGCTGAAAGGATGTTGGGCTCTCTTTATCTTTTCTTTTTCTTGAATTATAGCATGACCAGTCTCTCTTCAGTGTTCAGTAGCCGCATTATAAGTTGGATCCTACTCCCTAATTACTTGCTTTCGTCTTCTGATACTCTCTCATTTGAATGCCAGATGTTTGTCTGTGGTGGTTGTAATTTAGGTTAACTTAACGCCGTCTCTTTTTCCTTTTCCTAATATGAAATTTCCAATTCTTGGTCAGAACGGTGACGGTGGCCGGTTCAGACAAGCGTTCAATGTATTGGTGGAGCAACTAGGAGGAACTCCGGTTGAATTTGAACTTCCGGAGTGGTTGCTTAACAAAGCAAAGCCTCCTATGCCTTACACCTTCATCAAACGCAGTATCCTATCGTCATCAATCAATCTCTTTTACTTTGAAATTGATTTTTGTGTGTTTCAACTTATCCTTGTCCCATTTTGTTATCCTGACCACCCTGAAGACATATATCTTACCAAGCGGGTTAAAAGGCGGCTTGAGGATGATGGCATATTCTGCTCCTGCAATGCATCGCCTGGTTCTTCTGGTGTCTGCGGTAGAGATTGCCATTGCGGGTTCGTTCTTATTTCTGTCATATTTAGTGAATATTGGAAGCCATTGAAAAAGCTGGAACATGGATTCTTCACTGCGCTTTGAATTTGCTGGATCATTTGATCAATGCCTTTCTTCTATCTAACTAGAATGTGATCTCAGAGATTGGAAATTCTGGTAGCTGCAAGTGTTTGGTTTTCAACCTTTTGTATTCATAATGTTAACTTGGATTTAGGTAGTAAAGTTAGAATGAATTGTCATTTTGACATAAATTGCAGTCAAACATCTTATGTACAAATGATTGTTGGACCACTGCTTATGAGGTTATGCTTACGAAATCGATATTTACTTGCTTTTTGTTCCCTTGCTTCTGTCTCTGCTTCGTACGGGTTGTTCAGGATGTTGCTGTCCAGTTGCTCCTCGGGTTGCAAATGTGGGGAATCTTGTCTCAACAAACCATTTCACCAACGGCCTATGAAGAAGATGAAAATGATACAGGTAAAATACTTGAGATTTCTAGGTGTTTAGTAGTAGAATACTTAACATGTGGACATGCAAGCAGTATCTCATCTCTTCTCTAAACTGTGCATTCTTTTCAGTATATTATGTCATCTACAGTCAACTAAATTTTATATATGTTGCTATATATTCCACTCTTTGTAGACTGATAAATGTGGAGTTGGGATTGTGGCTGATGAAGAAATAAATCAAGGAGAGTTTGTGATAGAGTATGTCGGAGAAGGTCCGTTTTTTCTACTAATTGCATGTTTTCTCTCGTGTCTTTGTTGCATCAGCGTTTGTAAAGCTGTTATTTTTCTGTGACGATTGCTTGATTCAGTTATTGATGATAAGACATGTGAAGAGCGACTATGGAACATGAAGCATCGCGGGGAAACAAACTTTTATCTGTGTGAAATTAACCGAAACATGGTTATTGATGCAACATACAAGGGAAACAAGTCAAGATACATAAACCATAGTTGCTGTCCTAATACCGAGATGCAGAAATGGTACTTGGATTACATTGCTCTATCATTTTCTATTCACTTTATTTATGATGATCTCAACTGCTTTTTTGTTGTTGTTATTATAGGATAATTGACGGGGAAACAAGAATTGGAATATTTGCAACTCGTGACATAAAAAAGGGCGAGCATCTGACTTATGATTATCAGTAAGGCCACTTTGTTCAGCTCTAAGGTTTCGTTCTCGTTGTGGGATAATCATGTTTATGTAAGCTCTTGTTTTTGCAATGAAGTCGTTCAGTTCATTCTAACAAAGTCAGCAGGTTTGTACAATTTGGCGCAGATCAAGACTGCCACTGTGGGGCTGCCGACTGCAGGCTGAAGCTAGGTGTTAAGCCAACCAAGGCTAAGTTGTCGTCCGATGCAGCGTTACACCTGGTCACATGCCAGGTTGCAGTCTCCTCTCCCCGGATTAAAGCGATTCTGTCAGGGAAAAATGTACGTAACAAGTTATAATTATTTTCGGAGTTGAAAGTTTCATGAGATGCACATACTAATAGTTTGCATTAATCTTGTGAAGGGTCTTCAAAATGGAAGAGTACATAAAGGTAACTCAAGTTTCTCCTGTTTGAAAGTTAGAAACTTTTTCTTATATATTCAAAAATCCTGACGGATTCTTGTATTGATTTCTTCTCCTGATTCTAGGGAATTCAGGGTGTGCTAATGATAACCGGCAGTCTTACCATAGTTGCATCGGCAAAGTGATAAGAATAGTCTACTCCAAGAATGAAAGGTACATATTGGATACTAGCTCTTCTTTATGCAGAAGAACAACGTAGGAAGTAGTTGGTTTTTGAGTTATTTGCTAGGTGGTCTTTCTTTGCTTTGTTTGCACTTATGAGTCTGTCATTGATTTATGTTCAAATCCTTTCTTCAATTCAGTTTCGGGATTATTAGACAGTTTGACAAGTATTCGAGAAAACACAAGGTATGTATCAATCATTTGTTGTTTCTTCATCATTTTTCTTTCTCTCTAATCATGGCATATGGCCTAGAGGAGGCATCATGACTGCATCCATCTGTTTCACAACAGATCATGCTCGAGGACGGTACTGTCATATTTCTCGACCTTAACAAAGTAGAATGGGAAATCTGTGATTCTGACTCCAGGTGAGGACCATGTTTCATATTTACCTAAACCTCGTCTATTTACGTCGAAAGATATTAGAGGGGATGATTCTATGTTCTTATGCATCTGCTGGTGTTTGCTTTGCAGGAGGTAGCCATAGCTAACAACTACAAGGAAGTGTTGGATATTGTTGTATGATCAAAGTATAGGAACTCCGACTCGTTAAGTAGAATGAACTCCAAGCTCAGGATTGGAGGGGGGGAAATGTTGTATCATCTAATTTGTTTACCTTGTCCAGAATAAGGATCCTGATACACTAATATTCTGTTCTATGCAACTAATTTCGCGGAATGGCGGAAAGTTTCTAGTAAACATCAGTATATGATATGAATCAATTTGGGTTTATTATTTGCTCTCTCGTCTCAAGAGTGGCCAACTTTTGGACTAATGAGGAAAAGGTAGAAGAAGGTACAATGTTCTCCTTTCTATAACCTTAATGTGTAACGAAGGCCAAAAAAGAAGAAATAGAAGAAATTTGATTATATCTAGCAATTCTATTCTCTTTGAAAATGATATGATGATGCATAAAATGACTGTGTTTGCAGGGATAAAGGTTTCCAGGTTTACGAACCCGGTGAGTTGATCATTGATCAAGCTGCAGGCTGCAAATCAGACTTGGCACCGGCATCCTTGTCCATTTCAAGGATGGAAGACCATGCAGAAGCAGTTTCCTCGAACTCTTTGTCCAGATGACAGCTGTCCAACGACTCGAACGAGAATCCTCTTGCTGTTCCTGTTGTGGCCACCGTGTCTCGCCACCACTCGGTTCGGATGGATTGAGCCGATATTTCATTGAGGCAGAAGGAGAAGGAACCCTCCAAGTACAACTCGTCTTCCTCGGTTTTGCTGACTACACCACCACCTTCCTTGAGCCAGGGGAACTCAAACACCCCGAATCCCGTAGAATCCCCACTCGATGATGACGATTCCGGACCATCTACCACCACCGAGTCATGATGCTTGGAATTGCCAGAAGAATGTTCTCGTACACAACATCTACTAACGACATTTTCCCCATCAGACAGTCGCGTCATCCTAGTGGAAGGTGAAGGTGATGCTGATGATCTGAATGCTTTGGTCAGTGGATTGTGGACGTGCGGCTTCTCTCTCGATCGCTTCCTCTGCACGGCTGCCAGGTTGGGAAATTAGTTATAAAAAGAAATGGATGGACGTGAAGGATGAAGCACGTAAACCATGCACGCAATCAAGCATGCGCTGCATCTTTACAGTTTTAGACGCAGAATAGTCTGGTTTTATTTTCGATTTCGATTTTGAGGCTCTCACGCCTTTCATCCTCTTCTCATACATGCCTCTTCTTCTTCTTCTTCTTCTTCTGCTTCTGTTCAGGTTCCCCTCATTTTGCGCAGCTGCTTCTTTACCATTCTCCTTCAGAAGTCAGATGAGATCTCAATTCATTCTCTCCCATTCCTGAAATCTAATCCAAATTCTATTTTTAGTGGTTAACTGACTCAAAAAACAAATATTTATGAAGATATAACTCTAGCTTTTTTTGTTTGTGTGAATGAGGTATCTGCACGGAATACTCCTTATTTGTACATCCTCGAAAATCCTATAAAACGACATCAAATAGAACTGCAAAATGACATCATGGTGGTTCAACGACATCAGACGCATACTGAAACGAGCGAAAGGAGCTCGGGTGCAACATGCTCCTTGGCAAACTGGGTGGGGATGATTGTCATCAACAAAATGGAAGATTCATGTTCGAGAAGAGGCAAAGACGCGTTTTCATGTGAGGTTACAGTCGAGTTCAGATGATATTTGGTCGAGTGAATCAAATATTTAATCAACCGATCAGATAATTATCGCTTAATCCCAGATGGAGGAGCTGATGTGGCTAATTAGACAGCCAGTGATTAGTATTAACAAAACTAATGCATAACATACATTCAACATTATGTTTTATGTCAATTATTCCTTGCAAAGGAACAGCCTTTTCCCCCAACTTAAGTTCACTCATCATGATTCTTTAGATGTTCCTGCACAACAAGCTTCGACGACGATCCCACCGATGTTCCGGAGAACGGAGCATGAGCTCTCTCAGACCCAAAAATGTCACCTTTCAGGTAAAAGGATAATGCTGAACAAGCCATGGTTGTACTTGTCCACAAAAAATGTTCCAGCTTCCAATCCAAGTGAATCCTGAAAAATTTGTCAATATTTCATGGATATGATTGAATGAAAGAGAAATCGCATGATTATGAGAGGTAATGTTGATCAGATCTCAGATATATGATATCCTTAAAGGTTTGGAGCTTACCTTCTTAACCTCAGTTTTCTTCTTGTTGGGTCTTCCCTTGATCAGAGAAGAACCAGATTCTTCAATTCAACACTTCCACGAAACGCCTTCCATCTTTGTCCATGTCTTCAACGGAAATAGTTTCACCAGTAATCCCCACAGGAGCAAGAACCATCTCGAAAGTGATGAAACCGGTTGATATCTCTGACAATAATCTCTCTGTTCACTACCTTCGAAACGAGCTTGAATGCGGAATGACAATCTCCACAGACCCTGATGTTCTTCTTTATGCGGATTGTGGATCTAGGAGGTGTCTTAAGAAGCGCAAATGCTAGAGCAAGCTTCTCACTATGGCGCTGCAACTTCACTTCCCTCTCTCTTTGGTCCAAGCACAAAAGTACATGGTTAGCATCTGGTTTGTATCCAATCTGCTTAATCTTCAACCTGGTATTCTCCCACATTGCATGAATCTCTTCGCTATCCGGGTGGGAATCATCATCTGCAACAAACACATGGACCTCATTCTCAATCTCTACCCAACTGCAAGCTGGTTCCTTTTTCACACCACTCTCTTTCATAATCTTTCTAACTTTAGTTGCTTCGCTCCATCTACTAGCAGAGGCGTAAATGTTATACAGCAGCATATGGGGCCCGGAATCGTAAGGATCGAGTTCGAAAATACGCTCGGCAGCATAAGTACCGAGTTCCGTCTTCTTATGCATCCTACAAGCACCAAGCAATGCTCCCCACACAGCAGCAGTAGGCTCAATCGGCATTCCCCTGATGAAATTCTCAGCTTGGTCGAGCCGGCCAGCTCGACCGAAAAGATCAACGATTGTCACATAATGCGAAACTCCAGGCTCTATGTTATACTTCTTCATCTGACCAAAAATATCGAAACCTTCATCCACAAGTCCCGCATGGCTACAAGCAGTAAGAACACACAGGAAAGTTATTTCATTAGGAGCAATTCCTATCTTCAACATCTTTTCGAAAATTCGCAAGGCTGAGTTTCCAAGTCCATGCTGTGCATAACCTTTCAGCAATGTATTCCAGGAAACAATATCTCGTTTCAACATCCTATCGAAAACTTTCATCGCTTCCTCGAGGCTTCCTGATTTAGCATACATGTCCAGCAAAGTGTTACCAACGAAACCAACCAGCTTTGCTTGAGACTTGATCAAAACGGCGTGGATCCACTTGCCTTGCTCCAAAGAACCAACGACAGCACAGGCATTAAGAATACTGGAATAAGTAAATTGAGTTGGCTGAACATTTTCCCGCAGCATGTTAGAGAATAACCGAAAAGCATGCTCTGCCTCGCCCTTTCTAGCATGGGCAGCAATCAAAGCATTCCAAGACACTTCATTTCTGCTAACTAGACCATGAAATATAACCTCGGCTTCTTCCATTCGTTCACACCTGGCATACATGTCAACCAGAGCACTGCCGACGAAAGCATCCGATACATAACCTAGCTTCAAAGCAAACGAATGGAGTTGCATACCATTAGCATGACCAGAAAGACCGAGGCCAGAAGCAGCCTTTAAAACGCTGGACAATGTAAACTCGTTGGGGATCAAGCCGAGGGCTAGCATTCGTCGGAACATAACAAGAGCGTCTCGAGGACGATCGCGTTGAGCGTATCCAGCAATGAGTGCAGTCCAAGCTACGATATCTCGACTGTCAGGCATTTCGTCGAGCAGCTGGCATGCTTCGTCCAGGGAGCCGCATTTCGAGTAGAGATTAATCAGAGTGGTGAAGAGAACGGAGTCGCGACTGAACCGGGAATTAAGCAAGTGGCTATGCACGATCTTTGCTTCTTCGAGCCTGCCGAGAGAGGTGCACTTCTTGAGCAGGGCATGGTAGAGAGAGCGGTCCGGTTCGAGAGATCCACGGTCGATGAGGTCCAGAACATGGAGACCGGTTCCTGACGATTGGAGGCTCTTGCGGAGAAGGTGCTGATCCTGAATGATGGCGCAGGAGACCTGTTCCTGACGAAGCAGATGATCAAATTCTGGACGATGACAATGACGATGAGTGGAAGTGGGGAGTAATGAGGAGGTGGTTGAAAGAAATGAACGTGGTATAGAGAAACAAGGATTGAACTTTCGGAAACGAAGATGGCGACGACCTATGTGAATGACGATGGCCATAATCGTCATGTTAACCAGGGAAGAGCATCACTGATCGCTGATGATGGAAGAATCCGACTCTCAAATATAAAATAATTGTTTGAGAAGTGCTATGCTACTATATACCGGCCGTCTTTTACTATATACCGGCCGTCTTTTACTCCATTGTTAGTATTTGTACAATCCATTTTTACTTCACTCATTTTTTTTAGTCGGAGATCAAAGAGGCAAACATGCCACTTACGAGAGAAAAGGAAGTAAATACGAAAAGTGTGAAGTAAAATACGGAGAATACAGCAAACAGACAGTGGAAGAAAGTAGAGTGATCGAAACCGCAACAAAATAGAGTAGTTAATTTACTGATATAGTTGAAGCAGAAAAATAAAAAATGCAAATAACCTAATCCAACATTTAAACATTGCATCTTCCTATACAGACCCAAAAAACTTGAAATTCCTCGTATCTTACATGCCTTCTTTTGTCTTGATTTCAACCCAGTGGCAATGGAAAAAGGAAAAAAGAGTCAAAAATAAATCATCAAAATCATATCCAATTCCTGCATCATCTTCACTGTCGTCGCTTTCATTTACAGTTCATCAGCACAGAGTTTATGACGTACATCAGAATCCGAATTTGGGATAAATCGCCGGCTGAGGACGTCGGCAGATTCCTGTGGTGGTTCAGTATCTGGTACACCTGGTCGAATATGGGTCTCACGTGCATTGATATCATCGGATCCGAAGGGTTAATGGCTATCACGATATCCGACATCCACGATAGTTTCTTACTGGTGTCGTTGATCATATCACAGGCCAGTTGTTGCAACAGAGCTAGCACCACTCCTTGGCTTAATGGCAGTGGCGACATGGACAACATACCCTTCAGATCAACCTGCTCAGATACATCGTTCATAATCGTTCAGATACAGTCAGACCAATAAACCGAAATGCCAACGACCCAACAACTAACTCGACTCTTTTAAAAATCATACCTGTGAGCATAGCCAGGAAACAATCGATACATCACTTCTATGAAGAGCTTTAGTGAATGCATCGTCATATTTTCCCTCGGCCACCAATCTGGATAGTTCCTTTGTAGGGTCTAGTGGGGCCTCGGTCTGCTAAAATAATCCATAAATACAGTATTCGACCAGTTACCAAGAATACCAATTTTAACGGATAATCCATAATACAATTCACAAAGAGCAGTGGAAGACTTACCATCTCGTGCAAACTTGAAAGTGGTCCATTACTTAGTGCAGATGGCTGAATGGCTTTAGAATTCGCAAAAGCTAAGATCTTGCGTTGACCATCAGCCAGCTCTCCGCTTAACGTTTGAGTGATTGAAGATGCTGAATTGATGGCATCCTGCAGTTTGCAAAAAGCACCGCACCCGAAATAAGCATATGAATAGAACAATTTGCAGATTTATTAAGCGGCGATGGGCGAGTTTTAGATGTACACACCCTTAGAGCGACAGCAAGAGGAGAATGAGTTGAATCAAATTGCTGCTGAGCAGAACTTATATGGCTCGCAAGTCCCTTCTGAAATGTAGCATCAACTTTGTCGAACATAGCTTTGCATGCCATCTCAAATGCAGGAATTATTGAAGCTTCCAAGCTAGATCTCAAGGAATCCTGTAACAGAGTTATTTTAAAGTAAGATAATTAAGATTGTTAATCAATTAAACAATTTCTAAATTATCGCAAGGAACCAAAAAATGAATCCCAAAACAAATTTACCTGAAGAGCCTGTTTTCCAGAAGTTTGAAACTGTGACTGGATTTGCCTTGCCACGGTTGCTTCCATTTTGGAACTAACAGACCTTTCTAATTGCCCCACCGCCTTATCCCCGACCCCTTTCTGCAAGATAAACAAAGAACATTGGGAAAAATGCAGAAAAGAAACTGACAAATCGTGTCTTCATCTAGTCAAAGTTGTAACAACATAGAAAATGATGAACGCAACATTGGGAAGACAGTTGATCAGCAACATGCATCGTCTTACGAGTAAGCCAAAAGATTATTTAGGATCTAAACCTGCAGAAATCCAGAACTCTAAGTGATTCTGGTATGATTGATGTTTATTTCTGTGGTTTTCTTTACATATATACACAGTCTGCATCATTAGGATGCAGATCCAGCTAGTAGTGATCCCTACAAATCAGGGATTAATCCTACCTACCACTTACTATGATTACACTGCCTAAATCAGGCTAGTCTGATTCTATAGGATAGCTAGATTACACTAAGTGATACGCCTAATAATATCCTAGTTATTTCTGTAATTCAACACTCCCCCTCAAGCTTGGCTGTAGATGTTATGGAGGCCAAGCTTGCCTTGTAGATCATCGAACATATCTCTAGGTAGAGCCTTCGTGAGAATATCCGCAATCCGCCGCTTAGATGGAACGTACTCCATCTCGAACTCCTTGTTGTTTACTTTCTCATAAATAAAATGACGATCCAGTTCAACATGTTTAGTTCGATCATGATGAACCGGATTCTTCACAATGCTTAGTGCACTCGATCGTCACACAAGCACTCTAACAGACCCTCATCCTCCATCTTGAGTTCCCTTAGAATGCGCCTTAGCCAAACTCCTTCACAAATCCCATCTGCCAGTGCCCTATACTCTGCTTCAGCACTGCTCCTTGAGACCACCGTTTGTTTCTTACTCCGCCAGGTCACTAAGTTCCCCCATACGTAGGTGCAGTAAGCTGAGATTGACCTTCTATCTGTAAGGTCTCCAGCCCAACTCGCATCCGTATAAATCGAAATTCTGCGTCCAGAGGTGTTTCGGATCGGCAACCCAACACCCGGTGTGCCTTTTAAATACCTTAAAATTCTCATCACCGCCTCCATATGCTCTTCATTTGGATTGTGCATATGTTGGCTCACAATGCTTACCGGAAACGAGATATCCGGACGTGTGTGAGCTAAGTATATTAGCTTTCCTACCAATTTCGGTAACTCCCCCTCTCCATCGGTGCCTTCTTGGCCAAGAGCAAACTTCAAGTTGTGCTCCATTGGCGTGCTCGCAGTTTGCACCCAATCATCCCAGCCTCCTTTAACAAATCTAAGACGTATTTCCGCCGGGATAAACTTAGTCCCTTACTAGATCGTGCCACTTCAATACCTAGGAAATACCTCAAATTTCCTAGGTCTTTTATCTCGAATTCCAAGTGCTAGCTTCTCCTTAAGCCGTCCGATTTCTTTTTCATCATCCCCCGTGATGATAATGTCATCAACATATACAATGAGGATGGCTTTTCTTCCTTCCTCATTTTGCTTTACAAACATGGTATGATCAGTTTGACACTGATAATACCCGTATCTCTTCATGGACTGAGAGAACCTCTCAAACCACGCTCGCGGAGATTGCTTCAGGCCATACGTTGCCTTCTTCGCCGCACACCATTCCCGGTTCAGTGGCAACACCTGCCGGGACATTCATATACACCTCTTCGTTTAGATCCCCGTTTAGGAACCCATTCTTCACATCTAATTGGTATAGGGGCCAATCTAGATTTACTGCAATGCTTAGAAGGACTCTCACAGTTTTTAGCTTGGCTACAGGAGCAAATGTCTCCTCGTAGTCCACTCCATAGCACTGTGTGAATCCTCTCGGCTACAAGACGAGCCTTATACCTCTCAATCTTTCCTTCGAGGTATACTTCACCGTGAATATCCATTTGCAATCCACCGTGGATTTTCCACCGGTAGCCGTACCGTATCCCACGTCCGATTCTTGAGCAATGCTCTTATCTCTTCCAACACCGCTGCCCTCCCGATGAGGTATTTTCATAGCTTCTTCGATGGAGTGAGGGATTTCGTGTTGTCAAGAGTTCCCACAAACGCCTTGTACTTCGGCTTAGATTTCCATATGAAACCCATCTTTCAATAGGATGAGTTGTGCACGATCTAGTTCCTTTTTCGTGAGCAATTGGAAGGTAGATCGTATCATCTACCCGTGTTTCCTCTATGTCACAGTCCGAGTTTCATCCGTTTCCTCCGTTTGACCACCGTTCTCAACCCCATCACTAGATTCAACCCCCCGATCCATTTGTGCCGATTCACCTTCTTGGGAGGCCGAGATCTCATTGAATTCCCGGTCGCCGAGCATGTGTGTTTCCTGCAGCCTTCTTCCTACGCCGATAGACCGAAGCGGAGGGATTTGACTCGTTATGTTTCGTGGAGGGATTTTTGGCTACTTTAGGAGACTCTAGAATGACAGGGGATGATTCCAAGGTGATAATGCTACCAATGGAGGACTCAACAAGAGAATTCTCCCCCGAGGCCGACGCTGGGAGTAGAAAGGATGGTGTTCAAAAAACGTGACATTTTTCGAATGATAGACTTTGTGGTCACTTGGAGAGTAACACTTGTAACCACCGTGATGAGGGGAATATCCCTAGAAAAACACATTTGATCGCTCTAGGATCGAGTTTAGTACGTAGGGAGGAATCTAAATGGACAAAGGCTGTACATCCAAATACCCTAAGAGGAAGATTGGTTGATAGAGCATGACTATGGGGAAAGTTTTTGAGTAGAACACTACGAGGAGTTTTAAATCGTAGGGTTCGATTTGGAAGACGATTGATAAGATAGGTTGCCGTGAGGACAAGCATCACCCCACAAGCTCTTTGGCGCCTTAGCAAAGACAATCGCCGATGCTCTTGCCACTTCCAAGAAATGACGGTTTTTGCGTTCAAGAATACCGTTTTGCCGGGGAGTGTAAGGGCAAGAGCCGCCGTGAGCAATGCCATTGGTCGTCGTGAACGAGCTTAAGGAGTGATTGAAATAATCTTTTGCATTATCAAGTGTGAAGAACTCGAATAGGTGTTTGAAACCGAGTTTTGACTTGATTTTGGAAGTTTTGGAAAATTTGTTGGGTTTCGTCTTTGATTTCATTAGGTATGTCCATGTTAAGCGAGTATGATCATCGATGAAGGTGATGAACCATCGAAAACCATTACTTGTTTTTACGTAACATGGACCCCAAATGTCACCGTGAATAATGGAAAAAGGATGTGTTGGCTTATATGGCAGACTATGATAGACGATCTTTGTTTGTTTTGCAAGTTGACAAACCTCACAATAGAATGAACTCGGATTTTTATTGATAAAAAGTTTAGGAAACAGTTTTTTGAGATAAGAGAAACTAGAGTGGCCTAACCGGTAATGCCACATCATGACGGGGCATTCTAACTGGCTTGACCTAGAACTTAAGTATGCTGACTTGGAACCCTCTCCCCCGGTCTTAGTCCGCTTATTGTCTTTAGACAAGATGGTCCATCACACGGCTCAAACCTCGCCAATCATCCTCCGAGATCCCACCTCCCGCAATACACATTGTGATGGGTCACAAAGTTAGTCGACATTTAAGATCCTGTGTAATCTGACTAACAGAAATCAGATTGCAATTTAGCTTTGGAACGTATAGAACAGGGAACACAGCCTGATTAGGGGTCAGGTAGGCTGTCCCAATTCCTTCGACTGGAGCTATGGTTCCATCCGCGATACGAACTCCTGCTTTCCCTACATGAGCCCGGATATTGTGGAGTAGCCGTCTAGAACCCGTCATGTGTTCGGTAGCTCAGAATCTAATATCCAAGTGTTGTTTGAACCGATTTAGGGCGAGTAAAGCAAGAGAATTTATACCTTGCCTAGCAAACAAGCCGTGGTGAGTTTCGGAGGGGCCCGCATGCCTTCTTAGCCGTGAATTGAGCCATCATCCGCCGGAGGATCTCCGATTGTTCTCCGGTCATCCGACCAATCCGTTGAGTTTGCTCGACGGCAGCAGCTCGTGCATGAGCCTCCCTCTCTCGCCTTAGGTTTCCGGTCGGCAGCTTCCCATGTAGTTTCCAGCAGTGTCCTTAGTGTGTCCTATCTTGTTACGGTGAGTACACCGTGGACGCACCTTTCCGGACTTGGTGTAAGCGGTCCCTTGATTTCCAGGTGTAGTGAGTGGCCGTGCGTAACCCTCCACCGGAATGCTTTTAGACTCGGGGATCATGAGCTTCCTCCTCGCTCTCTTCCCATTTGATTTCGCCGAACGCCTCCCCGACCGATGGAAGAGGAAGACGGCCCATGATCCTTCCCTTGGCCTCATCGAGGGCCTCGATTCGGCCCGAGAGGAAACGGATGGTCCGTTTGGTCCGGAGGATTTGTCGATACAATTTCGCATCTTCTCGTACACTTCCATAGGTGTACGTCGTATGCATCCCGCCGCAGCCCGCATTTGCTCGGTTCGTCATAGCATCGAGTAACCGACTTTTCCCCTTGTTTGAGATCATGGAGTCGCATCTCCACCTCAAAAGCTTCGGCCTTGTTTGCCTCGATTGGAGTATGTATGCCTAGCTCCATCCCGCATCTCATGGGCAGTTTGGTGAAGAAGGAATTTCTCACCAATGGACGTGGTCATTGAATTCGAAGCCACGACCGGACCATATTGTCCTCAATATCCCGCTTGATAAATTCCGGGTCATCCTCCGCCGGCCGCGTGGTCTTTCCAGTTAGGTAGCCTCTTTTCCCCTTGCCCGAGATAAACTTCGCATCGACGAGGACCATTGGAGATAGTTATCTCCGTTGAGGCGATGGTTTGTGATACGCCCAGACCGTGTCCGATGAGGCCGCCGGGTTTGAGTGCTTCCGGGAGGGATCTCCGAAGTCACGGATGGCGAGGATGGGACTTGAACTTCCTCGTTCGTGTTCGCCATCGATGAGAGTGAGAGAGATAGAAGAGAGAAGGTTGATGGAGCCGGATTCAAGGTCCGAATCTAAGCTCCGATACCATGCGAGAAATCCGAACTCTAAGTGATTTCGGTATGATTGATGTTTATTTCGTGGTTTTCTTTACATATATACACGACCGCATCATTAGGATGCGGATCCGGCTAGTAGTGATCCCTACAAATCGGGATTAATCCTACCTACCACTTACTATGATTATACTGCCTAAATCAGGCTAGTCTGATTCTATAGGATAGCTAGATTACACTAAGTGATACGCCTAATAATATCCTAGTTATTTCTGTAATTCAACAAAACCTTCCCTTCGACTTAAAACAGTTTAGTTTATACAATCAAAATCTATGGTAATAATACGGAAGGCACGTCGATAGAAACACGGATAAAGTATTTTACAAACCATGAATGAATGATGCAACAGTAAGAAAGAGGATAGAATTTATATTCCGAGAACCCTTGCATGAAAAGATGTATGAAAAATCTAATGAACTGTCACATCAAACTCATTCTAGTAATATATATGCTCCCTTCTCGTTTCACTCATCCTATTTATTTAATATGGATAAAGAATACAATTAAATTTGAGAATTAATAGTCCAAAAAAAAACTGAAAATATAGACAATAGGCACATACCTGGAATGACTCTGCAATAGCTGATAATATGGTCTTCTCAAGAACAGGAGATATAGCACGGGCCACAGCAGGTCCAATAGCAGTTACTTCCTTCTTCAGAACCTTCTCCAAGGCACTTGGGAAGTCCTTGTTTATAAAATTTGTCAACAAATTTGTCAATTGCTGGCTACGATCTCGTTCTAACTTCTCACGTTTAGCATTTTCTTCTTGGAACCGAGCCCACATAGCATCTGTGTTTGCTTTTACAACTTTTTCTACACTCCGGCCCAAGGATGCCTCTAGTCTTTTGCCTTCCTTTGAAACAGGAACTGAAATCATCGAGTTCATCTGTTTTTGCATCTCTTTCTGCATATTCAGCAGCTGTAATAACGAAGGTAATATCATCAGTCTTCCATATTGAGTATCTAATGTCACAAACTGAAGACTGTTTTACAACTTAGGTAGAGGAGGGTATATACCTGGTCAAGTGTATCTTGCAGGGCTGATATCTGGGAGACGGAAGCATCATTAGGATGAGGGCCAGAACTGCAGCCTGGTTCGTTTGATGAATCTGTGGAATTAAAAGGACTTGTGGTTGCTGCCATAGCAGATGCTTGAGAGTTTTTTCCCTTCTGTTTTTTGCCTTTCGAAGCTGGAGCTGGGGACTGCAGAACTGCCTGAGTTTCTGGTTCACTAACTCTTTGTGTTCCATCTTTTGAACCATCTCGCTCGCCATCTTCAGTATTGCTCGCAGGTTTGTCAGGTAACTTGGTGACTGTATCATCATTAGCTTGCCTAGCTACCACTGCAGCATATGATTCCATCTCAGTATCCCTGGCCATCTGAAGGTTAAGATCAGATGCCTGAGAATAGAAAGACTTTTCCTTTCTCTCAGGGACAGTGATGTGGGATTCTCTATTCAAGTCAAATCCACTATTTTGTTTGGAACCCATCTCAACTACTTTAACATCTACAACTTCAACACTTTCTGTATCATTGTTGACAATCACATCTTGAACCTTAGGTTCTCCTCTAGCCATACCTTGAGAAACAAGGGGACTGTCGGTGGATGGAGCCCTCGACAGTATCTCAGATGGAGTGACTAAATGTGTTGGGTGCTTATAAACTGTGGGATGCTCTGCAACCATTGAAATATCAGTTTGTGCAATGCTTTTCTCACCCTTCCTTGTGTTTTCAGGTAACATAGAGTTCTCAGGCACATTATCTTTCACCATATCGGGTCTATGGCTAAGCAAATAGTCTGCCATGGGATGTTCATCACCACGGTCAGTGGTATGTAAGCCAGTATCTACACTGTCGGATGAATTCTCAAGACCTGACATTTTTGAAGATGGGCGAGGACTTGAAGGAGGCGGCGTCAACTTGCTAATATTTTCAGCATTGCTATGGACCATAGTTGTGGTCTTAATCTCTACACCTGAAGAAGGCACAATAGGCAAATTGGAATCTTTAGGAGGTCCTAAATTCTGGTAATGAGATGCGATTGATGTACTCTCTACATTGCTTGAAATTGGAGGCTGGGCAGAAGTTGTGCTACCTGCAGATATCTCAATGGGTTTATTTCCAAGAGACGACTCAGTTGCAGCAGAAGCATTAGACACTACAGCATCAAGAGCACGAGAAGCATTAGATTCTGATTTCTCCAACTCAACATTTTCCACGGGAGGTGGCAGACACTGCAACAAGTCCAATGCATACTGCTGGATAGCCGTTGTCTGAACACAGTACACTTGCACAATGTGTTCACCATTCAGTAAACTATCACTAGTACCAGTCAGACTCAGAATCGGCATTGTAACTGTGAACTCAGCTATGTAATCCATGCGGGTTGCAGCTGGACATGAACCATACTCAATGTGAACAGCATATATTGCATTCTTCTTTGCATTTGCCAGTAGAAACAAACCGGCACGAGGCAAGGCCACAGCTTGGTTAAAGAATGTGTCCTCTAAAGATGCGGCAGAACTCCTTAAAGTCAAAGTCTGGGTACAATTCCATGTTTCAGAATCACTGGGTAGCAGCCATCCATCCTCACTTGAGGAGGCCCATACCTTAACTTCCTGATTTAGAGGACCCTGCATATCAGATAGACTTGTTTGAGCATCTTTTTAGCTAAATCAGGAGAAGATAAACAAAAGATCCAAATGTAATACGTGCATATCTAAATTACTAAATATGATGATCAACCTTTTCCTGCAAAGTTCTTAGCATTGTTTCTCAATGCCAGAACCAATGAAATTGAAATTAATCAATCTCAATTCTTAAAATTTAGTATAGCATAATAGCATTACAAAATCTATGCATCCAATAACCTGAGGACTTACCCCAGTAATAAGGATGATATGGTCTGGTCGATGTGAAGCAGTCAAGAATGACACAGAGCTGACAGGTCTACCATCGTGTGGTCTTAGAATTGAAAGTGGTACTGCCTTGCGATCATCCCAAATTTTGACCTAGAGTACAAAAAAATCAATATAATAAGGAGTGTAGAAGAATAAAAGGATAAATTATCGATGGCCTGCAGATTAAAATCCTCATTTGAAGAACAGCAGCTTTCTGTAATTATAGAAATTCAGACAAAAAAACGGGAGTGAAGGTTCAATTGTATCACTATAAAATAAACGAGAATGTTGACAAACAGCCACACGTCAAATTCAACACAAACATTGTCTTAACAACAGAAATACTAGCTGCAGAAAATGAACTGTATGAAAAAACTCACCACCTAACAACTTTGAAGTATTATGAAAAGCGTCTAGTGTCAGCAGAGCAGATAGTAGAATTAGTGATAAAAATCAGAAACTACAAACCGTTCCATCACTTGAAGCTGAGGCCAAACGGGTAGTCATCCACTGGCACATTGAAAGCCCAGTAACTTCGCCGTCATGCTTACCAACAAATTGCACCCCATCAATCAAGTTATTTATGGAACAGCTTAAAGGTTTCTCTCCCGAAAACCCGCCGTTCTTCCCAACTTTGATAGTGTCAATCTTTAGTACACTATTTCCAATCGCAACCATCAGGATTTCCTGTAAAGAATAAATATAGATAACATAGAATGGCAGGTAAATAGAGAGAACAGATTGATTGAATAAGATATAACTTGGTAGCATGTAACAAAGTTTTACTTGTTTGTGAGGATGCCAGCAGACACATGGATGAACAGATTCTCCATCAACAACTATATGAAGTGCGAGGGTAATCCGTTCAAATATTTTAGGCTTTTCTTCTTCATCCGAACCCTCATCGATCTTCCAAATGAAAACCCGTCCCTCAACACATGCACTGGAGACAAAAAGAAAAGATTACTTCAGTCGAAGTGATAGGCCATGCCGGGGGAGAGAGTGAATGTGAAAGGAAAATCTACCTGGCAAGTAAGTGAACATCTTCAGCAAAAAAGGCCATGTCTGTCACTTTCTACACAAGACAAGAAGGGAAAAAATTATGTTCGCATCGCACAGGATGAGAAAACAATATGACTAGGGTTGTTCGCAAACTGCTGAAACTGTTAGTTATTATGAACATTCAATTCTAGGCTAAACAATATCAACAAGTGGAAAGAAGAGCCTACTATATGATGAATCAATCAAACAACTCAAATGTTCGCTTGGTTAAAGAAGAGGGTAACAATCATAAACCATACATCCAAATCTTAAACACAACTATACAAGCAAGCATAAAGATTCACAGGGGATTCATAAAAGGTCGAGAAATAACCTTATTATGACCCCTTAGCAAGGATCTTAAGGCCGTATTGATGTTGAGAATGCGAATTGACCCAGGCTTCAGACCATAGCAAATATAGTTCCTGTTAACCGCAATCTGCCGGCCAAGCACAAGTCCAGGATCCGATTGATACTTAGTAATGGGAGTACATTCAAGTTGAGGCTGCACCTCACCATGCATCCTCGTATCAATATCGTACACAACTTGACTGCCGATCAGGTGGCGACCCTTGGGAAGCTTTGTGCTGAGCAACCTCACGGGAGAAGCCCCAGGCGGCAGCTGGGTTGGGGACGCTAAAGCGACATGAGGAGCAGTAGGAACAGTCGATGCACCAGCTGAAGAGAATGGCAGAGTAAGGTTCGCAGAAACCGGATGCTGCTGCTGCTGCATCTGCTGTTGACCTTGACCGTTCAAGATATCCATCAGGACAGCACCGCCGGGATTGGGAGTAGGGGAGAAGGGCGGCGACGGGACAACAGACGACGCCGGAGACGGATACGACGACGAAATCGGCTGCTGATTAAGCCTGCTGTGAAGCTGCTGCTGCTGCTGGAGGTTTGCGAGGAACTGGTTCTGATGAGGCTGCTGAAGCTGGGGCGTCGGCTGTGGAGGAGGATACGGCGAGATGAACTGATGTTGTTGATAAGGATTGTACGGGCCAGCTGGCGGAGGGTAAGAAGAGGACGGCGTGAGATACTGAGGAGGACCCGAGGATGGTAGAGCGAAAGAAGGCGAAGCAGCTCCACCGCTAACTGCACTCTGCAACTGCTGCTGATGCTGAGGCGGTGGAGGCATCGCGTTCATGTTCATGGCCATAGGGTTTGACGAAGGCTTGAACAACTTGTTGATGTCAAAACCTCCGCTGCCAGCACTGCCTAATCCGCCACTTCCTTCTGCGGTGGGGTGTTGGTACGGATTACCGGAAGGCGCCGACGCCATTGGAAGGGTAGGGTTTTGCCTTGGATGGCGAAATTAGGGAGTGAATCTGGAATCGAGATTTGGATCGGGGTGAAAAGTCGAGGAATAAGAAACGGATCTGAGTAGGGTGGGGGGTAGTCTGCTGATCAGAGACGGAGGAGGAGAGTGAGCATTGAGATTTCCGAGCTGCGACTTTCTCCAATCCGACCCGTCCGAAGCAGGAAGAAGAAGAAGAAGAACCAGAAGGAAGACGAAGAAGTTAAAATTGAGAAAGAGAGAGTGGCGAAGAGAAACCTAAGTGAGAGAAATTGGCGAAAGGGAAATCCCAACGATTTCGTAATTTTCGTTTGAAATTGTTTTTTTTTTTCGCGGATTCTCGAAATTAAAATAATTTATTTTTGTAACACTTATTAATATCTTTATCGAAAAAATACACTTATTAATTATTAATATCATTAATTAATTTAAACTCTTTCCTTCCCGGAGTTAATCCTTCGCAAGCCTACGATTCATTGGAGGACCAACACATCATAACTCTTATGGCACTATTTTCCGTAAGATGTTGTATTAAGTATCGATAATCGAAATTGAGTATATTTTTCGGGAAGTCAATTAGACTATAACCTTTTTATCGAGTTTAAGTTATAGTTTTTTTACAATAATTTTGTTTTATAACGTTCATTCAAGGCAATTGGAAAGTATCGTTATATTCAAGAATTTGCAAAGTAGGTACAATGATCTAGTCGGCTGGAAGAGTTTCATCTGCAGTTGTCTTAGCAAGACGGTCCGCCAAAATATTGTGTCGACGAGGAGTGAAAAAAACTATGATGAGATGGTTGGTCTTAAGAATGTCGTCCATGAGGTCAGATGCATCCAGGCCACACATCGCTAAGACCATCAGTTTGAGTTTTTGTGCAGACCATCAACAATGGAGAGGCAACATGTTTTGATGTCTAAGATCATAATTTATCTATTGTTGTTCACTTCGTTTCTACTAGTGATTTTACTTTATTTCTACATATTTCGTATGATTTGTTCGGAATTTTCGAAGCTCATCTGATTGTGAATGAAAGATAAACCATGGTATCGTTGGTCGAACGAATGGCATGATTGTTTAAATCAGTGGGATCATATTGCATATATTCATGTTATCTCATTCAATCTGTTAGTGAGACTCAATGTCATTTGGTTAGTAGGTAAGAATCTGGATGTTGCTGAAGCAATAGTTGCGTAGAGAGACTGGTGATACTCTTTATTGATATTGATGAAGAACAATATATAAGAACTTCTATTATTTAGAGTACTGGTACACCTACAGCCTCTAATTCTCAGAGGTTCCATAGCTTGATGTTCATAGTGATGAACGAAGATGGTTGGTTGGTTGGTTGATCAGCAACAGCCATCAACACAGCAAACATAGCCACAGACATAGAGTCCAGATGAGTTCTTTACGTAATAGCAGCAGCGGCAGCCTGCATAAGTATAAACAACACACAAAACGCAATGTCAGAGTAGGTTTCAGCTTACATGAGATCTAACTTTGATGCCAGTAATGAAAAGGGTGTTTGTTTACCTGCTTCTGGGTGAAGAACAACATCTTTGAAACTCTGCTGGGGGGTAAAAGAGGTAGCACCAGGGGCATCTGCTGCACGTACGACTCGGGCTGCATCAGCAGAAATGGCAATGGTGACCATCAGCACCAGAAGGCATATACCCTCTACTTGTCGGATTAATTAGTGTAAGATTGATTAAGTAGTTCAAAACTTCCACTAGACCATGTTAAGCTTTCCCAAAGGTTGTTGTTTGAATGTCTGTCAGGAAAGCATGGGGGGTGCAAGGTTCATTGACTTCTAAGTCTTCCATTTTTGTTGGTTTGCTGCTAATTAAATGGCAGTCTAATTTGGAGCATAAGTGATATTCTAATGCTAGAGGTGAATATGAAGTCATGAGATTCCAATTTGATATGTGAAGCATCTCATTTGTTTTTACATCACTATCATGGTCTCGTTGCCCAATTTACTGGGCTGATTTGCTCATCAATCGAGAAACATAGACCTAATTTCCTCAGTGTTTTGCATCCTTTCCAACCACGAAGTGCTCACTCTCAAGTAATACATTGCGATGATCAATCGTTTGTCAACAGGCTCCCAAAAGGAGATATGCGGTGTTGTGGGAACTATGTGCACTTTGTAAACCCCTCTTCTCGCATTGGCGTCCACGAAGGATGTTATTATCGAAATGCTTTCAACTGCCACTGCCTCAATTGGCCTTGTGTATGGGTTGCGAGTAAATGAAACCAACACTCTGAATGAGGTTTAGTGGTTTTACGGCATAATTGACATACCGTGGTCGGACCGCAAAACTTATCAAAATGACCACTAAGGTTCACACTCTCCTCATTCAGCCACACTCTACTCAATATCGGAATCCATATAATGAACTATGTCACATTTGTCGAAAATGTGATGCCGAGCTCCTAGGCATCCATCTCAACTCGAAATGAAAGGAAACTACGAAAGAGCAGCATCATATCAGTAACAAGGTCTTTTTACTCCCACGATTCAAAAGAATTCTCCCAATCCCCACCACATACGGACTTGACAGAAATATATAGAACCACAGAAGATAACGACTAAAGGGACGAATTTACAGTCCGACGAGGTGGATTGTACATACGTATGGTATAAGCCAAATTACACAAACACATTCTGAAGCACGTCGCACTATAGAAGAAAAAGACCGACAAATATTCGCGATTTCGAGATAGATGGTCAATCGACGCCAAGTGTTGATTGCAGCTGACCGAGACCGGGTTTGCATTTCAACTGCAGCATCCACCAGACTGTGAAGTAGATCCATCTCTTCCTCCAGACGGTCCGGGAATTCCACCGTATCCAACTTTTATCCCATAAGACTGCGATAGGCAATGCAAATATCCATCAGCCACAGAACATTGTACATGTATTCCGAAACTTGTTCTTATCTTTCATCGAATATTGCATAAAAAGTCTGCAACAAAGAAATTGGGAGCCAGAGGCTAATACTAACCTCATTTGACACATCAAAGACGCCATCTTGAATCTTCTTGTAGATGGTTGCAGCTGTTTTAATAAAAGCCTGCAGCAGAAAGGGTATTGCTATCAGTAATCGACCAGACAAACAAGATGGTGGGAACTTTTCTAAAAGCAAAGAAGAATAATAATCGTTCACCTCCTCAACGTTCTGAGCCGTTTTTGCAGAAGCCTCCATGAAGATCAACCCATGCTCCTTAGCAAACTGCTCCCCTTCCTCGGTGCTCACAGCCCTCCGGTGAGCAAGATCAGACTTGTTACCGATGAGCATAATTGTCATGTTTGCATTGGCGTGCTGTCTAGCATCCTCTAACCAACTCGCCAGATGATTAAAAGTTTCCCGCCTGTAGAGGTCAACTACTTCAGTATCCCAATTCATGGGTGTTCAAAGCAAAAACTATATGTAACTTGGGTATGCTAATGAGTCCACATGAGCCCAAAGGGGGGTCTTCCATGTTCAGACCAGCATATACAGAGATTCATCTATTCCGTTTCGTTAGATTTTGAAGTACCATGCATCTCCGTAGAAATGGTTGCTAATTAGTACCTTGTGATATCATAGACGAGCAGAGCACCAGCAGCTCCTCGGTAATAAGACCTAGTGATTGATCTGAAGGATTCCTGACCAGCCTGTCACATATTGGAGAGAAATCAGCCAACAAGCCTTTGGTTACAACTAGCAGCGAACATCAAGAACATGTTTCTCCATCATAGAGCGTCCGACCACACAGGCTGACAGCACATTTGATAAACAAGAAATGACTCCTAGTTCCTAAACTCTCTTCACCAATGAACAATATGAAGTTCTAAGCTCGGCCATCTAATTATTTACCTACACAATCTATGTCTCACTTGCAGTATTTCAAGCAAGATAAGCACATATATTTCAACAGGTGGTAACAAATACAATCTCAAGACACAACCTGGACTCAAAGAACTCCAAGACTGAATCAATCACAGAAATGAATCAATGAACAAGAACATAAAGAGAGAGAGAAGATGAACCGTGTCCCAAATCTGGAGCTTGATGGGCTTGTTGTCAATGGTGATCATCCGAGCACCGAATTCCACGCCGATGGTAAGGTCATGGACTGGCTGGAACCTCTTGTCAGTGAACTGAAGCAGCAGACACGATTTCCCAACTCCTACATCCAGAATCAGCAAACAACCAGCCAAATCAAATCAAAACCCCTCCAAGTCAATCAGGAGTCCAAAACATAAACCGAAACAATCGGAAGAGGTGAGAATCAATCGGGGGAGCTAACCGGTGTCGCCGATGATGATATACTTGAAGAGATAAGCGTACGACATGTTGAATTACTTGGCGAACTTTGGCGATCTCTTCTTCTTTTGCTGTAGCTGCTCGATCTTCAATCTTGCAAAAGAATGAACTGAAACAAAGGGATGTGAATCGGGAAAAGCTTCTTAAAGGAGGAGGGGTTGCTTAAGGAGGAAGTAAAAGAGGAAACTGAAAGGGAACAGAAGAACGGAAGGAGAAGGAAAATCAATGGAGGAGGAGAAGAAGAAGAAGAAGAAGGCGTGTTGTTTGTAGTTTGTTCCAGAGCTGCAAACACAGCCTAGCTAAGGCAACATAAAGGAAAATGGAAATTATTTTATTTCTTTCGGTTTAATTATTATTAATTATTGAAAATTGTTTGCCTGGCTGTCACTTCCGTTTCCTTACCAAAGGCTCTCCTTCTTTGGATAAATAACAGTTTTGATCATTCATCTATTAGGGTTGTGCCGTACCGATCACTTACCTATTACAAGATAACATCTCTGTCACTCATCTATTTTAGATCGTAATTCGTTGGTCATTTTGTCAACTTTTTGTAGATTGGCTGACGATATCACTGAATAAAGAATTTGATGGTTGCTGATAGATCGATTGATCAGTTGCAAGTTGCAACTAAAGTATGTCTTTGTTGTATCTCGCTAATCACATGTCATTATTTATACGTTTATAACACTTTCTTAAATGGCTAAATTTTCAGATGATGGACACTGTTTTGTTAGTCCCAGACCTTATTCAATCTATGCTCTAGATGATAGGTATAGTTGATTTATGTGACATAATTAATGAATAAAAAAGACGCATGTCTCATAAGACGAAGGAGGAGTTTCATGAGATATCTTTTAACGGATTTTCCCATTGAAAAGGGCAGGAGGTATTCAGATCATTTCTAGTGTATCCGAATCCCGATAAAATGAGTTACAAATTCTTGTTAGCCCGTCTTGTATAAATAAAGACAACAAAATCATGTATAAAACTCATTAAATTCCCTCCTACCGACTTTCGACTACACTTATTCTCTACTTTCTCCTTCTGTCCGCACGATCAAAATGCACTTCTTTCGCAAGATTCATCCCTAAAGCCCAATCAAAAATTAAAAACCATATCTTTCTCTTGTCGAGTTCGTTCCTTGGTACCGACATATTTGATCCTCCCGTATGAGACCTATAACCACATTTGGTCGCAATGAGTTACGTCAACCTTGACGAGTGCCGCTTTCAACCCCTTTCAATTCCAAGAGCTAAATTCGATGGCAGATCCTAAACCGAAAAAGTCCAACAATTATCGAACCGAGCTGGAAAATGAAGAAAAACTAACGATGTGGATCAATGAACTCCCATCTTTGCATATACCTGCCGACATATTAGCTCTGCCCGCCACCATCCTGAGTACTGATGGTGATATTGTTTTGATTGATGTCTAGGCTATTGACATTTACAACATTATTTGAGGGCTTTACTTCATTTGTATATATTGTTCATTATTTCCTTTATGACAAATGAATGAGAATGTCCATATCAAAATTTCGATAATCATGAACCATTATATTACAGTATTGGAAACGTCTTTTTAATCACCCTCGTTATGATCATTTATCTTCTGATTATCTTTGTTTTTCTTTTTCCTCCTAATGATATTACGGTTATCAGCAAATTTATACGAATCGATGCTCCGTAACCGCTACCAATGACCACAACTCGTTCAATGTCGCCAGGGGTGCTATTGGCACCTTTAAGGCAGTGAGAGCTGTATGTTAGTATTTTTACGATCCTTTATCAATGTCTGCAGAACTTACAATTTCCGACACCGATATCATCATCAAATAATCAACTAGTCTCTTGTTTCCATCATTTCACAATCTACAAATCATTTTTTATTCTTACAAAATTTTATGAGTCTCCTTTATATACTATTTGATGGGTTTTGTGAATTTTTTTAGAGAATTAAGACCCGATTAACATAATAGTGCCCGTACAATGAGCTCTCGGTATATTTCAAAGTGTGCTCGAAACCCCTAACTCTAGGGCCGAGTCCGATAACAACTATTCAATGGTTCAAGTTTGCCCGCAACAGCTCCACAGTTTGGATCTCACTACGTGGAGGTTCAATTTGAAATATCAATATTATTATAAAAAAAAAAGTTCATGATAGGGAAAGAAAAATCATTGACGACCCAAAAATGATCTAAGACGCGAATATTTAATTCGCCCCAAAAATACTACCCTCAGAAGTCGCAATCGCCTTTTACTTGCATCTCTACTCGGCTTATTAGGAAACATCCAATAGACTTCAATGCACCCATAAAAATTTTTCGAACCAACCCGTTTCTCGTTAAGAAACTAATTCTTTAGTTGGACCCAAGACAATTTCGATCACTGTCGAATTAATCAAACCTTCACCTTGAAGACATGAGAGTAAACCTTGAAGGCCTTGGAGGCCACAAGCCCACAACCCCATGGAGGCCTTGAACTTTATCAAATAGGATGAAATCAATCACTAGGAAGAAAAATGGGTCAACAAATTTACAAAGGTGTCGGAAGGAAGAATAAGCATGGAGGAGGGGGTCAGGGGCTGGACGTGGTCGTTGGTCAACAACGTCGAAATTCCCAAATTCCAAAGAACAGAAAATCGATGCAATTGAATTGACCCACACCACACGTGCTAGTTGCTGGAAACTCATTCAATTCTGTTTTACTATTCTATCTCTCCCTCCCCATTTCATCTCTTCCTTCTCTGCAGAGCTCTTAATTTTGTCAGTAAGCTTTAACAAGTTCCATTGTTGCCTTTGATCTCTTCCCCCCACTGGTAAATCTCTATCCTTTTCCATGATTTTCATGTGGGTCTTTGATTCTTTCCATCATTTCATGGTGGGTGTTTGCTAAAGTTGTTGCCTTTGTTACTATATTGCTGCCCCATTTGGTCTTTCATTTGGCAGTTAATCCTTTTTGCTGGTTCGCAGAATGATGTAGTGTTGCTCTCAGCATCTGTTTCTGAAATCAGCAAGTGGTTGTGAATTGTGATCTTAATAGATAGCTACTACAAGGTGCTCCTGATTCTGTATGGTTGGTTTGGAGTTGGATGGAATTTAGATCATGAAGAAGTGGTTTCGGAGAGCAAACTTTCCTGTTTCCACTTAAATTCCATCCAAGTTTCCACCGGCCAAACCAAGTCTGTGTTTCAGGCATCTAGGGGTATATAAGCTCTAAAGTCTTCCTGGGTTTTTGTATATATGCCTACTTACTTTGGTGATGAGATGAGTGGTTGTAAATTGGTCAATATGGGCGTAACTGGTAATAAATATCTCAGCTGCCTTTAAGGGACAGAGATGTAAGGTCAAGACCAAGTCAATGTGATTCATGGTCAGTCAACAAGTGGTTGCTAGACTGTCCATTTCTTTCTGCATCCCAGGCATCTATGTGTGTGTGTGTGGAGGTCCTTAATTTGTCCGTCCTTGTTGGTTTTTTGCATCGTTTTTCATTGCACCTTTTATGCTCATCTTTTGTCCTATGCATGTCATACGTTTTGTTTTTTGTTCTTCTTCTCACCTGATACATGTTAGTCGTATGTCCTGGAGGTTCTGTCATCACATTCAGCTTATCCTGTGCTGTATGTTCTGCTTTCTTTCTCCATCTCAGAACTGCTGTCCTTCTTTCCTAAATCTTAATCATGGGAGAACAGCACGGGTTGCTGAAAGTGACTGTGGTTCAGGGGAAGAGATTGGCTATCCGCGACTTCAAGACCAGCGATCCGTACGTAATTGTCAAGCTAGGCAATCAAGTAAGCCAGCATCAGTACTAGCACTTTCATCAATCTGCATATGCATATGGACTTGATCACATCTCACCGAATACAATGTGATTTTGGTTGATGTAGTTTGGGGGGCAATTGATGAACCGCTGTATCCAATAACTCGAGTTGTTGGGAGAGGGTTCGAATTAGTTTGCATAACTTCGGTGAGTCATGTGCACAAGATTCGAAATGATGTCTCAGTCTTCTAAAGCTGTGATACCATTTCATGAATTGTTGCATCCCAAATAACTCGAATTGTTGGGAGAGAGTTCAGATTCGGTTTTGATATTATTCGTTAAGTTACTAACTAATAGAATGTCTCTTGCTCCAGATAGCAAGGACAAAGGTCATAAACAGTTGCCTTAATCCAGTCTGGAATGAAGAGCTACTTTTCTCCCTTACAGAACCCTTAATTGGAGTATTAAACTTGGTGAGTTTGTCTAGTAATTGCCATAGCTCTTATCCAACCAGTTTCCAGGAAAGCTGATGTTTTTTTGCATGCACAGGAAGTGTACGACAAAGACCGGTTCAAGGCGGACGACAAGATGGGAAGGGCCGAGCTGAACCTTCAGCCAATCGCCTCAGCTGCACGGCTGAAGCAGATCCTACACGTCTCCTCATCAGGTCAAACAGTGTTGAGGAAAGTCGTCCCGGACAGCGATAACTGCCTCATAAGGGAAAGCACCATTGCTTGTATAGATGGTGAAGTGGTGCAAAGTGTGTGGTTGAAGCTCCATGAAGTCGAGTCTGGGGAGATAGAACTGAAGATCAAGCTGATCAATTCATCAGCAGCACAGTGAGAGTGAACGACTCAACTCGATCACTTAATGTTTGTAAAGATGGCTCTTTTTAGAGATGCGTGGATTAGGATCATCCTCCAAGGTTGTGCAGGAGTGTTGGAAGTAGAGAAGGTTGAAGTTAAGCTTGTTTTTAGCAGGTTATGCTGTTGTTTTTCCGTACTAGGTTGGTTTGTGATTGTAATTTGTAATGTAATGTAGTAGTTTGATTGAAGATGTGAAAGCAAGAATGTTTCTGTGGCTTCTAATTAATTATCCTAGTAAGCATGTGGTTTGTCCAGTTTACTTTGCCAAGTTAAGGGTTTCATCCTTAAGTTTAGGTTGTTCATAAATCGAGCTGAATCGAACTATATCATATCAAAATTTGATTTGATATTTTTAAATTGGCGTTTGAGCTCAAACGTAAACCTGTCAAATTAAGCATACTATGATATAAACTTTACTCATATAAAACCAAGCTGTGTCATAAATAAATTTTTTCAAACTGACCGTTTGAGCTACGGCTTGGCTGGTCAACATTCCTTGTAGAATCTGAGCATTTCGGTTATTTCTCGTTAACTTCGAAACGGCTGCGTTTAGTCTGGAATATGATATTTTTTCTTTCGAGCTGTGGCGCTTAAATCAGAGCGATGGTGGCGGTGACGGTGGCGGGGAAATGTAAAGCAAGCTACCATTGCTGAAAAATGAGCTTCAAACAGAAAACACTGATGATACAACAATCGACCAAATCCCCTCATCCCCAAATCAGTGGCGACGACGAGGCAGCAACAACAACTGCCAAGAAGCAAACGCTCGATCTAGGAAATGGAAGCGAAATCATCTACTTGCCTCGATTCTTACCGTTCGACGATTCCTGGAAGTTCTTCGATTATCTCGACACTCGGATCCCTTGGACCCGACCCACCGTACGCGTCTTCGGTCGCTCCTGCCTCCAGGTTCCTCTTAAATCTCATCTTTCAATCTCTCAAAACGGTAGAGTTGATTCCTTCCTTGATCGGTGTGTGAGCCGTACTGGTTGATTAATGAATTTGAATTCCATCAAGCGTTTCTGCAGCATCTTAATCATGTTTTTGAGTCTGATACGAAACGGTTTAAATTATTTGTAATTTTGAAATTGCAGAGTTCGGCAAATCCAATTTTTGAACTAGAAAGATGAGGAAGAATGATACTTCAAGGGGTTCCTTATAACAGTTTCTCAACCTGTAATCTGCTTCAATTATTCACTGGACTATTGCATTTTTCACCTTTTGCAGCCTAGGGAGACATGTTACGTTGCAAGTCCCGGATTGCCAGAGCTTATATACAGTGGGTATAAGCCAAATGTCCATTGTTGGGATGACTATCCTCCTCTTAAGGACATCTTGGATGCTGTAAAGATTGAGTTTTCTCTTTCGTTTACCGTCTGTTCAATTTCTTGTCAGCACCCTGATGTGTTGCAAAACCACTTTTTTTTTCCAAGGTCCACAAAGCACTTCCGGGAAGCAAGTTCAACAGTTTGCTCCTGAACAGGTATAAAGGTGGGAATGACAATGTTGGTTGGCATGCTGACGACGAGAAGCTTTACGGGCCGACTCCAGAGATTGCCTCGGTTTCGTTTGGGTGCGAACGTGAGTTCTTGTTGAAGAAGAGACCCACTAAATCATTCAAAGGTACTAATAAGTACGTACATATAATCTGGTATGTGTTCTTTGTTAGAAGGACTTGATTTGTAATGTCCTTGATTTTGTGTGAAAACCAGAAGATGAGCCGGTTAAGAAGCGGTTAAAGAAGAGCGAAACCCCTGGTGATCATCATTCGTTCAGGTTGAAGCATGGATCGTTGCTCGTGATGAGAGGCTACACTCAAAGAGACTGGCTTCACTCTGTGCCGAAGCGTGCAAAAGTTGAAGCGACCCGAATCAACCTCACCTTCAGGCTAGTCCTCTGAACCTTCTTCATATGGAATTGCAACGCTCATCACCCTAGTTCCTCGTATTTCTGGTGCGTAATGACGTGTCTGAAGTCTGCTCCTTTCACAAGAACACTGCTTTAACAGAAATTTGGAGAAGTAGACGGGGGAATATTTGACTGTTTGTATATGGTGGGATATGAGCGTTGGAGTTAGAAAGTTTCGTCAGCTTTTGCCTATTTTGATGGCTACTGGCTTCACAAATTGAATGGGGGAGATAAATGATCAAACCCAAATACTGAATCGCTGTTTAAACTGAAGCATGATTTGGTTGTTTCAATGTAGTTTAAATGTTTAATATATGGGTGTGTTAAATCACCCCGGCAGGGTCAAGAGCTATTGTGACAGGGTTTAATATAGTTTGAGAGAAAGCATATAAGAGAATACAGGTGCATCAGGACTCCCGTTTGTTGATATGCCAGAAGACGGTGGATCTCCCAGCACACTGTTGTTGTGGGGTCATATAAAGGACGTGAGAGCTCGAGTTTATTCATATTTATCGAAAAGACAATCGTGCATTAGATTATCTTACTAGTGTCGAGCACGAGATGCCCTTGGGTGTTTATAATTTTCCTATTTCTAGTTTATTGCTGGCCTAGTTATGACTTGGTGTTTTTGTTCAATAGTGAATGAAGGGTTTTTTTTATAATTAATAGTACAAAGTACAATGTACAAAAACGTACAAAGATTCTCCAAAACCAACCAGGAATATGGTTGCTGACACTGGTTAATTAGCTCCCAAGTGTATATGTTGTAATCCTGCATCTACTGGAGTCTCTGGCTTCACCATGATCTTAACTGGTTTTCCAAGCTTAGATATGTCTTCTACTTTCGCCAATTTCAAAGCCCTTTCACACACCGGGAACCCTTGATCATCCCAAGATTCCAATATCACACCAGACCCTACACACCTTCTCTCCTTGTAGAAGGCTGCAAATTGCCCCGCAGCTAGCCCTTGATCGTCCTCCGACAAGTGGACCGTCGCAATTTCCTCATCATCGATCGTCACATTACAGTCGTAGAACCTCGGTCCATGCCGGACCTTGCACTGGAGCTGCAGTGTTAGCTCAGGAGGTCTCCCAGCGAGCCATTTCAGCGAGCCAACGCGAAAAGATCGCCTTTTCTTGTCGATGGAAAAGTAGTTTCGTGACACAAACACTACATTGTTGTTCACATCCTTGTCCACAACATACCATGGCCCACCGGGAAGACGAAGACCCTGTCGTTGACCGATTGTGTAGAACCAGAATCCCCTATGCATACCGAGGAAATCACCCGTCTCGGCTTCGAGTATGGTCCCTTCCCTCTCTCCAATCTGTCTTGCAACAAATTCACTGAATTTGATCTGCAAACCGCAGAAAGACAGATTAGATTGGTTGTGTTTGCAAACAACTGCTGAACGACTCTTACAATAAGGTTTCTTACTTTTCCTAAGAAGCAGATTCCTTGTGAATCCTTTCTATCCTTGTTAGGGAGGTTGAATGTTGTAGCAAGTTTGCGAACTTCGTCCTGTATACAAAATCCGGATTACAGAAAAGAATCTCTCTTTATGCGAAAAACATTACTCAATAGAATCTCACTGACCTTCGGAATGCAGCCTAGTGGGAATATAACGCGCTTCAGTTGCGCTTGTGATAAATGTGACAGGAAATAAGTTTGATCCTTCACCTGAAAAATGCCACAATCAAGGAAAATGATTCAACTGCAATCCTGAAAGAGAGAGAAAGATGGAAGCTTTCTGGCAATGTGTATACACTAAGTTACCATGTCTTTAGAGAGCTCCAAAACAGAAGACTGGTCGACATGACCTGAAGAAGGGTGAACGACTCTGGCATAGTGCCCCGAAGCGATATAATCGAATCTCATCCCATTTACGGCATCGAGGAAAGCACCTAAAGAACGAACCCCCATGACATGAAATCAGCAAGTGAATGAAGAACAAGTTCTTTCTGTTAGCAAGTAAAACCGAAGCCTACCGAATTTGATCCGTGTGTTGCATAGAACATCTGGATTCGGAGTCCGGCCACATTGGTACTCCTTGATAATGTAAGATACCTTAAAACAAGATAATAAAGCTAGGTTTGAGCAGCAAAGAAGATAAACCTAAATCTCAGAACCATCCAATAAGTCCAAGGAAACAAAGAACAAGTCTTTTTACCACATTGTTCCAATATTCATCAGTCAAATGCACAACTTCTAATGGCACATCAACCTGGAATTGGAACACATTGACATCAGATAATCAAAAACACATAATTCAGAACTCACAAACACGAAATGCAAACACATTGTTACCTGATCACAAACAGCTGTTGCATACTTTAAATCCTCATCCCAAGGACACTCTGACCAAAAGTTCTCATAGTCTTCCTACACAAAAAACCAGCAGCAAGCTAAAAAGGAATGGTTCAAAAATTTAAGCTCAACGGCCGAAAAAGGTAGAGATATTTTGCTAACCTGGAACCAGATTTTGAGGTAGAATGCAGTACATTGATGACCAGCAGCATGGAGAAGTCGAAGAGCAACGCTGCTATCCACTCCTCCACTGATCAAAACAGCAATTCTGAGTTTATCCTTTTCAGGCATACAGCAAGATAAATAGTACGGATCAATCACCGGCGTCGTCGGTTGAGAAACTTGCGAAACTAAGGAGCTGCTGAAGCGGCGTGACCGGGAGGAAGAAGAGGAATGATTGAGGAAAATCAGGGGAGGAGTTAATCGGAGAGAACATGGTTTTGGTGGGGAGAGAAGAGATGGAAGAAGCTTAGTGCCGGCGGAGAATATCGGCCGGAAAGCTGATAGCTTCATCGTCATCGGCGGCGGGTTAAGATAAGGACCAAAAAGGAAGTTACTTTAGGGAAAGGCGGTTGCTTGAAAGTTGAAACCAACCTAAGGGGGGTATTATGGTCATTTTCATCTTGTCCGAAAGAGAGGAACCGTACACTATATATATAATTCTTCAAAATCACACTCTCCTTAAACCCTGGAGAGAGCTGCCGTTGCTTCAATCTAAAGGTGAGTCCTTTCTCCGCAATTGAAATTCAATATATTCCGTTTCGATTCAATTACAGAAACCCTAGCCTCTGGTCGCTGTATGGTTTACGTCTGTTAGGGTTCATGACTTCTTGTTAGGGTTCATGAGTTCTTTGCTTGTGTTAAACAACTTTTGGTACCACCTTCGCTTCTGTTAATTCATTTACTGTTCTTTATATGCTTTTGGTTTCCAAGGAAGCTCCAATTAGTTGGATAGAAGTTTCAAAACATGATTAGATACGTGATAAAAGCTTGAATAAACAGATTGTGCGGTTTGTGTTTCTTTTCTGATTGCAGGAGCGATGGTTCTGTATAATTTCAAGAACATAGCGCCGGTTCCGAATGGGAAGGATTTTATCGACATCGTTCTGTCAAAAACACAAAGGCAGACGCCTACAGTAATCCACAAGGGATCGCGTACCGTCGAGATCCGCAAGTTCTACATGCGCAAGGTGAAGTTCACCCAGTCGACGTACACCGACAAGCTCTCGAAAATCATCGACGACTTCCCTCGTCTGGACGACATTCATCCTTTCTATTGCGACTTCCTCCACATTCTCTTCGACAAAGATCATTTCAAAGTCGCTCTCGGCCAGGTAAACACGGCCAGGAATAACATCAGCAAGATTGCTAAGGAATATGTAAAGATGTTGAAGTATGGCGACTCTCCATACAGGTGCAAATGCTTGAAGGTTTCTGCACTCGGCAGAATGTGTACTGCTATCAAGAGGATCGGACCTAGTTTGGCTTATCTTGAAGATGTCAGGCAGCACATGGCTAGGCTTCCTTCGATCGATCCGAATACTCGGACCATCTTGATTTGCGGGCTTCCGAATGTTGGGAAGAGCTCCTTCATGAACAAGATCACTGGGGCTGACGTGGATGTCCAGTCATATGCTTTCACTACCAAGTCGCTGTTTGTTGGCCACACGGATTACAAGTACTTGAGGTATCAGGTGATTGATACTCCCGGAATCTTGAACAGGCCGTTGGAAGATAGGAATGGAATCGAGATGTGTACGATTACAGCTCTAGCTCATTTGAGAGCTGCTGTTTTGTTCTTCCTGGACCTCTCGGGATCGTGTGGCTACACCATTGCTCAGCAGTCGGCTTTGTTTCATAGCATCAAAGCATTGTTCATGAACAAGCCTTTGGCCATTGTTTGCAACAAGGCTGACTTGCAGACTTTGGAA
Organism: Linum usitatissimum; assembly: GCA_030674075.2. Classification (NCBI taxonomy): domain Eukaryota; kingdom Viridiplantae; phylum Streptophyta; class Magnoliopsida; order Malpighiales; family Linaceae; genus Linum; species Linum usitatissimum. The sequence goes on from JAUJYP020000192.1 coordinate 7,437,955, forward strand.
GGGTTGAGTGAGGAAGATAGGAAGCTGGTGATGGATATGAAAGCTGAAGCATTCAAGACTAATCTTGTCGGTCAAGATGATGATTCGGGTTTGCTTATGATGATGAGCACTCTGACTGAGGAAGGGGTGATGGATGTGAAGAACTCTGCTTGTGAGAGGCTGCTGGATCAGAGAGTGGAAATGAAGATGAAATCGAAGAAGATGAACGATTGTTTGAATCGGTTCCATGTTGCTATGCCGAAGCCACGCGACCAAATCGAAAGGCCGGTTTGTATTCCGCAACCGGTTTTGGAGAAGATGGAGAAGAGGAAAACCGAAAAGGATTTGGAAGAGGAGAACGGCGGTGCTGGTGTGTATTCAGCCAGTTTGACGAAGCATCACATTTTGAAAAACGAAGAATGGAAGGTAGATATACTCTCCGAGATTCTCGATGGACACAATGTGTATGATTTCCTGGACCCCGATATCTTGATCAGGCTCGAGGAGCTGGAAAATGAAGAAACTGAAGAAGAAGAAGATGAGGAGTTTGAGATCGATGGGGAGGAGTTTTCACCGGAACAGAAGCAACTTCTGTCACAAATCAGGCGAGCGCAGAACTTGTGTAGGCTGGAGCACAGGATAAAGAAGAGCAATGCTCAAAACAGGCCGATTGTGCCTCGAAAGTTCGACAAGGATAGGAAGTTCACGTCTCAGAGATTTGGCAGGCAGATGTCGAGTGTGGGGATCGATCCTTCCCGAGCTATAGAGCGCTCTCGTAGCAGAGGTCGCAAAAGAGGAAGGTCTGTTGAGGATGATGCTATGGACGTTGATGGTTCGAACAAGAAGCTGCGGGTGAGATCGAGATCGAGCTATAGGATGACTCGACCTATAACTGATGTTGTACCGGGAGATGGGTACAAGGACTCTGCTCAGAAGAGGAAGGCGATTCAGATTGCAAGGAAGGCTGTTTACAAGAGGAACAAGAATGCACGTTGTGGTGAGGCGGATAGAGTGATTCCTACTCTCAGGCCTAAGCATCTGTTCTCTGGAAAACGTGGGAGGGGGAAAACCGATAGACGTTAATCAGCTCTCGGAAGGTATGTTTGCAGCAGCCAGCCTATTGTCTCTTTATACAGTTCCTGTAATGTGATTCAGACTGACTGGGTATGCTTTTGCTCCTCTTTGCAGTATTGGATCATGGTCTGGTTTCTATCGTTGGAGAGGGGTTTTGTTGGTCTTGTGATGAATTTTGGTGGAGACGAGGGAATTTTATTGATACAATCTGAGTATTATCTTTGTTTGAATATTTTTGTGATGAATTGTTTTCAGTTTTGTTCTTATTTTACAACTGTTGCTGGTTGGAATAATGTTGGTGGATTATTTATAATGTTGGTTGATTATTTCACGGATGCTCTCTTTTGCTTCTCTTCATCTCCATATATTATTATGCATGGCCAATCTGGGCAAGCAAATCCTGAGCTCTATTTCTTGTTTTGCAGTTTTTCTGTTCCACAACCATCAATTTAGGCAAGGAAACTACTTTTTGTGTCCTTTTCTTGTTCACTGAACCCTCTGCGGGGTCCTGCTGATTAATAAACAACGAATTCACGAGCATCGTACCATCGGTATACATCACCTCAACAAAGCTTATGTTGTTCAATAGTTATCTGTATTCAGTAGGACATCTCTAGGTACGTGACCAAACCTATACTTGGAATCCAAGACTAAACCTGCAGGATTTGCTGAATCCAGACCTCTCCAAACGGAATCCAACAGCTCGAATTATACAGAATTAAGCCTCGAAATTGTGGCTGCGGAAAATGTAGCCCACGAGAAGTCCAGCATTTGCACCGCGAATCCAGCCAATTCTACCTCCAATTCTGGCGTGGAACACTGAAGAATACGTGCCCTAGTTCCGGAAGACCAAAACATCCAGCAATCGAGCTAATGTTGTAAACTGATAGATGTTTCACTAACGCAAGCAAATCGCCTCTCATTTCTGAAAGAGATCTGATAAGAATCCGTGATCGAATTCCTTGCCATACTAATGTGATGTTGAACCAGTTAAAATCATATACCGAGGATTGACATTGAATCCAGTCAATATGATATGTATCTACTTCTAATTTTACAGGCAAAATCTGCATAATAAATTTTACAGGCGAAAGTCAATTGGGTTTCTATTTTAGAAAGAAAGAATAGATTACGCTTCCCAACGTCTCAGGATAATCTTCACCTGTGTCTGCCTGCCTGATTATTTAAACCAGAAGACCCCAAAACACACAAAGACCAAGCTGAGCTGATTAGCTGACGCCACCCGCCATCTTCATTTTTCTCTTGATCATCTCCCTCCATTCTCTCTCTCTCTCTCTCTCTCTCTCCCTTCTTCCTACGCGAGCGATCGGGTTCTGCTTCAGTCGATCCAACCCGGAATGGATTCTTCTTCAGATTTTATCAAACCTAGAGGTGATCTCTTCTTCTCCCATCTCTTTTCCTGTTCATTCTTCCTCCCAGAAGAAAAATATTAACCAAGTGGGTGTTCTTTGTTTCCTGTCAATTCTTAATGGGTTGCCAAGTTTTCACGTGTGCATATCTTGAAATTGTTAAAGTTAACTCCTTTAACTGATCGCGGTTAGTTGGTGTGCTTGATCGGATGTCTCAGATGTTTGCATCGTTGGTGTCGCTCGTACCCCCATGGGTGGCTTTCTCGGCACACTTTCTTCTTTATCCGCCACGCAGCTTGGTTCCATAGCCATTCAAGGTGATTCCTTGAAAATTGTGAAGTTCTTCAAGTTTTTCTTATACTTGTATTATTCACATGCTGTGTTTTTGTTGTTTCAATTGTGAAAAATTCTGTTAGGTGCTCTTCAGATGGCGAAAGTCGATCCTTCCAATGTGCAAGAGGTCTACTTTGGCAATGTCCTGAGTGCAAATTTAGGACAGGCTCCTGCTAGACAGGCTGCTTTAGGTGCAGGGATACCTAATTCAGTGGTATGCACCACTATCAACAAAGTTTGCTCATCAGGAATGAAAGGTGAGTCCTTTTCTGGAATTAGTATCTTGGCCTGCAATACATGAAAAATAAATGTGTAAACTGACTCATGCTTATCTTTTAGCGACAATGATTGCTGCCCAGACAATTCAGTCAGGTACTCAAGATATTGTTGTTGCTGGCGGTATGGAGAGCATGTCTAATGCACCCAAGTACCTGGTGGGAGCAAGGTCTTTTTTCCCTTTTTCTACTGTTTACAATGATTTAAGAGTTGTTTTCTTCAATTCTGTGTTTGTAGGGTTCGTTGTCTTTTCGGTAATCGAACTGTCTTTTTAAACAGAAAGGGCTCTCGCCTAGGACATGAAACTGTTGTTGATGGCATGCTCAAAGATGGGCTGTGGGATGTGTATAATGACTTTGGGATGGGTGTTTGTGCAGAAATATGTGCCGAGCAGCATCATATAACAAGAGAAGAGCAGGTGTTTCTAGAGTCCTTTTTGCTATTTGATTATAAGTTTTAATGGATCCAAGTCTGAAAGGCGTAGTGTATCCTTCACATTTCTTCTCTAAGTTGAAGTGTTAGCTTTCTGAATATAGTGTACGCTTCTGCTTGCAGGATTCTTATGCTATTCAGAGCTTTGAGCGAGGCAGTGCAGCACAAAATAGTGGCCTCTTTTCTTGGGAAATAGTACCGGTGCGAATCAAACTTGATCAGGCTTGGAATTGAATAAATCCTTTTTTTTTGGCTTTGCAGATTAGTTTAATCATCCCCTTTGTGTTACCTGCAGGTTGAAATTTCAACAGGAAGAGGGAAACCATCAACTGTAATTAGTAAAGATGAAGGCTTGGGAAAGGTAAACGTAAATGTTTGGCTATCCCTTTCTAAATGGCGCGGGTTCGACTTTTTAATTAACATCTTGAAGTACACCTTTTGTGTGTTTACAACTGTTTAACTTGGCGATCATTGGATAAAATTCGTACCAAACAAGTCCTTATGTGTTCAGGATCCGGGTCACTTCTTTTTAAGGGTCTCGCATGCTATGTTTTGAGTTAGTTTTGGTTTCTTTGCGAGCTAAGGTGAATATATGATATGCTTGATGTATGTTCTTTTCTTGTTAATCTCGCCAGTTTGATGCGGTAAAACTTAAGAAGCTGAGACCAAGTTTCAAGGATACAGGTGGTACCGTAACTGCTGGGAACGCCTCTATAATAAGGTGCTACAAATGAACAGACATGTGTATGATACTAGTTACGCGATCGATATCACTTCAGTGCACAAGTTCTTCATATTCCTCAAGTCTGATCTTGTTTGTTGTCTCTTAACAGTGATGGTGCAGCAGCACTAGTGCTGGTGAGCGGAGAAAAAGCACGAGAGCTCGGCTTACAAGTGATTGCCAAGATAAAGGGGTTTGCTGATGCCGCTCAGGTAATAACATCCTTCTACTTGTTTTTATTTCGAAAGTAGACAAAGGAACGATGTCTGGATCGTTAGACCCTGAAACTTTTGTTTATCTGGACAGGCCCCTGAGCTTTTCCCTACTGCACCGTCTCTTGCAATTCCGAAAGCTATTTCAAATGCAGGCCTGAAAGCATGTCAGATCAATTACTACGAGATAAACGAAGCGTTTTCTGTAAGACAACAACCAGTTATGTCCTCTTACATAAGATAGTATGACGATCTTGCTGTTTCATATCCATGGTTTTTCGCAGGTTGTTGCACTTGCCAACCAGAAACTCCTTGGGCTCGATCCCGTGAGTATTATTCCGTTTGTTTAATGTTTATGCCAAAGTAATATCAAAGTTTCTTACTTTGGCACCCGCAGCTCACTCGTTCTTCCAACGTGTGTTCTCAAAATTTCAGGAGAAGGTGAACGCTCATGGTGGAGCAGTATCACTCGGACATCCTCTGGGATGCAGCGGAGCTCGTCTACTCGTGACATTGTTAGGGGTAATTGCGATACGCTTTAGAACTTATAGTCATGCCATTTAGTTCTCTGCTGAGAAAGGAGAAATGATTTATGATCTGTTCATGTTGAAATAGGTGCTGAGACATAAGAATGGGAAATATGGGGTAGCTGGGATCTGCAATGGAGGAGGAGGAGCATCTTCCCTTGTTCTTGAGCTAATGTAAGCTTCAAGAAGAAGTTACCTTTCCAAATGGGGTTCAATCTCAGTTGCTTTTTCTGTGTGAAATGCTCGAAATCTTTGTTAACTCGTTTTTATTCGCTGCATTTTTTCAGGCCGTCTTCAGCAGCTAGACGTCCATCGTTGTAATGGAGACTACTAATCCGAGTTCTGAGAAGAAAGAAACCCTCACATTAGCATTAGAATACAGTCTCTGGAGTTCTTTCTTTGTCCCTGGGTTCTTCTTTTCTTCAAAGTTACTGTAATAAGAACATGCATGGAAAGACATTGTAACAATTATAACGACATTCAAATGGTCCAGAAATAAGCCCAATTGGTTGTACCTGCAAACTCAATAATATAGGGCGAGAAATAAAATGTTTTAAAAAGTGATTAATTAGCTAAACCTCAACAGATAAAGGACTGATTTGGAACTTTCACCCAGCAGGGAGCCAAAACCCTAATGCCCATCGCTCTGTCGACTGTCTTCTCATTTCAGCCAATCTTCAATTTTTTTTTTGGTAAATCGGACCCAATTGCCCAACAATGGAGGTGCAGGCGATCCCTCCTCCCAACAGCGGCGACGCAAGGCCGAAACCAACTCCGAAACGCTTCGTGAAGAACCAGATACCGGAGTCAATCCTCAACGACGCCTCTCTCAACGCCGCCATATCTCTGCTTCCGGCCAACTACAACCTTGAGATTCACAAGTGCGTGTGGCGGCTCCGCTCGATCAAGTGCCGCCGCCTCGCTCTCCAGCTCCCGGAAGGTCTCCTAATGTACTCCCTCATCCTCGCCGACATCTTCACCGCCTTCTCCGACGTCGACCACTGCTTCGTCCTCGGCGACGTCACCTACGGCGCTTGCTGCGTTGACGACTTCTCCGCCGTCTCGCTCGGCGCCGATCTCCTCATCCACTATGGCCACAGCTGCCTGGTTCCCATCGACAACACCAAAATCCCCTGCCTTTACGTCTTCGTCGAGATCAAAATCGACGTCAATCGCTTGATCGACACCGTAAAGCTCAATTTCACCGACAAGAGCATCGTCCTAGCCGGCACGATCCAGTTCGGGGGAGCTATTCGAGAAACGAAGCCTGAATTGGAGAAGTATGGGCTCCAGGTTCTGATCCCTCAGTCTAAACCATTATCCTCCGGTGAAGTCCTCGGCTGCACTGCGCCAAGAGTCTCTGCAACTGCTTTGGGAGTAAGTAACTTGAGTGACACTGTTGTGGTGTTTGTAGCTGATGGTAGGTTTCATTTGGAAGCTTTCATGATTGCCAATCCTGGAATCAAGGCATTCAGGTACGATCCGTATGTAGGCAAGCTGTTTCTTGAAGAATACGATCATGTAGGAATGAAGGAGACGAGGAAGGAAGCAGTAGAGAAAGCGAAAACTGCTAAAAGATGGGGGCTTGTTCTTGGAACTTTGGGGAGGCAAGGGAATCCAAGGATTCTTGATAGATTGGAGAAGAAAATGAGAGATAGAGGGTATACTTATATGGTTGTTCTGATGTCTGAAATCAGCCCGACGAGGATCCAGTTGTTTGAGGATTGTGTGGATGCTTGGATTCAGATAGCATGTCCTAGGCTCTCGATTGACTGGGGGGATGCTTTCCTGAAACCGATATTGACGCCTTTCGAAGCGGAGATTGCGCTTGGGGATGTAAAAGGCTGGTGGGAGAAGAAGAGTTTGGTGGCGAATGCAGGGTGTTGCGACCGCAAGTTAGGATGTGGAAAGAGTGGCGGAGCTTGTTGCGGCAAGGAAGCTGTGAATGATGATGATTTCGGCGGAGATTATCCAATGGATTACTATGCGCAGGATGGCGGAGAGTGGAACTCTTCTTACGTGAAGAAAGGAGCTCGCCCTGTTAGAAGGAATGTTGTTCCTGTTGGTAATGGTGATACTGCTGGTTCATGACAGTGGGTGAACTAAACCAGAAGAAATATGTTGTTTGTTCTTCACGTGTTCTCAGCAAAGCACGTCCATTTACCAACTACTGGAATTCATTGGTTCTAATTTTATGCAGTTTTTTTCTCTTCAATATTGGTCCCACAATATTAGTTACTAGATGAAAGTTAACTAAGCTCGTTTTTCGTTGTATAGTTTCATTGAGCATCATTTAGAGTCTTTGCTCGCGTAATAAATCGGATGAAAATACTTCTCCTTCCTTTGACCCAGGACAGCACTGCATAATCACTCGCATCACACATTAGTTTAAACACAGAAGAGTCCAAGCCTGAGCGGCTAGGATTGGTGCACTGAGTGAGTGGATGAAATTTATTTGATTGAATGATGAAGGTCCAAAGTTAGTATTTCCAAAAGCATACCGGCAAGAACAATCTGATCGGTTGGATTTTGAATCACTAATCAAGACTCTTTTACATCGATTTAAATGACTGAACGTGATATGATTTGATTTGGTGGTAATGTGCATGTTATAAAAACTATGTTTTGAAGTTTATCCAAGAGTATTCGTGTAATTTTATATATCTTAAAGCGATATGTTAAAAAATGTAAAGCGTCAAATGACGAGTAAGTTTTGAGAAGGTAAAGAAAAGAAAGGATTTCGACCGTTAAAAAAACTCGCCGCGCAAAACTCGCACAGCCGTCTCTATTGCACTCCAAAATAGAACAAACATAAAAGCTCTCTGTTTCTCCCAAATCCAATCCCTTTACCTCGATTTCTCCCCTTTGCTGCTAATTATTCAATCAACAAACACAATTTCTGATCCCTCTGTACTCATCGGATCCTTCAATCAATCCAGAAAAAACAAACCCACTAGAAGAACATCATCAAGAACCAAACTTTGCCAAGCACTCTGGTTTTCTCCCTTTTATGTGTAGTTCGTTGTCCCTCCAGATTTGGAATCATCATGTGTTAATCTCCTGATCCGACAATTTTTCAGGTAATCCATTTCCCATGTTCCTGTAAAAATAGAAACTTTATTAGCAAAATCCAGCAACCTTTTTCGTTGATAGAAACTGCAGGTGAATTGCGGGAGGAGGAGGGGAATCAGAAACCAGAAATGGTGAATATACGGACGATTAAGGTTGAAGGGAAAACTGGAGGAGGGGGAGGGGCAGGAGAGATTGGGGAGATTGACACTAGGGCTCCTTTCCAATCGGTGAAGGCTGCTGTTAGTTTGTTTGGAGAGGTTGCCATTTCCAAAAGCAGACCTTCTTTCAAGAAGACCAACTCTAGGCTTAATGCTTCAGAGGTAACAAAAGACCCTTTCCTTATTCTTTTCTTGTGGGTTTCAGGGTTTGGATATTATGTTGTTGATGATGATGATTCATTGAGAAGCATGGCCGAATTGTTAGAATTTGAAATGTAATCAAACCGAGCCGAGCCAAACCGAACATTACTAAATTCATGCTTGGCTCGTTACTTTTTAAGCGAGCTGGAGCTGGAGCTCGAGTCTATTTGAGTGTGGCTCGTTAAATTTATAAATAGCCAGGGAGAGGCTCCCTAGATTCGCTACTGATCCATGGTTTTGGAAAATTTTGGCAGAATGTGTTGGAAAAGGAGACACAGCTGATGCTGAGCCGCAGGGAGTACGAGAAGTACAGGCACAAGCTCGAGAGTTCCGAGACAGCCAAAGCTCGTACCAATGCCGAGCTCGAGAGGGCCAAGAGGACCCTCGAGGACCTCAACACCAAGCTCAATTCCGTGATTAGGTCCAAGATGTCGGCCCTCGGAGCTGCTGAAGCTGTCAAGCAGCGAGCCAGGAAGCTCGAGGTCGCCAAGTCCCACAAGGACATGGGACAGTCCGAAAGGAGGATCGAGCTGCAAGAAGCCCGGGACAGGTACGCAGCCACCTCCGAGGAGCTCAACTCGGCCAAGCAACAGCTCAACAAGATCAGGCAAGATTTCGACGCCACTATGGAGGCCAAATGGGCCGCATTCCAGCTCGCTGCTGAAGCTCAGCGATCGGCCAACATGAACTCCGAGAGAGCAGGCGAGCTCGCGAAGGAGATTCACGCAATGCGCGAATCAGGGCACCATTTGAAAGCTGTGTCCGTGGAAGCTCACGAACGCCAAGTTAAAGGCTTGGCGGATAAAACTCGTTATGTCGAAGCTTACAAAGCTGCTAAACAAGAAGTTGACGTGCATGTTGAGCAGTTGAGGAAAGAGTATGATCCGGAACTCGTCAGGGTTCTCGAAGAGAGGCTTGCAGAGATAACATCCGAAATTGAAGACTTGCAAGCGCAGATGAAAAGAGCGCACGCTGATGAAATGGATTCCGTGAAGGGGATAACGAGTGAATTGAACCAAGCAACGAGGAAGCTCCAGGAGATTGCGGAGGAAGAGAGCTCGCTTCGTGTGAAAGTGAACAATATGAGGGTTGAGATGGAGAATCTGAAGCTGGAGAAGGAAAAATTGTTGGAGAAAGAAGCGCAAAGTTCGGAACTTGTTCAAGAAGAGGAAAGTTCAGGAGCAGCATTCAAGAAGCTGATTTCCCAAACGGAAGCTGTAATTAAGGAGGCAGAAGATCTACAGAGGATCGCAAAGGAGGCAAATCAGGAGGCCGAGAATGCTAGACTGAGGACTCAACAAGCTGAGGAGAAGCTACTGCTTTCTGCTGCGGAAACTGAAGTGGCGAAAGCAGCAGCACTGAGAGCCCATACAGAAATGAGAAAGCTGTCCGAAACGAAAGGCGACGATGTTCTTAGCGAGGAGCCTGGAAAGAGGATGAGGATTACATTGTTGGAATACGTTGCCCTGCAAAAGAAACTGTCTGAAAGTGCTGGAATAGCAGAAAGAACTGTGGCAGAGACCATGAATCAGTTGGAATTGGTTAAGACGAAAACAAACGAAGAATTGAAGAAGTTGGAGGCTAACCTGAAAGCTATCGAGGAGATTAAGGAAGCCACCGAGCTAGCTTTGCAGGGAGCGGATGCTGCGGAGACTGCACAACGCGCTCTGGAAGCCGAACTGAAGAAGTTGCGAGATCAAGAAGGTTCTACGGGTGCATAAAAAAGAAGACTTTACTTCCTTCCCAAGCTTTTCATTTCCTTTTCAGTCCAAATTGGAATGTAATTGTTCAAAGGCAATCAAAATCCATAAAGACTAGAGTAAGTTTCAGCTGTATCATATTTCCCTCAAAAACTCCAGCTAGTTACAATGTTAAAAAAGGTGCTTAAACCCCTTTTCATGGTAGAACTAACTTTTTAATTTGAAGTGAGGAAGCATTACAACATTTTCTACTATATTTGACGGAAGCACTGTCTAAGCTATAATAGAAACTGCTAGCTTCGGAAGCTACATCCGCTGTAATTCGTAAAACCATCGGCTAGTGAAGATCATTGGAAGTACCATTGATGTTCTACTCCAGATCATCTTTGATTTTGAGGTCATCAAGACTTATTCCAGAAAGTCCTCTGGGAATCCCATTCTCAGGAAACCTGTGTAGCTCAGATTCGATGTTCTTTGCTATTTCGGTTCCTTCGGCAGCTGACTCGGGGACATTCACATGGAAAGATCCTTGCTTTAGCAGTGCAGTGGTTGCATTAATTGATGCTTGCTGTTTGATGTGGTTGTAGAGATGTTGGTGGAACGGATGGTCCAGCGAATAGCAACTCTCGGAACTTTTGTCTGAGTGCTTGGATGATCCAGAGCCTTCCCTTTTGCAGAAATGTGGGAGTGATGAGATATCCATTATCTGCAGTGATTGAAATCAGATAAATCGAGGCAGAAATATCATCTGGTTTCAGTGAACAATCATGCCGTGCATGCATCACAGTACCTTTAAGAGTTCGTCTCTTCCATTACCACTCAAAACTTGCACTTTCTTCCTGGTTCTTTCTTGCAGTAAAGGCTTCACTACCTGGCGAAAGCGTGTAAAGAATATCATGGGCCACTCTTTAGTTTTGTCAGAGCTTGTAAACTCCTTTTTTACAATCGAGCTATTGATGATCAACTTCTACGATACACTTGACGTACCTTCCAGCAAGCCGAGAATATGTAAGGTGCATTTACAATATAATAAGTATTCGTCTTCTCGGGATAATTCAAGTCATCCACCGTCGAAATGACAGTCATCAACTGCAGTCAAACAACCTCAGTTAATGATAGGTATCAAGGTGTACGAGTCAAAGATGGCTTGCAAGATATAACTAGTAAGGACTGGTTAGCAAATGATGGGTACGCTAAACAAAGTCTTCACAGTTTTAGGATATACCTTTATTTGGTTCAGTGCAGAAAGCTTCAAGCCTGTCATATCCAAAACCTTTATGCATGTAGTTATGGGTCGACCATACTTTTTCGACGCAGATGGCTATTGAAAGAACGAAGACAGTAAGATCAATCTGACTGTTCAACTGACATAACTTGGGTATGCTCTTTGAAAAAGAGTTGTGCACTAACCAAAATTACACGATCCCGATATTCATTCAGCTGAATGTGAGATTGAACATAGTAGTGAACCTGCATTGGGGGAAGTCACGAGTAGCCTGTATCAATGGAAAATATATGCTACAAAATAACTGATGAGCCAATTATGCATCCAAGTTTGACAACTCCTGATACAATAGACCTAATTAAACTTACAGAGGCCTTGTCAAATGTGCTGAGTCCAACCCCAATAGCAAAGACAGGTAGTCCCTGCAAGGAAGGCAAGAGCTAGAACTTCAATTGGATCCAATCCATGTCTTGAGCAAAATATAGAAAGATGACCATCATATCAACTACTAACAAACAGCCAGAGTGACAACAGTGCTATAGAGAGAATAACCACCTCTCTTGAGTAACCTGACATTCCGATAAGCTGTGAGTCACGGACTGCTCTGTAGAGATCAGCTGGAACTATGGGTTTCTGCAGAAATCAATGGAATCTAACTCAGAAAATTAAAACATTGACTGTGCCAAAATGCATGGTGTCTTAATAACATCGAAAGCCATAAAAGCACAGCCCTAAACGCTGCTCTTCCTATGGGAGACTTTACAGATCCAGACATGTAGATTCTTGGGGACATTGAACACTACAAAAATAACTCATAGTTTCCTGTGGGAAAAAGGTAAGACATACTGCTAATATACTGTCAATCTCGTTCTGAACTCTCCAGTGCAGACTGTCTATTAACTGTGGAACAAATCAACACTTGCAAGTAAGAAACTGTAATAAGATGAATTTTAATTATATTTCAAATAACTGAACTTGAGAGCTAGAAGCTCACCATTTTATGAGCTTTTGGAACATTCGAGTCTCTAGCTCGTAAGAACCGTGCAAGAGTTTCCACTTGATATCCTTGATGGACATTCTGCACAGAAATTAACCAATATTTAGAGCAAAAGAATGGAAAATTCCCTTGCATTTTAGGTCTATAGCAAGCAAAACAACCCAACTTAAACCAGAGAACCCATGATGCCAAAGATGATGAGAAATCCTATGAAACGGTCATCGGTACAGGAAGATCATGTTGAAAATACAGTATTTCATTGTAACTTGCAACTCAGAATCTACCCTGATTGTATTGTAGAATCACTTCAAAACATATGCACTGCATAATTTGCCACAGTGGTGAACCACATAGCCATACTGTTGCAGTCGGTAGATGCAGTAATTAACCATCAATCCTCAGATTCTACCAGCACAATTAGACAACATAATTAGATCAGACATTAAAGTTCCCCCATAGATATATCGCTGTGTTATCTGACACAACCCTAAGCCTGAGATCGTCCAATGATGACAATCGATTTGCATGGCACCACTCTAAATCCAATCATCCTTCATGATGAAACTCAACTCCTCCCCTCTCCACCAATCACAACACTCTTTTAAGAGCTTACATCATTCAGAAACTGGTAGTAAAATCACTTATTCCTCCAACATCAAAGTGAAGTCAGTCTCCGTACAACACAGATCCATGAGTTTTCATCAAATCTCGAAGAGTTCAACCAAGTTGAGCTTTGCATTTACAAGCTAGGCAAACAAGCAAAGATCTAGTTGGCAGCACCACCAATTCACTAATGGCACTTGTTAATCAGCAGATCAGGGAAGTAGTAGGTATAATATAAAAGTACCTGGTAAGTCCGCTTCAATGGCTCATCAACTGCATGCCATCCCATTGGACAAACAAAGTTTGAATCAGGTAACAGTCAATTCTCAAAAGCAACAAAAAAGTAGAATACAAAGCTGGAAAAAAATATAGAAAATGGAAAGAACCTTGATCCATCAGAACTCCCAACTGATCAATAGCATCTTGAGAGCCCATCCCCATTTCCACTCTTCCTCCCAAGTCAGAAAATAAGCAAGATCTCTTTCCTCTCGGTCTTTTTCTGGGGGGAGATGAAAGAACAAGAAGAAGAAGATAGCTGAAAGTGATGAAAAAACGGAGGGGTGGGGCGAAGAAAAGGAAAAGGGGAAATGAAATGACGGTAGCTAGCACTACTTAGTAGGAAAGTAAGTATCCACCAAACTGGAAATGCAGAAAATCCAAGAATGGAGCTAGATTCGTACTACCAGAGGTGAGATCGAATGCAGATCAGAGATTGGGGATGGGATGGGTGAAATGTGATTTTAAGTGTATGATTTGTGAGAGGAAGAATAAAAGAGAGGAGTAGTCAACATAGGTGGGACTACTGGTCTAAGGACGAGAAAGCACGTAGCACCAAACCAGGCGCCACCTCACCCACAGACCCAATACACAGAAGGAAGTACTGTAGCTCAAGGTTCAGTAATGGCGGCGGTAGAAGTGAAAATGGCGAAGCTTTTTTTGCGGGTAGTGTTATGAGGAGGATTACAGAAAGGAAAAGATACGATCTTTACGCCTGGTATAATCTTTGTTTTAATTTAACCTACCGGTTTTAACTAAGGTAATTAACCTGTTTTATACTTACATGGGTGAATTTAACCTATCCCGACATAATTCGGCTGGAAAAAATTTTGAAATTGGAAATTTCAAAAATGGTAAAATATTTCTAGGCTATTGAATTTTCGGAAGATATAAGGTATTTTGGATATATGATATTTTATAATAAAATGATTAGTTATTTGAGAATATGATATTTATAAGATGTAAAGGATATTTATAGAATTATTGTGAGATTGTGGATGTATTGATTCTCTTCTTTGAAAGAAGTATGTTCTCATGGGTTGTTGTCTTTTTTTATAAGAAGATTTCACATATTAAGGATTACCGGCTCATAGTTTGTTGTAATGTATCGTAAAAGGTGACTGTTAAGATACTTAAGTTTTTAATTAATTGTTTATTTGAAGTGATTGAGAAAATATAATGTGTACTTATTAGAGTACAGTTAATTGGTGATAAATATGTTATTAGCCCATGATGTTGTCAAGGCTTATCATCTACAAAATGTTTATCCTCATCGTGTTGACATAAAAAAAACTTTTGATTCCGTTGAACTTCAATACTTGTTCTACATTCTCCAAACTATAAAATTTATTGGTTAAATTTAAGATTGTTTAATTTATGTTATATATAGTGTTGGTTTGAATGGAAGGGGGAGGTTTTCGGTAAGGGATCTAGTGTCTCTTACACTCTTTGTCATTTCTATAGAGCTACTTTACTGTCTCGTGTTACAAGCTGCCTATAAATGTGACATCTCCTATCATTCAAAGTAAAAAATGATACATATTATAAAATTATATAATCCCAAAATTCCATCCAAAATATTTCGTTCAACTCAATCCAAATCACTCCAAATCACCAAAACCAAACACTTAACCTTCAAACACAATTAACTAGTAATTATTATATAGACCTCCATAATGATGTCTAGCAAACCACAGGGGAAGGATTAGTGATTAGTAGTGAAGAGAGCGACATATGTGGTGGGAAATTGATTAAGTGTTGTGTACCATCGAACGTTTTGGAACCAACCAAGCAAAGGAAGCTGTCTCCATGCAGATAAATACTACTATTCAAGATTTGGAGCAATCGGAAATACATCTATAAAATATTTATTTTTTTATCTCGTAAAAACCAAGAGGTTTAATCCGACAAAAAATGTGCAGATGTATAGTTATGCCAGCCATCATAGCTGTATTTTGAATTTACTTGCCTTGTTGTGGGTATCTCCTACTCTTCAATAATCTTTTACCTACATGTAATGACGGTTACTAGCGGTAAAAACAAAATGATTATTACAGTCGATAGATCATCATCTTAAACAAGTAGTTATCTATTAGGTACTGAACAAAACGGCGGGGATAGCTCAGTTGGGAGAGCGTCAGACTGAAGATCTGAAGGTCGCGTGTTCGATCCACGCTCACCGCAATCAATTTTTTTTCTGCTATTGCATTTGTTGGTTGACAGTCAGCCTGAAGATGTGGGTTTTCAGTTCAATGAATACAGAGATTCCCACCCAAGAAGAAACTTTTATGTGAATGAATACATTCTCGTCATCGTTTACAAACAAACCCAAGTTCCCATTGGGCATAACTTCCCAGTACATCTAGCTGCAACTGGTCTAACCAGATTTCTGTCCAAAAATTTCCAGAAACTCTAACCAAGAAACAATAATTAACTACTGACTGCAAATTTTGATTAAACAAACAGCATCAAACATACATTTCCTTGTAATCTGTCCTTCAAGATAAATAAACCACAAGCTTAGGGGAAGACATGAAAACTATTACCTATTGACATGGCTGTCAATGCTCAAGACATTTCAGGAACAAATTCTTCTCCCCTAAGAATCAACAATCATTAATGTATATTCCATACAGGCTAGAAGAAATCGAACTCCAGGTAATTATCAGAAGAACCCTTTTGACCAGGTCCACCACCAGCAGCAGCATTAGCAACAGCAACAACTCCACCAGCTTTCCCACTTGTGGAAGGCGGTGGGGGTCCGGGGATGCGGTCTATCTCGACCGGCTTAGGTATCTCGGGCGGAGTAGCGCAACGAATCAACGCCCAGTTCACGCCTTCGAAGAAAGGATGCTGCTTTACCTCAGTGGCTCCTCTCTTGTACGCCAATCTGTTCTGCGGTTCTTTCACAAGAAGGCCCCTTATCAGGTCCCTTGCTGCAAAGCTGACGACTGGCGATTCCGGGAACCGAAGAGGCTGGCCAACGACGTTGAATAAAGTGGCCCGGTTCCCCGATCCTTTGAAGGGAGTTTTACCATACAAGAGTTCGTACAGAAAGATCCCGAACGTCCACCAATCTACAGCACTGCCGTGGCCTTCGCCTTTAATGATCTCAGGAGCCAAATACTCGTGAGTGCCGACGAATGACATTGATCTTGCCTCGGTTGGCTCTGCCATGAGTTCGGGTAAAGGTCTCACTTGGTTACCAACATCATTCTTGGATTTCTTCTCCCTTTTGGACTTGCTGGAAAAGAGACGTGGCGAGAAGCATGTTGTTGGAGCTACACAAGACGGTTGGATGCAGGAAGGTGGCTGAATACAAGCCGGTTGAGCACAGTAAGTTGGATTCTTTTGAGATGGATGATCTGCATCGATGATGGATGAGGATTTGACGAGTGTTGGGCTGACAGCGCAACGAAGGGAAAGGTCGAAGTCGGAAAGCATTATATGTCCATCCTCTCTGACTAGTACATTCTCCGGCTTGAGATCCCGGTAGATGATTCCAAGCATGTGGAGATACTCCATAGCTAATAAGACCTCAGCCACATAGAACCTGAAAAATTAGAACCGGAGAAGCATAAGCGCCCGAGTCGTTTTGGACATCAGTATAAGAGATATGGTAAAGGAAAGATTACAACTTGGCATGTAAAATCATACAAAGGACTCATATATAAGAGATATGGTACAGGAAAGATTACAACTTGCATGTAAAATCGTACACAAGAATCATAAAAAAGAGATATGGTACAGGAAAGATTACAACTTTCAGAGTCTAAGATTTGTCTAATGAATCATACAAAAGAATCAGTGTAGCTAATACAAGCATGAAAATTGAACGAAGGTCTCATAAACAGTTGCCTGTCAAATTGTTGATATTCTCCTGAAGCTACATTAGTGAGTGATTAAAGAAAAGCACATGATAATAAGTCAAGAATAGAGGGATTCAACATACTTTACGGCTTGTTCGGTGAAATGCTTCCCTGGTTGCCTCTGCCTGAGAGTGTGCAAGTCACCTCCAGGGCAGAACTCCATGACCAAACAAGAGAATTTCTCCGTGTCGAAGTGGGTATAAAGGGTAGGAAGGAAAGGATGGTCCAGAGACTGAAGTATTTCTCTTTCAGTCTGAGCTCTAAGCAGCTTCTTACGGCTCGCAAGAGAGCCTTTGTCCATGACTTTCATTGCGAAATAACACTTAGTTCCACTCAACTCTGACAGATACACGCTCCCAATGTCGCCACAACCTAGCCTCTTTAGCAACCTGAAATGATTCAACCCCAAAACCCCATCTCTCATCCTGACAGCTTGAATGGCTTCCCACCTCAAATCATTCGCCTTGTGAGGTTTGCTGATACTGCTACTGAAGCTGCTACACGAGCTCTCGTCGCTGATATCGGTGCTAGTGCTTCCTCTACACATGCTACTCTTCCCACTCTCGACATACACCGAACTGTTCTTAACACTTCCATGCTCCGATGCTTTCTTCTCTTCATCAAACACAACACCCTCCTGTGAACCTCTGGTATCCAAAGACAAGGATGACGCAGTAGATCCCAATTTACTACTCAACGAGTCAGCAGTCACCTTTCTGTTAGAATTTGGGAACTTATTCTTCTTATCAGAGACTTCAACAGTAGTAGCTTGCTTTGGTGTGTTTCCTAACGGCATCGGCACTTGCGGCCCATGACTATTCATCTCAGATTTCGGAGACACAAGCTTGAGATCATCTAGCCTCAACTTATGAACACTGGCTCCCTCCTGCTGTTGTTTGGGGAAAGATTTACTGCCTGTTCTTGAGGCCATTGTGAACTAAATTATACAATCACTACATTAGAGGGGACAAATAAGCAGCTAAACATCCAACACCGGGAATCATATCTTCCAGCAGTGTAGCAAAAGGATTTGTGTGTATCTGATTCCCTCCGGTGTCCCCAAATCACACCTGTTGAACAATAGCTGAGTAAGTGCCAAGCAAGGTACACAATGCTTATAAAGAAAATTGGTGTTTGAAAGAGGTAACATACTATTTAACCATATGATTAAATTGACTACGCCACCGAATACAGTTTCAAGAAAGCACAAGTCTTTTAAGAATTCAACAATAGAGGCTCCCAGTATTCATACGTAGAATAAGTTACTTGGAGTAACCTGATTGGAGCAGAACATTTTTCAAGTCAAAAGGAAGATAAAGAGAAAATAAAGCAACAGAGTGAAAAAGTTCAACAAGGGGAATCAAAATCATAATCTCCCAGAATCATGTAGGAACCAGAAGGCGTGCTAGGTTAACACTTTGATTAAAGCAAATAGGAAAGTGGAAATCCCCCATTCAACAAACAAACAACTCACTCTTACAGATCTTTTTCCCACTGAAGGGAGTAAAATACAAATCAAAATAACACATTGTTTGGAGATGAATTAGTGCTGAAAGCCTGAAATTAACTGATCCTACAAACCAGAAACATAATAAAAAAAAGTTCAACAAATTTGAGCTTGAGAAACGAACAGATCCAGTTTGTTAAGCTAAGCAAACAGTGAAAGCCCTAAGAAATTAACTGATCCCACCTACCAGAAACACAATCAACAAATTCAGTATGAGAAGGAATAAAACAGATCTTGACACCAACCCACCAAAAAATCAAGGCTTTAACCAAAACCCAGAACAGATCCAATCCAAATCGGAGACAATCAAACCACACATGATAGAACTGAGAGGAAGAGAGGTGTACCTAGGTTGAGAGAGATCAGGAAGTGGAGGAAGGAGGAGCAAAAAAGGCTGGCTTTGCTTGCTTTTGCAGATAATCAAAAGGAAAAGGAAATGGGGGGAAGCGAAGCACTGTAGAAAGGAGAGTAGAGAGAGGCTAATGGTGGCTGGCTGCTGCCAAATTAAAACTGTGAAAGTTGGAAGAGAGAGAGAGAGAGAGAGAGAGAGAGAGAGAGGGAGAGAGGGAGATGTGAAAGCAGAGGTGAAATGGAAGCTTGAGATAGAAAGAGAAGAAAATACAGAGGTGAGTTACTCACTGGATTTCTCTTGTTTATGACTGAAAGCCAAAGGCTAAAAGGTTAAGATTTCATTTCATTGTTCACACAGAGAGCTGAGTTGGAGGATTCCAAACAGACAGACATGGCCCCATAAAGCAGGAGGGGGGAGGCCAAATTATAAATTTTAGGTATGGTCCAAAAGGCAAAGATTTTGGTCTTTGAACTCATCGTAAAATGGCAAGCAAGCTCTCTCTCTAATGGCGGCACAATTCTAGTTGCTGTCATTAATTTCTTTTTTCCCCGATAATTATTATCATTGGGTGGTAGTGATGGCCGGGGAGTGCTTTCTCTGATGAAGAAGAAATGTGCGTTAATCTGGATTTTAGTATCATGGTAAGTATTAAATTTTGTATGATTAATCATTGGAGTATATTCAGTTATTTATTTACATGTCAATTTTTGTCATCAAAATTGCACGCTAATTTTTTCCAGTGGTGTTGGGATTCAAATACGAGATTTTTACGAAAATAATAAAAGATTTTGTCGATTTGATTTGAAATTTTTTCTATCGATTTGTAATAAACCACGGAACCCATTTTAGGCATAGTGTTAAGTTAATATACTCAATAAACTATATATCGTTATCTTTCAATTGAACCGTTTTTTTTTCAATTGAAATATATTTGAATGTGTTACCGCTGATTATTTTATTTAATTTTCAATTATGTTGAGGGTATTACTCCGATATCTCATAAGTACAGATACTTCCCACTTGATTGTTGGGCATAAACGATGTAGCGTCTCATTGGTGCCTAGGTGGTAGCCACGTAGGGAGATTCATACCTTGTGGTACCCGAATGACTGTTGACATCAACTACGTGATGCCTAGATGACATCAACTACGTAAGGCAGTGTCCGTAATTTGGGGTTATTCGAGCGCTAACCTTATTTTGATTAAAATGTATAATATTTTTTTATGATTTTATATTAGCTATTAGTGTAAAAAAAATATTGAATAGTAATTACTAGTAACAATATGAAAAGGAGCATATTGTCGAATTAATGGTGACACAATCATAAATAATATGCATTACTTTGACTAATAGCCATATTATATGCCTACTGGCTGGCTGCTGTCCATTTTTCAAGCTACTGGTTTATTCTTTCATTGTTTTTACTGGTATAAGTCACTTTCAAATTTATCATTAGTACCGAATACTCCGACTTAGCTGGTTAAGGCTGTCGATTATTGTTGTTACGATATCTAAAAGTTTTGAGTTCGAATCATAATTTTTCTTTAAAAAGAGGAGAAATAGAAAATTAAACTTGAGACCAAGATTAGAATTGAATCTCTTCAACTATCTAGTGTTAGGATATGTTCTTCTATAAAATCGGAATTTAACCGAGTTCATATGTCAAAAAATTGATACGTCGAATTGGAGGTCCTTCGTATAAAAATCTGGGACCCTTCGTTGGTCCCCCAATAGCTTATTGTAGTTGTAAGAAAACAATTGGGGGTGCTGCTGCGACTATCCTTTGTACACGTTTGAGTTTATCTGCTCTTTTTTATTTTATTTCAATTTTGAAAGAAAGAGCATACAAACTCTCGCAATTTAATCAATATCACAGCTGGAGGTGTGGAAACTGGAAGGCCTGTAGCGGGCGGGCGGGCTAGTTCTCGTGGCACATCAACGATTATTACGAATGCAGAGTGAGACAACGACGCAATATGTCAGATGATGGTAAGTGCTTTCGATGTCCTAACTCGGAGCAACTTGTCTTCCCTTTTGAAGATCACTCGTTCTTTGAAACATCACTCCTACCATGGATCACAGACCGCTTGAAGTTATCGAACAAGCTGACTTCTTTTTGGGGTTGCATGTATACCTTTGGAGGACCATAAATGAAACTCTGCTTCAGCACTTTAGCACCACTCCCAAGCTATTGTCACAACGTATACGAATGTCCATTGTGAAGAACGCCCTTGCCAAAGATCTGGCTCATAAGTTTGGTCAGTCTGCATGGACAGGGATACATATCTCATGGAACCAGTCACTCCATAGGTGGGTGCCCCTTGACGTGAATGGTCCAGTTAAACCAAAGACTGGTCAAGCAGCTGTATGATTCTTGATCTGTGATACCGCTAGCCATGTTCTTACGACATAAAACACGAGCTTTCGGGTGTGAGTTCGATCACTCAAGTAAGGTAACAAATTATCCAAGCAAACAAAGAATTTAACAAACACAATCAATTGGGGGCTAAACAAGGACGTAACCGACATAATTAATCTTTTCTTGAATGGGAAGGAATTCTTGATTACAATCAAGAGCACGGGGAAAAATCAAAACATCATTTCATCAATCAAAGCCCCCTCACTAAAGCCAAACACTCCAAGCCTAAATAGAAATCTCAAGAACAAATTTCAGCAAAATCCAAACCCAAAACATCATATCACCATTATGATGCTTTCCTTCCCCCCCCCCCCCCCCCCCACCACTAGCAATCCAAAACCAAACACACTCAATGGGTATTTCACAAACCATATACAAAATAAGTTTGTTGTACACATACTTGGAAACTGGTGACCATTTCCCATCTCCTCTCATGGCACAAATCCAATGTCCTTGAAGTATTCATGCTCTAGGGCAGTCCTGGCTGTAATTCGTTTGCTTGGATCCAAGCACAGCATTTTCTGTAAGGAACAACAAATTCAGGACATGTAGACTGAAGGGTTTTCTGCTGCTGTCAAGATGATCTTAACAAGAGAGCAAGAGATGCAGAGCTTCAAACTTACTCGTAAAAGGTCAACACCGGTTGATTCAAGAGTTTGAACCATGGTTGCCAGGTCCTGCAAAAAGCATGGTTGTTGAATTTTCAATAAGATTCGTCTAGTCCTAGTTTGAGAGAGTAACCAAAATGAAGTATGAAACCTTTGAGGGCCACTTTGGGAAGGTGGACTTAAAGTCGGGTAAAGATGTTACTCCAGGCCAGGTGTCTTCATTGGGTGTCCCCATGATTCTGCAGATATGGGGGAACAAAATCCTTAGATCATCTCACAATATCGTGAAATAGTTGTTACCTTTAGTGCTTATCTTTGTTGTCAATGCAAATCCGCATCATTTATTTTGCCAGATTCAATGAGCTTTATCGTGCACAAAGACAAGACAAAGATATGCATAAGAAGGATGCCATGGCAACTGAAAAGAATCAGGAAGCTACTAGACCTGAAAATCTTAAATAGCTCATCAATCTCAGAGTCCCCGGGGAATAAGGGGCGCTGGTTCACCATTTCGGCGAAAATACATCCTATAGACCACACATCAACTGGAGTAGAGTAGTGGTGAGATCCGAGAAGAATCTCTGGGGCTCTATACCAAAGAGTCACCACCTGGGTGCAGAAAATCAGAGCCAAACAACAATAAGGCCAACTAATAAACTGCCGAGTGATCAGACATAATGAAGGCAACTAAAAAACTAGTTTGTATACCTCATGGGTGAATGTCCTGACGGGGATACCAAAAGCTCTGGCCAGACCAAAATCTGCAAGCTTGAGTGCATTGGTACGACGATCAATAAGCAGATTCTGTGGCTTTAGATCTCGATGAAGAACCCTGTGAGAATGGCAATAAGAAATGCCACGGAGGATCTGGTATAGGAAAGTCTGCAAAATGGAAGATAATTAATAATGATAGATGTTCAAATTGGCAGCAAAGTGATATCAAAGAGTTCCAATAGGGAATATCTTCATAAGAGAAAAGCGATATTATATTAGTACTCATACGAGGGAAATGAAGCCCAGCATAGATAAGGTGATTACAAGAATTCTAATAGTATGAGCATCAAATCAGCACCTTGAACTTTTCACCCAAACATAAATCCAACAAATAATTCGGATGTTGGCATAAGAATTATCATTGCTAGGAATACAAATTCATAGCAGTTGCATGATATTAGATTGCAGGAGCATAGTTGCGGATAAAGGGGAAACGTGTAGCAAATCCTATCTGTCGCAAATTTATTACTTACTTTGACTATACGCGGATCCTTAGCAAACTCCGGACTTGAGTCCATGTGCTTTTTCAAATCTAAGTCCAGATACTCAAAAACCAAATATAGCCGTTTCTCACTGTGCACCACATCCTGCAACCTGCAGCCAACACAAAAACAGCGGACTAAAAGAAGTAGCTAATGATTGGGAAAGCAAAGATCATACTAAAATTCTTCTGATACCCTAATAAAACTTGTCACAACCAACTTAATGATGCATTATTCTTCAGTTACAAAATGTATTGCTGCCCAGATATTAGGTTCATATGAATAAGAAATTCGAAGTGGGACACAAATGTTAAGCCCACACAATTCTTAATACGTATTCCATATAAAAACCAGAGATAAGACAAACTTCATGAAAGTAAACTGGTTACAAGCATCTCTTTGAGACATACCATGACCGAAAGCAGTTTTGCTAGACAACTCAAAAAACAACATAAGCAAGCAAGCACACACCTAACAATGTTACCATGCTGCATTTCTTTGAGAAGCGAAATTTCTCTAATGGCGGTGCTTGGCACTCCCTCATCTTCCTGTTCAAGACGAATCTTCTTCAAAGCAATAGTCTGATTGGTGTTTCGATCACGGGCCTTATATACCACTCCATAAGTTCCTTCCCCAATCTTCTCCACTTTCTCGTACTGCCAACATCAAAATTTCAAACACACACTTTCAACATTGATAGTACAAAAGGTTAAACAGATTGATAACACAGTAAACAACCACCGGCCAAGCAAGCCAAGTACCTGCTCCATTCAATCGGGCTAAACGATCCCCCTACAATTTCCAGCCAAAAGAGAAAAGCAGCATTAAAAAGAGATCAGATCTCAATCAAACCAGCAAACGAAGAAGAAATCATCAAATAAAATCAAATCATCAGAAAATGCAGATGACTAGTGGTGTTAAAATGCTAGAACAGTAAACCCGGTCTGCATAACAAGGGAATCCAGAAGCGCACAGAGCTAGAGATGAAATGAAAAAAACAGAGACGAAATCTCGATCATCAAA
Source organism: Linum usitatissimum (assembly GCA_030674075.2). Taxonomy (NCBI): domain Eukaryota; kingdom Viridiplantae; phylum Streptophyta; class Magnoliopsida; order Malpighiales; family Linaceae; genus Linum; species Linum usitatissimum. The sequence goes on from JAUJYP020000192.1 coordinate 7,462,146, forward strand.
AAGAAACCATATCAGTTTGCAAAACCGACATCCACACCTCGGGGGAAAACTGCAATCCAAAGGGGGAAATGGAGCTCGATGGATGGTGTAGTTACCGGGAGCAAGGCTCTCTGCAACTCGTCCCACAGGTGGACGAGTACAAGGAGAAACGGGAATCAGATTACGGTGGTGGTGGTGGTGCCCGCCGGCGGCATATGCAAGCGAAGCAAATTGGCAGTGAGTTGAGTTGTGCTTGACTTGTGAAGAAAATAAAGGAAAGGAGTAAAGAGTAAAGAGAGCCTCACCAAATAGGGGAAAATAATTAATATTCCCCGTGGGATTATTCCGAAAATGTTGGGTTTTTTTTTAGTATGGTCCTTACAAAAAGAGTATTTAATTTGAAACGAACGTATCACAACCGTCCAAACACAGCCGTTGAGATTTGAAAAAGTCGTCTTATGCCCTCTGAAAAAAAAATTAATTTATGAAATTTTGCCAAGGCAACTGGTAGTAGATACGGAAATGGGTTTGGTACCCTTTACATATTTGCTTGTTTGTTTGATTTGTATTCACTTGTATTTTATTTAAACGGGCAAAATGTGATAGCCGGATTCATTTGTTATTAGGTTTCGTTTAGTAGGGTTATTCCGGACAAACTTTTGGACCTCGCATTTTTAGCACGAGTGTCCATCGGATTCGAGGATGGGTCAGATACTATTGGATCCTTTTCTGCCCGTTGCCCCATGGGTACAAAATCAATATGTGCCCATCAACTATCCGACTTTGACCGGGTTTTAACCATCTAGAGCAGATGGACTCCAAGAGAGTAACCCGTTTGTAGACTACTACCTTATTTTATATGAAATTTCCGGAGTGCTACTTTCTTTTAATATGAGGTTTCTGAACTACTACTACCAAGTCTAAACTTTAGCAATATTGAGGTCGAGTTAAATGTCTATTTTGGGAAAGTGTTCTTTTGAAGTAATTTTGTTGGTAGAGTTATGTGTTTGACGATAAAGTTGAAGCTTCAAGAAACCATGGGACCCAACCACAATAAAATACTTCCTCAAGCCAAATACCAAAAATCAAAGCTGAAAACAATCCCACCAAAAAAACACCATTACAGCAATGGTGATTTTCTTCCTTCCTTCCTTCCTTCCCCTAATAGATTCTCTCAAAGAAACCAGTTTGTTTTTTTCCTCACAAGCAAGCAACACAACCGGGGTGATGATGGACTTAACACTACACAAAAACATATACATCTTTTTTTGTTGTCGCTGGGCACTTAGAATAAGGGTGACCATTTCCATATCCACTTACGGTCCAAACCCAATGTCCTTGAAGTAATCATGTTCTAGGGCAGCCCTGGCGGTAATTCTTTTGCTGGGATCCAAGCACAGCATTTTCTGTAATGGAACAAGCACAGTGGGATCGTGATCCTGAGCGGCAACCATGGTGATCGTAACGAGAGAAGAAAAACGTCAACTTACCCGTAGAAGATCAATACCAGTCGAAGGGAGAGTTTCGACCACAGTTGCCAAGTCCTGCAAAAAGATCATGATTTGAGAATTTTCAGTAATGTTCGTCTAGTCCGAAGCTGGAAAGACTAGCGAAATGAAGCATGAAACCTTGGAAGGCCATTTTGGGAAGGTGGACTTGAAGTCGGGCAAAGATGTTACTCCAGGCCAGATGTCCTCATTTGGCGTACCCGTGATTCTGTAGATGGGAGGAAGAATAATATAATGCACCAATCTCTACATTTCAGTTCCGAATGTAAAACAAAGAAAATGCATAAGAAGGGTGACAAGGGAACAGAATGGAAATCGAGAAGTCATACAACACCTGAAAATTTTGAATAGCTGATCAATCTCGGAGTCCCCAGGAAACAACGGGCTCTTGTTCACCATCTCCGCAAAAATACATCCAACAGACCATATATCGACTGGAGTAGAGTAGTGGCGAGATCCGAGAAGAATCTCTGGGGCTCTGTACCAAAGAGTCACCACCTGGGTGCAGAGAGAAAGAGCCAACAATCGGGTGATGAAAAAGGCTTTTTGACACCATTAATGTGAAAGCATAGGAGCTTATAGCTAATATTACTACCGATTTGAGTAGGATACTGAATCACTGAAACTTGATAGCTAGAAACATTAATGACAATGAAGGTTGATATGTGATATGTACCTCATGGGTGAATGTCCTGACAGGTATACCAAAAGCTCTGGCCAGCCCAAAATCTGCCAGCTTGAGTGAATTGGTTCGGCGATCAATAAGCAGATTCTGTGGCTTCAGATCTCGATGAAGAACCCTGTGCGAATGGCAATAAGCAATGCCACGCAGGATTTGGTGAAGGAAAGTCTGCAAATAGAAGACAACGGTAGATGTTCAATTATTGGTAGTAAAGAGGGATGGCATCCACAATTAGTGACATTGTCTTGAGGTATCAACGAGTTCCAGCAGGAAATATCTTCAACCGATAAGAGGGTAGAAATATTGGAATCAACATATGCAACAAAAGTAATTATTAGATGTTTCCATACGAAAAATCATCGCTAAGGGATAAGTAGGACAGAGTTCCTAGCAATTGCATGCCCATGCCATAACATCACAAGAGCGCAGTTGCAGTTACAGGGAAAACGGTAGCAAACTATATTTCAATGAAATTTTCACTTACTTTGACTATTCGGGGATCCTTGCCAAACTCTGGACTAGAGTCCATATGTTTCTTCAAATCTAGGTCCAGGTACTCAAAAACTAAGTATAGGCGCTTCTCACTGTGCACTACATCCTGCAACCTGTAGCCAAAACCCAAAACCAGCAGATAATTAATTATTGGGAAGGCAGACAAATTTACAAACTGATTCCAGCTCAACAGCTAACATGATGAGGTATTATTCTTCAGCTACAATATACATGGTTGCCTGATATTGGTTGGAATGAATAAGAATTTGAAATGAGATCACGCACAGTAATTCACATGTTATTCCAAATAACAACCAGAGATAACAGACTTCAAAGTAATATGATCACAAACAACTCCTGGAAACATGCCAAGATTCAGAAGCTACTAAAAAACAAGGCACAAGCATCCTCACTTACCAAACAGGCACCAAATGATCGAAGAGCTCATATGGAGTTAACGAAAGCGAGCACACACCTGACAATGTTGCAGTGCTGCATTTCTTTCAGGAGCGAAATTTCTCTAATGGCGGTGCTCGGGACACCCTCATCTTCCTGCTCGAGGCGAATCTTCTTCAAAGCAATAGTCTCATTGGTGATGCGATCACGAGCCTTATACACCACTCCGTATGTTCCCTCCCCAATCTTCTCCACTTTCTCGTACTGCCACAATGCAATGTCAACAAAGTAACACAATCATGAATAGCACAAAGTAAAATAAGATCACAGATGTTCTCTCAGACAAGATTGAAAAAAAAGCTTCTATCCAAGCAAAACGAAGTACCTGCTCCATTCAATCAGGCCTCAGCAATCCCCCTGCAATTACAGCATCCAACAAAAAGAAGTATAAACAATAGATCAGATCTCAATCAATCATGGTATAAAAACCGCAGAAGAAACCACTAAATCAATCATCAGATAATGCAGATTACTAGTTGATGCAAATGCTGGACCATCAAAACGGTCTTGCATATAAACTCAATCCGGAAATCCACAGAACAATAGAAACGCAATCGCCGATCATCAGAACAAAACCAGAGCAGTTGCGAGGCCGACATCCACAGCAAAATAGAGAGCAAAACCGCAGCAAATAAGGGAGAATGGAGATGAATGGATGGTGTAGTTACCAGGAGATAGAGTCCCTGGAACTCTTCCCACGGCGGATGAGTAGAAGCAGAAACGGAAATCGGATCCCGGAGGAGGAGGAGGTGCTTAAGCCGGCTGCAGATGCAAAGCGAGGCAAATTCACAGTGAGGTGAAAAGGGGGAGAGTTGTGATTGACTTGTGAGGAAAATAAAGGGAAGAGAGCCTCAGCCAATAACTAATAATAAGGAAAATAATTAACACTCCAGTTAATTTTATTTGTTTTATTCTGAAAAATGTAAATTTTAGATATGGAAAATATAAATATTATTAATGGTCGTCGTGAATGAAAATTACGTGTTACAAGTGATGAATGTACTAAACGTGGGTGAGTCAAGATACATAGTATGTTTTGTTGGTTCACAAGTCACATCATTTCCTTTACGTTTGATAAATTGAAGTTTATAAAGACGACTATAAGTATAAGTTTACACTTGTTGGAACAAACCATATATACCAAATAACGAACGTACTAAACGTAGGTGAGTTAAGACACAAAGTCTGTCTTGCTGGTTCATGAGTCACACCATTTCCTCTACGATTGACAAATTGAAGTTTACAAAGTGAAGGACTAGTAAGTATAAGCTTGCGGGAATAAAATACCAAAACTCTAAATGTAGCTCATGTTGAACGCGGGTAGTGATTGCATGTTTGTTTGTTTTCGAAAACAACCTCATGATACCCTTGATAACTTCGGTGGATTTTACATGCTCCTCTAAGGTTAACTAGTCAACCGTTAAACGTGCTCAAGTTGGTTCGTGACCCACTCTAGTGGTGATGGTATCGTATCCATAGAAGTTGCTCCTACAACAACCGTATAGATTGAACTGCAAAACAGAAGAATACTGTGGGAGTGAGCTTTTTCTGGTATGGGGAGAAGCGAACAGAGGGTCAAAAACGACTTTATTCAAAGTGAGCAAACGGTCAAAAGTCAGAAGTTTAAAGGTTCATCGTGAGTGAGTGAGTGAATTATGGAGAAGAGAAATAAATAAATAAAATAAAATACAAAATGGTCCAGGCAAAGGCAACCACCACGCCACTCCTTTTCAACCCTCTTTTGGGACCATTCACTTATTTCTGATTTCACCCTTTTTTTCCCTTCACGCCATCGTACCCTTTTACTTTTTAACTACGTACTAGGTTTGACGGATGGTTCGAAAATGGTTATAATATACTTATGTTTCATTCGTTTTTGTAACGGTTATTAATTGTAATTATTTTTGTTTTTATTTCGGTGATAAATTAATTTTATCATCATACCAATGCGGTTAACGATTATAATCACTCACAACTGTTATAACCACTCTTCTTTATAAAAAAAAATTCAAAATGTATCCACTTTAATTCATCTCTAAAGTGATGGATAATATAGTTTTCATTGAAGAATAAAAATGAGAAAACGAAGAGATGTCGTCGAAGTCAAAAATGACAAATGAGATATTTTTGAGAAAGTAAATGGATTAGATTTAGTTTTTTTGAAAAATTTAATGTACATTTAGATTATTTAGTGGGCTTATTGGCTCATGTATTGACGGATAAACATTGGTTATATATCAGGTCGGTGATGGTTATGGGTATCGTTACGGTGATGGTGCGGTTACTGCATAACCCATAACCTAACCTTATCCATTCCTAGCGGTTAACGGTTTATAATCGTAACCTCAAAGTACCCAGTCCACGCGGTTAATAACAGTCAAACTCGGTGAGGTTATGGTCGGTTAAGTGGTTAAGCAATCAGGATTGCCAGGCCTACTACGTACTGATGGGCAGCCCAGCCACCCATAAGACTCAATGTTCGTATGGCCGATGATCAAGATTAATGTAGACGGGATCGTGTCGCCCACGGTAGGTGGAGCAGTGGGTTATTATTTCGATATGAATTGTTGCAAAGTGTTGGACGTACTTATTTAGGACTCCTTGAGCCTTTGACCACTATATTTTCGAACTTCGGGTCGTTCATGATACATGTTAGTGGTGCTTTCGACAAAAACTCTGACTGGTGGACATAAAAAACAACACGAAGCTGATCCACTCTCGTCTATCCCATTGAAGCACGCGTTGCGTGGCTGGCGGCTACATCTTCATGGAGATACTAGTTCGCCTTCTTGAATAGGGAAGTCTAACCCGGGCAAATTATGTTTCTTTCAGGCTTGAGCTTTAACCAAAAAGCTTGAAAATCTGAAGTACCGTATTTTCAGAATTCGAGCCCTATCCAATTCTATTGGATGTGGAATTTTGGGATTATCTGAAATCCGATTTAACTTGGCCGATTTGGGCTAAACTCGACCGGATTATAAAGACCCCTCAATTCAATAGTGTAGTTTCATCATGAAGCTCGTCACTTTCCCTACTTTGATGAATGATATTGAACAGTAGTATGTTATGGAGTGGTCTAATCACTCATTTCGGGTGGAGTCCAATGACACATAATTATCAAAATGCCATCATATATAGAAATGTTATTCTACAAGTGCTACGTCAAAGGGTTTTCTCACTGTCTAGTATAGGTATTAAAATACCTTACGGTTATATTACCGTATTAATACATTTGTTATTTACGTTATTTTAACATAGTAATATGCGTAAAAATTCAGTAACACAAAAGTGAATATAAATTAAAAATTATTAAAATATATATTTGATTCCTTATAATATATTTATTAAACGTCTAATTCGTATTTAGTACGTGAAGCATCAAACAAGTATGAAAAAATTAAACAACTTTACAATAGTACGAGAACGAAAGTTTGAAAGCAATATTCATCAGATTTTTGCTAACCAACGCTTTAAAATTATATATATGACGTTTTATTCCAAGTAATATATAACATAAAAAAACTTTTTTCCCCAAGGCTAGACCGAGATATGTACAAGATAAAAACATAAAGTGTTTGTTGGGTTCAAATCCGATACATCTGGATCGCCAACAATCAACTCCATCACTATAACAACAAATAAATGAAAAGCAAATGACAGTTTTGACCTCATCTAAAATGTTTTAGACGAAGCCGAAAGCCAACAATGCGACGAGGAACACAATACTACTTCCCGCAGCTGAAGAAGAAGAAGCCCCGTTGATACTTGTAGTTGTAGGCGGCGGCATTCCCCAGCCACCAATGTCTCCTCTTGCGACGTTGGATCCGCCACCGCCGCTGTAGACACTTTGAGCCGCTGCTGGTATGACAATTACGGCGAGGATGGCGACAATAATGACGGCGCAACGAAGGTTTTTGTAATTCATGTTTTGCTGTAGTTTCATGCAACTTCCAAGTACGATGTATATGACGAATTAGGGTGATTAATTTGAGAATGTTTATATATATTACATGAATAAGGTATGGAAAAGGTCAAAAGTCAACTTGTATTCGTACGTAGTATTCTGGGTTCGTTTGTACGTGTCATGGTTTCTGACTTACTAGCTTGGTTTAATTACGTGTTATTGGGCATTAATCAACACGATAGGTTTTTTATTAGAATCGCGATAGAATTTTGAATTTTTCCAATATTGTAAATAGTTGTGGATTCAGGGAGTCTCCTCACTTGTGCTCTAACCTTATGAGAGCATTTCAGATGTATGAATCCAAGTGATCGGTCCCAACACGTTGACAATCAACATAGACATGATCGTGAGAACCGAACTAATGACCTCATTCAAATCAATTCGTTTGATTTATTTTTAACCGTTGAATGAAAATTGATCCAAAAATAACTTAATCCAACGATCATAATCTGTCTGGACCAATCTCTCGGACCAGATCGCAGGTTTTGGAGACATGAAAATCTCAGGTAATGAGGCAAATCAAAACCCAAAAACTTCTTTCAACGTTAGGGTTTCCATTTCCAGCTCCAGCCGTCAGCTGCCTTCGCTAATTTCTCGCCGTACTCTCAGATAAACCATCTCCGCCGTGATATCCTTCCCTTACCCGCAACAATGAGAGCTCTCGCTCCTCTGTTGCGATCCGCCGTCAACAATGGCTTCATTCGTAGTCTGGAGCCTTCCTTAGCTGCCAAATCTCTCTCCACGAATGCTCAATCCGTCGCGACTAATTCGTTCGAGCCTGACGATTTCGAGCGGCGGATCTTCGGCGATGTCCCTGATGGAGGTGGCTCCAACAGTTTCCTCCGGAATCTCGGTAAAGCGCAGAGGGCACGGAATCAATTTTCATTGGCGCCGAAAGGAGGAGGAGGAGGAGACGGTAAGTTCGATACCGGTGAGGATGGAAGTTACAACACCCTTCAAGATGGGATGGATCAGAAGTTGAAGAACGCCGCCGCGTATTTCAAGTTTGATACTGAGGAGACTGTTAAACAGGATGGTGGGTTCAGGCCGAACAAGAGTTTCTTCCCCACCATAAATAATAATTTCAAGGTATTAACAGTGCAAACATGTTGGTTTGATCCCACAAGTTCCTTTGCGTTTCAGCTCGTTTGTGTTTGTTTCATCAATTTGATTCTTTAGAAATGAAGAGCTGGTTAGTGTTTCATTGCCCATTTGGTGAAGGAGTTTTGAATTGGTTATGCTGGAATTACTGTCTGGAACTGTGCTATGTACCTGAATTACAATTTTTTCTATGTTTGATCGTCTGAGTAACGAATCACTTCTTGTTTGTGCTAGGACTCCCGATTTTGGAACGAACGGTTGCCAAGACCTCCACCGAGAAATGAATTGAAAGTGACTACAGCCGAAGTTCTGAAGAAAGCTGATTTCAGGGTGAGCATAGTTGATTTGTTCCTTTTGGTAGTCCCTCTATAATGGCGATTATGATTGAAAAAAAATCATTTACAAGATGAAATGTTCAGCCGGTTATATCTTTCTGTTCAGGCTTGAAGTTGTTTCAAGTTTTGTGTCTGTAGTTTGTTCTAGCACCACTTTCATATGCAAGTTGGTGGTACTGAATTTTGCACTTGCTAGAGTTAGAATGGCATGTCATTTTGAAGTTCTATCTTTATGCTCCTGGTTCACCATGTATTAACCTAAGCTCACTGTCTACTGCAGAATGTTAGATTCCTTGCGAACTTCTTAACCGAGGCTGGAATTATTGTCAAGAGGAGTAAGGTACTACTGAAACCGAGTTCATTGGTTGCGTTGTAATCTGATGGACTAATCTACAGTGGGATAAGACACATAATATGTCCAGGCCTTGTATGTGTGCATGTGAAAACATTTTGAATGGTGAAATCTGTAGAAATCAGTCAATGTTTTCAGTAAAACGTCAGTTGGTTAACTGATACGAACTATTCTTTGGTTTTGGATTTCCGACTTAAGTCGTGGCAACTTGGTTCCCTGTAGATACGTGAGTCAAATTTGAAAGACGAGTTATATGTTTGATATGTTTATATATACATATGCTGTGGGTCTCATCTTCAGACTGGTAACCCTTGTTTATTGTATGGACAGACTGGGATAAGTGCCAAAGCCCAGAGGAAAATCGCGAGGGAGATAAAAACAGCTCGAGCTTTCGGACTGCTGCCTTTCACTACGATGGGGACAAAGCAATTTCACTTTGGCCAAAATATGGAGGACGGTTATTGAAGAGTTTTGGCAATCCCGGTTGGTTCACATAGCTCTATAGCTTCTGCTACAAACGAGTAGACACAAACCTGGTATTACCTTGTCTGTGCCGAAGAACTGTTGTTTTTTTGGGTTCTTAGCTCAATAGACTTCATTGAATCCTTCTCGTCTTGTTCCGAGAAGAAAGTAATGTATCAGTCGCTAGTATAAACATCAGGTAGGTTCTTGTTTCGAGATGTCTCCTTAACTCATTGGGTGTTCGTATATTGTAAGCACCTATTCCCCAAACTGCGTATAGGAGATCGGCCTTTTTCGTCCCCTAAAGGCCGTATTTTACTATTTCGTAATAGCTTCCTAATTTTCAGACTTCGGGTCGAAATTCGCCTAACGACGGTCTGCTAATAAATTGTACAGAGTTCACCCATCTTGTTTGTTCTCATCAGTTGCACTTCTATGTTGATACGGCAGTGACCGTCGCAGGGTACGGGGACTCGGTTTGGTAATTGTAGACAACCACAACTCGATTGTGTCGTTCACAGGACAAATCGTTAGCTACATTACCGACCCTCTCACCATGGAGTTCAAGCAATCCGATAGGTTATTGTTGCTGCACCGCCGTGGATGCCACACCCAACCACAATTTGCACCAACTTTGTTGAAGCTGCCCGTCTCCTCCACTGCACCACTATTGACATTCGAGTCGGCCTCTTACTCACTGAATGTCGCATCATCCTCTCCATCATGCCCTCGGTTTCAATCAGTTATATACCTCGTCGGGATAATTGCGTTGACAAATTTTTTTTGAAGAATGATCTAACACACAATTACCATCATAATCACTCATAACAAAACAATTACAATGATACTTTTTAAATAACTTAATTAAACGCAGCGTTTTCAATGTTTAAAACACAATCCCTAATTTCGTCTTTCTACCTCCTCGCCCGTAAACAAAGAGCCACTCTCCGTCGTCTTCCCTCACAAATCCCACACCAAACACCTTCCCGACCTCGACGGTTTCTGCTCGTTCGAAGAATCCGGCGTACCTCCGGTGCCGCTGCACTAAGCAACTTCAAATTCCTTCCTCCTTAATTTTCCGCAGACGATCCTCGACGGTGAGTTCGTGTCTCCTCCACCATTTTCTGTCTCTCTTTCCTTCTTTAGCTTCGCCCTAGACTCCTCTTCTTCTCCAGCTCTTTTCCACTTTCTATCGGATCTGCTGCTGCTTCTTCGAATGTCGCCGGATTTTCTTCTTTCCTTTTTTAGAAACCTCCCTTCGACGGGAACACTTATGATATTCGTTTATTGAGGTATTTTAGGCCGACTGGATGAATGGTGGGGATGAGGAATTAGAAAACTTCAGGAGGTAGTTACGGTGGAGAAAGATAACACATTTCAATATTAATGCTCGATGGTTGTTTATGCATCCTCTACTTTCCTAATTACTTGTGGCTGAAATGCATCTTCTTGTGAAATGTGGTTTCGAATGGTTGCATGCTAGGTTTACATGCTTAGGATTCGGTGATTCTTTGTACAGTTCATGTGGGAATGGCAAAATGTCGACAGCCAGAGTTTGCTGATCTTATAATTTCAACAACTCTAGTCAGCTAGAGTCTGATCTTTTGTTAGTTTTTGTATTTTTGAATTGGGCGATATAAACTTGAGGGAGTAGTGGCCAAGTAGGAATTCTTAAGCCTCTTAGAAGTGGTTTGAAGCATTAACACTCGGGTATCGTTCTTATACTGCATGATCAGGAATGATGTTTGTTGTGGACCTGTTTGATTTTTCCTTTTGCGTTTTTCAAATCTTGCATGATCAATTACAACGATTATCAAAGAAGTTTACAATCTCCAATATGTTCTCTCATCTTTTATTCCTTTTTCTTTCGTCCTTGTCTTGCAGCCATCATAACTTATTGGAGATCTCCTGTATTTAAACAAAGCCGCTGATTCTGGTTTGGACTCATGGAAGAACTCGCTTTGACAGTGACTGAGCATGATCTCAGTTTCTGCGAAACTACTCTGGTTATTGGACATGAATTTCCCGATGTTGAAACGTGTAGAAGAACACTGAAAGATATTGCCATTGCTATGCACTTTGACCTGCGGATAGTAAAGTCAGATCGGAGTCGGTTCATAGCCAAGTGCTCCAAAGAAGGCTGTCCATGGCGTGTACATGTTGCAAAATGCCCTGGTGTGCCAACCTTCTCAATTAGAACATTACACGGAGGCCACACATGCGAAGGTGTTCGTGATCTTCACCATCAGCAGGCATCGGTAGGTTGGGTGGCTAGATCTGTCGAAGAACGAATTCGAGACAATCCTCAGTACAAACCAAAAGAAATCCTGCAAGAGATCAGGGACAGACACGGGGTTGCAGTATCTTATATGCAAGCCTGGCGAGGGAAAGAACGCGGTATGGCTGCACTTCACGGTACTTTCGAAGATGGCTTCCGCCTCCTCCCTGCATATTGTGAACAGATAAGAACAACTAACCCTGGAAGCTTTGCTTCCGTTTCTGCTACCGGACCGGAAAATTGTTTCCATCGCCTTTTCATCTCCTATCGTGCGTGTATCTATGGATTCATCAATGCTTGTAGGCCTCTCTTGGAACTTGATAAAGCAAATCTGAAAGGGAAATACTTGGGAACCCTTCTCTGCGCTGCAGCTGTTGATGCTGACGACTCATTATTCCCGTTGGCTATTGCTGTTGTCGACACGGAAAGCGATGAAAACTGGATGTGGTTCATGTCCGAGCTAAGGAAGCTTCTCGGTGTAAATACCGACAACATGCCTAGACTAACGATACTGTCAGAAAGGCAAAAAGGAATGGTGGAGGCTGTTGAAACACACTTCCCCAGTGCTTACCATGGCTTTTGCCTGCGCCATGTCAGCGAAAACTTCCGCGATACATTCAAGAACACGAAGCTGGTGACTATATTCTGGAATGCCGTTTATGCCCTTACAACGGCAGAGTTTGAAAGCAAGATATCAGAAATGGTAGAGATCTCACAAGATGCTATAGCATGGTTGCAGCAATTCCCACCTCAACTCTGGGCAGTAGCCTATTTTGGAGGGATGAGGTACGGTCATTTCACACTCGGAGTAACCGAGTTGTTGTACAATTGGGCTCTCGAATGCCACGAACTCCCTATCGTCCAGATGATGGAGCATATTCGCGAGCAGCTGACATCCTGGTTCGACAGTCGCCGCGATTTAGGCATGAGCTATAACTCCATCCTCGTTCCAGCTGCCGAGAAACGTATTTCCGAGGCCATTGCCGACGCCAGGTGTTATCAAGTTCTCCGGGCGAATGAAGTCGAGTTCGAGATTGTTTCGACGGAGAGGACCAACATCGTCGACCTAAGGACTCGGGTCTGCTCGTGTCGAAGATGGCAGCTTTACGGGTTGCCATGCGCACACGCTGCAGCGGCTCTGATTTCGTGCGGGCAAAACGCGCATATGTTTGCCGAACGATGTTTCTTAGTGGCGAGTTACCGTGACACCTACTCGCAGACTATAATTCCAATTCCTGATAAGAGCTTGTGGACTGAAACAGGGGAGGGGACTGATGGTGGAGGTGCGAAAGTCGAGGAGATGTTGATTCGGCCTCCGAAAACTCGACGGCCGCCTGGGAGACCGAAGAAGAAGGTCCTTCGTGTAGAGAACTTTAAGCGACCCAAGAGAGTTGTTCAGTGTGGGCGGTGTCATTTGTTAGGACATTCTCAAAAGAAATGCACAATGCCGATGTGAGCAAGAGTTTTAGTTTCTTTCTTTAGGGTTTATAGTTTTCTCCATCCATGGGTTCTGAGAATGTAGAACCTGTGTTGGTATGCTAATGTGTAGTGTTAATGTTCTTCAATCCATTTCTAGAAATTTGCAAAGTCTTAATCCTCCTCTTATGTCATGCTCCTGCTGGTTTGTGGAGACGGTAGGAGTCAAGATAGCAACCATAAATAAAGCTAAAGAATCTTAAGATAGCAATCAAATAAAGCTAAAGAATCGTCCTAAACTAAGATATCGAATCTTAACACGGCCTACGAGATATAAAATAACATATATTGTCACTTATCAGACAGCTCTATCACCTACAAATGTAAATGAGTGACAACGTCACCTGCCACATACCAAGTGCTTCGTCATAGCAGCATGTAATATACCAGCTTCGTATCCATCAATATCCATCCGTCAAACTTCCTTCATAGTGGATGATGGTCAATCGTGAGGGTCAAAGTTTTGCTCGATTCAAGAAGGGGTGGGCAGGGGGTTTCTGGAGTTTTGCTCGATTTGATTTTATGGTTTCAACCAGGGTTCGTGGCGGTTTGGTTTTTGCTGACGTTGATGACGCCACGTCGGCAAAACTAACCATCATTTAGACAGAATCATTCGGGGGACTCTTTTGCTTCACCTGATTACGAAAAGGACGTATACGGTTACCGCTGATACATAGAGGACAGTTTTGTACATAGCTGATACGTAAGAGACCAAATCGAGCCATTAGCCCACATACCAAGTGCTTCGTCGTAGCAGCATGTAATGTACCAGCTTTGTATCCCATTAATATCCATCCGTCAAACTCCACTAAAAAAACCAAACAAATTTCCAGAGAGTCATTGTGGGTTGTAATGGACCATGCTGATCGGAACAACCCCGTGCAAGAGAAACTTAAAACGACATAAAATCAATATATTAATTCACTCAATAAAACAAAAACAATTAAACATGTACACTATAATGGTGTGACTGAATTCGTACTCGAAATTTCTTTCAAAGGATATTGATCCCGTGTAACACAACACAAATAGAAAAACCAACCCGTACACGTGTCAGATAAGCCTCCATGAGACTGCCGTGTCAATGTCCTGTCTGATTATGTCTCAACCGCCGAAATCCAAACGTTGCGTTAATCCTAACAACTGCCGGCCGTAGCAGCGGTTCATCACATATAAATACCAAACAAATCTCCACCTCCATCCCTCCACGCTACATCGAATATCAACAACATTATTCGTCAACCTTCCTCTGCAACTTACCATCACCAAATTCCTTTCCTTTTTCCCTAGAGACCACCATGGCGGGCGCACATAGGTTGTTTATGTTGAACTTCATCACAACATTGACTCGCACTCTGGATAACGGGGACATCGGTACCAAGGTCATCCACAGGGTATTCTACATGATCCCCTACATGATGCTGGCGAGCGAGGACTTCGCCCGTGCCCGCCTTGAGTTTGCTACGCAGAGGATGCTGCTTCCGAAGTCGCACCCCGCGGTGTGCGCGAGAATCATGCACATCATTCGGTGCGTCCGACGTGGTAGCTTCTACAATGAGACGGCCAGTTTGCCGTTCACTACATTGTGTGTGACGCTTGACCATGGAGCCATTACGAGCATTGTGAGCGAGTTCGACGATGAGATCGTGCTGTCGCTGAAAGGAGTTAATGATGCGGGCGCTGATCAGGCGAATGGGAATGGTGATGGTGATGATCAGCAGGATGCTACTGATTGAGAAATCAATCAATCGATCTTCATTTGACTCTTGGTGCAATGATCCTTCTTTTTTTCTTTGTTTTGATGAATAATGTTGTTCCTTGTTATGCATGGATGGAATAATAATACTAATAATAATTTAAAATAATTAAGTGCATTTATTTATTTTATTTCATTTTTGACCACATAACCATATTTCACGAAGTATTGGTCCTTAACCAATGGTCCCATACGGCTCGTGTACATTAAGTTGCTTATGTTTCGAGAATCATAAGTCGCTGATATAGAAAGTACAAATGTGTAAACACATTTCCGCACGCTATGGTTAGAAAGTACAAATGTGTAAACACATTCCGCACGCTATGGTTAGAAAGTACAAACGCACGCTATGGTTTAACACAACGATAGCACATAATATTCGCAGTTACGAACTAGTACTATTGCTTATAACGCTGCGACAACTATTGTACATAGTAGAGGTTTGGACAACTAATTTATGGACTGTATCCATTGATGTATTTAGTCGCAGCCATTAGCTCAGCTTAGACTATTCTCTAACTTGGAACTCCAACTACCCGAAAACCGCTGATTCGAATTGGTAAAGGAAAAGTCGCGGTTAGCCAATACGACTAAAAAATGAACCGCACAATTGGGTCCGCCACGAATTTACTCATGAAGTACTACCAGCCGGAACAATGCTAACAGCAACAAATCTAACAGACTCAAACTCAGATGAGTTTACGCAAAGTCGATGCCTTTGTTGGGAATCATCATAATTTTGCAATCAAACAGAGTACAATCGAACTGCAAATACGAGACGACAAGGTCCCCAAAGCAACTAGCACAAAGGAAATGCTGCGAAGAAGAGAATCATTACCCATTCTTCTGGGTAAGGATTCTGAGCAAATACATAAATACAAGAACAGTCAGAACCAACAAAATTGTTCAGAGATGCCATCTGCAAAAAAACAGCAGCCTGGATACGAGCTGAATACTCTTACATGCAAATGCAAGGATCTCTACGAGAGAGCACAGAACTTTACACTACTCATACTCCTACAAAACAGATACGAACTGATTTACTTCTATGTTCTGGAAGAACGCTTTCGAAAGTCTCATCTGCAGAATGCCTTGTGTTGCAAACGTCCCTCTATTCTCCCTCTTCTAAAGTATAAACAGATTACATCATCATACAGAAATATGAACCTTATGAATGTACAAGCTAACTCAAGGCAACATCAGGGGCAAAAACATTACAAGCCAAGGACAAAGTTACACATTTTTTTCAAAAGAGACGGTGTTTGATTTACAAGAAAAAAAGGACACAAGCCTGAACATTTGGCAGCCAATATAACAAATCTTCCTCCAAGCAACCATTATAGATGAATTCTATCATTGGAAAAAAAGGAGTTGTTCATCATTCCACTCCCTGGATTGATAATAAACGAGAATTCATGTCAATAAGCAATCAAATAAGTTGATTTTTTTAACCACAAGTACCAATCACATTGCAAGAAAGAGCACTACACAACTTAACCCAATAGTTAACTATACTAGTCCCTGATAATGCCAACATCGTACTTCTATGATACTAAGCAATCTCAAAATCAAAAGATCTCAATCTACTAGACATCGGTATAAGACTGGTATGAGTGTGAGATGAAACAGACATCAGCTTTATTGATCTATAGCAAGGATTCAAACAAGTAAAGCAGGAAAACATGATGAGTAATGCTATCCCACATCTCATTTGCAGTGAAAGGCAAGTGAAACAAAAAAAAAATTAAGCCAATATAGAGGCTACAGGACCCAATCTAGCTTTCATTGTGAACCATCACCTAATAATAGAAGACCACAACTACAATAAGACTGCAATACAAACAAGTTGCTCTAAGGCCGCTCTGTTCCAATGAGTGCAAGGGTGCAAATCAAAAGATTCAATCATCCAAATAGAAAAGATAAATAATAGATATTGACGCTTCTGTTAGAAGATAAAATCTGTTTCCTGGTGGCTACCTTTGATAAACAATTTTAAGACAAGTTGATCACCAACAAAGTGATTATCCAGAATAAATGCCAGTTAAGCCAGATGTTCAACTGTTGTCACTTCAGTTTAGCCCACAAGCATATCCATATACGTATGCATGTAAGAGTACTATGTTTTAAGCACACAAATACTTGGGTCTTATAATATTCTGTAGGATGCATTACTAAAGAAATGAGGCACTCAAGCACTCTCTCATCTTTATAAGTAGAACTTACTTCTTCCCTCAAGAGGTCACTATCTGCACTTTCAGGTGAATGGAGATGTATGCAAAGACTGATGTGGTGGTTTAGCAACCCAAGAGGAGAGAAAATGATGTCCAAATATAAAGTGTTGTGATATTCTGTCACTCTGATGGCAAACGTCTCCTCTTGCCATAATCCACATCCCTTGACCTTGACCTGTGAGCTTCTTCTGGCATAGCACGAGACCTACTTTGTTGCCTCGACGAAGACTGGCCCCTGTCCCAATCATCCTCATAGCCTGAGTCACGTTCTTTCTTCCGGTGATCTCTATGACTATCTTTTTCCTCCCTATAACGTGGCTCCCTGTGATCTCGTTCTGATCTGTCATAGTCCGGCTCCCTCTCATCACGATGCCTCCTATCGGAGGTCCCTGACAGTTCACGTCCAGAAGACCTTTCTTTTTCACGGGGAGCAGCACTTGAGCGTCCACCCTTTTCTTGACTTGCCTCTCCATAACCATAGTCAGATGCGCCATCTTCAGCACCATAACTTGATTCTCTTGTCTTTCTTCCATGCTCTTCTCCCCATCCACCCATGCTTGTTTCAGACCACATTCCCATGCCAGGCCCCTCCATTCCCGAGGCACCCATCATACCCATAGCATTTGGAGCCATTCCACGGCCAAAGAACGCCGGGTTGACATGAGGCGCCACACCAGCAAGTCCCATTGTATTAACAGAAGGAAAAGAAGGAAGCATGCCCGGAAATCCAGGACCTCCTCCAAATCCTCCATAACCAGCTCCTCTACCCATGTATGCTGCATCAAATCCAGCTCCCATCATCGCATGTGGAGGCATCATTCCAGCAGCAGGACCACCAAATGTCGGACCACCAAAGCCCTGTCCATAACCTCCCCCATTCATGCCACCTCCAACACCAACAGCACCCCCCATCATATTCTTAGCACCCATGCCTCCTCTTCCTCTAATTGGTCCTCCAACCCCAGGACCTTTGTTCAGAACACCAGGTGCACCGCGTCCCCAACCACCGCCCCTTCCAAAGTTCCTCCCACCATCTCCAGCTGGATAATTCACAGCGCCACCTCTCCCAGCACCATCATTCAGAGGTCTCCTTCCTTGTGTCTGTAGCTGAGGCTGATTTTGATTTTTGTTTGTGTAAGATGCTGCCATTTGCTTTATCGATTGTGGAGAAGCAAAGGCCACAATACAAGCTCGGCCGTTAAACATAAACCCATTCATTCCCTCTTTGCAAGAGGCTGCAGAATTTGCATCATAAAATTCAACTTGGCAATAACCTTTGGACTTACCACTTGCTCTTTCATCAAAGAACTTAATTTCCTTCACTCTTCCATATTGAGAACAAACACCCTCAATCTCTGCATCCGTCGTCCACCAATGCAATTCTCCAACAAACAGCATAGTTGGACCATTCTCTATAGGAGGTCTTATCTGATTTTCATTCATGATATTTGCATCCATATTTATGTTCATTTGATTAGCAGGCATCTGCGGAGCTCCGCCTGCTACTGTACTTGGCATAGATGACAGCTCAATTGGGACTTTTCTAGGCATATCAGACGGGTTAACTGCAATATTGGACGCTGCTCCTCGGAACCCCATATTTCCAACTGGAGTATCAAGTGCCGTATCCATAACCTTTCCTTTTTGTGAAGCAGAACCATCTGGATAACCAACTGGACCCGTTTCTGGTCCTTTGACTATCCCAGGAACCTCCTTTTTCTCTTGGAAATTTGCTGCAGGATTAGAATACTTCCCTTCGACAGCAACTTGGGGAATATGTACCCCTTGTGAACCAGCACCAACACCAGTAGCCGATTCACCTCTTGATGCGGGAGCATTCTGAGTTTGAAATGTCCCATTACTCGGATTAGCAGGTTGGGCTGGTGGGTCAGATCGATGCATTTGTAGGAAATTCTCACCAACATTCACATCATTATAAAGATCATCATACTCATCATCTTCGCCCATCTCTTCATCTGCAAGAGCAGGAATGGTACCACTCCCTTGGTACTGTAACTTCTGGGCACCTCCATATTCCTCATCCTCAAATTCAATTTGCTCATCAGCCATTAGACCCAAATCCTTCAAACACCACAAAAAATACAAGAAATGATTTCTCCTAATTCCAATTCTTTTAACAAAGCAACTAATTTATAACTAATTACAAGAATGATCTAAACAATACACTTCATGAGCATCAAACAGTATTCCATAACTAATAGATGTGAAATAAAAGATCACTGAAAATAACAGAACAATGAGTTTTCCTTGAAAGTAAATAAGAAACAAAGCACGAGATATAATCAATATCTTCCACATAAATGCATACAAGGACTAGAATCAGATAAAACAGGAAATTGAATCCAAACATGGAAGTATAGGGCAACAACAAGAATTTCCACACAGCTCACTGTACAAATCAATAATCATTCAAGCACCGAGCTTGATCTTAGAATTACACAACACGGGAATATCAAAACCCTAGATTGACAAAATTAAATTAAATTTATCCCCAGAACTTCTTAATTCTCAAATTGTCGTGGAAATGAAGTTACAGGCTTACTGAAAGAGGAAATAGTATACAGTCAAACCTCAACTAATATCTTTCCCAATAAGCAAGTACTCAATCTTTACAAATTTATTGACCAGGCCAGGTACTCGGAAGACACTGAGATTTACTCACAGGACGCACAGAGAAGCCGCAACAATCGCAGAATTTGTCAACTCCTGGAACAGCGTTACAAGCAAGGTGAGGAGCAAGGAACACCTGATTCAAAAACACAGAAGATTTTGAAACCGAAACATTAGAAAACGGAAAGGTAATCCAAAAATTCCAAGTGTTCGAAAGCGGAGAGACAGAGCTTACCAATAATTCAGGTATACATAGTGAGATTGAGGATGAGAAATGGGATCACATCAAAGTTGATAATTTGATCGCAAGCTCGAAGGGGAGCGGGTACGGTGGATTTGTGATGATGGGATAGGAGAGGGTGAGCTGGGAAAGGGAAAAGGACCAAGCTTTGGAAGGGGTGTGCAAGGAATGCAGTGGTGGAGGTGTGGTCGGAGGGAATTAGCAGCGATCGGAGAGGGGTGGAGGAGATGGCTGGTCGGCAGGGAGGAGAAGGCGCCAGATCCAGATGGGTCGGGTGGAGGATGGGCTGCAAGGACAAGAAACAAAAGGTAAAAGGAAAGAGGGTGTAGCGGTAATAGCGAAGTGAGTTGCGCAGGATAATGCGTCAAAATCGGGTCTACCCGGATGGTTCGACCGAGTCAACTTTGTTAAGAATCGGGGCATCCGAAGGCCGTTCGCGTGGGGCAACCAGCACGGCTCGGGCCATGGATCGCACGAGGGACCATGTTGCAGATGAGTGCAACTGAATCGAGGGTAGATGAACCTTGAGCAACTTTGAAGCCTAATGGCGACTAAACAAGAGCTCAAAACGACCTAAAAACCAAGCAACGAATAAAAAAAATTCTCTCTTAGCACACAATAGAAAACGAAACAACAAAGTTAAGTAAGTAAAAAGGAATACTTGTGTTGTCTTTTAAAAAGCGCTTAATTAAAGTCGTAAAAAAATCAATACTATCAAAATCGATATATATTTCATTGACGAGATAATATTTATACGATCACCTTATAATAAATTTCAGTTTATCTTGTGACATGTTTTGTACGTTCAAGGTTTTTTGTGTGGCTTTATCTATAGTTGTTTGTACTTTCTTTGACCAAACATTATATGAATTAATGTGTATTTACTATTGACTATTTAGTTAACACTCTATGAGAAATCAACCTTTTTAGAACGGAAAGTACGGACACGTTGGCTGTCGCTAACAATTACCATCATTGTTTACTTATCAGCAATGGTCTTAAACCGCGATAAAGTAATTGGTTGTGTTGTGTCATAAAATATATGACGATATATTATAAAATGAAAATGTTATTAATCTGAGAGTTTTTTTTGGATTAATTCGATCGTTAATTTAATGGTCCAAAATTATTTTTGTCAATTTCAATTTAATGATTGAATTTTTATTAGGAATATAATGAGAATTTAAAAAATTTCTCCCTTTCAATTTTTTCTTCTCTCTCCTCTTTCTATGCTTTATATGTAAACCGGATATAATAATGATATAATAATGATGTAACGAGGATATAACAATTTACATATAAAGTCGACATAATGAATCTATTAAAAGAACATAATAAAAATGCATAACAGACTCATAAAGTATATATATCACCGACATAAAAGAGTTAAACTGGACATAACGATGATGAATTCAACTACTCATAAAGTGAACGCAACAAAGCTATACCAAGTCCGTAAATTGGTCGTATTAGCGACATGACATGTTCGTACAATAACCACACTCATGTAATTTCTTATTCTAAAACTATCTTCAAAATGGACTAAAATTTAATCTGATCAAACGGTTACGGTCTGTCGGATAAAAAACTCTCGGATCAATACCCGTGTTGATTATAAAGTAATAAGTAAAGAAACGACGAACGCTCCTAGCAATTGAACAACCCCACCAAAATAATGCCCTGAAACCCCAACCGCGGATGACGGAGCTGCCGCCGGCCCCGCTCTGTTTCGGACCCTCGCGCCGCTGGTGCCAACTGCCCCGCCTACCACCGCCCCCCCTACAACCGGGCGGTTACTTCTCCGTCCTCCGCCGCCGGCTCTCTGGGCCGCCGCCGATGTGGACATGAAGCAGAGAACCAATACTGCAGCGATGAGGATCACAAGGGTTGCGGAGGAAAGTAGGTTGCTGCTACGGCGGCTGAATTTAATCATCATCGATCCTGTCTTTTGTGGATGAAATTGGCCGTCGATGTAAGCTTCTCCGATCATGAAATGGATGACTGTGTAAATGAATTTATAGTAATGAACGAAATGGATGGGTGGGTGGGATAGCGTGTATGTTAAAACGAAGTTGTTGACCTCACTGTTTGACTTGTCGTACCTCTGGTGGCTTAAATCTATTTGGACTAAGTATTAAGGATTAAAAAATTCAACATCTCTATACAACTTGAGATATATGTATGTAACTTTATTCTTCGCTACTAAATACAACTTGCGTAGAGTGTTTTATTGGCAAAGTGTCAATTTATTTGTGGCATACAACACCACTTACAACTTGTTACATTTTTCGTTACTAAATACACGTGCGTAAAGTTTTTTATTGGCAACCTGTCAATTCATCTGTAGCAAACAACGCCATTTATAATATTAACACAATGAGAACTTTGAGGAGATATCTATGAGATGACGAACGTTACATCACCTACGTACTTTGACCAATATTAAAGCTTTGACGTACGGTACGACAAGTGTACACATCCCTAATAACAAATGAGTCTAACACAAAAGAAGTGAATTTACACCAACATAAACCTCACCGATGCCAAAAAGAATGCAACTAGATACATTGCAAACTACCAAGCTGGCAACACTACCTAGCAATTCGGGCACAACAACAAAAACATCGAATTAAAAGGATATATTACTAAGAAAAATGACCTATAGTAATGATCGATTGATCGTGTCCAGTCTCTAAACCTCATTTCCAATCACTGTACATTATATTTTGGTGACGAGATGTTTACGATAGTTAACTTGGCGGTCACAATTTCTAATGGAGATAGAAAGCGAGCAATCACAAGAAGTACTAGTTGACAGGTATTTATTATGGTCACTGAAAGTAGCAGTTGAAAGTGTATTGAATCCGGTCACAACATCTAAACATCATACGGTTACAAGTATTCATCCAAAAAGAAAACGGTCACAAATATTACAGTTACTATAGATATCATTTTTCTTTGTAGAGTGTTTTCGCACTTGAGATTGTAAACTATTTGTTCAAAATAAGGCTATTTTAGTATTAATGATTAATTTGAAGATTGATATCGTTCATAACAGTTTCATATCAGTTAAGAAGCGTAATATCCAAAACGATGATGCAAGATTTTAGAAACGACGAGCAAGCTCGTGCACAACCCAATTCCTATCTCTCCTAACCCACGTTACTCTGAAAAGTGATCTCGTCGAAATGATAACACGGCAGCGGGCCATCGAAAATCCAATCTCCGTTATGTCTTGTCCTATACTCACCACTGCAAGCGCCACAGATTAACAATCATGCACTTGAGATTGCACTTGATTTAAAATTTATACAGGAGGGTATACGGCGCCGTATCTTTCTTCATGTACTGGAATTATATATATTTGTTGTAGTACAATAGTAGTATAGTACACAGTTTAGTGAAATATATACATAGTTGCTAAATTACACTTTAATAACATATATATTATATACCACCAATGGTTCAATACACACAGAAAAAAAGTAGGGCAAAAGAATATCAAAAGAATAGAAAATCTATTGCATCCCGTAAATCACAAAGGAAACGGCAATGGCTCCGAGCAACTGGCCAAAATTGTTATGCCCCGACGACCCGACGGCGGATGACCATGAAGCTGTGGGCCCGACGCTGTTTCTGACCCGTGCTCCAGTACCGGGGCCGACCGCCCCGCCGACCGCCGCACCTCTCAAAGCAGGACGGCTACTGCTCCGTCCCCCGCCGCCACCACGACTCCCGCCACCGCTACTCCTGGCGGCCGCGGATGTTGACATGAAACAGAGAACCGCCACGGAGACGACGATGAGAATGGTAAGCGAGGAGGAAACCAGCTGATGATAATTCCTACCTCTGCAAGGACGGCTGAGTTTCATCATCATCATTTTGGGATATTAATTGGTTGTGCAAAGCTAGTGATGAAAGACAAGGCGAGGAGGGAAATGAATTTGTATATAATAATTATATGGTTTGGTATGACACGCGTAATTAATAAGTATAATCAGTGTTACGTTGACTTTGACTGGGTTTATTTTGGCGTCGTCTTAATTTAATTAAACCCACCCAGTGCTGGTCCGACCGAGTTGAGTGGAACCAACATGTTGTCCACTTGGCCGCTACTACCTACACATCTTCCTGTCTATCTTCTCCTTTAGATGATTCGGTTGATTTTATTGCGTGTGTTTATCAATCGGGTCGAGTTGAATTTTAAAATGTTCAAGTTTGACTTGTTAAGTTTAATTTGAATTCGAGTTAGAAATTTTTGGTTTGTGTCAAACTCAAGGCTATTCGATTCTTACTCGTTAAAAATCATGACGTGAGTCCAATTTTAGTTAATTTGAAGCTTGTACGGTAAAAATATAAACAAATCAAAGCTACAAAATAAGCAATCCAAAAATTTATAAATTTTGGTCGGAGTATATCGAGACTCTCAATTAATACAAGATATATAGAAGACAGAAAGTAAACACTATGTTGATGTCCATTTCGTAGGGTATACTGGATTCAAACATGAGACTTCCCAATCACCAGACAAACGCTCTACCATTAGAGCAATTCCACTTGGACATAAAATTTATTTATATATATATGTTATTTCACACCAGACATATACTGCATTATTGAGTCTATTAATGAGTCATATTTATGTCGAGTTAGTATTTGACTTGGCTCTCGAACTCAAGCCAACTCACGAACCTATCGAGTCGAGACTCGAGAACATACCATTGCTCAAACTTAACTCGTTTAAAATCGAACCGAGTCTATTTTGCCGAACCGAACATCAAACGGTTTCGTTGGTCAACAACCCTACAAGAACTAGATGGAAGTCATCATCATCTAACCCTCCAATTTGAAAAAGTCGATGACTGAAATTGAAAGGCATCTTCTCCTCTGCATTTGAGTTCCAATTAACGTGCACATCAAGCCTTTCTTGCAACGTACGTACGCATGAATTACCAGTGATTCTTTTTGTCAAACAAAATAACCCACCAGATTAGTGTATTAGTGAACGGAATCGCGGTCACTATAGGTCAATTTTCTTGTAGTGACAAGTCAAGTTATCGACGAATCATCATCGTCTTCATCCTTTGCAAGTCAAACTTCAATGAATATTCGATTCAATTCACAAACCATTTATATACAAATAAAACCAATGAATAAATAACGTGTCTGGAGAAAAATACAGTAATGAAGCTGGCTTGTAAACTCTATTGCATACCGTAAACCAGAAAGGAAACAACCAGAGCTCCAACCAACTGCCCAATTCTTCCTCCAAAATAATTATGCCCCGACGCCCCACCGTCCGCCGATGACCAAGCCGTCGCCGGCCCCCGCGCGCTGTTTCTTACACCTGCATCGCCTACCGCCCCACCCACCACCGCTCCCCGTACAACCGGGCGGCTGCTGCCCCGTCCGCCCCCGCCGCCGCCTCTGCCTCCCTTG
The DNA here is from genome assembly GCA_030674075.2 of Linum usitatissimum. Classification (NCBI taxonomy): domain Eukaryota; kingdom Viridiplantae; phylum Streptophyta; class Magnoliopsida; order Malpighiales; family Linaceae; genus Linum; species Linum usitatissimum. Next base: position 7,487,529 of record JAUJYP020000192.1, read on the forward strand.
GCGGCTGCAGATGTCGACATGAAGCAGAGGACCGCCACGGTAAGGACGATGACGAGTAGAAGCAGCTGGTTACTCTTAGTACTGCTACGACAGCGGCTGAATTTCACCATCGTATATGGTTTCTTCTACTTAGAATAAGACGGAAACTGAATTTTGATCAAAGTTTGTTCGATCAAGAAAGAATGAAATTGAAATGAATTTTATGAGAACAAAAATGATTTATATAGTAATGGGCCGGTAAACGCGGGAAAGAGCTATGGGCCGCGTAACGGTTGACTGTTGACTTAGTGGGTCAAACTTTTTATGATAGAAAAGTGTGTTTGGTGTGGTATTGGGTTCGAATCCAACACTATACAAAATGAATATCAATATAGTGTTTAATTCATGTATTTTATCTTGATAAAAAGTTTCGGTCTATTCCAACAAAAATTTGATACACATGTTGCTCCCGTTGAGTAGTTTCATTTCGACCAAAATTTGATACACATGTTGTCCCCTTGGAGTAGCTCTGTTCCGGCAAAGATCAGATATACATATTGTCCCCGTAGAGTAATTCTGTTCTGGCATAAATCATATATACATATTGTCTCTATGAAGTAGTTCTGTAAGTTACGCTATCTTGTTAGAGACTTCAAAGTATTGAGTTTGATTCTACCCACATCCCACATAAAAACATTAATGTTATATTTATTTCCCATCCTTTATTGTGTAAATTAAAGATATCTACGTATCTTCCTTTCTATTACCTTCAATAATTGGGTTGGTAGATTTCGGGAGTGAAAATCGAGCTCAAACGTAATCACAAAATTAATTTCCGAATATGATAAAATCGACAACTTACATTATGATCCGGTACATAAAGGAAAAGCTCGTAAAATACTTTGGGTTATGAGTTTTTGAACTATGTATTCTCGTTGAGATCATGTTGCAACAATTGATATTTTAGAGGTTGTTTGTGCGGGAGAATTTGTAGGAAGAGAATTCAGATAGGTTCGATGGGCTCGCAAGCTGGCTCGAACTCGAGAGCCAACTCGAATATTTAACTTGAGTATATAAATAGTTGGTAGACTCGATAATATGCAACATGTATGTTGCCTCAAATACCATAAATAGTAGAATCATATGCAACTTGCGACGTATGCTCATGAAAACACGAGGGATATATTATTTAGGCTTAACTATTTTAAATGAGAAAAATAGAGACTTCTAAATTTTTAGGAAAACATGTTTTGATCTTGACTTGTCGATGTGAAGGTTCAAGTTCATCTAAAAATTGGACTAATTAAGGGGTTTTAATAAGCGAAGTTCGAGTTTGACTTGTCAAGGATAATTAACGAGCTTAGCTCAACCTCGACACGAGCTAATTTTTTTTAACTCGAGCTTACCTAAAAATTAACGAGCCAAACTTAACCATAAAAATTTGAATCGGCTCGGTCGGTAAACAACTTTATAGACAAATGCAATACAAATGTAATAAATGCTACAGAATCTAGCAATGAATAGTAAAATCTGACACAGTGAATACTTTCTGTTTATAGTCAACCAAATCAAAATTCTTCACAAAAAACTATTGGCCCCATATAAATAGAGCTATATATTGCTTATCAACCACATCCTAGTCGAAAGTGAAAAATGGGAAAAATTGACATCTCATTATGTTCATCGATCTTCCTAATCTTAATCATTTTCTCGAGTAAGTTACCTCTCTTTGTTACATCTTTCTCCTCTGAATCTCCCGCAGATATGATTTGGGCACAAGAAGACTACCCCGACGTAACATGTAAGAAAGATTCAGATTGCGTGAGAATGAAACCATGTTCAAGAAGTGGTACAATCTCTATCTGTATCGGAGGAACTTGCGGCTGCATCCATGTCAATAACCAACCCTTGGAGCCTTGATTTAAGGATCAATGTTACTCAATGTTGTTATTATTATTACAGAATAAATAATGTTGATGACTAAATAATCAGGGGATTATTGTAAATTTCCCTCGAAAAATATTGATCATAAAGCTTGTCTTCTTTCTGAAAAGAGTTACTTATGATCCAAGCAACCCAATCAAGTTGGAAACTTGAGCGGTGTAATAATCTGGTTTGATCCGGTTTGCTGGGTCGTGCAGAGCGGATTCAGTTGTTACACCTGCAGTTTTCATTGAAGCACTCATTCAAGGATTAAACTGACCTAACAACGTTCTTCATAAGCCATTGTTTTCGAGTTTCGGATAGTACCTGAGAGAACAAGAAGAGTTTTGCAACCAGAGCTTTGTCCAAATAGGATATCAGTGTCCAGTCGATCTCCAACCATACACATTTTCGACGTACTGATGTTGTACCTGCGAAAAAAAAGCGTATTCATCACCACGAAAGACTTACTTATAGAATTTGATTAAGCAAACTTACTTCTGCAATAGGAAGTCCATCATAAAGGTGGATGGTTTCCCAACTACAATAGGTTCTCTCTCAGTTGAACCACGCAGTGCAGCCACCATACACCCAGCACCTGTTTCAGATTAAAGTTTTTAACTTTTGTTGCTCATATCATTAGTTCTGAGAGCCAATTTGTGATTTGCATGAAAATAAAAGGAAAGCTGAATGAACTCCTCCCTCACCAGGCCACTCTTGAAGATCAGTCATGTGGCCAACTGCATCGCGGTTAGTTGCGATGAAAAGGCAACCCAGATTCTCACGTATGCAGAGGGTTCCATATCTGCAACAACATAATTCCAATTCATCTTGAAGCAATGGAAAAGTAAGTGACTTTTAATAGAAGGGAGATCGGATTCAGGATGATTGCATACTGAAGCTTGTGGTAGTTGACATAGGGATCTAATCCCACAACAACTGCTCCAACCTATATTAAATCACAGATTGCAGCGTCAAGCATGGCGAACTTGAACCGGAATGCCACTGTTTAAGAAATCACGAAAGAGAAGTTACATTACAGTTTTATCGTGTTCGAAGAGAGTATTTGATTTCCATTCTGCTCTTTTCTCTGCATCTTCCTGCAAAAGTAGATTCACAGAGAATCCCACGATGAAGGCAGGAAATGGTGTTGGTCGAGCAAAGTCGTAATCTTTTTAAGAATTTGTGCTGTTTTTTTCCAGAGGATTGGGATTTACTTGTTGTTCCGGCCGGCCAAAGAAATCTTGTTAGTTTTTGAATCAAATCCATGTATACCAAGCACTGAGGGTGTACTTGTTTTCCGAGGAGAATGAGTTCAGGAACAAAATTCCCGGCAGAGGACGCCGGACTTAAGGCTGCACCAGTGTTCAAGAAGGCGAGCCTAGGCGAGATTAAGCGCTCGGTGGATCGCTTAGCCTAAGGCTCTTTGAATATTTAGGCGTTGAGACCGCCTCAGCAGCGCGGAATTGCGCCTAGCTTCTTGAAAACCTACTTATTACTAAAACTTATTTGAAACTTGAAATTTGTTAGTTACGATGTGAACTGTTATGTACTTATGTTTGATGTCCAGGTTGAATCTAAATTGTTCATAATTCACTCGATAGCGAAAAGTATTTATTACCATTACTGAATTTATTTTATCGATTTTTTTTGCGATTACCGAATAAGTTTGGTACGGTTTCGGTGATTACCGAAGAACCGAACCAAACATCCGTTCCTAGTTATACTAAAGTTCTTTTTTCAGAGGAGACGAATCCGAATCCAACACGGTTCGGTTTTCAGAGGAGACAACTCCGAATTCAAGACGGACTAGGATTACTGTTATTTTATTCCTAATGTAACCCTACTGCGGAATTCTTCTATATAAGGAGAACGAATCTTAGTTCCAGCATTCGTTAAAAACATCAAGAGCAGTGATTTTCAGCAGAGGAAAGAAATTCTCGGCGATCGGAGGATTGAACAAACGAAGCCCGTCAATAATGGGGGGAGGCGATGAGCAGATTAGTTTCCATAGAGAACTATTTGCACTACTTGCAAAACACCAAGCATCCATTGACCGACTAGGACAAGCGTTAGAAAGAATGGAGGCAAAACAACAAGCATCGATTGACCGACTAGCAGAGGCGTTGGATCGAATGGAGGCACAACAGAGACCTCCGCTGCAAAATCGAACAAGAGTCCGTGTTGGTGAAGTTGAGCTGGAGATTCCAACTTTCGGAGGTCAAGGTTCACCGGAAGAGTTCTACGAATGGGCGGAGTTCATGGAGGAGAATGTTTTCAGAGACAAAGGGTTCGGAGAAGAACACGATAGAGTGAAACTTGCCGCGGCTGGACTCACAAACTGTGCTAGGGTGTGGTGGGAGAAGTTAGAATCACAGCGCTATCCAGTGAGGACATGGTGTCAGATGAAGAAGTTGATGGTGCCGGAATTCGTGCCGGATTACTACAGAATGGAGAAGACGTTTGAGTTTATGAGTGTGCACCAAGGTAGGAAGACTGTTGAGGAATATGCGAAGGAGTTCAAGATGCTACGATCGAGGTGCAAATTCCAGGAGCCTGAGGATGTGATTATTGGTAGATTCTTGGGAGGGCTGAGAAGGGAGTTGGTTGATATCGTGGAGTTATCGCCTTGCACTTGCTTCGAGTATGTGGTCAGTCATGCAATCAAGGTGGATGAACACCAGAGAATGAAGCTGTTATCATCAGCAGAGAAATCAGCTCCGAAGTTGAAGATGCCAACTCCGGGGGAAGAGAAATCAGCTCCGAAGTTGAAGATGCCAACTCTGGGGGAGTTAACTGGATCGCCTTCTGCTAAGGAAGTCCCTAGCCGGAATCCTAAGTGTTACAAATGTCTTGCAAGAGGGCATTATGCATATAATTGCCCTAGTAAGAAACCTACTGTTATCGAAGAGACCAAAGACAAGGTAATCCAAACTGGTTTGGCGGAACCCGCGAAGGTGCAAGCTATTAACAGGAAGATGCCACTACCGATTATGCCACTGGATTCTCATACTGAGTTCAAGGTTCAGGACAAACACTTGCAACTTTACTACGAATGGCAAGAAGATAAAGCTTGAGCCGATTGAGACCCCAACAAGAAGGAAAGACTTCCGAGCTGAACCTAGACTGTCTAGGAGGACTTGAGGAGAAGAGGTAGCCTAGTGTTTCTGGATGCAGAGATACTACTCCTGGGCTGCTGGTTTACTAAGGCATCATCCATTAATGTTTTTTTTCTCTTAGCTCTTAGAATGGACACAAAAGGCTTTCACTTGTAACTAGGGAAGTTATCAATGATATTTTAGTATTTTTCTTTCAGTTTCTAAGAATCTCATAATGATTTATGCTTCAAACATGTCAATGATGATATTCATATTCTCTAAAGTCAGATTTCCAGTAAAGTTAGGACTCACCGGACCTCCCAGAGCTGTAAAACCAGCCTGCTGCAATTCCTGCACTATTCCTTCCATGCCAATCACGTATACCTGTAGTAACCAAATTCAAATCCCATGCTAAATCATGAACGAGTACAAACTTTTGAGCATTGTCTACTAAAACATGATGATGAATGGAAATCAAAACCTTCTTCTCTGGAGGGAATTCATTGACTTTCAAGTACATTGCCGCAGCGAAAGAGGAGGAGAAAATCTCATCCTGTGTTTGGAAGGGAAAGAAAAGGATGAAGAAACAAAATCTCATCCATCAATTCTTCTTCAAAGCTTCAGGACGCACTTACCTCGCTGACTGAAATGCCAAGAAAATGGAATTTGGCGGCATATTGGCGTCTGGACTTGGTGGAATTGTTGGTGACGAAAACCAGCTTCTTCCCCTGCGATTTCCCAAATTCAAATTTAGCAAACAAAAACAAAAAACCAACGGCGAGATGAAGAAGAAGAAGAAGAAAAAAAGAGTGTGGACCTTGGAGCGGAGCAAATCAAGAGTTTGAGAGACGCCGTCGATGAGCTTGTCTCCCTTCCAGATCACGCCTACCATGAAAGGGGAAGCAGAGAAAATTCAGAAATGGGTGAGGAATGGAGAGGAAAGGGAAAGTGAGAGCAGACCATCGCAATCAAAGAGGAAAGCTTCAACGGAGTCGACGAGAGATTGAGCAGTATCAGGATTGAGGAGCTGAATCGCTGTTGATGGTGCTTGTGAGCTCATTTCTTTTGATGACGGGAATAGAACTCGCTGGTACTGACGACTGTGAAACTGATGAAGAAGAAGAAGAAGGGATTGGTTGATTGTCTGTTACTTTTTGACCAATGGAGTGAGTGGAGTAGCGCGCCGGGGAATGGAATAAAAAGCTTTACTTTAGCATCGGTGAGTGGAATTGAGCACTCAGACCGTTCTTTTCCGGCCAAGTGTAGTTATTTCAAACCCGGATGTTATTCGACAATGTGTACTTGTGTTATTCGAAAATGTGAACTGATAATTTTGGCATAAACGAAGCTGGGGACTGAAAATGTTGATACACATACACTGTTCAACGAGACTTGACATAACCAACATAGAATCATCTGGTACATTTGACATCAAATCCTTACAGGATTTTCTTGAAGTTTACAGTAGGCTTATAAGCTGTTGACATGATCATACACTGTTCGTTCACTCGTCATCGGAATCGTGTCTTCTTCTCTTCTTCCTCTCCTTGTTGTCATCCCTGTGTTTCCTCTTGTCGTCCGAGTCGCGGGAATGCCTCTTCTCATGCTTTTTATGCTTCTCCTTCTTCTCCCTTCTCTTCTCCTTTTCTTGCTGCTTCTCCTCATGCCTTCTCTCCTTCCGGCTGGCTTCGTCCCTTGATTCTTCTTCCTTGCGGTTCTCCACTGGCGGCGGATTAGGGATATCGTGGACCTTTGGCAGCTCGGGTAATACCTCTGTTCCTGAGGATGGAAGGGTTGATGGGTCTTCCCAAGGACGGGGTGCCCTGAATCACAAAATGACTAGTATCAGATAATCACATTCACTAATCTTACAGAACTGTGATTCCGATGACAAGTGTTCAAAGCTTGAGTTGTGGATGGTATACTTAGAGAAGCCAAGTCCATCGACACGTGCTGCATCAGCATGCCCAGCTCCCAAGTCCTCTGCTGTTGAACCGCGCTTCACCAGTTCATTAAACTCGTGCTTATCAAGCCGGTTTCCTTGTGGCCGGGAAGAACGTTTTGGTGCTAAGCCAAGGGTCTCCCTCATGGCTTGTTCCTCCTCTTCCTTGATCCTTTTAATCTCATCCTTTAGAGCATCGTCTGAAGTACCAGATTTCTTGTCCCTAGTATACCAGTGTAGATCTTTCCCTGTTAAACCAAAACAAACACAGACTCAGCAAACTTGGCCGGTAATGATATATGAAAGTAAATTGATATATGACCGATAAAGAAGGTACTGAAGACCGAAATCTCAGATTGCAAGGGGCCTTAAGCCATTGACTCGGTCCATCAAAGTAAACCACATTTTCCAGCTTCCAAACTCAGAAAACTGCAAGGGGTCGTTTGGTACGCGGTATCTCGAATACCATGATATTCAAGATATTACGATATTGGATGAGATTGATATTGAAAAAAAAATTATGAATATTCTTGTTTGTTGGTGAAATTTTAATGGAAATATCCAATCACAAAAATGTCCTTTTCATGACCATCTGCACTCTATCATCTTTCTCTTCCTCTTCCTCTCTGCTTCCATGAATCTAAAGATCAGAGGCTCCAAAATTTTGCTCTTCAAAATTAATTTTGAAGATAGAAGGCACAGCAACTTGATTGCAGTTTGAAGAAATACCAGTATGAGGACGAGGATCTTGGATCGACGATGGCCGGAAGAATGATCACAACAACAGGCGGCGGGATTTGAGGTCGCCAGGAGAATCTAAGAAGAGACGACGCGGAGGAAAGGGATTTCTGATTTGAGAGCGCAGGGATAGATGCAGAGTTTCTCTTCTCCAAAATTAAACTGCGGGAAAGAGTAAAAGGGAAGAGAGAGGGATTGATGCAGTTGTGGCCTTGTGGGTGTAATAATGATAGAGGTATCTTGGTCCATGCGAAATGATATCAAGGGGTGGTATTATAAACTCTCCAAAACTCTCCATTAAATGGAGAGTTTCTAATATCGTGGGTTTTGTGATATTGATATCTCGAATACCATGGTATTGGGTGATATCAAATCAGATACCACCCATACCAAACGACCCCCAAAGGGTTTTCGGTTTTTGGCAGAATACATTGAGCGCACTTGGTTTCAGACAGATTAACTAAATAACTTTATAAGGTTAAGCTTTCAAGGGGAACACAACCAGATCTGCAATAGCAATGCCAGAATCCATTATAGAGACACTGAATGGAGCTAGAACTAGTAAGCAAGGTCCAAGCATAAAAGAAGATTGTTTCTTCAGAGAACGACTACGAGCCAAAAGATGGCCAGAGAATCAAAGCTCAAAAGATTAAATGACAGATTCAAACTGGAGCAGAAAGCAAGGAAACAAACCAACATACCTTTCTGCCATCTCCCAACAGGTGCCTTGAGACTGTGACCAATATAATTTTCACGGTATTTATCAACCTTGACTTCATCCCAAGTAAATTCTGCAAACACATCAAGCATCATACTAATCAATCATCATTCAGATAAAAAAATCCCGCCACAAGAAATCTAATCTTCATAGGATCCAATGAATCCTAATAATCATTGGTTCAAACAGCCAAACATGAAAACCCTAAATTGAAAACGGCAACATGGCTAGATAGAGAACGCAAGTAAAATTCTCCAAACATACGCAAATTGGGAGCTCCAAACACAGTAAAGACGTAATAACTACCATGATTAACCCAACCCAAAAGGCGAAATTTGAATTCTTTTTTCATGATTGTGTGTTAAGAGAAACAAGACACATGGAGAGCGATAGACAAACTTACGATCTCGGCCACCGCGAACGCCGCCTCGGGTCGGATGATACATCTTGCCCGGATGGAAAGAAAGCTCCTTTTGCTTTGGTTGACGATCAAAGAGATAGGAAATCGCCGGAATCGATCTGCTCAGTGGCAACCGGTGGCTTCTCGCTCGTGGAGACGGAAAGGAATCAAAAGAGAAGAGCTTAAAAACAGATTTTGTAAACTATTTGATTAATTAGGGACAAGAATAGCAAATATATTAAAGTTTGATGACTGAAAGGTATTTTGACCCTAACACGATGTCGTACAGGTGCGTGGAACTGGAAACTGGGAATCATTCAACAAAATCCCTAATCTCCTTGAACTCGCCTCCTCTATTATTATTATACATAGGCTGAAGAGAGAAACTGATCTGATCTTCTTCTTCTTTTCCATTATCAGCCAACGCCAAGCTCTTCGGCGACAGGTATGCTTTCTCTCTGTCTCTGTTCTCATTTTACAAATCCTAGTTATCTGTTTACTGATTGGTTGCTTGGGGAATCCTTAAGCACTATCCTTGTTCATTTTCTATTCCTTTCAGATTGTTGTTGATTATAGATCTGTTGCTAACGCCAATCTATGAGGGTGTTTTGATGTGGGGTAGAGTTTATTTGGCGCAAGATCGCTCCTTTGTTTATGTGGACTTTAGGGTTCCGATGGATTGTAGATAGCGGCGAATTTGTGGAGAAACAATCGGTTCATAGCGTTCGTTTTATTGACTATGCCTGGATCGACCTAAATGGATTTGAGAGTTCATAGTGATTATAAAGTCATCTACTTTTTTTGCCTTTTCATTTTAACTCCTGTTTTCTGAAAGTTTGCTGGAAGATTCCTTGTCCTTACCATTGCAGTTTTGGGGGTTTCTTATGAATGTTTTATAGAGTTTTCCTGACGAGTATATGTTGTGTGTTGTCAGTAGAAAGTGGAAGTGAGTTAGAGAGTTTGCTTATAATATGGAGTTGTAAATTGTAGTTTGGGATCTATATAATGGAGAGAAAATGGTTAGTTTACTGCATGCATCGCTTGCTGAGTGGCAATGCATGTATTTGCGGAGGGTGAATTTCTTAGTGTTTTAAATTCTGTACAGTTTCTTCCTTCTTGATCTCTTGTGCGCCACTGACAATGAATTGCTATCTTCATGCTTGACAGGTTTTACTGACAAAGCACTCTCCGTGCAGCTTGTTTAACTTCCCTTAATTTAGCAATGTAAGCATTCTTGTACTCTATAGTTTATCAAGGATTTCTTCAGGAGTGGTTGTTTTTTCACAGGAATACACAGTTAACCTGTTTCTTTAATAATGAAGCATAGTGCAAGCGCAGAAGGATTTCAACTGTTTTCTTATATTGTCACAAACGTTTGTTTCAGCAGTAGATTTTTATATGCTATACCTCGATTGCAGGCTCCTAGAATGGTGGATTAAGTCAATTTATTTATCTGGGTTTTGTCAAGTTGCTTATTGCAGCTATAGGTTAATCGAAACACTTGTATGTAAAACCTTTTTCGTGCCTGGGGCAGATGTTTGCCTCTGCAAATTTGCATCCCCTCTATAGAGATCATAACCATGCACGTACATGTGAAGAGTCGACATATTTGCAAATTTTTTAGTTTTCATAGTGCTTTTATAATGTTCTTTCTCAACCATTCTTGATGTGAAGTGAACACTTGTATGTTGAAATGCAATGAGCTTATGCAGTGGAATATTAATGTTTGTGATCTCCATTTGCCACCACCTAGAACCTAAAGGTCCCGTTTTCTAGATAACTGCCCACTTTGCTGTTGCTACCTGTGAAAAATATTGCATTTAATTTCTTTACAATTAATTCAGGGCTGACGAGGAACCCGTTGATCAGAAGAAGTATTTGGAAGAGACTTGCAAACCAAAGTGTGTAAAACCTTTACTCGAGTATGGGGTGAGTGCTAATCAATCTAAAAGCCATATCATCCCACTTTGATCACCATGCTGCAATTATGTGTACAACTAGGACTATTTCATCTGTTGGAATTTCTATACATTTGTTCAATAGATTGAAGGAAGCTTAAATAGAAACGACAGGTTGTTTGTTTGGGTCGCATGTTGATCGTTTCTTTTCGTGTTCATTTTGATTCAGGCATGCGTGAAGAGAATCGAAGGTGATGACACTGGTCACAAGCATTGCACAGGCCAATACTTCGACTACTGGTTCTGCGTTGACAAATGCGTAAGTGACGACTGCTATGCATGCTAGTAGTGTTCCATAATCCAGTTCTGGGCTTGCATTCTAATATTTTCATGACGGTAATTGCAGACTGCAGAAAAGCTGTTCCAGAAGCTCAAGTGACAGGATGGGGATGAGTAGCTTGATGTCTTGGTATTTTTTTGGGGGGGTTTCCTCTTTGGAACTAGAGGTGTAATAAGTTTTAGTTTTTGATGATCCAATTCCAAACTAGTAAATTGGCTTTGAGGTTTTGTTCCTGAATCAAGTGTTGGTGAAGCTTGTTTTTACTAATGACAGAATAAATGAGTGTTCCAGTAGACAAATTCCTGGATATTTGCCGGGGGAATCTCGACTCGCCACTTTTTAGTTCTACATCCATTTTCTACACTTGACATTGAATTTGTTGCTGTTGGAGGTCGGCTCAAGTACTAGTTCATGTCCAAGGAGGGAATTTAGTTATCAAGATGTAACGATTCTTAGTCTACAGTGGTAGGTAACTATGCAAATTGGGAGCCATATATTGCTATCCTAAGACACAAATTCCTAGCCAAAACCATAGGTGGCAACTACTTTTGTACATAAAGTTGAGTACTGATTTCATAGTTGTGTTACTAGTTTATCGGGTTTAGGTGGTTGAACTACATGTTTGAGGGTGACCCAACGTAATTTATTCACATTTTTATCAATTTGACCGACAAACCATCAAATTCATAAACCGGATTATAGGTTCCGTAATGATCTTATTTCTTTCAGGCAATCGTGGAATCAGCATTGCCAGGAATCTGGAATTTAGTTAGGAAGGCAGAATTTGAGCAAAATGAATGATTCTTGATGTCTGAAGTTTTCCATAGCTACAAAAAAGTAAACGGACTATAACTCAACCGTTTGATCTCCATTCAACCGTATTATTTGCGCCAGTGGATTCAATAAAGCAAGGGTAGACCCAGGGTGAAATTTTTCAGAAACACGATACGCGAGATTCGATAATTCACTACACAAAAATGCTAGACGATGGCCTAAGTTAGCCCACCCTTAGGCCACGGTGCAAAAGTGAGTAATACTGGTTACTCAAACTTGTATCTTTTTGCTTTCTTTTCATTTTAGTCGGATGGTAATGGTGGGAAGATGCTTTGAGTTGGACAAAGGAATCTTGAAGGAAAAGCAAGAAGCCAAATAGAGAGATGGAAAATTTGCAGAAACAGGGATAGACAAGACAAGATACCTTCCGCACAAAACATTGCCTCAACGAACACACAGCATCTGCAGACAAGTTCTGGTGGGGGGAAATATGGGAAGAGTGCTCATATGTTTTGCTTCTTTAGAAAAATTATTCTGCTCGGAAACGACTAGCGACAGAACCGTGATCTAGAAGAATCTCTCCTAAACATGTCACCGAAAACGATAGTAGTTGAAGGTTATAGCTCTCGTAGGCCCCTCTAATGTCTCAATTTTGGTTGGTTTTTTCATGGTTTTGGAGGAGTAGAGATTGACTATTCCCATTACTCTTTTGCATGCAATAAGGTGCCGGCCAGCCCATACCACTTCTATAATTCAATAGTTCCATCTCCTTCTCCCTCTTTCAATGGTCCAATCTTTTTGTAAGAAAGTTGTAATTTCACCCACTTCAATTTCATCATCTTTCACTAGAGAGTCATAAAAGGTTGAGAATGGGTTTTCAATTTAAAATAAAAGATTTTGGTAAGTCGGCGATGATCGGTTTTAATTTGCTTACTGGATCGATAAGATCTCTCTATCCTTGGCTAACACCATTTTGAGTTTGTATGATAATATCGGAGTTTCGACTAGATATAACTCTGATGAATTTATCGATTGAAAATCTGCTATATATGATGGTTCTTTTATTTGTGATATGAATTACGAGCGTATAAAATTGTCATTATTAAACAAAGTTATATTTGTAACATATGGAAGTCATAATTGGTATTCGTCAGCAGGCGCTGACGCCTGCATCCAACGGTTAGAAATGAATTTCGAATTAAGAAAATGACCCCGTTAGTAAAATTAAATTAAAAAAAAGTGGCGGCCCTATTTTGCCCTATTTTTCTAATTGTTAGATCTGCGAAATCTATTTCCAACCGTTGTATGTAAACGTCAGCACCTGCTGAGAGATGCCGATTCCAAAAAAAAAGGCTGGATTGGATCGAACTACTTGGCAATTCATTTGACTCTTTAGACTGCCCTTGTCGTCCGCAACTCCCCCAACCAATCTGCCAACGTGGTAGTGAGTACCGACTAAAGCCACGCCACACCACCATTTACTTTATTAATTAATTTTTAATTTGATTAAGGATGGTGGTTGATCATGGCCCCATCCTGTTGGCTAGCTCGGCCTCGAGGTTGGTTAGAGCTTAAGCTAGCGAGTTAAATCATAACTCACAAGTCGAATTTGTACGGTTCATTGTGGAGGAGTTTGTCGCTGTTATTAATGGTCGGGATTTATTTAGGATCCTCCAAGTAACATAGATTTAGTTGTCAAACGTCTTTTACCTTTTAGAATTACCCGCAAAGGTTATCGCCACTATTGGACGCCCAAACGGCTCCAATTATTCATGACATTCCTTGGTTGCTCAAGATGTGTAACGTGGAGGAAAAAGCTAATTCTCCGAGGTGCTATATGAAGTCCACTGATGCGCTGGACAAACTTAAAACCTTCTAAACTATTATCCCGTTTAAATCGTTTTAATAAGATCTAATACTTTTTTGTTTCTCATACACCAAAATATTCTTTCGTGCTTAGTCCACCACTAAACTGACCATGTTTGCCTTTTATTTCTCAGATGTCATTAATTAGGGCATAATTTTGATTTATCTATCTAATCTAGGTTGGTGACAATTATCCTCTCATCCTCTTCTTGAAATCTCAACCTCATTCCCATCTAATTATACAGACACTAATTTCTGTCTTCTTCCTCTTCAACTTTTATGCACTTGGCTTCCAAGCAATAGTTCAATCGTATGTCTCGGTGTTCGTGAGTTGTTGGATCGGATTCAACGGTTAAAGTTGGAAATATTTATAGTAAATGAAATTTGATAATTGATTAAATATTTGGTTAAACATTATATGTTTATTGGTGTTCATTATATTTCTTTTTTTTATTGATATTTCAATAAACTGTATATGAAAATTCTTTCAACTTATAGATATAGAAATTGGTTGGGCAGGTGAATTCGTAGAATGAGAATGTAAATAGTTAGGGAATTGAAATAATTGAAGAATTTGAATGTATATGTCATTTAAAAAATAGATTGTTTGGATGGGTGATTTAGAGATATTTTAATTTAGGTGATTAAAATAAGAATAGCAATATACAAGAACAAACTAAATAGTGAAATTAATTGTAATTATTATGAGAGAATGATATATTAAGAAAGAAAAATTAAATTACTCAACAATTTTCATAATTGAGAGATAATTCATTTTGGTGTCAAAATCACCTGGGCTCATCACCATAAGAGATTTTAATTTCTTCAAAAAAAATTTCATTTTTTACAATCTAAACATTCTATTTTGAACCAATTCTCTCGCTCAATTATTCTACACAAACAACTCAATAATACACTTGAATCGATACGACAACCCGATATCTTGCGATCAAAGAAAGTTTTGAAATCATATAATTATTATTTTTGCTCAAATTAAAGGAGAGTAGTACACTTCTACTAGTGAGAGTGGTCTTGAGTTACTATAATGTTGAGCATGGAAAAAGAGCATCTCATGACTACATGTATGTAGACATATTGGGGTGACATCAACTTCATTTTGACATAGAAATTTAAAGTTTGTGTGTGTCATGGCCCCATATTAATAATGTTCTCTTAATTCTTTTTTCCATTACCAACATCAAATCTCTATATTCTGAAATTTGCATCCAACGATCAGAAATGGATTTCGCAGATATAACGACTGAAAAAATGATCCCGTTAGACAAATTAAATTAAAGAATAGTGACGGGGTTCTATTTTGCCCCATTTTCATAGTCGTTAAATCTGCGAAACCCATTTTCAGCCGTCAGCACCTATTACTGATGAATTCCGATTTTCTATTCTTTTATCATCTAACTTTAATTGCAATCTCCTTTATGTTTTATACTTAACACCTCCCGATCTTTTTTTTAGTTATTTTTCATCATTTTTTATCGTAACCCAACTCCTAAATTTTCAGTCATTTTAACATGATTTACGAATTTTGTCACTCTTTTAATAAAAAATGATGCAACATGAGCATCAACGTGCACAAAACAAAACACCCACCAAATTCGATCGACCCAATTGTACCATCATGAAGTCAAATCCAAAGGGGTCATAGCAATAGACGGCAACAAGACAGGACACGTGGCGGACATGCAAATCAGAAGATGAATTGGAGAAAATACCCTAGCTAAGCTAAGCTAAGCTACATGATGAGGAATTGCAACACATAATCTTTTCTTGTTTCTCAATTTTTTTTTTGTATATATTGGATTATTACAACCACAAAATTATATATATTTTCTACTACAAATCGTAATTAAATAATAACTAATTTTGTAACGTTGACATTTTCAACAACATTTACAGATTTGTTTTTGTGCATCATTATAACATTAACTTCATCAACAATTAATTATACTATTCACACATTTTTAAATAAAATTCAAACAAGAATGTTTGATCGTTTTATAATAACTTTATATATCTAACACTATTTCCATGAAAGTTCTCATATAACTCTGAAAAATTACAAACTATGAAAAATACAGTCCGAATTTCACTTAATTGTTAAATTAAAACAATTATTTTTCAACTCAACATAACAATCAAACAAATTTTCGAATTTAAATCACGAAACAAACCTTATACAAATGAAGTTGAGAAAATAGTGAAAAATGGCTTCCCCTCTTATCCTCATAATAACAAACACTTTAAATTACCAGGTTGACTAATCACTCAAATCAAAACTACTTTTTTTTTTATCTGGTTGCGCCTCCTTTAGCTTTCTCCTCCGCCCACTCTCTTTCCCAATATTCTTGGGCGACACATTAAAAGGGCGACTCTTTGTGTAAACAGAGCAAAACCCACAAAAACCCACTCACTCACTCCCTTCCTTTCCCCTTTCTCCTTAATTCCTTCGTCGCCTTTCTCTACTACCATCAGTTTCATGCACGAACACTCCATACAATACTCCACCGTTCATTTCTCCTCAACATTATTCCCCCTTTTGCTGGGATTGGACACCACCGGCCTCTCCTAAGGAGCTAACTTCCTCTGAATTGGGTTCTGATCGGAAGTTCATCGCCGGCAGCGGGGACCGATTGTGAGCTGTCATGTGCACGGGTCTCATTTTGTAGATGTTTTGGCGAGGAAATCTATAGCGCCCACCAGATGTTTGTGGTAAGTCCTCTGAGGGGAAGCTTGGTTTGTTTTTTTCCTGCTGTTTTTGTTTTTGTTTTCTTGCTTGACATTTGGTTTAGCTCTAAGAACAGTCCAGCTGATGATGGTACTTAATTTGCTTTGTTGGGTTTGTTGGGGATATACATAATTGAGGTGATTTGATTGTCAAACAGAAGCCTCTGGCATGGTCTCGTTATAATTGTCTCCCCCACTCAATACCGCTACCAAAAGCTTCCAAGGTGTTATTTTGTTTTGTTATATGGAGAAGAAGATTCTGTTTCAATACATTAATGCTACCGTGGCCAGATAATAACTAATCGGATTTTGTAACTAAAAAGAAACAGCCTTTACTGCACTGTTTTCTTCTTCTTTTCCTTTAGATAATCACAAAGGAAGAGAAATAAATTCGATTAGGATATGGACAAGGAGAAAGCTTTCAAAACTCTCTGGATTTCTTATTTTATTGACATCTTTTTTCTTTCATTAAAGTTCAAAAGCAAAGCTATCTAAACAGAAGCAGTTAAAGTCTTTATATACCCGGTGTGGAGGACCATTTGATTCTGAAATGGTGACCAGGCATGACATAAGCATTTGAAGTTCTTCTTATTGTTTTCTCTCGTCTATCTCTTTTATGATATTGGTGTCTATATGGTATTGAGAATTATTAGTAAAGCAAGCTAGCTAGCTCTCTCTGGACTGAGAAGCCAAAACAGTTTTGAAATTTCCTGGATAGAAGCAAGTCTTTGACTTATTCTTCAAGGACTTGATGCTGTGCCACATTGGTTTGGCAGCAGCTGCTTTTATTTTTTCTATTCTACCACCATTGTTTGCCTGACACGCCACTGCCGGCTTATGTTTCAACCAATGAATGGTGGTAAAGGCACCCTCGGCCAGCGTAGTTAGTACCAATCTTCTTTGGACCACCTAAAGACAATAATTACGAACCAATATCCTCATTCTTAAAAAAGAAGAGGATGATGATTCTTTTCCTAATCCTTAGAATTCTGAGTGAACTACCTAAATTTTAGCTACCCATTATGGCATTCAATGAAAGGAAGCAGCTAATACTGCTCCACCTTCTCTTCCCTCTTCTAGCTATCATGCCCAACTTGCCTGATCTCCTTGTTATGGACAAAAAAGTAAGTTCATTCTTTGCCGACCTTTGTATTTATGTTGAGGTTATGCTTAACCCCGTATCCTTCCCAACCATAATCAAGTAATTATAGTTATTTAACAAAATGGAACAGTGATACAGGTTCCCTATTTATATACAAGGTGGTAACCACACACCTTTTTTTGGTTCTAGCTCTAACTGCTCCATAATTTATGAAAGGTCGGCCACCTTAACAGTCCTCGCGTGTGCATGATGTCTACATTTATGCTTTCTTGCTTGGAGAATGCTTATTCTGTTTAAAGTTTTTCTTCTTTGGTTTACATTTTCACAGCTCTATTTTCATATTGGTTCATTTGGATTTTCTCATAGATATGTCCTCTCACCTTTCCCGACTTTAAGCATTGATAGACTCTATCTATGACACAGCCAGTAGTGTCTGCCACAAGGTGTTGTTAGCAATTTGGCCAACAAAAGGCCCGGAGAAGTTTTGTTCCCATATGGATTTTCGAAATTGTTGTAGCTTGTGAAGGCTGACTAAGAACCAACAATTGAATAAGTGGGGAGAAACCTTTCGTGCATGCCAGTAGCTTGTGATTTAGGTCTTCCTTTTGCATCAAAGCATAAGGATCGGAACTGAAAAACTTCAGCTGGCTGTTCATGAACAGTAGACTAAATGAACTATGGGTTATCAAGTCATATTCTTCCTTCCTTGGTCTAGATGCTTTGGAATGTCAATAGGAACTTGGATGATGAAGATCAATGTGCTTACACAGAGTTTAGAGAAAACCTTATCTGTTATAATTTTTAAACTTGTTTTAGTAGTTGGCGAGAATGATAAAATGTAATCACTTTTATATGGTTGGTCAGTAAACTTAGTCTTTTGTCCAAATTTTCACCATTAGGTGCAAGAATGTACGGTTGTCACATTGGTTTACTTGTTGGTATGAATTAATCAGTTACCGACAGTAATCTGAAATGTTTTACTAGAACAAAATAAAAATATACATTTCAATGAAATGAGAAGTATGACGCGATTGCTGATGCTTTTTCATTAGAAGACCATTTAATGAGATGAAAAAATCGGACCTTACTGGTGCAACAAGATCCTTAGAAAGCTCAGTTTCTTGTTTGAAGCGTGTCAGGGGTTTACTAGAAGAGTAAAAACGTACCCTCACAGCTCAAGAAACCTCTATTTAACGAACTCTTAGCTCTGTAGCTGCCTAATATGACATTGTGTGGCCGTGGGAAGCCAACTGGAACTCAGCCACTGAATCTTATAAGTATCTCTTCTAGCAGTACTCTAGTCAGTCCTCAGTGCCTATTGGCAGAATAGTAAAATGACCTGCATTTCTTTCCCTTTTTTGGCAGGTGAAGCTGCCATCTTCCGTATTTGAAAGGTTTTGCAGGGGTTCACAGACTGGTGAAGAATATGTTACCTTACTTGGCCTAGACTTGCAAAGGGGTGAGGTTTCTATACTTGCCCACAAATCCTGTTGGTGAAGCATTCTCAAACTGCTAGAGCATTTTGTTATGGTTTTCGTTCTTCGGTGCGATTATCAGTTTGTTTTCTCTCCTTTCCTTGTGCATAAGATGATGATCGAATTAGATTATACAGTTTTTAATCTCACGCTTCCATTCAATCATTTCTGAAACATACCTTTCCGTTGGGTTGCTTTAAGGTGATTTCTCCTATCATTCTTCTGCTCACCTTTCCCAAATTTCAAATCAGTAGCTGCAATTTACAAGTGAAAACTCCAGTGACTTGATACTTTCATTTTTGCACAATACCCTCCTTCCTCTTCTTCTTTTTCCTTGTTATACTACACCTTAAATGGAATTATCAGCTACTTTTCGCAAAAAGAATTCAGCTACTGTTCCAGACAGTTTGTTTGGATGCCAAGGTGTCTTTTCAAACCACTTATTCGGTGGGATCTTCTTTATTCTATTTTTTGTACAAGCTTTACGGTTGTGGGAAGAAAATTTATAGTCTATGTTGTTTCGTTTCTTCCAGATAAAGAAATTTGCTTGCCGTGCCCTATTGATTGCCTTTTGATTCTAGGAAGAAGACAGCAGAAAAAATGAAGTTTATGAAACTGGGGAATCAGCCAGATACCTTCTACACAGAAGAAGCCACGAGGTATAATACATAGATGTACTGTATCTGTTCAATTGTTGTTTGTTGGCAGGTCCATCACTAAAGTTCTTTCAAAAGAGCAGCACACTGTAGTTCAGAAGCACTGGTTTCAGTGTTTTGACTAGCAGTTTCATGATGCATGGAAAGTAAAAACCCATTTTTGTTGATTGGTCTAGAGATTCAGGAACTCTTATGTATATTCTACTGACTGCAGTAGTGCAGTTAGATGAATTGCCAGTTGAATGACTATGCTCAGATAGATTGTTCGGCTTATCAAAATGCAGGTCTTTGGTATCAGATGTCCCAAGTGACCTTGTTATAAGAATCAACGGGATTACGTATCTGCTCCACAAGGTATGGACTGATGAAGAAAGAGTGAAATAACTATGGCACATTTTTGGATCCATACATGAACTAATTTGCTGTTCTTAGCTGCAGTTTGCACTTCTTCCAAAATGTGGGCTTCTACAACGACTGTGTTCCGATACACCCGAATCCAGCACTGTAACAGTGGAGCTCCATGACATTCCAGGAGGGGAAGAGGCGTTTGAACTGTGTGCCAAGTACTGCTATGGAATCACAATCAGTCTCAGTGCACACAACATTGTGCCAGCATTCTGTGCTGCTAAATTCCTTCGCATGACTGAATCAGTTGATAATGGTAATTTTGTACTTAAACTTGAGGCGTTCTTCAACTCGTGCGTCCTTGAAAGTTGGAAGGATCCAATCCTCGCACTTCAGACAACAGTGAAGCTAACTGAATGGTCTGAAAATCTCGGTATCATCAGAAGATGCATCGAGTCTATTGTAGATAAAATTCTCACGCCTCCGACAAAGGTGGTTTAGCAGATTAATCATCTCTTTCATGTATCTCCATCCGTATAAACATCTTCTACGCTGTTTCTGAGTATTTGCTGATCATACTTTCAGGTCAGGTGGTCCTTCACTTATACAAGACCAGGGTTCAACAAACACGAGCAATCCGTCCCAAAAGATTGGTGGACAGAAGATATAACAGACCTTGACATAGACCTCTTTAGGTGTATCATTACAGCTATCAAATCAACATATATGTTGCCTCCTCAGCTCATTGGAGAGGCTCTACATGTCTACGCTTGTCGTCGGCTACCAGATGCTACAAAACTCAGGCCCCCGTATAAGACTGAGTCTTCTTCTCAAGCTAGACAAGTTTCAGACAAGGAAAGAAGAGTTCTTGAAACCATTGTGAGTATGATTCCTGTAGATAGGGGCTCAGTCTCTGCAGGCTTCTTGCTCAAGCTTCTCAACATCGCAAACTACTTGGCTGCATCTCCCGCGACAAAGGCAGAACTCGTAAGACGGTCCAGTTTGCAGTTGGAGGAGGCAACTCTCCCGGATTTGCTCTTCCTTTCACATTCATCCTTGGATCAGCACCATTATGATGTTGACTCAGTTGCAGCTATTCTGGAAAGTTTCTTGATCCTGTGGAGACGTGTATCACAAGAACCTGTGGAAGAAAGCCAGATTGTGACATTAATTAGAAGGGTTGGTAAGCTTATTGATTCTTATCTTCAGGTGGTAGCAAAGGATCCAGACATGCCAGTTTCAAAGTTGGCATCTCTTGCTGAAGCTTTGCCAGACATCGCGAGGATTAATCACGACGACCTTTACAAGGCCATCAACAACTATTTGAAGGCAAGCTTTAAAGCTATTTCATTCAAACAGTGCCTTGAAACTTCCAAAATTTCTGAATTTTTTTTTCAATTGTGAGACAGGAACATCCTGATTTCAGCAAGGCAGAGAGGAAGCAGCTGTGCAGGATGTTAGACTGCCAGAAACTGTCCCCGGAAGTTCGAGCACACGCTGTCAAGAACGAAAGGCTGCCGCTAAGAACAGTCGTTCAAGTTCTCTTCTTTGATCAGGATACAGCAAACAGCAGAACTCTGTCTCAGCAACTGTCGTTCAAAGGAAAGCAGACATCATCAATGGCTGCTGCTGATGATCTAAGCAAGCTACATTTGGTTTCGAACGGTCAACCGAGTAGAGTCGAAGGGATGAAAAGGAGTTCAACGCCAGAGAGTAGCAGCAACACAGGAAGTCATCAGCATGAACGAGCGAGAAAACCAGATAGAATGCTCAAGGAGGAAAAGAAGGTGGTGAGAGGAGAAATAGAAGAAGGAGGAGGGAGTTCTGGTTCTGGCTCTGGGTCTGGTTCTGGAAGCAAGTTGGAGACGAGGAAGGTGATAGGAAACAGAAGTACTACTGGATCAGACCATGGAAGGGATAAAGCTAAGGATCGATAGGTACGTACGTAGCAACAGATCATGGAAAGAAAACAAGTAGCTGTAGGTTCTCTCGGTTCTTTCTTTTGTTTGTGTAAAAAGGATCAAATGAACATATAAGGATTTGATTATGTTGGAAGTATGAAATGGAGATCCAGCTGCTCCTTCTGAATATAACGTATTTATAGTTTTTGTAAGTGTGAGATATTGATTTTTTTTTGTCACTAATTGGTCCATAAATTAATATTTTCCAGACAAACACGAATGGTAAATATATCGTAACTTTTATTCACAATCGAACGATTGTGTCATTCTTTCAAAAAAAAAGATTCCACTCTAGAAGGTCCAATCACTACCAATTATTCCAAGAGTTAGATATTATTTTCATTTCCTTTCTTGTACTTGATTATATAATTTTTGTTCTTTTTGGTAAAAACAAATTATATAAATTTTATTATTCTCCTTTTAAATTTCAGAATATTTCACATAATATCAATTTCCCACAACTTAGGTTTTGTGTGAACACTATTAAGGAAACAACCAAAAGAAGGCATCATTAATATTCACTATGGTTATCAATCTATTCAATTTGTAACAATATGGTCATTTTAAGAAATTAACCTATAAGCCTCTAACTATTTCAATTATAGTAACTTGGTCATTCTTTCTGTCATCTTATAGTTCAAAAATTATGTTAAGTTGACAAATTATCATGCCAACTCATTTTTTTTTATGTCAACACACAAGCTCATTTTATCCCATAGCCAGCCAGCCCATTTAACGAATCTAACTTAACCGAACTAACAATCTAACTTAACACAATCTATTAGAAATAAACCAATTCTCGGTCTATAAGTTGAGTCCAAAATATAATTAAGTTATATGTTATTAGGTGACATACTCACATTGATATAGATATAAATGGTAAGTTAGCATGATGATACGTTTACTTGTCAAAGTAAACGAAATTTTTGGATGAAGAGTTGATGAGATAACTTTTTTTAGTTGAAGATAGATACGCGGAACTCTCATTACAAAGACAAAATGAAATAAACATAACATAAATGTCCATATGTGAGGTGTGGCTGAATTCAACTTGATATCTTTATGTCTCCAGCCACAGAACGCAAGAGAGAAATGAAATAAACATAACATAGTTGTCCATATGTGGAGTGTAGCTGAATTCGAGTCCGATACCTCCAGATCTCCTAGCCACACAACGCAATCAACTGTACTACTCCACGGAAACAAGAATTGATGAGATGACCATGTCGTTAGAATTGATAGATGAGTTAGTGATGTGTAGGTTATTTTTTAAGAGTTGATGACCACTTTGTCAAGCTACTGTTTACTGCTGTGAATTCCCTTGTCGTTGCCTTTGCTTTTTCTGTAATGCAATCCCCACAAATAATAGTAATCAGTCCCAATCAATCACTGCCTCAAAACAAACATCACGGAATAACACAGCTAACTCTTCTTCCTTTTGCTTATTTTATCTCTTCCCCAACTTGACCACCCTTCTTCTTCTTCCTCGTCGATCCAATTCCCAGCTAGCTGCGTACCAATAACAAATAAGCTCAGGGCGGAGAAACGCCACCCAAGATTACGCAGATGTCCCGCTCCCTTCTTCTCTCCGCTTCTGCTCAAAGGTGACCCCTCTTGCTTCTCTCTTCTCTTGCTGTTTCTCTGTAATGAGTCCTCCAATTTTGTTCTCTCGGTTTCTGGACTTGCCCCCGTCTTCGATCCGTTCTGGGAGTTTCTGTGTTTGTGTGTTCTGAATTTTCGGATCGGAAAGTTTAGGCCTTTTTCTTGGCGCGATGAATTGTTGTGTTGGTTTTTGCGCTTTGTGTTCTGGTTAGATGAATGAAGAATTGCACTCTTGATGGGGTCATTTTGATTTTTTTTTTGTCGATTGAGCTTTGATTCATCGAGTGCGGATTTACAGTGTAATTTGTTTCTTTTCTGGGTTTCCCACCATTTTAGCTCAATTATGAATGGATGATAAGAGTCTATGTGTGAACTCGTGGTTCCAGGTATGGATTGTTTTGATTTATCGGCAAGATCATGGAGCAGTTCCTAGGGGGGATGAAGCATTTGTGTGCAGCAATTGCAAATTGTTGTGATGCTGATTTGTATAAGCAACTCAGGGGCTTGCAAGATCCAGAAGCTCTTGCAAGAGAAACAGTGTGTATGTATCCTATATTTTTCCTCTTTTAGTTTGTTTTTCCAGTTTTTTGGACACAGGCGCGTAGGATTCTAGTTTCGTGTGCATCTTTGGATACTAAATGCTGTTGCTAATATCACTTGTCTTAAATGAAAGAATTACGTGGTGGTGCTCCACACAGTGAGATGTTCTGTGGAAATGAAGTTCGAAACTTAATTTGTGAATGTTTGTAAATGCAGTTAGCGTGAGTGAAATAGAAGCACTTTATGAACTGTTTAAGAAGATTAGCAGTGCAGTAATTGACGATGGGCTGATCAACAAGGTAAGCAAAATTCATGTCATGGGTTGGAGATATTATCATGCCTGTACAGTTGCCCTTCTTCCAAGTTATTTCTCTGGTTGCTTGAAATGGCTCCTTTTCCAGTGGTGAAATGCTACTTTAAATGTCCAAGGCTGGTCGGTTTACTGAATTCTAAAGATTACTTTTGTTGCAGGAAGAATTTCAACTAGCATTGTTTAAAACAAATAAGAAGGAGAGCTTATTTGCAGATCGGGTAATCCTTCTGCAGTCTAATGTTGATCACCTTTGCTTTGTCCTATGTAATTTTACATCCAGAGTAGTTGGATTTACGTTATAGTCTCACGATTTAATCTTATGTCGAATCTTTGAAGGTATTTGATTTGTTTGACTCGAAGCATAATGGTGTGCTTGGTTTTGAAGAGTTTGCACATGCCTTGTCAGTCTTCCACCCTAATGCACCTATTGATGATAAGATTGAATGTAAGTTGCAGGATCCATACCTCATTCATATAAACGCCAAACATTAACTTATCTCTCTAATGGTCCCTTCTTCTGTTCTCTATCTGTGAGGGTATGGTTGGGGGTGGGGTAGGCTAGGAAGATAATAGTAGACTTTTTATCCATCTTCTTTTCATTATCTAATTGTTAGGGTCATTCATAGAGTAGAGATATTGTCTCCATCTATTTTCTCCATCTATAGTTCATCATCTAATTGTTAGTGTCAATCAGAGTGTGTTGATCTGTCAAATTCCTTCTCCTTTTTCTCCGTATAAAACTTTGACGTATCTTGAAATTTCCTGAATTTTTATCTTGTGCAGTTTCATTCCAGTTGTATGATCTCAAACAGCAAGGATTCATTGAGAGACAGGAGGTATGGGACTCGAGATTCACTTGACTTTTTCTGTCCAAAGATGTTTATAGCATTCTTTTAGGACATGGCATGCCATGGTTTGATATATTTTTTTAGGGTTTTAGTTACTTTTCTTGCATGTAAATATACCTGAGAACTTCTAACTTTCCTTGGTGACAAATCCTTTCGTGAACATGCTCTTGATCACAATGAGTAATCTCTGCAGGTGAAGCAAATGGTAGTGGCGACACTTGCTGAATCCGGTATGAATTTGTCAGATGATGTAATTGAGAGCATCATTGACAAGGTATGACGTTGATCCAATTTGTTTGATTGCACATTTAACTAATGTCCCGAAGCTAAATTATTTGCACACTTTGTCAAGAAGACCCCAAGTAGCTATTTCAAGAGCATACCTGCATGTTATCTTGTTAAGCAATGTAGTAATTTAAGGAGTTGAACGTTCTATGTTCGTCTCTGATTCATATCAGACATTCGAGGAGGCGGATACCAAGCATGATGGCAAAATCGACAAAGAAGAATGGCGAAGTCTGGTTTTGAGGCATCCTTCACTGTTGAAGAATATGACCCTCCAATATCTGAAGTAAGCCGTTTGTTACACCTAACAAAAAATTCCAGCCTTTTAGTGCATGAAAATGACTGCTTGAGTTCTTGACTAAACATGTACCTGGTGGGCTTCTGAAACAGGGACATCACAACAACATTCCCAAGTTTTGTCTTTCATTCGCAAGTGGACGATACGTGATCATCATATCATCACATGTTTGGTCAGAATTAAAAGAAAAGGAAGAATTGGAGATTTGTGTTTGTGCAGAGAGAGGTTCACAAATTAGGAAGCAAATTTCATTGGTATTTTAGATCATTGAGGACATAGATGTGGAGCTTTTGGTTGTGCTTTGGAACAAATGAATGAGAATGCATGTTTTGAGCTTTCATTTTGTTGGGGTTTCTTCTATTATGTAATGCTTTGGAAGGACACAGGCATATAATTCAATTTTTAGAAAAGCTTTGCTGCAACTGTGGGAAATGCTCAGACTGTAGTGGTAAATGACATTGATGGTCCTCTATGTTTCTCTCGTTTGCAATTTAACATACTTGTCCAGCATGTTTTAACGGCAAGATGACGGAAAGATCAACAAAAGGACTCACTTGTTATGTTAGTTGAACCAGAGAAGAGCAATTGAACATTTTTGTATAGTACGAGAGGCAATTTGTTAGACTTGACAAAGTAGAGGGGCATAAGGAGAATAGGCTGACCGACGTGTTGAACAGTGGCTACGGCTCAGGTGCCACGTTGCATCAGTATGTTTGGGTTAATTCCGATTTTACCCTACATTTCTCCTCTTCTTCTCCTCCTCCTTCTGAACTTCTAATAACAGATTTGGTGAACGAAGCAGAACAGAGCTGTTCTTGTGGGAGTGAAAGGTGGGTTTTTTTTCTTCCTTTTGCTGCATTTTGGAAGCTTTGTTTTGATCTCACGTCTCCAATACTTTGATCCCATTTCATCACTCTCTTCACACTGCTTTCAGCAGCAGCAATGGCGAAACGATACAGAGTGGGATTCGCCCTCGCTTCCAAGAAGGTCGGCAGCTTCCTCCAGCCATCCCTCATCGACTACGCCGCCGCCCGCGGCCTCGATCTCATATCTATCGACTCATCAAAGCCCTTATCCGAACAGGGTCATCTCGATTGCCTCATCCACAAGTTCTACGACGACGATTGGAAGCTCCAACTCCAATCCTTCGCCGCCCAAAACCCCAACTCCCCGATCGTTGATCCCATCGACGCCGTTGAGAAGCTCCACAACAGGATCTCCATGCTCCAGGTCGTCAGCAACCTCAAGCTCGATCCTAATCGATCGGAGCGAGTGGACATTCCCAGACAGGTCGTCGTCGACTCCGATTCCGACGGATCGAAGGCTACCCAAGGTTTGGTTAAGGAATTGGGGTTTCCTTTAATCGCCAAGCCTTTGCTGGCTAACGGATCCATTCTCTCCCACAAGATGTGTCTGATTTTCGACGGGGAAGGGTTGAAGGAGGTGGAAGGAACTCCGATCGTGCTACAGGAGTTTGTGAACCACGGCGGGGTCATATTCAAAGTGTACGTCGCCGGGAACCATGTTCAGTGCGTAAAGAGGAAGTCTTTGTCTGACATTTCGGAGGAGAAATTGAAAAGTCTGAAGGGCACTATGCCGTTTGCTCAGGTCTCCAATCTCGCCGACGGCGGAGATGGCCACGGCGGGAGTGAATTCGCCGACGTGGAGATGCCACCGGAAGGGTTTGCAGAAGAGGTTGGCCGTGGGTTGAAGGAAGGAATGGGGCTTAACTTGTTCAACTTTGATATGATTAGAGATGCCGGAGATGGGAATAGGTATCTGGTTATTGATATTAACTACTTCCCTGGGTATGCTAAGATGCCTAACTACGAGGCTGTGTTGACGAATTTCATCTTAGAGCTCCTGCAACAGAAGAAAGGAGAGTGAAGATCAATGGTGGTGGCATCAGAGGGGGAGAGGGAGCGATCGTCATGCAAGCGAAGTCTGACCCTTAGGTTTAACAAGCTTTTGCTGAAGTTTGAACAATAAGCTGACTGGTGAATTGGGATGATGAGATGTTTCTGTTCCTTTTTGCTTTGTTTTCTCCAATTGGCATTGTAGTTGAATCGATTTTCACAGACATTAGTGTAGTTGATTTTCACAAAATCTTCTGTGTTCTGGGTTGGTTCATATCTATTTTCTGGTCATCTCTGAAACTTGAGATTCATACTTGGTAGTAATGGCTTCGTACCTCATCCTCCTAAGGTCACTCACTCTCCAGGGCGGTTGACGAGGGAGCCAAACTTCATTCTGTTCAAGTTGGTGAGCTGTCTCGAACTTTGATTATTAGAACCCCTAATGAGTCGAGCTTGAACAGCACGTCAACCAAACTTCATTGTGTTGTGTTCAAGTTAGTGAGCTCAACTTGAACTTTGATTTAAAACCTCTAATCACTCAAGCTTGAACAGTTGTTAACGCTCGTATGCTAACTATCCTTGTATATTGTATTCGAGAACTATCCTTGTATATTGTATTGGAGGCATGTTGCATTATTGAGGCAACTATCAAGTCATATATTCAAGTTGGTTTTCGAACTCAAATTCAAACCAGCTCGCGAACCTATCAGGTTAAGCATATCCTGGCTCAAATTTGGCTCATTTAAAGAATCACGAACAAACTTTTTTCGAGGCGAACGTTGAGCTACTCACAAGCACCTTGACCCTACTCTCAACGAACTCCTCTATCTCCGAAAACAAACCATAAAAACCGGTTCTTGTTGGCACAGTGACCACTGCAAGGAAAAGAAAGCTTAAACAGAAAAAAGGGATTGCAATCAAACAGAGCTGGGGATATCATAACCTACATGTTAGATGGACCCTTTTTTAATCCAAAACATGTGGCAAACTTGAACACAATCTGTCCTCTTAGTTATATGTACAACAAAAGGACACTAGACTCTCCTGACTGCAACAAGCTGCGCATGCCATTGCTTCCCATATTCACTTGTTTTCCATCTCCCATTTGCCTCTCCAATCCACAAAAACTTGGTCACTTCCTTCAAGTCTTGGGGGTCTAATCCAATTGTCGAAGCTCAGCTAGCTCCTTCAATGCTACCTCCAGTGGTTCTGTCAGTGTGCTTTTCTTGGACTGAATAGAACCAATGAGAAAATTGGGAATAAAAATGGTGCAAGAAGACAAGGAGCATGTTTGCAACTTATAGGTTCAGGAAAGAAGGCATGCAACAGATTTTCCAAGACCATGACAAAATCAGGTGACTTATACCTTCAGTGAAGGGACTAGACCAAAGACTTCTTCAGCACTCTCTGGGCAGACATTGCCGATAACGCTTAACTGCAATGCACGAATTTAGCTTAACAGGTTAAAGACAGAATGCCTTCCATTATGCAGTAGAAATACTAGAAAGAAACAATAAAGGATGATACCTCTCCTTCCAGAACGCCATACATTTTGAGGGTCCTGGTAGCTTAGTTAAGGCTCACAGCGAAGAAAACATTGAACAGGATACCATTTTCAGTATCAGCATAAACCAAATTGAAAGCTAGTAATAGACACATGAAGGATACTCTAGAACACGTCTGACAGAGTGGTGATCTTTGTAACGAGCATTAGCCTGAGCGTACATCAGCCCTCTGTCAAATGAACTGCCACCAAAACAGAAACGGGTCGTATCACTTCACAATCCTTGTACTTGATAACAGAAGCTTGAAATAGTCTTTACACGGGCAGTTTGATGGTCGGATCTCGGGATAGTAGAATCATCTGGTCCTGCACTCCTTGCAAGATTTCTGCAGCCTCACAGTCCATTATGCAAGTAGCATTCTTCAGAAGTTCTGGCAGAGTTAAAAACAAAAAGGGTTAAGGTTCCAACGTTCGGGGAAGACATGTGAAACAGAAGAAGTCTATATATGTTATCAAATGAGTACTACATACCCTGCTCTATCCTAAGCTCAAGTGGTGGGCCTTCTTTCGACTTGGAGGCCTTCCCCTTCACTGATGTGCTTCCTTTGCCACCTATATTAGTAAACACCATAATTTGACGTCAAATGCACATCCAATGAAGGGTTGGATCGGCTATTTTCTGGGAAATTGTAAGCTACGGAAGGAGTAAAAGCAAAGCATGGAAAGCAAAAAAAAATGTGACCTTTCTCCGCTGAAGCCTTCCCATTCAACTTGGATGAAAAATCAAACCCCTGTTCAGGAGAGTCTAGAAACACAAGATTGGTATTTAGAATCACACTCATTCATGTTGAATCACTAGTAATCACATATAGCCATAAGCAAATAGAAAACTAGGAAATTTATAAACGGACATCAGGAACAAGAAAAGGGGTAATGAGATAAAGCAAGAAACGCAGGTCATTCACCTTCATTATCAAACTGAACCTTCCTTGACCCCTTTGGCCTTGGAGAGGAAGAATCCTCTTTGCCTAGGGTATACAAGAAAACAATGTGTTTTAGAGACATCGAGCAAGTTGATCCAAACTGGCTATAAACAAGGGTTTCCAAACTGGCAATGCAATTCCAGCACATTACGAAATGTCGCTCAAAAAAGCAAATAATCATATTCATACAGCATAAAGGAAAACCCAGAAAGGAGAAACAAAAAAGGGTTCGCATTGCTTGAAGGAAAATGAAGCAGAAGCATAACGCCAAACCATTCGCTGCCGATGTGGACTTCAGAGAGGACTTGGGAGGCAATGAAAACCCTTTTCCACCTTTTTCCATTGCGTAAGTGACAGATGTTCCTTCAAAAGATCACAAATTGAAAATGTATTTTGCATTAGCTAAACTACATCCAACCATCGAGCAAGACAATCATGCAGATTGGTAAAATCTCTCAAAACTTGAACTTGATACCAGTTTATGCCATAGATTTTCCACCTAGAGAAAGCAAACCTAACCATTTTTCTAGGAAAATAAAGCTGGAAATGAAAGGATGAAAGGGAAGATCGAGAAGAACAGTCGTCAAGAAGCTACCCTGATAGAATTTCCGGCGTGGGTGGGCTGTCGTCGATCGACCTACGCCGTTACTCCAGTCTCTTTCAGTGTTCGGAGTGTTCGGCGCACTCTGACTTGTACTGTGACCCCCAATCGGATTTTTATTCTTTGTTCTATAGGAAAAAAATTGTATATAATTTGAAATCAACGGCTAAGATTGAGTCCTAACTTTTTTAGGAATAATAATTTTGTTCATCTCCTCCTATAAATTTGCCGCGGGAGCTGAGGTTTTGGCGTCAACAATTCGTTCAAGCCTCTGTCAAACCCTATGAACCATGAACATGAACATGAACCTAGCGTCCCCAACCAAGCTTCCCAAGGGTCGCCACCTGTTCGGCAGTCAAGTCGTGTACGATATACACACGAGGATCCAAGGTGAGGTGCAGCCTCAACTTGTATCTACACCCATTACTAAGTATTGCTCGGATCCTGTCTTTGTGCTTGGCCTGCGGATTGCAGTTAACAGGAACTATACTTGCTACGGTCTGAACCCTGGCCCAATCCGCCTTCTCAACATCAGTAATGGCTTAAGAACCTTGCTAAGGGGTCACAATCAGGTTTATTTCTCCACCTTTTATAATTTGTTTTTATCTCTTCTTGTCTTGCTGTAGAAAGTGACAGACATGGCCTTCTTTGCTGAAGATGTTCACTCACTCGCCAGGTACATTTTCCTTTCGCATCCACTTTCAATTCAATTGAAGTAGTAATCTTTTCTTATTGTCTGCAGTGTATGTGCTGAGGGCCGGGTTTTCATTTGGAAGATCGACGGGGGTCTTGATGAACACGAAAAGCCTACAATATTTGCACGGATTACCCCCGCACTTGATATAGTTGGTGATGGAGAACCTGTTCATCCCTGTCTTTGCTGGCATCCTCACAAACAAGTAACACTTTGTTACATGCTACCAAGTTATATATCTTATTCTCTGTTCTTGATATTTTTTCTTTACAGGAAATCCTGATGGTGGCGATTGGAAATAGTGTACTGAAGATTGACACTATTAAAGTAGGGAAAAATGGCGGGTTTTCGGGAGAGAAACCTTTAAGCTGTTCCATAAATAACTTGATTGATGGAGTGCAACTTGTTGGTAAGCATGACGGTGAAGTTACTGGACTGTCAATGTGCCAGTGGATGACTACCGGTTTGGCTTCAGCTTCAAGTGATGGAAAGGTTTGTATCTTCTGGGTTTTTTATCACTAGTTCTAATATCCGTTTGTTCTTTGTACGCTCCTAATTATCAATTCTTTCGTACTCCAGGTCAAAATTTGGGATGATCGCAAGGCAGTACCGATTTCGATTCTAAGACCACACGATGGTAGACCGGTCAGCTCTGTGTCGTTCTTGACTGCATCACATCGACCAGATCATATCATCCTTATAACTGGGGTAAGTCCTCAGGTTCTTGGATGTCTAGATTTTGTAATGCTAATATGCTACACTAGATTTCAAGAATCGGAAAATGATTAATTTCGATTTCATTGGTTCTGGTATTGAGAAACAATGCTAGGAACCTTGCAGATAAGGGTTCATCATCATATTTAGTAACAAGGCTATCTTATATGCAGGGTCCGCTGAATCAAGTTAAGGTATGGGCCTCTTCAAGTGAGGATGGATGGCTGCTACCCAGTGATTCTGAAACATGGAATTGTACCCAGACTTTGACCTTAACGAGTTCTTCCGCCGTATCTTTAGAGGACAGAGACCAAGCTGTAGCCTTGCCTCGAGCCGGTCTGTTTCTACGGGCAAATGCAATATATGCTGTTCACATCGAGTACGGTCCATGTCCAGTTGCAACCCGCATGGATTACATAGCCGAGTTTACTGTTACAATCCCGATTCTGAGTCTGACCGGAACTAGTGATAGTTTGCTGAACGGCGGACACGTTGTTCAAGTGTACTGTGTTCAGACAACGGCTGTCCAGAAGTATGCATTGGACTTGTTGCAGTGGTTTCCACCTCCCACCATGGAAAATATTGAGTTGGAGAAGTCAGAATCTAATGCTTCTCGTGCTCTTGATGCTGTAGTGTCTAATGCTTCTGCTGCAACTGATTCGTCTCTTGGAAATAAAACCATCGAGATATCTGCAGTTAGCACAACTTCTGCTCAGCCTCCAATTTCAAGTCCTTTTAATTCCACAGATTCATCGAACCAACCAGGCCGCAGTTCTGGCCCTCATCTTAAATGCTGCTTCCGTCTTCCAGATATCAACCCTGCAAGATACACTTGACCAGGTATATACCCTCAACCCAGATATCTAGTCAAATTTTCAACTGCTGAACTTGGCGTTGCTATTCCTCCATGTTCTACATGTTAGGAACTGGCAATTGAGTTTGCTTTTTTTAAACATGCATGAATGCACTCAGGTACTTAATGTGGAAGGCTTGTGATATTATTACCTCTGTTATTACAGCTGATGAATATGCAGAAAGAGATGCAAAAACAGATGAACTCGATGATGTCAGTGATGATTTCAGTGAAAGATACACTTGACCAGGTATATATACCCTCGACCCAAGTTTTCTCATCATCTCATAGTGTTCTTAACTTCATCCAATTGCTTCCAAACATCTCATCTTTCTGCAGAGCTACAAATGTTGATAACCATGAGGAAACATGCATTGCTCATTGCTCTCACATGCCTTCTGGTGCTGGGCCAAACTTCGGCAGAGTTTCGTTAGCTTTATTAGGTTTTTAGTTAGTCTTCGACCCTAATAGTTTACTTAATCAATCATTTTACTTCAGTTTCAAGTTGTGCATGATTAGTTCCATTAGTTTTCTTTGTTAGTGTAATTAAGTAATTAAACTATGTTGTGCATGATGGGATAGGTTTAGTGGTGGAAATTAGGCTGGGTTCCGATCAGATTTAGCCCTACCCAATCTAACTGATTTTGGGTTGGGTTCTAAACAGACTTAGCCCGGTCTAATTAAAGAAGTTTCGAATAACTCGAAAGGTTAAACTAAATAAGATCTGGTCGAGTTTGGATCTACAAAATTTAGAGATTTGAAATTTTAAGACTTAACCCTACCCAATCAACGACAATGATCTCCAATAATTGTAGTTTTTTGTTCAGGTAATGCGGATAAATATATAATTTAACTTGCAATACCAACTTTATATACATCACTATTACTGACGGATAAGCAAGCATATGATAAGGACCAACTAATCGATAAAATAATCTAGTTATGTTTATATCTAACCATATAATATGCATTCATATTTTTTAGATCTGCCACATTTTTAGAAGTATATACATTGAACTCTCTTTAAATATTAGTTGCTAATCCTAAATAATTTGTTATTCCCCCACTTACTTCATCAGGATTGGCTTTCTGAAGTGCAATTGGTGAACTGATGCCTTATAAGATAACGTCTATCCGACGTAATCTTTCTTCCAACAATTCAAATTATGATTCATGCAATGGTTCATGAAAGATTTGGACGCACTGGCATAGCAAGGCTATGAGAATGTGGTTATTGGAGGTTACATATCAAACTACACTAGTGAACCACTCGCCACTAGCACTTATGCACCAGATTAAACCACCATTTAATTAGTAGAAACCAAACAAAAATGGAAGACTTGTAAGTCAACAAAAGATACCTTGCACCCCCCACGTCTTACTGACAGACATTGAAGTAACCACCTCTGCGAAAGCTTAACATGGCCTAGTGGAAGTTTTGAACTAGTTACTTAATATGGCAGGCTACAAGTTGAGGGTATATGCATGCCTTATATCGTTGCAGCTATTTATTTTAAAGTAATTTTTATTTTATTTTGATTGTTTGATTGATTCTCATTGCACCTACACCACAAAATCTGTTCAATCGATTAACCCTTTACATAACTTTAAATAATCACCATATTGAGATTTTAGGAAAATTCGACTTTAGTTAATTCGTTAATTAAATTTATTTTTAACTAGTAAAAAAACGTTCATCAAATATGAAAATAACAAAGTCGTTTTTTTAAAAATCTCCGATTTGTTTCACGAGACTTTGCTAATATACAAATTACTCCGGGAATCTTTGTGACTTATTAGATGATGAATATGGAGCCATTGCTAACATGGTTGGGCTAAAGAGTCGGCCCAAACATATCTGTAAGAACTGGGCTCAAATTCAACGCAAGCCTGAAGCTCTTTTGAGCCCAACAAAATGATAATAAATAAAGAATTAGTTTGAATTAAGTAAGACTAATTGGTAATTAAGTATCTTCTTGTGCTCGGCAACAAGAAATATTTCGTTACAATTAATAAGAAAAATGGATGTTGTGATTTTCTTCAGCATTGCCTGCCAGCAATTGTGGTAACATGGATGGACTACAAAGCACGAAAAGTAGTAACTTTGTTTATTTCGATTCAGACATGATGTTATCTATTTATCGATATATTTTAAATTAAGAATGATAATTTTTTATGAAATTATTTGTAGATTGACTATATGAAAATTTCACATATGGTTATCTATACATGTAATTTTATACGGTTTCAAGAATTCATTACTTACATCACTCTTATACATTTAGTTTTATACGGTCAAAATATGTTGTGTATAATATAATGTCAAAACTTGTTTTTCATCCTAATCTTTTTTAACCAGATTATTATTAATGGCCTACTTTAGGTATCGGCTTTTACGGATTTGTTTTCAAATGTATGATAATGATTTTTAATAAGATCGCTTATATATGTGTTGTTCGAGGCTGAATGTATTTTGCAACTTTAAAATTCTTACAAAAATTCATGAAATTACTGGTCAATTTCTTTTTTTCTCGATTTAAATTTGATTCTTTCTCAAAATCTCAGATTGTAGTGTGTTTGTGGGAATTTGGTATTTTAAAATTTTTGATGTGTTTGCGAGGAATTTGGTATTATGATACAACTATTTATTTAAGCACATATTGTAATGAGTTTATGTATTTTAAAAACTCAGAGGTTTTAATTACTTTTACTTTGTATATTTTAAGAATTTCTACAAAAAAAAGTAAAAATTTTGACTTGCCCAAATAAATTAGTAGATCCCGTTGTCTTTCCCAACTATTTTGTCAATACAAATTTACATACCAAACAAATCAATCTAACATCCTCCGACTTTTAAAAACTATTCTTTTACACTTTTTTTTAATTTCAAAACTTTATACCAAACGATTTGCTATGCCTAATCAATATTTTGTACATTGTCGATTGAAATTACAAAAATAAGATCCCTCATGCATCTATCAAGAGATGGTCACCACGTGGTGCCGGCATGGTGCAAAAGGTTAAAATTGGGGAATTAGAGAAGAAAATGACAAGTGTTTACAATGAGAAAAGGGGGTTTGGGGGTGTGGGATAATGGCAAAGAATTTAATGTTAATGATGATGATGCTAATGATCCAATCAATCAATCTAGTTTAAGAATCAAAAGGGTTGGGCTGAGAAACCCAAGTCGGCTAATTTTGTCATTATCTTTTGTATTTTCATCTATAATCTCCCCCTCTACTAACTCACTTCATCATCACCATCATCAAAGATTGTTAATTTGTCCCTCTTATTCTCTACATGGACTTTCACTTGTCTTCTTGCCCCCCCATCCTCTTCTTCTTCTTGTATATGAATGGATGAAGCTCCCATCAAAGTTCAACCCCACTCTCCCTCCATGGATCTCTCCCATGACTCTGCTCTTCTACTCATATCCTTTGATGAAAAGTTCAATGCTACCCATTTGGGTACGATCTACTCACTTTGTATGTGTTGCATGACTGTACATGTTTATGCGTATGGAATTGTGATCGTAATTTTGGTGTTTGAACGGAAAGCGTGGTCCTGCCTGGCTCCCTGGATGCCATCTGAGCAGCTTTCCAAAAGAGTGTTTGGAAACCTTCCTAGTTGGCATGAGGGACGCCATGCAGGCCGTCCATTCATTTTCCTCATCTATTGAGCTTCGTTTTTACTATTATAATTATTATTGTAGGTAAGAAAGTCCATATGAGATTTGTTATATATATATATATAGTTCATGATTTGTTCTGATACTATCGTTATTTTTTCTAATTTTTTTTATGCAATTGTGTCGTTGACGATGAATTTTTAGTGTTTATTGTTATAAATTCATGATAGAACTATGTGCTAGTGGTACTAGTCTCATAAAGTTGTATCATTTTTGTTGGATATTGTTCACTTGTATTTGTTGTAGGGATATGTACTTTTACATGTATGATATTGTGAGTGTAGATTGAGTGTACTAGTTAAGAATGAAAAGTATGATTCTATCTGGCTTTCTGGATGTCATCTAAGAAACGTTTTAAAAGAATATTTGAGAACCTTCCTAGTTGGTATGAGGGAAGCCAAAGTAGGCTATTCATTCACCCTTCCTCATTCGTCAATGTCTACTCCCACAATTATGATTACCGAGGTAAGAAAAATACACTATCTTTTTATTTTGAAACTCATTGTTCAACTCTGTTTACAATCAATCAGGACGGTCTTCCCTAACCGAGGGTGAAATAAAGAAACGAGATCTCCTCGCTCGCAAGCATGTAAGCAACTGCGTTATCGGCTCTCCTAAGTCCTAATATAGCAAACCTCAAACAACAGATGAGCTTGTAGCTCTGCACAACATCTCGTCGTAAGGCACCCAAATTTAGTCTCACCAATCTCTACCTTACGAAGCGACAATGACTCAAGTTCGAATATTGAGTCCACAAAGGGCTTAGAACCTCACATCCATTGATCAATCTAAGAACCAACATACATTATCTTCACCTGACCTTTTTTAATTCAATTAGAGATTTGAAACTGTCGATACTTTTTTCTAATGTCACATCCTCCTTTCATTGTTATACTTGGTCTATCTTAATTCGCATATTTAACCTCTCTCTTTTTAATCTTCATACTTGGCTAACATGCTAATAGGTACGATCACATGAAGTTGGGAATTTTGATATCATGAGACGAATCGTATTGGACCACCCAATTATAATCGATGCACAAGGACAACACGTACATATGAGTCCTTTTTGGATGTCGTTCGAGTTCGAGTACGACACATTCATCCTCTGCTTGCATTAACAATATAGTATGCGTCTCACTCATAGATCACATTTACCACGTCGGCACGTTGCCTAGGGAAATGAGCTAAATTTGAAAGATTTCGAAGTGTAAGACGAGAGTTGTTAAGTTGGAAAAATACAGGAGCAAGTACGCAATTTTCTCTATTATATAATCAAAATACCATTTGTATGGAATATTAATTCACATACATTTTCCTTTTTAATTACAACAATCTGCCTTTTTAATTCACATACAAAATGAATATTTGAAATGCTTTCCATCTCCAAAAATGTTAGTGAAAAGATGAAAAAAAAACAGAACTACAACGTTGGTTACTCGGTTCCAGCAGGCTGATCAAGGTCTGAAACCGAGAGCCGAGTGATCCAGACGATAATGCCCTCTACACATGGATGGTCAAGATGAATTCTCAGCGATATACACCGATTCTAGAAAATACACAAATACAATCATATCTTGAGTAGAAGAGCGTGTATCTCCTAAAATTCTTAGTAGAGCCCATCTCCACTATTGGACATCCTAGCTATCCATATCGTACCTGACACATCCGGTCAACCAGGGTGTGCGCATGAAGGCTCAACCCTAGTCTCGAGGTGCTAGCAAAAGGAACACTGCAAAGCATTAGTCACACCATACCTATCATCACGAAAGCCAAATCCGCTCAAGGTGCACTCCACTATTCTTCACATCTCTCCTCCTTGACACGCCTAGCCCCTTAAATCCTAAATCTTACAATACTCGCTTCATCTTAACGAGGTCCGCCCATACCAGATCAACCAAACATCCAAGGGAATTCTAGATGGACATTGAGCCGGTAGCGACCACCAAACCCTCCGTTTCGAACCACATTGTTCAAGCCTCAAGCTTGAACTCAAATTACACTTTTGTTGTCATATACCCTGTAGTTGTAGTTTTAGCGAGGCTCTTTCCCCTGTTTCTCTCTGTAACGAGCAATAATGACCTTTCCGGAGAACTTTGACCATGGAGAGTGGACACCTTGTCTCATATAGGCTCTGTTTTGATTCCACAGTACAGAGTACTAATTCAGGTATACATTGATACAAAAACAAACATTCATTTAATAAACTAGTAGAGGTATTAGTGTGGGATCCTATGGGATTCTGGATCTCCTCCTTACCAAGTAAATAAGAAGTCCAAAAGATTAAAAAAAACCCCCAAAATTACACAACGACAAATATTAAATAAAGACCTTGACTTTGCATGTGGGATTTAGCCATCTTGGCGCGCTGGAAGTGCAGGAAGCCTTAATTAAACTGCCCAGAAGAAGCAAAGAAATTGAGAGGAAGAAATAACATGGATCATTTTCGACTCTTAAAGTCTAACTAAGGAAGAAAATAGCAACGTTTCTTACTCTGCAATGCAACCCCTCCACATTAGTCACACGTCTTCCCTTTTATAAGACATCAACTTCTTCTTCCTCTTCCTCCCCTATTTCATAATCAAGTTGATCTCTCAACTCTGTTTTTTCTCACACCAAACAGCCCTTTTCCCCTTCTCTGTTCACTCCAGATAACTGCTGATCTACAGACATTTCTAAGGAGGATGACGGTAAGATAAGAATCCCTCTTCTAAGTTTTCTACTCTTTCTTCTAGAATCTAGAGAGAGTTCGGCCTGTCGGTCGTACTAAACCTACTCTGTTTGTGTGATTGCAGAACAAGATCGTGTACAGGCTGCAGCTTAGTTGCCAGAAATGCCAAACCAAGGCACTCCAGGTTGCTGCAGAGGCAAAGGGTAAGTTACATTTATCTACATTCTCTACCAATGCACGTGCTCTACTCTAATAGAGAAAAATGTCGTGTCAAGAAAATTTAGGCCGCGGTTCTGTTTTTTTGCAGGTGTCAACTACGTGGGTTTCGAAGGAGATTCGAAGGAGAATTTGGTGGTGGTGGGGGATGATGTGGATCCGGTGAAGCTAGCCATTAAGTTGAGGAAGAAAGTTAAGGTGGCAGAAATCCTCAGTGTTACTATTGTAGATTCAGCTTGAAGAGGAGACTCTGTTGCTATATTGTCATGGATACACACCCTAAAAAGGAGAGAAGGAAGAAGAATACGCAGTAATTTTTTTCATTTAACATCTATCTATGTCTAAACATGATGGCTTTGAGGATGTTATTATTCCACTAATTTGTATATCCGATCATCGCAACTGTTATAGCTAAAGAACTTGAGAGTTACTCAAGTTCAAAATTTCAGTAGGTTCTTGTAACAGCCTGGACATTGATCCTACAGCAAGTTAACTCCTTTGGAAAGGGAATCCAATCCAGAAGCTGACTTCCATCCTATGACCCATTCCTATCTGGCAGTTTTATAAACTACTTCCACTATTGCCTTCTCCTCAAAGTACTTAAAGTTCGACATTCAACTTTTAGACACAGTCCTTGACTCTCAGAAAGTTGGTGGTTTTGAACAATACATGGAACACCAAGTTCAGCAATCATCAGGTAGTCTACTGATGAGCAACAGACAAAGGACGAAATATTCTGATCAGTGAAATAAAAACTGGCAATTCTCAAATGGGTTTGTAGCTTCTGTTCTTGATATCAAATAGAGAAAACAAGACAACAGGACATTTGCACAATTAACATTACAAGCAGGCTCTTCCTAACACAACAGCGTGCTCCATTGCATCACACTGCAATGTATGATGAATGAAATGAGCGTTCAGGACTTTGACTAACCTAATTGCATCTTAGAACTGAAGCCCGTTCTCCCGAGCTGCATCAGCAAGAGCTTTTACTCGACCATGGTACGGATACCCTCCTCTGTCGAAGGCCACTTTCGTTATCCCTTTCTCCAAGCATGCCTTCGCTATAGTTTCACCTACCTTCTTTGCTACTTCCTGATAACATACAGAAGCGGAACACATAATAAGCTGTTTAAAAAACCGTACTTTATCGGCTAACTGAACTGAAACACACTAATTCTCATATGACAGACTAAGATGGCGAGGAACATACAATAAGCTGTCAAAAACCGTACTATCAGCCAATTTGCACAGATTAAATCTCGTACGAAAGACTAAGATGACGCGGTCCTAACTGATTCACACACGACGATGATAACACCAATCATAACCATCCCGATTAACAACATCTTTCCCAAACTTCAAAGGAAATTTTGCAGAATCAGCAATTGAACAATTGACAATGCTCAATCCTAGCCAAAGATTTCCAAAGTTCCTGGTTCTGCTGTGGAGCTAGATAAAATAACGGTATACAGCTACACAAAAGCCAGAGCAAATCACTGGTCGAACAATGTGACGATTGATTAACTTACAATGGTAGGGCCGGCAGTGAAATTGAGCTCCTCCGCCATCACCTTCTGCATTGTGGAAGCAGCAGCGAGAGTGTGCATCTTGGAGTCATCGATCACCTGGACGTAGAAATGCTTGTTTGAACGGAAGACAGACAACCTCGGCCGCTCTGTAGTGCCTTCAACCTGAGAAAAAAAATCCAGAACAATCAAGGAATGAGCTCACGAAAACTGAAAAGAAAATTCGACATTTTGAACCTTCTTCCTGATTCGAATATGGCGAGCGGTCCTGTCGTCTCCTCTGGTTCTGGTTTTGGCTTCAACTGTCAGTCGGGTGGGGAGAGCAATTGAGCTCAAGCGTGGCTTCCCCGCGACAGCCGCCGAGAGCTGAGTGTGGCTGAAGCCCACAAAGTTGGTGGAGAAGGAACAAGTAGCCATTACTCTTTCAAACGCCGATTATCTTCTCTGACGACGACAAAGAATCGACGACCGACGACTTCCTTCTTGTTTTATGAATGAATTGAAATGTGAAAGAGGAAGAAGGCTCTCCCTTATCCAGTCCTATCCATAATCTGTTGTTGGGCCTATTTGTTCACCTTTCATGTCCTGCTTTCTTTTGGGTTCACCTGGGCTATTATTTGAATTCAATAGCCCATAACAGTTTAGGCCTGTGAAAAATATCCATGCACGTGGATCACATCACAAGTTGGCCCAAAATATCCATACTCGAGTTTTTGGTTGGGTAATAAATCAGTCACTTGGGCGGGTAATAAACCAGTCACTCGACTCCATGTCGACGATTTGCTGATTTTTGGTTTCGGTAAAACCAACTCTTGACAAGCTAGAGACATATGTCTCACCTTATGTAGATATCATATACGAGCATAACCATTCAATTCCTTGCTGGTTCTGCTCGGTTTGATTGGCAGGTTAGAATCGGATTTGTGTGAAAAAAACAGGTTAGAATTGGATCAAATTAAGAAGTGGGTACATCAAAACCAACTGTAAACTAATAGTGAGTCAAACCAAGAGACCGACCACAGGAATTTCAAACGTTGAGATCGTGGTTTCATATTCCAAAGAGAGTTTACCATTCACGGCTTTTGGCCAACAATGATAGAGATGATAAAACTTGGACGAAAATTGGCCAAATTATCAATTATCTTAATGTGCCAAAGCCGTTGTATGATGAACTCTTATGGAATGAAAGAAAGGTTGCTCTTCTTGTGCATGTGAGATTACAGAAAGAATGAGAGATGGAACTCTTCGTGTTGCAATATGTGAAGTATGAACTCCCAATTTATATAAAAAACGGTAGGATTTCCTGTAAATTGATTCATGTAGTTGGTAAGATATTTATTATGGTTTACGTGTTGACTAACTACCCATTTGTTGTTTGAAGATTAGGTAGTGCACTCGTCACTTCCCTTTACTCTCCACCTTCCACATCACCTCACTTTTCAGGTTTCATGTCAGCCAAAGTGGTTGCACCTGCCAACTAGTATGATTAATATTTCCTTCACAAGTTTTCTGAATCTACTGATTGTAGAGAGTTAACCCAACCAGAGAGGAGGGAGCTTGATCGGGCGACCCAATCAGCTGTTTCGAGCTAGCCCATGTGTAACGAATGTTAATACACTGAACCGAGCTGGACTGCTTCGAAAGCCCTACTCAACTCAATCGTCAAAAATGTTCATTTGGAAGAGGCTTAGTATAGCTAGCTTGTTCATCAAGGCATCAGCTCATAAGCTGCTGGCACATCATGCAACGGATGTCCTTTCTGGTTGCGGTCTATTATCTTCCGTGCCAGAGAAACTTGCTTCCCGACCACAAACGCAAACGCCTTCCCTTTCCCTCCAGCACCTCTCGCGGTTCTTCCCACCCTCCGCACGTATTCGCTCGGATCTCGAGGGAAGTCGAACAGCACAACGTGATCCACACCAGCAAAGTCGATTCCGCGCGATGCTCTGCCAACAATGTCAGCTCATGATATTAACAACCTCATTTGAAACACTGAGTTTTAACAACTGGTAGATGTAGCCTGCATTTCTCTCGTACCTATCCGTACAAACCAGGAAAAGAGACTGTTCTGTGGAATGATTTTGTTTCATGAATTCTTTCATATTTGCAGCCCGTGATTCTTGAGCCAGAGCAGCATGGAACGGGAGGACTCGGGCCTGAACTCCTTTTCTATCAAACCGTGTTAATACATTTTCAACTTTTCTGCACGTCTCAATCTGCGTGTTATAGAAGGAAAGTGCAGGGTTTAAAACCAACGTTGCAGAGCACTAAGTGATGAAGTTAGTGTTGGATTTAGCTTCGGTTACCTTGTTGCAGAAAATAATTGTCTTGGAGACGGGAGTCTGTTCTGCGAGTTGTAGCAAAGCAGATTTCTTATTCTCAAATGCTGTCTCTGGAGTTTTTTCGGCCCCAATATCTCCACTGCAATCGACTAGTACCTGTAACATGCAAGAGAATGTAAATTGTCATACTCGCATTCTAATATGAGAGAGATGTAAGTAATTGAAGATGAGCATCATTGCAAACCTCTTCAAGCCCCACGCTTGTTCTGTGCATGCTTGGACCCATGATCATCGTACAATCAGGGAACATCTCCACAAGCTTGTTGTACACATCTACTGGTAAAGTTGCCGTCACGAATAGATATTGTGCAGTAATAGGCGAAGAATTTATCAAGAGCTGGAGAGCAGCTTCAAAATCCTCATCCTTAAACAGTATATCTATCTCGTCCAGAACAGCGCTGCAGCAAATCATTTATGTCAAATAATGTACACAGGAAGTTCGCATCAACTATTAACAAAGGCCCATGCAGTTAGTTACCATCTAAGATCTTCTAGTTTCAAGACTCCTTGTTTAATCAGGAAAAGGAAACGACCAGGTGTTGCTATCAGCACATCAACACCTTGCTCTAGAGTTTCCAATTGAGTTTTCTGCCGAAATCCCCCTGTTGCAACCATGGATCGAAATGGAACCCCGGACTTTGAAATTAATCGACAATTGTTCAGAACCTGAGACCCGGAATTGGAGACATACTGTTATTAGTGGCAGTCACAAACACAGTATGCACATAACAACATATGGAACAGTTAAAAACGTTAGATAGAAAAAGGAAGCATCTTTAGTAATTATGCAATTGAGCTACTGCAATTTAACTGAACACCATCACTAGTTAACAACTTCAACGGTGCAAAGGTTGAAGTAAGGTAACCAGATAACTAGAAGTTATCACAGAACCAACACATCAAGTAATGGCTGGGAGTAACCAACTCAGTTGGATGGGCCTTGATGAAACTAACCTGAGAAGCCAACTCAGCGGTTGGCACCATTATGAATACTTGAGGACTTTTTCGAGCTGCAGATCCACCAACAGTTTGTGCTTCCTCCTCCTTAATACGCTGAATTGCAGGGATAAGATATGCCAGGGTTTTCCCTGATCCACTTTGATCGGCTATGACACAGGTTTTCCCTTCCATCACAGGAGCAAATGCCATGGCCTACAACAGATATGCAAAATACTAAGGCCATAATCTCAAATGATGGTAACCAGAACCTTACTGCTAAATTCATTAAGCAAGAAC
The DNA here is from genome assembly GCA_030674075.2 of Linum usitatissimum. Taxonomy (NCBI): domain Eukaryota; kingdom Viridiplantae; phylum Streptophyta; class Magnoliopsida; order Malpighiales; family Linaceae; genus Linum; species Linum usitatissimum. Next base: position 7,532,259 of record JAUJYP020000192.1, read on the forward strand.
CAAAAAAGCTTCGCTCCAACATAGTAAGGTACTAAGGTTATAATGTACCTGAATCTGGGAAGGACGCTGAAAAAGCTGTGCTTTCAAAGCATCAACAATATATTCTTTGCATCCCACGTCTTTGAAGGATTTCCTACTGAAGAAATCATCCCCCGGAGAAGGTTTATATTGCCTTTCACTTTGAGGAGGGAAATGTGACCTGGGTCTGAAGCTACCAACAGAGCCTTCATCGCCCCACCTCCTCGAGCTTGAAGCAGTATAGCCTCGGGCACGCGTGGATTCTGGAACAAACCTTTTGAAATTGGACCTTGGAGGGTTATCATAGGACGTACTTTGAAACTTGGATCTCCGTTGAACGTTATCATCTCGTTCATCATTCCTGAAGCTCCTCGTTTCCTCTATATCTCGCCGATCAAGCCTCTCGTAACCGGGACCTTTCCCCCTGGGAACTCTTCTCCTGTTTGGGGCATCTAACGACTTTTCTTTACGTCTACTTGCTGATGATCTGGAAGCTGGCTCCTCCTCCTCCTCCTCCTGTTTCTCCACATTCTTTTCCACTGTTGAAGAAGCATCCCTGCTAAGGATTCTCGACCTTAGAGATGTCAGCTTCGATGAATTCACATATTGTCCCTTGGTGCGAATCGTTGCTGACCTTTGAATGCCTGGAAGAAACAGCAAGTTCAATTCATGACCACTACTCAACATTTTGCGGTCCCGATACCAGCCATGGAAGATTTTAGAGCTCAAACTAATAGATAAAGAGACGAAATTGGGGTATAAAGGAAAGAGTGGCCAACCTGGCGGAGGACGGAATTCGTTATCCGAGTCCCGGTCGTCGGTTGCGTGGACTGGTGCACGAGAGGCACGCGACTGAAATCGTGGAGATGAAGATGAAGAAGTGGAAGCTTGAAGAGAAGTAAGACGGCGGCTGCCGCTATGGCTAGGTCGCTTCAAGATAATGATAACGCAGCTACTGCGGCAGTGAGAAGTTGTTGGGCCGATGCTCGTGCTGAGCGGTGAAGAATATTGAGTGAAATGAGTAACTCTAGCCGCCATTTTCGCTAAATTTGCTTCGTCGGTAGGAGATGGTCCGCCGTCTCTCTATCTCTTTCGCTGATTGATTCCTCCTCCGCAGTCCGTCGGCGGCAGCTAAGGCGCAGTGAGTTCGAGAAATACAGACAGCAGAAGTCATCTATCTGCTTTCTATTCTGTAAAGTAAGATAATTCCCATTTTGCCCCGTTAGTGAAACTACGTACAAATACAGAAATCAACCTTAATTATGTTTTTTTCAAAAATATTAATCCTGATACACAAGAGATACAAAATTATCAATTAGAAACACAATAACGCAAATTTAAAGATTATTCAGTAGCTGAATAATGTAGAGCCTCTCTTGTCACTATATAGACAACGTTATTATCTTTTTACGAAACGAACTTGATGTAAGTCAATATTGAGGTGAAGAGGATCTTTTGACATTCATACAAAATTTGCTCAACCCCTCTATCTCAAATGGCTCGAATTCATTTTTAAACACACCGACGACAGATAAGAAAGAAGGGCAACATGTTGTTGCATTTATTTAGTATCTCCAAATGGGTGAATAAAAACTAAGGACGATGTAATAGTAATCAACCTCGATTATGTGAAAACTAAGAAATAGCAGCAATTGAGTCGATCTGTAGCTGGATATTTCGAAAACCAAGATCCCATGCAAATTTAAGTCCAAAGATTGCCCTGGAAAGTGTTTGTACACAATTTAAGACCTGAATTTCACCAACAATATGCATTAAACATAGAAAATATTGCATTCAAATTCATAGTTTTTGTCTGTCCATAATTTAATTTCATTTGCTCAATGAATCTGTTCAATCAAGATTTGTGATAACGGTTTTGTTTTGGTAACATATTTGGAGAAAAAGTAACTTACCATCATTGGCAATACTAATCAGGGCAGAAATCGTGTGAAAGATCATAGATAGAAGGATTTTAAGCAGGCAAAATAGTGGACATCTTCCTTATTTGTGGACGATTCCTGACAGCTTAAGTTTTTGTTTCCATATAAAAACCTGACTGGCAGAACTCTGAAAAGCCACAGAAGTGAGAAAAAAACCCAGGATTATCAATGGGGTTCAGAAGATACGGTCTTGTTCATGTTCTGTTAGTGTCATGCTTGTTCCAGACACTAGCCTTTGGTGCAGAGAAGAACTACATAGTGTACTTGGGATCCCATTCACATGGAGGCCTCTCCACACTCTCCAATCCTGATGCTACTGTTCAAGCCGTCACTCAATCTCACTACAATCTCCTTGGATCAGTCCTAGGAAGGTACCTTAATTTATGTTTGTAACTTGGTTTGGAATTCAGGATGATGTCTAATGATGTTCTGAAGAATTTAGTTTGTTATAAATTTGTAGTCAGAAAGCCAGAGGTGCAATGGGATACTCATACACATGGAACATCAATGGCTTCTCTGCCAAGCTTGAGGAGGAAGAAGCTGCTGAAATTGCCAGTAAGAAGAAAAACTGGAAAACCTCACAGAGTCTCAGTGTTCTTGGATCCAGGGTTATTTTTCTTATGCAGTCGATGTTTTTGTGTTGCTGTGTAGATCATCCGGGAGTGGTTTCGGTGTTCTTGGATCGAGCGCGAAAGCTGCAGACGACAAGATCATGGGACTATATGGGACTTGAGAGCCATGGTGCAGAATCCAGCCCTGGACCTTTGTGGAAGGCAGCGAATTACGGGGAAGGAACAATCATAGCGAATATAGATACTGGGGTTTGGCCTGAATCGAAGAGCTTCGACGATGAAGGTTATGGTCCTGTGCCTTCCAAGTGGAAGGGCATCTGCCAGAATAACACCAAGGCTGGAGTTCCTTGTAACAGGTTATTTTCAGTCAAATCTCGAATTCATAATTGTAGTCAAAATCGCGATTATGATTTTAGAATCTTACTATTTTACAATGCACGGGTGTCTGCTGATCCTGATTCCACACAATAATAAAAATCGCGGCAAATTTACTTATTTTCGACCTTTAATGTATTGTTACCTTAAATGACTTAAACATTAGTTAATAAAATCTCACGATTTTACGATCACAATAGCACCTTAGGTTTCGATTCCACATGCAATCACGAATGTAACTACCTTGGTCATCTGCATTTTGGTTTATTATTTGGAGTGGCTGCAGGAAGTTGATAGGTGCAAGATACTTCAGCAAAGGTTTCGTCAGCTTTGGAGGCAAACCAGAGGACTCTTTCGCCTCAGCTCGAGACGCTCAAGGCCATGGAACTCACACATTATCAACAGCGGCAGGCAACTTCGTCCCCAATGTTAACTTCCTCAACACCACCTCGGGGACCGCGAAAGGAGGCTCCCCTAAGGCCAGAGTCGCGGCTTACAAAGTCTGTTGGCCCCCGAATGATGACTGCTACGACTCCGACATCCTGGCTGCATTCGACACTGCGATCAATGATGGTGTGGATGTCATCTCCGTGTCCCTTGGTGGTAATGCTGCCGATTACTCTGAGGATACGATCGCCATCGGCTCTTTCCACGCCATGCAGAAGGGTATTGCGGTTTCTTGCTCCGCAGGTAACTCCGGTCCTAGCCACGGAACTGTGTCCAACGTTGCACCTTGGATCACAACTGTTGCGGCAAGTACCTTGGATAGGAAGTTTACAGCTTTTGTTCAGCTTCATGGTGGCTTGCGCATTCAGGTTATCTTTTCTCTTAGCCTTAGTCTTTAATTACTTTTCATCCAAGAAACCAACGTTTGTTTCAATATAGGGAGAAACACTTTACGGATCTCTGGAAGGAAACAAGACCTATCCACTCCGCCTTGCATCTGAAGTTAGGGCTGCCAATGTACCTATCGAAGACGCGTAAGTATAATCTGAGCGAATTTCGAATGTCAGACTAAATTCGCACAGCTTTAATTATATTCCTCTCTACACAGCCTTTCGTGCGAACCCGAGACATTGGATCCAGTGAAGGCAAGAGGCAAGATCTTGGTTTGCTTGAGTGGACCAAATCTAATAATCGAAAAGGAAGCGGCTTCGGCAGGAGCAGTAGGGATGATCTTCTGCAATGATAAGCTGTTTGACGATGCGCTCCCGGCTCATTTCCTGCCTGCTCTTCATATCACCTACAAAGACAGACTTTCTCTTTTCAACTACATCAACTCCACCAAGTAAGCAACACCAAAAATCCATAAAATGTAGTTTTAGTTACTGGTAGGTTAGTGACTGTATTCGGGTAAAACAGTCACTGATAGGTCAAAACGGTGACCCGTAACCTTTAGTGACAAGCGGATTAGTGACCGTTAGATAAAGTTGTGGTCTTTTCTGTTTTGATCAAAATCTTACTCTCTCCAAACAGAAATCCTCAGGCATACATTTCTTCAGCGACACCAGAGAACACTGTCAAGCCTGCTCCAGTCATGGCATCCTTCTCCTCTGTTGGACCAAATTCCATCACACCTCAGATTCTCAAGGTTGCTTTTTTTTTTCTCTCCAAGTAGAGTATGCAGCAGTTTGGGTTTATATGAACTAACAATGTTGGTTTCTGCAGCCTGATATTACTGCTCCAGGAGTGAACATCCTTGCAGCCTATAGTGAAGCAAAAAAACCAGAGAAAGACATTGACCCTCGCAACTTCCCTTTCTACTTTGAATCAGGAACATCAATGTCTTGCCCACATGTCGCCGGAGTTTTCGGCCTCCTTAGAACCGTCTATCCTAACTGGAGCCCTGCAGCTATTCGCTCTGCAATCATGACCACAGGTGAGACCATTTGACTTAGTCCAAGTGGCGTCTAAAGTTCGAATCTTGACATCTGTTTTGTGCTTTTACTCTGCAGCGAGAACAATGGACAATACTGGGCACCAAATCCGGAATTCTGTAATGGAGAGAGCCACACCGTTCAACTACGGATCGGGCCACATCATGCCGAACGAAGCGATGAATCCCGGCCTAGTCTACGACTTAACCGAGACTGACTACTTGAACTTCCTATGTGCAAGTGGCTACAACAAGACACTCTTGATGCTTTTCGCGGAGTCTCCTTACAAGTGTCCTGAACCTGCTGTGAGCAGCCTCGACCTCAACTACCCTTCGATCGCGGTCCCTAAGCTCCCCTCGACAGGTTCGATTACCGTGATTAGGAAGCTGAAGAATGTGGGGAAGCCAGGCAAGTACACTGTGTCGGTTAAGGAACCGACAGGGGTTTCGGTTTCGGTGAAGCCTAGTGTCCTGACGTTTGATAAGGAGGGGGAAGAGAAGGAGTTCAAGGTGATTCTGAAGGCCAAGTGGGGTGGTAAGGGCCAGGGGAATGGTTATGTGTTTGGAGGAATTACATGGACAGATGGTGTCCATTATGTAAGCAGTCCTGTTGCTGTTTCTCCTGCTTAGGCTTTTGCTTTCGAAATGTTGCGAAGTAGGGTTCGACATCACTAGGTGCGAATACATGTACGATTGTGATATTATGTTTGACCTCACTGGGTGCTAATTATCTTATTAATTTCCGTGCTAATTGTTCCGTTTAGTTTGTCGGTGGATCAATGAGTGGTTGAACTGGAGGGCCGAGACTAGGTTAAGTGGATAGTGAGTCTTCCTAGGTAGGCGCTTAGGAGTCTTGTGGGTGGTACCTCATAGATTGTGCTAAAAAAGATGTAAGCGTATGAGAATATCTGGGAGACAAAAAAGTACCGAGTTTAAACCCAAAAGCGTACTACGTCATCTTCCGAATTACTAAAAACTAAATCTCGAAAGTCACAACTTTCAATCGAAGGCCTTAGTTTTTTCTTCTTCAGAGAAACATGCCCTCAACATTAGTCTTAATGAAAGATTTTGTGTACAATACCTGAATTGTACTAACAATATGCAATGAACATAGAAAATATTCTCTCTATCTACAATTGTAATTTCACTACTCAACTAACCTAAGACTACGTTGTTTGTCCACCTCCGCTATGGAGATGATTGAATATATCGGTCCATGTGTTTTATTATTGTCTGTACGTGTTGACATGTATGGTAAAATGATTTGGTTCGCAATGAATTGCATGTATATGGTTGAATTTAACAAAACGCAACTCATGTAATGACGACTCAACAGGTAAAAAAAGCCAATTTAAAAATTTTCAACACTCATATAAGTTATATAACAACAAGTAAAATTGATTTATAACTTCATTTGACCATTATATATAGGGATTATCATAGTGAAACTTTATTTTGTAGTCATTTCCAACATGCATGTTGAATATTAGCGCAATTGAAAATTTTAAAATTTTCTTTGAAAATGGTCAAATTTCCATAGTATAAGTGTATAACACACGGAAATTGATCAATTTGACATGAAAAATGAAAATTTTCAAATTTGCTAATATTTGACATGTATATTAGGAGTGGCTAAAAATTGATATTTCACCATGTTAAACCTTTCAAATAATAGCTAGATGAATTTAAAAAGCAGTTTTAAGGGTTTTGATTATTATTGTTAGTGGGGATGTATGTGCTTTCGACTACAAAAATTTAGCTTGGATTTCTAGCGGTTTTCCACCACAAGCATGCACGAAAAAAAGTAACCAATTTGAAAATTTTGAACACTAACATAACGAAAATGTGTGTTTGTTAAAACTGTCAAAGTTCAGAGGGTTTGATCGGTTAAAATTTAGCAGAGGGTGCCGATGTAAATATAATACCTGAATTGCAAACCAACAATATGCAATGAGCTTACAAAATATTGCATTACAAATTCGTAATTGTCTATGCGTCTCATTTTTTTTTAACAATCGTAGTGAAGATTTTGATCTTAAAATCGTACTTTTTTCTGCGATTTCAAATCGAAAATAGCGATTTTGACTACCTTATTCATCTGCATTGGTTTTTAATTTGGTTTAGTATGTTGGAGTGGCTGCAGGAACTTGATAGGTACAAGATACTTCAACAAAGGCTACCTCAGCGGAGGAGGCAAAGAGAGGACACTTTCGACTCAGCTTGTGACGTTGAAGGCCATGGAACTCACACTTTATCAACAGCAGGAGACAACTTCATCCCCCATGCTTGGATCGTCAACTTCACCGCAGGAACCGCGAAAGGAGGCTCCCCCTAAGGCCAGGGTCGCCGCCTACAAAGTCTGCTGGCCACCAGTCGACGGGAACGAGTGCTTCGACTCGGACATCCTGGCTGGATTAGACGCTGCAATCAATGATGGTGTGGATGTCCTTTCCGCATCCCTCGGTGGGATTCCTGGCGATTACTTTGAAGATGCCTTGGCCATTGGCTCTTTCTTTCCACTCTGTCCAGAAGGGTATCGCGGTTGCTTGCTCCGCAGGTAACTCCGGTCCTGACCCCAAAACTGTTTCACAACTGTTGCAGCAAGCACCATGGATGAGAAGTTTGAAGCTTTTGTTCATCTTCAGGATGGCTTAAGCATTGAGGTTGGTTTTAAGCTTTGAATAAATTGCTTGACATCCAAGAAACCAACATTTTCATTCTTTTGGCAAACTTTGACCAATGTAGGGAGAAACTCTTACCGGATCTTCGGGCAAAAAGAAGACCTATCCACTCCGCCTTGTATCGCAAGTTAGGGCTGCCAACATATCTATCAGCGACGCGTAAGTATAACACGAACGAATCTCGAATATCGTACTAAATTTCATTCACAGCTCTTGAGAACTATATAACACTAATGTTCAACACAGCCTTTTCTGCAAACCAAACACATTGGATCCAGAGAAGGCAAAAGGCAAGATCTTGGTTTGTTTGAGGGGCGTATCTGGAAGACTGGAAATGGGACAACTATTGGCTTCTGCAGGTGCAGCTGGGATGATCCTCTGCAATGACAAGTTGAGTGGTGATGAACTCGAGCGTGATCCTCACTACTTCCCTGCTCTTCATATCACCTACAATGATAGCCTTGCCCTTTACAACTACATCAATTCCACCAAGTAAGCAACACCACCAAAAATCCCCATATGTAAAGTGTTGATCTTTTTGCTTTGTTTATCAAATCCGACTCTCTCGAAACAGAAATCCTCATGCATACATTTCTCCTCTGACAACTGAGATCCACATCAAGCCTGCTCCAGTCATGGCATCTTTCTCCTCCGCTGGACCAAATGCCATCACGCCTAATATACTCAAGGTTGCTTTTTTAGTACTCTCCAAGTACCTAATAGAGTATGCATACAGCTTGGGTTTGTATATGAACTTATAACAGTGTTGTTTCTGCAGCCTGATATTACTGCTCCAGGAGTTGACATTTTTGCATCCTAGACTGAAGCGAAAAAAGATGTTGACCCTCGCAAGATACCTTTCGCCATTATTCAAGGAACATCAATGTCTTGCCCTCATGTCGCCGGAGTTTTTGGCCTCCTTAGAACTGTCTTTCCAAACTGGAGCCCTGCCGCTATTCGCTCTGCAATTATGACCACAGGTGAGAACATTTGACTTAGTCCAAGTGGGGTCCAAAGTTCGAATCTCAACATCGTCTGTTTTTGTGATTTTATTCTGCAGCAAGAACAAGGGACAATACCGGGAACCCAATCCGGGATTATAACATGGAGAGAGCCACACCATTCAAATACGGATGGGGCCACATCAGACGAACAATGCGATGAATACCGGCCTAGTCTATGACTTGACCGAGACCGAGTACTTGAACTTCCTATGCGCAAGCGGCTACAACAAACTCCTGAGTCTTTTCACAGACACTCCTTACAAGTGTCCTGAACCTGCTGTCAGCATCGTCGACCTCAACTACCCTTCCATCGCAGTCCATGAACTCCCGTTGAAAAGGTAGATTACAGTGACTAGGAAGCTCAAGAATGTGGGGAAAGCTGCCAAGTACGCTGTCTCGATTAAGCAACCAAATGGGGTTTCGATATCGGTGAAGCCTAATGTCCTGACTTTCAACAAGGACGGCGAAGAGAAGGAGTTTAAGGTGACTCTCAAGAACAAATGGGGTGACAAGGGTGAGTATGTGTATGGAGGGATTACATGGACTGATGGTGTCCATTATGTTAGGAGTCCTGTTGCTGTTTCTTTTGCTTAGGCTTTTGTTTTGCAGGAAGTTGGAAATTTTTTGTATAACACATACAATGGAGATTGTTTTTATTTAGTAGATATAAATTTCAATATTTAGCATCCAAAATTATCATATTGTTACTTTTAACTCGGTACCTCCGAGATGTCAACAGACAACTATACACCAGAGCGACTCCGGACTAGGAATGAAAATAATAACTCTTCAATCCAATTCCTGAAGTGAACCAACAGTATGCAATGAACTTAGAAAATATCTCTGCTATTTTTCTTTTGGTAAAAGATCTCTAATAATTGTTTTATCACCATATTTGGAGGATTTTAATTAAATAAAATACCATAGCATTCGAAACGTTGCCATACTTGATGAAAATTCCTGACTACTAACATTTTTTCCCCATCTGTCTTCCTTCCCATATAAAATCTTGACCAACAGAACTCTGAGTGCCACAGGAGAAAAACAAACAAAAAAAAACACAGGTTCATCAATGGAGTTCCAAAGATCTGATCTTGTTCACTGTCTGTTAGTGTCATTCCTGTTCCAGACACTAGCCTTCGCTGCACAGAAAAACTACATAGTCTACTTGGGATCTCATTCACATGGAGGCATCAGTCAACTCTCCAACACTGAAGCTACTGTTCAAGTCGTCACTGAATCTCACTACAATCTCCTCGGATCAGTCCTAGGAAGGTACATTTGTACCTTAATTTATGTTCTAAATTAATTCATCATTCAGGTTGTCTATGATGTTCCGAAGAATTTAATTTATTTAAAATTGTAGTGAGAAAGCCAGAGGTGCACTTGAATACTCATACACATGGAACATCAATGGCTTCTCTGCCAAACTTGAGGAGGAAGAAGCTGCTGAAATTGCCAGTACGAAGAACACTTGGCAAAACCTCTTAACTTATATATGCCAAGATGTCTTTTTTCTTATATTTTTTGCTGTGTCCAGAAAATCCGGGAGTGGTCTCGGTGTTCTTGGATCGAGGGAGGAAGCTGCACACGACAAGATCATGGGACTACATGTCACTTGAGAACCATGGTGCAGAAGCCAGCCCTGGAGCACTGTGGAAAGCAGCCAATTATGGTGAAGGAACAATCATAGCCACATTAGATTCTGGGGTTTGGCCTGAATCGAAGAGCTTCGACGATGAAGGATACGGTCCAGTACCATCCAAGTGGAAGGGCATCTGTCAGAACGACACCAAGGCTGGAGTCCCCTGTAACAGGTTATTTTCAAGTCAATGTTGATTCACAATTGTCGTCTGCATTGTAGTCAAAATCCTGTTTTTTTTCTTAAAATATGACGGTTCTACAATTTTATTGGTGTCTAACAATCACGATTTTGACTACCTTGGTCATCTTCATTGGGTTTTATTTCGAGTGATGCAGGAAGTTGATAGGTGCAAGATACTTCAGCAAAGGTTACGTCAGCGCAGGAGGCAAACCAGAGGACACTTTCGCCTCAGCTCGTGACTATCTTGGCCATGGAACTCACACCTTATCAACAGCAGGGGGGAACTTCGTTCCTCATGCTAAGATCTTCAACTCCATCGCGGGAACTGCCAAAGGTGGCTCGCCTAAGGCCAGAGTCGCAGCTTACAAGATCTGCTGGCCAAAAACCGACGACAACTCGTGCTTCGACTCCGACATCTTGGCTGCATTCGACGCTGCGATCAATGATGGTGTGGATGTCATCTCGGTGTCCCTCGGTGGGGATCCTTACAATTACTTCGAGGATTCGATCGCCATCGGCTCTTTCCATGCTGTCCAGAAGGGTATTGTTGTTGCTTGTTCCGCAGGTAACCAGGGTCCTAGCCCCAAAACAGTGTCAAACATTGCACCTTGGATCACAACGGTTGCAGCAAGCACCTTGGATAGGAAGTTTACAGCTTTTGTTCAGCTTCAGAATGGCTTGCGCATTGAGGTTTCTTTTCTCTTAGCCTTTGTTGCTTGAAATCTTGTGCAATTGTCACTTCATGTTGAATCTTGACGTCCAAGAAACAACATTTTGTTTCAATTTTTGCAACCTTGGCCAATAGGGGAAAACTCTCTACGGATCTCTGGCCGGAAACAAGACCTATCCACTCCGCCTTGCATCCGAAGTTAGGGCTTCCAACGGATCTATCTACGATGCGTAAGTAACACACTCAAATCTCTAATATTGGACTAAATTATTTTCACCGATCTTGGAAACCCGATGACTCTAATATCCCTCTTACACAGCCTTTTGTGCAAAGCCAACACATTGGATCCAAAGAAGGCAAGAGGAAAGATCTTGGCTTGCTTGATGGGAGGAAATGACGGAGTAAGTAAGTCCCAAGTGGCGGCTTCGGCAGGTGCAGCTGGGATGATCCTCTGCAATGATAAGTCTTATGGTGATATTCTACAAGCCGATCGTCACTTCCTGCCTGCTGTTCATATCAGCTACAAAGATAGCCTTGCTGTTTTCAACTACATCAATTCGACCAAGTAACACCAAAAATCCCCTTCTCGTTAATTTTCTCACAATTTCCTCACAGCCCATATACAAAGTTCTGATCTTTTTGCTTTGTTGATCGAAATTCGACTCTGCCAACAGGCACCCTCATGCATACATATCTCCTCTGACACCTCAGATCAATGTCAAGCCTGCTCCAGTCATGGCATTCTTCTCCTCTGCTGGACCAAATATCATCACACCTCAGATTCTAAAGGTTGCTTTTTCTGGTTCCCTAGTAGAGTATATATGCAGCTTGGGTTTATATGAGCTAACAGTGTTGCTTTGTGTGTGACTGTTGTTTCTGCAGCCTGATATTACTGCTCCGGGAGTGGACATCTTTGCAGCCTGGACTGAAGCCAAACATTCAGAAAAAGGCGCTGACCCTCGCAAGTTACCTTTCAACATTGCATCAGGAACATCAATGTCTTGCCCTCATGTCGCCGGAGTTTTTGGCCTCCTTAGAGCCGTCTATCCTCACTGGAGCCCTGCTGCTATTCGCTCTGCAATCATGACAACAGGTAAACTATTATAATTCGCCGTAACGTAAGACCATTTGAGTTTTATTTGATGACTTCAGTATGAATTGTCCAAATGGGGTCCAAAGTTTGAATCTTTACATTTGTTTGTGATTTTATTCTGCAGCAAGAACAAGGGACAATACGGGGAACCCAATCCAGGATTACTTAATGGAGAGAGCCACACCATTCAGCTACGGATCTGGCCACATCAGGCCGAACCCTGCGATGAATCCCGGCCTAGTGTACGACTTAACGGAGACTGACTACTTGAACTTCTTATGTGCAAGCGGCTACAACAAGACCGTACTGAGGCTTGTCACAAACACTCCTTACAAGTGTCCTGAACCTGCTACAAGCATCCTCGACCTCAACTACCCTTCCATCGCAGTCCCCGCGCTCCCGTCAAAAGGTTCAATTACCGTGACAAGAAAGCTGAAGAATGTGGGGAAGCCAGGCAAGTATGCTGTCTCGGTTAAAGAAGCGAAAGGGGTTTCGATTTTGGTAAAGCCTGATGTCCTGACGTTCGACAAGGAGGGGGAAGAGAAGGTGTTTAAGGTGACTCTCAAAGCCAAGAGGGCTGGTAAGGGAACGAATGAGTATGCGTTTGGTGGGATTACATGGACGGATGGTGTCCACCATGTGAGAAGTCCCATTGCAGTTTCTCATGCTTAGGCTGAAGAAAGTTGGAGAGTTGTGTATTAGCTTTTAGAGTAGTAGTATTTGAGGGGGCATAAAATTTCAACATGTAACATCCCAAACCGTGCAATTGAGATTGCGCAGTCTGCTCTTTCAAGCAAGGTACACTACGTCTTCCGGCGATCTAGAATCTCATTGAACTTTTATTCATGAAGGAAAACTTTAACTGTTAGTTCTACCCTTCTGCCATTTACTCTTCTCGATGAGAATTACTCTTCGAGAAAGAAGAGTCATTTGATGCTTCTGTAGCAACCCAAGAATGCGATGTTTTCACAATGCACCTTTTCAAATTAGAATGCAGATGTTATAGATAAGCCGGTCGGAGCAATGCGAGTAAATTAGAACAGAAATAAGAAATTCCATAGGAGATAAAAATTATCATTTCACTAAAGCAAGGCAGCTATCCCAAAATTATAACTCAGTACAGACTAATACAATATGATGTTCCAAAGAAAAAGTCAGGCTGAGAGAAGTTTCAAAACAACCGCTGCTTAAAACACAAGCTCATGGGGCTTCATGCCTGCCTTCAAAGAGAACCTTGCGCCCAAGTAGGACTTCAAATCTGGCACAGCCTCAATTGTCTTGAGCAAAGCAGCATCAACAGACTTCTGGTCATCCTTCTTGCCCTGGGGGAGCTCACTCTTCTCCTGTAAATGAAAGGGAAAATGTTAAGAACTTGATGAAGAATTCAGTCATTTACAGGGACATGAACTCTAAACATAAGCTACCTCCTTCTCTTCCTCGAAGAACTCTCCCTCGCTCTTCTTCTTCTTCTTTTCGGCGGCCTTGGCGAAGTATTTGTCATCAAACTTATCCACGTTAGCGCCAGAAATGTCAACCTTTGTAGAGGTACCAATGACGTATGCTTGGTTCACACGCCTCAGAGGAACCCCATTGATCTTGAATGGCCCTGCACAGGATGTCCAAACATGTTAGTTACTGTTGAATATCAAAATAGATACTAATATAACGTTTAACCAACTACCAATGCAAAAAGACAAAGCACATTAACCTTCAACCAACCACTATACAAAGTCTATCAATCATCCAAGAGACATAACAATGGTGAACTAGACGCTTCAATATCCTAGAATGGCGGAGGCAAAACAGCATCGAAATAAATGTCAACCAAAAAATGTGCAAGTTTTATGAAACAAAAACAATCACATCCTATACGTAAATGCTGAAGCTTTACTAAACAATGTATGGTGCACAAAAGGATATCAATTACTCAGATGAATATGATCTAGAAAGCGGCTGCAGCAGGAATGGATCAAGAAATACTGACCAGTGACCAATAGCAAGCCAGATGGAAGCTGCTTCAGGAACACAACTCTCTTTCCTTTGAACCTTCCAGCAAGGAGGATCAAAATAGTTCCTGGGGTGATGCTAGCCCTGCAAGTGCGAAAACGGAAGTGACAAATTAACAAAAACAGAAGAATCGCACAAACCAATACATGTTACAAGTCAATTTCTATCCTGACACATAACCAATTCAGTGACTGCAAAATATATATTGACTCGATACTGTAAACTGAAGTACTCAACAGAAATGAGAATCCTTCATGATTGATTCATACAACGAGCAACACTATACAAAACCAACAGATCTATAAATCAACAAACAACAATAAATCAGCATATTCGGCCAACAAGTACAAGAACACAATTAGGGTCGAAAAGAAAACGCCGTCTTCGTTGTACGATACGAAACTGTATAATCTAAAAGAGGTAGAAAATCAAGCCATACTTGAGCTTGGTGGGTTTGGGCTTGCGCCTGTTGGGAAGAGGAACCTTGACATCATCAGCAGGGTAGAACTTCGAAGCCTTCTCTGCCGGGGCGGCGACCTTAGGCTTAGGATCGTGCTTGGGGAAAACACCGCCATTTTTCGCCTTGATTGCCCACAAACCACGCTTGTGGTACATTTGAGATCTGGAGTATTTACCCACACCCCTAATCAGGTCGGGGTTCCTGCTAACCTTTGGAGTCTTCCTTGGCGCCATTGATGAAACTTGGTAGTCGGCGATGGGGGGCTCAGGGTTTCCGCAGCAAATTACACTCTAGGCTTTTGATACATATGGCGGACAGTTAAATTATATATGAGAAAGGGGAATCCCTAAAACCCTAGCCAAAATGGGTTAATTTACACCTTGAGTCCGAACATTTTGTCCCATTACATAGATATCTCAGAAGTTTAAAATCCGTCACATCAGGCCCAAATGTTAATACCACTTCATCTTAGCAATTCCATCCGATTCCGTCAATAATTTCCATCCAACTCACCTCATGGGACAGCTTTCATGTCAACCTTTCGCCCACTTACTGCCCAATAATGAGTTTTTTTTTTGAGAAACGATTATTCGACATGTTAATTTTTTATAATTTAGTTTACTTAAATTTCGATTTTGTGTCAACGAGTGAGTGTCTCAGTGGTAGGACAAAGAGATTGTTGATCGCGAGTGCGCAGGTTCGATTCATCACTCCGCTGAGGATTTCTTCTAAGACATTTCGAACCCGACTTCGGCTGAGTAAACGGGATAGTACGCCCCGAGATTTGACTTGAATCTGGCATCACTCTATGTGGTGACCGGGTAGGGTATTCCACGTCATCAAAAAAATCGATTCTATGCAAGGACAAGTTCCCACATAAAACGATTAAATATTCTTTTCCTGAAAACAACCTACTACGTTATCTTTTAACTCCACCTTAATAATTGAGTCCAGAATGAGTTATTGGGCGAAAAAACTAATGTGGAGAGATGAGATGACTATTCCAAAAGGTAACATAGACGATAATTATCAAAAGCGTCCGACGAAAATGTGAGATCAAATTGTATCAACGTCGGGGACTGGCATGGTGGATTATAAAACTTGATGAAAATGGGAGATCGAGTTGTATCAACGTCGGGGACTGGTGACGACGGATTATGAAACTTGGATACCGTCATAGCAATATGCGGAAACATTCGGGACTCTTGATGTCAATTACATGATGTAGTGGCTAAAGCGTTTTGGGCTTTTAAGGTGTAAAAGATGTCTGTTGGGCCTAATGACCCATTCGGTTTGGTAACTTGTTTAATGTTTAGCCTAATTTCAAAATATTCATATCCAAGCCTTACGAAGTATTGCTGGAGTTATTGCTGTGTTCGTCAACAGTGAAGGAGCAGGCAGCTGGACATCAATGGAGGAGAAGAACAAGATAGTATAGTTTAACAGTTAATGCAAAAAACTCCAGATTATAGCATTTGTAACAAATTGTCATTAAACCAAAAAGCAAGTTGTCTATCACAAAATTATAACTCACTACAAACATTTAGAATCTGCTGGTCCAAACAAAACTCGAGCTGACAAAAGGAAACGGTTCAAACAATCTCTGCTTAAAACACAAGCTCATGGGGCTTCATGCCTGCCTTCAAAGAGAATCTTGCACCCAAGTAGGACTTCAAATCTGGGACAGCCTCAACTGCCTTGAGCAAAGCAGCATCAACTGACTTCTGGTCATCCTTCTTGCCTTGGGGAAGCTCACTCTTCTCCTGTACATAGAAGGAAACTGTCAATAACTTTATGAAAGTTTCAGCAATTCACATGGACATGAAATTTCTTAACAAAGATACCTCCTTCTCTTCCTCGAAGAATTCTCCCTCGCTCTTCTTCTTCTTCTTTTCACCAGTCTTGGCAAAGTATTTGTCGTCAAACTTATCCACGTTAGCGCCAGAAATGTCGAGCTTTGTGGAAGTTCCGATGACGTATGCTTGGTTTACCCGCCTCAGAGGAACCCCATTGATCTTGAATGGCCCTGCATAAGATGTCCACATGTTAGTGTTAAAAGTCAAAATCAAAATGCATGGGCAGCATCAAACTAGTATACAAAACAGACAAAGCATGTTCATTTCCACAGTCACAAGTACCAAACTAGACATCACCTATTGCAACACAAAAATTACATCAAACTATAAAGAGATATAACAATCGAGAACAGCAGACACTTCAATAGAGAGACTGGCAATAATGAAGTGAAATTAATATCAACATAATATCAGCATGCTTCATGAATAACGCATACTAAAGTTAAAGGCTGGAGTTTTACTAAAAAACAATGTATGCAGCACAAAAAGATATCTATACTCAAATGATTATGATCTGTAAAGCAGCTGCAGTAGGAATAGAACATGAAAATACTGACCAGTGACCAAAAGCAAGCCAGAAGGAAGCTGCTTGAGGAACACAACTCTCTTTCCTTTGAACCTTCCAGCAAGGAGGATCAAAACAGTTCCTGGGGTGATGCTAGCCCTGCATGAGTGAACAATAAAGTGGAAATTAACATAAATAGAATAAACGAACAAACAACTGCATATTACAAGTTAGCACATAGGTTCGCAACATAACCAATTCAGTGATGAACAGATATGAAAAGTCCTTAATGATTAATTCATGCAATGAGGGATGACAAAAAATAACCAACAGATCTATACACAAATTTATCGGCGATTTCGTCCATATTTACTGTACGATATGAAACTGTATCAGCTAGAGAGGTAAACCAAAAAGCAATACTTGAGCTTGGTGGGTTTGGGCTTGCGCCTGTTGGGAAGAGGAACTTTGACATCGTCAGCAGGGTAGAACTTGGAGGCCTTCTCTGCAGGGGCGACGACCTTAGGTTTGGGATCGTGCTTGGGGAAGAAACCGCCGTTCTTAGCCTTGATTGCCCATAAACCACGCTTGTGGTACATTTGGGACCTGGAGTATTTACCCACACCCCTGATCAGGTCGGGGTTCCTGCTAACTTGTGGGGTCTTCCTCGGCGCCATTGTTGAAGATTGAGAGACGGCGATGGGAGCTCAAAGTATACGCAGGATTCGGCGACTGAACAACAAATTTATATATGGAGAGTGGAGACCAGGAGAAGGAACCCTAAAACCCTAGCTAAAATAACAAGATTTGGGCTGTAGGTCCGCATATTTATAATGATCCTGGCCCGTTCGCATTGAGTGGGCTTTTCTATTGGATATTAACTTTTGCTTGTAGATTTATGTCGACCCTGGCCCGTTAAGTCATAGATGTTCTGGAGGTCTTCGTTCGCTATTGCTAGGAAGACCCCGAATCGAAGTTCGGCTAAATCGTGAGATTAATAATTCGAAACGGATCAATTATAGTATTGGCTAGATTTGGGTACTTGGTCTTGGTTTGCCATTCCACAAATTGGCCACCAAAGACCAGCAAGAATACTGCGCATGTCTGATCTCTCACCCTCTTTTCCTATCTAACAATCGTTGTACATCGGAACCTCTCGTAGCGAGTGGCTGATTTTGTTTTTACTACAGAGCAAGCGGCCAGCCAATCGTAATCCCATGTACAACGGTTGTTACACGTTTCAACCGCCAACTCTCGGTTGCAATATCAGGACCGAGCGAAGAATGGCTGAACATCAACCACCTCTCGCCAGTCAGAGTAGGCCTGTTTACTACATTAAGAACATATATGATATATCCATAGGGGGGCATGATTAGAAACAATGAACTTAAGGAACTGCAAAATAATTCCAGAGTTATGGCATCATCCATCTCCTCCCACTGTTCAACTATACAAATCAAAAGCCGATATTACAACACTAGTACAACATTCATCAGTTCCATGAACACCATCCTGATGGTTATTTGCTAAGCTAACATCACAAAGACAGACCACAGAAAGCTACAACAGCAGCAGCAGCTATTTCAAGGGAAATTACAGGGAGATGAGGGCACTAAAAATCTCTATGTAAGCTAGGTGAGGATGCCTAAATGTATTTACTTCCACACTTTTTTATCACCAAGAGACGTTCCAATGACAACCACTAAGAAGTTTATTACTCTTGTCTACATATCATTCAATGGCTCTCTTTCTTCCTTCTCTAGCCACCATCTACACCACCAACTAGCTAAAATAGTTCCGTCCTGCTTCATTTTGCTCGTTTTGATGCTGCCTTCTTCCCGAATTTATCCTTCCATTTGCGCTGCAAAATTGTATATTCATGTAAGTTTTGACTAACAAGTGAATTAAGCATAATGTCGGAAAGGTTAAACGAGAAGAGGGTTGAGTACAAGAGGCTCATCGTCTGGAATTTCATCATCCACATCCATAGCAACCGGACTTGATGACTCTTTTGCACCGGTCTCATCCTCCTCGGCATCATTTGCATCTTCAGTATCCTCTGAACCTGATTCGTCTCCATCACCAGCTTCCTCTAATGTGCCTTCATCTTCTGATTGTTCTCCCTTCTCTCCTTCTGAATGAGATTCCTCATCAGCAGCACCACTCTTCCCTGATTCTTGTTTCTCACTTTCGTTGTCAGAATCTTTTGCTTTTGAACTGGGTTCTCCTTCTCCATCATCATCCTCCGAATGATCGGAGTTTTTCTTATCCGCTTCATCCTCCAAGTTTTTACCTCCAGAAGTTGATGTATCTTCCTTATCAGATTCCGCCTCCTTTGTCGGAGTCTTGGTTTCTTCTTCCTCGCGTTCAACTTGAGAGTCATCTGGAAAGGAACACAGATATAATTAAGATAGGTGTTTGAGAGTTTCATAGCCAATAACTCGATGAACTCACACAACAGTGCCGACACTTCCAGAACATAGTACCTGATTTTGTTTCTTCTCCATCAGATGGAACAGCAAGTTCTGGAACAGATGCGTCGGAAGGCTCATCATCTTCTGGCTCTTTCAGGACTTGCTTTGAGGCTTTCTTCTTTGTTCTTTTAGCTTTAGCTCTATGAACATGAAGCAGACACATCATAGTTACTTCATCAACCCCTGACAGCAAATAAGCAAAAAAAGAAGGGAGGTATATTACTGCAGAAGTAAATAATACTAAGACATACTTTTTGGTGGAGCTCTTATTCTGCTGTGAACCACCTTTACTCCTTTTCTTCGGTGTGGCAGACCTATAAGAAGCTGGAATTATTATAAAAGAATACTAACAAGCTTTAAGTATACATAATTCAGTACCAGAGGAGCAAAAGAATCTAAGTTTTTGTTCCATGCCCGTGGGGGTGAGCAATTTCAGAAAATTCCATCACACATGATGCTTACCCATCCTTAGAAGGAGCACGCTTAGACGAATTGAGCTTCTGCAAAGTTACAAGGACGAAAGTATCGACATGAGTTATATCCAGGGAAGAAAGCACAAAGGTAAAGAAACAAGAAACCAACTGAAGTGGAAGATAATAAGACCTTTATATTCTTCCGACTCTTGTCAACCAGTTCCCAACGCTCTCTATCCAAACGAAGAACTTCTATATCTCCATCATCATATAAGATCTATACAATCAAAGTACAAAATTATATCAAGCAATTGGTCCGAAGATTCACATAAATCAAAACCATAGAATTGCAGGAAGGGGTGCATCCTACCACATGCTTTCCCTTTAAAGGGTCATAAGACTTGATTGTTCCAGCATAAAACCTGCAATGTTTGGCATAATTTTGTCAACATTTTCGCAGCATCAATAAAATTTAGCATTTGTCCAAACAAGACTTTGCCTCAAACGATCAAGAATACTTACTCCTTGTCCATTGGCCACCAAACCTTTATTCTATTACCAATCAATGCTTCCAGATCTATGCCACCATCCTTCTTTGCGAGCTGGAAAGGGAAAATAGAGGCACATTAGGTATGAACATTATAGTTCCAGTAATTCCCAATAGGAACATAAACCCTGCAAAATAGTGTTTATTATGCACAAACATAAGGTTATTACTAAAGAAAGAGCATATCTGAATGAACATCTAATTGGCACTCTGGTCATCAACAATACTTAAATCTGGAATCTCAGAAATATAGTTGGTTGAAAATTTAGGTTGAATAATTAACTCGTGAATCAACAAGCAATTTATTGAAGTTGTCAAGAAAAAACCTTTTGGCCTCCTGAAACACTTTTTCTTTTCCTCTTCGAAGCAGATTCTGTAGAAGGCTTTGCGATATGTTTTCCATTGTTCTTGTCGTTCTTTCTGCGAAGACTGGGGCTCTGCATAAAAATCAAACATGCAACCAAATCCATGACTTCACATACGCATTAGAAAAGTACCTGCATTTTTGCTTGCATTGTAACTGACAAAAAGATTTTACCGTCCAATTTTCTTCATCGGACTGTTTAGCGTCATTCTCACTATCATCACCATCGAAATCAAAAATCTTGAATTCCTTCGTTGGTACAGAATTTCTACTCTTTCTAACACATGATACCAAAAAATCGGAGTCACCACTTCTATCCATCTTCTTTGGAAATGAGCCTTTGTTTTTAAAATCAGGATTTGAATCTTCTGCTGAAGCTCTTGAAAGAGCTTTCATTGGACTCTGGGACAATCTAGCAGCAGTATGAATGGTTGATGATCTCCGACGCTTAGGTACCGGGACAGACGCTACATCAATTGATTTTCTTTTCTCCGCCTTTTGGTGTTCCAGTTCTGATTTCGGGTTCTGACTTGGAGCATCTTTATGACCATTGCTTGACTTGAGCTTACCGGAAACTACCACATCATCCACGTCCAATTCCCTTACCATCTTCAAAATATCAAAATCACTTTCCGTGCTTTTGCCTTTAGCTGATGAAGATTTCTTTTTCTTATTCCTTTTATTCCTTCCGGATTTTGGTGACTTGGCCTTCAACTGTTTTACCATCTCACCAAGAGGCGCATCATCCTCTTCTTTGTCACTATCTTTTCGAACTTCCTCCTCAGCAGTGGGTGCGGGATCCTTTTGCTATGAAAGAATACAATGCTGGTTAAGAACAAAAGCTTACCGACAAAAATATCTATCTTATCACAAGGAAAAATTAACTCAATGGCGACCGGAGACATACTGTTATATCGGTTTCAAAAGTTAGTGACTGAAAATGTGTCATTACACTGTCCTCCACAAGCCATGTCTTCTCTTCATTTGCCTGTCAAAGATATCAAACGTTAGAAACAAATGAAATCACGCCAATGAGAGATACAAGCTTTAGACCCTAAACCATAGACAATAGTACTCAAACAAATGAAAATGGGACTCAGTAGAGAAATTGACACACGATAAAACTAAGAGTGAGGTTAGAGAAAAGTACCAGAGATTGTTCTTCTTTCTTTTCATATGGCTTGTACAACATGGATGGCAGGGTAACTGGAAAAGCCAACATCTGTAAGTCATCCTCCTTTGGAACCAAGCGCTTGACGATTGACAATCCAAGTTCAGACAGAGCCCGTGATTTCTGATCATTACATTAGCAAGATATGTGAGATTGGCATTTGATGTTTCTCGATGTAGGTTGTTCTACAATATCTCTCGATAACCAAACAATTTGAAGATATGTAACAGGAGATTGCCAAATGTAAGTCAGTCTACTACCTTAGACTTTGTCATATCCATGATATCTTCTGAGTCCTTGATAGCCTGAAACACAGAAGTCATCACAGATATGCTATCTTTGACATTGGTGTCAGCCTCTGACTTTACTTCTTCCTCTTTGTGCATCAACAAAGAAAGAAACAAGTATAGTCGCCTGAAAAGTAAACAACATAACTCGTCACCCATGGTTTTAGTTCTTACAAGTTCAAACAGTGAAGATGTGAAACAAGCCAGCTACTCTGAGGGCAGTGGATGTACCGATATATTGGCTCATATGCTTTAACATCTTTACACTCGTCTATGTCAGGACATGAGATATGCGCCAGTGAATGGACCACGTATGGCAGAATCGATTCAGGAAAAGCTGTTAAGGGACTTGCATCACTTTGTAAAGACACTTGGCGTGCCTTTGACTGGCAATGCATTTGAATAATATCAACAAGATTCTGCTTTTCCTGCAGTCAAGAAAACCGCATAGACATTAAAAAACAAATCGTACATCAGTACATGTAAAAGCAGACATTATAACTTGCAACTAATAAGATCAAACCCTAAATACCTCCTCAAAACCAAGCTGATCTGATTCTATTGGATAGAACAAGAATGCACAAGCATACTTGGGGTCAAGAAGGCGATCCTTTATATACTGATGAACTTTTCCAAGAAAGATCTTCCTAGCTTCAGGGAAAGCACTCTGTACACATAAGAGAGTGAAAGGAGTTAGTTTCCGGTTTAGTATCGATTATATAAATGCAATGGAGAACCATTAAGAAGGATAAACCATTTCAAAGAATTTCAGAAGGAACCCACCTCAACCACTCTCAAAGTCAAGTGGAATATATCAACAGGTATCTTATGATCCCAGTGCTTTGACAGACGAAGAACTGCTTTCGCAGCAGCAAGCCGCAGATGTGCTTTATCAACCAAACTGTATGATAAGATGAAAAACACGAGAAAGGCAAGAAAAGGCCAAAAAACAAAGAAAACAAATTAACAGGTATGTACTAGTGCCAAAAATTTATAGATAGACAGGTAAAGGCCAATCCATGCTCTACCTTGATTCTGTACCCTGTAATATTTCATCTTTCAGTAGGTTCTTCAGGATATCTAGAAGGTCATCAATACCAGGACGGAGGTGCACATCTTTAATAGGTAAGTGGCTTTTGACGAACACTTTAAGCCCATATATCTACAATGCATCAATATGCGTTACACACCAAGTCACAAACCTATACGTAATCCCAAGCTCTATTCAATACTTCACGGCTTTGATAAAGGAAGCGACATTTCAAAGCAAACTTCAAAGCACTAACCTTCAACAAACTAGTTTCACTAACATCGTCCCAACAAACTTTTGCATCATCTTCTGGCTGCAGCAAAAGCAACACCACACGTCATACAGAAAATTAATATAGAAGAAAACAGGGAATGATATGCAAAGCAAGAAGATCGCAGCAGCATACACTCTTGCAATTCAGAATTCCGTCTTTCACAAATTCTTGAATTTCAGTCTCTCTAGTTTCAAAGACTGACATGGCAGTTTGTGCAATGCATCCCAGAGACTGGAGAACAGCAGGCAAATTTCTCTTTTCTTCCAGCATGCCAACAAGTTTCTGAAATTGCAGAAAGCCAACAAGTTGTTAGCAAAAATTAGTGCCTTGAGCTGGGTTACCTTCACAATACTAATTAGACCCTGCAAAATGCAAATTGTCAAGTATGAGAAAGAAAGAACCTTATATAGAACAGAGAGAGACTTGAGCCCATCATCCTTTGTAATTGCTGCAAGTGCAAGCACAGCATATTTTGCCTGTCTTCGACTACCTTCTAGGCACAACCTTTCCAATATGAGGTCAATGGAACTGCAGCAAAACATAACAAGATAAATAAGAAAACATACAAATAACGATCTCAAAGGTACTCATAACTTCAAGATTGACACTACACCTTGAGGACACTGCAAGTTGCTCTCTGATAGTGCCACCGGCTATAGCCAAAACGTGTAATGCACCTTCTTTGATTATTTCATTATCATCCTTTAAAAGGCTAATCAATTCTTCTTCAGCACCCCCAAATAGCAATGGCCCAAAACGTGCAAGAGTCTGAGAGTGTTCATGCGACAAAATCATTCATAAAGCTAATGTTCAAAGCAGAAAGAGTTTCATAATAGTAGAACATGCTCAAAAAAGACACAGAATTTCATTAGAAATACAACATCTGAAAAGACTTTCCGGATTCAATCAAGAGTGAAGACTATAACATGGCAAAGAAAGACACAAAATACTGCTTTATGTGAACAATATACCATGCAAAACACAGGAATCTTACCACCAATATATTCACTGATGATTGAATCAATGCTGAATTCCCAGAACACTTATGTAATACAGCCTCCGAAAAAAATTCTTTAACATACTCCTTACTGAAAAGTAGATACGAACACTTGACAGACAGGCTACTGAGAAAATCATAAAGCCCATGTTTCTCACCAAGTATCTTGACCAAATCGTCCTGTAAAAGAAAATAAGATGGGCAAAAAGCCTGAGAAGTTTGTTAAAAAAGCACACCCTAGACCAATAGGCTAGAGCATCTTGATTCATAGTTTGCAACAGCACACCTCAAACTAATCTATACCAATATAATCTTGCTTACCCGATTAATGCAAGCTTGTTGCAAGCTAGTATTTACATCGAGCAGACCAGCTAAAAGTTTCCAGACGTTTGCATCTTTCAGTTGATCAAGTATCAGAAAATTCTCCTCGGCCTTAGCAGGATCAGCGAAGGAACGAGACATAATCCGAAAGCAGAATAGAATCTTCTTTTGGATCTCTGGTGCGTCACCCTCCTGAAAAACAATATACATTAAATTACATTTTCCTGTGACTAAAATTGACTGAAACGAATAATCTCCACGAGTTTCAAACCTGATGCATCGACCTAAGAGACATGTACCTCTGCATCTCTTGTTGTAACCTGAAAAACAAAAACCAGAAAAGTCGGTGGAGTTGAAGACAGGTGAAGCTAGATAAGCGTTCCATTAGCACCAATCGGAATCAACAGTCCACAACACACCTTAGCTTTTGCTCCAGTAATTTCTCGAGAGCTTTCAGTTCAATTTTGTCAAAGGTAGCGAAGATTCTGACCCAAAGTGTAACTCTATCCTTTACCAAGAGATCGCTTGGGAATAAGGAAACAGAGAGTATATACTCTATTGCATCTGACCTGAAGAGAAAAGTGACAAGCAGAGCACATTACTGATTGGTCTCGGTCAATGTAGCACATATAGACAAACATCCTCAGACACAAAATAGATTCACATCTGCCCCAGCTATTTTTACTTGAACGACCTGAATTGCAACCATTTCCCATTAGCTTAAAGAAAGAACTAGGATAAGTTCACAAATTCGATATAGTGCAAAAGATAGAATACTGCTTTTGTTTCAATAGGGAAGAAAATGGAAATGGAAATACAAAGCTCAGCAAGAACACTAAAACCCCTGGAGCTTTTACCTGAAATCTTTATCGTAAAAGCATCTCAAAATCTTCCCAGGAACCCATTCGTAGTCATGGGAAATGATGGAGGAATCTGAAGATTTCTTGCAATAAGCCCTGAAGATCTCAGCTATCCTTTCCATGGTACATTTTTTAACCGTAAGCTGAATATTTAGGGGGGGAAAGTATAAGTTCGCCACCAAAGATAGTTCATATTAGGTAAGTAGAAATCGAAAGTTTAGGAAAACCCTTGATCTGAAGCACACATACAGATTTGTCTCTTAGACGATCGGAGACCAGCTTTATAGTTTCAGCAGGAACAGAACCAGGGGCATGAATAGCAACATTGCTGAGCACCTCAACGACCTGCCTCCTAATGTTCTCATCAAAGTCTAACAATCGCTCACATAGCGCAGCTGGAAGATTGACACAATTTCAGAGAAATATATGAATAAAAATACAGCACGAATGAACTCATAAAACAGTCAAAGCACTTACATATCATTTCAGAAGCCTCGGTGCGAATAGGATTTGACAATAAACAGCATTTTACATGCTCAAGAACAGACATTCTAACTTCAACTACCCTGTCAGTCAACCTTTTCAGGAATTCCAGAAAGATCGGCCGAAATGTCTCAATGATTGTGGATCCCGGTAAAGAAAAAAGTTCTCCAACTAATCCTACTGCTTTCAAACGAGTGTCCAGCTGATCAGTCTGCAGATATTAAATCATGATTACTGAGAGAAATTTTCAAATCTCAAGGCATACATATCACTAAAATACTAGAGAAAAAGGATGTATTACCAACAACTCTCCAGTGAGGTATGGTACCACTCCAGACAAGATCTGAGGAGCACAACAATAGATATCATAGATAACTTCATGGTAGTCAATTTGAGAATCTGTAAACCTGTTATCTCCAGACATTAACGAAACAAGGATCTGTTTGATGCCAGCTTCAAGCTGAACTGCACACTGTTCGATGATATTAATAGCAAGCTTCCTTGCAGCCTTAGAAACATCCTGAAAACCGAAGTTGAACATCAATTCTCATGATGCAATATCAAACTTTAACATATTGAAGACAATTCAAGAAACATGCACCATAATGGAGAGCATTCTTACACTTTTATTACGGCCTAAAACAGATAATATTACAAGTAAAAGATCGTCATTAACTTCTTCACTTTCTTCTATCAAAACGACCATGATGGTTTGCATGGAGGCAAGTACATTTTCTTGATGGTCATCCCTGCATTAGAGAAGGTCAAATTATTAGACTAGATATAATTACCTTGTCAAGAAAATTACTTGAATCCAGTAAGCCACAATACACCAAGTAATCCATTATATGCATTTAACAAACATCTTGACATCACTCATTTTTTAATTAACCGTGGCAAGTGAGTGATACAGTCAATGATTTGTGCTTTTTCCTCAATTCAAAAACAATCAAGAGAACCAGACCTGGTGACAGCAAAAAATGTACTGAACATCTTTTTAATGAGATCGTCACATTCAAGATCCAACATCACGACACAGGACCGGTATTTGGCAACAGTCTCCAAAATGAGAGCTATCCTGCCAAACGATGGACCAGCAGTTGCATCACTTAAGCCACTGAAGGTGCTTACAATCAACTGAAATATATCCTGCAGAATGATAACCTGATCAGTATAAGGTTTTAAGACAATAAGATGCAGACACTATCAAGACGATGTTAATAAGTTTGACAAGGGCCAACCACCTTCAGAATGTCATCACTGTAAGGAGCTTCAGGTGCAGTAATCCGGGTGATTTCACAGATGCAGGTTGCGACTAGAAGCTTCACGTCCCTATCTTGATGCTGCAGCAACTCTGGCTTAACAATTGCAGTTAATAATGGTTGCATGGACTCTGTCATTGAAGGGGATGGAGATTGATCCATATCAGAGAGACATAAAGCAGCTTGCTGAAAAAAATAGCAGAGTTCCATCACTGCAGATGTTAGTGTGTTTCACGAATGACAAAAGACATGACCTGACCTGATTGAGGAGCACCTTTGCACATTTTGAATTGGAGAGAAACAGCAACTATATAGAAAGCAATATCACACGCATGTCCATGACAAATGATAAATGGTAACATTGGATTCTGTGCTACCTCTCTGTGTCCTTCCTAAAATCAATTTGTCCGCCATGACTTATTCATTTAAGGATCCAAACTAGCTCAATTTTAATGAGCAATCCCACTTCCTAGGTCAGAACCAGACACTAAATCAGACCCCTAACTACAACTCCAAGAAAATTGCACCCAAGGAAATGAAGACCAAGAGAGACTGATGTTGTTCTCGCCAGAAAGTGAAGAACTTTCCATGAGCTGGAAAACTTCAACTTCTGTAAAGCAGTAAACCCTAATTTTCATTACACTCTGAAGACCCTCCACAAAGAATCAGCTAAGGAAAAAGTCCACTTAGCGCAAGAAAGAAAGGAATTTGAACACCAAATCTCACAAATCTAAGATTCTCAAAAACTCCTATCGAACGAAACCACCCCCTTTAACCAAACTTAAGTACACTCCTCCAGTCAGCTCAAAACACAGAAAAATAGGCTCCAGCCAAACCAAAATCAACAGCAAAGGAACCAGCGACTTGAAAGGTTCTCAGCTTCTAACCACCACAATTTTCTCAGAGTAACATGCGAAAAAAAATTGAGAAAAGAGCGAACCCAAAAATTGAAAACAAAAAAGCGCGAATTCTCGGCCAAACCCAGATCAGTGAAAATCACACAGACGCACACAATTACTGAAAAGAATAACGGAGAAATGAGAAGCAAGGAAGGAAAGGGCACCTTCAAAAGCTTGAGCAGAGCATCCTTGGAAGAAGGAGGAGCGTCTAGCTTGGATCCTACTTCCCTAAGCTGCTCCTCGAGCTTATCCGCCATACTCAAAGAGAGAGCCTTTTCACTAGTTAGACTGTTGGGTTCAGAGCAAGAAGAATTTGAAGCTTTCTTCGAACATCGAGCAGAACAGCCAAAGCTCCAGTTGTTTTCTGGTCGATAGGGTTCAAACAGGGTGGGGGGGGAATGTAAGAAGCAGATGCGAAGAGTTTTTCACTTGCGTCGCGTGCTTTTCTCTCTCTTTTTTCTCTATCCTCTTTTTTTCAACTGTTTTTCTGTTTCCTGGGTTTGTTCTCTCGCTAAGTTTTTAAGTATTTATTTCATTTTCTTTGCATTATCGAAGTATAGAACACACATTTCAAATTAATTCTTCCAAATCCACCTAGTTGGCTTACTCATTATGTTGTAATAATATACGTAGGTGTTACGTAAAAAGTGAGTATATTTTGGTACACGAGAGTAGGTACCATAATATAATACGATACAATACATAGTATAAATTATGAGATTGTTAAGACAAAAAACGATTACAATGAGATTGATCCCTAAAAAATGCTACAACAAAATCAGAATGGTTTGCAGATTCGATTCTCCCGTTACGAAAGTATGAAGACAAAAATAAGAATAAAATTGAAATCATTTCTGTTATCTGATAATAAAATCTAAGCGCAAACGGCGTTGATAATTTAATATGACACGTGTGATTATGTAACTAACTAATTTGACCGTTTATGTATCGAACTTTTGAGTAAATATAATATGTTTTTGTTTGGAAAATAGATTAAAAAAATAAATATAATAAGATCAGGATAGTTTGTGGATTCGATTCTCCCGCCATAGAAGTATCCAGACAAAAATAACGACAAAATTGAAATCCTTTCTGTTATCTGATAATAAAATCTAAACACATACATCATTGATAATTTAATATGACATGTGTGATTATGTAACTAACTAATTTGACCGTTTATGTACCGAACTTTTGAGTAAATATAATATGTTTTTGTTTGGAAAATAGATTAAAGAAACAAATATAATAAGATCATGATGGTTTGCGGATTCAATTCTCCCGCCATAGAAGTATCCAAACAAAAATAATGACAAAATTGAAATCCTTTCTGTTATCTGATAATGAAATCTAAACACATACAGCATTGATAATTTAATATGACATGTGTGATTATGTAACTAACTAATTTGACCGTTTATGTACCGAACTTTTGAGTAAATATAATATGTTTTTGTTTGGAAAATAGATTAAAGAAACAAATATAATAAGATCATGATGGTTTGCGGATTCAATTCTCCCGCCATAGAAGTATCCAAACAAAAATAACGACAAAATTGAAATCCTTTATGTTATTTGATAATGAAATCTAAACACATATAGCATTGATAATTTAATATGACATGTGTGATTATGTAACTAACTAATTTGACTGTTTATGTACGAAACTTTTGAGTAAATATAATATATTTTTATTTGGAAAATAGATTAAAAAATAAATATAATAAGATCAGGATAGTTTGCGGATTCAATTCTCCCGCCATAAAAGTATCCAGACAAAAATAACGACAAAATTAAAATCCTTTATGTTATCTGATAATGAAATCTAAACACAGACAACATTGATAACTTAATATGGCATGTATGACTAACAATTTGACCGTTTATATACCAAATTGAGTAAATATAATATGTTTTTTTTTGTTTGGAAAATAGACAAAAAAACAACTGCAATAAGATTGGTTACTAAAAAAACACTACAAAAAATCAAAATGGTTTGAAGATTCGATTCTCTCGTCACGGAGCTACCCTGACAAAAATAACAATAAATTGAAATTCTTTTTGTTATCTGATAATGAAATTTGAGCAAAAATAACTATGTTGATAATTTAATATGACACAGTGTTACGTAACTAACTAGTTTTACCTTTATGTACCGAACTTTTGAGTAAATATAATATGTTTTTTTGGAAAATAGACAAAAACAACAACTACAAAAGATTGGTCCTAAAAACACTATAATAAAATCATGTTGGTTTGCGGATTGGATTCTCCCGTCACAAAGTTACCCAGACAAAAACTACAATAAAATGAAATCCTTCATGATATCGTATAATAAAATTTGAGCGCAAACAATTAATTAGTTTTAATGTGACATATATTATATAACTAACTAGTTCTATCGCTTATGTAACGAACTTTTTTGAGTGAATACAATATGCTTTTATTTGGGTTTTTCTATTTTTATGTTGATTGTAATTTAGAAAGTAAAGATTTTGAATTAATTCTATTTTTAGAATGTAACTAGGGACATATGGTTTCATATAGTTAGTGGAATACAAAATTGGAAATTTATGAGAATCAGCCCATTTGGTTCAAAACTAAAACTGCAAGTCGTTTTATAGAAATGACTACTTATAGGTGTTTCTACCCCAAAAATCTTGTACATTGCACATTTAACATAATTCCATGAATCATTTTTGGTTAAATAGTCACAAATCACAAAGTTCAATTGATAACATCGTACGAGGAAGTCAATGCGCAAACGATATAATAAAATTTATAAATATGACAAACTTATAGAGTTTGACATCAAAAATTCGGTTAAAATAATATTTATTTATTACGATAAAATACATGATTATATCGATTTAATTGCCTAGTAACTATCATGATCCTTATAGAAAGAGACTCCAATCGTGTGGGATATCGTAACCAAAAAATATCATCTTTACAAAATTCTAAAATTGAATCCAACCACATTTATATGCATACCTATGTTATATTTATCCGCTCTTCGGACAAGGTTAAAGTGGTAAAGCTACTGAAGAAACGGCGCCGTAACTATCGAACAGAAATTCAGAACCCTAAAACCCTTACCCTTTGCTTCTCCGTAAGTTTGCAACTGCAAGGAATCCGAAAGTGATGGCCGGTAGCGACGTCGACGGTGCCGAAAATGCCACAGAGATTCTCCAAAGCTCTACCGACGGCACGGAAAGCAACCAGGCACCGCCTGTTCCTCCTACCACCGCGCTCTCCAAGAACGCTCAGAAGAAGTTGTTGAAGCAGCAGAAGTTCGAGGCGAAGAAAGCCGAGAAGAAAGCTTTCGCCAAGGAGCAGAAGAAGAAGGAAGGCGAGCAGAAGCGGAAGGAATGGGAGGAGAAGCTGGCATCCATCCCGGAGGAAGAGAGGTTGAAGCTTATCGAATCTAGGAAAGCTTTGAGGAAGGAGAGAATGGAGTCGCGATCGGAGGAGAAGAATAAGAAGCTTGAGCGGCTTAGCAAAGCGAGAGAGCAAGGCCAGAACATCGTCATCGACCTCGAATTCGCTGACCTTATGACCGTCCCTGAGATTCACAGCCTTGTTCAACAGGTCGTTTCACCATTTCCATTCCCATTTCTCTAAAAAAAATTCTCAATTCAGCACTGGGCACACTATGAAATTTTTTTGATGTTGAAACAATCCATGGCTGTCTGCTTCAATTAGGACTATTTGGGAGTTGTCCTGTTTAATTTCTGTTCAGATGGAATTCCATTGCGTGAAAAGATGATCGATTGATGGCTCTGATGATTGATTTCAGCTCTTGATTTCACTTGAAATTGAATTTCTATTGGTACAATGGCATAGCAGGAATTCTGCTTCACTTAAACTGTGTAGTGTAGCCATTTTACCTTGTTCTTCTGAAGAGGTACTGCATGAATTTAATGATGGATCTCTGTTTCTCCCCGAATTTGTTGCAGATAATGTACTGTTATGCCGAGAATGGGAGATGCAAAACCCCGGGGCATCTATGGCTGACAGGGTGCCAAGGGGACATGGAAAACCAATTGAAGACACTTCCCGGATTTGACAAGTGGATGATCGAGAAGGAGAGTCAATCATACATCGAAGCATTCAAAGATGAGAAGGAGAAGTTAGTGTACCTCACGGCGGATTCTGAAACCGTGTTAGACGAACTCGATATTAGCAAAACATACATTGTTGGTGGGTTGGTGGATAGGAATCGGTTTAAAGGGATAACCTTGAAGAAAGCAGAGGAGCAAGGAATCCAGACTGCAAAACTTCCCATAGGCAACTTCTTGAAGATGTCTAGTTCTCAGGTATAGTTAGAGATCCTTAGCTTTTGATTTTCGTTGCATCCAACCTCGTACCCTTTGCATTAATGGTTTTGCTGAAATCACAGGTGCTAACAGTAAACCAAGTCATGGAAATACTACTTAAGTTCTTGGAAACCAGAGACTGGAAGGAGTCATTTTTCCATGTGATTCCGCAGAGGAAAAGATGTGAAACTGATGCACCAGCAGGCAATCAAGAAACAGAAGAGAGAGATGGAGTTGATCAGGAGGCATCAGAGAGTAAGAGAAAGTGCGTTGAGGTTCCTAGTAGCTAGTGGAACTTTCACCCACCCTTTGAATTTGTGGCTCACTTCCCTAACTTTGTAATGCTATTTTGAAGATTCTTGGTCTTAATTCAGTGTAGCATTGCTGAACGATGGCTGGCTTTTTCCTTGGTTTTCTTAAAGCTTTAGCCTAGTCTTGGATCGGCCAGCATAAGATAGAAGACGGAGACCTTTGGGTCAGCAACACACATATTTATCACGAGAGCAAGAAACCAACGAGTTGCCCACCTTAATTTCATAATGAAAGGCTAGCCTTCACGATTGAGAATCTTTCCCCATTCCTATTATCTTGGCTATCTCCACATCCTTTCATCGAGCTTAGCTTTGCCACGGTCTCTTTTTAATTGATTTTTGGAATTTCGATAGGTGACATCCACACATGGTTCAACCCTTTTTAATTGGTTTTTGGAATTTCGGTAGGTGACATCCACACATGGTTCAACCCCTGTGTCCGCATTCGTGAGTTCCTGCTAGCTTACATTGCACTAGCCCTCGTGATCACTCAGTGGTATGAATGATCCACCCTCCCTAAATACTCACTAGTACTACTTCCATTTCATTTATTTATTATTATTACTATTCCATGAAGCAAAACAAAACAAAGAAGGATCACGACAAACAACTAAGTAGATATTTCATTCGGCTCTTATTCAATTATTTGAGCTTCATCCTCCTACTTTGGCTGATCATCATCACCCCCTGCATCGCCCCATTGTTGTTGTCCTTAACGGCGGCCGCAACCACAACTTCATCATCGAACTCGGTGTCGATAGAGGTGACCACACCGTGGTCGAGCGTGACGCAGATGGTGGCGTGCGGTACATGCGCCACCTCGACAAAGTAGCGGCCGCGGACGACGGCCCGAACGATCTGCATTATCTTGGCGCAGATGTCGTCGTTCATCGCGAGGTGCATCTGACCCAGAACGAACTCCATGCGGGCCCTAGTGAATGCTTCGTCCTCGATCATCTTGAACGGGATCATGGCGAACATCCTGTGCACGACTCTAGTCGAGACGTTTTCGGTTCCTAACGAGTTGGTAATGGTGAGAACGAAGTTCAGCAGGAAGATGGTCGAAGCCGCCATTACTACTTCTGACGATGATCTCTGGAAATGAAAGGGAGTAGAATTGTAAAGTGTTTCGATGTAGCGTGGAGGGACGGAGATTGAGTTTTGTTCGGTATTTATATGTGTGAACCGTTGCTATGGCCGGCAGTTGTTAGGATTGATGCAGCGTTTCGAACTTCGGCGGTCGAGGCATAATGAGACAGGACATTGACACGTCAGTTTTACGAGTGGAAACTGTAATAATGGGAGATTACCTGACACCTCTGCAACTTCCTGCCAAACCATAAATTTGGAGTTACTCATTAGTCATTACAACTAATATTATTTCTACAATCGGCACGGGACGTTTGTTGAACACCGTCTTTTGCAGGTGGATATTGAGAGTGATACGAAAAGAGTGGTGGCGGACATCCGGACAGGACGAATCAGATTGGCGGATGGTGGAGCTATTGTCGGTGAGATTTGTTTTTTACTCTCAATTTTTTTTGGGGTCCGGCTGCAGATTGTTTGGAGGTCAGGTAACATGACTGTCCATTGTGTGGCTCGCGATGTCCTTAAATGTCACCTGAAAGTGTTGTCGGTAGTCTTCACTCTTTGGGTTGATTGTAGTTGATGTGTGTTTGTTGCTATCTCTTTACCTATTATTTCTACAATTTCATTCCAATAACTAACAAGAATTAAATACATCAGATACCACAAAACTTTAATTTGTCGTCACGCGAACTTTCGAACTATGTTTTATCCATTAAATACCGCTAATGTATTATTCTATTTTTAGAATTACCGCTCCATTATTTTTTTGGACGGAATACTGAAGTGGCCGAAAACAATCCAGCAATTTTGTCCAAATCAAATGCTAGCTCGACACTTTACTGATACATTGCGTTTTAATCTTTCAAATTTAAACCCCTTTGACTCCTCTTGATATTTACTCGTGACGGTTTTGGGAGGCTTGGGTTTGGTGTTAAGAGGATGCTTCTTCTAGCTTGCTTGTTGCTCGTGATGAGGTGGTTCCTCATACTATGGAGCCCTTGATACTGGAGTTCGTAAGCTCTTAGATTTACACTACTGCATTAGTTTGTAATACTTTGTGTTTTGTTATTCTTGATATCTAAGTTAAAAAAGAACATGTATTGATGTAATTACTCATGCGTAATTTAAAATAACTATAACCACGTTTATATATCAATGTAATTAGCTCTCCACTAGTATTAGTACGTAAGACATAACTAAATTCAAATCGATACATCTAAATTGCTAAAACATAACTTTATTACTAGAACAACGTCATCTAGACCGACTTTCACACGCACCATATTGATTAACAGCCAATTCGCAAGAAATAATGATTTGGCGAGTAAAAAAGAGAGTACTGAGAAGAATGCAATGAACCAAGAACTATCCCTGATACGCTCCCTCTGTAACTGCAACCAAAATAAATTAACGCTTCATAAATGCAAAATTTCCAACCCTTATGTAACCCCCTTCCAGACCCAATGTTGAAGAACAAGCCTGAAGATCGATGAACAGAACAGACTCTCAGTACTTTGCCAAGAAGCAGAAACAACGGAACTTGGAACTTGAAGAAGAAGAAGAAGAATGAGCAACATTTCAGGCTCCACAATGGTATGCTCATTCCTCATGGCTTCTCTTCTACTGTCATCCCTCTGGATGTTCCCACACTACATGGCTCCACAGCCTCCTGCAATCTTGGTTTTCCTCCTTTCCATCGTCCCACTCTCCACTCTTCTCTACACATTCATCCTTGCCCTCTTTGTCTGGTAAAACTGCAGAAAGTCGCGAACATGAACGCTCCCATCTACATCTTCTGCAACACCGAGCTTTTGTTCTGTACTACAACTGTCATAACATTGTCTCTGTTTATACAGATTGTGGTAGTTTGCTTTAGCAGTTGAATTAAATGACTGAAGGTTGAAGAGTTAAATTTGGCCAAACTTGCATTAAAACAGCTCTCTGGCCCAAAAACTACATTTCAGATAATGTGCTTCCAGTACAAATCAATCAGTTGCCAAAAAACAAATATTCGTCAGTTTGTTCGCCGGTTTACCTTCACATCACTTTCCGAGTCCTCGCCGGTTCTCTGATTAGGAGTGATGGATGAACAGAATACCTCATTTTTGTACAAACGTTCCAGTTCATTGAAGTAAGGCATCCTGCTACTGTCGCGCCTTTTCTTCTCACCAGTTCCCAACGATCTTTTGAAGTAGCTGTTCATATTCTCCCATTTCGACCTACAATTCTTTCCAGTACGGTGATAGCCCATCTTCTGCATTCTAGCAGATATCTCATCCCAAACGTAAGAGCTGGTGTAGCCCATGACTCGGAACTTCTGCTCGAAAGAAGTTCGAATCTTTATAAGGGCCTGTACTTCAGCTTCAGGCCATTTTTTACTGCTTGGATCGCATGAATCTTTCCTCTCAAAGGGAGGAGAAGAGTATCCTTCTTTTGCTTGATCATCAACCACGGGCGAAGTAGCTGCTGCCTGAGGGATTTCTTCACCTCCATTGCTGTTGCCAATTGCCTTCTTGATAAAGGAGATGAAAGCTATGTTGTGAGATATCTCCTGAGCCCTGGCTGCCTCTTCTCTTTCCATCCTCTCTATCTCCTGCCGTTTCCAAGCTTCTTCTCGCATGATCCTCTCCTTCTCTTTCCTTTCCAGTATCACCATAAGCTCTCTGTGTAACCGTTCTTGCTTCTCCATCACTTTCATCGTCAATCTTTCCACATACTCCTCAAGCTTCTCCCTTGCTTTCCTCTTCCTCTTACTACCTGCAACCTTTTCCGTGCTTGCTGAGGAGTCATCATCATTAGTTGATGAGCTGCAAACAGAACGGAAATTGTAAAGAGTTAACAAATCAAAGGATCAACTCTTAATTGCATAACCACAGAATCATCCCAATTCAACGATTTCTAACCTCCTGTCTCTATATGACTATGCACAGAACACTATACAATCACAAAGCTAATACTCCAAGCTTAGATACTGCTAGTTCTAACTGAATCCTCTCAAAAGCAGATTACTTTAACACGAAAAGATCATACAGCAGCATTTTCACCAGCCAATTAGATTCATCTTTCATCATTTTCCTTATCTTTCCACATTCACCAGCACCTAAAACTATCAAATTTCCCTCCAACTGCTTCAGCCCTTTCTATTTCATTTACAGCGACAAATAAACACAAAAAATGGAACCAATCACCAATGAAGATCAATCGCTAAGCAAATCCCAAAATATCCAACTCAATAGACAATCCAATCAATGGAATAACGATAGAACCAACCTAGATTCGTCACCATCGCGGTTCGCCTCAACATTCAGCTTCTGCCTACCGGAACCCGAATCGTCTCCTGGAGAACAATCCCGGGTCAAGCACTGCCCTTTGGCACCGCCGGCAACACTCCTACCAATATTGACACAATCAGCTTCATCGGGAGCCAAACCGAAGTACCCACCAGCATCCGCACAGACTTCATTCACCAAAACCCCCAGCTTGTCAAAAGTCCCGTCCAGCTCCATCGCGCTCGAATGGCAGTGCGCTAGCTGATTATCATTTCTCACCTGGGACGGAGACCTAGGGTTCCTTCTGATTGGGCGGAGCTTATGAGGAGGGAAGCCGCGGAAAGCAGTGAAGTCGTCGTCGGGCGGAACTGGGAGGGTGGAAGGAGCGAGGTTGTCGGCGGCGGCGGCCGTGAATGGGGGGAATGATTGCGGGAAGGTTTCCGGGTTCTTGATTCGCCGGTCGCCGATCAGTAATTCCATTAGTAGATGATGGTACAGTAAAATAAAGCGTTGGGGAGATTCAGAAAAGTGAGTAGACGGTTAATAGTAATTGGAAAGTCAAAGGGAGGGAAGAAATAAACAATGGCAGAGGATATATGCAGTAGTAGTTACAGTCGTAGGGTTTCTCTGGAGTTACGAGAAGATGGTGAAAATGGAAAATGGTGGATGTCGGCTGAAGTGGACCCCCCTAATCGTCCAACTCCATGGTATTAGCCCAGCCCATTTCTTACAGGATTTTAGATGTTTATTTCGAGGGAAGCACAATAACGATAAGTTAAACGTGAAGTGTATATTCGGTATAAGAGGATGTATGGAAAATAGATTGTCTATTTTTCTGAATGATTCAACCAATCATGTAAGTCCAAATCTACAGCCGATCATTAAAGCCGAAGAAAAGTCATGCTTCACCCCAAGCCAACAATCGCAATCCACGCTGCAATCATTCTTCACCCCCAAGTGGACTACTATACTACGACGATACTCAGATGTGAATCCTGATTCCAGCTCGTCTTGTCCAATGATGGTTCCCTTTCCCCGCATCTTTACCACTCCACACTCCCCACTCTTCCGCTCCTCCTATAAAACAATGGCTTCCTTTTCCTCTAATCTCTCTTCCCCTGCAACCATTGTTCTCCCTTCCTCTTCCTCTTCTTCTTCTTCTGCTGCATTCGATCCATCGCTCCCCCATCTCTCCTTCTCCTTCCATTCCCCAACTCCTGGCAAGCGCCTCTCCTCTTTCAGACGGTAAAGCTCTCGCCTTTTCAACTCGTTCACTCTGAAATTTCAATTTACTAGCTTTCGTTGCAATTGGGTATCCCCAATTTTGGGGCTGTAGATCGTCAAATGTTTGATTTGTCCATTTGTCGGTTGTAGACTGTCGTGTTGTTTTGATAATGTAGCCCCCTTTGCAACTTTAGGCCAACGAGTTTCTCTCAACATCAGGTTTTTGTCAAACTCAGTGAATCCTCGACCAGCTGCGATGGAGAAAGTGGTTGCTGCTGCTGTAACTGATGGTCAACAAGTTCAGTTGCTCACTTCAGTGAATGATCACCATGGAGGAGTCATAGTCGAGGTCTCTGAACCTATGGACCCACTGCTCTTTTCTTCAATGCTTAGAGTTTCAATCGTCGAGTGGAGAAAGCTGGTAATTTTGCGTCTATTGTCGATTCTAAACTACTTCCTTGTGTTTAATCCTGTACAAGTTTTCCTACTTGGCCATTTGGAAAAGATGAAATCCTATGTAAAACTTAACAAACGAAGTCTTTGCCTAGTGTGTTCTCAAACTCGCTCCAAATTTAACATCTTGTCTAGGATCTTCGACCATCATGGTTTTTTTATTGATCTTATATGAATAAGTTAAAGATTGCGCTATAGATATGAATGAAAAAGAGATGTATGAAATGTTTCTTCTATGTAGAACTTGTTGTGCATAAATGATTGGACTTGTTGTGCAGGGCAAGAAGGGGCTGTGGATCAAACTTCCTATTCAGCTTGCCAATCTTATTGAAGTTGCAGTCAAGGTAAATATATAGCTTATCACTCTATGATTCCCTTCATGATGATTAAGATTGGATCGATTTAGACACTGGTTATGTTTCGAGCATTAACTGAAAATATGTTATCTTTTGGTAGGAAGGATTCTGGTACCATCATGCAGAGCCAACGTATTTGATGCTTGTTAATTGGCTACCTGGAGGTGCTAACCCTCTTCCTCCGAATGCCAGTCATAGAGTGGGTGTTGGTGCATTCGTCATGAATGATAAGAGAGAGGTAGTTAAATAAACTTTGATTTGTGTTGACAATAGCCGTCTCTATGGTTATTATGTATTGAATGAGAAGTCTTCCTGGAGAGTGAAGAAACTCAATCCTTAGGTTTGCAGGCTGTATATTCTTTGTTTTCCTGGCCAAGTTATCCAAACCTGATTCTTGGCGCAGATCTCTAGCATCAGAGTAACTGATTTTGATCATACATG
Organism: Linum usitatissimum; assembly: GCA_030674075.2. NCBI lineage: Eukaryota > Viridiplantae > Streptophyta > Magnoliopsida > Malpighiales > Linaceae > Linum > Linum usitatissimum. The sequence continues at coordinate 7,571,985 of JAUJYP020000192.1, forward strand.
GGGATCATGATGAATCTCTAATTTCATTAACAGGTGCTAGTGGTCCAAGAAAACAGTGGATTCTTTCGAGGAACAGGAATCTGGAAGTTCCCTACCGGAGTTGTTGAAGAGGTATCACTTTCTAGCCTACCAGCAATTTCCATGAGCAATTTTACGATCTCTTAACGATTATGCTAACGAAGCTTTATCACCTCCAGGGAGAGGACCTATGTACAGCTGCTGTAAGGGAAGTAAAGGAAGAAACAGCAGTAAGTCTTGCTAGCCTCAGTGTAATTGAACTTAAAAATCTTGTTATCACCAATTACAGGGATTGATGTATCTAGTTCAATCTTGCTTTCCAGATTGACACAGAGTTTGTAGAAATATTGGCATTCAGGTACGTTATAGCAAGTTGTAGTACTCTTCCATCATTCTGAATGGAATTGGCAGTGTTTCTCAATCTAAAGAGATTGGTTATATCCCCAAATCCCCATGGAAAAAAAGCTCTCAACTTTCCTCTCATTTTTCAGGCAATCCCACAAGGCATTTTTCGAAAAGTCGGACATGTTCTTCTTGTGCATGTTACGCCCTATCTCATACGACATCCAAAGGCAAGAAGCTGAGATAGATGCAGCAGAGGTACCATCTTATTCTCGCCGAAACTACTTCATATTCATCTAGCCCTGCGTAGCCGAAATGTCATTGAGTTGCTTCAAACATTTTTGTTGCAGTGGATGGGTTGGGATGAATACGTAGCTCAGCCGTTCGTTCAGAATACTGAATTTGTGAAGCACATAACTGATATATGCTTGGCAAAGGCAGATGGGGACTATACTGGGTTTTCACCTCTGGCCAGTGCTTCACTTGGAGGCCAAGTGAGCTATGTGTACCACAACGCACAAGGCCTGAGAAGATAGTGTGAATTGGTAATGGTGTTCGGCTGGCATCACAGGGAAGAAAGAAAGATCTAACTAGAGTGATCATGGGTTGTAGAAGATACATTATCCCCCTTCCCCATATAATCGTCCAACTCCATGGTATTAGCCCAAGCCCATTTCTTATAGGATTTAGATGGTTTATTTGGAGGGGGAGTGGAATAACCGCGAAAAATCTTGCATATCGTGTTCATTGCTGATTGGTAGTAGTTGTTGAATCGAGATTCGATAGGGACATTTCATCCCGACTTACCTATGAGAACGGAATGTGCATTTCACGGAAACTGAAACCTCTAGAAACTTTTGCACATCGTGTTCATGGCTGAATGTTAGATGTTGAATCGACATTCGATAAGGACATTTCATGTCGACTTGCCTACTAGAACGGAGTCGGAGTGTGCATCTCACGGGACCCGAAACCTCTAGAATTGGTTATTCACAGTTTTGTTCATCATGAGACCGGCCAAGC